>JAHFWI010000028.1:0-2400000 GCA_028554975.1 Himalopsyche kuldschensis
CCAAATTATCCAAAATGTCTCTTTAATATTCTCAAATATTCAAAATGTCCCCAAATATCCAATGTGTCTCTTAAATATCTTAAAATATCCAAAATGTCCCCGAAATATTCAAAATGTCCCCAAATATCCAAAGTGTCTCTAAAATATCTCTAAATATCCAAAATGTCCCCAAAATATTCAAAATGTCCCCAAATATCCAAAGTGTCTCTTAAATATTTTAAAATATCCAAAATGTCCCCGAAATATTCAAAATGTCCCCAAATATCCAAAGTGTCTCCAAAAATCTTTAAATATCCAAAATTTACTCAAATATCCAACGTGTCTCTTAAATATCCTTCAATATTCAAAATGTCCCCAAAATATCCAGTGTCTCTAAAATATCCCATATGTCCCCAAAATATCCAAAGATATTCAAAGTGTCTCTAAAATATCTTCCGACATATATTTTCAACTATTTTCCAAAATTTCACGAGGACTAGTTGTCTCACTGTGTCAATTAATTGTGTGCTTATTTGCGTGGTCAATTGAAACAATTCAAATTTCAATATTTTCATTATAACTATTTTTCATAGTCAAACAAGCACCACTTTGGTTTTTGATGTTTGCGGGGTGTTTAATTTTAAAATCCCCGTAAACAACACTTTTTGCAAACGTGTTCTAAATTTAATCAATTTGGTGGTCGGTCTGACAAGGGCTTGAGTTGAAAAGCATTCAACTAATTATTATATAATTTTTGTAGAACCTAAACACGTTGCTATTTTTTCACCGTATTTTAATGGAGTTCTACCCAAGTCAATGCCAATTTAATTAATATGCTTTTGAGAGTTGGTAACTGTTTCACGTATCGTAATACAGATTAAAGCCATTGCTTTAAATTAACTTATAATTTGTTATTTTTTAATGCACATATATATTAAATATACATTTTTCAATAAATAAACTATTATGATATCTTTTGTTTCTATTGTCCGACATTATTTGTCGTCCATTTGTATGTTAACTGAGTAAAATTTCTACATCTGTCATAATATGACGAGGCCCGCCGCGTCAAGATCGTTTCAAAATATCAAATCCACCGATCGCGTGAAGTAAAAATATGCGGTAACGCGCGGTATATCGTCGACATAAGACGCTCTGGTAAGCTTGAACCATTTGATATTTTAAAGCGATTCGCGCGCGCCATGAGTAAGCTAAGATGCAGCGTTGCATCTTAGGTGGGCGAAGCGATCCGGCGCGCTTTGAAAGCGGCAGAGTTTTAAAATATCAAACGGTCCTCGCCCATGCAAGTGTCATATGTGGGCGGAGCGATCCGGTCAGGACGGCATATGTTTTAAGTCGCCTCAAGTACCTGACTCATGGTGCACGCGAATCGCTTGAAAATATCAAACGGTCCAAGCTACCAGAGCGTTAATTGTGTCTGGCCGAGCGATGGCACATAAGACCTTTGATCAACTACGTTTTAAAATGACTGGATTTGCCTAAATTCGCTTGCCGGTTCGCGTCGCTTACCTAAGACACGGGGATAGACTTTTAGCCGTCGAATCGCTACATTTTGTGACGAAAATCGAAAAGGAAATTTTCCGGGAATCGGATCACCATAGGGGCAAAGTAGTTATTTTGCCAACAGCGAGAAATTAACCGACGTCAAATTTCTCTGTCTTTCTGAATCTGTAGCAGTCGGAGAATGGACGACGGAATTAAATGAAAGAGTTAAATTAAATAATAGGTAAATTATCTACATCGGTAGTAGTGGAATAAATTAAACCGACAGGCCATAGAAAAAAAACACACTGGCAATACTGTATCAGGCGTGCTTGATATTTTATAACCTACAAATGTCAAACGTTCTATTCTCACATAAAAACCTTCTTAACATTCGATATCTGTTTGTTTTTTTGTTTATCTATCGATCTATTCATCTACTTATTTATTTATTTTTCATGCGTCATGTACGTAATTGTGTAACATTGACGACTTCCTATGTTTTCTTTAACTCAGTTTTGACGAAAACCGTCGTGTCATGAATAGTCGGAATATGACATCTGTCAGATTTATGTCAATATTCAGAGACAAAGTAAGAAAAAGTTAGTTGACAGCGGGAGCAAAATATGCGAAATTCGCTTTGCAATGTCCGAGCCGTCGATTTTGTTCCTCATTTCGGCCCCAGAGTCGCGATTCCGAACGGATTTGGCCTGGTTTTTTTGCGCGAATGGTGCCCCGGCAGCCGAGGAACCTTCAAGCACCTTTTGCGGTGCTCAAATCGGCCCTTTCCTATCAAAAAAAGGCAAATATATGGAGAGCGAAGGCATGACTTTCCCCAAACCCAACACTTTCCGAACTTATTAGAACACTTCTATTTTTAAAGCCCAACCCAACCTAACCTACCCTAACCCCACAGAAAACGACCCACAATTCACGATATCTGAAATAAAAAACACCATCCAAAATATGGCAGCAAAAAAAGCTCCGGGACATGACCACTTTACAGCTGACATCTGCTCACACTTCATCAGCATTTTCCCCGATATCGCAGTTGGCTTGTACAATAAGTGCCTTGAACTACCTTACTTCCCTAAAACTTGGAAAATTGTAATCATTAAAGCCATTCCTAAGCCTGGGAAAGACACAAGAAGTTAGTTCTTACAGACCTATAGGCCTGCTGCCGGTATTTGGGAAGGTGATGGAGAAGCTCATTATCCAAAGAATATTCTGGCACCTCACCAAAAACAAAGAACTCAACTCACTACAATTCGGCTTAACACCTGAAACACAAAAAACTTGTAATTGCAATTTCACTTGACATTCAAGGAGCATTCGACCATGCCTGGTGGCCACATGGGATGCTAGTGTGGCCATCAAAAACACACTAGCATCAAAATCAAAACCACAAAATCTTTTTAAGACAATAACCAGCTTCTTACACAACAGAAAATTTTAACTAAAATATGTAGATCACCAAATAACTAAACAACAGACTAAAGGCTCAACTAGTGGACCTACACTCTGGAACATTGCATTAGACCAGGCACGGGCAAACTGCGGCCCGCTTAGTGATTTCTGCGGCCCGCCATCCTAAATCTTAATTCTCCAAGTTGTGAGCGGACATGGTTAATAAAAATATATATTTAATTATTTGAATATTTTTTTAGAATTTGCGTTTAAAATTTGCGGAAGAAAATCAATTCCTAGTATAATAGTAATATGCTTCTTAGATTTACGGATAACAAAAAAAAAAAGTTTTATATTTTTTTTATAAAAAAAAATTATAAAAAAAAACCTAATTTTATCAAAAAACAACTCACCACTCAAAGGGAATGTATTCTTTCACTTAACTGTATTCTTTATTATTTTGTCAAATGGTAACAGATCATTTGACGAAAACTTCATTGTAAGCAAAAGCAAGGGAAACCGTAAAAAAAAACAAACCTTTTTTTATCTTTTTGTCAGCAGATGTCATTGTTTCAATTTTTAGTTGTCATTATCTTTTCAAATATTGCAGTGACACCTTTATTTGAATTTGTAGACTTTCTTTTTGAAGTTTATCTTTTTGTCACTAGATTTCATTAATCTTTTTTTTTCAAATATTGCAGTTACAACTATGTTTGAATTTAAGACCAATCTTTAAAGTATTTTTTTTTGCTCAAGATTATAATTTAAGTTCTATTTTCAAATATTCCTGCGACACCTTTGCTTGAATTTGAGATTTTGTCGTTTGTCTTTTGGTCAGCAGATGTCATCGTTT
Source organism: Himalopsyche kuldschensis (assembly GCA_028554975.1). NCBI lineage: Eukaryota > Metazoa > Arthropoda > Insecta > Trichoptera > Rhyacophilidae > Himalopsyche > Himalopsyche kuldschensis. Next base: position 3,743 of record JAHFWI010000028.1, read on the forward strand.
CTATTTTTCATTGAATATTTTCTTTTAAATATTGCAGTGGTACTATATAGTGCCAGTGAATTCAAATGATTTTTTTTTTTTTAGTTTATGTTTCTGTCAGCAGATGCCATTGAACAATATTTTTTTGAAATATTTCATTGACAACTATGCTTGAATTTATGTGCCACCGATGCCATATGAAATTAAATTCTCCTCTGATGGGTGATATAATTTTCTATCAGAAGATGCCTTCTTCATGTTAAATTTCTTACTGAAATGCGAAGACTGTTGAGACTTAATTAGGAGAGGTTTATTATGGTACATAAGAAAAATGGCAGAAATTATGATTCCCATGGAAATAGCAGTCATTCAATTGGCAGATCTATCTATCTCTCTCTCTGGCGGCTATTAGGGAATAGTTTACAATATTCCCAGGCAGCAAAAGGAAGGATTCGCTTTTTGGAATAAATAAAAATTCGGCATGCCCATTTAAGAAGGAATGATTGAAATTCATCCCGTTCTGTCTTTAATATTTATTATACCTGCATGTAAAAATACAACGAAAATCATAACATGCTTTTCAAAAACTGAAAAAAACATTAAATTAAAAAAAAGCAATCAGTTTTTAAACTACTCAACAATTTGATAATTAAACTACAAAAATCTAATATAACTTTAATGATAACCATTTCTTTTTGGCATTTTTGTTTTCTTTACTTAACAATTGTTCAGTACCCTAATTAAATATACCGCTCTCATAAATTACATAAATATGCATCGATAATATAATAGGAAATCATTTCTCAGAAACATACCATATTCATTGATTAATTAATTATTCACATAAACTTATTCATAATAAATGTTGGAAATATAAATAGATAAAGAAAAAAATATTTGCATTTCGATATTGGATGAAACAGACTCCATCACAATAAAAAATAGAATGAACATATTGATTACTGACAATGCCATCGAGGTCGGGAAACACAAAATTCATGAAAGGAATGCAGTGAAGCAACACGGTACGGTTTATTTGCTCTGCCGACTGAACACATCTTCGTACAATTTTCTTTTATTTTGATCCACATCTTTACTTCACTTTAAGCGAAGATCTTTAGTTTGGTAAGGTTTAGTTCTTAAAGGTTCATTTTAAACGGCGTTCGGTAAATAGAATGGTATACAAAACACAGCGTTGGTTGACCAGTTAGAATACTTAGGAAGATTCCCGGTTGAAACAATTTGGATAGTCAAATCTACACCTCATATGATATCACATTGATTATTGAAATGAATCGTCACAGTTCCATCCACCGAACCATATTTCATCATATCATCATCACATAGTATACTAAGCGCAAACATCAGAAAAATGATCATCAGTTCATAATCATTACAAGCGGAAAGCGGCCAGTTTTTTTTTATACGGGTGGGTAAGACTAATAATGGAGGTCCAAGTTTCATAAAATTTGTAATTTTCATTTTTGTGGGCAGTTAAACAAATTTCTAAGCTATGCGTTAATAGCATAACAGCACCTATAAAATGTTTTTTCTCTATAGATGGCGTCTCTATAGAAGAGTTTTTCGATACCTACAAATTTTAAATATGTAGTTTGAATTTTGTACATTCCCATGAGTTTTGTCGCCAACGACGCAGGATTCGCCTTTCGGCATCTTCAGGCATTTCACACAAATTCACAAATTCATTTGTGTTCTATCAAAAACTATCAAGTGTGCAGAGTGAAATAGTCCTCAGATTTTATCAAAAGGTTTTTAACTCGATCCATAATTATTCTCACCCGCTCATATATAAAATAAAATTTTCGTTTACATCATGGTCAAATTTGTATTTCAAAATAAAAGAATTTGTTGCGTGTTTGATAATGAATTCCCGGCCAAAGCCCAGTTCAGCGAGAGAATTAATTAAAGTATTTGAATGTTAGCATTGACAGCAAAATAATAGTTTTGGCGGCTCGGTCTTCGGAACCCAATGACTCATGCAACATGTCATATACAGACTTGTCACTAACCCTGCGTCATCTGACAGACAGTACTTTAAAACGCCAGTATATTTTTTAGTTCAGAAGTATTGATGTCACATTGAAAACATTATTGGTGCATTTTTTGGAACCGTAAACCGATAATATGTAATGCTATAGATTCACAGCACTTTTACAGCAGCAGAGTTCCGGATATTTATAAATTTGGCAAAGCAATAAACAAATTACAAACATTAATGGAACCGAGAAATACACAAATGTGACTATAACAATGCTTTGGATTTAAACTTATTTTGACTTAACATTTACTTGGTAGAGCTCCATTATAGCAAGACAGCAGATTTCACAATATAACTAAATACATTGCTAATTATAACCTCATTTTATTTATTGTTATAGAACTGTTTTGACGTTAAGGTATTTATATGAAAAATAAAATTATCCCCTTCCCTGCTGAGCCGCTCAGAGAATATTTTAACAGCTGAAATTTCAAAAATGAATTCAGCGACGTTTGCGTTAAATAAACTCGTGAAGGTCCTCAGGACGAATAAGGCATAACCTCGCATGTGATAGTTTTAACATTGTTAACTCATCTATTTTTTAGTATCAACTTGCAACTCGCCGCTGTCGGCCGTCTCAACAGTCGACACGCGAGCAGTCAACGGGTTAACAAAAACAACAGGAGAAATTAATAAGAAATATTAAATAAAATGCAAAGATTTCTCCTTACGTGTCAATAGCAGGAACCGTTTGAGATATAATTTTAAGTCGCGCAACGGCAACCGATCTTTTTGTGATTTTCAGCTATATATGCCGATTTTCAATCATTAATGACTCACATTTAACAAAAAAAAAAAAATTATCAACTTACAATATTTACTCATCAATGCGCAAGACGTTTCTTGCAAAAAAAGATTGTATCATCGGCTTTCTATTTCTAGGCTCAACCGTAACAGAGAACAATATGACGATTGTCATCATCTCTCGCGTCAGACAACCAGAGTCCAAACATAGTAGGAGTATTCAGAAAAGATAAAAATAAATTATTAGGCCAGTCGAACCATAAAAATTGAAACGGTCGGCTTCAGCAGTGTTCCCAATTTTGCCACTGTTTTTATAAAAGTGCAAAATGAGCGAGTGTTTTACCTAAAAATATTTTTATAGTCGTTCTGTCGACGATATCAATTTGCTATGATAGTTTTTCATGCGGATACAAATATAAGAAATTATGCTCTCTAACCTTTGGTTCACCGACAGACAAGTATCTAAGGCCACTTTCTTTTACTTCTACTTCGTCTCGCACTCCTCGATAATTCATTTAACGGGATAAGAATCAAAAGATTTCTCATCAATTCACTATTCGAAAGAGAGGAGGACGCGCTGGTCCGTTCTCATTTCTCACTAAAAATAGTCTAATAAATATTTTTCACAATACCGCACGATTCGCGGTTGTCATAATTGTTATAATTTACAGAATACGTAATTCAAAAATTTTGATCCGCTCTTCAAACCCGGCGGGGCGACGGCCGTCTTCTCTGATCGCGGAGGGCAGAGACGGAAGACGGCCGTCGGGTCGAAAGACACGGAAGAAGCGAGGTGTCGAAAGAAACCTCTGATGAAATTTAGAGGGAGACGGATAAAATAAATAAAAACGGAAGCCTGTCCCGATCCTCGACGTCGCTTCTCGTCCGCCAACAATTTCAACAAGTTTTTTTTATAAAATTCATAATGTTCATCAAAGTGCGACAGTGTTTCACATTCCAAAAGCGGGTTACGAGCGCACAAGCGCTCGTAACGCCATAAAGTATTGTTTAACACGATTTAATGTTAGAAAAATGCAATGCGCAGCTCCACCCCTCCCAGTGACGAAACGTAAGAAAACCGACAATGCGAGTTTACTCCTTTCACACGGACGCCGGCTAGTTGCGATGATGAAAAATCCATCTACATTTTGTACTGAGAGTTTTATAATAATATCCAAACTTTAAAACAAAGTGTCGAAATAAGATCTCTGAACAGTTCTCTCTCGATTCAATATATAAATAATGTATTTACACAATTCTTGTCCAAACACATAAAACACAATGGAGTCACCTCCGAATCCGCCCGCACAATTATCTAGTCTCTGACGAGGCGGTCGACGACTCAAATTTAGCTTTTCGCTCCTGCGCACTGACGGAAAAAACGCCCTCGACTTTTCATCACGCCCACTTTTCTCACTTCCTCTTTGGGGTCACCGGAACGTGTTTTGATACCTTTCTTTCTTTTTTTGTCGGATTCGATCCGATCGGTGGGCTCAGTCCTCTTCCGCTTTCCTCCTTTTTTTGGAGACAGAAGAGTCTTCCCGGACGGTGTCTTCTTTCTTACGGAGGTATTTCTTTGTCGGACTATTTTTTCACTGAACGCACCGACCGGAGGTTTACGCCGCGCGGCCATCACTTTCGAGCGCAGGATGCGAGACGTCTCTTCTAATTTTTTGACAGATTTTCTTTTCCCGATTTCTATTTTTGTAGCTTTTATATGCCCTTTGGCGACGCTTTCTTCTTTTTTGAGAATCGTTCCCTTCGCTTCGGAGCGTCCGAGGATAGATTTTTTTCCATCCTTTTTTAGCACCGGATGAAGAACGGAAGAAAGACGAGCGCCGCTTCGCGGGGTTCGCCGGGCGGACGGGGCGGTGACCGTATTTTTCTTCTGCCGTTTGGCAACAGGCTCCCCTGTGGTAGATTTCCTCTTCCGTTTCGATTCGCTTTCAAGTTGGGCGGTGTCTGCGATCCCGGCCGCACTCCTCGTAAATGGACGAGGCGCGCACGATATCTGAGGCGATTTGAAATTTCTTCGCATTCTTTGAGTGGTTTTCGGAAGCGCTGAACTGCTTTCGTCGACCTCGGAAAAGGCGGCAGTGGGGCACTCTGTCTCCAGCTGCGGTGCCGCCGCAACGTCGAACACCATGAATTCATCGAGGCGAGGTTTTCTTCGAGCGTAGGTATTTTTCACCTCTCCTGCAAATCCGACCGCAGAATCGCGGCGATCGGCTTCCAGCCTGGGGGGATCACCCGCGACAGCAGACAAGACCAGCGGGACGCCTACGGCCTCTATCGCTGCAGAGACGCCGTCCGACACGGGCGAGAGGATTTCGGATCCGTCGGGTCGCCGCTGATGTCGCCGGTTTATCGAGTCGCAAGGAGAACGAGGACATTCAGAGTGGCGGCGGTGGACGGTCGGCGAGTCGGATCCGTCCGCTTCGGAAATGTAGGAGGCGACTTCGGCATCGTCCGTGTCTCCGACGTCCACCGGGGAACGCGAACCCAGGGCCGCAGAGATAGCGCGGACGACTGGAGGTGCGTCGACGGGAACCGGTGCGACGGCATTGCCGTCAGATGACTTATCACGACGCCTGCGTTGCGCTAGCTTCGCGTTAGCCACCTCCTGAAATGTATTCAATTATTTATTATGTAATAAGTTTATGATTTTTTCACGTTCGACATTTGGATTATACTGAGAAAAACATGTGCGGTTGTATAAGCCAACCGTAATGATTCAATTCAACGAGATTCAGGATGAATTATACACAGATCGAGTCTTTGAGATAAATTTGCAATGTTTTTAAAGGGCTGTTTTTAAAAGGCTCGTATTTTAACGGTCATAATAGTAATACAGTTGTGGTCTGAATTTATAATAAGATGGTCAGAATCTTTATTACAGTGGTCTGAATTTATATTAAATGGTCATAATGTATTGGTTAGAATACAGAGGGCAGAATAAATTATGAATGGTCAGTATTTAAACAAATTGATCAGAATTTAAATATCATTGGGCAGAATTTAATCGAAATTGGTAATATTTAATAGTATTTGGATATATTTATTTTGACATCTGTCAGAATTTTTTTTGGAGATCGAATAGCGTTTCTATTGGTGCAAAGTGATGTCATACGACAAATGGTCCAATGGGCGGTAGATACTACTAGCGCCGCGGCCATTGAATAAATCACTAGTATTTACGTTAATTTGACAGCTGTCAACAGATATTTTCTCTAAATATTAAAAATTAAATATCAAAATGAGGAGAATTTTGATGATGAAAGTCACCGAGAATTCAGAATTTTAATTTCAACAAATCGGCTTCTCAAAAATGCAAAAATCAGAAATAATGTTCATATTGCGCAATATATAAATTAGTATGGGAAGGGATGCCCGTTATTGTTCTTGGAACCACGGATATGGATACAGTTCTATCCAGGGGGAATGGCTGTGTGCTCTGGTGAGAACACACGCAATTATGAGATTATAAATATATGAACCCAAACCTTTACCGAATTTTATTCTGACGTTTTGTTTTTATTTACCATTTCAGACCAAAATTGTTACAAATTCTGATCATTTTATAATTTTATTCAGACCGCTAAATAATTTTATTCCGACTGTTTAATAATTTTATTCTGACAATCATTAATTTTATTCAGACCATTACTATTTCTTTTATGACCTTATATTGAATTGTATTCTGACCGAAACATCATTTTAATTCTGACCATTTATTTTGTTGCCATTTTAAAATCACATACCCTACTATATGCTACATAATACTTCTTTTTTATCTAATTCACCCAACTGTGTAAAAAGTTACAAGCATAATTTTGAATGCCGTGAGGAACAGCAAAATCGCAAAACATGTGCCGATTTACGCATGTCTTTGACTCGCAAAGTGCATGTGTTAAATATATCAACACTGGAGGCGTCTATCTCTAGAAGAGTGGGAGATTTACCTGGAGGGTGAAATTGCGTCTGTGGCCATTCCTGGCAAGAGTGCGTCCGGAAGACGGTCTAACAAGCGTCCGAATAGAGTCAGTGGCCGCAATCTGTAAATGTCCATTGATACCTCTCAATTAATACATCAAATATTCAGATAAAGATAAATGATAACAGGGACTCCTCGGTTGCATATCGACCCTCTGGATGATAGCGGTGTCAAATTTTAACTATCATAAAATTTTTAGCTTCTTGTCTATTAATCTTTCATCTAAGTACTTATCGACGATGTAAATATTCACACTTAACCGCTTGAGTACCGCGCAAGAAAATCAATATTGTGCCACCAGGACACTGGACCACAGGAAAATTGTAACATTTCGAAAAAAATTCAGGGTTGACACCGCATGAAAATAGTTTTTTTTTTATTTAATTACCAAATTATATCAAACACTTAAAATAAATTATATATTTGCTAAAAATCTTTATACAAGCAAATTTCTAGTTCAGGACTGGCACAAAGCAAACGAGTAATTTTTGTAAAAAAAATTTTAAATCATAAACCAAAATTATTTTTATAAACTTTTTGTTACAAATCTTCAAAACTAATACATAAAAAATAATGAATTTCTTTAGTAGTCATATGCTGGCAGAAATGTTATTCATTTATGTATTGAAAACATACATAAATAAAAAATAAAATAATACTCTGAACTTTTAGAAACACTGATTTTTTGTAGAAATTGAATTCGAAAACCCAATGAACAAAACAATGAATTTGAGACTGCGAGAAGTGGTCATAAATCATGGTGATAATGTGTGCCATGTGGATGCCTATGTACTGCGCATGTGGCAGCCCTTGGCCCGCGCGTTTGACACATTTTGGGGAAAAAAAAATTTTCACCTAAAATACAATGAAATTCGATATTTTTAAAAATTGTATCGATTCTAGATAGATGGGACTACACATATTCATTAATATATTATGTATATTCCATTGGAATACCAATTATTATTTATCTCAAAGTATTTTGGACACCCGTGTCCGCTTGGGTCTCAAGCGGTTAAAATATGTGTAGGTTTTTCCCCGACATTTATTAAAACAAAATCGATTCAACTGTGTCCAGAATAAGAAAAACATGACGCCCGCTGTATTTACTATGTAAGTTGATTTGAATTGTGAAAGGATAGAGTAATTCTCAAAAAAGTCTAAAAGAATAAATAATGAATACAACATAGAGACCCGAGATATTTTACTGACCCACGGATGCGCGAGAGCCTGTTCTTTTGATAATCTCTTGCGAGGATCTGCGGCCATTAAGCCTTTCACCAGGTTCACTGCCGATGCGGACACGTTCGACCATGTCTCTCCTAAAAATAGAAAAAAACTATAGAAACGACTGGCACGCTTATTCTGTAAAGTAAAAACAAATTTCGGTCACTCAAACTTTTAGGACATTTATTAATCAATCAAAGTGTTGAGTCATAAACTTATTAACACTTTGTTTCAATGTATCGTATTGATACAGGTTCATTTCCCGGCCTAAGTTTTCGAATGAATTACAGCTTCTACATACATACATAACCACGCTTCTTACTGTGAAAGCTCGCGGACTCTATTTAAATATAACTTTTACGGAGTGGAAAACAGGAAATGGCTTTAGGGAGTAACCCGTCATTGGTTCGGAATAAAAGCTTCAATTAACCTTTGCCTTTGATATAACATCGCAGGCCTTACATTTATTTAATAACATACAAAAAAAAACAACATTACACAATTATCACCTTCCGTTGAGACGTCGAGCTCTCGTGTCTTCGAATGACGCACGCGGTAATGAGTTTACGCTATTTTTTAACACTGAGGTTACTTACTGCCCCTTCTCGCTATGGCCGGCGGTAACATACCGTAGGCACCATCTCGAGGCACACTATCACAAAAACACCCCACGTCTTCAAGGACCAAAAGATAAGAGAGCGAGGAAACGCCCGCCACCGCTTAGCATCCCTAAAACTCCTTTTCATCCGCTCGACCCGTCCCCTCCCCTTGGCGGACGTTGTATACCTCGCCTCTTGTCAGCCGAGCGGGGAAGCGCCTTTTTCCCGCGAAATTTGAATTTAGTTTTAACCATTTTTATATTTAATTAAGAGATTTCGATTGCCAGTTGGCGTCGCTGGAAATATGAGGTCGTGACAGTATCTCTCTTTTAGTTTACATGTTATTTCACATTTGATAGCCAAATACCAAAAACACTTCCTTTTATGCACTCAGGAAGCGTATATTTACCATAACAGTTACCGCTAACCGCTGTTAATATATAAACACTTAAAATCATTATTTAAAATAACAGTTTATTTTCATCAGATTATCAGCTTATAACGGGCAAAACTGGTACTCGTCTTCATAAAAATATGGCATTGGTACCCAAAAATTGTATTTTCATTTTCAAATATAATACCCGACATCCTATTATTGACAGAAGACACCTTCCTTAAAAGTGATTAGTCAATTGAAGAAGAGAGTTTTACCTTCAAAGGTGAAATGTCCCTCTCGTATCCGATCGATGAGGCATACCACGGGCTCATCCCCCGTCGATGTCACGAATGGAACGTTCCCGGACAGCATACAACACTGAAAAACAATTTGTAACATATCATCATCTGGGATTGTTTCGGATGAAGGGATTCGATTCAAATTTCAAGTGCCATCAAATAAACCAAACAGATGGTCTGCGAGAGCCGAAATGACATAGCAGTAAAAAAATACTCATAATTACCAAAATGATTCCTAGACTCCAAAGATCGCAGCTGTCTCCGTAGCCGTGGTTTCCTCCGCGAACCCGATCGAGGACTTCCGGTGCGGCATAAGGAATGCTGAGAACAGTTAATAATTAACAATTAATAAAATAATCAACATTTGATATTAATTAACAAATAGTAGGCAATCAAATAAATATGCCATCATAGAAAAGTAGTCCTAATTAACACTTTTTTAACGGGCCCTTTTAATTACTATATTAATTAAGCACAATTTTGTGCACACTGTAAATAACGTTTGGGCGAATATTATTTACCTTAAAAAATATAAACCTTTCATATAAATATTTTAGAGTGCATACCTAAAGCAGGGAGTGCGCATCCCTGAGAATGATCTCCCGCCTCCCGGGACACTGTCGACGCCGTCAGGTGTCTGCCGAGCGAATCCAAAATCAATTATCTTAATAGCCGAATCCTTGGCCTCGGTGGCAAATATCAAATTCTGAAACGGTAATAGAAAAATTCAAAGTCATGTTCTTACAAATAGCGAGACCAACTCGGCTATTCCGAATCTATCAATAAACAAACATTATACAAGACATTGAAACGCACCTCAGGCTTGAGGTCTCTGTGCACTATTCTATTGGAATGGAGGTAGGAGATGGCCGATAGAAGCTGCCTCGTGACAGCTGCAGCGGCAGTTTCGTCAAAAGGCACCCTTTTCAGCAGTTCCCCGCCGCTTAGAAATTCGGTCACGATGTACGTGTGAAGCTGAAATCATCCAAATTATAATTATCAAGATATTGAAGTAAAATTTCTTTTGCCTCGAAAACTTCATTACATCAAATATTATAGAATCATTAGTGTAATACACACGGGCCTGGTATATCCAGAATAAAAATGTCAATTGTCAATTGTTTTCAAGTCTTAACTGTGACGTGTATGGGCCAAATAATAAATGTCAGAAGTGAGTGTGATTTGCTTTTGCTCAACAGTGTATTCATTGAATTTTGAGCAAAAATAAGTACAATAACACAAAATGAGTACATTCAAAACCGATACTGTCGGATCTTTCAGAAAATTAAATGGTCAAGTTGCATGACAAGGTTCCTTTTGAAATATAAACAGCAAAATGTATTTTCTTCTCTTTCTACACAAAAATAAATGATGGTATAAAGAAAATTTTACATACAGCGTCCCGGTACACTTCGTGAAGCTTGACAACATTCGGATGACTCTGACACGTCTTTAGCATTTTTATCTCTTCTTCACATTTTACCTTCTTGGAAATGATCTGGAAAAAAAGGACCGATTCAATTACCACACATTTTTTATTCTACAAAAGTGTGACTCAACATTTTTGGTGCCCCTTAATATTCGAGGATATTTTCGACTCTCGTATCGGCAGTGACATCAATCATGCTCAAATGTTCAAAACACACAACAAACGAAAAAAACGTCAGAGTGCGCTATGGATAACCCCATTTAATTGAATGACATCTTATCGCAGCTTATCCTCAGAAATCATCTCCAAATAGTTGTAAATTTTTTTATAAACATCTGATTATATATTATATTGTCTAATCACAGTTTTAATATGCATTAAATTCAATATATTTTATAAATATTTATGCTGATGTCTGTTACTAAATTATATCAATTTTTATTTCCTCAAATAAATAGCAGGTCTTGTGTTTCCTCACCTTGACAGCGTAGACTTTCTTTGTGACTTTGTGAACACATTTTCTACACACGGAATATGATCCGTCTCCAAGAATAGCCTCGCGTAAGTTTACATCGTACGTCTGGAAGAATTTTGACTCCTGCAAGAAAGAATAATCATCAGATTCGCAAGTGACCGATCGAGACAGAGAAGGTACCGTCACAATTGAATTTTGCATTTTCAATATAAGGAAAGCACCATACCTTAAGTTTGCACCTGATCAGATCATTGTCGGAAGGTAATTTGCTATCGCTCTCATCGCGAAGATCCTGCACCTTGAAGATATCTTCAGAAATGAGATTCTCAGAAAATAGTATGCTGGGGGCGATGTAGGAATACCCTGAAAGACAGATGGATACATTATTAGCATGCGAGTGTTGAGGGTAAGACAGTCAGCAGAATCGGTATGGAAGAGACAAACATACACAGACGAGAGCGATTCTCAGATGAAAATATGTTTTTGTCCACCACTCTCGGGAATAAGCACACCGACGGTGCAAGAAGTGACAGTCTTTGCAAAAGTGGATATCAGTTTACCTTTGAACAGTTTGTCGTGGTTGGGTGGAGCGTCGGCGGGCGAGTCTTCGGGAAGCATCCGGGTGAATTCATCACTAAAGTTGCTGGTGTCCAGTTCACCCGAGATGGAAGGCCTGAAAGGTGCAGGAACGGCTCCGCGTGCCACCGCATCCCAGTCTAATTTCTGCAATGGCAAAAGAATTTTCAACACTTCAAAAATTGCTCACATTCAGATTGTAGAGCTCATCCGATTATAGCTCCGATCGCGTCCGGCGTGATCGACTCATCGACTGAAACTGTCAGACAGGCGTCGCAGCTTGTTTGGACTGGAATGACTCGTCATTATTGAACCGCGGTAATAATCTCACAGTGATAAGCGAGCTTGCGATGCTTCTTATTTCTACCGGAAGACTACAAGAAAATGGAAGTATACCTTGAAAAATGGATGCTTCTTCAATTCGTCCGCATCGCCTTCTCCGCCTCCGAGTCTCTTTCTGGGGTCTTTAACTAAAAGCCTGCAAAAAGAAAAAAAAATGTTAAATTAAATAGATTTAATCTGTAAAGCTCCGTCAATACTCAAAATATATCGAGATCTTTACTAATAGTCAAATCGACAATATGACATTTTCGCATACGTTCCTGTAATAGGATTTTGAATTGAATAATAAGGATTTTGAAACATTGAATCTTTTTTATAATAACCACATAATTCAGTCTGAAATATTCACAGGTTTCCACATTTTCGGCTTTTGTTCAATCTCATTAGATAAACTTCTCTTTTTTTTCAGACGTAGTATGGGAGAAGGACGGTGGTGCTCGGAGAGAACTAAAAGTTAGCTAATCGCTCTCACTGCGCCCGGTTTTTGCATACATTCATATTATTGACAGGACTCGACCGGGCAAATGTCACAACTCACTTCTTGATAAAGTCGGTGACTTTAGTGCCGAGCTTGTCGGATATCGGCGGCTGCCCCTTGAGAATCCTTCTGCTGATGTCGGCCTGCGTGTTGTTCACTCCGTCCACCGTGAACGGAGATCCCCCGGTCAACAGCTCGTAAGTCAGCACTCCCACCGACCACCAGTCCACCGCCTGGAATTAAAAATAAAATTAACAAATTTTATCTTCTGGCGAAAAAAAATCCGTAAATATCCCGTTTCGCGTAAACGATCATCGAATATAAAAATCTACCGACTCAGAGGTGACGATGTATCAAATTCGGGCCGGCTCAATTTAAATCAAAAGAAATCAGGGCTGTGGAGTCGGAGTCGTGGCGTCGGAGCTTTTTGGCCGGAGTCGGAGTCGTCGCGGCGATTTGGCCGGGGTCGTACTCGGAGTCGGAAATTTTGAACTTTTTATTTTTGCATTTTATATGTCAAATTTGGCTTTTGTTCGCATTGATTGATACGGTTGATGTTTAATTGAATACACATAAATAGGAAAATTAGGGGAAAAAAGTATTGATATTTTTTTTTTTTTAAATAAAAAAAATATTTGGCATTACAGCTTACGCCAATGCGCCAAATATTCTTAATTGTGAAAGTCATACGAGATTAACTCGATGATAAGTAATAAATCAGTTGTGCACAAAATCAACGATAAATAATATTGAACTTTTTTTGGTCGGAGTCGGAGTCGTGGTTTTGGTAAATGCTGGAGTTTGAGTCGGACTCTTTTTCACCGACTTCACAGCCCTGAAAGAAAGTAAACTTCTGTAAAATAATAAAAGTTTGTCACTCGAGACCCCCTCGACGGTGCAGTATCATATCGGACATTCGTTTCGGCAACAGTCTCGTCAACGTTGTGAGACAGTTTTCCGTGTCGAGACTGACTCTTCTTCGAAAAACTCTTTTCGCTAGCAAAATTAACCCTCTGCGAGGACCGTTTCAATTCTAAAATGCCGCATGCTGAACAAGTTCCTTTTCAGTGAGAACGAATTCATAAATATTAAATGTTTGTTGACTTTTGACTAGGGCGGTTCGCGTATTCAAAGCCGAGAGCGTTCAGCGCAGCTTCGCCGACATAAGAAACGGACGGCGCCGACCACCGCTGAGACCCTCTGCTCGGTGCGACGGACTATGTTTGTTAAAACTATTAAATTATCGGTTTTTTGCGTTCTAATATGCTATCGTTTGCCAATTATAACTATAAAAAACGGACGCCCAAGAAACTATGAGTATTCCAGCGCATTCGAATGCCGACGCAAGGCGAAGATCGCGTCGCCGAATCGTAAAAAGGTGCTGGGAAAAATAAATACTTTATAAATGTGTCCGCGAGCACTTTCACTAAAAAGTAAAGAGAGACGGAGGCGACTTTCGCCGATCTCGCAATCCGACGGAACCGGTCGGACGGAGCTTCGGATGCAGCGTCATTCAAAACATATAAAATATCATAAAAGTCTATCGGGGTTTTTTTTTTCGGATTTGTCCGACGAGCGCTTCGTCGCCCTCGCCTTTCCGGATAGCGTCGGGCGTCACTCGCTACGCGGAACTGCAAGACGCCTCGGCGTCTACAGACGTCGAGCGTTTAACCGGTTTTTCCACTGTGAAAATCTTTCTTGGAGAAGAACCGCGTCGCGCATGTGAATACATAAGATGTGTAATACGGCGATCGGGGGCAATTCTGCAATTTTACCCGCAAGCGATCCGGCCCGAAGGAGCACCGAAAAAACTTAACCGGCGGACGCTCTAGGCTTACGAGCGAGGATCATCAATCCGAACGAACCGAAAGCCTGCGCCGCTTTTATTTTCTGCCATTTCCGCTCCTTCTGTATTATGTGAGGCTTTGCGCGGCGGATAGTCTTCGGGGACCGTCGTCGACCTCCCATCGTTATCTCCGTCGCTCATTAAACGAATGAGTCTCTTTGTGCAAAATATTCATTACGGAATAGGACGTACGCGCGCTTTGGCAATATCGACATCGAACAGGGCGAATTCGATAATGAATTTTGGAGTTGTATTTATATGACAGATTGGTTAAAAGTGGCAGAAAGATGAGGATCATATCACATAATATTTTTATCAATATACATTTTTTGGGATGTGACGCCATAACTCCTCAGATGCAAAAAGATCTTTCTGCTCACAAACCCCATGCGTTTTATGGAGGGTTTAACTTCAATGTTTTATATTCGCAGCGATTGATTTTTATTCCACGCTGGTGTGGTTTTTCCTTTATCCGCAGTTGGGTTCCGAGGTATTCTGATGTCCGTTCTCGACAGAGCCGCGTGAGATAGCAATTATAAACATAACCGCTGCACGTTTACGGCCATCATGATCCATTCGATAGATCTTCACGGGGCGGGTTTTCCTGCATGGCCTGTGAGAAAGTAATGCGATTGCGATGATCGACCGGGAGATTTAGGAACGCAGGGGCGAATATTATATTATCCTTTGGATGAAAAGTAATGCTCGATAATATATGATATTATGCGCAGGCACCGTTATTTTATGCATGCTTACGTGCACTTAAGATCAACAAAATATGCATCAAACATGTTTTTTATTCGCAGTAATTGAAAGTAATCATTTTACTCAGTGCGTTCTGATTTCTTTTATCTTGTGAACGGACAACGCTCAGCGTTCGCACTGCTCACCTAACCCCCTCCCCCTTCCCGCGCACAGATAGGACTTTCGATTTATTTGTTCGATCGTTTAAACTTCGCACGCTTTGTCATTAACGATCCAAATTTCACATTCGAGAACATAGATAATCTCTAAAAGAATCGGAACCGTGCACTTCAAAAGGAGTCAGGTGGGACTTTCAGAAAAAGATATTGTAGATTTTTAAACATTTTAATAAGCAAAAACAATATTTGACTTCTGTTATTGTGAAGTGCACAATCATAACATTCAAAAGCCGCTCGTTCATATTTGACTGGCGCATAATTTATGACTTTTAGTCGCAAACGATAATCGTTATTTACTGACTTTTGAAGCATTTTTTGTCAACATCTGCTGCAAGATACAATGCGTAAAAGAAACAGAGAACGCGGGGCGGCGACGCGTGACGGACGGCCGTTTCGCAGCGGCTTCGGGTTTCCCGTAGGATTTGGCGCGTCGGTTACGGAAGAGGGTCGGTTTGTTTACGTTTTCGGCTGCTTAACGATTTTGAGAAAAATTACATACTTATTCCTGATGATTCTGTTGCATTTCAGATGAGAGGGTACTTCGAAAAAGTAAATACAGAGATAGTGATAAAACGACCGCCGAGTCGGCATTCCTCCTCGCGTATTGAATCACGAAAAGTAGGTTCGACGCAGAGAACGGGGACGGTCCCGTTAGGAATTCGGACGGCGCGCAGTGGACGAGAAGCGGCGCGGCTGGGTGGGGCGGGGTGTCGGGGAAGACGCGAATCGAAAACGAACGGAAAAGAAATTGTACCGTTGAAAGTGGAGGTGTTTCCGCGCGGCGTTCACTAAACATGATAAGCAAAAATTACAACACGATTCTCACTAACTACTTAACGACACAATATGCAACACAATAATAAAAAATACACCTACCTACCCGCTCCGTATCGTGAATCGTTGAACGACGATTTTAAAGAATCCGCGATCCACGGTTACTTTGCAGAGATTCCTTACAATCGTATATGTATTAAATAATTGCAGTGATGCAACGGTCGCACGAGTGCGCGGTACGAACTCGCATGCGTTTGATCCTTTTTACAGAGCGATTCCGCAGCACATCAGCTTTATTGGGCGCGAGACTATTTGACGTTTATTTAAATGTGCAAAATTTTGCGGTATAAATAGATACCATTAATGATGTAAATTTAAATAAACACGAAACTCCCGCGTAGTTTATTTTGACACGCGGTTGCTGGTGAACTTCAAGAGCTTTGCAGCGAAACGGGCGTTATGCGGTAAATAATTTGACCGTTCGGTGGCCAGTTAAAAGTTTCTCAATCTCCATACGTGTAAAATAAACGGATGTCAGGCGAGGGCGCGACGGCCGACGGAAGCATCGCTCCTGACAGTCTAGTCCCGGAGGCTGCGACGGAGTCTCTCCGAGACGAGGTCGATCGAGCGCCACCGGCGAAACTGCACGTGACCAAAAGACGGCGGAAGAAGAAAGCCGTCCGCGTCGGTTATGCGAATCCTTCGGGAATATAATAAAGTACGGTGTGACAATATTCACTGACAAATCATGCTCACTCAAACAGAACGAGAACGTTGCAGAGTAAAAAATAAAACGAAAACTACAACGAGCAGAAGAATAAAAAAATATCTACCAACTGTAGAATGAAATTGGCTACGCACCTTGAACGTCTGGCGTGCTATCGACGCGGGCTGGAAAATTATTATGACATGTTTAGTTGTTATTATGCATCTGTTTAAGGTCGCAGGTTGAAAACAGTAAGGTCTGAAATGTCCTGCGAAGCCCGGCGGATCTGCGGTCCACCGCAAATATATTCACGTCGGCGTCCGATCCGCGAGGGGTGAGATGGCGGCGATAGGTTCGAGACTATTCTTCACGAAACTACCGGAGGCGTCCCCGGCGGAGAATTCTGTCGCCTCCATTTCGTCGATGCGGTCACTTTTAATGTGTTTTACTGACCAATGTGTTTTTTTTATTTCCCATATTTGTATTGACCTTTCACGGACTGTTGATCGGTTGGTTTTTTAAGAATGGTATCCATAATTCGCGATAACTACGTTACCTAAGGTACATCAAAGTTGTCAAAACCGCGACCGAGACTGAACGCTCGCAAGACAGGTGGATATATGCGAATGGAGTATCCAACTCGGCGTTCGTATCTGTGGACCCTCATTCCTCTCTCGCTGCTGGGAGTCGGAATAAGTTAAATGATATCGTTATAATTAATCATTTCTGAAAATCTGCAAGGACCATTTTTGATAGCCGCAATCTCAAAAGTGAAATGAATTGAGGAGCGCGTACCTGCACCGGTACCGGCACAGGCATAGTCAGTCGGTAGGTAGTTATTTGCGAGTCGGGCGACGGTAAACCGACGGCACGCGATCTCTTAGCCCCGCAGTTTTTCTCCCAAACGATCAATACGATCCCAACTATCACTATTTATGTTTTGAGGCATTTTTTTTTATATTAACATAATTAAAGTGATGTATGTAAATGTAGGTTCTGTTCTGGTACTGAAGAAGATAATGCATGCCTTTCGTGATTTAAGACGGTGCTCCGACAATTGCGGAACAGACCGTCGGTAAGGTACAAAAGATGAGCTCGCAGCCCAACTTATGACAGTCTATTTGGCTATCAATATATAAGGTCACATTTTTTGACCCGATGTGGACTGTCCGAGACGCGAGCGGCCGTACTCGGATTAAAACCTAATGTCACCGGTGAAACTCGTTCATTCTACCGGAAGCGCTTTAGGAAGCGGGCCAATACTGAGCGTTGGAAACAGATAGAAATAATAGTTTTGGGAACGATAAAGGCAAGTTATTCTTTCTTGAATGGTCTCGGAGAGTTTCGGTGACCGGCTGATAAGCGGTTGACATAAATGGTCGCGATTCGAGAAGAATCGTGCGATACCCGCATATGTTACCGAATAAATAATATACAGGTTGAATGCGAGCGATCTGTTTAGCGAAATTGAAGCTCTGCCCCGCGAGGTTTCTACGTTGGGTTATTGGTGCGAGGTCAAATCTGCGAGTCGACAATTTAAACTTTATGCCGATGCCCCGATTCCTTGCTCGATCAGCATATTACATACTCGGATTGTCGGGTCCCGCACCCGACTTCCGTATATCATTATATCTGCAGAAATATTTTTTGGAATGATAAAAACGGTTGTGCGGCGCTGGCTTGCGTCGGTTGCGCCACCATCCGTCGCATCGACTCATATACAGAGGAAATTCATAAGAGAGGAGCGGGAACAGCGCCATCTTCTTCGTCATGGGAAACCGGCTACGTTTAATATTGCCATCGAAGAGAAGATTGTCGCCAACTATCGAGTAGTCTTCGCGAAACATTCCCGTTGGATAATCCGACTTCCCAAATCGATCGGAAAATTCAGAGACGTCCGGAAGGTCGAATCGCGCAATACGAAAATCACGCGGAGCGGTAGGAAATTCCGCGGACGGCGATACGTCTCGTTCCGCGAGTCGCGTCGGCGGAGGCAGAGCTCGCTCGGTCGAGTTCGGCTAGGTGGCACGGTGACCCACTGACACACATTTCGCTAGAATGAGATAAATCGGTCAGGGAGGGAGGGAAGACCGCCGGAGGGGGGTTAGATATTAGCTAGATACTATTATGGAGAAGGTTGCATGTGAAAAAGTTACAAAACTAGTCAAGGGGGGGCACTTATGAAATATTAAACGTCGGTATTCACAAAATAACTCGGAGCGGCAGTGATACCGAGAAAGAAACGAATTTTGTTTTTACCCAACGCATTGCGACAGCGAATAGAAGAATGAAAAAGTTGCCTGCTTGCATATTTGGGAATCAGCAAATATTTTTAACCTTTCGAGTCTGTAAATAAACTGTAAAAAGGGTGAAAAAAATACATCAATCAAATTAACAGGGTGCATTTGAACAACATTGAAATGTTAGTTCTAGAATTATATTATCTTTTATTGACGCATCTTTATGTGCGATAAAAATACTGAGCAAGTTTAGGGAATATATTGTCTGCAATCTACATATTCGACAGGACGTTTGAAAACTTAAATTCTGAGCAAACCACTAATTAGTCTTGTTAAATTTCAGGTGAGAACAGTTTAATACATTTTAGATAAATTTGTATATTTTATTTTTAAAAATTCTCACGACCGGAATCGACAGCATTCTCAGCGCCGATAAAAGTGGCATTCGTTTTTTATCATTTCTCCGATGAAACGCGATGGAAAACGTTTCGCGGTCACAATAATCGATAACGGTAATTATAATTCAGAAGTATAACTTTGTTGTATATTTTTAAAAGCAGGGCAAATTTGTATCATTCGACTTTTACAAAGGATTCGCGGTGATATGTGTGGAAGCTCGATAATGTTTTTTTATGAGTATTGTTTGTGTCGTAGGGATACGAGATACGATCAATACATAAGTCGAGAGGAGAAGATTATTGAGACGAGTTAGTGTATTATTTCATACAAGGCGGCATTCAGTAAAGTGCTATTGTACATTGCCGAACATTTGAGATGTTAATGCTGTCAGTCTCTTAATGTATTCTTACCCATTTAATAAAATAAAATATGTCGCTCGCTTCTCTTCTCTATTGTTACAATAAAATAAATCATGACGCAAATTCTCTCGCGATCGTTTCTTTTATCGACACTTATGTTCAAAGTCGGTTGATATAATTACAAACTGACAACTTATCTAATCGTAAAGGAAATATTCCCCAATATGAATTTACAAATCTCAATGAAAACCGATCTCGAGCTCCAAAAGAATACTCGATCTCGCAACACTTGAAAACGATTTTCCTGATAGCTTAGAATGGATGTTTTTATGAAATATGTCTCGATTCCGCCTCAGAAGGCTTGCGAGCTCTCAATGCGGCCCCGATGACTACTCTAACTTCTGGCCCCGAGCCGTGTTCAAGTTTGATAAATTATGCTTGTTCAACAGAAAATCTCTGCAATCCGGATCTGTCGACTTAACATTTTTGAGAGCTGAAGTTTTTTCAAGATCCATTTAATTATTAGTAATCGGGTTGGAATTCTCTCAACGGTAATTCATCGCAAGTAGATATTATAAAAGTACAGGGAAACCTGTTTTTATCGTTATCGAATCCCCCCCCCCCGCATGTATCGATATTTATTGATGTTCTTGGTTAAACACCAATATCTTGAAGAGTATTTAATAATCCTGTGTCCACCGTTCCCCTGTTTATTATTTTCCTATATTAATCGTTTAATTATTATGACCCCGCCATAAATTGTACCCCGATCATAAGCTCGTGCGATGTAAATATCGCGTTCGCACTAAAGCTAGATGCCATTTACTGTCTCATTAGATGTCACTCACCAGAACATTACTGGCCTATCGCAAGACTGGCGCTGAATGAATCAGTTTCGGACGAAACTTAAGCGCCTCGCATAATCTCTAAGTGAGAAATTACAATTCGAGGGGCTGAAATAAATCCAGAAGAAAAGCAAGTATTTCTAAGAGGAATGAGAACTGCGAGTTTAGAGCAGGATTTTTGGTAGACTATTGTTTCGTGCGAACAAAAAGATTGCAATGCAATATAAAGTTGATATTTAGCCTCGCATTGTATCCATCCGCATCAACAAGTGATGCGAGAAATATTCAGAGAAGCCAGTACGATGACGCACCGCCCGAGAGAGATTCGGAATAACTGACGGCAACTCCGACTTCTGAAATAACACAGGGGATGATTTACATTCGCTGAGAAACTAGAGCGCAACACATAGAACTTCGATCGCTTTAATATCGTCGACTCATCAACGGCGTGAAGCAATCGACGGCAATATAAAAATGCAAAATGAAACTTACGATATCGTGCCCCAGGCTGCCGCTCCTGACCACCTCTGGCGCCATGTATTCGATCGTTCCGCAGAAGCTGTAAGCCCTCCTCTCGTTCGGCAGGAACTCCTTGGAGAGGCCGAAGTCGGTGAGCACCACGTGACCGTTCTTGTCCAGCAGAATGTTCTCGAGCTTCACGTCGCGGTAGATGATGCCCAGCTTTAATGAACGCGAAGGAGCATTTTAGCGACATTATGAAAGACGATCATCAATAAAAAAATCATGCACATTAAGAATTATAAACTATGTTAAAATGAATACAAAGATAGTCGGTTTCGTTACCCGTTTTTGATCCCTTAATCAGCGGTGCCCGAGCAGAGACCAGCGCGGTAAAACTGCGGGTTTCGTTATGTTTAAAATATTGAAAAAAAATATTCACTCATAAGTTGATCTTGACCTGGAACCCGACGAATATAATTGGGAAGCGCCGCCCTAATACACGTTACTATATCATAAAAAATAAGGCTATGAGTGAGAAAGTTTTATCCAGTACACGCATTACGGTATTTTGCAATGTATTTGAATGTATGTTACTTGTAAAGCCTTGAGTCAATTTTATTTATAGGTTCTATATCGATAATTTCGAGAAAAGGGTTTTCTTACCATCAGGACTGCGAGGCATGTTTTTTTCCATGTCCGCTCCCAACTTGGAGCATATGGACTCCTCACAGATTTAATCTCAACATATGTTTTTCTACGAGAACTGATTGTTATTCAGTAGCTCAATCTCTCTTTTTCGAAGAGAGTAGGGATGGAAAGGATACGAAGACTAGCGGTTAGCTAATCGATGTCACTGTGCACAACACCCGTTGCCTCTGAGCAGAATCGATTTATCGACAAAAAATTGGCTCGTACCGGGAATCGAACCCGGGCGGTCCGACACGGTACCGAACGACGTTGACTACTGCACCGCGGACCGGGCATTTTTTACTCTAAATTTAACGAAGTTGTACACGTTTTGATGTAGGTTTTTATCCGTCTTATATTTATTAATTTGTTTATATTAACTATACATTCTACGTTTGAACTTCTATCGAAATCAACGTGTGCTGTTTCTCATGTAAATGAATAAAGAGTTTCATAAAAACAAGGGCAAATTAACGTTTCTCTGTTCGGGACTTGAGCGAGGCTCCTGCGGAGTGCGGCCGTGTTTCACACCGAGCCATTTCAGCGAGCAGCATTGTTATACGCTATCGAGCGAGAAGTAGGTAATCGGAAAAAGTTTCGTTAGAAATAAAACCTTGGCCCGATTGCAGCGACGCTGCAGCCGGCCAGTGCGACATTTCGTTAAACGGATTACCGTTTCGAGAACGATCCGACCGATTTATTTCATTTTGAAAGCATATAATTTAGCGTTATTTTATTTACAGAAATCCTGCAATCGGAAGCGACGCGCTCGTTCCGCGTCGTCTTCTCTCTTCGTCGCCGAACAGAACTTTCGCAAAAGCAACAGGGCGCACTGCTTCGACCAACCGACAAAGCAACCGGTATCTTCGATTCCAACTCGTATGAACTCGACATAGACGAATCTTTATCTAGAAGGAAGTCATGCAAAGAAGACGATCGAATTGTCCGCGTACCTTGTGGAGCTGCTCGAGGGCGAGGATGACTTCAGCGACGTATATCCTGACGTCGGCTTCGGCGAAGCACTCCCTCTGGTAGAGATGTGTGAACAGTTCGCCCCCACTCACGTAATCTGTATCGACAAACCAAACGAAAACAAATTATCGAACGAATAAAGAAAATAATACGTCCCGTTAGGGCTCGATAAAACTGAGTTATCAGTTGTCAGCGCGCATTCGGCTGGTCGATGGATTTAAACGTTTTCGGAGCGAAAGCAGGAATCCAGTTTTGTTCAATGTTTTCATCGATAAAAATGACGACCAATTTTTTTTGTCGAATCCACGTCTGTTCCGAATATAAAAATATGATTTTTTTGTAGTATTTGAACAGTAGAAATCAACAAGCGTGTGTCCGCAACCACTTTGACATTTAAACTTTTGAATTTCGCTGTGACTGTGTGTCTGTAAATTTATGTTATTTTAATTTTTAAAAGTGGTCAAATCCATTTGTGATGAAACTGAGAATATGAGATATTTTCATTACTTTTTCGTCATAAATTTGTGTTAACTATCAATATTTTTAAAATATGTTTTAAATTAAAGAATTACGGATAATGTGTAACAATTCAAACTTTTCCATGTGAATAAAAATGGTCTCAAAGTTTAATCTAAAACTGGCAGTTGAAAAAAAATATTTTGGATTTGACCACTTTTGAAAAATTATCTCCTGAAATGAGAATTAGACTTGGAGATAGAAACTTTTGTGTTCTCGGTGTATTTTTAGTGATACAAACATTAAACAAAAATGTATTTCTTGCACAATTAAGAAGCGCAGTGAGCGTGTTATAAATACTGACCCAGTATGAGATGCAATTTAGAATCCGTCTGGAAAGCGTAATGCAGCGTGACCAAGAAGGGACACCGCCTGACAGCCTCCAACACTTGCCTCTCCGTTCTCGTGTGTTCGGCCGTTTTCTTCTTTTGGACGATGATCATCTTCTTGAGAACCTTCATCGCATATAAGGAACCCTTGTCCGCTCCGGTCTTCTTTCTCACCAAGAAAACTTTTCCGTAAGCTGAGGACAAAAAATGAGATTTTGAAAATACTGCAGTGAATTATAATTTTATCAGCACGAAGCGTCGATCTAAATATTAATTTGGACAAGGGATGCGTTCGAGAAGACACCTTCCTTGAACAACTTATCGACACAATTTTGAATCACGCGACATTAACTCGAATTGGAATTTTGAAAGTCACCCGTGATCGACTCGAGTATGAGCGAGATAACAAATTTAAAATTTAAAAAAAAAACTAAATTTGATTTTGGCATTGCCGGTACTCGAAGCCCGGGTGGGTCGACTCGGTAGGATAAATCTCTCGCCGCCAGAATTCGTTCAAACCGTCCGTCCGGTTAACTCTGTCCCTGTATAATGTGTGTCAACACAAATGTGAATTGATAATAAATGTTACTAAATCTTAACTGGGGACAGGCGCTCACGATGATGATAACGTGTCTCCATATCACTTCTATCTCAAGCCTGTTGATGGTTTTTGTGATGATCTATGCGTGTTTTTTAAAGTGAAGGACGGAGGTATCTCGATTCGCGATTCATCAATCGAGGCAATTCAAATAAATTCAATCTGCCGATAGGTGGGGCGGGGCGAAACTGACAAATTTTATTTTTCATATGCATTATGTTTGTCATCGTCAATCGCGAAGGAGGACTGACATATCTAGAAACAACGAACGCAGCAGACTCGTCCGGTTTTTCCGTCTCTGGGGTGCGATTTGTCTCGATATATCTAGGCGTGCGCATGCGCCTTGATTTTACATTAAACATATTTGCCGTGTATTGTGTCGCACGTCTGGATGGGTGCCTGCAGATAAGAATTCACGTACTGTGGCTTATTATATCAGTGATAAGACACGATACTGCCACAGCGCATATTATGAAATGCATACCTACCGGAACTTAACTAGACTCGAATAGTTTTAACTGTCATTTTTCAGCGGAGCGAACTTCCATATAAAAAATAAAATATTACTAATTTCGTGAAATGTATAGTATGATCAGAGATCGTTTTTACAACACATCGTGTGTGCGGACTGATAATCTGTATTGAAAATAAGCATTTCCTCCGGTGACGTTAACAGTAGAAAGCTAGTCTAGCACTGTCTTCTAGTCGATATATTGCAGTTCCATCGAGCACCCTCAGTCGATACCCTAAATTACTCTGTCATTTTATTTACACGGCTAAGTGTAAAAAACGATTGTCGTTAAATACGGCTCACATGCGAGTAACGCGACAGCGAAAGCGCGGCCGCCAGACGGCAAGGGTAAAAGAGGGTGACCCCCGAGACGTTTCCCTCGTCGGGCGTTTCGACCGAGCGAGGTCACTTCGCACCGGGCCAGACGGTGCGGCGCGACGACTCCGCCGAACGGAGGGATGTGTAGACTTAGGGAACAGGGTGGCGCGAATCCGACGAACTCGCACCCCACCGCATCGGAGCCGACCGTGCAAATAACCCGATCGAGCTCAATAAAGCCGCATTATAATATCGATGATACCGATTTAGAACCAGTTATGAAAAGGTTCACTGTAGAAGACGAGCGGCCTCCGACGGGGCTGGCGTTTTTATAGCGCGAATTCAAAGAAAGCGCTGTGGAATA
This sequence comes from Himalopsyche kuldschensis, assembly GCA_028554975.1. Lineage (NCBI taxonomy): Eukaryota > Metazoa > Arthropoda > Insecta > Trichoptera > Rhyacophilidae > Himalopsyche > Himalopsyche kuldschensis. The sequence continues at coordinate 29,169 of JAHFWI010000028.1, forward strand.
GTGAACAGATGAAACTTGAAGGTGAAGAAAGGATAGCCTGTCTGCGAAGACGAGTCGCGACAGTACCATTTTCAACACACTGAAAAAACTCCAAGAAAGCGAGCGAAAGATCCACCAATAGTGCAACTGGCGTGGACCTGGCATTTGAGATAACATTGTTAAAATCGCAATCGCTGAGATCGACGAGAATGAGCGCACATCCTCACCGGCCGCGTCACTTCAAAAACATGATTAAAACGTTGCGGCGTAATGCTGAGTGATACGTTTCATCGTTCGCGTAGAACAAAAACTTTCAGCGGGCGTCGCGCCATCAAGGAGCGTATCGGTGTCATCGGAAGGACGAGACGGACGTCGCGACGCAATCCGGTCGGCGACCGCGAGCCCTGCGCGTGACAGTGACCGCTATTGCACTATAAACGTAATACGCTCATTTTTTTGGAACGCCGCTCATCGTCGCTATTCACTTTTCGATGCAGAGGTCGGTCGGCGAAAATATTCGAAAAGCACACAGGGTGAGCACCGAAAACTGTCCGCAGGTTAAAATTAATGCATAAGATAGAAGTCGTCGATCGGACTCACCTCCAGTCCCAAGCACCTTCAGAATGTCGAAGTCCGACATTCCCACGCTCGGCCTCCCGTTCAGCGTTACTGAAACAGACAAATAAATATTATAGATCGAGCACACTCCGATTATTATCATGTGAAGTGTTCACTTACATAAATGTAGACCTGCTATTTACATATTCGAGTAGCCCGTACGGTACTGACATCTAAAATATGTACAATTTACATATTTTTAACATCACATCGATTTCCGTTGGAGGCGATGTCGAGAATAATTATTTGAAAAAATACCATTTTGATGAGACACGACTCGCGTGTACCGATTTCATAATAATTCCCAATACTAGAATGTTTTTGATATTTTGACCGCGCAATAAATCGCTAGGCCAAAGATCAGATTCTGCTTTAAAACTATAATAAACAAAAAATACTTGAAGTTAAAACTTAACATCAGAATTTATACTAGTAATAATTGTTCATAAATGAATTCTCACGTCAATTAGCGGAAACGAGCAGCGGATCATACTCGAAACACCTGAGAGCAATTATTTTTCTAAAGAAACATCCACAGCGGTCGATTACATTTTTGAGGACAATTTAATGTTGTTCCAATACTACACTCACCACTCACCGCCGCGCGATGCGTCGCGTGCGAGTGTGAGTGCGACCTTGCGAAGGTCTGAGACCCAAACGACGCCTCTCAAATGCGAATCTTTGACATCAGGGTCTGCAACCCCGAATCCGAGACGCGGTCCGCGAGAGGGGGCCGACTGCCGACACAATAGCGTCGTCGGTGTTCACTCCAACCACCTGCGCCCGCTCAATTGCTCTCCCGATATCGCATTGTTACGACCGTGCGACATTGTTATATTATTACACTTTCGGCGAGTGACGTATCATAAACTAAAACAAATTCGCGAACAAATAGAAAGAGTAGAAATATTAGAATCTCGCCGTTAGCGAGACCGCGATCACTCTAATAATGATTGGAAAGAAGACGCTTTGCATTGTGGCAAATGAAAAATGTACTCGTACCTACTCCCAATGCATTCATTCCGAAAAGAGCCAGTGTCGAAAGATATCATTCGAACTGTCCATAAAAAGTACGTTTAAATTATCATCGGTATTTAGGTTGCGCAAAAATAAAGTGAGACGATCGCCCGATGAAGTTTTTTACTTTACTCAGAACATTTTACAAAAAGCACACGACGATGTTTTATGAAAAACTAGTGTTCGAACCCGGCTTCGCTCGGACCAGTTTGGGGTTATGTTCAGCTCGGCGCGTAAATTCAGACGGGCCAAGTTGAAACAACTTTTTTCAAAAGTCTAGGTCGATTAAAATGGAATTAAAATGAACATTTCAGGCTGGCATTGACATTTCACAGCCCCTTTCATATATTGACAGCCCCATTCTCGCCCATTAAAATGTCCAAATTCAAGGAAAAAATCTAATTTGCTGTCAAAGAAATGTCAAATAATACCTTCACGTAAATAAAAACATTATTTTATTAATAAAAGCCGGGAAAAGTTCAGTAGAAGACTAATTTATTACATTTTGACTAAATGTCTTCGCCGATGAAAAAAATCAAACATATTTTCTTTCATATTCGTTTTTATGGCAACTTAATGACCAACAATGCAAAAGGGAATTACAGACCCACAGACATACATACGCCGTTTCGGTTATATATATGTACTACTCGATACTCGAGTAATTGGAGTCTCTACACACACATTGATAACGAAACAAATTTACCGTCGAAACTTTCGCGAGCGAAATCAATTCGTTTGTTTGAACTTGCAACAACAATGCAAAAGGGAATTACAGACATACATCCCCCGTTTCGGTTTTATATATAAGATTAAAAGCCCTACAAAGGGTTTTGTCAACAAAAAAATAAATAATGCCTTCTATCAACGGCATATCACTATCAAGAAACACAGTCGTGCAATGAACAGAAATAATGAGAAATAAAGAGTAGTAATTTAGAAATACTCCACCGAGTAAAAAAAAAGGGTTTAAAAATGAATAGTTTAGAATTTTTAGAAATAAATAAAACAAAAAAGAAGTATTATTAAATAATATTCTTAACAGGACAGGTTGCTTGACACTGCTTACATTATCTCCAATTAATAGGGTAAACCCAAACCTATCTGATTGATTGCAGCTCAATGACAGTTAATATTTTGTAATGCTAACGTCATTAGTAGTATAATTAATTGTTTGATTTGTTTCGATTCTATTCGATTCGAGGAGGGGGTCCTTGCTTCCCGTAAAAAAGAAAAATTACAAACCATTTTGTAATTTTATCATTTTAAAATATTAGAATCAATCTTGCTTCATTACTTAAGCGAACTTTGCGATAGTAAGTCCGAAGAAGGCGAAACACGTGTCACAGTTAGTAGCACAATAAGTGGAATAATCAAAGTTATTTTAAATTTTATATTAGAAATAATGAGGTTGAATTCGGAAGGAATTTTCCAGAAAAACACTAACAAATGTGAGTATGTATGCATGCAATTTGATACGGGTCTACAGAGTACGCTGTTCAAAATAAGAACAGCTGAGCGTTTTTATTTGACAACTTTGAAGTTTACTGAAGAGACCGCTCAAGGACCAATTGAGGATTATCAGAATACAAGTGGAAATAATACTATATAATGTGTTTTATTGTGCCACCTCTTAAGAAGTGACAGTTAACACTTTTTTTAAATTTATCTGTATAAATAAATATGAAAAATTTTGGAGTTACAGGCAAATTCTGCTTGATTTGGTTTTAGATATTATTTGCGAATCGGCTGTTGATGAATGTAGTCACGACAAAGTATCTTTCGCGATTAACCTATAATGATAATTAGAGACACGTGTTTTTAGCACTTTGCAATAGATGCGAAATAAATGCTAAAATTCGGAATAGATGCTAATAAATGCGAATTTCTAAAATATGCAAATAGATGCTAAAATCACAAATAATTGCAAAATTTGCTTGTTCTTTAAAAGAAATTTTACTATCCTACATATAAAATGATAGATTTTGCATACATATTGTATATGGACATACTTTGCATCATTATGTTCATATTTGTATCCAACATTGCCCATAACGCGCATTGTCGTTGCATGTACGTCAGATTGATCTCGTTTTTGACTTTGTTTTCGTCTGACTTTTTGATTCCATCTGTATTATTAAGTCTATCCATTGGTAAGCACATATAATATTTATTAAATATCTATTAATTATTTGGAATTATTTGCTTATTTTTTAAAATAAAATATATATATTTTTTTAGTCTTTAAAAATCATGGCGCGTACAAAAATATCTATACGCGAAAGAGCAAATGCATTCAAAGCCTTCTACAAATACATTGTAAATCCTTTTTTTTTGCTATAATAAAGAATAAACAAACAATGTAATTTACCCTTTTATGTATATTTGTTAATATTTTATACCAATAAATTGTTAAAATGAATTTTAATTGATAATTATTTGATATTTGTGTTTTATAAAAATAGATGCTAAATAGATGCTAAAATCCGAAAATCTTGAATTATAAATGCTACAAAATACGAAAATTGAAAAAAATAGATGCCAGAAACACGGATCTCTAATGATAATAAATCGTTGGCGGTAGCTTTATATGAGGTACCCAAGAACAAAAAAAAAGATTATTTTAAATATCTGATATATAAAAAATATGCAAGTATGTCAAAGATAATTAATATCTTACATTATTAATGTGCGAAATTATATAAAAGTGAAATTCATATTTTTTTTTGACCTTAATTTGTATGTCAAAGTAATGTCAAAGTATGTATACGTTTTCAAAATGCAGTAATTTGATAAAAAAAAAATGTCTTTTCGCGTTATTTAAATAAAAACAGTATCGGTTGACCGCCATCAATAATTGTATCAAATAGTCGCCCCTAGAAGAGCGATACTCAACCTGCAGTTCGATCATATCATTTGCGCAGCCCAAACATTCAGTCACTTTACTATTCAGATACTTTTCAACCTATAAACACGGTTCGGTAGCTAGTTTGATGTGTCGTGATAAAGAATATTCAAAAATATTGCATTTCTGTAAGGGAAAAAAGGTTAAACACGGCTGACCTTAAGATACCCGTGGTTTATTCGGTGAAGTGTTTCTACATTATCTTTTCGATTTGTCATTTGTCCAAAAGCATATGATCTAAAAACAATTTATTTCGTAGGAAAGGATAATTCATTCGAGCGAAAATTCTTCACTTGTTCATAAACACTTTCACGTGAATTTTAAGAATCAGTGAACGGAAACAACTCACGTGTTTACAAAAAATATAACAAACGTTAAGTTGTTTTAGTACAAACATAAATGAATAGAAGCCAGGAATTTGCAACTATTTCATATGAATTCCTTGAATGAATTACACGGATTAAAGAAGGCTGCAAAAATAATATTCCTGATATTATAGTTTGCACTGCGACAACAATTTCAATTGGTAAATTGATGAAACAAAATCCAAGTGTTAAATATTATAGCCGATAATTCTCACACTGGGGGTGTCACGTTGTTTCAGTATTTGAAATTTCAAAAACCCTTCAATCTTTCAAAAATCAAGATAATTCAGCATGGCCAAGATTTTCGACATTTGAGACATACAAATTGTAGACTTGTTTGACCACTTTTAAAAGCGTCTTCAGACTTGCTACATATAAGGTAATGTTACTTTAGTAATCAGGTTAAGGTAGAGTCTAATTCTTATTTGATAATTATACAATGGAATGGTTGGGATTTTTACATGACGCAGGGAGATACAAACAATATTAACGACAGTAACACTAAAAATAATAATAACAATTAACTAGTTGCGTTTAGAAATGTAAGTCCCATAGACGTGCCTTTAACAGTAGTAGTGAGCCACCTTCCCGGGAATGGACCCGGGCCCGCGTGATCTCTAGGGCAAAGCTCTCGCCACTAGACCACAGGGACCGACAATTATAATTCATTTCTGTTAAGGTTTTTATTGATTTCCATGAATTCTAAGTTGTTCATTTGTAATTCTTTCTTATTAGCGTGATGGAGTATTTATACATTATTATTAAAATTGTGATCGCTTTGAATGAAATGGCTATCAAACTCTTTCTTGTTTTTCAAATGACTAATATTTGACATGCGCGTGCGCACGAGTGACTCTCGTCGCCTTCAAAGATTAGGTCGTTTGGATTCGTTCGTTCCCAACGACGCACCTCTAGAGTCTAGAATCTAGATCAAACGCAGGAGTGGAATATAACACGAATCGCGTCCATAATGATTTTAGCAACAGTCATAATACGGTTTCAAATATATTTGGATAAAACATTCAAGTCCAATGAAAAAATGGACTATGGCCTTTCGAGTATATTTTAATGAATGTTATGGTAGTTGTCGGGTATGCGGCCGAGTGGTCAACGTCGTTTCCTTCGGTTGCGGTACGATTGGCTTCGAATCCCAGTATGGGCAGTTTCATTGGTTTATGGATTTCTGTCTCCGTTGTCTAAAATTTTCTAGAAATATTGTTTTTGTTTTTAATCTATTTTTCTTTGTACTATGGTATCAAGTATATGTGTATCGTCAGTGCGTCGTGGAAAATAATCACATTGAATTTATTTCGCTAATTATTATAAATGTGAGATATTTGTACAAATATTATAAATATCACAATATTTGATAAAATAGTATTTATCCTCAACATCGAGATTATAAGAGGCTTAATGATACAATTTAAGTTTCGAGGAAAAAACCAAATAACGTGTGTGATATTATCAACCACTCCAATGAAGTGTATTTCTTGGAAATCATTTGATAAAATTGATTGATGAAAGTGTGCATTGTGTCCTTTATCATCATTTGTATGCCAAATTTTTAGCGACTCAGTGGAAAAATATCGAACACAAGATGAGATTATTAATACATTCAAATGATTCGGCCGTAACTTTGTGGATGTGCATTTTGATAACGTGTTATTGCACGTATTGTGTAACAAGTAGTAACATGTTCTTTTCCTCCCCTTCAGAGAAATTATTTAGGGGAGACAGGTAGAAGATTTTTACATCATTTATATAAATCGGGACCGCTTTCGGTCTTCGCGCGCTCATTATCAACTAATCATCGGTTGAAAATGCTCGCGATAAGCTGAACTGTCTAATCTTTGAGGAATTAGTACAAAAATGTGTGCTTAATAATAATTCAATACATTTCCACCAAGAATTAACAGGTGACACCTTAAATGAGTGGGATTGATATCCTCGATTTTACAGTTTTAATTTAGTATTAAGAATATATAAATTATATTATTTTTGCATAAAACTATTGACACTTCGACATACTCCGAGCGCCGAAAACGCAAGTGTAATTCGGCTGACGAGTGAATCTAAAAAAACAGAGAGGCGGGTCTTAAGTCCCAGACATAAAATAGCATTAGATTCCCGACCCGGCGACACCTGTGGCGGCCTCTGGCAAAAAGTAAAAAAAAGTGAATACCTCTCTTCTTGGAGATTCTACTGATGTTAGTCAGCTCCGGATCTTCTTCGGGGGGAGCCGGTCGGGCGTCCCCGGGAGCTGGAATTTCGTCGACGACTTCCACGGAAGCGGAACTTCCCGAGGCCCTCGCGGCGCCGTCGCCCGCGCGCGTCGCGACATCGCGCAAAGGGGGGTCCTCCCCTCCGTCTTGCGGGACGGGGGCGCGACACCGGTCGGCCGAGACCGGGGACTCGGGCCCGCGTCGCCCTCCTCCGGGGCTCTCGGAGGCGGCCGCTCCGGTGAGATCTCCGCCGGTCCCGCCGCAGGAGTCGGGCTGGCGGCCGCGCCCCACCGTCGGACCGGAGTCCATGGTGTTCAGAGACTCCCGATCGCTCCCCTCGTAGTAGCCCGATTCGTGGTCGTGGTTCTTGCGCGCCACCATCTCGTCTCGCATCTTGAAGAGCGGAGCGGGGCGGCGGCCCTCCGGCGTTTTTGCGTCGGCGGCCGCGTCGCGCGGGATTTGGGCCTTTTCAGGCGTCGTTAGCTGTCGCCGTCTCTGAGGTCGGGCGCGAAGGTTCCGCGTCCCTCGGCGGGGCGTGACGTCAGCGCGACGCCGGCCGGTCCGTTCCAGAGATGCGGTGTAGAAAATCGAAAACGCATCGCCTGAAGGAATTATCGTTTGCGTACTGAGAATTTTAACCTAGAATCGTGAAAAGAGGAAAGTCAGTCACCAATGGCCGCACCGAACTCGTGTAATCGAGAAGGATTCGGCATCTACATCGCCGCTGCGGTTACTATTTATTTCGATAGGGATATATACTAAATAAGTACCCCTTTTATCGCGGCGGCCTAAATCGGAGACCTGCGCTATCGATTCAATTTATTTATTTTTGTACACACGCGAGTATGCACTGAGGCGAATATTTTATTTTCCAATGGCAACTTGACGTTTTCAAAATCACAAAAACATTACCTGACAAAATTAGGTTATCCAGCTTTTGTTTTTGTGGTTAAGAAAATCAAAACTTCATCAGTATGTAATGTAAATTTATTGCATCCATTGCCGGTTTTATCAACGGGGAATGTGGAGTTCATCGACTTGATACAAATATAATCATTTTCTGAAATGCAGTAACGATTGCATCACTTATTTATTTAATAAATACGGCTTGGCTTGTCCAGACCATTTCACACGGAAGCCCCGAGTTTTGAAGTATTTAAAACGCTTAATTTTACATTTAAAATGGAAAAATTAATAAAAAAAAATAATACTATCCCTAGCGTACTAACTATGTATTAAAAATAGCCAAATGTATTTCTCCGTATATTATTATATTTTTAAAAGATAAAAAAAACCATTTGGCTTTAGAGCCAATGCGCCAAATATTTTTAATTATGAAAATCATACGAGATTAAGTCTATGAGAATTTTATCAGTCGAGAAACACTCAAGGAAAAATGACAAACACCCATGTCCGAGATCTCTTTTTCGGTTGAAAAAAACTTTTGTACAAATTCCACACATATTTTATAAAGATCAGGTCCGGTTTTGCTCATCACATGAGTATTATCAACTCATCAGTTAGTTTGTTTTCCGTGAAGGTATTTTTGCAGGGCTGTGGAGTCTGAGTCGGAGTCGTGGAGTCGGAGCTTTTTGGCCGGAGTCGTACTCGGAGTCGGAAATTTTGAAAAGTTTGAACTTTTTATTTTTGCATTTAATATGTCAAATTTGGCTTTTGGCCGCATTGATAGGGTTGATATTTAATTGAATACACATAAATAGGAAAATTAGGGGAAAAAAGTGACGATATTAACCTTTTTTTAGTCGGAGTCGGAGTCGTTTTTTTGGTCAATGTCGGAGTCGTGGTTTTGGTAAATGCTCGAGTCGGAGTTGGACTTTTGTTACCGACTACACAGCCCTGTATTTTTGGGATCTCGTTTGGTATGTTAAACACATTTGAATGAATTTATAAAAACCTAAAAATGCTCCTGAATTGAATTCCCTAATCATTACATTGTATCGAAAATCAAATAAAATTGTATCATGTTACTAAGGCGTGACTCTATTACAGTGGTTCTCATGTGCGGCCACCAGAGGATTTTGCTGCGGCCACCAACAGATTCATTGTTAATATTGATATTTAATAAAATATTGTTTTTTTTAAGTAAATTTGTCAACAGACACTGAAAATAAAATATTTTATATGCATTGCATTGTGCATGAAGAATTGCTTGTTAGCAAAAACTCAACACATACATTTTTAGGTCTTTTTTTGCAAAAGGACTCGACACAAAAATTTGGTGCGGCCACCAGACATATCCGTAGAACCGCTGATGTTTCTGATGCGGCCACAGCCAAATTTCACGTGAGAACCACTGCTCTATTACACATAACAAAATACGTAGGTAGTGAGGTAGTGGATCTAAGGCACGTTTATCGTCTGCGTCGACAGTAATTTGTTTCTATGCTTCTTAATAAGCGGAGCAAAGACGCCATTTTTAAATTGATATTTAGTAATTATGTTGAAATGCATCAAATGAACCATTATACATGCTGTGACGCGTTTTCTTTCAATTCGATGAGAAAAACATCGAGTCAACGACCGAACGACCGCGCGACAATTCTTCTATCTGCGATCGCAATTAGGCGGACCACCTGTCAAAGATGCGACCGATGTGTATTTCTTTCCACATAATATTTATATTCTCGGTGCAATATAGTGCATAACTATAAAAGACAATAAATCTGCTGGCTTTGCGTCAAAACCGTTCAAAGTTCAATCATGGATCGATTGAGAATACTTAAATCGCAGAAGCGGAGGTTAAATTCTCTGTCGGGAATTTTTTTATCAAGTACAAGTTTCTTCCGGGTAAAGCAGTTTTGACATTATTAATAGTTGTACTCAAAGCCGATTACGGCCTGATAAATGGCATCAAAAGTCGACGGCAATTTTTCAATTCGAATATGTACAAAATATGAAGTTATTGCCTTTCATTTATGGTTAATTTCTAAACGAACACTGTAATATGCGCGTTCGGTATGTTTTTGTCCCCACGCTACCTACAGTGGTGAACAGGAAGGGAATAAAATAATCTTTCTCACGAAGCAAGTGATAAAAGAAATATCTGATTTTCGGGGAACGCGGCGGGACGAGCGAAACGTCGAGGTGTAATTATTTATTTGCAGGTAGACTGATACCACTATGCCTACCTTTGCCTGCGAATTCTTAAATATGTATACGCAAAACTACTCAACTAGTCTATATCAATCAACGTCTTTCCTCACCTCACCCCTGTTCAAGAACTTCACTAAATCATCGCTCGATAACACCTAAGAACAGGCACGGGCAAACTGCGGCCCGCCGAGTGTTTTCTGCGGCCCGCCATCATAAATTTTATTTTTTTATATTTTTTAAAAAAATATTGAAAATCAAATAAAAATTCTTCAAGATATTGAGTGAGTATACAGATATTCCTTTTCACAGTCAAATTCAATGGCTTTGCTTAGAAAAAGTGCTTCGAAGACTTTCCCGATACTGATGATTAGAGATTTTTGATTTTGCATTTACTCTGGTCATCGTGCCACACTTGAATACTATTAACTCTGTGTTATGAACGCTCTGAATGACGATTTTCACAAAGATTTGGTGACTTCCGAAAAATTTTGACAAGTTTAGCGTAAGCGAGTAATCTAGTAACGATCCATTTTCAATAGATATTAAGACTGTATTGAAAGAGCTACAGCTTGAGATTATTTATCTTTAATGTATCACTGATTTAAAAATATTACACCGTCGTGACGAAATATGCAAATTTTACAATGATCTTAATTCAGACAAATTCGACCAATTTAAAAAATTTGCACGAAAAATGTGAACAGACATTTCGATCATGAACCACAGCTTAATTCTGATTCCATCTTCTTCTATGACCATTCACAAGCAGTTTTAAAAATATCATCTACAAAATGAGCACGTTGAAAGATTTCAATATTTGAAACAGCTTCATTCTTCTCATATATTTTTTAAAATAATTAGTTTTCGGTATAATAAATAGAGTAAGTACACCCGGTCCTCTTTTAAAACGGTTTTTTTCAGTGATTTCGATTTTACGTGATTTTTTGGACGGCACCGTGATTTATTCGTAGGTACGCAATTTTTCATTTTACAGACACAATGGTGCGCAAACTCATGCGATATTATTGGTGACTCTGCTCTGAAACTTATTTAAGCACAATGCATTTATAAAATTCGTTGAATAGCACGTTTCCTGGTCTTAAATTTTATCACAGAGAGATACTATTTCAAATAAAAGCACTTGAGACATCTAAATATTCTAAATGCACAAAAATCGGAACTGAATATAGAAAAAATATTTTTGAATGAAAATGGGAATGTTGAATTTGAAAAACAATTTTTGTTTTTTCTTGTATTTTGATACTTTTTTCCGTGATTATTTTAGGTGCGCCACTTTTTGAAACCAATGTATCACGTAAAAAACGATCGGGTGTATATCTAAAAATGGTATTTTACTTGCGGCCCGCTTGCTCGTTTTGAATTCTTGTAATTGGCCCTCCATCCGAAAAGTTTGCCCCCCCCCCCCCCCGCCTAAGAAGGTAGCTTTTCATCGGTCAATGACACGTTTTATACATTTATTAATGATCGATTGATTGGTATGTTTTATGTTTACAGTCTTTCTAAAATAATTAGCAATTCACAAAAAAGTTCGGTCGCATCGTAATGATTACCTACATAATCGCATGAACGTAAATTTCCTCATTCTCTATTTACAGAGGATTCACATCTGCATCCACACTAACATAACGTATGCGTGCTGACAGATATCGCGGCACGCGTGTGAATCGTGAATGTCTTTACTAGTAAGAGTCCTCCAATTATACAACATTTAGCACATGCTTTTCTTTCTAAAAAAAAAATTAGATCCTCCTCTCAAACGAAAATGTCGAAGAGAAATGTTTTTTTTTACATGACTATATAAATATAACGCATTAGAATTATCGTGTGATCTTTCGCAAGAGTGCGATAAATAGACACTCATAAGTTTGAAAACAGTGACACCTGGACATTGATGTGTAAATAACAATATCTGAACTAATGTATAATAAATTACTATGCGATTTTAAGGACATTCCTTGGTGTCATTTCTTATTCATTTTATCGACATATGTATACCGATAACGAAGTGCCTGTTTTTCATTATCAATATATAAATGAATGAATATTAATTTTATACAGGTAATATATAATGACTGTGAATATTTTATCTTGACTGAGAGCTCACTTGTGATAATTAATTTTGAACTAAGAGTCAAATTTGATTCAGTTGATCTTCACAAAATTCACATTGTATGTGACATGTGTTACTGAATATGGTTATTCACCGGGTTAGAAGTTTGGAAGGTGAATATAGACCCGGAATATGTATGTTAGTGTATCGGAGAGAGCTTCCGATTTCACTCGCAAAATGGCGACTGCGATTGCAGCGCACGCTCGCAAACGGCTTACACCCAGCTGTTCTGTCATTATTTATCAACTTCGAGCCGTTTAACGGACAAGAGAACTACATATATACAAGTATTTTTATAATTTTTCAGCAAATGTACGTACGCGGAAATTCTCAGGTAGTTCGGCGTTTTGTCTCGTCAAATCATACAATATTTCAAATTTAAAGCTTATCGAAAACATTCATAAAAAATATCGCCAATTTACAAGGAATTCTTTTACATCGTACGTATGAATCGCAACAAATCTAAAAAATCAGGACACGTCTTTACTGCCGTTCCAAGGAAGAAGGCAGTAGCTCGCAAAATTTCTGAAATTGAGTTAAGAATGCCACCTGCTACATAATTTTGAAACTTATATAAACTATTATGTGGTGCTTTTATAGCAGTTAATAACTGAGATCCTTTGTGAAAAAATGACTATCTACTAAAAGTATAATAATGTATTAGCAAAAAGCTTTCTAAGCAAAGAAGCAGTCAATGCAACAAGTTACTGCTTATTTTCAAAGAAATTAGTTCATTATCGCATCAAACACTTATAAATTCAAAATACTAAACTGTAAAAAACACATTATGTCATTATTCTTAAAAGTTTCTCAGTCACTTACTGCCTTCTTGCTTGGAAAGGCAGTTTGGCCCTCCCGTATTCTTGGTGTAAGAGAAGTCGACATTGGTATGTAATCCTTCAAAATATATATGCAATAGGAACGAATATAATCTGCATGTAAATAATGATTGAAAAATGAATATATTTTTCGTCTAGTACACTTAAAAGTGTATTCTAATGTTATTTAAATAATAAAAATAACGTGAATATACAGTTATTGAAAATACGTATCTAACTACGATATCAATTCTCAAGCAAACGTACAAATCTCCATTTCGCCCCCCTATCAAAGTCCCCATCAGAAGGCTTACCATACATCCCGGTTTGACCAGGATTGTCTCGTTTTGAGACGTTGATCCCGACCATGTTGGTATATTGTCCCGGTTTTTGTTTCGCATCACGATGAGACGCGCTTTACGTCTGAATTGATCTTAAAATTCTTTGAACCAAAGTGTGGTACCAAATGCGAACCACACTACACCACGTCAAACTGTTGTGGATTATCTGGCAAGAGAAATTGAAGCTTTTGTTGTGACAATGTACACATATTTTCATATTTACACCCTGAGAGTGGCTATTAAAGAAATTCTGTGAATTTGTAGATGTGGAATGCGTTCACAGCTTTGAGCTTATTTTATCGATGACCGAATCCGCATTTGACCGAAATGCGACACATTTGGTCTGATGACCGAAGCCGCATACTGGAGTTTTTTTTTATTAACTTTTCGACTTTTCCAATTGTTCACTCTAACGCAGGGTAGGGCAAACTGCGGCCCGCCGAGTGTTTTCTGCAGCCCGCCACCATTAATCGTATTTCTAAGTAGGAATAATTTTTTATAAAAAAAATATTGAAAATCGAATAAAATTTGAAGAATTTGTTGTTTCTTAAATATATCATCTCTGGTATGGTTGAAATTAAGAAAGAATTTAAATTTGAGAAGATAAACTTATCTCGACGAACCGTAGTAAGAAGAATTGAAGCTATTGACAAAATAAAAAAACGAGCAATCACTATCAATACTCGAATGGTACTCGAAAGTATCGATCAAAAGGATACCACACAGTTTAAATAACTGTGTGGTATCCTAAATTATGTACCTCTAAATTTTAAATTTATAAGGAGCTTCTTTCCATGGAATCTCTTAAAGACCAAACAACAGAAATATAATTTTTGAATGAAAATGGGGATGTGTCAGGTTTGAAATTGTTTTTTATGGAAAAAAAAAATTTTGTTCGAATTTGAAAAAAAAAATGTTTTTTCTTATATTTTGGATACTTTTTTCCGATTTTTTTTTATGTGCGCCACCTTTTGAAACCAATTTATCGTGTAAAAAACGATCGGGTGTAAATCTAAAACTGGTATTTTACTTGCGGTCCGCTACTCATTTTGAATTCTTGGTATTGGCCCGCCAATTTGGCCGAAAAGTTTCCCCCCCCCCCCTGCTCTAACGTGAAGTACGACCGGTAGAATAAGCAAATAAAATAATTAATTCTGCTCTAACTTGAAGATTTACATGTACTTTTGATAAATAAGTTTTCGCAACAGTCAGGGTTTCATATTTTTTTACAAATTATCTGTGAAATAAACTTTTATTGTCGTTTAGTGATTTGAATAACTATTTATTTTTCTAAGTATTTTTTATTTTCCTCTTTAGAAATTCATTTCCAATTGGGGCAGGTTTCTTTGGTAAAAATTCACATAGATTTTTAAATGACAATGGACGCGATGGTATTATCTTCAGTGGATTAACTAGAATTCTATACGTCCGATTAATCTCATTTTATAGGTTTGTCAATATACTGGTCAAGAAAGTCAATGATGACATTTTCATAAAAATAATAATACATTTTTATTATAATGCCTTTCCACCAAGTATTGACAGTGAACACCTTAAAAGATGATATTATCGGTAACGTTAATGTGAGTATCTGTTAAGATACTGACTTTCGCCGAAAAAGCTTATCAAAGTAGATATGTACCTAGGTATATACAATAAGTAGGTAGGTTACATAAGTACAAAATGGAAAATAAATTAAATGCCGCAGGGTGAAAGTACAAAGGATCGCACTTAAATTTAGACAGGAAAGTACTTTCACAAATAAGTGACAAAAATAATAATTGTAAGAGATAACATTTTCATTGCACATATACCTTGGTAAAGCGAATTGAAATTTTTCGAATAATCGGTAGCGACCAGTGAAAACAAATCGCCACGAAACGCTCAGTGGCGTGACTATATCAATTTATAAGTTACAACTAGGGCGTCCAATTACGGGATACGGACAATTAAGCAATTCTATAATCCTGGATGTTAACAAAATGCCAGTTCCGATATTTTGGGAAACTTCAGGAAAATATTACCAAATATTTGAATCGGAAATACTTCATTTATTTTTACCCATGTCCGCCCCCGATGTGGAACATATGGCCTAATGTAGGGATCTCAGAATACTTTTTTCTACTAGGACTAGTGGTTAGCTATTTGTGTATAGACAACCGATACACATGCCTTCGAAAATAATCGATAAGTCGACTGAAAAAATACTGCTCATTCTGAGACAAGCGCCCGTGAAGTCCGTCACGGAAGCCAACGACGTTGACCACTGCAGCACGGACCCCACCAGTGACACATTAGAAACGTATCTTTCTGGGTTTTTTTGATATAAAATAATTTAAGCTCCCTTCAACGAGACAATGATACATTTGTTCGACGTTGTCCATAGATGTGTCATGATTTCTATGTTATCTCATTGAGATGCATAAACGTTCGACGTTTTCTCTTATATGGACAAGGAGATATTTTTTGACATTGGTTTAAATTGATTTGATTTCAATCATATCTCAATTTCATCTTGAACTATTAATTCTTGACTTCTTATTCTTTATTCTACACAACATATATTACACAACAACCGTTCTCATAATTTATTGAATTACGTATGGTTCAGTTTATTCCTTGCGGAAACCACCATTATTCGTTATTTACTTCTACTTCAAAGATCTTAAGGTCCTGTGTGTTTTTTTCATTATCTTGGTAAAGGACTAGAATAATTAATAAATTTAAAAAAGTTTCATTGAAATCCGAAACATATATACCTACATATTGATCAAACCATATATTTATTACGATCGGAGATGTTACACGTAGAATTTAAATTTAGGCCTTAATGTGCTTGATGGAATATCATTATCAAATTAGAATTTTGTAATTTTCCATGAGTTTTCGAGATCCGCATTTCGGCACCTTCGTGTGATCTTTTGGCGCCAGTTCAAGTTCATCAGTGCACTTGAAATGCACGAAGATGCCGAAAGGCAAAACCCGTGTCGTCAGCGACAAAACTCATGGAAAAGTAAAAAATTCATACGATTCAAATTCGTACAATTTAAAATATTACATTCTATTCTACTAATGGATTACTCTCGGGATTGAAAAAATTCAAACCCGGGATCATAGAAAGAGTTCGGAATTGAATGCCCTCGTTACAGTATGAAGATCTGGAGTGTAATGTGCGAAAGCGATTAATAAATTATTTAATATTTGAGTACTAATTACCTGGGTATATTGACTGCCCGAAACAACATAATCGAGATAACAGAAGGCTTACGGCTTACCATAGCTAGTAGGGTGTCCACAATTAATTTCCTTATCGTAAGTAAACAGTAAAGTTTCAATGTGGGCTTCAATTATAATTTTGTGGATAATTGCTAATAGATTATGACCTATTAGTGACATTGAAAATATTAGAAATTAATTGAAATAGAGCACAAAAGAGAAAAGCGCTATATGAATATAAAGTCCACATTTTAATTGTCAGTTAGGTGGAGTGCAAGGATCGACTATCTGAGGGGGTCTAAAAATGATACTTTTTTATTTGCTGTTATTATCTACATCTAAAATGATTGCAATATTACAATGTACACAGTGATTTGCTATTATGGGTTCGCAATGCTTAAATAATTTTGGTCGGAGAGCTGGCTCTTAAAATACGCTTTTCTTTTAAATTATCGTAATTTTGAAATGAAATTTTTACACAATCACAGCCGATGAAATACGAATAAGACCCGACACGGTTAACGTTTCAGATGAAAATCAAAACAATATTGGGAATGGAATGGAATGTATGTAATGTAAATAAATAATTTTGTAATGTGTAATATTTTTTTTAATTTGAAAAAAAAATGTATTAGAACTGTTGAAAAACCGTCTGACTGAGACTCTTATCAATCAAATGCACGTAACATATATGTTTCCGATTATTCTTATAATATGCTCTCAAACATAGGAATTAAATATCTATCTTATAAGGCAGTGATGCACAACCTTTTTGGGAGAAAGGCCAGATAATCAATTCTAAGATAGTTCGAGAGCCGTATGGATAAAAACGATTTGACTATCGTTATTTTTAGTGTATATAGAATTAAAATTTTTATCGTTTTATAGTGTTCTTCCATCGTCCAGAAAAAGTTCTGAAGAAAATAGGTGATTGATATTCGTCATTGGGACCGCATGAAATATCATTGTGGGCCGCAAGGTTATGCATCACTGCTATAAATGCGTCGAAAATTTTTCTACATGACTGATCGGTCCAACAATAATTATTGTCCACAGAAGTCATCTTTACGTTTGAACCTATTGTAAAATGAGCCCGTTGTAAAGTTTTCAGTGTATCAATTTATGTCACTGGACCAATAACTATGACACACGCACTCTGTTCTATCTAAGTAAAAAGAAAATACAGAAAGTAGTAAAAAGATATGAGGAAAAACTCTCCATTTACTAGAATCGACCGTCAGAATATCTTACATGTAGTAGTCACAGATGTTACAAAAATATTATCGTCGATCACAATTCACAATGTCTAACATTGGACAACGCAAAGCGGCATTGAAAGTTGAAAGTACCGTAACTCTCAATTGGTCCTGTATAGAACTTGGACGAATAACTTATGGAGGTTCGAGTGAGTTTATCCTAATTTTTTTATCTGTCACGCCGTTGCTGCAAGCGAGTGAGCGAGTAGCCGTGTAAGCGAAACGAGAACGAGTATTCATAAAAAAACGAGGAGACCCAATGATAAATTTAATAAGAGCAGTTAACTGTTAATCCCCGAAGCGAAGTAGCAATCATAGCATGCAGTAGTAGATAATGAAAATTATCAACATATTTCTGTACGAATTTTAAGTATAAAATTTACACAGAAACCATAGCATTTTTTGAAAAAATATAACATCTGCCGAGCAAAAATGCGATAACCGAAGTTTTCCAATGAGAGATTGACATGATTCAATTTGAATGTTGAAAATATTTAACATTTATAAACGGATATGTCTTATAAACTAGTGTATTATATCTATCAGAAGGCAATTAAGATATAAACTGTTGAATATAATGACATCTACCCATGAAGTTGACGTTTATGAGTATCGCATCGCGATTCGAAGTTAATCATTTAAGAGTGCGATATTGCTGATAGGTACATCAGTCAGAAATATCTATCCGGAAAACTACTGAGCGCCTAGTGAAACATCTTCAGAAGTGTTTAGATGGTTATTATCTAACATCGAAAGCGCTCATAATCGAAACATCGAAAGCGCAGGTCGCGCGGATACACTCATTGTAAACTTTCCTTTCGTGCTCAGGTTATGTGTGACACCGAACCAGCTGCGGCGTTCGACGGGGAGCCGTTTCCATACAAAACGGCCCCGACTGCAAATCGATGCTAGCAATTAAACTTTTAAACTTTGGACCCGAAATCGAGTAGCGCACGTTCATGAGACACGAGGAAAACAATTACACAATGCCTGAGCCTAAGGGATCCGTAAACACGGGCACAATTTTTATTATACATTTTATCCTTGGTGAAACTCACTACGGAAATTTTAGTTTAGTTTTCGACATTGTCATGACGACACTGCACGGGAGCACTTTATTAGTCCACAGATATATTGGTACAGTTGTAATCGCGTTAATATTGCTAAGAAGAGGAAATTAAGTATACAAGTTAGACATTGTTCCAATACGAGAAAGTCAAACGTCAATAAGAACACGCGACGACGCACACACACCAACTGAACGCAGCGAAAATAAACAGCCACGACTGGCCGATCCCTCTCCACTACGAATAAAAGTGATGATAAACTGTGGGCGTCGGCATCCAAAAATATATAATTTGAGTCGTATAGATAAATAGATTATGTTTTTGTTATTTCGACTGTAAGGGAAAATTGTATCCGACAATCGAATCAAGGTCAATCACTTTGAATAATTTAAAAAAGCTATGTTTTTAACATGATTACCTACTATTAGCCATAGAAAAATATAATCTTAACTAAGCATTTGAATTATTGAGACAGCCAGAGGTGAGATAATCTAGAGCAGGGGTGGCCAGACTTTTTTGCCCGCGATCGACTTTCGTTTGAAATTATTGGCAGCAATCGACCAACATTAAAATTAGTAATTTAAAGCCTATATTAATCTAATTGCCAACCCTTGTTTGACCCGGATTTTAGAAAGAGATTTTCTTCGATAATCAGCTTACTTCGAGATTTTAGCGTTTTGTCCCTGTCACACGACTTGTCTCGCACGCTTCTAGGGACGGGCACCAGAGATTTGTTCAGATCAGATAGGCGATCGACTAGAATCGACCAGTTGATCGCGATCGACGTTTTAGCCACCCCTGATCTAGAGGCTGACGCCTTGCGAATCAGTTTCAAATATATATGACTATTTATATTAGTAAATTGTTACTACTTATGGCGTCATGTTGAGTAGTTTATCCGCTTCCCGGGCGATTTTCCCCGCATAGCATGTTCTATTATTTTGTATTATTTCGCCGTCTTCGCAACGTAACGGTTGCGCACCTACTGAATTCAAGTGTGTTCCTTGCTTTTTTTTTATCACCCGAAGGTTAGTTTACATCTTCTCGTTTAAATTGTACACAATATTATTTACTGCTTATTTTTAAAGTCTTCAAAGACTATACTGTCGCTCCAAGCAAGAAGGTAGAAAGTGACTCTGACAAGCTTTTGAGAAAAATGATAAAATGTACCTTTAGTTACATCTAAGTTTGTATTATAAGCTATTTTTAAAATGAGTAAATTTTACATAAAAGTGTTATTTTTTATTGTAATATTTTGTTTCATAAGTTTATTCAAGATGTTATGTTATTGTCCTCAAGTACTTTATTGTTTTTAAATATGGATATACTATTTGCTTATTATAAAATACTAAACAATAAATTTATTTACAAAAGCGATGCAGAAGCGATGAGTTATGTTTCGGGTACCTTCGTATCTATTTTTTCAGGATAACTATGATATCATATACGTACTTATATCTTATGACGCGTCAACAGGTATGTTTACGAAAAAATGGTTTCAATAGTCCTCAAAGGTTACGTCAGCTAAGTTCACAACCTGTTATTGTTCCAAATTGGAAATGGGTCTCGATTCCAAGCAAATCAGCAAAATAATTTCCACCTGTTTTCAGGAAATATGTTTTGCTCGGGTTACAATTGGAAGCTTCAAGAATACGTTAAATGATTTTTTTCGTAACATAATTCGCAGCAAGCTTTTAAAATAGAAAGCTAATGTTATGCGTTGGAATAAAAAGTCGTGTGAGGATGTTTTTTATTCAGCCGAATTCACTTTCTTGGCAACGAACTCAGTAAAACTCGTGTAAAAGAGACATATTTCGAAGTCGTATTGTTGTTAAAGAATTATAGATTATAGATAGTGCCGCTATAACAACAACCACTGTCGAATTCGGAACTAAATTGGACCTCATAGAGTAAATATTTTTACAAGCCATTAAAGTTGTGATGTTTTAGTAAAAATAAATGTACGTTGTCTTTTTTTTCATTTTAATATTGCATCTGAAAATGTGTAATTAAATAATCAAATTTGGTTCACAATTGCAAATCATTTACGCGATGGTGGCTTCCTCACTAACGGTCAAGTGATAATGATACATGTATAGTCATTGGCACATCAATTTATCATATATTGTAATAATACTTTTACAAATAATAAAATATCATTCTAAAAACTTCCATTTTTCATCAAATGTATCAATCTCATCATTTAAAGAAAAAATTGAAAAGGAATAGAAAAATGAACAAAACATCAAACAAATACAATCAATAAACACGCGTTACTATTACAAATATAACACGCGAAATACACTGAAAACGATTGACAGACATTATTGGAGATCTTTCATGATAACCAAAAAAAAATAATTTTGCATGAGATGCCAACGTTTATTCATATATAATATATAGCAGGGGTGGCCAAAGCGTCGATCGCCTATCTTATCTGTAAAAATCTCTGGTGCCCGTCCCAAGAAGCGTGCGAGACAAGTCGAGTGACAGGGACAGCACGCTAAAATCTCGAAGTTAGCCGATTAATGACGAAAATCTCTTTCTAAGACTCGGGTCAAACAAGGGTTGACAATAAGATAAATATTAGCCTTAAATTACTTCTTTCAATGTTGGTCGATCGCCGCCAATAAGTTCAAACGAAAGTCGATCGCGAGCAAAAAATTCTGGCCACCCTTGATATATAGGAAAGATGACGAAATAAATTTATTAACACTTAACAATAAATAGCCAGCACATCATTAATCAGTGAAAATACAAATTCTTAACTTGTTACTTAACACCGTCAATTATTTGTGGAAAAGCATTACTTATAAGGAGTATATTTAACTATCACCCTTACTACATATCTAGCACTTTCACCCTTAATACATATCTTGCATGTGACGAGTTATTCATACCTGAATTCATAACTGGTTCTTCATTATTGTTATTTAAAAAGGAGAAACTTGATTGCAAAGGTTGATCGTCACTATGAAAACTAATTCTATCCCTACCTAAAATGGCTGCCATGTTTTTCGATCAGCTGTGTTTGTTTTAACACGACTGAATGAAACTTCGACAGTTTTTCTATTAGCTATTTCATTTTAACTCATAACTTAAAAGGAAACAAAAAAGATATTTGCACACGATGTGAAATTGCAAGAATGTATGCCTAATGATGATATGATCACTTTGATCAAGTGATAAAATAATTTGTGTTACGCTTGTCTTGTACTAATATGTTAATTTTTATATTTTGTACGTAGGTAGTACATAGAAATTATTGATCGTATTTATAGTGGCTACGAATGTTTCTAATAATTTTCTTTGAAACTTGAAAATTTCTTTCATACATCCGTCAAGAATTTAATATTACTCCATTAATATGAAAAAGCTCACAAAATTGCAGTACATTTGTATAGATTATGTGACTAAAATAGTCAAAAAAACGCTTTATCATTCAATGTAAAAATATTGCGGTTATTGTATTATTTTGCACAATTTCTTGCATCTTGCCGTTGTATCGAATTTATAAAATCTAAATCCATTGTAAGATATAAACACATGACGCTATTACTGGTTTTTAAATATAAATTATTCTTTCATCGAAATGCAAAGCAAATAAATAGACTTGCGTTCGCAAAACGATGTAAACTTGATATTTTGAAACATTCATAATGGATACAGGCCTCGCATACAAGAATTTTAGCACAGATACTAGAGTATTAGGTGACTACTTTTTTCCACTTTTTGAAACTCTGTTGACCCTCACTCACATCAAGCGCATTTGAAATGTATAATATTTTTCATCTAAGTGTCGTGGAATAACTTTCTCCATAGGAATATTTTATTAAATGGCAATCATAATTATTTAGGTAATTATTATACGATATATAAATATGTATTTTTTGAACTATGTGCTCGTAATAATAAAAGGCGAGTTTATTGTTTCACCAAAACTAATGTAGTTATGCGATAATAATGATTTGATTTTTCGAACCGAATGATATGATCATGAATCTTGAAGAGAGATAGTTAGTGACATCTTGGCCATCACTACCTTGCCCACGCAAACCGGTCTCCATTTATAATAATGTGAACTAAATTATATCTTATAATATTCGATAATGTTTCTTGTATTTGGAAAATCTTGTATTTGGACACATATGCCTTTTTTAGCATGAAACGTAAATAAAGAGTTTCGACTCATTCATAACAAATTCAAATTCATATTGATGTTTACACAGGGTCCCTTTTTAGAACGGTACTTAGTGGTTGTTTTTTTCCTGCAATGGCTCTCAAGTTTTAAAACTTTCACAAATAATGTGCGAAGGCTGAAGTATTTTGTCGAAAGGCACGACTGAAGTTGAAGGTGAATGTTTTAATTTTTGTAATCGGTTATCGTCCCCGCACTGATAAGGAAAACTTGCCAACAATACTTGGAAGTTTTCAGCAATAGCAATAATAACATCGTTGATAGATAATTATATTCCCTTTCGACAATTCAATCAATTAATATCATAAATGTAGGTGTTGCTACTCGTATAATATAATAAAATATGTAACAAAGAAATTGACTCCTTTGAGAAGATAAAAGCGTTTATATGCCGTTATTTATCAAAGTGTTGTCGGTGTATTCTAGCAGACATATATCTATAAACGTTCACAAATTCATTCCTATGTTATTATGTCGAAATGCCAACAAATGGTTATACATATTGCCAAATGCCATCATCAAGGACGTCATTTGGTGCGCCAGGGGAGGCATTTGCCCCCCTGATTTTGAAAAAAACTTACATTTATTTATCCTTTTCTGCACTGGCTTGCATATAGACAATTTAGATTAAATTATCACTCTCAGTTCGACCTCATCCGTGCGCTTGGATGTCTGGAGATGCAGAATGGCGCAACACGAATCTCTAGTGACAAAACATATGGAAGTGTACCTACATATAATTTGAAAAATAAACCTGCTGGCAAAATTTTTCCCTTTTAAGTTTTTTTTAGTGGTGTCCCTGGTCATAATATCAAATAAATCTGGATAATTTGTATTGGTCGATTTGATTGATTAATGGATTGAAAAATACGTACAAGAAACTAAAAAGAAATGGCTTTCATAATTATAGAATACTTTTAAGAGACATTTTGCGGACCGGAGGACTGACAAGAGTATTAATTATTTTGTATGATATGTTTAGTTGCAAGTAGTATTTTTTGGTGCTAGCTGCTAGGAAGTGTCTAGGGAAAAAAAATATTGTATCCGTTTTTGGGCTGTACTCAAAAGATTTAGTAAACGTGTGTTGTCAGTTGTTAATTTATACAAAGCACAATCAATTAATTACATACTATACCTGATCAGTTCTTTTTTCATTGATTTAGTAGGCATTTACTTGGTAGAACTAAAATACATTGTTATTTTTCTTTCCGTATTAGTTCTTTTTTCGTTTATCATTACAAAATGCAATACATTTTTTTTTGCTGGTATGCAAAATTTATAATATTTTTCATTCAAAATGAAACTTGACACGCTCGTAATGTGATTACGTATTATGGACATGAAGCACAAAAATAATAATTTGAGTTTATAAGAATAAAGCCGACTAGTTTGTACGAATGCCGCATTTTTTTTAATGGACAACTCCTGTTTCACTTATTTAGAACTCCTGTAACACATGAAAAAAAATGGGTTTTATAATAATCTTACAGTTAACATCTTAAATACATGACTATTGACTACAAAAGAAAATAAGTGTCCGATAGATAGTCTTCATCTTTGAAATCTTATAATATTACATTCATTACATTTCAAGAAAAGAATAATAATGTGTTCAATTTTGTGTAATTATTTTGGCAAAACTGCACCTCTGCTTTAGTATTTTATTGAATGCACAATATTATTATATTAATGGTATTAGTACTAAATATTATTTTTATTTATTCATTTCATGTTATTAAATACTTGTGTGCAGGGCTTTTTTTACCCTGTAACGCGGCGGAACGGCGTTCCGGCACCCTTTTTTCTCGAAATTTTAATAAATGTTCGTAAAATTTTTTTTTTTCTATTTTAAAACTTGAATTTAGGTATCAGCCCAATGAGAGCTTCGTTGATGACCAAAACAGTTTCGTCAATTTTGTTTATTAAACTCGTCGGACCACCTTTGATACTTTTTGATCCTTCAAAATAAATTGATCAATGGTTACTAAGCGGAAAACATTCGGCCACAGACACACAAAAAAAAGAAATAGGGACCATTTACCTGACGAAAATTGGGAAAAACTGTGGAAATTATTGTAATTGGAATGTAATTTTGGATAGCGTTTTTAATAAATTACATATTTTTTGCATTTTATGTTACATAATGTATGTAATGTTCTTTGTTTGTTTAATTTTCATTTGAAATTTCTAAAATAAATATGTATATTTTGTTTTATTTTCTATGCATTATATGAAAAACCGCCATTAATTATATCAAAATGATATTCGAATGTGTAATAAATAATAAACCTTTCTCTTTGAGAAAATGCTCGAAAAAAGTGCGTTCCGGCATCATTTTTTATAAAAAAAACCACTACTTATGTGTATATCCGACAAATAGAAAAACCGTAATCAAACAAGTTCATTTGATTTGACTACATAAATAAACTGTTTGGATTGGAATAATTTAGGAATTTACGTATGAATAAATAACTATATAATTTAGATAAAAAACCCTTTCGCCCCTTCTTATGATATACGCGCATGGTATAAAAACGTGACATTATTGCTACTCACCATAGTTGACGACTCGTTCCATGGTGTCCATGAGAGGGGGAGGGGCAGGGGTCGTAAATTCATCTTCGTCTTCGAATCTGATCGATTCTTCATCCACACTATGAATCACTTCAACTGTGACATGACTTTGCACGACACACTCCATCTTTTTTTGCTCGAATGCATATATTGTTTTGTTTGATATATAAAAACACTACGAAAGTTACTCTTGCACAATAATTAATTTAATAATTCATACAGTATACTGCAAATTTTCGATTTCTGGAACATAAAAACATACATAACTAATGCTGACGGCAGTTGTGTTGCAAAAATACGATATATCAAAAGCGTACTCTTAATGAACGTCATCACATAAAACGCCCGCAGTACAATCTAATAATTATTATGAAATATTTTAACGACGAACTCGCGAAATTAAAAATTGTTATCTAATGCAGCGGCTGCCAACCTTTTGGACCTCACGGATCACTAAACTCGACATTCTGAATCCCGCGACTAACACTAGTGCTCTTCAACCAGTGTTCCCCGACTGGCACCGGACCGCAAGAGCTTATTGCCGGTCCGCAAAAACTTTCATGGTTCGTAAATTCAGAAAAAGATTTCTGTTTCTGTGAAAAGTTGTAATTTTATGAGCTTTAATTAATAAAATTCGATGACTTGACGTTTCAATTATCACTTTTTGAATTTATTATTCCAAACAAACTTGTACAGTCAGTTCGAGTCAGTACAATTCGACACATAGGGAACTGAATAAAATAAAATAAGAATAAAAAGGGGAGCCGTGTGTCCATTTGTCGATGTGCTCAGTTGTATATATGTCGACTTGTCATGTGTCTTACTTACACCGACACGGTGCGACACATCTTGCGACAATTCATAAGAAATATAAATGGCTTTCTACATTTTTTTACCACAAAAAAACACATGCTCGTGCACTGAGCTTTTACAGAAAAGAGGATTCTGAGTATAATTAAATTATCACATATATTGCAAATATATTCAATTGTCTCTGCGGACCACCAAAACTCTCTCGCCATTCGCCGGTTGCTAACCACTGATGTATACTACTATATTACACGAAGTGGCAATATCTTTAATAAATACCACAACAATTTAACATAAAACGATAAGACGTAGGTGAATATTGAACTGAATGAATGCCGATTTCGAGTATGATTGGAAAGAACTCATTAAAAACAGAAAAGAGTCAACCCGTGCAATTGGTTGCAGTTTGCAGTTGCAAGAAGATCTGACGTCTTTGAGAACACTATTTCATTTTATGCTTAAAAATCAGGAGGGTGGAGGCTGGAGAGAACATCACAAAATAAGTATGCCTAATTGCGTGAATACAGAAAATGTTCACTTTGAACTTCCTGTGCTCAAAATGATAAAATTTCATTAACTGAAACTCAATCAATCATGTGGTGGAAAAATGGGTAAATTATGGATATATGGTCACGGGACAGAATTTTTGTAAAGATTTATGAAAAATAAGCACATTAATTGAAATGATTTCTCATGTTCAGGTATTTGATAGCAGATAACATTATTTTAATTAATGTAAGGCTTACGATTTTTTTTGAAATGTTTCGTCTTTAATTTTTAAATTTATTCTAATAGAAGATCACAAAGAACACTTCGCAATAAGTATGGAATCGAGTTGTTTTAATTTACAGGAGCAAAAATGCAAAAATGCAGCCACAAACTACACAAATAATAATATGATACAGATAGAGACAGTCACATAAGTTTATTATTTGTTTAAAATAAAAAGAATAATTTTATTATAGGCTCATATTAAAAAACAGATTCTTCTTTCAGAGGACCACACATCCATAGCTGGATTTAGGCGTCTTGATAATTATTTAAAAGTTTTCGAGAATTATTGTTTTTTTTATATTTCACCTTATTGTGCGTTTTAAAATTCAGAAAATAAATTCAGTACTCATACAATAAACAGTAATATTCGTCAGATTTAATCATTTTGATTCCACATTTTATAATAATCCACAAGAACTGAAAGAGTAAAGTCAAAACATAAAATTATAAGCCATTATGTATAAATTTTTTGAGCTTAGCTCGAGATGATTGGGATTCTGTCCCGGGACCATATATCCATAATTTACCGAAAATTGTGGCAACAGAATGTGGAATAAAAAAGCAAACAATATTTTATAAAATTAACAATATTATGCAGCATGATGAACCATCGCCAAATATCTCTAATTGCTTTTTTGAGAGAGCATTTCTTTAAATATCTACTCAAAACGGAACTTTATTTGAATACTTATTATCTGCTTCGCATAATAATAATTTCCATTTTCGAATAGATTGATTTTGATTTAATATTTGTTAAGTGTGTCCCGCAAGCAAGCAGCAAGCAAGGAATATCATTCCAAGGCACTGGAGACATCGCGTGAAGAAAACTTTTTTTTTAACAGTAAGTGATATCCGATAAATTTAATAACTTAATCAAACGGTGGATCAATGATACGTAAGTATGTACATATATAAACATTGAAGGATTTAACTACGCAACGTGGGGACGTTTCCCTAATCAAACGAAATACCAATAAATGGGAACCATGATTGATCCAAAAACTCATTAAAAAGTTACGATTCGAGCATTCTTCTGTATTCTGGTTCAATTCGAGCATTCTTCTGTAATCGGTCAAAAATTCTAAATGAAAATAGGTACATTAGCTTTTAGCAGAGCGGTTAGATCGCATTTAGATGATAGTAGTGATTCAGGGCTGTGGAGTCGGTAAAAAAAGTTAGACTCCAACTCCAACATTGACCAAAAAAACGACTCCGACTTCGACTAAAAAAGTTTAATATCGTCACTTTTTTTTGCCTAATTATCCTATTCAATTATAGGTATTCAATTAAATATCAACCCTACCAAAAGCCAAATTTGACATTAAATGCAAAAATAAAAAGATGAAACTTTTCAAAATTTCCGACTCCGGGTACGACTCCGGCCAAGAAGCCCTGACTCCACGACTCCGACTCTGACTCCACAGCCGTGGTAGTGATATTCATAATCATAGTGTTTTCTTAAACGACTTTTTATATTGTTCGCACACCTTTTAAAATCAGCTGCATAAGTGCGAACGCGCATTAAAAAAAGTTTAAATCGGTTAGACACTGCGTTCTCTAGTTATTGATATATGGAGTGCCCTATAATTCCTGACAAAATCTAGAATTCTTTCGTGATCAGATTTTTTTTTTAATTATTCTATTTCGTAGATATCGATACCTTCTGAATAACTGGCAAATTTGTATTCGGTAAAATATAACAATAATATTAATGTTATACATATAAAAATATATATATATATGCTTATTTATGGAATGATTAAAGTCAGCAGAGAACGGTTTTGTCAAAACCGCAGTGACTATTTTATCTGTCATCAATAAATGAGTTATAAATATCCACCTAAACAACGTAAATGTCAATAACGTTAAATGTATGATAGCGGTACGCGATATTCAATACCTATAGCAATCTTGATTTAAAAACAATGTTGAAACTCTTGATAAGCCCATGCTTATTTACATATACGTAAAATTTATGGAGTATTAAAGTTATTTTGGTTTTTATAAAAATGCATAAAAAGATTCTCAACTATATTCCTTGTATAAATAATGACATTGAAAAGATGTAAATGCTTTACGACTTTTTGGCGGTAAGAGTTTAATATAACTACACCCACATAAATAAAAATATTCTATTTTATAAGGAATGAATTTTCCAGATCAATGTTATATTTTCAATTCAAGAACTCCTGATAAACTGAACGAGTTCAAGTAATCTTATTAAGCAATACAAAAGTTATTTGAATTACCTCTATTACTTAAATATTCATCAACTTCATTGCGGAATGCGACATAGCCTAAAATTATAGTTTGAAAATAGAACATGAACACCGACTGTCACTCGATTGTGGAGTTGCCAGAATAAAATAATTTGTACTCTGTCTCCATACCTACCATACATCTGTATAATTTATTATTATGTCGCGGGTTCGCATTATAATCATTGTTTTATGTGAAATGTAGGAAATTAAGAGAATATTGACTAAAAATGGATTTGAAAAATCATTCTCTGTGACAGTTGCACATCAAAAATGATTCACCCATAGTAAAATTAATTAATAGTCTCTGAATATTTATTTTCTATTCAATACCATCTTGTTTACCAGTTATTGAAAGGAGTAAATAGTGGCAATGAATACTGTTTGTCAGTATTATCGATCCACTAGCATCGGTGTTTCTTATTGAGAATTTCGACTGAAGGTGTTTGATAGTATTTCAATATCAATTGTAATCATTTGAATTTTGTACATTCGTGCACTTGAAATGCCCAAAGCCGAACCCCGGAACGTAAAAACTCAAGGAAAAGTACGAATGTTAAACGATTCAAATAGGTGTTTCTATTTTATACAAAATATCCCAAAATCATTGCAATGTCTACAGTATCTCATATTGTCGGTTGTTAGTACCCATCCATTACCCACCCGATGGTTGTTCATGACCATCTACTGGCACGTGTACACCAAGATATTTGAAACTGTCGACCCTCCCGACTCTTGTTTTTATTAACACATTCAATGCTAGACCTGTGTTTTAGTACGCAATAGAACACGAAATGCGTGTTCTCAGCATCCAATGCGTTAATAATTGTAAATCCTCCCGAAGTCCACCAACCCCAATGGCCAGCATGCACCCCTGCGCCATATTAGTTACGCCAGTTGGTATATATTTACCTTTTTAACAATGTTATTTTATTAATTCTTATTATTGACTAATCTCATAGTCATAATGTACCCGAAGCGTACAGCTTGCGTGGCTGGTTACATTTGGCGTAGCGTGCGATTGGGACAAAGCGTTTTACGCCTTGGCCTCAGAGAACAGTGAGTGTGAGATCAGGTAATAAACAAAACAACAGTTCCTTGATCGCAGAGCGACATGTAAGAAGCCATTTTTCAAGCCAACTATTTATGGGAAAACAGAATAAGTACTGCACTATAATGCACTTATTTTGGTTTTTACTTTGCTAATGATTATTCATACTTAATTGATTTTTGGTGTAATAGCTAGCATTGCTAAAAGGTCTTCAACATTTTAGTTATAATCAAGTCTATTTTTCTTGTATTTTGCTTAAATTTATTTGTTAGTTGCAATACCAATTGTTTTTCATACCCTGTAATTCTTACATACTTAACCTTTGTATAAATATCACTGTTTCGTTGTATTTCTTATCAGTTGACAATGCTCGCCATGAGCGAAACCGGTCCTGATCCAATAAATTTTTATGTGGAATAAGTACTAAAAATATTTTTATTATAATGCCATTCCACCAAGTATTGACTGTGAACACCTTAAAGTGAAGAATAAGTACAGTCTGAGTAAATTTGTGATGAAGTAAAACAAAGTAAATATGAACCTTTTTATAAAATAAAAATAAAGTCAGTCCCTGTGGTCTAGCGGCAAGAGTTTTTCCATAGCAATCAGTCCCGGCAAGGTCAGATTTTTTCAATTGAAAAGGAGATCTTGGACATGGGTTTATAATTGAGTTGTTCTTGGCTGATTCATTTTTTATCATAAAATTAACCTCGTATGACTTTCACAATTAAAAATATTTTCTTTAAAATTGTTAATAAAAAAAAAACTATCCAATATATTTATCTTCAATGCCGGCTTTCTACATTATTCCCTCCACCATTTAACCTCTATTACTCTATTTTGTAGCCATATTTCAGGTATGGGTTGTATTTCACAAATAATTTCTTCAAATGACATTAGGAAAACAATTTGCTCGCCAACACTGTTAAATTTCAAACTGATTTGTTATGAGCGTGCCCGCTCTATTGCCGTTGCCATTGCTCCCTCAACCGCCGTTTTTATAGCCACCTGCATTTGCGTAGCACGTGTTTACCTTCTGCGCTGCACACTACGCTGTACAAAACGCTGCCACTGAGGTCTCACACTAAGTGCATCATTGCAACAATTCGATCTTCAGTGCTTAAAACTAATATATAAAAAAGTGATACTGGACGAATTTAATCAAAAAGATTTCTCTGTGGGTAATAATTTTATTTTTAACATACCTTAGTAATTAAAATTAATTCAATAATTTTATCTTAGCCAGCTTAATGTATGAGATAGATTTATCACAAGAACAATTAAAAATAAAATTTGGAAACGATAACAGGAAATGGGTTGAATAAACAAATGTTCATCGTATCTTGACATGCGAGATAGAAGAAGTGGGTCACCTCTTTTTCCACACCTGAATATTTAAGATAAAAAATAATTACTGCATTCATTCAAATTATGCAACAGGTTGTTTTGATATGCATATTCTGTAAAAAACAATACATATTGCCTTCAATTTGAGAAAGACGGGGATGCATTGCTTTGCAGAAACTTCTCACCGGAGACATCAATCTTAATATAAAATTTAAAATAACTTTGATTATTCCACGTATTGTGTTACTTACTGTGACACGTGTTTCGCCTCTTTCAGACTTTTACTTAAGCAAATTTTGCGATAGTAAGTCTGAAGATGCCTCTGAAAGAGGCGAAACACGTGTCACAGTTAGTTACACAATACGTGGAATAATCAAAGTTATTTAAATTTATATTAAAATGAACTTCCACAAAGTTACCGCCGAAACCATCGAAAATATCATATCAATCTTATTTAACCTAATACTTTTGATGGATTCGGCGGTAACTTTGTGGAATTTCATTTTAATATAAAATTTAAATTAACTTAGTTTATTGCACGGTTGCTTTAGTAATAAAGATTATTAGTAAGGTAATTGAACACGTGTCGCACATGTCACCATTTGTCAAACATGGAATAAACTAAGTTATTTAAATTTTACATCTTATTGAATCTGTTCAAGTATTCAATCCATTTTTTTTCCATCCATGGGATCGTCTCAGGTATTTGTAGTTACACATTCTTTTTTGACCTGCTTAAGATAGAAGACGAACGGCAATCCAGTAATAAAATTTTGGGTGGCACCTAATCGTACTTGCGTTGACATATTTCAGTTATTTGGTGGACAACAAGCACAATTCTCAGGGAAAATAAGATCAAACAAAGCATGTGGTGAAATTTAATCTATCTTTGTTTTTACTAACGTGGCAAAACAACATATGGTTCGAAACCACCACTTAAAGAACCATGAGGCTGATGTATCCGTGTAAGTTAAATAAATATTCTTTCATCTATTGCTCTGTATATTGTTGACTTTGGTCAGGGTATTGTTGATTCGTATAGTCGGCTGCGTATTCCTGGTTCGGATCATTGTACTGTTGGTTGGGATCGGTGAATTGCTGGTTCGGATCAACATATTGCTGGTTGGGATCAGCGTCAAATTGCTGGTTGGGCGCGATATCGTACTGCTGCGGGTACTGTGCGTCAGGGTCAACATACGGCTGTTCTTCTGAAGTATACTGCGGATCGTAGGGCTGCATCCCGTCGCCTTCTGTGTACTCCATTCCTTGCCGATCGCCGCTCTCTTCCCCGAATAATTCCTGACCTCCGAAACTGCCATTAGTGTCACTTGCTAAGTTAATATTTCGCTCTTTCTCATCTAAGTCTTGAACTGCCGAATTTGAATCTAAACTATTATTAATGACGGGAGGATTCTGAGGGTCAAATTTATTCGGAGACTCCGACGGCTCCGATTCCCTCAATTTTTTTTCAAACGGCTCTCCCTCTCTGATCGGTGAGCAGACAGGACCCTCTGAGTCGGCGATTGCAGGTTCTCGGGATCGATTTGAAATTCCGGTATGGTTATCGGGGGGTTCGACAGCGACAGGTCCAGAGGAAAATTGTGAGGAGTTCTGATGAGATATCTGTTCTTTCGGTCGGCTATTCCCAACGTGCGGGTCGATAAAGTGCAGTGGTGCTGAAATTGAATGATATCATTTAACAGACTCATTATTGAGCTTTGAAAATGAACATTTAATTAAGAGTAATTAAGATATTGCTGTATTTCCGATATAAATTATAATACACCCAATTGTTAACTATTGAGGGCCAACTCTGATCGTATTTAATAGCAATTAATTATTCAAACAGAAACGAAGTGGAAAAGCGGTCAGAAACTATTAAAGAGGCCAGTAAAAAGTTACAAACAATTTTTCTACACCAGTATCATGATAAGTTTATTTGAATCATCAAATAAACTTTATTAATGTAATTATTTATTAATTATTTATATAATATTTAAATATAGAAAACGGTTCAATTTCAGAACTGACCATTAATAACAATCTTGATATAATATAAATTACCGACAACTTATTTAACGCTTTCAATGCTGAACCTGTTTTTTAGTATGAAAATGGACACGCTAGGCGTGTTCTCAGCATCCAACGTGTTAATATACTGACCAAACAAATACGAATCATGTTAAAGTTCAAAAATGTTAAATGCCACAAGAGGACAGTAATATTTTGCAAATAATAAAAAAATATTAAGATAGGAATGCAAGGTAAAAAAAAATATAATTCTTAAGAAATATAGCGGGCAGTGGCAATCGGGGGGATTATTATTTAATTTATTAACCGTGTGGTTTTCAATTGTGCAAACTCAAACTCAAATCAAACAATAAAATTTTAAATATTCTCGGTCGAAAAACCAACATAATTTATTCTATTGATTGAGTAGGCATTTACTTGGTAGAACTCCATTATAATACGGTAGGAAAATAACAATGTATTTTAGTTCTACATAAATTATTTTATATATTTGTTGATAGCTATTTCGGCTTACGCCTTCAACTAGTTCTGACGAAGGCGTAAGCCGAAATAGCTATCAACAAATATATAAAATAATTTACGTATAATTTATTCTATGTCCCAATACCCGAGGGGTCCAAAATCTACTTATTTGTGGACATAAAAATATCTTAGAGATATAAAATCTTGCTGATAGCTATAGAATCCTTCAAAATATTCCATTTTGTAGTAACTAACACAAATCACACACAGATAATAAATAATAAGAAAATACAGATGTTAAAACATGCAAAATTAAGATTTTTCATGTGAGATTAGATTATTTGGGTCCGCTCCTACGGTGCGACGAATGCTGATAAAATTTTGACAAAAGCACTATTGGGAGCGGGAAAACATGCAGGCGGGTCAGTAATGTACCTGTCGT
This sequence comes from Himalopsyche kuldschensis, assembly GCA_028554975.1. Lineage (NCBI taxonomy): Eukaryota > Metazoa > Arthropoda > Insecta > Trichoptera > Rhyacophilidae > Himalopsyche > Himalopsyche kuldschensis. Next base: position 64,165 of record JAHFWI010000028.1, read on the forward strand.
TAGGTTACTATCATTAATTTGGGAGTTCTGGGACACTCTTGCCGACAATCGATCTAGATTATTTTGGAGAGAGGCCATTTCTTGTCTGCAACAACAAAATAAACCAAAAATACACAACATCAAACGTTATCTCTATAAAAATATTAACAGAAATATTCTTCAAAGCCACAGAATATGCAACCTGTAGAGCTCATAAAGAATCCAACAAGTGATTAGCACATTAATTTTATTAGACTATGATTATTATGCGTGTAAAAAATTACACAACGCAGGAAAGAGGTGAATTTAAAATAAGCATACTTTTCAAGCTGTGCCAGTTTACATGACAAAATTGAGTTTGATAAATAGTTTTAGTAACCCACTGAACCCTGAATAATTAATACATCAATAATGATTTAATTCTTTATTTTCATATATTTTATGACAAGTTTTCTGTGTGTGCAGTAGAGGTCTGCACGGGCTCGGGAAAACATAAATCCAATTATTCTGGAAATATACGTCATTATTGTCTATCTCAATTACACACATATTATAGTTTGATGAGTTGATGTAATTTTTTTTTAAATGTTGATTTATTGTGTTGAAAAGTTGAAAAAACTTTCGAGCTCGGGTCGGGTTCGTGTAAGATGTTTGGGAATGAGGCTCGGGTCGAGCTGGGTCGGAGATCTTCGGGCTCGGGCCTGGTAGAATTTCTAAATTTCGGCCCGTGCAGACCTCTAGCGTGAAGTGTGAAAAAATTCTTCGTCGGTAACGGATCAATATTTAGTTGACGATTGAAAGAATACACAGACCTGTCAATTTGGTGTTGCTGTGGCATTGGAATAGTATTACCGTTAAAAATGACATAGATGAAAAAATAAAGACCAAGAACAACATACAACATAGCACATAACACCCAATACACAAGAAACATTTTAAAAAAAGGAATTTTGAAGGAATTGAAAAACATTGTACAAAAAGTGTTTGATCTAATCTCTGTTATCTTAAAGCACTAGGGCACACTCGGTAGAAAGATTTCCTCACAGATGATTGATTTAAAAATGCTCTTCAATTTTAATTTTATCAATTGTTGAGTTTTACTATTCTATTAACCTAGTAAGTTTTCAGGTTCTTGTGAGAATCACACAGGGACACATAGGAACACATAGGGAATCATAAAAAAAGTTATCTGACCATGTTGTGTTAAGTTTCTGCATTCAGCTTATAAGGATACTTTGGTTTCACTATATCCCATTGCTTCTCAGGTTTTTTAACTTACACAGCCTAACAGAAGCTTACTGGTGAGTGACATATTTTTAAAAATTATTATGATTGATAACTCTATGAGTAAAATGACCATAAATGGACTAGAATGAAAATTTCTACAGTTTGCTGTCTTATGTAAATACATATGTAAAAATATTTTTTTATCATACATCAAAAAAAATAATTTTCCTGTGATGCATCTAAAAATTAATGTTATACATACATATATATTTTAAATATTGGTTTTGGTATGGAGGGTTTTTATTATTCAAGAACGGTTTGAGAGGAATTCCATTGAAACACAAAACACAATTAAAGCAACACATCCATACAGCCAATACCTTCCTCATGCAAAAGCTTTATGCAATAAAATCAAAACCCAATCAGTCGGCTCAAATGCTTCTATACTACCTTTGTGAGCGGAATTTCGACATCACTATGGCATTCGTTGGTCATTGAGGTATCATAACGAAGAGTGGCGCTGCGGTCAGTCGGAAATGATGAATCATCACTTCTAAATGTGTTATATTTTGAAGTCTCGCTGCTCATATATGACGTATTTTTATCGTCATCACCGCAAACGGTGAAATACTTGGAAACGTTTCCGTCTCCCGATGGCTGGACTATATCGCGAAGCCGACTTGTGAATAACCTGTCATCCGTGTCTCTATCGGTAGAAACAGTGCGGTCATTGAACGGTTCGAAATTTTTTATGAGATCTGCGGCGAGATCGGATCTGCCGGCGTCTCCGACGATCGAATCGCGATAGCAGCGTGGACCGCCACCGAGAGCCGAGTCCGGAGTCCGGGTCGACGGCGAGAGCGATCGCTCTCCTATTGAAGGTCGGTGTTTTTTGTAATCGGCCCATACGTCCCTGAGCTTCCGCATGAGCTCAGAGTTTCTCTCGGCCAAATCGGACTTTTCGCTCCTGCAAAAGGCCTAGAGGATAACATAAAGCGGATAAAGACTCGCCGACGAGCGAGTGGAAAGGTGCAAAGGTTACTGTAGAGATGTGCATTTTATGACTATAAAAATGAGGTAGAACTACCCTAACGAATCTGAGTCTGTTGATCAGTTAGTGCTTTATGAATAACCTTCACCGGTTGCGACATATAATTTTTCCCTCGAACAATCGTAATCCTACCAAATCTCCATTGCAATAATGGAAAAAGTATAACAATTATGTATCTTTCATATGTAAATCTCATATTTGTGTAACATTAATGTAATAATTGTTGCAGTGTGACAAATTGAATCAAACAAGTGTGATATATTCATATGAACACTTTATTTATTATTAAATATTTGATATATTAGATATTTAAAAAATTCATAGACGAATATGAAGTATGCAGTCCCGGACGACTAATATTCTAAGAACACTTCACGGTTTACTGATGATATTGATGAAGATAAATTTGACAAAATATTCAGTCTTAGACAATTGCTTTCTGTTCAGATCCATTCGTTTTCAAAATCTACATTCTTCTGATAGCTCGCTCTTGGCATTGTCAAGACAATCATCCGTAAAAATACTTATAAAGCTATAAACAAAACTGAATAACAAATTTATATCTTTAAATCCAATAATCTCTGAACAGAATAACGATAGTATCATATGTATTGCGATATTCAAACAAAGACGACAAGAAGCAGCGAAGGGATATACTAGAACCATACAAACTTAAACTCTCTTAGCTTTGCAACTCAATTATTCCTTATTTTTGACATTTATATAAAAGCAATTTAATTAGATAGAGGGATGTATAATATTTGAATGAGTCAATCATTACAAAATGTGAAAAAAACGCTGATTGCTTTTGACCAATCTGAACTGTAACATGTCATGTACAAATATGTCCAAATATTTCTATCCCATTGCCATTATAGTATATTGATTCCCCTTCACTCGCAAATCACAAAATAAGAAGATATCAAATCAAATAAAGATATTTTAACAGTGTTTTTAGTGTTTTCAGTGAGACGTGAGATGCGAGTGCAACGTGCACACAACGAAAATCATCTATTCTTCCATTGGAACAGCTTCAGGCACTTCTGCACCGTGAAACATCACATCGATACCTTCAGCCGCTTCGACTACAGTGACACTTTCACTTTCGGTACAAGGAATGTTAACAAAGTTCTCTCGTTGCATATCACCCTGTGCTAGTTCCGATACATCGATTTCGGCTGAATCTTTCTCTGAAATTGGAACGTGTTGTTTGCTTTTTGCGTCTGTGTCTTCTTTACAGACAGGCAAAATCTCAATATTGAGTGTGCTATTTGTTAGGTCTTTCGAGGCCGATCCGGAGTCCGCCTTCGCCGTGTCTTTGATTTCCAAAATTTCGACGACGGTCACTCTCGGTTCCGAACTCTTTCTGGATCTCTTCCGCTCCCTCTTCTCCGACTTTCGCCCGGGCTTCGGCACAACTTTGACGCTGATGTCGACTTTAATCGGTTCCTTTTTCTCCTGTAAAAAGGGCGATTGGATATACAGCGGAAATTTCAAAATGCCGTTTTGAATCGGATCGAGAGCGGAACTTCCGGCGTTCGTTCTACTCGATGAACCTGACCCGCTTCCTATCTGCCGAACGGGGGCGGGTCCGGCACCGGTCTGCGGCCCTTCGCCGCTGCGGCACGTGAGCCCAGTCATCGTCGGCTCCGTTCGACCTTTCGGACTGCCGGCCGCCCCTATATAAACAGAGCAACAAAAACAGAACCGCATTAACCAACTGTGATTCTGAAAGGTGCCGTTTTGTTTCTGTTCAGTGTCGTATTACATATTGACAGATGAAGTCGTAGGAAAAGATAAACTCGATCGCCAACGGGTAAAGGTCAAAACTGAGGCGTCAGATAGATATAGATTGCTCGGGGGGAAAATTTATGATCCGTCACATCGCAAAGTCGGATAGGCTTCATGCGAACACACGCAAAAGAGGGTGAAGGTTTTTTGCAAACATTAACTTTCAATACGAGTGCGTCTTCTAGCTAGAAAATCCAAGCTGGGAGTGTTGCAAATTAAAGAATAATTTTGATAGGTCATCCTTCACACGCCGTAATATTACTTTGAAAACAGTGGTGGGATCCAGCCAGTCTCAGACGAGGTACCGCGAATCCCTAAGAATGAAATTTCCTAGAGATGTCGCATCGATGTCAGCCAAATGTAGTAAAATCATTACTGAAAATACTGCGATATAAATATCCAATTCCCTCATCTTTTAAATAAATCGCATTGAAAACTTCTCAGATAACTCATATGAACGGTCGACATAATTATATGTCGCCAGCCATCCTCTCTTCCCGTAGAATGTGAAGAATGGGCGACTCGCTAAAATTAGAGCGCAGTTCGTCATTGAAATTTTTGAATCCTGCCACCGCCAAATCATATTTTCATATTGCGCATGCGCATACGTGAAACTACAGATGAACGGTTCGACTGCGAGTGCCGGATGCGATCACTCCCGCCCTGCGATTTGTAAATAAAAATTGCTGTACATAATTCATTTGGCAATTTGCTATAAAAAAATAAGACTCACAGAATAAACATCTAAATGTAATATGATGCGGAGCGTGTTTTGGATTCCGCATGCGAAGGTTATCGGTACGAAAAATAAAAAAAAACTATTCCTATCTTAGAAAGAGGGCAATGATATTTGAAAATGCTATAATTACTTGTGCCTTTGGCTAGTGTCGTCCAGTTTGGACGTCAACAAATGACACTCGGCCGTGAGTTTCTCCATGAGACCGTTTTGAGAACAGACCATCGCTTCCAGCTCGCTCACCGTCTGAGCTGTGGGACCAACGTGTAAGCCAGTATTAGATGAGACGGGTGAAAAATTACGTCGTTGAAGATAATAATCGCGTGTTCATTTCACGACGATCATTCGGTATCGACGTTCGACAGAAATTCACAAAACACATTCAGGCTCACGGACACAACCTCGCGTAAAGACGCGAGGATAGAATTCAATAAGCTGTTTGAATATTCATCAATGACAGGTTTTGCGTGAGGTTGAGTGTGTTTTCTTTCATTATCCTTACATTAGAGTAGTTACAAATCGCTATGATTTTGATTTTGAAGTAGCCGATGTTTAAGATCTTCTGCGATCTCATAATAAAACTCAAAGTGATACAGTTTCATCTTACTGAAGAAAATAAAAACAAATAATATATTACTCAGTCCGACGGATCGACCTATCGCCATTGACAAATTCCTATTGAGGTGGTGCGAGAAAAAAAAATCTTTATCGAATAGAGCAAAAAAAATGGAAAAAAATAATCAACAAGCAGAAAAATTATTCCGTGATTTAAAGCGGCGGCCTGAGAAGTCGTGACATATGTGAGGGACGTCAGAAACCGCCGTTCTAAAACTTTCTTTACCTGCAGCGTGCAATTGGATTTACACTGTGGATTGCTAATAAGGATTCACTGTTGAATATTACATAAAACAACCGTTTGACAATACTTCATAACGGATCCCAAAGACAACATTCAATATCTTATCTGGGGGAGTCGCAGTTATCCTTCTTGAGAGAGCTGCACACTTTTTTTAAGTTGTTTTGACAAATAGAAACAATGGCAGGTAATTTATAACGCTATATATAAAAAAATCTGTCGTGCGTCGCTCTTGACGTCCATAAAAATCTTAATATAAAATAATACTACTTCTGTCGACCGCCGGACCAATTCTGCAGCCACCCAATTAAACCGAGTGATATTGTTGTAACCAGGTATGACAATAAGTAAGCATACTATCATCTGTCATCTGTCATTTTAAGCCTCTCTCTGAAATTCTTTCAAGTATTCAAAGTTTTAGTTTGATAATACTATGTTAAAGTGAAACCTGGTAATAGTGACACAGGAGGGAAATGAAAGCTCACCGTGCTTATTCTCCATGCCCATGATCAAGTCGGAGAGTTCTTTTTCTTTCGAAGCCTCCTTTTCTTTGTTGGAAATGGGGGATGTCGGACGTAAGTTTTTCAAGTTCATCTAAAATGTATCAAAAAAGTCGTTTCTTATTAAGATTTTCAGAATTCTAATAAGAAAAAATAACTGAATTTCGGAAGAGACCGATCCCCCGCACGTACCTCTTTCTCGACGTTGGCGAGTTGATCGATGAGGCGAAGGTTTTCTCTCCGCGAATGGACCAGATCGGCGTCAGCCCTGTCGAGCCTCTGCCTCACGGATTGGACCTGAACGAATTGATCTCTGACACCTGAGTAAATCTCATTGTGACATATTTTTATCAGAGGTTAAAGAATGCAAATATTGAGTGGTGACGAGCATGCATGATTTTTTTATTAGCTGCCATTCAAAACCTTTTGAAACTATGAATTTTATCTTTGCTAAACCTAGAGAATAAATGTATTCAATAATGCCACCTGAATAGTTATGTTTTACGAATAAATTGAATAAGCACAAGCACCCGAGTAATATTTAGTAGTTTGATCCGTTGTGGACGACTGTAAATAATCTCTATTTACCGTCAAATCTTACAGAAAAGGCATTACATATAATGTATGTGTATATATTTATAATTCCATGAATGAATCTAATGAGCGGGACCAGTTTCACTCATTGTGAACATTTTCGACTGTTATGAGTAAATAATAAAGATGAATATGAGTTGTTCACCAATATTGATGAGGAAACACGGTGAATTGAAACATTACCTCAGAATTGAGCCTGTTGGCATCGTGCTTAGCCTGTCTCTGATGCCTCTCCAACATGAGACGTGCGCTCGCCAATTCTTCTTCAACGGCTGATTTGTCCGCGTGCGCCTGGGCCACGTCAGCCTGGAGCGAGGCTGACAACACACACGAGCAGACAAATAATATTTTTTTCATAATCATGTGAAGGTAATTTTATTTTAGATATTTTTTATGACTGCCATGTTTTAGAAAACACTGTTATTGAATTTAAAATATTTCTTTGCACCTCCTATGTAGTCATATAAGTACACTTGGGCCTCGTATAACACGGTTTTACACAACACGGATGAATAAATTGTGACATATTTTTATACAACACGCTTTATATAACACGGTTTAAGGGGGAAAAAATACTTATTGGTGGAGAAAGTTTTTATGACATGGATATTCATGACATCCAAGAAATATTGGAGGATTATTGGAGGATGAAGAAGAATTAGTCGAAAAGTTGGTTGAACCTACCACAAATAAAGACTTAGAAAGCAGTTGCAGCGAAGTAGCTACATGTTTCACATTAAAAACAATGAATGACAACTTGGAATTGGCTATTAAATTCGTTTTTTTTTTATTGAAAATGATCCTATAGTGGAAAAAAGGTTTGAAATTCAAGTGGGAATTACAAAATATTTTGGAACCATCTAAGGAAATACGTAAAGATGTAAAAGCAAAAAGCAAACAATCGCTTATTACTGAATTTTCGATGATGAAAACTCACAACCTATCTCGAAAAAGAGTAAAACATATAGAATTCTAAGTGATAACGATGATGAATGATTGGTATATTATGTAATTAAAGTTTCTTTCAATAAATATATATTTGTTTATTTAAAAAAATAAAGTAAAATATGGCTTTTTGGAACGCAAACCCTAATTTTATATGAACTTCAAACCTTGTATAACACGGATTTGTATAACACTACGTTTTTGTGGAACCATATAACATGTCATACGTGGCCCAAGTGTATTTCGTTTTGAAAATACCTTTCATGTATTCACTATATATCATAATAAAATAATGGAAATAAATCTGCAATCAGTGAAGCGGGGATGCGTGGTGTTGTAATGATATAGCTATGCTATTATAATTAAGCTTCGAATGTGCTCACTTTAGTACAAAACAATATACGTGATATTCACCAATTTTATTTTTCAGTTCCATTTTGAGATCTTCAATCTGGGAATTCTTCTGTGCGAGTTCTCGCTTCAGATCTGTTTCTTCTCGCCTCTGTCTCTCTAGTTCTAGCTAAAAAATTAAACATTAAACCTTATAGAATTTCTTCAAAATTACATACTGCAATCGTGACTGTTAATTCGGTCACCTCTGTTATAGGTAGACTTTATAATTCAATTTTGCTTAACCTTTTCACCGCGTCAGAAAATATGGAGAACATGCCCTGTACGCGGCAGCTTTTTTGCAGATTTGTTAATCGCGTTTTCGACTTTAAATATAGATTATAAAATTTTTTCAAAAAGTCAAATATGTTAATTGGTACCTAAAGTAATTTTTTCAATAATGAAATACAATATATTTCTTGTATTTTCTGTTTAATTCAACAATAATCATTCTTCATACGATTCCGGGGTAACGCCGCCATTTTGTAGATAACGCCGATCGCAAACCAGAACACTGCGCCGATGCCGTAGCGTGCGTATAATATAATTCTCGGAACGTATTCAAGTTCACCTGCACTCGATCGCTTATTTACATTCAACCTGCGTTGTTATTAAATTATTATTAGTAGTAATGCGATAGCGCACATTGACAGTTCAAATAAATATATTTAAACTGTCAAACAAGCGTTTGATTGCAAGTACATACGTATACATTGTCAGTTCAAGTACATCCGTGCACTTGGAATGCCTGAAGATGCCGAAAGGCGAAACCCGGGTCGTTAGCGACAAAACTCATGGAAAAGTACAAAATTCTAATTTGATTGTCATATTCATTGAAGAAAATAACATTGCTGTCAAAGAAATGTCAAATAATACCTTCATGTAAATAATAAACATTATTATATTGCAACTTGCAACAATAATGCAAAATGGAATTACAGACCCACATACATACATACGCCGTTTCGGTTTTATATATGAGATAAGTAATATTTTCAACCGATTTCAAACCCTAAAACATTAGATATTGCGGTTATATGAGGCTCAAAGTTAATTAATTAGGTTCTCTTAGGATCTCTAATTTATTAGGCTCTAATTTATTTTTAATTAATTAATTATTAAGTTTTTCATGAAATAATATATTCATATTTTGTAAATGAGTAGCAGCGCACGCTTCTTACTAGAACGGCTATAAAACAATGGCGGCCATCGATATTGGCGGAAATGTTCACGCCGCATAGATGCGTGTTTATTAGGTTCCACAAATAAATTATTTAAGCCAATAGATTGTATTGATAATATATACATGTTCAGTAATATTTTCAACCGATTTTGAACCCTAAAACATTAGAGATACCGGTTTTATGAGGCTCAAAACTCCGCGCATCGCCCATGACCGCTATACACGTCATACGCGCTGAGGGCATGTCAGCCAGGACATGTATAGCGGTCATACGCGGCGAAAAGATTAAAGGAAGCTGATATCTGGAATCTTTTACTTGTAGCTTGGTGGCGGAATCCCAATGAGTGGTGAGATCGCTGGTGAGCTGATCGACTTGAGAGCAATATCGCCTCTCTACGGCGCTCCTCTCTTCCATAACTCTTCTGGCCTGCTCCCCGAGCAACTCTCGAACTCGGCTCTGCTGTCTTTCAAGCTCTTCCTGGAATGAATGATTATATTGCATATATCACCTCAGTGATGTTCAAACATCAATGAAATTCTTTTCGTTTGACAACACAAGCAAAATAGGATAAAGGAGTTTTCAATGGTAACTTTGTAGAAATTCATTGTTAGTGTAAGGCATTTCAAGTGCAAAAATGAACTTATTGTCAATTCAAGTTCAGGAAGTTAAAAATTGAATATCTACACTATTTTCATTTTAATGGAAAATTATTTTACCCGCAACCTTCTGATCTCCATTTCTAGTTGTGTTTTATCATGAGTGGCCTGGTAAGCCATGTCCGCCGATCTCTTTATTTTGGAAAGAGTGTCAGAATCGCAGTCCTTGTGTCCATCCAGGGAGTCTTTCAGCCTGGCGACTTGTTCTTCTAGCGCTGTCTTTTCTCTGTAATTTTGCCAAATTGCACATTGTAAAAATTATATTTGAAAATGAATTCAAAGTGAAAAATACAACATATAAATGGATGTTGATGCGTATTAAAAACCTTGACAAGTTGTCGATCTGCCTCTTGAAACTTTCGAGGCGGGGGGAATCGAGAATGCCTTCAGCTACTTTCTTACGGTATTCAATATTATCATCCTGAAACAAAAAATGTACATAGCTAAGTATAAATGTGGGAACACCTTCAAGAAAACCTGGCTTCGTCTGGGAAGAACGACTCTCACCTGAAACTTCTTGAGAGCGATATTGGCCTGAGTGAGCTGCGCTTCGAGCTCTGATATTTTTGACTCGAACACGATGTTCGGTCCCTCCAGGCGCTTAGAAGATTTTAATGAAGATTTCTTCGTCTTCACAGATGAATACTGGAACATATTTAAGGGTTTAAAAATCTGCTGAAAGTGATGCCGCGTACTAGAGGAGCTGAGGGATAATCCACCCGTATGAGATTGACCGTCAGTTAAAAAATAATTACTTTTGTGTCACTCTCCAGTCCGGTGCTATCCCCGTCATTGTCTTCAGAATCGCTATTGCCTCTGGGGCGACGCCCTTCCATCACGCTCGAGATCAAGTGATTTTTCTGTTTTTCATGCAAAGATTCGTTTTCAGATATAACCTCTTTCACTTTCCCGAGCAAATTGTTCAATTCGTCCTGAAGAAAACAGATTAATTTAGACATCGACTGGTGAAATGGTGAAAAGAAGAAATGCTGATAATCAATTGTGTTGACAAACAAAATCAAGAGTCTTATGCTCTAGATCAGTGGTTCTCATGTACGGCCACGGTGGCCGCATGCGGCCACAAGAGGATTTTTCTGCGGCCACCAACAGCTTTATAGTTAATATTGATATTTAGTAAAAATGTGTTTTTACAAGATATCATTTTTACAGATTTGTCAACACTGAAAATTTTATATTTTGTATGCATTGTATTGTGCATCAATAATTGTTAAGTCGCAAAAACTCAAACACATACATACATGTTTAGATATTTTTGACAAAAAAGACTCACACAAAAATTTGGTGCGGCCACCCGACATTTTTGTAGGACCCCTGATGTTACTAATGCGGCCACAGCCAAATTTTACGTGAGAACCACTGCTGTAGATTAGGGATTTTTTTGTGCTCAAATCTTACAAAAATTCACACATTGTCACATACCCTGCAATATGAGCTTTCCCTTTCGAGCTGCTCAATATACTCTTCCTGCTTCTGTATAAAACCCATGAGATCCGGGTCGCTTGATGCATATTTTCCGGGATTGGATTGATCAGATATTGGCCCTGTGGAAAGAATTGGATTTGTATCTGAAAAACATAAAACAATAATATCAATTCTTCAATTTGATTTAAGCAGATCCACCAAGAATTGACATCAAACTGAGTATTTTTCTTCTTAGCAGAAAGGATGAGTAGTATGAGAATGTCTATTAGAAGATTCAAGACTGTGGCCGTGCAATGGAACGGAGGATTTGGGACCGCCAGTTTTTATACCCTCGATTGATTCAGTTGAAAATGCTCAAAAGCTGAATTGAACCGTTTAATGTTGAAATATAAATCGTAATATGTAGGTACTGTACAAAACATAATATATAGTACTATAATAGGTCATAACATTTTTTATTATGTCAAAATATTTTTTCACTAAGAATCAACATCAATGGAATATTTTAAACATACCGTTGGCATTAATGTGAAGAGGAATATTGTTATCCGAAGGAATATACGAGCGGTAGTTATCTCTCGGATAAAGGGGATATCTCTTGGCTGGAACGTTTGGGAGATAGACCGGGTTGTAAGTCCTCTGTCCACTGTAGCCGACTGTGGGATATTTCATCTTTGAAGCGAAGTCGTATCCTTCATCACCCGATTCGTCCAAGTTTTTAATGGACGCTGCTCCAATTTTCGAACTTCTCGACTGCAAGTGAGAATTGCAAAATTTTTGAAAAACAAAAATACAGTTGCTCGACTGACAACGAAATTCAAAACCGGCGGTTATATCCGGTAGTTCTGCTTCACTATAAATTACCTTTATTGGTATAGCACTTAAGTTACTGAGCAATCTATCAGTTGAGAAAAGACACATTTAAGAACTGTTTCACATTAGCATGTGATATTTTTAAAAAATGAATGTGGATGCAGTGAATTATTTCGGGATATACGCAAGGCTCACCTCTAAATGGGGGCCTAAACTGGCTGTGGATTTATTGAAATTACAGCTTATATAAAAATTTACTCCCGAAAGCGAAAAGACGTCAAGAAATAATGTCTACTCACGCTGGGCGCATAGCTCTCGGACAAAAAGTATCTGAGTCGCGAAACAGCCTCTTTGTAAGCGAACTCGGTGTAGTCGGGAACGCGTTTCTTTATTCCATACTCCGACATCTTTGGTACACTTTTTCTAATTCAAAAAAAATCATCACCTACATTATTATTATTTTGAAGTCGTACACCGACCACTTATTTTCCATTTCAGTGCGTATTGAAGCGCACGTCGTTTATATAAACTTGCTAAAAGACCAAACATTAATTTATTCATACTGTTTCACATCTACAATACTATACTCCATATCGCACTTCGGAAACCAATCGCTGGCCGCCCTTTGTTGTCGTATTCTAGCTAATCCTGAGGAATCAAAATGAAAAGTTAGTTGTTGTTAGGCTGATTTGTTGTTTGGTTACTATAGCGACGCTCTGTTCACAGTATCGCGTTTTTCTTACCGCTTTTCATGCGGACAGTACCTAATATTATAAATAATATTACGTTTCAACTCGCAATATTAACATTTATTTCGGCATATCCTAATGCAGTTGTTAGTAAAAATTGTAATAGATCTATTTTCAAAGTATTTTAATCTTTTTCATATTGGGTTTTTTTAAGATTCTATCACAATGATAAATGAATATCCACAATTCTGAAGGTGGAAACACCACTTTGATATTATCAGGATAATATCCTTTATAAATAATATTATAATAGCCCAATGGGGCATAGCATACTAAACTGTGGGACATCAAACTTCATTGCGGTGATCCTAGTAATAATTTGTGACCGCCATTCCGACTTAAAAAAAATGCCATGTAAGACAATAAAAAGTATGCATTCAAGCGCGGGAGCTCATGGAAGTTCAAAAAATGTGAAGTTTCGATTGTAATACATTAATGTCTTTCTATTCTTGCGGAGTTAAGAAAATTTTGAAAAATATTCTTAATTTTTTATATATTCATTTGATTTTTAGCGCTATCATCATGTTCTAAGAAAATATTGATTCAAAAATGACTAATTCTAGCACAGATGAGCAATCTCAAAAAAAATAGCATAATATGTTTAAAATGTGTTTGAGACATCCACTGCAGGTATTCGAAATTTGAGTTACTTATGATTGCTATGTCAACCTTCCGACACCCATTGTGCAAAATAACTTGTGATAACATACAATTTATTTAAATGGCAATCTTCTCCAAATTTCTGTTGAATATTGTCAACAGTAGAAGTTAGCGATTAATTATAAACATAAAAATGAGAAGGAATTATGTGTAATTAATGACTTTCTTCTCACACTTTAGCAAAAGCGGGTTTTCAGCTTATATTAAGCTATTAATAACACGGAAATATTTTGGAATTGCCATATTATTTAACTGTGATACTTTATTTATGACAAAAAGGTTTTCACTCATCACTCACAACGAAGTTCTTCAACTTCATCAACGTAAAATATGTTAGTCACGGCAAACTTCGATTTACATTTACAAAAAATCAATTTACTCACTCATATTGAAATTCGAGACTGACCTGAGTCGAGATTTCTTATTTTTGTGATAAGTGTCTTTATCAGCGGCGACATTTCCGTAGGCGGACCTGGCTCCCAACCGCGGCTTCGACAGATAACTGGTCGATCCCATTGTCACCGCGCTTTTCAATATACCCGCCGAATAATATTTGTCGAGCGTTGTGCCCGCGTACATTTCAAACAAAAAACGAAAATTATATGAAAACCGCTCCGGGAAATTCTGCCCCTTTTATAAACTCGCTTCCGTGCGGCCCGGTACCCTTTCCCCGACCAGTGGCGTCTATCATTCTTGATACCTTTCAAATGAAGATTTTATCGTTTTTTTTCCAATATCATATGATGTACCCAAGGTTGCCGGGAAATGTAGGGCCGTTTGTGTACAAAAAAATCGCCATGAATCAGAAAAACTTAAAAAATAGGAAAATATTGTATACATAAATAATTCAAATATTTTCCTGTAAACCAATAACACATTTGTACATCATGTACCCTTCATGTTTATCACCAAAAAACATAAAATACCGAACAATGGATTCGGTGATTTCGGCGATAACTTTATGGAAGTTTATTTTGTTTAAAATATCCTCGTTGATTATCCGTATTTTAATACAAATAGTGTGGTACCTAGGTGTGTTTCGCTTTTTTAATTAAGAAGGATCTTCAGACCTAAGTACTGTTTGTTTGTTTGAGTTGTTTGGTACTGAAAAGGTCACTGGTAAGGGATGTGGTATAAATGAATACTAATAAATTCGTTTTGTTAATTACTAACATCAATTTGAAAAATATAATATGGTACGCCAGTGTTATCACCGTTGCAAACAACAAAAGAAAATTCAAATTCTTGGCCGGCCGTTTCGTTTTGCAAACATAAATTTCATTGAAAATGTTTAGAAACGTATGTCGGATATTCTGTCGGAAAATGTAAGCGCGGTAACTGGTGGTGACTTGCGTGTCAAATTTATTGAAAATTTACCAAAACGGAATTACAAATACGACTATATTATTTTAATATGGGCAATATGACAGCGTTAACGTACAAAAAAAGTTACCAAGTATTTTTTTGTTTGTTTAGGCCTTCCCCCGGAAACCTAATTTTACGCCAACAAAGTTATTTGCCATGTTAATCAATATGCGTTGACGATGCCTATTTGTCTCAAATTTTATTTACTCCTCGCAAAAATTAATGATCAATTAATCGAGTTAACACTCCAAAGCCCGGAATGTTTTCAAATGTATCAAATCATTGAGAGACATTTGAAATGTTACAAAATACATTTATTATAATCCAAAAAAGACATTCTACTAGCCTTACGCTTTTATATTTTTTAATATAGATACATATAATAGTGTTATGCGTTTTATGGGTTTTGTAATATGAATTGTTTATTCTGGGACCACAAAAAAGTTAAGAAGTATGTAATCAAAAAGAGATCAGTTGACTCAATGCTAACACCTAATAAATATTACCGATTACCGGAGACTGGTTCGAGTATTTTCGGGTGAAATTTTTTGAAGATTGGACTACAGCTTAGGCTCCGTGCTAGCAAAATTACGAAGAATTGCCGACTATCTAGATTTTAGATAGCGTATTATCGCAGGCCCCATGTATATACGCGGGGAAGTTTTCTATAGAAATATAATGAATATGAGTTGGGACGAAGCAACAAATTGGCCCACAGCACGCGATCATATTACGAGAGTTTAGCCGTGCCAGGCGCGGCGAAGCTTGACTTCTCAACAAACTAATCCTAAGATAGCTGCCATTAAATTTACCCTCCGAATATACTTCTTTTCAATAATATTGTTGACTCGAAGAATGATGTATTTTGGTATAGCTATATTCATAGCTGCGGTTCTAAGAATGTAGATGAAAACGGTGTCAGTTGGAATGAAAGATAGTTTTGCAAAACGGGTTCTGGTGAACTTACATATATGGCAATAAATTTCGATTTTTAATTAATATTCATTATGAAGGTTTCGCAAAAAACGAAAAATGATGTTTTTGTTTTGATCAATTTTAACTTGAAACAAATGTGACAACTCTGTTTGCTACCTTTTGACAACCAATGAACTTATGTATGAAATAAAAAAAAACATTTTAACCCATTAACGCCCAAGAAAAACTGCTAGCGAATAATACGTTTTAATGCTATTTATTGTGATATAGTGATCAAATAAAATAAAAGAGTTATAAAAAAAATGTAGAAAACAAAGGGTTGTAAACGATTTGGTACAGTGGGCGGTGAAGAGTGGTATTGTCCAAAGACAGTTTGCTCCACACATTCTCCATTGCTCCACATGTTATTGCTCAATTCGCAACGTTAGTGACGTTGGTTGTGCTAAATAACACGGCACAATGGTTTTTCGATGAGCTCGGAAGTGTAACCGCTATTTTTCCACTCTAGTCTAAGTATTGCTGATGACAACGGACGACTTATATTTCTATCAAATCGGAGTCATTTTCCCCTCTAGGTTGGTTTTTAATTATTTTTATTGTGCTCTGTGAACATTATTTCGTTCTTTTTTATCGCATTGTGCCGGTGGCCCTGTAGCCCAAGAGTCTAAAATCCTGTAACAATTTATAATTCGTGAAAAAGTTATCGAAATACTCGATATGCGGCATCTTTGCCAAGAGAATCAATAGGAACTTCTATAGTTGATATCGAAAGTGTAGCAGTAGCTATCAGAGCTGGTTTCAGCCCAATTTCGATAGCCGAACCGCACTGGTTTTCTAATTATGAATCCTTTGGCTGAATGACGTCCAAAATATTTAATCATACAAATCATCCATAGAAAAATTTTCATGAAAAACCCACTGGTACGAGTTTCTCTGAATGAGATTGTACCAAGGTGTCACTTTGAAAATTTTGTTAGTCGAATCTGCAGCTAGAAAATTTTCGATTTAGTGCAGATTTCCTTTTATCTCTAAAAACCTATGACGTGACATGCAATTTGCGACCAATGGAACTCTGAGATCTTAATTCAAACTCCAGAAAGCACGTTCGGTTGACAGTTCATGATATCCAGATAACGCCAATATTCCCAAAAAACTTTTAAATCTTCCTGGTTCATTTCAAAATGATATCAGACTAAGTAATTGTTGGCGCTCAGGTGCCTACTGTTCACGATTGGGTGCAGAGCAAGACAACATCGCCTACCAAACGGTAGTTGAAAAATAATGTATCACGTTATAGTGGAGTCTAAATATATATTATAATAATACAAAAGTTAAAATATTTTATTATTTATATTAAAAAACGATAATAATACCTTATCAATATAGTCTTGTTTTAAATCCACATTTCGGTGATAAACCAATGACATTTATCGACGGATTTATGGCAAGTTTTAATTTTTTACTGTTAATAACTGCTATTTAGTTTAATAATAAGCAATTACTTTCTTTAAAAGAATACACCAACTCACGCTTCGAACGGGTGTACTTAAAAAGGTACAGCAGGCGGTGATGGGTGACAGATAATCAAACGACTTTTCTAAATCATTTCAGGCTTTCATGCGATGAATTACCCCATATTCACCCGAGCTTGAAAATCAAAAATAACTAAAGTTTAACTCTAATTTGTAATTCTGCTTATACTATTATATTATTGAATTATAATTATATGTAACCAAGAATTACATTTTTTATTTGAAATCATATTTAATAATTCTACCGATAATAATATTACTTATTCAAGTATCCATAGTTTTTAAATTCAATTACACTTATTTTGTGATTTTTAATAAATCCACAATATTAACTTAATATCTGATTCAGACTTTAATTTTAATCCCTTATCCGCAAAGTACTTATTCAAAGCATACAAGAACAGCATACCTACCATCTTCTTCACTTCTCACCTAGCAAAATAGTTTGTACAATATTATCGCCAGATAACGGAATTTCTTTGATTTTGCATTAAATATGATTACTTTGTCGGTGTTAACTGTAAATTCTAAGTGGAAAGGCATATTTCAAAAAATATATTTTTATACATATTCCAAATTTTTTTATAAAGAAATTTTAGTTATTCAAATTAAAGAACATTTTTGCGAAAAAGTCTTGTGATTTATCTTTAATATTTCGCGTCATTCCAGACTGGAAGAGTATTTTTTCCCACTTTGCGCGTGTTTCAACATAATGAAAAATTCCTCTACTGCACATACTTACTCTTGGATTTTATTTTGTAAATGATCATTCTTAGGAGTAGTAGTAGCTTGTATTACTAAGGGGTCTTCAACATTATAATTATAGTCTATTAGATATTAATTATGCTTATTTTTGTCACTTTGAATTATTTGCATATTTGTATTACCTATTATTTACTTTTAAGGTGTTCACTGTCAATACTTGGTGGAATGGCATTATAATAATAACACAAAAAACAAATTTAATTATATTTTGCTTCAATTTATTTGCTTAGTTGTAATACCAATTGTTTGTCATACCTTGTAATTCTTGCTTAACTTTTGTATAAATATCACTGTTTCATTGTATTTCTTATCAGTTGATAATGCTCGCCATGAGTGAAACCGGTCCTGATGCATTAAACTTTATGTGGAATAAGTACTAAAAATTTGTTATTATTTTTGTTACCTATTATTTGACAAACCTTTATTAGTCTCGCTTAACTTTTGTATAAATAGTGCTATATTTTTGTATTTCTTGTCAGTTGATAATCCTCGCGATGAACAAATCCAGTCCTGATCTAAATAAATCTTATGTGTTATAAGTAATAAAAATTTAATACTTCTATTACTACTGTAAATTATGACTATTTTTTTCCGTTTTCGACATTTACTATCGGAGAAACTCCCTTTCAACACCGATAGATGGGTGTAAATATTGCATCAAGAAATGTGCGGATTATAAATTATTTTATCAAGTTTTAGTTTGATATCGAAGTTTCATCAAGCACCTCGGTCAATATGTAATGATAATCGAATAAACGTTAAGCCATACTTATAGGTACTTATACCACAATTTGACATGACTCTGATAACTAGGTTGTTAGCATTATAGGATCCGTGTCATATTATTGGCATATTTTAATGGTGCAGAAGTTTAAGACTCCCACATATTGATGTTTTTTTTAAAACTCATAATAGAATAGTTAGAATATAGTATTCTTACCATTTACAACGTTGAATTATAACTTTTTATGGGTTGGCTCCGATTAATAAGTATCCACGCTTAACCCTTTGAGTAGTATCGCCGCACGTAAGCGGCGGTGGTAGTACTAATCATCAATTATCTATTGCCATTCTCATATTTTTTATTGAAATGTTATTATTTTTTCATACATATATTGAAACTAGACATATCAATCAGTGATTTTTGGTAGTCACATCATTTTTATGTATGTTTAAAATAAAGAAAAGAATTTCATAAAAAAAATATTTTCTGGTAAACAAATCTGTGGCCATATATTATTGAGCTTCCTGGAATCAATATCAATAGGGTACTACATGTCCACAGATGAATGCAATAAAAATCCAGGACCAGGAAAAAATGTGAAAGCAATCTGACATAGCATAAAGCATTTTTTTGTGAAGAAAGTAATTTATTAAGAAACTAATTAACCATTCTTCAATTTATTGATATCAATCTGGTTTTTTTTGTACACTAAATCAGAAGCATTTTATAAATATGCCAATCAAAATTATGTAACCAATTCAAGTGAGGGTCAACTCAAAAAAAATTATCTTTAAATACAAATTATTCAGACGTGTCTCGTTACAAGCCATACAATAACAAGTTACATACATATAACCAAAAAGACCACATCTGCTTATACTTGAAGGAGTATTATATATTTTAGAGTTTAATTTTTCAAAATATGACTGTTAATGTATTATTGAAAAAAAAACTAATAGTAAACAACAAACTTATGAACTTTCACAATTATTTCCTGCTTACAGAGCTGCATTGAAGCCAAAAAAATAGATCTCCAGCTTATTTTCTACTGAGAAGCAAGTTTATTCCGTTTTTTTTTTTACAGATTCAATGTCATTTTAAATAATCTCTCTTAAGGACTACTGGTGCAGCATTTTAAAACTTGTTTGTGTAAATGATTATTTAAGTTTTATTGCGTCATTTAAGAATTTGTCAGAATATTTGAAAGAGCGGAATGCGTGTTGAATTTCGAACATTTTTATAAAAATACTTTATAGAACCTCCACTTCTCATATAGAAACCTGAGAGATCACTTAATATTGTCTTCTACGTTGAAATTAAATTTGAAAGGAGAAGTATTAGAAAAATTTAACGATAAACTATTTTTAGACTGTAAACATTGATCTTTGCCGACGTCGTTTCCATTTTTCAAGTTGCCCTCGCTCTCCTTAGCGGAGTTCGATTCGCAGGATTCATTCTTTTCGGCGCCGTTATCTTTGGATCCATCGAAATTGAATCTGAAGGAGTTCTCTCCGGTCGTTAGAAAGGCTGTTTTCCTGAGGTAGGTTGATTTGTTATTGGATGTGGAAGCGTCCGTGAAAGCTATTTGATTGCTAACTGAAACAAAAGTGTTCAAAAAGTGAAAATGTGTTAAGGTATAATCTATAAAATACGGAGGCGTAAAAACGTAGGCATCAGTTGCGGTCACAATCTAATTTAACTATCTTTAATTTGTTAATTTACACCACCATAGAAAAGTATTGATTGCTTTTGAAGAGACAGGTCAAAACGAATAAGACATTTGGGTACAGTAAGTACTCAACTTGAAATTTTGGAAAAAGTACTACATTTACAAAGCTATTGGCGATGCCTAGAGTGATTTCAATACATAAATCTAAGTATTTATGTATGTCGACACTTGATTGTGCAGTAAATACCCAGAATTTACCATGTAATTTAACACATTGGCTGCGGGGGGAAATCTGGACATATGGAGAAACAACAGGTATTCCACATTCTCCGTAACCAATGAGTTAATAAATAATATTTTCCTTTCATGTTGTTTTAAATGTATGAATGCAGATCCATTTCATGTTCACCTATGCTTTGATACTAACACATATTATTAGAAAAAAAATGCTTGCTTTTAAGTATTCCATGACTTCCAAGACAAGCGCGATTTTTCGACATACGTGAAAACCTTTGAAAAAATTAATCACGTAAGTCGAGGACTTACTGCACTAAAATGATTTCTCTTCATAAAGTGATATCATATACATACGGAAGAGTAGATTATTCTTTTGCGGAAGCAGTAGGTACTTTAAACATTATTATTAGGAAAACTAAGAAATCAATGTACAGGCAGTATCACCGTACTGACCTTTTTTGGATTTCTTTGCTTCAGTCGCCATCTTAGTACGATAATCTCCAAAATGCAGTCTCATCAAATGTCTCTTCTTCACAGGCAGCTGGCCGTTATTCTTTAAGACATTTAAAACTTTTATTGATTCTTCAGCTGAAACAGAAGTATTTATTTCACTTTAATATGTCAACAAAGCAGCACGCAAATGAACTGTCGAATTCACTGCCTGTTATAAGATTTTTAAGTTTAGGCATTTTATCTGCACAGGATAGACCAAACAGGAAGATAATCTGATTTTTCCTGCGAGAATGATTATGATATGATATGATGCGAGATGAAAATATTTATGTTTATCAAACCTTGTTTGGGGTTAAGGTTTTTTTTCTCTAGCGTTATCTCGAGCTGCTGGATGCACCAGCATAATTCAACTTCGAATCTTCTTTCCGCTTCTAGAACTTCAGGGTCGGGATTTTCTGACGATGTCGAAGGTTGTACTGGAACATTCACGACACTACGCGGAAAGCTCTTTGTTTTTCCATTCTTATTGTGAAGTTTAGCTTTCGGCGGCATGTTGCTAGCGTATTGACAATAATAAGTCTGACAGTAGGAGAAATGTTACCAGTCTTTAAATGAATAATTCTGTTTTTGATGTAATAGCTTATTTTCGGATGTGGGCTTACATTCCAATAATCTCAAAAATCACGCGAACGTTTTCTTCGGAATATGTATTATTTTCGATGGAATACTGTAACCACGTTTGTTAAAACTTTACCATGGACAGAAACACTATATCGATGCGATCAGTATAATATTTTTGTCGTATACCGTACCTAGCATAAATGTTTTAGCATAGAATGTGTTGTGCGAGTCTTACTATGACTGACAGCATATAGAACCCAGGTAACTTATACTCTGATTTTAATATTAATTTTGTATTTATTATAAAAAAAGAGTGATTAATTTTTTAATCTTTGAATGTCACACTGAACTGTAGACGTTATTTTTGAAAAAATCACCAAAAAAATGTTTTTAAATGTTCTCTTGGCCTTGATTATTCTAAAAAATTGTGCGTGAAATTGTAAATCGCATTTGCAGCTGGGTAGCGAAAAAATTCAAGTATTCAATACTATGTACGACTTCTTAGTTATTAGTCTATGATATCAATTGCTATTTAGGTGGTACACTATCATATTCGTTTGACAAAGTTCGTGAATTATTTTGAATGTAGATATAAATAATTACATAAATTTACAATTGTCTCGCATTCTCTGATTGATGGTTATACGGTACAAAAATCTAATTGGTCTTTTGTAAAGTATGCCGCTCGGAAAATTTGGAAAAATAGCTATATCCTGGTATGTAGATCGTCGTTAAACATCCATGTTCAATCGTTTCATCGTTATCTGTCAGATGAATGATGTAACACTTATAGGTTATAAAAACCAAGACCAGCGCACAACTCAATAATCTCGAGCTTTGATTTCATTCCTGTGTCTATAAAGTTTTTCATCGGTGGGTGTTTCGACCATTTTTTAATTCTGTGATCATGCCTAAATGCACATTCGATGTCTAAAATATAGGTTATGGTGATAACAAAATGCATTGCAGTGTGCCAAGAGTTCCTGCCTAGATTTAATCGATTATTTTTTTGTTACAAATAATTTTTTACTGATCCATGTTGTTATTTCATAGCTATATATCATATATTTGATATAGTTCTATAGACGTGTGAATGCTTCACTTTGTTGACAGGTCGTTTAGGACAGGCTATCTAATTGGTTTTTAAATAGTTTACCTGCTATGGGTGTTCTATTGAGAAAGATTGGCCTAAAAAATTATCTATCTATTTTTTATTTAGGGGATTCCTTGTAGTCGTCGGCATATCTGGCTTCGCATACTCTAAGTCGATCATCGTTGGCCAAAGAACTGAGAGCATGAAAGTTAGAGAAAGAATCAGAAACAGTAACTCTGGTGATTTTGAAAGTGTCAGGAAGTTTTAATAAACGCAAGTATATTTTACAGCTCATGACTATTTTTAATCTATCAGTTTCTACCGTCTCTAACATTTTGACAGGGATATCATAGTTTCACATTATTTTGTGATGCAAATTTTGGTATAGTTTTAGTTATCTATAATAACTGTGTGCAGTTTCAGGTTGTTGGTGTCTGTCTTTGGTGCAATATTTATTGGCCTAAATACTTTATAAGAATTGAGTTCAATATAAAGATCATAATATCCTGACGACAGTTTCAGTGAACAATTGAACACTGCACGAAAAATAAACGGTGAAAATGGCAATGTCTGCTCAGTTGGACCCTTCTAAGATGCAGCTGGTGCAGGAGTTGGAGATCGAGATGATGTCAGATATGTACAACAGACTAACAACTGCGTGTCATAAAAAATGTATTCCACCAAAATATGCTGAAGTAGAATTAGGTAATTATATTTTAAATCTTTTCATATAAATATTCCATTGAGTTATCCTTTCTGGATCTTTTTTCGATTATAATATTTGTACTGCGAGGATATTAATTTATGATTGTGTATTTTTTCAATTTTTTTTTATAAAACTGTCATTTCTCTAAGTTTTAAATGTTGAACCATTCCCGATTTACCATCAGGTGTACAGATATCACAAAGGCTGTCACAATATTATGGCACGAATGCCACTTGAATTGCCTTATGAATCAAAGTAGAAAGAAAATAGCCGAATGCCAGTCCCTGAGAATAGACATGGCATAAACAGCCACTTGGGAGATAAGCTTATCAAATGAAATTTTTTCACATAATATACTTTCAATGGTTTTCTTAACAATATTTTTTAATTACTCCCCTTAATATGCTCTTTTTAACTACTTTGCCAATTAGCAAAAGTACAATTTCGCGCACTCCATAAACATTGTGCTGAGATCAATTATCATGTAAAATTTTATGGGTTTAAAACAGTGTCATTTCGGTGATTCACCATCAACACATATAAAACTAACTGAACTGCATGAATAATAAAACTTTCTTTACATTGTATGTTGACAGGTAAAGGAGAAGCAGTATGCTTAGACAGATGCGTGGCAAAATATTTGGACATACATGAGAGAATCGGTAAAAAACTCTCATCCATGTCAATGCAGGATGAAGAGACAGCGAAGAAAATGGCTGCAGACAACGCAATAAAACCGGCATAAACCTATACATTCTCAATTTATCATCAGAACAACGTCAAATCCATGTCTGTAATTGAGATTAAATCAATATTATTATTGATGAATAGAAAATGTATACAGTGGAACCCCGATCTTACGTTCTCGCATTATACGTTTACCCGCGTGGTGCGTTCATTTTCTATAGTCCCGACATTTAGTTCGTATATAAAACTTTCCCGCATTTAACGTTTGTTTTATACGGTCCCTTGAATAACGTAGAATCGGGGTTTCACTGTATAATTAAATGCATACATACATTTTCTATCAATTAAGATACAAAATATAACCTTAAATAAATCAAGTTTTTACCTATTTTAAAATTAGTTATCTTAATTAAAATCAGACTTAAAATTCTTCTTTGTGTAGAGATATTTCTTATTTGGTTAAGTCATTAGAAATATCCCTCTCTTTCAATTATTGTAAATGACTGGATTTGACGGTTAATGTATCAGTAAAAGATTTAGAAAAAAAATATAGTCTGCGCATTTACTATTTAGGACTAGTGATGAAGTATGAATGTTTTGTCGGTTGAATTGAAAATAAATAAATTTCTGTTACTGATTGATTTTTTGAAATGGTCCCCTGAATGTTAACGATAAAAAATTATCTTTTTTCATTATTAGCTTGATGCATATAAAGCAACCGGTTGCATAGATATGTACATTGGATCCACACATACACTACGTTTACGACAAAGACCTATTAAACATTTATCAGGCGAAGATCGAAGTTTCGATGTCAATGATGTTCAGTGAATTAGATAAGTAATAACATTTTCAAGAATTTTAGCACGTTGGCTACAGTGGAAATCAAGACACAGAGATACTCAGTGTTCCCGTAGCCAATGTGTTTAATGTGTCATTGTTAAGATTCAATTACCAGCTCATAGCATGGAAATGTCTAACTAATTTAAGAAGTTAGTTTTATCCAACGTATTATTAAAGAATTGGCTTATTTTGATTGTTTGACTCTGTAATATCATAGGTGGTAATAACAATCTTTAAGCCTTCAGTGTATATTTAATAAACATCAAAAGATTTCCATAATACTTGGTAAGTATTGGTGAAAGTACTTTAGCTTACATGAAAATTTCTTCTATATTTGTGTTAAAAAATGATCAAGAAATTATTATGCTGAAATTACAAACTCAAAGCAGTAAAATCTTTACATAAAATCATTTGACATTATAAAAAATGATTGTGAAAATTGTGGCCCAGCAAGAAATCTTATTTCCAAATAATTATTATTATTCGTCCCAACTGCTGAAATGCTTACAAAAAAAAAATCGAAATAAAGTAGTTCACTCTGGTAATGTTTGGATTTCTTCACATTGGAGGTTATAACATCTCGACAACGATATTTTTTTCTGTAATAATTTTTTTACTCTTATGTGGTAAAGAAATCAATGTGTTACTCTAAGGTAGGTGTGGTAATAAAATATATATTGAGTTTATTAATGTTTATTGCACATGCAGTTTTACATCAAATAACATCAACATTGAACTAGACCAAGATTAAATGTTTTTATCCTGAGCTCTTAGTGAAAATTTCTCACTCATTGACTCTCAGAATGCAGTACATTTCAAAACCGTATTTTCATAAATTAGCTTTTCAGGATTTTAGTTCAGCAGAGGAAAGTATTAGTTCTTATATACATTAAATCTGGCAAAAATCAGTAAGTATTTAACCCATTGAAGAGTATGGCCAAGTATTGTGTAATTTATTGGATACTTCACATATCTATCAGATATTTTTGGCAATCATTATTTCTGTTATTGATTTCATGTGCACAAAAACAATCGTAAAAAGCTTAACCCATAACCTCTAAGCATTGTAAAATTGCAAAAATTCGTTTTACTTCGTAAATAAGTAAGTACATAGTATTCTTCCCAGATTAATCACATAAAAAAATTAAATATTTATATCTTATTTGTCTAATGTACAATCGAATATAAGATAAGACACCACATCAAAAAGTTTAAGTATGCAAATATGTACGTTCATGTGGTAATTGAAAACTAGTCACAGTGGCACATCTCCAACAATTGTGGGGCAGAACATCTCAAGATTCGGCAGATTGAGAAACCTGGGTGTACATATCACAGTACATGGTAATCTGCATTAAGATTTCGTTATAGACATAAGACAGTTAGTTTGAAACCGACTCGAGACAAAGTGAAATAGAAGCATTCTTAAGTGCCACTTTACAGTTATGAGTCATGAAAGCTCAGTTACTATATATTATGGGTTGAAAATAGAAAATTGTGACGAACAGCTAGCTCAGTTAGAAAAAGATATATTTTAAATATATTAAAATCTTGTTATACTTTCAATTGATTCAGCGGTAGAAATCCATTTTTAACAAATTAGCCTTACAACTGTTAGTATGAAGATGCTTCTTACTCAGATTAACAATAAAGTTATCAATTTTTTTTTTATTAAAATCTTGTTATTTCAGCTCAAACGAAACCACAATTTAAATAGACTGCTAATGCTGAATCCAACTGAAGAGAGTATAAAATGATAAATATTTTAGAAAATATACCTAGTGACAGTTTCAACTACATAGTTCTTTTAAGACTTTATTTATATTTGAAGAATCTCGGCAGTCTTGTTAAAATATTGTGGTATTATCATGCCAAATCTATTTTTTTATATCACTTTCATACAAGTACAATTACTTACAATGCAGTGATGGCATCACACAGGTGACTGCCTGGAAAATTTAAAGGGGCCCTCTCACTGTCACTGTTTTTAACTTTTATAAATAGAGCAGAAAAATATTTCTCAATAAGTTGACATCTGGGATTTCGACATAAAGATTTTTTTTTTTGGATTGCATTCCCTGAGTCTGTCAGTGGTCCACTCCTTTTGATATCATTCATATTACTTCTAATTTAAAAATTATCATTTAACCTGTTTACATTTCATTTTAATTGAAATATGCCACAGTAAAATTATTTACAAAGAATCAATAACAACCTTCTCACGTAATTACATTTTTATTCAGTCAATTTCGTCCAAGCTGCATTATCAAGCGATAATACAGTCACATTATTCTAAATAAATTTAAACAACAATATCAGCTTCGATAAGATAGGAAGCAAAATGTATTCATGAAACAATGATGAATTATTTTCATTTTGTATCACCGCTAGTTAGAAATAGTTATTTTTGATCACACTGTGGTAAATCACGGCGCATGAAAACATCCCAATGTTCCCAGAGAAATAACTGTTCACTGTTCGTCACAGTCATCATCATCTTCAAAGGTAATATACCCCGGCGTGTACGTCCGTACAATGTTGGCCAAAATGTAAAGGTTCGCAAAGAAGAAGCAGACGCTCTGGAGCCATATCATCTTGAAGACGTTTTTGCCTTCGAATTCCAAGGTGTATCCGTAGAACAGCCACGAGGATTGGCATGCGGCCCACACGGTGCACATAAAGAAAGCTTTAGCTTTTGTCACGTCCAAATCCGACACGCACAGGGGTAACAGCGAGAGGAACCAAATGAAATACTGGGAAGTGATGACGGAATTGTAAGCGACGAACACGATCGTCTGACATAGCACGGCAAAGTTCAGAGTTTTCATCCTGCCGTAGCGCATGCCTAGATAGGTCAGCAGCAGTACCAGAGGAATGCTCTTGTGGAGATAGACGCCGTCGTCGTCGGCGGTCAGATACTGCACATAAAAGAACAGAGAGAAGTTGTGCCTCGTGTCTTTTCTCATCAGATGGTATATGTACGTCTCGAACAGGAATTCATATCCGTACACCGCATAAAAGAACGCGGTCAACGATGCGAGCGCCACCACGCAGCTGAGTGCGAACACCGTCTGCTTCCGGTTAGGAATAAGCTGGTATAGATCCGAGAGTATTTCGGAGTTCTGTGTTATCTTGTATTCGCCCAGCGCGAGAAACATCGGCAGACTGTACACGAGAGGGTATATTCTGAAATGTATCGCGAGTCCCAGAATCGCTCCAGACAAGACGTACCTCTTTATCCCTCCAACGATGTCGGTCTGGTGAAACAGGAGAGACCCGATCACAAAAAATGATGACAGAGAATCAGCGTTCCCGCGCGTCGCGATCACAACTGCGAACGGATTGTACAGCCAGAACAGGGCGCTGTGAGATCCCATCCGATTGATAGTCTTCTGATCGGCCGGACGGGACCCCAAGGCCAGTGTCTTGTTCTCCACAACCAGCTTCTTGATAGCCACACCGACCAGGATATCGACCAGCGAGAATAGAAACTTCCCAAAGTGTCGATTCAGAAGCACGTTGGGGGTCAGCATGATGGCTAGTATCGGTGAGTACCTGTAAGTGTGTCGCCTGTACGGGGATTCTTCGTTTAGCACGTGACGCGCTGCATCCGTGAAGACTTTGTAGTCTGTGTCGGTGTACGGTATCAGCGACACCTGATCCTGATACTGGCCGTACAGTATCAAGAACAACCTGATTATCGTGGCGATCACCAAGTGGGTGCCGAACGGCAGATTGAAGAATTTTTGTAGCATCCCCATTATGCTTTTGGTACTGCAATTTAGCGCTAGAGATGAATTAGTTTTCTTTGACTGTTA
The DNA here is from genome assembly GCA_028554975.1 of Himalopsyche kuldschensis. Lineage (NCBI taxonomy): Eukaryota > Metazoa > Arthropoda > Insecta > Trichoptera > Rhyacophilidae > Himalopsyche > Himalopsyche kuldschensis. The sequence goes on from JAHFWI010000028.1 coordinate 93,188, forward strand.
AAATAAACACTACGATTCAACAAAAGTTCATAATTTATTTATAATTTTCATGAAACCGTCTACAATATTCTCATATATGAATCTATAACATGTTCATACATCCTTTTCCGTCCAAAATATTGCAGGAAAGAATACTGAAACTGACTATTTCTAGAATCGAGTTTTCATTGTTTTGGCGGCGTTCTTCAAGCATCCTCTGAGCTCTTGAAACTCTTTCAAGCATTCATTTCGCTGCACGGTTTCTTTCTGCGTGATGCATTTGGCATATGATCCCGCACTCTCTGCACACTTTGCCAACATCTGCGGATACATGCGAAACCGAGCGTTTGCTTTTTTGACTGATTCCATTCTTGTAATAAGAAACAAACCAAAGAAATGTCTTATATTATAAAACTAACTACTCTCTTTCTCGATTCAATAAGAAATATACGCAACGCTCTAAGCGGACCTGCGTCGCATTGCAATTTCTGAAAAATCAATCACCTCTCGTTCGGCAATGAAAGCGTCATACAGCGGTTTGGAAAAGAAAACACCGAGGAGTGTCACTATGGCGATGCTCTGACTGGTCCTAGGATATCTGTAAAAGATGTTGCGATCCTTCAAAACTTTCTGTCTCTTCCTGAGTGGATTGTTCATATTAATCCTGTCCATTGTGACAGCTAGATATCGTTAACTAAAAACTTTTTGTCTTCATAGAACAGTGCGACAGTGGCTGTCAGCAATTTAGTTATTTGTCTGCGTTCACTGTCAATTCGCGGTCACAATATTACGTTGACTAAAAAAATTGTCTGCTCAGCGTGGTGTGGACTGCGGAATTTTATCAATTATCGGGGTACTCGGGGGTTCCAGCTTGATACCCGAGCAGCAAAGGGATTCTTTATGCCACTTGAGACAGCACTGGCGCATGTCCTCGAGGACGTCAGCGCACCTCGACTCCTGGAAGTTGTTTTCTGAAAAGCGATAAAAGATATCAACAATGATGTTATGACTCTGTGAGGCGATTACCGTGTCAGATGTGACAGAGATGTAAAAATAAGCTCAAATATGACAATGAAATGGACAGTTGAATTCTGAGAAATGGTGATCTGTCACCCCACTACCATGGTGTGGGGACTCCAAATTTTTGAGGTACACTCCTTGAGAGCAATAATACACAGATCTCTATTATAATCGCATTAATTTATTTTTCAAAGAAAAATATGCATATTCTTACATCATAACCATTTACAAATTTCATAATTGTTACAATGTTTCTTTACTTAATTTAATAACATTTTATTCTATAACATTATGTAATAAATTTATGTATACATATCTCTTTATAATATTATTATGCCGCCTGCGTCCAGTCAGCAGCTCGGCTGAAATAAATTCAGCCCGGACAGTGAGATTTTTCCAAAAGCCGGTTTTTTTTTTGTTTTGAATTCACTGTAATTTGGCATGTGATATCTGAAAACTGCTATAAGATGTACTGACTTTTCAAAAAAAATTATAAAATGTAGATTACAATTTTCGGGTCCTCACATTGGTGATCGGTTAAAATGTAACCGTCTTCAGAATCTGCAGTAATTTTCAAAAGATCTCCTTGGTATCGACATTTAAAATAGTAATAACCTTCGCTCTATCAATTTTATCACATTATATTGATCCAACCCTTAAAAGTAATGTAATCAATTGCATATGTCGGAAACAAAAAATATGATACTTTTTAAGGCATTCTAATATACATTTTTTTTATTCATAAATATTGAACTTAATACAAATAATAATACAAGATTTTTTTTCAGTATTACTTATAATAAGATGTTATATTACTATTTTAAAAAGAGTTATGTACAATATTTTTTCTCATTTCAGGCTTTGCACAGGCCAATTGTACGGTGAAGAAGATATCTCATACGGAAATACGTACAGGATACACTATAATAATAGGGAATATAAAATGATCTCTATAAAATAAACTTTATACAAAAAGAAAATATAATAAGTCTTTTACGTCCTAGCATTGAAGGCGCCCTTGCGAAATTGGAAAATTCAACACAAACGTGAAATGGAAAATTCATCCGGTTCGATCGCCACACTCACATCTCAAACCACACCGAGAAGATCACTCCACTGCGACGTGAGTTAAGTGAATATCTCGAATAGGAGAGAAAGAAATAAAACAGGAATAATTCATGTCCCGTTTCATAAAGATTAATAGAATCACTCTTCTGAATGTTGAAGAAAACATATTTTCAAATTGAATGTAAATATAAGGTATTTTAATTATTTGACTTCTATTTGTGAGGATAGGATGATATTTTTCTCTGAACCATTGCAGCGAGATTGCTATCTATCAATTATGAGAGCTCACATCTCAGGTTGTTTCAATTGTTGGCTAATAATTTGCTTAAATCAATTTCTTTATGAATGAATTCGACATGAGATTTGGACCGGTTTCGCTCACTGTGGACATTAATGAGGGCTGAATAATAAATTCAGACAGGGTTATTTTTCACCAGTTGATTGTGCTCGTGGTGTACAAAACCGGTCCTGCTCTATATAAAAATGTGATAAACCTTGTCTTTCCACCAAGAATTGACTAGGTGTGTTCGTAAAGTATCTTTCAACTGTTCAGACTGTAAAACACTGATAAAAGTGTAAGGCAACTATTTTTTATCATATTGAGTTCAATAGATAAGAAATACGCCTTTTCAAATTGCAGTAAAATAATTATGTGCTCACTGGTTTCATATTATCAGTAATTGGGAATTTACCCATTTGCTGTTTGTTTAGATAAATTTGTCATCACTGGGATCTAAAAAAACATATTCACATAATAACCGATTTTTTACATTTTTATAGACATGATTTTTCACAAAAGAAAATCAGTCCAGCCGGCACAAAGAAGATTGTATCACAACAGTCTTCACAAACATGACCGCAAATAAACTGAGACATGTATCAGGGACGGGCCAAAATCACGAGTGCAGCCATTCGCAATTCTCATCCCTTAAAAAAAAATATACAGCCATTGTCAAAATACATGGTGAAAATGTATTTGAGTTCTAGGACAAGAAAATTTTAGAACTAAATACATAACTATTTTTTCACCGTGTTCAACAAAGTAAATGCCAATTCAATGTCATTTTTCACAATTTAAAGATGAAATGATCACTTCCCAATGCCTTTGAATATAAAGAAATAGTATCATTAAAATTTCTACTGTTATCTTTATTTAAGACTCGCCACAAATAATGTCGATGGCAACACCAAAAATTTTGGCCACTCCATACATGAAAAGTTTCCCTGTAAAATTGTGACAGTTCACGCGTAAAAAATCAATCTGACGGTTGAACAAACAAGGATTAATTAAAGCTTAGGGGAATATAAATCAGCAGATATCATTACGTCACAAAAACTGAAAATCAATACATGGGTATGTTCACACGTCAAGACTAAAACAAAATTAGAAATTGAGAAGAAACGGCACTTTAAAAATATACAAGATTGGAATCTGTAATCTAGCAAAATAACTTTGGTATCAGATGATCACGGCCCATGGAGACAGTGCCCTAATGCAACTTTTTCAAAAATCGATTAGTATCGCGACGCTTCCGGATATCTGGCATGATAATAAATTGTTATGAGTCAGAAACTGAAAATTTTTAAATAAGGAATGAAGATATTGGAAACCTGAATTTCTCACGAAAAGTAATGTTTGTGCAAGTGAAACTTTCAATTATTATTTTTATACAAATGGGATATTTTTAGACGAGGGCAAAATGACTAATCGCCCCGCCCCCACAGTCTATAATTCTTAAAGGCATAACAAATTATCACCCGCTTTCTTTTTTAATTAGTGAATTTGCCCAATCTTTGATATTTCAGTCAATGTGACAAAAACATGACAACTGAAATATGATATTACATAGATAATAATTGATATGTCACAGTATTGTCCCAATCTAAAAGCTATCTGTAATGATGAAATATTACATAAACGCAAAATAAAGCGTGGCAATTATAAAATGGTTGAAAAGCCATGCAGAATGTTGGCATACAGTAATGACCCGACACAGCTGACCGGACAGCTTGCATTAATCTTACGGCAGTGGAATGAAATATATGACGCGAAAGTTCTCTTTCTGAATGATAATGATCATGACTATGATGAAACTGAGCAGCAGACGCTTCAAACAAAAACTTTCTTATCAAGAAGGCGGTGACAGCTATTGTTCGCCTAAAACTCTGGATTGGGCTTCGGATTCTGCAGGCGTCTCGATGGTCTCTTCAGTATTGCTTTTAGCGGTGCCCATTTTTTTATCATTGGCCCCGAAGGGGTCACTCTCGGTGTCAATCGGAACGGGTCGGGCCTCTGCGGGCACTCTGACGGCCGGGTCGAGAGGATTCGTAGAAGCGCTTTCCGATATGAATTGCTTAATATTGTCTCTGGAGATAGGACCTTCGTGACCTCCGTTCGCCGTCCTCTCGTCTTCCGTCGCGCCCCGGCGTTCCGGAGGGCTCCCGTCGTCCTGCGGTGAGTCTCGTCTGCCAACCAGAGGGTCAGAACCGTGGGGGCCGGAGGGCGACCGGCGCGGCTGCCGGGCGCCGACCAGATGGGACGGGTTACCGGCGTTGACGGTTCGATTGGCGGCGTTCACCCTGTCGCTCCGGCGCCACAGCGTCACCTCCTGCTGCTTGAAGTAGCGGCGGTCTTCCGTATCCATCAGGACCAGATTGAGATAGTACCTTACGGAAAATTTATTATTAATGTCCCGCATTGTCGGAGTGAGCTCGTAGCCCGCCAGGAACACTCTGATAGGTATCGACTCTCCCCGGACGGGGGCACCGTCCATGATCTCGTACTTGGCGACCGTTTCATTCTCCGTGAAAGTGTTGGGGCTCGCCCCCGTGGTCTCCCGTTTGATTATCGATATCTCCATATGTTTGATCTTGATGCGCACGAGGAGGAAGTATATCTTCCCGACGATGACGTCTTTAAGGTGATACTTGGACTTGTTATACTCGAATTCGATGTGAAGGCAATCCTCTATGCCCACCTCCATCTTGATTGAATTGTGGACGTCCGGGTAGCTGCACAGCGTGTGGACGGCGACGTCAATCACCTTAGTGACGTCAGAAATCCGTCTCACGACGGTGGCGCGCACGAAATAACGCAGTCTCACATTTGAACCGGAGTAAACTTCGTAGGGCTTCTCGACATTCGCGAACTCGAAAGAGTACGACGTGTGCTGCAAGAGGTCTCCGGGACGGGCTAGCTCCTTCACCAGCGATATGAACTCGTGATGATTTCCTCGGTCGTAGTACAACTCTATCTGACCTATCAGTTCGACCTTTATTCCTTGATGCTCCAGTTTTGTGCCGGGCTTCTTAACGGTCACGTTCACCTTACCCGAGACGGTCTCGCCGTCATAGTAGAGCAGATGCTTATCTTTCTTGCCGTCTTCCGAATTTTTCAATTCGACGACTTTTCGCCTATCGGCGTCGTCGAAGATGATTTCGATGTCGGCCGTCTGGCCGAAGCCGAAAAAACTCATCGCGGCGGACTCGAGGACGCTCCGGTGCCTTGTCCGGCGGTCGTAAGCGCGTTAACGATCGTCAGACGGTCCGTTAAATCGAACTAAACATTAATATTCGCATCAGAACGCCCGCGGACGGGCGAGAGATGATTCAACAGAACACAAAGATGGCGACTGATCAAACGTCAGATGTTATGTGATCGGGCCGCCGAGGGAAAAATAAATAAGTTAAAAATGTCAGCTCACCTTTGAGACACTTCTGAATTCTGCAGGCCGTTACCTTACACGGATCCTTCATGAATAGCTTTCGTCTCGTGGGACGATACAATCAGGAAATTGAACTATTTTGATAATTTACAAAATTAACGAATACGGCGCAGGGCACGAAACGGCGGCGGGTTAAACATTTTATCTCAACACATTTTTCTTAACATGAGTGTTAAAATAAATTATCGGTAGGTAGGTAAGTGTATTTATTAAGTAACATTTTTCAAATTCGTATTTGGATTCAATTAAAATACTGTGGATTTAAATGAGCTCTCAATAGCTACGCATAATTTAAGGCTTTAAAGTTTTTTTATGAAAAAAAAAAATCTCTCAACTCTTCTTTTGATATGGATTAAGCTTAAATTACTGAGATTTACTAGTTCTAGGATCGAGCATGATGTGCAATTGCATCAAAAGATGTGAATATTTGTGATTATTTTGTTATATGCATACAACCTTTATGATATGGAAAATGGGACATAAAGACAAAATAAGCTTTATACAAATCAAATTTTAATTTTGTACTTTTCCATGAGTTTTGTCGCTAACGACGTGGTTACGCATTTCTGCATCTTTATGTATTTCAAGTGCACGAATTTACTTAAACTGACGCGTAGAACAGATGGTATAGATAATAAATAAAGTTAGATCACTTAGTTTGGTTGTCTTTAGCTTAATCTAAACTAATTAATGGAAATTTGATGTAAACAAGTTTCATTGAATTACTTATGTGGGATGTTATAATTATCAGGAATTTTAAATGTCGTCTCGCAAATACTAATTACCCGATAAAAACCTAGAAATATTGATGTACAAATTCGAGGGCTTTATCCGACCTATTATTATTGAATTGATTGATTTCAGGTGTTTGAGTATATAATGAATGATATTTTTTTAAATGGATATAAAAATGGTCACCTTAGTAATTATTTTAACACTTTGATTACGGACCTTTTTAATTACTACGGTAATTACGAACAAATTTGTGCTACCATAAACAATGGGCTAAATATACATATGTAGCCATTTTTATTTTTAAAAATCTAATTTGAAGGTCGGCAAACCTGTATTGTTTGTGGTCGGCACTAATGCGGGTACTTGGTTGAGAAAGAGGGATAATATCTGATTTGCCGTGTAAAATGTTGGATTTGTCGAAAACACACATGAGTATTGCGGCAGGCGTCGCAGGAACCCTCTTTCTCGGGTATTGCATCTATTTTGACCAAAAACGGCGTAAGGATCCTGATTTTAAGAGGAAACTGCGACAGCGTGAGTGACTTCCATTATCCACCGCTTGAACGGGAAACTTCCCCTTAAAATTCATTTATAAACCCAAGATTGTCACTTTTAATTGCTCGTAGGGTGTTAATTTATTTTGACTGCATAACCCTGCTATAATTTTATGTCACAAATAGCTTTTTTCCGCATCGAAATCGTCGATTTTGAAATGACATGTCAGTCTTTTAAAATTGGTTAACATAACCCTCGTAGCACAGGTCAAGGTTTTGATCGATTTTTTCCTCTTTGAAGAACAGGCCCTCAATTAGTAAATATATGGACCGCATATATTACGAAACTTCTGTCATCTTCATTTTACATGGACTGATAGAGATGCTTAAAATATCTGTTTTAATTTGGTAAATTAATCCCTCGCCAATAAATAGACAAGTGATCAAATGCAACCTTATATTGCAATATTCAATTAGATGTCGACGCTAATAATGAGCACTGACACATGCACTCCTTTATTTTATAGTAGAGTTGTGTGACATGTAGCAGATATTTGAGAAATGGAGTGATTAAAGCTCTTGGCGCATCATATTTACCTATGTAGAATGTATCACACCAAAAGAAATGATGAACTATTATATCCTTATATTTATTTTTGGGGCTCTTTTTATGCAAGCCTCACTGGCTATCATGCCAAAACAAAGAATATAACCATACCTCAAATGACTGAAACTTTACTTTTTTTAACACAATAACAGAAAGAATATATAAAAGTTTGTTAACAAATTGAATCAGATGGGATTTTAGGCAGCCATACCTTATCGTACGGAAATCAACAAATCAATGGCATCCATACTATTTTACTCTGCTGAAAGTATGCAGCTTCAATTTTAGGTCAAACTGCATACATTTTTTTTGCACAACTGCATGAGTTTTTGTCCTTGTGAGATTTCTCACAATCCGCTGCAGGCGTTACGATTTTCAATGATAATACATTTCAGGACGCTCGCTTGTGAGACAGAGCCACAGCTTGAAAGACCAGGATGCCCTGCCTAATCTGAAAGACCGACAGGCCGTTCAGAAATATTTCTTGCAGCAGGTAATTTAGCAATTTTTCTTTTTTCCTGATATCAACATTCACAATTAGATTGTAGAAGCACAGGTAAGTCAAAATTACAGGGGTGCAAAATCCCCACTAGGCAATAGGGTCCAAAAAATATTGAATAAAGTGAGCTTTTAACCCTTTGCAGCCCAAAATAACATGGCCATTTATATTTATAACAAAGTAATATCCACATATAGAATTACTGTAGAAACATGTGGCAGGCAAATAAAGCAGTCTCGCAGTTGAACTTAATGGCATGAGTTGCTAAGGCTGGAATACCAGTCACTCAAGTAGTATGTATCTTTACACATTTACATATATACTGGCAAATTGTGTTTAAAAAATTCATGTTTAAAATTTCAATTCAAAAGCAATGTATTTTCTCTTATTTATTAACAAATATTGCCAATCCAGTTTCAAAGAGCGTTGGACTATTCATGTGAATTTGTATATTAGCTGTGATAATATGGAGGTTCCATTTCACTAACAAACTTATTTGGCAAACATGTTTAAATCCTAATGCTTTGTTACATCCATATGACAGATCCAGCTGGGAGAAGAGTTATTAAATGCAGGCAATCTGGATGAGGGTATTGAACATTTCGGAAGAGCCATTGCGTTTTGCGGCCAAGCCAGACAGCTCCTTGAGGTAAATATCTTCTGCTTAGCTTGTCTTATTATCACTGTTGACAATAATTATAACCAACTTAACCCGGATCTCTTCGGAGACGTGAAATATTTTTTATTTTTTAAATAATGTTAACTCCTTTTATGTCAAACAAAAAAAGTTTTAAAATGCTAACAGTGCAGGAATTTTTTAGGAAAATTAGATGATTTTATTAAAATAGGGTGACTGCTATAGTTATTGGGCACTTTAACTTTAACCAACCTAAATAAATAATTGTGTAGAATTCTCATTAGTGTGAAACACTAAATACATGTGTCTCCTTCACGCCAACGGAAATTCTAAGCTAACCTTTATTTTGCCCCCCCTTTCACAAAAAAATAGCTTACACAAGTGAGTTCACAAAGAAAGAGAAAATTTTAAACAAGGAAAAATCAACTTCAGAAGGCATGATATATTTGGATTATTATATATAACAATTGCATCGTCATACCGCTGTACTAAATTTAAGATATTGACGCCTCATTTTTACACAGGTTCTCCAGCAGAGCTTGCCGGCACCCGTATTCCATCTGCTCCTCCAGAGATTACCGACTATCGTCGGATCCTTTGAAGCTCAACGAGCTCAAATTATCAATGACGACCTTGAATAGTCAAAAACCGTCCGCAGTTACGAATGGGGTCACATTGAGAGGTAAAAGTATATTTTTTTGTATATTCTTTGGCCTTCTGTCGAAGTAGCCTGTATCTTATTTGGCTGCAAAGTTCACGAGTTAGAAACGCCCAATGAAAGTGTCCGTCAATATATACTGATTTGTGTTCAAAGACACTGTTGTTTGCAATTTTTTCCCTCTCACCCATCTGATCCCATAAGTGTGAGAGCGAATAGCAATACTATCTCTAGCCTCCTCACCCTCTGAAACAGTGACTGAGTTACAACAGGTTCTCATATAAAATAATTTCTGTGGAGATGCTCAATTATCATTCCGAATGCTCCACAGCCGGTGCGGATGTTGTATGTATGTATTCTTATTTTTTTTCTCTTCATTTTTCAGAATGTCAATATCCCAAATTGAAGGAAGTCGTATCGTTAGGATCTCGAGATGTTCATTTATGTGAAATGTAGTGACTGTATATTTAAAGAAAACAAGAAATGACCACGAACACTTATTAATTTTTTAAATTATTCAATATTTCTGCTTCTATTTTAATCATTTAAATGTATTCAGTTGTTTCTTTGTAATTTTTTCACATTTGACTAAGCTGACCATTCCAGATTTCATTGAAATACTTGTCTGTCTCAAATTGGTATTCTCAACATAAACATGGTACATAATGACAGCTCGGCATGTTATTACAAAATTTCCTGTATTTTAAATGATGTAAATATTGTTAAAATTCAATGATTATTTTGTATATTAAATTTGGCTTGTCAAATTAATACAACCGTTATTAAAAAATTACCCAAAGTACAAATCTTACCGATTTTGTAAAATCAACTGAATGGATCCTTCTCTTCTGGTTTACGCATGCTCGACAGTTTTTTCTGTTTGTTATCTTTGTGCTATTGTAATTTAGCGAAAACTCGTAATCGTGCTAAATCTATAATGAAAAACAAAACCCGCACGTAAACCAGAAAGTGAATGTACACAGACAAAGTCAACGCTCTGTCCGTCGTCAACTTTAGACGAATGATCCCCATTATTGTTTAAATATATCTTTTCATTTATCTTCTACATGTATATGAAACATTTTTCTAGTCAATTGTTTTTTTTTCAAAAACATAACTAATGTGGATTTTATTGAATGAATAATTTGTTTTGATATTGGGAAAATTTATCAATGGCACACACAGAAAGAAACTTCTGACCCTGCAGAGACTGCCGCTCCCTCGTCTTGAGCTGTAATTATTGTTGATAGTGAAGTAAAAAAATAATGATAATTTCAGCCATATATATTAAACCTTCGAGTGTTAAATTGAATTTATTAACATAAAATCACAGGGAGTGAGGTTTTCTGCATTCGTATCCATCATACAGATGTTAAATGTGAAGGCACCTTATTTATTTGCCTTTCAAAGATTTTACAGTTTTGATGTTGTAAAAATGTACCTAGAAAATTTATTTATCATTTCATCATGCGAATGTTCGAAAGAAATCGGTTAATGTGTATTGAAAAGTGCAAAAGTCGTGTGAATAATGGGAAGAGGCGCTTACAGAAATATGAAAATAAATATGGCTATAAATCGATTCGTTATTTTAAAATTTTTATGTCGGATCCAATACAGTCCTGAGATTTTTTGACGAACTATCAACATTTTAAAATGGTGTTGCATAATTCCACTTCATTTATCAAATGTACAATATACTAACAGATCCTTATGCAGTTTTTCGAACAGTTTATTCAAAATTCACCTTGCGCCGTTGAGCATCAGAGCTTTATTAAATTCATGTTTTTCTATTTTAACTTTTGATCGAATACTTTTAGAGACAGATATCAACTGTTACTGTTTCTCAAAGTATTAAAAGAGCACGAAAAAGTTTAATGCAACCCTAACGTTAATTACTTATTGTGGTTTTAAACTTTATTCAAGCGCTTTTTAGGTTATCAAATTACAAATGTAATGCAAATATATTCTTTTACCCAGAATACTGGTGTTGTACTGTGTGTGTTTATTATTGAATAATGCCTAATGTAATTAGTGAAGGTGAAAGAAATTTTTCTCTATAAAAATGACTTCAAATTGCATTTTCTCAATTTCACAAATATTTTTGTAACATTGCCTATATGAAACAATGTCAACTCATTGATGAGAGTGCATGGAAATAATCGGAGGTAGAGGGAAAATGGAGCATATTTTTAGTGGTAGGTAGTGCATTTGCTTTTCGTTTTTAAGTAATGCTGTTGAAAGATGATAAATAAAGATGTTATATAATTATTATGGAGATTGATTTATCACCCACTTATCTGGATTGTTTTATTTTCCTCAAGTTTTCTTTCCCCAGTGGCTTAATTATAATTGAATGAAATAAGAATTTTCGCATGCTTCAATTATTAATTTTATTGTCATTTTAGTTATGACATCGGTCTATTTCCGAATGAGCTCACCATTATCGTAGATCTAAATTTAATACTATAATAAACTTCACATACTCGTATTACAGTCATCTTTTCGACACCTTGTTCGTTATTTAAAAACCTTATTTTCTTATAAAATTTAAAATAACTTTGATTATTCCACGTATTGTGTAACTAACTGTGACACATGTTTCGCCTCTTTCAGAGACATCTTCAGACTTACTATCGCAGTAATTACTCAAGCAAACTTTGCGATAGTAAGTCTGAAGATGCCTCTGAAAGAGGCGAAACACGTGTCACAGTTAGTTACACAATACGTGGAATAATTAAAGTTATTTTAAATTTTATATTAAAATGAACTTCCACAAAGTTACCGCCGAAATCATCGAAAATACCTTATTTTCTGTTCGATAGAACAAAACAACACAATTTAAAATAGTGGAAATTGATAACCAGGGAGACTTTACTGGTTATTAAGTAATTTAGAAGAAATATATTTTGCAAAACTGCGCACACGATAATCGGTGAATCAATTTTAATTATTTTAAATTTTTATTAGAATTGTCGAAAAAAAAATCAGTGCTGACCTCAGCGCGTATACCGCACTGGATGTGTTAAACTGATCAAAATGTTTTCATGCATCTCAAAATTATGATAAAACGAGCTTTACAGCTCTTGAGGCCGATTATTAAAATCGAAGATTTTTTCTAATTATGACTGCTGACTAATTATTCTTCTAGCTACCAGCAAAGTAAAAACAAAATGATTTTTCTACCTATGTTAAATTTGAAACAAGAAAAAAGTGTCTCCACAGATTTAAGGTAATATAGAGACAAATTTATTGTCTCTCGGAAAGAAGTCTACGTTTATTAGAGAATATTTTGACACTAAATTCTGCAAACGCCTTTTACAGATATTTCTTTATATCTATTTTAATCCGCAACTTTATTTTTATCATTTTTCAAATCAAGTGAATGAAATTTGAAATAATATAGGGATGAGAATTTATACATATTGGACTGAAAAAAGTAGAATAATAGTACTTCGACTACAGAATGATTCCTGATCGAATCGAAATAGTTATGTCACTGATTCGGCCTCCAAATAATTATATCTGGATGTTATAAAAATATGTTTTTTATAGTCCATAATTATTTTCTGACTCTAAATAAAATGACAATTTCCCAGAAAATATTCCCTCTTTATTTATTACAAACCATTTATACAATCTATTTTCACATAAATTAATTTTTTCTTAAAATTATTATATACATATTAAATCATCTGAAACTTCACACATAAAATTTTTAATAAAAACAGGTAATCGATTATTGATTTATAAAAGCCAGAAAATATATCATACTATTTATGACTCTTGAAATAGTTTTAAATTAATGATGATAACTCCGGTTCATATGTAGTTATTTAGCTCTGAGTAAATATTCAGATTGCAGTAGAATATAAATTATGGGCAATCGTATCGATCTTCAATCACTCATTAGACTGACCAATAAGTTATCGCCATTTCATAGTCTAACTTAATATAAATTCTAAAAATCTAGAACAAAAAATCGTCATATTCATATTTTGCACCATTGTCTTACAATATTTTCAAGACACAAAATAACGACAATTGTAAGAAACTGGTTTGAAATTTTTTTTATAATCGCATAATTTTATCAAATTTGTACTGGTTATTTTTCAATAAATTTTATCAAAATGGCGCTGAAATTATTTTACCAAAAATAAAAATAGTGTAAAATAATATTGGTAACTCTATTCTATGTATGAGGTAACAAGTAGTAATCGCCTCTTTGAGAAGCAACTTTACACTTCACCGACAAATCCAAAGTGGCGAAAACTCATGTCACTAACTGTTACGGGTCGTCTTAGCTGGGCGAATCTAGGCGAGGCGATCCGGCGCGGCTTTGAAAGCGGCAGAGTTTTAAAATATCAAACGGTCCTCGCCCATGCAAGTGTCATACGTAGGCGAAGCGGTCCGGTCAGGACGGCATATGTCATAAAGTCGCCTCAAGTGCGCACTCATGGCGCACGCGAATCGCTTGAAAATATGAAACGGTCCAAGCTCACCAGAGCGTTAATTGCGTCTGGCCGAGCGATGGCACATAAGACCTTTGATCAACTACGTTTTAAATTGACTGGATTCGCCTAAATTCTCTTGCCGGTTCGCGTCGCTTACCTAAGACACGGGGTTACACAATACGTGGAATAACAAAGTTACCAATTTAATTTTATAATAAAATGAACTTCCACAAAGTTACGGCTGAATCCAACGAAAAAATAAAGATAAGTATACACATAATAACTTAAGAGAGATGAACACACATTTGTACTAGATTTTCCTAAACAGAATAATCAGAAAAAAGAAACTTCCAGCTGTATAGTACGTCAACATTTCATATTGAATATTGTCCTTTCATGAAAAGGACATTATTTTTTTCACATGAATTATTGTCCTAAATATTTAATGTCTTTTTCATTTGAGAAATATTTTTGGCATAATGTATGTACCAAGTGCAGGGGTTAATATATCAGCGTTTCCCAAACTGTGCTCATGTAAAAATTAACTTAATTGTTTGATATTGTGCTACATGTGGGGAAAAAAAAGGATTCTTATTAAGATTATTTATTATATTTATCTGTTTCGTGTTAAATAATTACCATTTTAGTTTGTTTTCTTCTCAACTATTATTTATTTAATTTATTATTCAAGTCTATTTATTTGACATACAAAAGAGAGATGAGATGTTCAATTCAAATTTCAGGATTTGTAAGGTGTTCCATCGGAGCAAAAGTTTGGGAAAGCCTGACATCAAGATGGATTCGCAAAATAGCAGTTTAATAAAAATCTAATAATATATAAGAAATGACTGAATAATAATAATTAAGCAGCACATAACATATAATTGAAGTAGGAAAGCTGGAATTAGGCAGAAGATAAAGCCCTGATGTTGATTAGAATTATAATCAATATCAGTTAACATTTAATTGCCTAATAATAATAATTTTAATATTGCACTGCAAACAATGACATTAAACTATTAATAATACAAAAGTAGTCCATCAAATGGTAAACATAACCTAGATTTATGCACCTTTTTTAGATCCTAGGGATAAACACCTAACATTCATAGACTGTAGTTTTTTAAATGTAATAGTGATGCTCACATTAGGCAGCTTTTAAAAGAAATAAAAATATTATCTACTGCTTGTGATGCAAAGTATTTTGGTGTAGAAGAAGAGAGATAGCTCCGTTCTTCGCACAATATATCTAAACAGAAACATGATACAGTGGCTTAAAAATATGCAACAATTTTTAACGAGAATAATTTATATACACATACCCCGCCGAGTGTTTTTTTTTAATACATAATACATGTGATTCAATAAATCAATAAGCCAATTATTACAGCGCACATCTTAGAGAGATTCTTACTATATCAAAATATCTAGCTGGTAAAATAAAACATCATCAAACTCCTACATAAGACTTTCTGAATGATTTTTTTGGTCCACAATTATTCCCTGCGGGGTTGAACTTCACTTTTCAGAACAGAACATCATTTAAGCATTGGATGCATTCTAAAGGTTTGGCTTAAGAATTGAGTCACGACACCTAATGAAGGCTCAGGATAACAAATACTTGCGATAAATAATGGTAGTTCAGTGATAAACTAGAGTCTAAAGCACAAAGGAAACTTACTATCCAAAACTGTCAAGACCGCGAATATCTACATTTATGAGTCCTGTTAACCCTCTATTGATCGTGCAGGATTTATTCAGTGGAGCTAATGGACGCTGGAATGATTTGAAGAATAGTAGAATGGCGGAAGACAGTGAATTTGGAGGCACCGCATGGGAGCCACAGCTCTGGTTATGTAAATTATATGGCCAAAGAAGAAGAGAGTGCTTCTCAGATATGATAATATTTATAACGTCAATAATGTTAATGCAGAAAAGACTAAGGGGAAAATCAATAAAAAAAATATTACATTCCATAATTATTGTCTGTAACTGAGTTCATAGCAAGTTCTGCGAGCAAACAAGATAATTTCATTTAAATTACTAGCTAATTATTTAATTTAAATATTAAACTAAAAAGGATTTATTTGATCAGAATTTGCAGAATTAAGGTAACATTTTGGAATTGGAAAAATTCACTAGCATTCATTCTTACAAATCTGGACCACATTTAATTATACAAGAAGATGTCTATAACGTTATCCTGCAATTAAATTTTCATTAAATACAGCATAACGTTTTAGAAGAAGTCTATTACCGGGAGCCCTGGTTTTTTATTTCAAACTATTATGGTCACTGAATGCATTAATTTTGGTTCAGTTTTACAGAAATAGTTAAGATTTACAATAAACATAATTATGGCAGTATTGAGTTTAATGTGTAATGTTTAATGACTTTTGTGCATCTGATGGTGTAACATAAATACCAAAAACTGCATATTCAAAAATATTAGTTATTGTGCTTTCTCTTTGTAAAAAATTAGGTAATCAGTTCAATTATGAAAATAAATTGTAAATCTAATATACATATATTATATAATGGAATCATAAATATATTACACACTCCGCATTATATTTGAATACCGGGAGATGAACTGATCATTTGAAAATGCTCCGCTCCTGATGTATTATCACGTAATATCTTGCGATGTCTTTCCACCGAGGATTAACAGTTGATAAATTGGTTACAAATCTAAAACATGCATAACAGTATAATGAATTTAAATATGCATACCTTTAAAATATGACATTACATCACTGCATTAGCGTAAAGGTACACTACGAGTAAAAATGCTGAATCAAATGAATGAATTTTTTTTTTGAATAACATTGAAGTTGACTGATAGAAGCTTAAAGTTTTTTCATAAAATCTACCCCCGTACAGGGCAGCGGTGTGTATTTTGTTAAAATTATGTAAAAATAGCCTCAGAAGTTTTGTTGTTAATATTTTATAAAGGATGTATAATACAGTCCCAGACTGGTAGAACTTTACACGGATTGTATACACACTGAGTGTACACCATTTTTTACTTACGTACTAAAACTAGGATGAAAAGAAATATTTTCCTAAAATAGTCATATAAATCTGCTTCAATATATTGTCCCCGTAGTCAGTTTTTGTAATATTTAAGCTGTACATGTGTTATCAGTTGATAGTGATCTGGCATACGGGTACATTTCAGTTTTACTGATGGCTTACAATGGCCGCTGCGGGATTCACGCTTCCTCTGATGTAATCCTGAGCGCTTTTCATTACGTCTAAAGCGCCTCGATCGATCAAGTTCTGAGCCAACTGTCTTCCCAGATCCTCAAATTTATCCAAAACTTCTTCAGCGATATCAAAATGTTTAGAGAGCCCGCAGAACAGTTTGATTTCTTTCACAGCTGCCGCTTCCGAGGATCCCGCCGCATGTTTGGCTGTTGATTCCGATGAACCGTTGACTTTGATCGATTCGACGATATCTCGGATTCCGTTGATGGCTTGACGGACTTCCTCCTGTTTCTTTTGAAGCAAGAAGGTGCACTTTTTCGGATTGTCAATATCGTACTTGGGAATGATCTTTCCGTCGTTGCTGGCCAATATGGCATTGGCGACGACTTGATTAGCCATCAGCGGGCACTTTTCGAAATCCCGTTCAAAATTGTGAACTTCAGGATGCAATTTTCCGAGTGATTCTAAGAATCCCGGAAGAAATTTGACAACCGGACACACTCCGTTGACGGACTTGCGACACGGAAGCAGCAGTTTTTCATGGAAGCTGATGAGGTTTTCGATGTCTACCGGTTCGGCGCCGTTCATCACTTCGTTTAAGCTTTTGAGACGGCAGCATTTGTCGCCTGATGTCGCAGTCGCATCATTTCTAGAGCAGACGGCGTCTTCGCTCTTCTTGCTGTGCTTCACGTTTGGCTCGTCACAATCGTTAGTAGAAACTGTGCCATTGTTCAGTTTATGTTTACCACCTAACTTATTCGTATTAGATTCCGCATTGTTCGCGGTCGACTTCAAGTTAGGGTGATCATTTTCCACTTTATTAAGAATAGAGTCGTACATGGCCTCCTCTACATTTTGGGGAGAGTTGACCGCGCCATTTGGTCTTCGTTTGATGTCGCTTGAAATGGGACAATTGAGTTTTGGAGATGGATCATACGGGCATGATTTTTTACTAGTGACATTCGCGAAAGGAGCAAAGGAATGAACGATCGATTCTTGTAATTTAGTTTGGCCATCGAGACTCCAGACCGCACCGGTAATTTCCATTTTTCTCTTTTTCACATTCATACAGACTGCGTCGTCATCGTTGATGTTTGTAGATATGGCAACGGGAGCACTGCAACCTCCACCTGAAAACACAGTGATGACACGTTTAAGTATAAATTTGAAACAATACGAATGACCTAACATTGTAAGGGTAACAGGACAGCTCACACAGATCAAATTATAATGAAACGAGACCGTACCTAAAGTTCTGAGAAATGTCCTTTCGGCTAATATTCTGCAGTACGTGTCCGCATGGTTGAGAGGTGCGATCATATCGAGGATTTGTTGATGTCTCGCTCGGCATTCTATCGCCAGCGCTCCTTGCCCGATGGCATACAGCACTTCCGTACTGGGAAGAACCTGAACAGTGGAAACATAAGTCAGCTGCAAGATTCATCAAAGATAAGCCTACACTTCGTCTAGAGCGACCCAATATAGCGAGATACAAATAAATGCTATAGAAGAAAAAATATACAAAACGATTTACCGCAGATTTTTTAACATTAAATTTAAAAAATGAAATAATATTGACCAGAAGGAAAATGTTTGAATTGTTTATGACGTTCGGCACTCATACCTGTGATATTCTCGCTTGCCATCCCATCCTCACGAGTCCGGCGTGCGCCAGGACCAGTGCCGCATAATTGGGACTCTCATTTTGCTTTTCACCGACAGCATCGTCGGCCACTGAGCTGCCGATAGTATTAGGACCGTTCTTTTGGAAGTTTTGGTCGAGCTTTTTGAGACGGGTGTTCAGGTTTCCTCGGATGTCGATCACTATCAAATGCGGATGCGTTCGGGATATTTGGGCCGTGCGACGCAACGATGAAGTGCCTGTTGATTCAAAGCGATGTCAGTTTATTAAATATTGTTTCATTCCACACACACGATTCAAGATGATCTTTGTAGAAATGATATACAGTGGAACCCCAAGCTTACGTTCTCGCATTATACGTTTTCCCGCGTGGTGCGTTCATTTTCTATAGTCCCGGCATTTAGTTCATCTATAAAACTTTCCCGCATTCATCGTTTCCCGCATTTAACGTTTGTTTTATATGGTCCCTTGAAAAACGTAGAATCGAGGTTTCACTGTATTTAACAAATAGATTGCGGGACAGTCGGGCTGCTGTCCTATCTTAAATAAATAATAGATTTTCCTTATTTAAATTTGAAAAAATACAATGTCTAACCTATAATTGAACCTTTAGGTAAAGTATCCAAAGTGTATCCTTTGAAGTCTTCTCTCAGCACTAAGGCATCTCTGGGATCCTCTCTGTAACAAAAAAAATACTTTTACTACTCGAGAAAGGCCAAATATTTATTTTTATACTCCCAGATGAGGCTGACTTTTTAAAATTTAAACCATGAAAATAATGAAATCAAATTAGATATAAGCAGGTAATGTCCATATATTCATAACACGTTCGATCAAAAAATCAACACATATTTCATGCATCACAGGGTAACAAATTTTAAACATTAATTATTAAAATAATAGTTTTATGAATGTTATGAAATGCCTGAAGATGCCGAAAGGCGAAACCTGGATCGTTAGCGACAAAACTCATGGAAAAGTACAAAATTCAAATGATTCAAACTTAAAGAATGTGTTTATGAAAGTAGATGAGTTCTTTTCCGAGAATGAACTTGAATTGTGAAAATGTGTTGGAATATGCACTGATGGTGCAGCAGCAACTGGGAAAATATCAGGATTTAAGATTGTAGTGAAAAAGGTATGCCCAGATGCGAAACATATTCACTGGGTAATGCACAGAGACCATCAAAATACGTGCTGTGTCGATTGAACACAAGATTATATATGATTTTGTGCAGAGATCAATTCAGTGCATGAAGTTTTATTGTATCACACTGAAGTACGATGGATGCCTCACTCGATTAGTTTTTTTAGATTCAGGAACTTTGGCACGAAATAGTTTGGGAACACTTTTTTATTGGATATATTATTTATTAGCATGACAAGACAGAAAAATAGTCGTGAAAAATACTACCACAATTATTTTGATACTAATTTATTTTAATTGATCAATTTATAGCTTCATTACCATTTATTATGCAGTCATTAATTGTTTTCAAAGTAAACTTTTGACCTACCAGTGTGCAATGTGAGGTTTACATATTGCATGACATTGGGATTATACCAGGGCTGTGGAGTCGGTCTAAAAAAGTCCGACTCCTCTATTTATGTGTATTCAATTAAATATCAACCCTATCAATGCGGCCAAAAGTAAAATTTGACATATTAAATGCAAAAATAAAAAGTTCAAACTTATCAAGATTTCCGACTCCGAGTATGACTCCGGCCAAAACGCCGCGACGACTCCGACTCTGGCCAAAAAGCTCCGACTCCACAGCCCTGGATTATACTATACGCATTTTCCTTCCGTCATGAACTTGGATTTACGCAATCAATGGTAAAGAGCCTATGTTTTTATAATTAGTTTTGCTTTGAATTATAAATCAAAATTTCATCAGCATCAG
Organism: Himalopsyche kuldschensis; assembly: GCA_028554975.1. Taxonomy (NCBI): domain Eukaryota; kingdom Metazoa; phylum Arthropoda; class Insecta; order Trichoptera; family Rhyacophilidae; genus Himalopsyche; species Himalopsyche kuldschensis. The sequence continues at coordinate 113,817 of JAHFWI010000028.1, forward strand.
AAAGAATACTTACAGTGAAAAAAAGAGTACCGTATTCTTTATTTGTTCAGTTTCAAAATAGTTTATTAAAATACAAATGTGATTGGATAACAATGAACGAGTTCGTTCATATGCAACAAAATTATGTTACATGCAACAGTTGAGTTGCTCAACAGAGTTTTCTAGGGTAACCGTCATTATACTAAATGTCAATCTCCAAGGAAGAAGCGTGCAGGAAGAAGATATGTAGTTCAGCACGATTCTATTTCATTAAATTATCACTCCTTCCCCATTCAGTAAGCGGTCTTGTGACAGTTTCCATTGTACATTTTATGACTTAAATTTACCGAAAAAATCTTTAAGAAAGATTGACTATTTTTCATTTCACTTACTACTTTCTATATGTAAACGGATTATAGAAGAGTTTCAGTATCGGGCTAGCCAATCTAGTCAACATGATACATTTAACGAAAGCGAGAGAGACAAATCATGCAGTATTAAATGTCATGTTTTTTAAAGCAATAAAACTTTTAACGGCTAATACGTGAAACAAATTTAATACCAGAAATATTAACATTAAATATATCCATGCAGCACCGATATAACGGATAGTAGAAAAGTATTAAATAAAACAATACGAAGCAATTACCTTTCTAATACTGCTCCTATGGCCATATTTTTGGGCAGAGCCGTGGGCAAATCCTTCAGGGAATGGACTACCAAATCTACGGATCCGTTCTCTAAGGCTTCTTCTAGATCTTTGGTGAACAGGGACTTTTCACCGATCTTGGGCAGTGAAATGTTGAGCACCCGATCGCCCAATGTGGTCATAGTCACTGGAAGTAAAAAAAAAGTCTATTTCATTGAATGTTCTCACATATTGATCGGAGGATTACTATCCGGGAGCAGCCGTGGAATGAAAATTACTCAAAAACCACTGTGTCAATTGAATCAGTTGTGTATTACAATTATTTACACTCAAATGAATTCAGCTCAATACAATAGAAAAATACACTGAAAGAATTTGTATCAAAACAATGGAGATATTACGATAAAAATTCTGCCATCTAAGAAAAAAAGCTGAAATTCTTTGGTGACGTAATGCACAATGATTATATACAATAAATATCGATAATACTTTCGATGGTTTCGGCGGTAACTTTGTGGAAGTTCATTTTAATATAAAATTTAAAATAACTTTGATTATTCCACGTATTGTGCTACTAACTGTGACACGTGTTTCGCCTCTTTCAGAGGCATCTTCAGTCTTACTATCGTAGTAAGTCTGAAGATACCTCTGAAAGAGGCGAAACATGTGTCACAGTTAGTAGCAAAATACGTGGAATAATCAAAGTTATTTTAAATTTTATATTAATATCGATAATGACAGATATTATTGTCAAAAAATGGCTCCAAGGTCATTATTTTGAGACTGTAATTAAAACTGTGCAAATAAAAGTGGAAATAATAATAAAAATACAAGCTGAACAGCACACTCAAGGAAGTCGTCTTTCTTTCCGAGCTGTGTAAATTATTCCATTCGATACAAAAATAATATTTGTCAATCTTTGCAAAACCATGTAATTATTATTTCAAGAATACGATAACGCTGACAAGCTTTGAAACAATTTTAATGCTGAGCTGTGTCTTTTCAAACTCTCTTTTACACGATCCTTAAATAACTGTAATAAATGTCAACTAATATGTGTTCATTAATGAACAGCAAGCAAGCTAATAAGAAAATATCATTTTTATACAGACTACAGTTAAATTGGAGACAACTGCAAATCATTCATTTTCATACAAAGGTTCGTTCATTCTCATTTCATCAGTATTGATGATTATGTATTCATATAAAATTTGAATTGAAAGGTGAAGCCCGGGTCGTAAGTGACAACTCATGGAAAAGTACAAAATTTAAACTATTCAAATAGTATATTAAAACACCACCAAGCACCTTCAATCGAAATCTTCAATTATTAAGTAATCATATAAATTTAACACTAAACACTTAAGGGGGTCCCCCCAAGTGATATTTTGAAACAATCTAAGTATATTTATAAAATATAAATAAATATTTGGTAAAAAAATGGACAGTAAAATTGTTATTACTTTTTTTTCTATAGCACTTGCAAAAACACCTAAAATTTCAGCCTCTTGACAAGAATACTGCCTTAATATAATATGGTATTGAAGATCCTGATACGGTTGACACATTGAATGTGGTCGTTTAACAGAGCAGCTTTCATGCACGCAAGTACAAGAAGAACCTTCAAATTTTCCTCCCCTCATATAGCAATCGGCGACATTCACTAACTTTTTGCTATACATAGATGTTGAATTACAAAACCTGCAGGAGATAAATAGCCTTGAAACCTCTACTGGACTAAATGCTCAACACGGGTTGCAAATATGCTATCGCTCAACACGGTAAATTTGTTTTTTAGAGCATGGCATGAAGCAATAATAAATGGAAAATGACCATATTTCAATTTTATTCCTGTTTTCCCAGGCGACCGCTCATTGAATTGCAAATTTGAAGATTGTTTACGTTCAATTCTAATTTTAGGCGGGGGTCACTTTCAAAGGGCATTCAGTGACGTATCAAGAGGACCTAACCATACCCATATGTGTGTGTTTTTTTAAGTAAACTAATAAAATGCCAAAGAAATATTAAAAAATACTGAATTGAAAAATTTGGTTAGATTTATTTAACCTCTAGGCGAGTACCGCCCCAACCGTGGGATTTGAAAAAAACGCCTCAAGAAGCGTACCGCCCCACGGATGGGATTTTGTTCATATTTCAAGAAATACCCAGAAAACGTAAAAAATTTTACTTCTATTGGCATCTATGGACGATTTGATGAATAAAAAAAAATTCATTTTGTAATTATTTGTTTTACCGACCGGTTAAAAGCCATTTCAAAATATCACGTGGTCTAAGCGTGACTATGCCAGTTGTAAATAACCGTCAATTTTGAATCCCGTCTGTTCCGCGTAAAGCTTGATTTGTTTGGTTGTTTTGGATATATATTGAGCGATACTGTATTGTTTCTCTTTGTTCGTGAAACTGTGTTATTTCGTTTATTTTCTGCGTGAAACTATGTGCTATTTATTTAGTATATTTTTGCGTGAAACATATTTGAGAGAAAATGGATCGATTTTTGAATGAAGACGAAATCACTCAATTTTTTAACGACAGTGAGGATGAAGATTTGCTGGATGATTTAGACGATTTATATTTGCGGGCATCTTCGTCTGATGAGGAAGATTTGCATTCAGAATCAGAATCAGATTCGGAATTGGCTAGTCCACCAATGAGACGTCGACGAACTAATGCATGGGAATCCGGTAACTTTTCACCCGTTTTATTTGATTTTGATGAAAATCAATCCGGTATAAATTCTAATGTTGAAATTAGTGATGAACAATGTGAGTTAGCATATTTTCAATTATTTATGACAAACAGTATTATAAATATGATTGTATATCAAACAAATATTTATGCCGAAAAAATTATTCAGAATGTCGCGATCAACTCAAATTTCCGAAAGTGGAAAGATACAACATGTGGAGAAATCTACGTTTTTTTAGCCACTCCTCATATTAAAAATAGTTAAGTAAATTCCATAAAAACCAATAATGGTTTCAAATTTAACTTTTTATTGTTTGAGATTTCATCAACTGATCATCAGTTGATAATGCTCGCCATGAGCGAAACCGGTCCTGATCTAAGAAATTGGATGTGAAATAAGAACTAAACATTTACTATGAACATTTTAAAAGTGAAGTTCGATATAAAATACAATGCGACGTTCAATGGTTGACAACTTCTGGAAAAAGGTAATATTTAATTCGATTTTTCTCATTAACCTGATGATATTTATTGAAAATTTTAACACCCAATATTTTTAATGTTGATAAACATACTTTTGCCGTAGTAAATTGTTAAAAAAAAAAAAAAAAAAAAAAAAAAACTCACTCCACAGAGCACAACTTTTTTTTATTAACTTACTCCTCTAGAGGTTAAATATCATCCCATATAAAACATAGGTATTATATAAATATTATATAATACCTATTATTTCAAGTAATTTTATCTAATTAAGAATAAATTAGCGTAAAATATAATTTTATGTTTACTGTTTGGGTAGTGTAGTATCTGTGTGGCATTTTAGATTAAATGTTATAGAAATAATAATGATCGCAGTTTTTAATTGAAGTTTGTATCTTTATCAAAAATAGAAAAACAGATACTTCTTCAAAGCAAAAACAAAGAATCAATATTAACAATGGCTATTTTGTTTTTACATAGTATAAATACCAAATAACATTTGACATCGAAAGAAAGGTTTGAAATTATTTGAGATAAATAAAGTGATTGAAGTCAAGTTAGTCAAAGGTTCTGTAATTTGTGATACATAAGACAAATACTTGTGTCGTGTATCACAAATTACAGAACTTACAAGATATGGAAAAAGTCACATACAGAATATGACCTATATAAGTATTCGAATGTGGAAGTTGTTTGAATAGGATCAATGGAAAGAAATATTCATTACATCCTGATTTTGTTGGAATCGAGTTTAGCTTTACCGTCTGCAACATGCAGGTTTGATAAATGAGCGATCGGTGGTTTTTTTCTTGACAATTTCTTATGTGAAGGATTAACAGTTTTTTACTAAAAATCCAAGTAGATTTAGCAGAAAGAGATGAACTATCTACATTTGAAAACCGTCAGTTACTAAACAACCATACATGATAATAAAAAAAATATAAAAATCCTACACTTCAATATGTCCCAAAAAATAGATAAAAAGGAAATAGTTTCTCGTTTATCTAGTTCTTGGGACTTATAATTTAATTGCAGGATTTAATTTCTTACATTCGTAAACATTTTTTTTATTCGCTTGTAAGAATCGATTTTGGTTTTTTAAAACATTCCAGATATCTGTTGGCATTATCATTGAAAGTTTTTCACAAACCAAACTGGTTTCAATAGATTTGAGTTTGAAGGTGTAGATATACATATATAACTAAAATTCCTTCTCCCCCATCCAATCTAAAAAATTGAACTCAATGATGATGGCCTGACCAGTAGTCCCGGTCCTATCCCTATCCTTCCATTCTTAATCTCAATTAAATAAGAAGTTGAGTGATTCAATAACAATCAGTTCTTGTCAAAAACTTCAGTTGAGATGCGTTCATATGCCGAACATTGGAAGCAGTCATAATTAAGAAATAAAAAACATTATTTTTATAATAGTTCTTGAATTTTCATGCAATTATTTGAAAACTATTTGACTTGCCAGATTATTGGATTTTGGAAGACGTATCTCCAATTTAAAAGGTAAATTTTATGTTAAATCAATGTCAAATGATTTATGTTTTGGATGGGCAAAAAAAGACAGGATAAATATAAAATGTAAATGCGGGCTGAATATTTAGTTGATGCGTTTTAGGGAGATGTTATTTTGTTCTGGGTCAGAGAATAACAAATGTTGTCCATGACTGAATATATAAATATATTGACATAACTTTAATTCCATTGACGTATTTGACTGAAAAGATTCAGCTGTTTTAGAATTAAAGATCTTATTGTTTCTAGTATAATAATAAAATAAACAGATTGAAAAAAAAAATGGCATTCGATAAGAAATATCACAGTTTCAACATGTATTTTTATCATATCAGAGTTCTCCAAATATCAATAAAACAAAATTGATTAGATTTTATTCAGATAGTAAAACAACTGCCAGTGTCTTCAAACAAAGGAATTGACACATTATAGATTCACTACTGAATTCCACTATTTTGATATATTTTTATAGTCAAAAGTGTTTGAGAGAGATTATACTTTGATTTGAATGGTATTTGTTTAAAAAAAGTTTAATATAAATAATTCATGGCGTCATTTCAAAATATGTAAGGTAGTATATGTGTAGTTTATGATATATATCCTAAATAATAATAAAAAGATATCAAATCATAGACCCTTTATTTGAGCTTCTATTATTCAAAGAGAATACTATCATCTGGATATTCAAGGAAGTCTTAAACATGCAAGAAGTTAGAAGAAAACACATCCCATTTAAGCAAAGGAATACTGCATATTGCTAATATAGTGAGCATGAAAGTTGCAAAAATATTACCTACTCATTTACATATAACTTCCTCTTGCTGCGACTGCCAGAGTAGCAAATTAATTATAATTTTTTTTAATTCAAGGTTTGCGAGTTAAGGTGTGTTGATTCAATTGCTGAGCGAGGTAAAAAATATGAAATTGAATTTCTACAATTTTAAAATTATTTAACTATATATAAACAGCTGCTGCTATTTTTATCATGCGATACAATTTTAAAAGAATAAGATGATAAACAAAAAATCAAGTAGAGAAGCATTTGAAGAATTGGCAGTTCTAGCATGCCACTTTGATCGCAGGTATAATGTAATACAAGGCCTACTTTTAACTCTTCAGGTTTAGATGACTGGCTCTTAGATACTTATTTTCAGACTTGTCATTCGATGACTTGAAATTCTGTGAATATTTTTGTATAGACATAGGGCCAAATGGTCCTATGTGATTATGGCCCATATGGCGTTAATGAATGCATTCAAGGGGAAACTGAAATTCCAGAAGCACAATTGAGAAGAGGAGATTTAAAACAATTTGACAATATGGGAGCTAAATCTTCAGATCAAAATAATAATAAAAATTAACTTGATATTTTTTTACTAAATTTAATATTTAAGATTTGTAAAGCATATTGCTTGTGATAAAAGTTTTAAAAAAAGAACATTTTGTTTTATTTACATACTATTTTTATGTTTTGTGAAGTCATCATTAATTGCCTTTTTAAAATAACTTGATGATTGAAATAGAACTGGTATTGATAATAAATGTTTATTTCAGTTTAGACTGATTTTTGGCTTTAAATTACTACTTTTAATGATGATCGATCGCCGCCAATAATTTCAAACGAAAGTCGATCGCGGGCAAAAAAGTCTGGCCACCACTGATTTAAAGCATCAATCACTTTTCTTCTGGTGTAACTGGTTGTAATATGTTATTCTTTCCAACAAAAAAACTTTGAAAAACCAACATCAGTGAAAGTACAATATAAGTTTCATCATGGACTGAATTAAATTATGTAACACATAAAAGTAGATTTTTAAAACAGTTCATTTTTTATATGTTTACCCATATTATATAAGCTGATAATTTCAATCAGCGATTATGAAGCCAGGCGTTGGTAACTTTTTATGGCCGTAAATGTAAGACAGTTTTAATGGCAACTAATTATTTGGTCAGTTTCTAATTCGATAAATGGTCAGGAAATATCAAATAAATGGTCAGTAATAAATAATAAAGGGTCAGTTAAAATTATAAATTGTGTATTTATGCTTCTCTAAAATAAAATAACTCAATGTCATACTTAATGTTTCAACGTATTCTTTGGGATCTTTTATTATAACGATTCAATGAATTAAAGACGAAACCCTTTTAAAAAATCGTATAGCTTACACTTGTTAAAATAATATTATCTGCTTACATTTACCTTGTCATAAATTTTACTGTTACGACCATATTTGATAAAATTCACAATCCATGTTTCGCTTTTCAGCATCGACGAATAAACGTGAACTGGCACGTAGAAAATAGTATGTATCGCTTCTGTATAAGACTAGAAGTAAGTGACTAAGTATAAATGCTGTTATCACAATCAGGGATTTCTGGAATCTGGTGTTTGTTTATAAACATAGTGTACATATTCAACAATTTAAAGAAGTGTAAAAACCAAAACTGTTTGCCAAATAATGAAATTTCCAAATGATTCAACAGTAAAACAAACAAGGGTTTTTATATAAAATGGTAACACTATTCATAAGTTATTGATTGAGTAGGCATTTACTTGGTAGAACTCCATTATAATACGCTAAGAAAAATAACAATGTATTTTAGTTCTACATAAATTATTTTATATATTTGGTGATAACTAGTTCTGTTCTGACGAAGGCGTAAGCCGAAATAGCTATCAACAAATATATAAAATAATTTATGTAGAACTAAAATACATTGTTATTTTTCTTACCGTACTATTCATAAGCATATGAAACAAGTAAGATTCACCTGAGAAATTGATACTGTCGGTAAAAGTAAGGTTAAGATATTCACAAATGAGGGAAAGCGATAACTCAATCAAAAAGTGCTACATCATTATGACGATTATATAAAATTTATATTAGAAGTAATAATTAGATACAAACTAATCTGCTTGCTGCGGAATCTAATTAAAAGACATTTTTTTTCATTTAATATGTATAACCTTTGATATCGAGTTATGTAATAATATTTTAATATCGATGCAATGTTTTTATTATTGTTAGGTTGTCAGAAATGGAGCCGAAAAAGTGGAGATTAAAATTTTAACGTAGCAACATATCAATAGAAGACAAACAAATACACAATTCGTTTTTAATTGATTACTATCATTACGTAATAATTTACAGATATGTTAGTAGTATAATCGAAGCCGTAGATGGGACTCGAGAGCTATGAATGAAATGTTGGGCAAAGGTCAAAATTCATAAAATTATTAATTCGGTGATGTCTCGATGGCTCAAGTATAAAGACGATGATTGCCAACAATCACAACATATTTTATATCTTACCAAAGAAGTAATTTTATGAAAATGTCAGGTGTATATCAATCGCAATAGTGGAGGACTTTGACTCGAGGTGCTTGATGGAATTTCAATCGTTTGAATTTTGTACTTTTCCATGAGTTTTTTGCTAACGACTCGGGTTTTATCTTTGGGCATCTCCAGGCATTTTAAGTGCACGAACGAACTTGCACTGACGCATAGTAAAAAGTTTGTATCGCTTATATATAAGAAAAAAAGTAAGTGACTAATTGTAATTATTGCAATTTGGATGAATAAGTGAATGTTTTAATGTTGATGAGGTTCAATGAATCAGATAATTACATGGATAAATTACATTTTCAGGTATTTTAAATATGATATTGCTAAAATTTAGTAATCAGTTTATAGCATGGAAATGCCTACTAATTTAATGGGTGGGTTTTATCTAACATGTTATTAAATAATTGGTTTATTTGATTGAATTTAAAACTTATATAAGCATGTAATAAGGGTGAATTAGGAATATTAAGTCGCTCATTCAAAATTGGCAAAGTTTTAAGCCGTGCCCTATTTATTTCTAGTATTTCCTGGTAAAATAATTTATGATCACCTGTGTTCTGATGTAAAATTTTAGACCCTTCAGATAACAAACAGTTAGCTAGTAGAGGTATTTTTATTGTAATTATAATATTTGTTTGTTTATTGAGCCTCGATTTGCCACATGGTAAGTTTTTGTGCTCGAAAAATCCAGATGAATGCGACCATTTCATAGAGTTATACAATTTAACTAAATCAAAATTCATGTTAAAGGATACATAGATTTTTTATAATATTATGTGTAGAAATAAAATAAATATTAGATTCTATTACACATACCTATTTCAAATTCCTTGTCAGGATGCAGCTGCCTCAGGCGAGATATGACATAGCGGGTTTGTATGAGCGCCAGCTGAAACAGAAAGGACATAATTGTTTTACTGCCTGTTCTCTCCTATAAATCACATCTACTGGATTTACGGAATCTTCTGTCATAAACACATGCTAGATCATTTAAGCAGAACGGTTTCTTTAGCATTCCCATCTCTTCAGTCTCAAAAGTCTCTCTGCAAGTAGCGTCAGCTCGTAAAAATGCTAAGCCTATTACTACACAGTCAGACAACCTCAGTTAAGGGTGATTCATATCTACCTGGAAACTGCGTCGCGGTTATCTACAAGATTCACATCTCATCCAGTAAATGCAGTCTCTCTTAAAAATCTGATAGTTTTCATAAATATTATATTGAACATTATATATTTAATCTCACTGCTTATTCTAACCATACTAACTGTTTTTCCAGTTAGAATGAAAAAATTGCTTCAATTCAATTAGCAAATAATAAATTTGAACAGATTTATATTCAAGGGCGGTAATGACGTGATTATAAACAATTTGTCAGAAATAAGTGGACAAATATTTTGTTTTAATCAAAAATTTTGGCAGCTGAAACCATATAATATTGACGTTGGCATGCCTGCAGCAACCCAAGATATCTTAGATAAATATTCCTAAATCAAATAAACAGAAGCGAGTTTTCAATATTGATTTATAATTTCGGTATAAAGTTTTGTAAAGAATTAAATTTGAGAGTCGTATTTATTTTGCTGTGCAACATTTATCATTATTTTTAAAAGGATGTCAGGTAAATAACTTTGGCTGGATATCTTCGAACAATTTGAAAGAAATATATTTGTGTGCACATTTTTAATCCACACTGCCACAATTAGAATATTGTAAAACAAATCACTTTGAAATGTTTGAACGTGATGTAACTATGTTTATAAATCTATACTATGGTAAAATTTCAATGACGTATGTTTATATCTCTACTCTCAGAGGATAAAAATATCGGGCTAAAAAGTGACTGGTAGTTAGCTAATTGCTCCAATAACTTGTGTGGGTGGTAAATGTTAAAATTGCAGATATCCATATCCTTGAATACCGCTCTATAAATCCACATATGAATGTGATTGTTCAGGAATCAAACCTGTTGAGACCGTTACTGAAAAGGACAAAAGCTCGAGAAGCGTTGACCATTCAGCTGCAGCGCTAGCAAGGAAAAGATAGGAAAACAATCATAACTACCCGTAAGGAGCAGATGGGGTTTTATTTATTCATATTATTTAAATGCGTGCCGTTCTTTTAATCGGTTGATAATGATTATTGATGTTTAAAAAATAATATTAATAGCGTTGCACAATATTGTGAAAAAATAAAAATGATTTTGTTTTAAAGTGTTACTAACTAACATTCAAGGGATCGGTGGTAACTTTGTGGATGTTCATTTTAATATAAAATTTTAAATAACTTAAATTATTCCATGTATTCTTTACTATTCGTGATACGTGTTTCGCTTCATTCAGAGACATCTTCAGGCTTACTATCGCAAAGGTTGCTTGAGTAATTTAAGTTCATTTACTTAAGCAACAATTGCGATGTTTGATAATGCCTCTGAAAGTGGCAAAACACGTGTCACGAATAGTTGCACAATACGTGGAATAATCTTACTTATTTTATATTAGTAGCTAACTTCGTTATTTACAATGTAACATAACAATGTTAAATAATTTGCATCGAGATTTCAAAACAGGTATGAGCAGTGTGTTTTTAATTTATTTTGAGTAACAGTTTCACGGTAAATGCAAAGACTTGTCAAAGCAATCCATTTTGCAATTTGTATTTTGTACTTTCTTTTCCTCCAACATATTTTTCATACTTCATATTGCGTAAATAAATGATAAAAGTCAAGACCACTTTCACTTTTGGTTTATGTTTATGAGAACAATTAAAAAAAGTATTTAATTCGTTTGAGATTTCCTAGATGCAATTGAACTTCTTACAAAACATACATTGTTTGTACTAATGTAACATAAATATACATATAAAAAGGTCAGAGTCGGTTCATGTGAGTCTCAGGGCGAACATTATTGGATGCCTTTTCACCAAGAATTTCCTTTAAAAATGAAGATTGAACTAAAAATCGTAATTTTTTGTACAAATATATGTGAAAATTTCCACAACATATCCCATTATCAACAACTTAAAAAATTGTAATTTTCGAGTTTCAGAAGCACGAAAAACTATACATGGTTCGTACTGGAAATATCATTGAGGTCGGTAATAGTAAAAATTTTAAATCGTCTTATTATGGTTTCGATAGATATAGGGTTTCGCCAAATCGACGGTGGTATTTGAAATGAGATACAAAAATCCAATAAATCACGCGTGGGCTATTTAGATAATTCACTTTCATTCAAAATATGAAGGGGACACGGCAAGGTCTTTTATACACCGCAGCTTCAACATGGCACTGTTTCTAAACACTCAAGCGCAGCAAGGTTTTCTATCTCCCTACTCTCGATATCGAAAACCATCGAGTGACGTTTACTAACAGATTGATATTGACAGATAGAAAAATTCCACTTTATTAGATAAAACTTATCCGGAAACAATTTTAGAATACATTTGAATGTATCTCTTCGAATTATTTCAATGAGATAATAAATTGACAGCAATTTTTTATGTCTTGCATAATACCTAATAAATTGAAAACTTCGAAATGAGCTCACCTCGCTTTTCCGGGATCCAACCCTCACAATGCGTTCGTCCCTTGAACTCATAATAAATTTTCACTAAATAAATAATAATATAACAAGTTTCTATAGGACGTTTAAATAATAATACATGAAACTAAGGTTAGGTTTCCTGATAACATGGGTGATTTTAAGTACAATTTCCAACAAAACAACAAACGCGAATTACAATAACCGTGATCGCACAGTCGTTATCACTGTAACGCACTGTGCTCGACTTAAGCGGTTATAAAATATTGACTAACGACTGACACTTCACTTAGCCACGGCCATTCTCGACTTATGAAAATGAATGAGTAGCCGTACGTGGTTGCCATCTAAAAATAAATAAAAACTCTATTGTAACATTTTCCACTATCGATAATATATAGAATTATATTAAGCCATTCAAATTCGTAATATCAGTGATAAATATTTACATTGTAACCTGAATGATATTTAGATGAAAAAAATAAAGAGGTGAATTTATAAAAAAATCTTAAAAGAGAAAAGATTTATTTTCCGCTAAGTAACTATTTTTTTCATTTATTGATTTCATGATTCACTATAAATATATTTGTTTCAGCTTATTTCCGAAAAACCAATGAATGGAATCAATTTTGTATTAACTTTGTGAAATATGACTATTTTGTTCAATTCATAATGAAAATAAAGCAACGATTTATAAAAAAATGTGGCAATTTTGATTTAATAATTAACTGCATATTCAGTGTTCTTACAAAATTATCTTATTAAATAGGAAAAAATCTATGCTGGCAATATATTTTTCAAAGTGGGACAGTGACTCCCAACAGATAGCTTGCGTGCCAATATAATACAAACCTGTCAAGTCTGAAATGTTTGTATGTAGTTCATAAAATACAAAAAATATTTTTTGGTTTTGGGGTAATAACTGGCGTTATAGTGTATTTATTAACCGACAGCCTGGCAATTAAAGAATTGTAAACTTAGTAAATAAGTGTTTCACAATTATTATTATCGTCTCAAATTTAAAAATGTTGACTATCAGCATAAAAATAGTAGAAAGTTGTATATTGTGACGTCACAATCACGGACATAGTGATGTGATTTTTGTATGGTAAGAAAAATAACTAAGTATGTACATACCTATATAATATTAATAATTATTTATAGCAATACAGATAAAAACATATGTGTGTGGTTGTATTTATGAAAATACTATCATTGTATAAAATCGAATGCCTACCATTTCCACTTTGCAAAGTAGGTATCAATTATTAAGTATTACAACTTGATATTGCCAAATTGTACCTTGTCCTAGTTAAATTTCATTCAAAACTTGAAATAGTTTAATTGCAGTTGGCAGTTGACAAAAAAAAAACATTGTAATCAGTCAATTGTTTGTTTCCCTATTCACTAATTACTAATTGATTGAATTATACCGATCGAGAATATGAATATATAGTATGTTTTCAAGTGTGCACTCCTTGATGACTAAAATCACTATTGAAAATATATATTATCCACTTAAAAATCCATTTGATTATGTATTTCACGTGTTCAAATATTGAGGATATCGACTGAATGAGCTTGATGAAATTTCAATATAAAAACTCATGGAAAAGTACAAAATTTATGCGATTCAAAAGTATCCAAATAGATTTAAACTATTGATTGAGTAGGCATTTACTTGGTAGAACTCCATTATAATACGGTAAGAAAAATAACAATGTATTTTAGTTCTAACAATGTATTTAGTGTTCACTGTCAATACTTGGGCGCCATGAGCGACAATGCGAGTCATCAGTTGACAATGCTCGCCATGAGCGAAACCGGTCCTGATCCAATAAATTTTATGTGGAAAAAGTACTAAAAATGTTTTTTATTTTTATTAGATTTCAACTAATTTATTGTACTCATTAGAATGTCGACATAGACATTTGCAAAGGGCTTACTCGCATTATTATTCAGTCACGGAGCTACATTTAAGCTGCTTACTTGATTGAAATATTTCGTATAACGACTGTGAACAATCCTGCGTGCGAACCTACGTACTTTAGTAGTGTAGCTATTTGCTATGTAGTTTAGTATTATCTATCCAAATGATATAAGAGTTGGTACTTGGTAGACGTCGAAAGCCCACGGATAAGAGTTTTGTGAAATAAAAGTTTTAGATCGATCCTTGTTAGTGCTTTCGTTACAAAGGTTTCATCGCAATGTAACAGATACTAGTCGTTACCTTACTTTGAAAAGGTTCTAATTGACACTTTTGTCTAAAATGACTTTTCGGTCGAAAAAGCTTGTGTTTACCGCATTCTATCATATGTATATCAGAATTATCTATAGTTGAATAACGCAGTTAGCAGAATTCCAAAGTTGCACTGCATCTTCACACTTTTTTTACTAAATTTATTTGACAAAGTTCTAAGATTGTCATAATTATTTCTATCATTAGACCTCCAGGATGATTATTTCTCAGCAGAGGTTGTGAAAAAATATGCTTAAAATAAGTAATTTGAACCATTTTTACTTGCTCATTGTTACAAGTGAATTTTTAATCAATCGAAACTTCAAACTCAAAACAGTGTCAAGAGCAGTTAGAACCTTTTCAAAGTAAGTTGTCGATGTGTCGTGTGGGTCTTTTTAAATATAGGTAGTATATAATAAATGAATAAATTTATAAATGACGGCACGCCGTAAGGGAAATGGGGGAGCAAAATTGATGTCACTTCGTGGCGAAGAGGATAGGGTTATTCCAGTAACGAAAAAATACTTAAAGTTAAAGGTAACATAATTAAGCCGAGGACGGGTTTGTGTCGAAATGTGAGGATTAAAAAAAAAAAAAAGGAAACGCTGTGTTTGCAGTGTCAATAGGTTTATTACTCATCAACCCTGTTAATTATTATCAACAGTTTATTCTATAATTAATGAGTGGAGTACGAATATAGAAAATTAGTGTTGTTTTGTCTCTCAGCTCCCTGTGATAATTGTTGCGGTGACGTAATTACCTACAACTTGGGTATTTATGTACTTTCTAGTAACGTACAAACTCGATGTTGAAACAGTATTAAATTTCCGATTGGCTTCTTATTGGAAACCAAGATGAAAAATAAGAAGTACCCAATTTTTAACTACCAGTCGAATATAATAATAGTACAATTTTATTTTACATGACGTATGGCGCAGGTGCTGAGGGGGGGTGGGTTATAGTTATGTAACTAGTCATAATTAATTTGGTTTTATTTCATAACAGTGATGTGACAATATTGTTGATACTTTTACAAAATATGGCGAGCAAAGTTATTGCATACATATTTTCTTTGTAATCACTTAAAATCTAACCAATCGTCACATGTTGCTTTGTACGGACGCACAGTTACGATACTGTATACGTTTACTCTATACAATTTAAATATCCTTCTACCTACGTCATACATGGTATAATCATGTGACTTGGAATGAAAAACACGACCGAGAAGAATCCGGCTTGCAGTTATAATAATTAACCTTGCAACGGCCATGGATATTTATGACACACAAACCAAAGGTAAATTTTGAAGTATCGTAGAAATCGTTAAATTAAATAACTATCATATTTTTAATGGCCACGTCTAGTGTCATGTGATACGCGATGGGTTTTCTCAACAATTAATAAACGTGCCGCATCGATGATTTCCCCAATTGACAGACAGATATGGCCATCCGATCAAGACAGCAATTTGAAGAGATTAAATTAGTATTGTCAGTCGACGTTTGATAACGTCCGGTGACGATATATTAATTAATCTTTAATTTGATCTTTTAGATTAAGTAGGTATCTAGGTAGGGCTAGTACCTACTTATTTCCCCGCAAAAAGTGTCTACTAGTTCGCATGAATATCAATAGCTTAGCGTTCAGCTTGTTTGTGGTGTAAACTGGAAAAGCTATCGTAATCGTATATGTATGTATGTAAATATATTACCCGGTGAATGTACCTACATGGCAATTAAAAAACAAGTAATTCGATATTTTTTGTCGATAATATGAGTTTAAACGATATCGTCTACAGTTTAAAATTTATGAATTCTTCTCATAAATTAAGGTTGAATCTCTCTTATGTAATTGACATTTCAATTTCATTTACTTAATTAAAAATCCAAACACTGCATTCATTGACAGGCAAGTAATACGAATTTCTTAAGCAAACTTTGCGATAGTAAGTCCGAAGATGCCAGTATTTTTGGGTTATTTTAATATGTATAATAAATCCAATGAAATTCTTAACGACCAGATTACTTGTAATGCTTCACCTCAGCTCAGTGACGGCTGGTGACGGGGTGCTGGGGGGTGCAAAAGGAAGATTCAACTATTTTTCCGTACTACGGAAGAGAAACAGTTGGTATTGCGAACATCTGAATTGAAAGTCCATGCTATAGAAGTGTTTAAAAATTCTATGAATAGGAAAGAACTGTTGCAAAAATGGTTGAATCTTCCATTGCACCCCCCCCCCCAACACCCCGTCACTGCCTCAACTAAATCCTTTATTATGCAATAAACTAAAAACAATTTAAAAATTAAAATAGATGCACTTAAGACTTTGCAGATTTTAAGTGGTTTCACACGATAAAAATAACCCAAAAATACCCAGATTATATTTCGCACCATTACTTTAGACCAGGGGTCGGCAAACTACGGCCCGCGGGCCAAATCAGGCCCGCCGCCTGTTTTCAATCCAGCCCACGAGTTAATATTTGTCACAAAAAAATTTGCAATGAACATTTTTTCTGAACTTAAATTTCAATTACACCAACGTTTTTCTGATCTTGATGCGAGTGATAAGGATATTTCACTATTTCAAAATCCTTTTAACTGCGCAATTGAAGAGCTTCCATCAGAGCTTCAATTAGAAGTTATTGATTTACAAAATAATGATAAATTGAAAATGATCTTTAAAGAAATGGATTTCATTCAATTTTATAAACAACTTTGAAATAATGAATACAGTCAATTGAAGTCATTTGCACGAGGATTTATTTCCATATTTAGAAGTAATTAGCATAGTGAAAGAATATTTTCAAAAATGAAATATGTAAAATCACAATACAGATCATTATTAACAGATGCCCATTTAGAAACCATTTTGATGATAGGAAGTACAAACTTTGAAATAAATCATGATGATATTTTATCTGCGAAAAAACAATTGCATTACTCGCATTAATAAAAAAAATTAAAAATTCTTATAATTTTTTTTAAAAATAAATCTTCAATAAAAATATTTCCAATATATCCAATAGAAAATTACTAAACTAGTTCTGTTCTGACGAAGGCGTAAGCCGAAATAGCTATCAACAAATATATAAAATTTATGTAGAACTAAAATACATTGTTATTTTTCTTACCGTATTATAACAATATTATCTAGATAAGTCATACTCAACCTTTTTTTCCTCCGGGCCGCATTCCGATTTTTGCTTCTCTACGTGGGCCGCAACATATTTATAGTAAACTGTACATACTATACTGTATACATATGTATGTATTATGATGTCAAAATAAAACTTTTTTATTTTATGTAAATATTTATATACATTTATGTATTCATATAGTTTTCTAAGTAAAAAATAACAATGAACAACAAATAAAAAATAAGTAAAAAGTACACAAAATTACCAATGTTACCAATGTATCCAATGTAGATATTGAGTTAATCTTTTAACTATCTTCGTCAAATCAGGTTCCTGATTACTACAGGCTGCTCCTAATACATCATCAAGGTGAGAATCAGTTAGCCGATTTCTATATACGCTCTTCGCATATTTTATTTTAGAATATGACGATTCACATAGATGAGAATAATGTGAGCAGAAGCTGGGCACATTTTTGTATTATTCGGGTACTAGTTTCTAAAATTCTTCATACTCCCGTTCCTGCCTCTTTTCTTTAAAAATAGCTCGATAAATTCATCAAATAACTTTGTATATTCAAAACCCAATGCAGCTAGTTGTTATCTAACTCTATGTCGGAGATCCTGAAATCGACTCTTAAATTCCTTGAATAAGGCAGCTAAATAATTAGCGATGATAGAACACTTTTTCGGAGTAATATCAATACCATCTTGTTTAGCTTTTATTACGGTTGGGAACTTTCTAAGTATTTGTTTTTGTACTTCCTCGTTATAAAT
The DNA here is from genome assembly GCA_028554975.1 of Himalopsyche kuldschensis. NCBI lineage: Eukaryota > Metazoa > Arthropoda > Insecta > Trichoptera > Rhyacophilidae > Himalopsyche > Himalopsyche kuldschensis. The sequence continues at coordinate 132,197 of JAHFWI010000028.1, forward strand.
GTTTAGTTTTTCTTCAAAACCAAATAGGTACTTTATTTTCCATCTGCGAAAATATTTAATATCATTCGGGTTTTCTGTGATATCGCACAGAAAGGCTAAACTACACACGCTCGTACCGACTTGCTAACCGACCGATTTCAACCCAATATTGAAAACATATAGAAAATATTTGGTAACTATAATTTTTTTGGGCCGCACATAAGTGCTGATTGGGCCGCAGGTTGAGTATGGCTGATCTAGATCCTATATAATTATATTTACAAATATATTCTAGATTCTACAGAACTAGAATAGCACGTTTTTGATCTGGCCGTTACTACCAGATCAAAGACTTACATACAGACAATCTAATTTCTGGCATTTAATATTTCCGCAAACGTTTAATTTTTATGAAACAGTAATCGCCAAGTATTATATTGGAAATACGGCACATTGATTTACTTTGTTAGCGAAATTGGTTTCATTTCGTACTTTCACAATTATTTTTCATATGTATGTATATTTTGAATCCAGATAGGTAGACGTGATGTTGGTCACACATGCAATAAATTGTACGTGACTGTGTGTCGCAATGTGCAAAGTGTTCGCGCGAAAAAAGGTGGGCACCGTTCTGAGCACTACATGAATAATAGTATAATATAATATAGGTAATCTACACGTGCAACCGACAGACACACCAGAAGTTTCGCTGTACGGGTTCCTACTAGGGTTTCCAATCCCAAGCCAAAATTTTATCCCGGGATTTCAGGATCCCAGGATTAAGAATATTTTTTTAATGCTCGATAATTTTAATATTTATTATATATTAACTTTGTGGAAGTTCATTTTAATATCAAATTAAAAATAACTTTGATTATTCTACGTATTGTGCTACTAACTGAGACACTGTTACTGTTTCGCCTCTTTCAAAGGCATCTTCGGACTTATAGAACAGACAATATAGAACCCGCGTTTAATACAGCAAATAATTTAGGTAAAATTTTATTGAGCAGTAAAAATCGCGTAGAATCATCGTCACAGAGTGGTATCTATCGATTCTCTTGTGGAGACTGCCAAGCTTCTTATGTTGGGCAGAAAGGTAGAAACTTTAATATTAGAATTAAAGAACATATAAGATGTCTAAAAAGTAACAATTTGCCAACCATTTAATAGAAAACAATCATAATTTTAATCAGAGTAGTAATATAGAAATACTCCACCGAGTAAATTAAATTCGCATTGTTAAAATTAAGACACATCAATTTTAATAAATAACGTTTTTATCGATGAAACATTCATTACCATCCAGGGTGTTGGGATCAATTTTAGGATTTTATGTATTTGGCACTGATTAAAACATTATTTATCACCATGAATGAGCTCCAGTTTTGTTACTTGACATTTTTCGTCCTCTAAATAAATTTAATAACAATATTTTATATTCGATGCCGCCGTCAATGCATCACGCGAATAATTTATTTTCCACGAACGTCCAGTGTTCCTAAGAGGCTAAGAGGACACGTTCAAGTACACGTAAAATTATGAGTTTTTAAATAATAAATCATTTATGCTTAATATATAATAATCAATCTCGAAAATTTCTGGATAATATTTTCTACTCCCGGGATTCATCAGGTATTGAAAATCCTCGCGATCCCGGGATCGGAAACCCTAGTTCCTACCTACCCATAAGCATAGCTAGTGGTTTTGATACCATAATAATAATATATAGGCTTTCGAAAATAAGCATGTGTGTTTTTCTCATCATTGTAAACGCGTTTGTGACGAAATGAATTTTATTGGGGAAAATCTCCTGAGAATATTTCTATTGTATTGGCAAAAAACCAGATTTCAGTATCCTCATTCAAATTGTCCAATACCAATTTTTCTGACGTAGGTATATTTTGCGGTACTTAATGTGCTATTTGTCAGGTTTAGAAACGGTAATGAGGACAGCGGTTTTGCCGTGAAAACGGTTTTTGCAACCTTGATCAGATCATCAGATGGTCCTAGTAAATATAAAATGATCACGGATATGGTTTGATAGGATGATCAGTCGAGAACGACTTTAAATGACACCCATGTCCAAGATATCTTTTTATATTGGAAAAATCTGGTCTTGCCACTAGACCAGGGGTCACCAGACTTTTTGAGAAATGGGCCGGATTGAAACTTTATAAAACTTGGCGGGCCGGATGGCAAATAAATTGGTGTTGGAATCCAATTAGAATAATAATTTACATGGTCTAATATAATTATATAATGTAAACAAATGTAATTTCTATTGAAATTTATTACATTTTATGGGTTCATAGATTGTCATATCTTATAGATACCGATTGATGAATTGAAATAAATAGTTGTGAATTCACAACCAAATGAAATTGAAAAAAAATAATTTTTCTTAGTTGAATAATTTATTTTCAAAAATCGAGGATTTTTGGAGGGGCGGATAAAAATCTTTGGTGGACCATTGCACAATACCAAATACCTGAGGATGTCAAACTTATATAAGCAGGGCCGGCTCGAAGTTTGAGGGTGAAGGAAAGGCTGAAAAATATCGTACAAAAGGCTCCTTATGCTTTACATACTGGCCGGACCTGTAATATTCGGAAGGATGGGGATTTTAGACATCACATACATCAGTGATGCACAACCTTTTTGGCAGAATGGCTTATCGATTTTCAGATTGTACGAGGGCCTCATGGGTAAAAGTAATTAAATTATTGTAATTTTTAGTGTATAATTGAATTACTTATTTTTTTATATTGTTCTTTCGTCGACCGTAAAAAGTTCTGAAGAAAAAAGGGGATAGATATTTGTCATATTGGGCCACATAAAATGTCATTTTGGGCCGAAGGTTGTGCTTCACTGACATACATCCATGTCTTGAAACGAGAAATTGTTAAATTATCTATGAAACTGTCCGTACCAGGACCTTTATCTAATAAAATAATATTCATCATTTTAAATACGCACCTCAAGTAAAAGAATAGCTCACTCAAACCATTGCTCGAATGGTTGGTTTCTGATTGATGCGGTGTGATCAAAAATTTTCTTGACTGATGTATGATTGATAATTCAAAGAAGCATTCCTATTACAAAATTTGTTTACATATTACCTCAAACAATGTATGACGAATATTCAGGAAAACAGGAAATTGTAAACCTGTTCTATTGAAATAAATTATTATAACAGGAGACTATAAATATTTTATTCAAGAGGCAACTTAAAAACCTCTTACACAGAACACATATGAGTTAATAAATTTTGTGATACAGTAAATAAAACGATAATATTTTTTCATAAATTTATGGCAAAAATGTGAAATTAACCATTCAAAATTTCACAAAAGTGATCGTCGATTATACATGTAAAAAAAAACAAGGAATTTGCATTTCAAAAAGCAAAAAAAGCAACACTCGCAATGTAATAATAATTATTACATGCTATTAATAATACAAAACATAATTATACAATATATATATCTATATTTAGAATTCTAGGCGATCTATTCACTTCTTATTGCAATAGGTTCACAATTATTATTACAATAAGTTTATGATTACGTAGAAAGGAACTGCTTTAAATTAGAAAGACTGATGACCACATTCTCTGTCGCCCCATGATGCATGTCCGATATAATCCAAAATTTGGCCTTTCGGTGCAATTAAATTACTCAACTCAAAACTGCACCATTCAAAATATAATATTCTTCCCCATACTTTCTTTCAATGCATCTGCTGACTGATGTAAAGTATAATCAATAGAGAAAATTTTGCAATGGTATTTCACCACCTACTCTACTCTACTCAAGCAGCTGGTAATGAATATTATCTCAATTAAAATACAGTACATAAGGATTATTACCATTTTCTCTAGAATAAATAAATATTCTGAATATATATATCAATATGCATATTGCCTATGTCGAAGATAAAGAAATATAGCAAAAAATAATAATTTTCCAACTGATCATACTACAGCATTTGAGAATTTGGTTTGCTTTTATTCATTACCTGAATTTTACTGTCGCAATAGTGAAATTAAAAAAAAACAACTGTTATGAATTTGGAGATAAAAAGAGAAACTTGCTACGATAATTATACTTTTTAGAGCTCTAACTTATTTTATTGAAACTTTTAAGTGCTTTTGTGTGATTTTGAAAATTTGAATCATAATTTGATTAAAAATATTTTATGCAACCTTTGAAGGAAACAATCAAATGACCAACAATTAAATGCCATCACTTGTAAGGTGTGTTTTTTGTACTCCTTCCACATACAATTCTATAAAGATTAGTTGAAAATGCTCACAATGAGTGAAACTGGTCCAGATCTTATAAAAAATACAATCCGTTTATTCTGCACCGTGAAAATTTTAACACAGAAAATTGTTCCTTTAATAAATAAAATTCTATTTGTTAAATCTACAATTAAAAATCTCCCCCTCCTGTTTGTGTAGATTCAGATTTACTTCACTTAGATTTTAGCCAAGAAAGGTCGAAGAAATAAATATTCATATGATTCTAATTAAAAAATAGTAAGGATAAAAAGGCTTTTTATTCAAAGTTTCTCCAGGTTTTCAAATTGTTTTCGTTATTCAAAAAAGAAAAACAATACTTTCCATGTGTAAGGCATTATGTAACAAATGGTAGGAAAAAAATGACAACATATTGTGTATTCGTTTTTGCAAAACATAAAAACTGGTAAAAATTCTTAGTTATTTTGGCCAATCCCTTAAAAATCTGGTTGTAAAATGGTTAAAAGTCAGTGCACATAAAATACCAGCCTAGCCAACTACAGAAATAAATTGAATGATTCCATTTATTAATTTTGCATTTACTTGCCAGAACGACATATGAAAATAGTTTGAAGTGTCCAGAATCACATTAAACAAAATCCAGAAAATCCTCATGTGCAAGTTTAAATATTATGAAAGACCAAGGAGTTGAACACATTGGCTACGGGTGAATTCAGAATACAACATATTCCAAGTAAAATTTCATGAAATGACAAAACCTTGGATTTTAAATAAAGTTAAAAGAATGATCGTTTATTTTGGCTTAAATAAAAACTACATCTCAAATGAATAATTTTGATATTGTCATGTGACAATTGATAATCAAGCAACCTTATGGCCTTGTTAAAAATAGACGATAATTAATGAGAACACTAAAAGAAGATATCGGCCAATTAATATTTATACTATCAAATCGGCTTCTTTTGCCAATGTTTATCTGATTTAAAAAATTTGCTACATTCATGGCAATTAGAGAATATGATCTGTTAATTAATACTACGGGAGCAAGCATCAAAAGGAAATCGACATTCTGTTTCAGACGAGCCGCAAAAATTTCCTGGCAAAAAACATACAGATTAATTTTAATTACGTAATAATTCTACATTTAAATAAGATGCATAAATTGCATTATCTCTGTAATGGGATATAACGACAGGAGATAATAAATTTGATATAATTTAAATTTGAATGGAATGAATTAATAACTTTTAATAAAAACAACAAGGTGTAGCATATATTGCGTATTTATATTTGAATTGTTTTTTAGTTGAAAATTCTTATTAGACAAGCGAAACCAGTTTTCAGCATCTAAATAATACGAGTCTATTTAATTTGTACTATATATTTGTTTTTATCATAACTTAGGAGATAAAAAGTAAGCTTATCATGTCAAAAATATATAATAGCAGTTATAAATTTCATTTCAACAATTATGTGACAAAATACATTTCAGGTTAATTTTAAGATGCGCAGAATGTCAAATAACAAAAACGATAGAATGCAAAATCTAGCATTTAGTGCAGGTCTAAGCGAAGTTTTCGGTTGAAGTGCCAAATTTAAAAATAAAAGCAGTCTGCACGACATTAAGAAAGCTAATTCTTTAATAACCACAGAGAGCAGCATAAAAGTATGCATCACGCCGCATGCGGACCAGGAGCCGCGGTTCGTACAGAGCCGGCACAGAGTGATGAAATGCAGTAGATAATTCCAGTTTTACATTTAATATTATTGTTTCCAAATTATGATACACGGATACATCAATTTTGCTCTCAAGGGCGAAGACAAGAAGGGTACTCTCCGTCCAGCCTCATTTTGTGTGGTATCTGCTAAATAACTGTAAATATTTTCATTAAACAATACACGCAGTCCGCAGAATTAATAAAATAGACAAACCTAATACTGAAATACATGCATTTATAGCATTACAATAAATAAACAATAATGAAAAATCTTCATTACTAAGCATAACAAACATAGCTTAGGGTATTTTGGAATCTCAACTTTCAATACAATCACGTTAATTCTTACAACAGAATAAATGCAAATTCAACGAAGAAAACGGTGTGTAAAAAAATTATTATCTTTCTCGATAAGATCAGAATGAGATTGATGGAAAAACATTTAGTGTTCTCGACAAAGATGTGTTATTTTTAAATTAATATTACAAAGAATATAGTTGAGAACGCAATCTCATTATTATATCTACAAATGTATAACTGAAACTTTATTCGGTTCACTTAATATTAGCGTTATCCATATGCACCAATGAGCATATTAAAATGTCAGAAATCACAATCATTCATACAGATAACTGATATTAAAAAATAGTTGACTCCAGAGTTTAAAAAAACCTGTCCATTAAAACAGATAATAATGGCAAGACGACCGGGTCAGGCCTTAACATATTGTTCTTCCGCAGATTGTCATGTTTCGACTCTCGGCTCTCTCTCTTCCGTGTAGGAATAATCAACGAGATTCACTCGAAACGCTGCACGTCAGACGCTCACATCATTTGCACCCTTCATCCTAAAACAAAACAGAATTCATTATAACATATTCTCATATTAGAAAAATAGTTCAATAAATAAAGCATAACTTGTCAATTTCCTATTAATGATTATCATTTATCAATAATTCAAACACTTATTACTATCATTAATTATGAATTCAAACACTTGAAATCAATCAATTCAATAATAATTGGTCATATAAAACCCTACATTTATTTATAGATATTCCCATTCTATTATCTTGTAATTAGTATTTGCAATACTACATTCAAAAATCCGGATAATTATAAACAAACTCACTTAATTCATTGAAACTAATAACTAAGTGATCTACTTTTATTTTGTGTATAACCTTATTGAAAAGTACAATATTTAAACGATTTAAATTTGTATATAGTGTTGTCTATTTTTGAATTTGAGCGCATACGAGTTTTTGATGGGAAAAAAGATATTGTAAATTATAAAAAAGTAATACTTGAACATCACATATGCAACAAGGCTAGTAACAATCATACCTAAGACAAGCTTTCAAGTCCTCTGGTTTTTCGACTCCGTGTTGGGATAATTCGCGTACGTTTTTTGATTGTCGCCTTTGTGGTCTTCTTTGCTGGAGTTTGCGGTTTAACTGGAGATATTTTGACTGTTATGCTTGCAGGTTCTTTATTTTTAGTAACTGAAAAGGTGCAAAAAAATATATTAGTAACAAAATCTCTCCAGTCTATATCTTGCTTCATGGGGGTGGGTGATTTAGTTTATTTTGAGTTTACAAATAATTTTTTGAACTGCTGAAAAGGTCAATGGTTAAATTAAAGGTAATTGGTAAGTTAATAAAGAATTTCGACTGAAGGTGCTTGATGGAATTTCAATATCAAATTTGGAACGTTTAAATTTTGTACTTTTCCATGAGTTTTGTCACCAACGACCCTGATTTTGCCTTTCGGCATCATCAGGCATAGCGACAAAGCTCATGGAAAAGTACAAAGTTCAAACGATTCAAAATTGATTTTTATTCGATGAATGCAACCTGTACATATATATTTTACTCTGAAAATTGATTCTTAATGGTGTTTATAACGTGTAAAAGTTAACATTTGAATACATACAGTAATAAAAATATAGTAGACAAAGGATAGAAACTATTTATTACTTAATGTTCCAGGAATTATGCAATATTAAGAAAAAATATTGATTTCAATCTCTTCTCCTACTCCTCTTAAACTTAGATAACTAACGGGTCGTCTTAGCTGGGCGAATCTGGGCGAGGCGATCCGGCGCGGCTTTGAAAGCGGCAGAGTTTTAAAATATCAAACGGTCCTCGCCCATGCAAGTGTCATATGTAGGCGAAGCGAACCGGTCAGGACGGCATATGTCGCAAGTCGCCTCAAGTGCACTCATGGCGAACGCGAATCGCTTGAAAATATGAAACGGTCCAAGCTCACCAGAGCGTTAATTGCGTCTGGCCGAGCGATGGCACATAAGACCTTTGATCAACTACGTTTTAAATTGACTGGATTCGCCTAAATTCTCTTGCCGGTTCGCGTCGCTTACCTAAGACACGGGGTAACTGACAAAGCGCAGTAGTACTGATAAGGTGTGACTAACCTTTAATTCTATCGCTAGCGGATTTCTTCAGTTCCTTGACATCTTCAGACTTTTTCTCGATCACAACCTTCAGAATTTTCGCAGCAGTCTCAGTGGGGTGCTGCGGGGTGGCGCCAGTAGTGATCCCTCGCCTCCTGCCGCGTGCTATTCTTTTGACAGGAGACACTACCACAGCTTTTGTCAACTTAGTACTATTATCACTAAAATTGTTTTTAACGGCTAATTTATAGAGCTTAACACACGGAGACTTCACTGTTTCTTTATTGCTAGTTAGATTTCTTTTAGTCACTTTGTCATCTTTAGGATTGTCTGTTTTCACAATGGTGGGTTTATTTTTTATTGATTTTTTCGATACCCTAGTAATCTTAACATTACAGTTGGCAGCATTGATTACACTTTCCCTAGTTTTAACTTCGTCATTTAATTTTGACACACGGCTGACAGGTTTTCTGTTTTTATTATCCAGTTTATTGTTAGTTTTACTTTCACTTAAACAAGTACTCGTTCTCTTGCTAGATTTGAATGTGACATCAGGCGTGTGTTTTTTGAGTTCTCTCTCTTCCGCGAGTCTCTCCCGTTTCAAACGGATCTCTTTCATTTTTAGCACTCGAATCATTGCGTAGGTGCACCTATACCCGTTGACATTTTCTTCTTCAGAATGATCATTTTTTACAGCCGCTTTGCCGCTCACTTTTCTTTTGTAATTCGCGACGACCTCTTTCATAGCGTAAGTCGGGTTGAGGCCTGCCAAGAAATCCCTGTGCAGCAAGTTCGAAGACCCGTCGACCTCGGAGGAAGCGAATTCGGAGGCGTTGGAAGCCTTGCGGCTGCCGATTTTCTTTTGACCGCCACTTTTAGTCTCCGAAGAAGTGTCATTACTCTGGCACGTTTTCTCTTTGTCGACTTTTCGGATGATATGCTCCGGATTGCCGGCCAATATTTCTGCCCAAGTGTACTGTTTACCGGATCCGAGAAAATTGCCAAATTTACCAATACTGCCGCGATTGTTTTTAGCGCCTCTCTTCTTTTTTCCGACGATCTTCTTCGATCGAAGATTCTTGGGTGAGAATTTTTTACTCGGCGTGTCCAGCATAGGCAGCAGGCTCTGCCTCAGGTTTGTGAATATTAAGGATTTTGATACGTAGAAATTCCTGGACGCGCAAGGTTTTCGGATGCCATCGTTGGATATATTGAGGCCGTCTCTTATATAATCTATGTCCATTTTGAAATTGTTCTCCCAATTGCTGATGATAAAATTTTCCCTGCCGAGCGCCTTAGATATGCCATTCCTTTTGAGAAATTCAGGTGACGTGTTCTTAATGCTACGATAGTTTTTGACCTTCTTTGAATAGTTTTTCTTTTTTGGTGTGAGATTGAGACTGTCGCTTTTGAAATTGAGAATCATATCTTTCTCCTCTCCGAACCCGCATTTCACGAATTCAGACAAAAAAAGAGATTTACAAAACTGATAATCCGGTTTCTGATTAAACTCTAAGGTCATGATGTACTGAAAATATTTATGCAAAGGCTCGGGGTAGACGGGCGACTTGAAGCAGGACTCCATCAGCGCGGTAATATTTTTCATGCAATTTTTTTTCAGGACGTGGACGAGATCCGGATTCGCAAGCATGCTGGAAGTCTTCCACGGCAAATTGCCTGTCAGCCAATCCAAGATGTTGTATCCGAGGTTTTCCAGATCAGAACGTCTGGAATGCGCGCCTATGTGCGAATCTCTAGAGCTGTATTCCAACGTGCCGTCGTGAGCTTTTCTCTGATCCATTCCGAACTCTTTGTGAGTGCCGTCCGAATTGATGAACTTTGAAGCGAGGCCGTAATCCAACAGATACACCTGACCCGGGGACTGCGTCGCAATTGCTTCTTCAAAATTGTCATCGTTTGTGAATGCATCTGATCGTTTTGATTCTTCGTGAAATCCTTCATCGGAAGAAAATCCTGTGTTATCTTTCGGGTTACTGGTGTCTAATAATCCCTGGTATGATCCGTCAGAGCACACTGAGCTGTGAGCATCTTCGTAGTTGATTCCGGAATTGGTCTTCCGCAAATTGAAAAGCCTCATAGGACGAAGTCCTTTTTTGGCAATATTTCCGTCTGCGGACACTTTCTTGGTATCGCCCATCATTCTCAGAAGCCTCTTTGTCTTCTGGGAGCTCTCGCATTCTCCATTGCTGCAGTTGTCAGATTTGAATCTGGACATGACAAAATCTTCATCGGCGTAATATCCTGTGCTCAAATGTTTGGAATGCTGTCTCTCAGATTTGCTCGGTGACTTTTTAGACTCCTCCGTCGCCGATTGCCCACCAGGAGTTTCATTCCCCGAGTCTGTCACATGACCGACGGATCTCCGTCGAGTTTGAAGCGTTTTCCCATTGAAGCCGATCATCAAATTTGAACTCTTGATATCGGAATGGGCGTATCCGTGCGAATGAAGATATTCCAGAATATCTATGATCTGAGCGGCGAGGATCAGGACGTTCTCCGGCCTGATTCTACCGTAGCTCAGGGCTGCCGAGAGTTTCTGAAGGTCGCTCTGATATCTGGGAAGCACCAGAAATCGATACCGAGTATCTGCGAAGGTGTGCGAGCCGCTGGCAATGTAGTGCGGCATGCCCAAGGACTGCAGGCGTTTGTCGGATTGCCACTGTTTGACTGAAAATTAATGATAGAGGATTAGTTTATAAATAGGTCAATTACCTTTAGATACTTAAATATTCACTGTATAAATAGACTTTGAATAGTATAACGTTATACTGTTAATTTATTATTGAATGTTAGCAAGAAATTATATATTGAGCGGCATGCTCTAACAAGATCAGCTGCCGTCACATGCAAAAACTCTAGAATGTTGATTGGCGGTGCAACAAAGAATCCTCAGTGATGTGATCTTATTAATGATAATTGTACATTGTACAAAATGTATAAGTGACACTTACTCATGGAATGCTTGGCGGTCCTGATGAGACAGTGGATTTCAACAAAGAGCGGTCCATTGGAGTGGGGCTCAATTTTGATGACGTAACGAGCGGTCTGCGCGTTAGCATCGTTTTCCGTATCATCAGAGGCAAGATATATTTCTCCAAAACTGCCCCTTCCTGCAGATGAAAAGAAAATGTATTTTATATTTCAGCACTCAATTGTATTATTCTCAGAATGCTTCATATTTGTTAGCGTCGTAAAAAAAAAACAAATAAAAGAAATTCAAACTTCCATAAGGGTATACGAGATCACAATGGAATGTATCTAAACATTGAATGGACTATGATTAATGAAATCAAACGTTAACTATCCTAACGGCGTGATCATAGCGGTTGCCGGTTTCTTTCGAGAATACGAAAATAATACACGCGAAGTGAGCCGCGGACGCTAGAATTCGAGGTGGTAAACTCCGGCGCGACTCGCGGCGGGGGGAGGGATCGATCGAAACCGCCGGTGTTATGTAACGCGGTGTGCATGTTTTTATTTTGAATACATACCATTCCGCATAGGAATTGCATATCCGATTTGGCGCCGTGTCGATCGAAGCAAATAAACACACGAGGTAAGCAAGTCAAAGGCAAAATTCGCATTCAACGCGAAACGATACTTGATTGACAGTAGTGTTAAAATTCGCACTCTGAAATTTGAATTTAGATTGCGTGCCCCGCATTGTCGCACTGTGGGAAACTAAAAAAGTGACGACCGCAACTTTCTACGCGGAAACAAAAGCAGGTGTACGTTCTACCTGTTCTCTTCTCATCTTCATAAGTAATAAGGGTTAAAATAAGTTTAATGAGCACAATTGTCATATCTCCCATCAGTTTTCATTTATTCGCGGAAAGCGAATCCGGCCCTGATCACTACATAAAATATCGGAATCGGTGTGCTTAAATATTTCCAAATATTCCTATACATATTGCTTTCCAACCGAGCCCGTTATATGGGTAAAGACGAATCCTAAATTCTCCCGCTGTACGGTAAGTACATTATATAAGCAAGAAACAAACATAAATAATGAACGCGAGTCGGTCGATCTTCGAGTAAAAAAAAAATCCTCCTCCATTACCTATACGGGTGAGACAGTATTTGAGGTAGGGCTTATTCTATAGTTATAATCTGTCTAAATACGCAATAGCACGAGCGGTTCTCGAGCGATGCTGAGTGAAGATAAAGCAGGGCCGGTCGCTCGCCCAGAAGTATGCGGCTACGTACTTGCATTCGAGCAGGCCGATGGGCTTCCTCGCCCACTAAAAATATACTTTCAAAAGCTATTCAACCGGTTATTTTGCTCTCGCAAGTAAAAAGTATGTGCCGTAGTAGGCATCTGTTTATTATGTTCAATCTGTATTGGAATCATGTTGTTATATTAAATTACGCCAAGTGCGTCGAACTCCGGCGTCTTCTCGACTATGCGGACGCCTGGAGCCACCGTCCCATTAAAATCACGTAGCTATTGATAAAAAATCATATATATAGGCGAGTGCACGATAACATTCGATCTCTACAAGGGTGCTTACTCTAGATTAGGGACGCGATGTATTTTGAGAAATAACGAGGTAATTGTTTTATGTGTTAAATAAAGACCTTCAAAATTCGTCAGTGCGCGAATCGCTTCCGCATTCGATGGCGTTACGAGAGTAGGTAAAACGATAATCGGAATTAAACGCGACAGAATGCATACAAAAAAAATGTACATGTTTTCTGATTATTATTTGCAGTGAATAGCTTGTGCAGTAATCAGAAAGTGATCTGACTGATAATCGTTTGAAATCTGCTCCGAGAAATCCAGAAATCTCATCTACATGTACATACATCCATAGCATTTAAATTAAAATATCCAAGTCATACTTCGGAAGTTACCTAAACTAAAGGCGCGCGTGCATTGCAAATTCGTAGAGAAGGGAGCTAGCATTGTGATGACAATATTATGGCGCACGTGCGCTACGTTCAAAAATAGATTTAACTGTATCCTCAACCCACCAAAAGTCCCCTAAAACTAATATTACAGCACCGAAGTGACTCGACGTAAAGTGAGGTTTCCTATCGAATGACCATTAAATCGAGTTCGCTGTAAATCCAGGAAACATTTAAGACGGTAGTGAAAAGATTTTCCCATTTTTCAGTAAATGTGCCCATGTCAGTATTTACGAATACATAGTAATACAATATGCAAATAAAGAAAACATCACATTGAACATATGAAGCATTCCAGACCTTAATAATGGGCGAGCAGACGAGTCGAGGAATGTACAGCCGAGTGTAAATTCTGTGTTTCAATAATTAAAACGAAACACGTTTTGGTCACGGAGCGCTTGTGTAAAACAAGAGACGCACAAGAAAACGGATCGCTAACCTGACGGCCGGCTAATCGGGGGCCAAGGTCAAGCGGGCTTCCCACCAACCGAGAGGTCCGCGTGACAATGTAGTCAGTAGTGGATATATTATGTCAAATAACAAGCACACATAAATATATATAAAAGGTGAATTTTTTACTTTCACAATAATATTCAACGGTTTCAGTCGATTTTTATTTTTTGTCCACCCTTAACAAATGATATGCCTATACGCCTTACGATAGGTAGATCAAGATCGCTAAAAAAACACATATGTTTAATTACAAATTACTATTACAGTAATAAGACATCATAAGTATTAAATACGCGTAATATAATGATGGTTTGTATTTGCATTGAAAGAATATCGCGAGTAAAAAAATAACAAACACGCCTTCCGAGACGAAACAAAAACCGAATCAAAAGATTAGACGCGATTCGCGCGCCAAAATATAGTTGTACAATGCCGGCATTTTATAATATCGTGCGATTTTTTATGGCTATCTTTGAACCCGTTTCCGGCCCACGACTTTTGATGCGGCCAGAAAACGAACATTAAACAAATAGGCAGGCATTTCGGCATTTGAATGTTTAGCGGCATGTCTGGTTTCGCAGTGCATTCGTAAAAACGTGTACATAAATATAAACCTGTCTATTCGCAAGATTACACTGTCAATAAAATGATAGATTAATTGAAGTTTAAGTTTTAAATATTATCGCCAACAATGATACAAGTTGTACTAAACAAATTATGCTTTTAAATTGCTACACTATTTTCGTCGAGGTTAATACAAATAATAGAAACATGTTTTCCATTGATCTCTTGTAAGAAAATACATTCATTAATGAATCAATAAATAAAATTACTTTCGAGTTCAAGTAAGCATGAAGGTGGGTCCCTTTAAAGGTCTTTATTACATCACAACTGAGTTAAGGTGAGGGGTATTAACTGGCTTAAATATTAAAAGACAACTATTTGTATATTTTAAGATAATGAAAATAGCAGTAACTACAATATGTTCGGGTGAGCACATAATATTCCAAGTTTTTTTTTTTTCAATAAATAATTCATAGTAATACTATTATATGTATGTGTACACAACTGTAAATTGTATTTGCATTGCAAATATTTTGATGGTGGCTACATAGGAGCAACTATATGAGTGAGTGCAACACAACTAAGCAAGTAAACATATTATGCAGTCATAGCTTTATTTGAAATAGCTTCAAAAATCATTTGCACACGATTGGTCAGCATTTCATTGAAACAAAATACATGTATCAGGGAATGTGATATTGTTATTTGATCTATGTAGATTACATCAATGTTTTCTTCAGACCAGTATTTAAAATAATAAAAGGACAAAGACAGATTAATTAAACCGAAATGGAAATTATATATTTATTGTGTTTTTATTGAACATCTTTTTTTTAAAAAACAATATCACAAAAGGATAGCATATTTATTTGCTTTACGCTCCCTGCGAGATATGGTTTCCGGGTCATCAAAACTGAGATTACTTTTTTGATTCAACTTTCATAAATGAGGAAGCTCTATTGCCAATAAAAACCCAGTAATATAATTTGATAAGAATAGAATGCCTATCTTGATTATATATTAAGAAATACATGTTAACATAAAAATTTCAGTTGACTACATAAATGCGATACTCTCCTAGAGTATCTAATTGACTTTACAAATTAAATTGGTAGTTACTAGATATATTTATCAAGAATATAACCCAATACTAGCAGTGTAGCGATAATATATCCTCGAGTCATTTTGATCGGGTGATCGAGTCACTAATTGAGGATTGGTGTATTTTTTTTAGTAATAATTGAAATTTGCATCCATGGACATGCGTAAACTGTCTTGCCTTACCCAATTTATAACCTAGTCACTCTAATTTAATCGCGTTATATAGCATAGAAAAACTTCATCGGAAGTGAAAGAAAAGGATACTGTTAGACTAATCAGAACGATAAACAGAACGATACATGTGTACCTAGGTATTTCACATAGACCTATTTTTTCAAGGACATGCTTGGCTTATATTTACGGATAAGTATGTGTTTTTTTGCTTGCCATATTCAGGTAGCAATATGCAACGAAACCATCAATCTACATTGAATTACTGAACCAATAAATTGGCTTTTGGTCACTTATGTATTGAAATTTAATATTGACTGCCACAATTGAGACTTTTTTTATCATAAAAGTAGTCAATTTGAACATTTATTTACATAGTTGCATCAGAAAATTTATAAACTAGATTCTAAATAAGTATATGTGCTTGTCATACACATTTACCTCAATTGAAAAAGAACAGTCAAATGATGCATAAATATAATTAAAGCAGATAAACAATAGTGTAATCCGTTGTATTGGTATCTATTGGATTCATAATATAAATAATTTAAATTTAATATTCGAATGGCAAATCTAAGGCAGCCCAGAAGACAATGTTACAAATGCACAATCAATATCAGTGTGAGCGTGTGAAGCTAGGTTTAATGCAGCAAAGGGAAAGTATTATTAAGTAATCAATGTTCACTCTGCAACACATCAGACAAATATGGTTTGAAAATGAGTAATATGATCACCAAAATGTTGGAATAGAAAAAATATATATCATGTGTGACTTGAGTCATCTGAAGATTAATGTAACTATCGGTAATTACCACGTGAAAGGGACTTGTCAGAAATCATAGTGTCATATAGGCACACATTTTTAAATAATATCTAAGTTTTATGTAAAATTGTTTAAAAGAAGATTACCTAGAACTAACCCATTTCTTAGTTAATACTCCTAGCGAATAAGGTTATACGTCGTTCCTAAGCATGCCCAAAATACATGACACATTATTAAACACCTATATTCAATAGTATTATGAAGATTTTTACAGTGAAAGTAACCATGGTGCGGTCGGCGTAACATGCAGATTCACTTAAAACTGAGGGAGTTTACTCACCTATCGGTTTTCCTATTCTCCACTGTTTTTGGGTGACGTCTGTCAATATTTCTCCGTGGGGCAAAGGCTGTTCCAACTCCAGCGTTTTATCGGCATCGCAAATATCAGATACGGTTCTGTTTTTCTTCTTCTGAGGTTCGGGAGCTGAACTGGGTTCAATGTCACATCCGCGGCGCCCCATCGCGATAACAATAGCACGTTATTTATAATAGTAGTTCAAATGATATGCACGAAGGCCCACATGTCAGCTGCTAGCTGCCCCCTTCTCAAAACCACTTCCTAGAATTTACACGAAACCAAATTAACTTTTATCAATATAAATATTAACAGTTTTCGACGAATTTAGTAATATTGCATCTTAACATGTCTATGTTATTGTTATTGATGACAAATGAGTGGGCAGACGCCTCTTTCGATCATATAAATACCTGTATTTCTCAAAATAAAATGACGGTGTACGTCAGGGCAAAGCCCCGAGAGAGCAACTTTACTATTCCAAAACACCGGACTGAAAATACACGACGAAAACCGAACAAAACCGTATATAATTACGACTTAGATGTTCCACAAGATATCTTGAGAACAAATTAACCTTTGGGTGATTCAAAATCAGTAAAAACACGAAATTTTTCTATAGCGATATGAAAACAACTGATTACTATTACGCCATGTTGGAATAGAAATCGATGGTCCTCCGCCGTGACGTCACAAAAATGCAGCAATATAATTGGCTATTTTTAAAAATGTAGCCACGCCTATCACTTCTTATAACGATATTTTTTCTTGTGTTGGTAAATTGTGTAATGAAGTGTGAGACATTTCAAAATAGTTATTTAAAAAATAATTTATTTATTAAAGTTCCACGCCATAATAATTCAGTGATAAATCAACAGGATTCTGAATTCAATTAACGCCAAGATTTTTCATTTAAATATTTTATAAAATAGAGCCTGTTAACTCTAAAAAATAATTTTCCCGAACGTATTTTGAAAGAATAAGATTCTTATAGATTCTTAAGTATTTATCGTATACATTTACATACAACAGTCATAAATGTTAGATTTTTTTATATGTGCAAGCCAAAGAATATGTTTATGAAGATTCGCTTCGGTCTTGAAATGCAATGTTTCTTTTCATCCATACCTTGCTACGTTGTTGACAGCAATTATAACTTATGCCATAGCATTATACAATAAATGAGTATAATTAAAAGCAAAGTGCTCCAACAAGTAGCCCCTTTAACATTCACCGAAATTTTAGAAATAGAATCGTTTCAATTTCAATAAATGTTTTCAAAAAATATTACCAAGAATAAAACATAAAGGTGGTGATACTCATTCATATTCGTTGTAGGCATCACTGAGACGGCTCCCACCTTTCCTTCCAATGTTTTCTAAACAAAAATGACAGTTCTTTGCTTACGATTGGTACTAGTGTGGTGGCAGTATTTGTTTAGTTGTTACCATCAGTTACCATGTTGTTACAGTGTGTTGTGCTCTCTGGTCGTGATTTGAATGGGTAAAAACTTTCTTCAGTTTAAAAGTTTTTGTGTTTGTGAAATTAAGGAACATTCGACCAAGTGCTTCAATTATTTTTTCGGATTGTCGAAAAATGGCGCAAATTACTGTTAAATGCGTTGTTAGTGATAAATTATTTTTGATAGATTTATGTTAGAACTGTGCAATGATGGATGGGACATCGAATGCAGACTCTGATCACTCACTGACATGGGAAGATTTTTTCGGTAGGTCATGATATTTTCTTCTGCATTTTTTTTATATGACAACTGATTGTAAAAAAATCTTCTCGTGTCGCTTAATATTTGCTGCTATTGTTGTTACCAATCGACTTTTCATGTATATTTGACACTGACTTAAATGGTATTAGTCGATGGGCTATTAACCCGCAATATGTAGTAGTTAAATGAATCTAAAATAATATAAATGTGTCTATTATTTCGAAATAATCATTGTTTTATCGCGTGTATTATTGTTTTAATGGAGAACTTTGTTCATTCTTTCCTTATGCGAATAAAATACTTCGATACGATCTTTGCAACCAATTTTATCCATACGTTTACTAGTATTAATGTAGTTGTCTCGTTTTGTTTTTGTGTACAATGGGTTTATGGATTCGTTTGAAGTAAGTAGAAGTTGAAGACCTCCATCCGTTAAGATAATTCAACTGAATGACAATATAATTATGATTTGTTTCCGTATGCACATAGTCACCAATTTGGCCGCGCAGCAGTTTGAAACCCCCGCGCACTCATCTCAGGTTGACGCGCACTCTAATAGTTGATGAATTGAACGACCTGATTCATAAATTTTTCTTTAAATACCTGGTTGATCCGCAAAATAGTGAAGCATAAATTGATAAAACATATTATTCATATAAATTTTTTTATTCATGTCCGCTTCCAATGTGAAGAATATGACCCCCTAATGAAGCATTTCAATGATGACCGATGATTGAAATTATACCGTGCATTTATTGGATTGGCCTACTCCGTCTATGAATTATCCGCGTAGTAAGTCTCAACACTGTCGTTCCGTAACGAATTGGCCGTAGTAATCTCTGGTTTGCGTTTTTGTTTATTGGTTGTGGAGTAAATCGACTTTTATTTAACACCTGTTCGGATTTATGTTTTTCTGAAGCAAAAGAAAGAATACAAAATTAGTAATTTAATATACATATTACATATGTGCTTATATTCTGGGACGTCATAGTGTTACAATTGAGAATATCCACTAGGCGTTTTCAAAGATTATTCAATTTATATTATCATTAAATCAAATGAGAATGAAACCTGCATTATTTTCGAAGCGTCAGATGATTTTTGCAAGGCGGTGTCTTCTGAAAGTAATGATTTCATACATTTATATCTAAAAGGCACAAAAAGATATGTCAATTTATTTATATGAAATTGAAGTAAATATATTCCACTAACTACCAAGTCGCGGTTAATCAATGGTCTTATAAACTACGAGGAAAATTAAAATTGATTTAATACAACCTAATAATAATACGTAAATCGTATATCTATATGTATATTAATAAAACATTTTTAGTAAATGTATCGGATCAGGATCGGTTTCGCTTAAGGCGAGCATTGTAATGCCATTCCACCAAGTATTGACAGTGAACACCTTAAAAGTGATGATGCATCAGTCAAAAAGTCTTATTTTTCAATTTTATTTTGAGTGTTATAAAATTTTGGGCAACTTAAATTGTAGGTTATCTATCAAAATATGCATTTGTTATAACGATTCACCATCAGATGTGTTCTCATCTTATAGTTTTTTAGAAAGCACCTTGGTCGAAATTAAATGTTTTCCGATAATCGAACGATTCCTTTTAAAGTTTGTTGTTGTAAAGTGGGCGGGAAAGTCGTCGCCAGTTGCCACACAAGTGAAGTAAAAACGCCTACGATCATAAGCACCACTATCTCTATCTCTATCTCCTGTATGTTTATTTGACGTTAAGATGCAGCTCTCTGAGAGTCGATGGACTCGCAATGAATTTACTATTTGACCCCGCTAGCCTTAAATTGGATGGCCTAAATATTATTTATCACTTTTAAAATGTTCGCTGTCAATACTTGATGGAATGGCATAATATACCTTACGCATTAATCACTTTTAAGGTGTTCACTGTCAATACTTGGTGGAAAGGCATTATAATAAAAATAATAACACATTTTTAGTACTTTTTCCACATGAGATTTATTTCATCAGGACCGGTTTCGCTCATGGCGAGCATAATCAACTGATAAGGAATACAATAAAACAGTGGTATTTATGCAAAAGTTAAGTATGAAAACAAGGTATGACAAACAATTGGTAAAACAACTAAGCAAAAAGTTTTAAAAAAACCAATCTAACAAAAACGCTAATAAGATTTGAATACAATTCAAAAAAACTCGAAAAAGTGTAAAGGAAACATTTAAATCGTTTTTTCGATTGCTGAACAATTTGACTTTGTGGAGAGAGGTGGTTATGCATTTATACCCCTCACTTGGTGGAATGCCATTATAATAAAAACAATAAAACATTTTTGGTACTTATTCCACATAACATTTATTGGATCAGGACCGGTTTCGCTCATGGCGAACATTGCCAACTGATAAGAAATACCAAAATACAGCGTTATTTATACAAAAGTTAAGTAAGAAATATAAGGTATGACAAACAATTGGTATTTCAACTAAGAAAATAAATTGAAGCAAAATACAAGAAAAATAGACTATAATTAAAATGTTGAAGACCTCTTGGCAATGGCTTTTACTTTGTTAATGATAATTCATACTTAATTGATTTTTGATGTACTAATTTGATGTAGAGTTGTCGTACCTTTTGTATTTCTTACTTAACTTTTGTATAAATATCACTGTTTGGTTGATTTTATTATCAGTTGGCAATGCTCGCCATGAGCGAAACCGGTCCAGATCCAATAAATTTTATGCAGAAAAAGTATTAAAAATGTTTTATAATTTGATTAATATAATTTAATGCGTAAGGTATAAGCGGTTATCTGAATCTTGACAAGAAATGTTATATTCAAACTTCGTCTGAATCTTCAATCTGAAATCTTCGAGTCTGAATTTATTGAATTTATGAAATATCATAAACTTATAGAGCTAACGGTGAACGGCATATTCTCAACATCGAAATATTTGCGCCCAGCGTTCTATGTATGTATAAATATTCGCGAACGAACGCACAAAACGAACTAATCAGTGAAGTTGACGAGAGTCGTTAAATTCCCGATCCAATACGACATGGACGAAAGACCTTCTCATCAATCGAACGTCGCCAAAGATCCCTGCCAAAACCACGTGGATAAAGAACCTAGAACCTCGAATCAATTAAATTTTATATTGAAATAAATTCCAACAAAGTTCCCGCCGAATACATCGCAAGAAATTCGAAGTTCTCGTTCGATTTGGAAAAAAATAACGATGTTTGGGAATGAATCTCGGTCCTGGTCGGGCAGGGTCGTTATGGGCCGGTGTTTTATATCAGTATACATTGTCGAGTGCATGCTATTGAGGATATGATATTGGGTTTGCCCTGTTCTTCATATTTTATAATAACAAAGAAAAAAAAACCACAACTTTATTGCATTGTATCTTTATGGTGTGAGATAAGACGTAAGTTCAGTAAATATGGAAGTGTTATCAGCCGACAGCGCGAGAGTGTGTTATCATTTTTCAATGTAATGTTGGTCTACGTAAAAAACCCATTTATTAACACTCGGATCTTCAAAAAACACTAATGTTGCCACATCAAACATTTCAAATACATACTCGACGAACTCTTACAATAAATGTCAACGCAGAATGTCTTTTAGCCTATACGCCCATAGCATTGATGTCCATTTAAAAGTTATCCTTGACTGTCAAAAATCATCCGCATTTTATAATAATCGTCATTGTCAAGTTTCTTTATCGAGTAATTACGTACTTTTTTTCAATTTTGACATATTAACATATCCTTTATTTATTACATACAGTGTCATGCGACATCGAACTTCTCTCTTCTGTGTTAATGTGAATTAAATTATGTGTTTTTTACGTTACATTTCCATGTGTCGAATGCTGAACTAATATGAAAATTGATGTAAATTTCAAGAACTTTATGCATTTATTGTGTAAATTATCTTCCTAAACAATTGGTTACAAAATTGTACTGCGTTTCCCAACTAAAGTAATTAAGTCTTGAAACAAGTTCAATTATACCTTCAAGTTATTTAATCCTGATACCAGTTCAATTCTTATTTTTTTATTCGGCACTATGATAAAAAAATGTAGGGCTTCCATTTTGGTTTTTGCGGCTTAATTTAGTTGAGAAACTGTAAATAAGATACTCTGTTTTTATAATGTCAAATAACATTGATATAATAATGCATCTTATAATTCGTGCACTTATATTTTTGTATGTGTGTATTTATAATTCTGTTACTCGGAAAGAAACAGCAAAAATCTGTATTGGTTTCGGTATCAGAATCTTATAAGATACCCAAAATGGTGTATCGAAACACGAAAAGACCCACGTCAATAACGACAAGTCCAATAATAACTATCGATTGAGATTAAATTATATAAACCAATTAAAAAAATATATTTTATGATATCTTATGGCACTTACTGCATATAGTTTTTTTTTCAAAATATCGGTTTTAGATCATAGAGTAATTTAATGATTATAACTTATAACGCGATACCATTTATGTCGCATGTTGGGGTCTATGGAATAGTGGTAAGATCTAGAGAGAAGAGCATGTAGCGGTCAATTAGCTGTAACGCTATTTTTGTGTCTTCATAATATATTTATATTCCACCCAATTGAGTTTATCTCACCAGTCTACGATAACTGTAATTTTGGTTTGCTTCAATGAAACAAAATCAGCAAGTAGTCCCTTTCATAAAAAGAGAACCAAAGAAATACACAGACAAACATTGAGCTGAAGATAGGGCGGTAAAATTTTATTTCAATGACAGCTTGGAGAAGAATATATTTTCACTGAGAATACAGTTTCACTGTAACATATACATATAATGTCGTTGACACATTATCATACTCGCCTTCGAAGTTTCGAAATTGTATGCAGAAATAACGAATATGCAAAAATAAGCGTAACATTAATTTAGTCAATCGGAAGAAAACTTTTGTACAATTTGCACATGGCTCATATGATTATAAAGTTCTCAGACTTGTTCAAAGCCTAAACCAAACAAGGATGCTTAGAATAATAATGTGTAATATTGTCAACACAGTACATATCTCAGAATCATTATCATTAGGCAAAGCGAACATTGCGACGTCTTTGTTGGGTACGTATGCTCTCGCTGACTTCGAGATTCCTCGTCAGCGCAGCATTTGAAACTGGTTTGCAATGATTTCCATGACGGGAAACTTGATTCGGAGTATCACTCTATGCGGTTTGTGTAGGTAGTTCCACACCGAACCGCACTGCGCCACACGATCGTGCCTATTCGGCGTTGACGAGCGGTTCTTGCTTGCTTCATTTCAACTTGCTAAATGCAACTCACTCGAGATTCTTCAACTAAAATTTTCGCCCTCGAAGACTTCAATAGAAAACCGAATTCGCCAATACTGCTGACAATAAAGCTGACGCCTTGAATCTTATCAATTATTTATAACAAGACGGGCGACATTGATAAAATAGGTAGATGATTAGAATCATTGTCGTTGACGACCTCTGTAACCTTGTGGGAAAATCTTTACCCTAAGTAGGTCTGGATGCACGTCTCGGCAAGTTCAATATACAATTAAGCTTTAAATTTGATATCTTACAAATGTGTAGTTGAGGATTTCAATATCAAATGTCAGTTGATATTGATTCGTGCACTTGAAATACCCGAAGGTGCCGAAAGGCGAAACCCGGGTCGGTTAGCGACCAAACTCTTGGAAAAGTACAAAATTCAAACTTTACGCATGTGTCTTAGTGCTTTATTATGTTTTAGATATATTTATAGCCGGTGAAATAGCACAGTAAGAAGAGAGAGATTAAACGACAGACTAACAATTCTCGTAAAGACACATATTATCGGAATCCTTCGTTGGAAGTCCATATATGCTCCTCGATGACAGCGGATACCCTAGTAAGAACACATTTAGTATTCTCTAAATCTCCCAACTATTATCCCCGACATATTGTTCCCATCGTCAACGAGGCGTGGATGATTTAATAATATTACGATTGCTCGGCATTTGAGAAGCCGCGGTGTTACTATTTAAGTTGTGTTAAGTAGTTTTCCGTTAACAACCATATTTGCCACATTATTTTGTTATAGCTGTGGCTTGAGAAGGTATACCGATATGAAATTTGTGTTACACTCGGCCAGATCAAGTAAGAAAGATTACAACTGGTATTGTTCCGCAGAGACTCTTTTCGTTAAACGTCATCTGGTTGTCTAAATGTAATATATTTGTATCTCGAGGCTTACTGAACATTCAATCTAATTAAATAATAATAACTAATAATTCCTGTAACATTTTGGTTGGTTAAAATTTTAGTTCATATCAACTTTGCACGTATTGAAAAACTCCAAATGCTTCAAATTAGAATTTTTTGAATTTTGTACTTTTCCATGAGTTTTGTCGCTAACGACCCGGGTTTCGCCTTTCGGCATCTTCAGGCATTCCAAGTGCACGGATGTACTTGAACTGACAGTTCAAGTACATCCGTGCACTTGGAATGCCTGAAGATGCCGAAAGGCGAAACCCGGGTCGTTAGCGACAAAACTCATGGAAAAGTACAAAATTCAAAAAATTCTAATTTGATATTGAAATTCCATCAAGCACCCTCAGTCGAAATACTTAATTATATCCAAATGCTTCAATGAAAATAAGTAGAGCAAAATATTACAAATAAACAAAGCATCCCGATACACGTGATAATTTATGATTGCTTTTATATGTATAAATAGTCTGATCCGCTCCAAATGTATAGTCTTTCAATCCTGGTTTTACGCAAGGCTAAGGATATAATAAGAGAGTGGTGGTTTTGATTCAATCGCTCTCTAAAGACACCAATTCCCTTTTAAGGTGTTCACTGTCAATACTAAGTATTTTCGAACAATTATTTTCACTTTCTCTTTCTGGAACCAATTTTATCGCGTGAAAAAGAATTGGATGTATATTATTCCATTTGTACGTTTCATTATCTATGAATAAATAATGTTTTGTTGATCGAATTGTATCCTCTGATAATTTTATTAAAATATTTTTTTCTCGAGTAATGGATTGCGTTTTATGACTTTGAAATAACAATTTTTTGGTTAAATTTGAACTAAAATAATCAAGGTATTTTTAGCATTTTTTTAACTTTGTAAATTAAATAATAACAAATTAAATCATGTTTGTCAACTTTATTTTGTAGTTTTAGTCTCTAAATCAGGGGTTCCCAAAGTGGTCCGTACGGACCCCCAGGGGTCCGCGAGGGACTGAAAGGGGGTCCCTGTCAGTAGAAAAATAAAAGGGGGTCCACGAGATGTAAATGGGGGTCCACGGATTTATTTGACAAAATAAATTTGAAAAAATTTGCATTTAGTCACATAAAATCAAAACAAACATCTGTATATTCAGGTAATACTGTACAAGACATATTACAGGAAGAGTTAATAGGACTTAGCACAGACGAAGAACTCAAGGTAGAATTTAGAAAGGGTTACCAGCAGTTTTGGCTGCAGAAAGATATCCCTGTGACCAGTGACGGCTGGTGACGGGGTGTTGGGGGGTGCAAAGGAAGATTCAACCATTTTTGCAAGAGTTCTTTCCTATTCATTGGATTTTAAAACACTTCTATAGCATGGACTTTCAATTCAGATGTTCGCAATACCAACTGTTTCTCTTCCGTAGTACGAAAAAATAGTTGAATCTTCCTTTTGCACCCCCCAGCACCCCGTCACCAGCCGTCACTGCCTGTGACTTATCCTGCGTTATGTTATGGGCCATCGTAAGATTTTTTAATATCTTTACCTTCTACATACCTCGTGGAAAGAGGCTTCAGTGCGGTGACTAATTTTCTTACGAAAAAAAGGAACAAGTTGCAAATTACAGAACGTGGTGATTTACGACTATACCTCACTAATTTAAAGCCAAATATTGACCAACTTATAATCTCATTAATGAGAGGGATGAACCTGACGCTCCGAAAAAAGAATTCTTTTTTAATATTATTTTATTAAAGAATTCTTATTTATTATAATATGTTTCAATTATGTTTTGTACGATTACTTGTTTGTTGTTTGTTTCTTTGTTTACTTGTTTATTTATTTATTTACTTACACTTCATTTTGATTAAATAAAAATTCAATGAAGAACTAATAAAAAACAACTTTATTTTCACTGTCCACTATACAAAAACTTATCGAATTGTGCTCATATTTGTGTTTGAAAAGTTTAGAAAACTTCATTATTAGGCAACCGGTAGGGGGGGGTCCACCAAAAATGAAATTCTGGTTTGGGGGTCCACGGGGGAAATAAGTTTGGGAACCTATGCTCTAAATGGTTAAGACACATGTTAAAGTGCGAATCCGCCACGATGACGTCACTTGGAAAGGTTGAGCTGCAAAACCGCCACTATCGAAAGTTTGGTGGCTGTTTTTGCTGTAACAAAATTAAAATTGCTTGATTTGGAATAACCAATCTAACAAAAACGCTAATAAGATTTGAATACAATTCAAAAAAACTCGAAAAAGTGTAAAGGAAACATTTAAATCGTTTTTTCGATTGCTGAACAATTTGACTTTGTGGAGAGAGGCGGTTATGCATTTATACCCCTCACTTGGTGGAATGGCATTTTAATAAAAACAATAAAACATTTTTATTACTTTTTCCACATCAAATTTATTGGATCAGGACCGGTTTCGCTCATGGCGAGCGTTGTCAACTGATAATAAATACAACAAAACAGTGATATGTATACAAAGTTTAAGTAATAATTACAAGGCATGCCAAACAATTGGTATTATAACTAAGCAAATAAATTGAAATTTGAATTTTTTGAATTTTGCACTTTTCCATGAGTTTTGTCGCTAACGATCCGGGTTTCGCCTTTTGGCATTTTCAGGCATTCCAAGTGCACGGATGTACTTGAACTGACGCGCAGTAAACAGTTTGTATCGTTTATATACAAAAATATAAGTAGATCACTAAGTTAAAAGGTTATTAAAATGTAAATTAGCGAAATTTGAATGAATACAAGTTTCAATGATTTAAGTGGGTTTGTTATTATTACGGGATTTTTGAAAATATTAATGACCAGATGATAACATAAGAATATTTAAAATAAATCTAGGTTCCTACCCGACCTCTCGTTAATGAATTGATTGATTTCAAGCCTTTATTATTATATTACATTAATGATAGTAAGTGAATTGATATTTAATGTAGTGAGTGTCCCAGATTTTATATTAAAATAGTAATAATATTATAGCAACATTTTTATTGTATTGTTGTATTGTTTATATGACGCCCTTTACACATAAGCGGTCGTTTTATACAACAAAAAGTAATTGAAGATAACGTAAGAGGATATTACTTTGTATTGAAATCCCGCACATCGTTTTTATGCGTTTTTTTAATTAATGTAGTCACCAGATGGCACAATTTTCCCCTTTACGCAGCAGGGATGCACTAACTGCGGTTAGTTTTTTCCATTAAGCTTAGAACGCAGTAATTATAAACATGTAAAGTTATAAATTTGATTGCCCTGGAGTAGTAAGCTCATAACTTTACAAATAACGATTTACAAGGGAGAGTAAAAAGTATGAGTTTTCATAAGATAAAACATCCTACATTCCACAGCATTCATTGTTTTATTGATGGGCTGTAAAAAAGTATTCCGGGCTTACTTACTCATTGTCAATTCTATATTTATGTACGTACAAAATTGTATACCTAAAGACATTTCCCTTCTGAGTTTCTAACACTGTAATCATCAACACTCATCATTATTGCGTTAATTGGGATTGGTATTGGGTCCGTGGCGCAGTTGTCAACGTTGTTGGCTTGCGTGCCGGACCACCCGGGTTCGATTCCCGGTACGAGCGGATTTTTTCAGTTGATAAATCTGTTCAAAGGCATGGGTGTTTGTGTTGTTGAATATCCCTTCCCACTTTTCCTATCCCATAGAGCGACGCATAGCGAGAGCGATTAGCTAACCACTAGCCCTGTCCGAGTCCTCGTATCCTTTCCATTCTCTACTCTCTTCGAAAAAGAGAGGTTGAGTAACTGAGTAACAAGCAGTTCTCGTAGAAAATAATATGTTGAGATAAACTCCGCGAGGAGTCCATATGCTCCAAGTTGGGAGCGGACATGGGAAAAATAAATAAAAATATTGCAGAATTTAAACGCGAAATATTGAAGAAGAGCACCCACGAAATTCGACGATGTTCTAAAACTTCAATGAAAAAGTGTAGTACCACTAAACCAGTGATATACAACATGCGGCCCTCAATGACATTTCATGCGGCCCGCAATGACAAATATCAATCACTTTTTTTCTTCAGAACTTTTGAGGGACGACGGAAGAACAATATAAAACAATAAAATTTACAATGTTATATTCACTAAAAATATCGATATTATAATCAGTTTTACCCATGCGGCCCTCGAACTATCTGAGAATTTATTATCTGGCCTTTCTCCCAAAAAGGTTGTGAATCACTGCCCTAAACCCTATATAAATGAATGCCGCGCTCATAGATAATGCATTTACATATGGTGTATTTAGAAATTTGATCTTTTAATGGAGTTATAAGTGAAATATTTGTATGAAACAGCAATGACTGTGCATTATGGTTTTGTACTATTTTCAACTCTTGCGCCTCCATTGCATGCGCATATTACACCTAATGCCTTTTCTGTAATAGAAATATTGTTTTGTACCTCACCAAATAAACATATTAAAATTAGATGGAACGCAATATGCCGACACTTTATCGACAGGAATTGTCAACCACGTTTTAAATAAAATATTAATTCACTATTTCATCGCCCTCGAGGAAGAACTCACCATATACAGTTTTTGATCGAAATAAGTCATTATACTGGTAATCTTGCAATTTCGAACTCTATCTTTCAAAAAATCACAAAAATTCTAACTAAACACTATAATCACTTTCGAGGTGTTCACTATCAATACTTGGTGGAATGGCATTTAAATAAAAACTCGTCAGAACTATGTTTTAAACCTGCATCAAATCAATTTGTCACATTTAATAACTTATTATTACCATATAAAACTAAGATGTTAGAACAGAGAAAATATGTATTGTGTACCCTGTCTATAACGGTATATAAACATGATTTAATGTAGGTTTAAAACATAGTTCTGACGAGTGCGTAAGCCGAAATAGCTATCAACAATTATATAAAATAGTTTCTGTAGAATTAAAATACATTGTTATTTTTCTCACCATATTACAATGGAGTTCTATCAAGTAAATGCCAATTCAATCAATACACTTTTAGTAATTATTCCATACTGCATTTATTGAGATCAGGAACGGTTTCGATGGTCACGAGCATTCATCAATTGATAATGCTCACGATGAGCGAAACCGGCCCTGATTTCAATAAAGCCTATGTGGAATAAGTACTAAAAATGTGTTATTATTTTCATTAGACGTGAAAAATTTTACTGAAGTTAAATCTTTAAAAAAATCGTTTCCTTCTAACATAGAGCAATATTTTTTTTCAAAAATTTAAGTATCCTAGTATCTCAGGATTTAATTTTAAAGGATAAACAGGTTTGTTGGTGAGTTCTTTCTTCCTTGAGAGCACAGGTGATTTATACCCCGTTTATTTATGCTGTGGAGTCGGTCTAAAAAAGTCCGACTCCGACTCCAGCATTTACGAAAACCACGACTCCGACATTGACCAAAAACACGACTCCGACTAAAAAAAGGTTAATATCGTCACTTTTTTCCCCTAATTTTCTTATTTATGTGTATTCAATTAAATATCAACCCTATCAATGCGGCCACAAGCCAAATTTGACGTATTAAATGCATAAATAAAAAGTTCAAAATTTCCGACTCCGAGTACGACTCCGGCCAGAACGCCGCGACGACTCCGACTCCGACTCCACAGCCCTGATTTAACATAACATTAAGTTTATTTAATGAAAACTGATGAAAGAATCATTTTTACGGAAGTTCTAGCGCAACGGTCACCAAACTACGGCCCGTCAAAGATTTTCATACGGCCCTCCAAAAAATTTCGATTTTTGAAAATAAATTAGAAAAATATATATTTTTTTTAATTTCATGATTTTGTTGTGAATACACAACTATTTATTTCAATCCATAAATTGGTACCTATAAGAAACGACAACGTATGAACTAGAGGTCTGCACGGGCTCGGTTTGGTCCGCGGGCCTTACCCGGCCCGGCCCGCGTGCCGGGTCGGGCCGGATAACGAAGGTTTGGATTCGGGCCCGGGCCGGGCTCGGACGCAAGCATACAACAAAATGCTGGAGTCGAAGTCGGACTTTTTTTTCCGACTCCACAGCCCTGGTTAAAATGCGTCATAACCGGTTCATATGCTTCATAATCTAAAATGCGCTGACGATTCTTATAAAAGAAATGGTTGCAGATAGGTACCCCACGACGTTAAATCCATCCCGAGAGGATTGGCCAAATCTTTTCGTATGCAGAACATAAGCACGCCCAAAAAGATCATTCCGGTAGCTAAATATCTATAAAACCAGTATGCATGTATGAAATGTAATTATTTTAAACAATTAATAAAGCCACACTCGACGGCTTTACTTATATAATTTAAATAAAATAAGTGCATTAAAAAAACATGAAAAGTTTCTTCAAACTCCCCACTAGCCTTAAATCGTCCCCTAATTCTATAGGGGACCTCCCGATTTCCAAAGTATCAGTTGATATATGTAGATACTACAGTGAAACCCCGATTCTACGTTTTTCAAGGGACCATAACAATCAAACGTTAAATGAGGGAAACGACGAATGCGGGAAAGCTTAAATATAAAATTTATACTTTTAAGAAACGTTTATAGTTATTAGACTTTCTTAACTGAATTATTCATTTTTTTAATAAGTCCTTAATAATAAATACGTTGCTTCTTTGCAGTTTAGTACTTCAATTTTAACAAAGACCCTTCAAATTCGCATTTTTTTAACAGATTCCGCACCTATTCTCAGATCTTGGAGTAGGAAAATATTTTACATGTTCATTATTGCGTTTTTCGAAATCTTCTTCTACAAAGGACACAGGAGCTCAGTAAGCGATCACCGTAAACATTATGACCATGAATCGTAAACTCACTTGCAGTCTCGGTTTTTTCTACGAACCGATTGGATGAGGTCGAATAGCAAATTGAGAAATATTCAACAAAAACGGTCAATCGGGATAATATTTGTGACGGGCCATAATATTTAGAACATAAATCGAGGAACGATTAATGCGGGATTTTTTAACATTGTTCTTATGGGTGTTTTGCCGTGACCATAGAAAATGAACGAACCACGCGGGAAAACGTTTTATGCGAGTACGTTAGATCGGGGGTCTACTGTATATTTATTTTAACATTCACGAAAATCTTACAGATTCTAATGCTTTGACAGAGAATAAGCAGCTCTCCTCGCGCATCCTGTTGTTTTTTTTGTTGTTTTGTTTTTGTAATAATATCATTTCATAAAAAAAATAACTAGATAAACCACTCGCTTCGTGACAGACTGTTTCCCATCGTGTAACGTCGAACAGCTGGTAACGCTTCGCATTGTACCGCATCATTCCGCAGATGAGCTACAATTCTTCGAACTATGACGTATCAGGTTGCTGCATCACTTTTCTCAGTGTGTGGGTGTATTGTGATCTCACGGAAAGCGAAACACGTTGATGCTCATATAATATTCTATTTATAATACACGATCAAAGTTTTTTAGACCAGGGGGTTGGGCGGAACCTGCGGACTCTTGACTCAATTTTTTGTACGCAGAATGCAGCCTTCCAACATGTAAATTCTTCCCCCTTCCCTTATTAGCCAAATATTAGTGGTACAATTCACAAGAGTCTTTACAGTTAAATAATACGAATATATAAATTGGAGAGAATCATAGAAGAAATGTTTATCTTTCTGGATTTTGTTGACATTATTTTACACAAAACAAGAGTTTTTCTTGAAACTAGTCTAGAATATCTTTGTTAATTCAAACTCTCGGTTATTTGGTTTCCTAATATAATCGTCATATTATTCGTACTGTAAAATGGTATGCTTGTTTTCTTTCCACTTTACAAAGTAGAATTTTCAAGTGCTTGAGATTCAAACTCATTGATCTGCTTATTTTTTGACTTCATTCGTAAATTTGTGAAGCAATCATAGTGTCTCTATAATTGCCACGAGGAATGTATTCACATTTTTAAAAATGTAAATGAATGGGTCTTCAAATTATAGTTTCACATGTCGATGAGATCAGTCTCAAGAAGTCTAAAATAAACGCGCTGATGAATCATTTATTTGAAAGAATATTTTTTTGATTTATAATATTACGTATGATCTAACGTTTCTTCTTAGATAAGAGGTGCCCAGCATGTGACCGGCGCACTAAATTTATTGTGTTCCGCTCTTAAACGCAGCTCCTAACATCGCATTACCAATGCGTTCATGCGTGGATAACTTTAACCTTAGACCCTAGATGACCTGGACTGCTATTTTATATGTACATATATGAAATTTTCCCGTTAGCAAATCCATTTTGGTATGAAAGTCGAAATGAAAATATACACAATATTATAACGATGTGTAACATTAGATTAAAAGTGCTGTTAAAGATGGAACAAATGTTTGATGCTTTCAAAGATTTCCTCGGTCATATAAATTTGCACAAATGTGAAAAGTCAAGACCGAATGATTCGTATGACAAGAATCAACTTATAAAACTCATTTCCAAAGTCAAACTTCAATGGTTTCAAAAACAAGTTTCGCATTTAAATGGTTAGTCGCGCAAATAACATTAGCACTAACTTCTTACTAATCCTTATTACTTATTTTAATGTTATAAGTAAAAAAAATGATTAATTGTAATTTATCGGATGTTCTGTAACTTTTTTTGTGGCCCACTTCCAAATTAAGTTGGGTAACTCTGCCTCAGTAAGAACATAATTAAACGAAATATTTAAAAGCCATTTCATAGATCGCGGACTTGTTGATTTAGTTACATAGAAATTTCCAAAAATGTTTCCTTTTCAAAGCGTATTCGAATAATGATT
Organism: Himalopsyche kuldschensis; assembly: GCA_028554975.1. Taxonomy (NCBI): domain Eukaryota; kingdom Metazoa; phylum Arthropoda; class Insecta; order Trichoptera; family Rhyacophilidae; genus Himalopsyche; species Himalopsyche kuldschensis. Next base: position 165,666 of record JAHFWI010000028.1, read on the forward strand.
TTGTACAATTTTCTTCCTTCATAAAAAAAACCAGAATAATCAATGTAACAGGTTTAAAAAATTCAATTGGTAGTGTCTTCTGATGTATAATTTACACCTGTCATGAATATTATTACGTGTTACCCGCATCATGTAAAATAATAATTATGAACTCATGACAGATGCGTTTAATAGTTGTTTTGAGATGTTATTTCTTTTACTTGATAAGAACCATGTGATTTGAAGGTCTGCAATGTTGCCACCGTGAGAAAAGTATTCAATTTTCGTCATCACTGAACTAGCGTCATCATAATGTTATGTTACATTATTTAGTAGTGCATAATTTAATAGCGCTGGAAAATTTATTTCTTTGTTTTTTTACTACACTTGTAAAATAAAGTGGTCTTTCATCATCAGTCGTCGTCATATTTATACTACAATTTTAAACATTCAAGACCGATTTCATGTAGCCACAAGATTCCGACTTCAGCATTTATCAAAACCACGACTCCGACTCCAACATTGACAAAAAACACGACTCCGACTAAAAAAAGGTTAATATCGTCACTTTTGTTCCATAATTTTCTTATTTATGTGTATTTAGTTGAATATCAACCCTACCAATACGGCTAATAACCAAATTTGACATATATGTTAAAATAATATTTTCAAAATTTCCAACTCCGAGTACGACTCCCGCCAAAACGCCGCGACGACTCCGACTCCGGCCAAAAAGCCCCGACTCCACAGCCCTGAGGTTAAGAACTTGTAGGTGGCTGCATACTATTTAGAACTCAATATGTATCTTACTTTTATAGGAAACTTTAAAAACTTGAATTTAGCCTTTTCCATCAGTGAAATACATTCGTAGATTTTTCAATCATGCTTCGTCTTTTCCAGTGCACATACGTAGCTCTATTTTCGCGTGATAATTCAATGTCAGACTTCATTGATAGTGCTCTCGTGTTCCCAAAAGACATGTCCGATTCCAAGGATCTGTCAACCTTCGTGCGGCCACTGGAGGTGATTTAATAAAACGGTGATGCTATTATTGATAACCGCTGAAGTGACGATGCCAAGGATGACTCATAAAATACAATATTCATACAACAGCATTCTGCGGCATGGCCAACCAATAAATGAATGAGTCATCGACCGCGTGTTTATCTGCATTCCCAACGGATAGTAAGTTCAGTCTGGTACTTGCGTTGTACAAACCTAATCAAACCGTTCCTACATTCATACTATTATAATAGTACCTACCTACTACTAACTTCATACATACACATCTCTCATTTACGCGTGATGGTGTTGGTGCTGATACTTCATGTACAAGGATAAAGTTATTTCTTACAGAGCGACTTTAATTTCAAGAATCGAAGTTGAGATTCACGGAAGCAATTAAATACCTAAGTTTATGTTTACATTTTTTTTACTGTTGAAAAAAACAAAATATGCAATTATTATTGCGTCGTTGCCAAGCTAACTCACCGTCGATCTAAACGAGAAATACGTTTTTATCACCAAAGCTTTTTCTTACTGTTCCACGAATGAAGGTTATCCCAAAAAGTAAACTCAATAAAAAGTCAATTGGTGGAATTGTATAACAAGCTCTGTTGTATAATTTTGTGTTTCGGCGACTGAGAATGCTTGCGAGCTATCCCTATCGACTGACTTGTTTTAAAAATAAATTTCTGTTTAAAAATGTAATTATTTACAATTAGATTTATCGTGGTCACTCCGACTCCGTGAACTAATTGAAAGACCTTTTTAGTAAATAAATCATATTTTTTCTACTTATTTCACATAGTTTAAAATGATCAAGACCGCTTTCGCTCATCGCGAGCATTGTCAACTGATAAATATTTAGCAAACAAGGTTATTTATATAAAATTGAGAAAGATTACAAGGTTAAGAATTTAAGGTTTATCAAAAAAATATACGAATTAGCTAGGATTAACACGTCAACGACTTCTTACAAGTAAATAAACACTTAAGACGAGGCTGTCAGATACAACTGAAAGTCCCGTACATTGTCCATATCTGTACATTTTCAAAGGATGTGTTCAGCGTACTGGTTCATATTGCTGCATTTGCATATTGAACTACTCACTAACCAGTCAGTCAGGAAGAGTTTGGTGCTGTAATTAATTCCAGCTTGAGAGAAAAATATCGCAATCTTCAATCAAGGATTTAGGCCTCCCCTTATCCTGGTTCTGCATTACTATCACCAATCTATGCACACTTCCTGAGGTCGTGCGGTCGTTCTTTTACATCCAGTATATCTTAATGTGTCGTTTCTCCTTTCTAATACTCGATTATTCCGTCGATGTTTCTGTACCCTATTGGCATTTCCCTCTATTTTTAGTAATTATCAAGATGATTGAGGTTTTCGATATCTGAACGAGGCTTCGATCCGGATTTATTTAATTTTGTTATTTCCGGATACGGGTACCGATTCCGGTACGTGGCGCAGTGGCAACGGCTTTGACTTGGGTGCCGGACCGCCCGGGTTCGATTCCCGGTACGAACGGATTTTTTCAGTCGATAAATCTGTTCAAAGGCGTTTGTGTTGTTGAAAATCCCTTCCCACCTTTCCGATCCCAAAGAGCGACGCATAGTGACAGCGATTAGTTAATCACTAGAGTAAGTACTAGATAATAAAAGCTATGAGATCTTACTAAATTTAAACGTTCCATATGTCATGTAGTTTATTTAAGGCTTGATAAGGTGATGTTCTTGTTTTAATTGCGTCATTGTACTTAATACGCAATACATGTAGATATTTAATTCATTTTGTACAATTTAACACCCCAAGCCAATCTATCAATAATAAATCACATTTTCTCACGTATCATCGGTATACATGAGATAAAAGCATAGTGCAATATGATACTATAATTGAAATGGGATTCGACCCGATCCCCGACCGCTGCCGACCAACGCGTAATGGTGAAGTTTTGTGAATTATTCATCACGGTGAGTGGCTCCATGGAAGCGCATTGATTGAGTGGGATGTAGTCTGAAGTGAATAATTTGCATATGGCCAATTATAATATCAATCATATTTTTTTGTATGGACGACTTTGTTGCAAAGTTATTAATTTAATGGGCTCGCATCAATCTTTCAAATACGTTGACACGCGATTCGCAAATTTTCGCTTCATCGTTTTCACTGCATGCATGTGTCCGTGTGTCATTTTTTTGAGGTAACGGAGGAATTAAATAAAATTTTCGCAAATGAGGACAATTCTGCGAAAACAGTTAGTTATAACGTATTGCTTTTTTGTGGCTTTTTAAATTGGGACTTAACTGTACACGTATATGTACTTCCATCGTCAGCATCATTCATTCATTAACTGACATATTGAATATAATAACACATTTTTTGTACTTATTCCACATTAGATTTATTAAGATTATGACGGGCATCGCTCATCGCGAACATGTTCGAGATGAGCGAAACCGGTTCTGATCTTAATAAATCTCACGTGGAATAAGTACCAAAAGTGTTTAAATATTTTCTATTATATTGCTATTTCACCAAGTATTGACAGCGAATACCTAAAAAGTGATATTGAATTATATTGTCAGAAGTATTTATGAATTTTGCCACAGCAACCCAGGTCGCCACCTAGCTTTTTCGGAGTCTATGTATGTATATCTTTATTGTGATTTGAGCAACCACCGAGACAAAGCGTAGAAAATTTTGATCAGAACCGTCAAAAACTTAAAGCGCATATTGATTTATGTCGAATTATTTGAATATCGCAAGTTCGACTCGACAATTAAGACATTGGTCACTCAACGTGAAACACAAGAGCGCATGGTTAAATAACGTTTTAAATGAGGTTCTATTTATCTTCCAGTGTCATGATTCGCTACCGTAAATCATCACCAGCAGAACGCAAGCGTTGGTCACAACCGCCGAAGGTTAAAAGGTCAATAACACGAATTGTATAGTTTTCCCTGAGTAAATCTTCGTTCACTGTCCCTTCTGTAGCACACAACTCATCTGGTAAATAAAGGTGGTGGTTCTCTCGGTATAAATTCACCATGATGTCACCTCTTGAGCAATCATCCATTTGTATATAACTATCGCAGCAAACACAGGTATATATGTTTTTTTTCTTTTCAATGGATCGTAAATACATGCGGGTTTTTCGCTGGAAATAAAACATTGCAAGTGGGTAGCCGTTGGGCTCTTTATTTTCTCGGGTTTATTTAATATTGATATTGACACAGGTGCTGCGTGCATACTAAAATCAACGACATGCTGCAGGTGTGTTTGAAATAAGTTTGCTCAACTATAAAAATGGAACGACCCGCTTTCAATAATACAATTTATGGGATTGTTTTGCTACTCACCGGATGTCGGGGAAAATTGTTTGCCTTGTCTCAAATTTAATTCACCCACTCCGCTAGCCTCCATCTGGGGATCTGCGGTCTGGCAGACACTTCGTGCTTATTCCACTTGAATAAAGCCAATTTCGATATTACAACAGTTTATCCGATACATTTCGACAGACGAAACCCAATATTGACAGCGGTGTCTGACAAATATTGAGAGTGATGCCTTTTTTTGTAGTTTGTCAATTCAGTGTGATCTATAAAAAATCAGTTTTACACAGCCTGGCAGAGTTGTCTTATTTTGCCTTGATGTAAATTGTACATACAACCTTATAAATGAAAATATGGAGACTCCAATAACTCGACATCTCGAGTACCGAGCAGTACAATTTGAAAATACTCGATTAGTTTCAGATGTACTAAAATATATATTTATTTAATTTCTTTACTACATATATTTCTAAAATGACAGAGAATTGCACGTCTCAAATTTTAAATTGGTTCGACTTTTTGTTTTTATCATTACCGCACTCTCTTTGTTGCTGTGAACGTCGGCTTTGTAGTTAGCAATGAATTAAATAGTGCATCCAGTTTTACTGCCCGCTGTTCAAATGATACCAACTTTTTAATGAGTATATATTGTTTTAAATTAATAGATAAAATTTTGAAATAGATCTTCATTTATAAATTAAGAGTATTACTCGAGTATTTTTCAAAATACCCGAGTATCGAGTACATACTTGAAAAATGGAAGAGTATTCTCGAGTATCTATTATTTGAAAGCATTTAAACGCTCTTTGAGCTTTAAATGACAGTACAAATAATAAGGCATTTGGGTTTTACTTAATATATTTTTATTATTCTATATTATTATATGTTTGCATTGTATCAGCTTGCGTTTGCGTATGGGCGAAAATCTTAGGTGATCTCCGCATTTTTACTAAGACGGCAGTACTGATAAACCGTAAGTGCTTGAAAACGGTTTCAGTATGTTGTTGAATATATTTATTATTATATATTTATACATATGTTTAAATATTCATTCAAATACAACTCATTCACGCATAGTGAATCATGCCATTGAAATTAAGATATCAAGTACAATGTGTATTATTACTTGCATTCTGTGGCTTATGATTAATGCGAAAAGAAATATCTCTAATATAATAATTCACACATGTTTAATGACCCACAAAATTTGACACTGTAAATTAGTCATTTGAGACAAAACAATGACAGCGTTAATAGTAAGTTAGTAATAGTAAAAACTTATATATAAAACCGAAACGGCGTATTTATGTCTGTGGGTCTGTAATTCCCTTTTGCATTGTTGGTCATTAAGTTGCCATAAAAACGAATATGAAAGAAAATATGTTTGAATTTTTATCGGCGAAGACATTTAGTCAAAATGTAATAAATTAGTCTTCTACTGAACTTTTCCCGGCTTTTATTATTAATAATAATGTTTATTATTTACGTGAATGTATTATTTGACATTTCTTTGACAGCAAATTAGATTTTTTCCTTGAATTTGGACATTTTAATGGGCGAGAATGGGGCTGTCATCTAATTAAATAAAGTTTGTGATTTTATTTTAACACTATTTTGGATTTTAGATTTTGTGATATAATTATGTCGAATGATATAACATTAAATAATTATTGGTCGCTTAGTCCGAGCGACGCCGGGTAGCAATACTAGTTATTTATAACACAACAAGTAAAGTATGCTATTTCAAGTTTGATCATTTTTCCTTCATAGCGCTACTGTTCTGTTAATGGTCTATAGATTATCGCCTTTTATTATAACTACATAATATGTTCATATTAACAACTGTTTCATTTTTATTTGCTAATCTGTTTTGGCGATGATACATCAATGTTATTGCATTCAGTTTATAATGCTATTGTATTTAGTTAATTGGTGAATTATAGAACGCCCATACAAACAACTTTTTGTTTATAATGACGATATTTCGAAAATATGTTGATATATTTTTGACATTCAAATGAGGTGATGGGATGGAGGTGATGGGATGGAGGTTCAAAAACACTAATGTGGCGATGCCCTATATATTTATTTCAGATACTCAATATTTTCTCCAATATGTTTGATTGGTTAGTCGAAGTCGAAAATTCAATAATATTGAATACGTTTCGTGTAGAGGTCTGCACGGGCCAAAATTTTAAAATCGTACCCGGCCCGAGCCCGAAAATCTCCGACCCGAGCCCGAGGTTCATTCACGAACATCTTATCCGAGTCCGACAGTTTTTCAACTTTTCAACAAAATTTTAATCATCGTTTAAAATCAAATTATAATATGCATGTAATTTAGATATACAATAATGGCGTATACATCCAGAATAATCGGATTTATGTTTTATTTTTTGTTTCCCCAGGCCCGAATATAAACCTTGTTTACCCGATCTGCGCGGGCTCGACTCGCGGGTTTACCCGAGCCCGCGCAGACCTCTATTTAGGAATGTATTTCATAGTTTTATTATTTCACTCTTGATGTTAAGTAAACATTTGAACGCCGACACTAATAATACTAAACGCATTCAGGTAAATAAATAAAGATCGCTCTTTGTTTGGTTTTCCTGTTAGTGATTACTCGAAGCGCTGGGCTTTGAGGAAAAGTGAAATTTTAGAATGCAGCGTTGAGCACGTTCCGGTTATTTTGATCGTCAATCATGTGCCTGTCCATCTATTACTAGATTATTTTTCTGTAATTATTACCATCCCTATATATTTATAAAGTATTGAACTCTAGTCTTGGAAATCTTCCTCCTCGCCTCGTCTTCACCTATCTCTTTGCCCTCTACCCGAATTCTGCGATCCCAAACGTTTGTCAAATGATTTTACGGAGATATTTATTAATCGAATACTTATTTAGCTCTCGTGAATTCAGAGAAGTGTTTTGCGTTACTAAAGAGTAGATATAAAACAAAAACCAAGATTATGATAAATTGAACACTCCAATAGATTTAAAGAAATTATAAAGACGACTTTAGTTTACAAAATCTGACCGATTTCGCTAGTGAAATAATTATACAATTGACGCATAAAGCAAAGTTTTCATTTGATTGAATTGAAAATGCAGATATGTTGAGTGAAATCGGTTCAGGGTTTTTTCAATAAAAATATTTTTTATCTGTACTAATAGTAATGCCATTCCATCAAGTATTTACATATCAACAGTAAGCAATATCAGATTAAGCGAATTGATAATCATAAATATTTTGGTTGTTTTGGTTCGAATGTCCCGTATATTGAAATAATCAATGATGCCAAAATCTTTTTCGGTGGTATTTTCTTGCACCTTTTGTTTCTTAGATTCCATAACCGCAATGATTCTTAGAAGGTAATTTCAAAATATGTTTATCGCTTTTCAAATACACACGGAGTTACAAATAATTATATGAGTCCTTAATTATTTTTATATACCAATATCTGTTAGTTTTAGTATATTTATGTTTCTTTTTGTATTTATATAGAATTATTTCGTTCGTGATAACACTGCTTGTACATTATGTAAATCTTTGCATGCTCATGTTTTATTTCAATGTTAGGCATATAAATTTAGATGTGTTACAGGTTTAGTTTATTAGTGCATATCCAAAAAACCTGAATATTGTACCTACGTATGTACTTGCTGTTGCACATGCACATGAACATTCATGCATACTTTATGATGCAGTCTGCAGTGTTGGCGGCGGAACCAATCTTGATATTTTAATCTCTTCCATGCAAGACGAACGCAGTTCATTGAAAAGCCTCTACCCATATTGTGTCGCTTATCAAAGTGTATTAATGATACTTTAGTTTGTCACGGTTTGTGTATAGCTTTTCTTTGTAGCATCTTTCTGTAAACGTGATTAATAATTACGTAACCAATAATTATTGAAGTCACCGACCATTTTTCCCAAATAACAAAGCGATCAAATTTTCAATAAAAGTGAGAACATTGAAACATGTTTTATATTATTCGGTTTAATTCATATTCGTTGATAGCAGTGATACACAACCTTTTTGGGAGAAGGGCCAGATAATCAGTTCTCATATTGATCGAGGGCCGCATGGGGAAAAGTAAATAAATTATTGATATATTTAGTGTATAAAATAAAAAAATTTAATATTTAATATTGTTCTTCTATCGTCCGTCGAGCGCAACCGGTCCTGATCAAATAAATTTTATGTGGAAAAAGTACTAAAAATGTATTATTATTTTTACTATTATTTATTTTTTAATGTATTATAAGTTTAAAAACTTGTCGAAAAAAATGTTTATAGTACTATTTATAATAATTTGGACATGGGACGTGGTCGAGTGTCAACGTCGTCGGCTTCGGTTGCGGAGTGCACGGGTTCGAATCCCAGTCCTTATATTTTTAAATCGAATTATTGATTTCTGTTCGGAGACGCGGATGTATTTTCATCCTAAAATTCCTTCCCACACCCCTGCTATCCAAAAATGGGACGTAGCTAGAACGATTAGCCAACCACTAGTCTTGTCCTAGTCATATCTTTTCTATCCCTAATCTATTCGACAAATAGACGTTGAGTAACACGCAGTTGTCGTGGAAAACTTCTGTTGGGATAAACTCCAGAAGGAGTCCATACATTGGGAGCGGAAATGGTTAAAAAAAACATGTTTAACACAAAACGACAAATATTCTGTATGTACTGAATAATTTGTAGCTCATCTGTTTCCAACTTAGACATAGGTAGCAAATGAAATATCGTACAATATCACACCCTCGCGGAAATTTTGGTAACGCTTCGAAAAATGAAATGAATTCATTGCTTTTAAAACATTTAAAACATTTAAATAATTGTATATATTTTAATACATATCTATGGCTTTATTAAAGAGTAAATTTGCTATCTCCGTTTTTGTCAATTGTGCAGGAGATGGTAAAAACTAATTATTTGGTATTTTCAAACCGATCGGGAAAATTTCAAATAGGACTTTCAAACGATTTTTTAAATTTTTTATTTTATATAAAAAAAAATATTTGGCATTACAGCATACGCCAATGCGCCAAATATTCTTAATCATGAAAGTCATACGAGATTAACTCGATGATAAATAATGAATCAGTTGTGCACAAAATCAACGATAAATAACATACACGCAGCCCAAGATATCTTTTTTCAATTGAAAAAATCTGTCCTTGCCGGGAATTGAACACGGGTCCCCTGATCGCTAGGACAAAGCTTTTGCCACTAGACCACAGGGACCGACTTATTTGTACCACCGCTGAAAAAAAACGAACGAATGACAGGTGACAATAGAAAGTGGTGGAGTTGGATAATTAGCAGAGAACGTTTTTACGGTGTACTCAAATATGTTTTGGTTATAAAAAAAAATATGGGGCATGCACATTGCATGGCACAACAAGAGGGCCTCATTAAGCCTTTTTCAGCCAAAAGCGGAGTTTGCAAAATTACTCCTTAAGCCATTGATATTCTCCTAATCAAAACATCTGATTCTGTTTTATTGTTAGTTTGATTGAAGAATACAGAGGGAATTATTGTCATGGTTTACTTCTTCAATTGAAATTTGAGTGTTTTGTTTTTGCTATGCTAAGTTTGTTTCGAAATCCAAATACTTATCTCGCGCCTTCGTTTCGTTTTGAGGTATCGAATCACTCCATTCAAATTATCGTCCATTACCGTCAACTCGGCTGGAAATTAACGCTTCGTTATTTTATCTATTGCCGGGATCCGATTCGAATAATTAAATTTGAATTCAAATCACAGCAACGGTATGCGATTGGTCGACAGCCTGGCGCCGCAGCAGCCGTGACCCACTCAACACGCGACGGCCTATCACGGATACTGTATGACGTTGCAAAAAAACATTGCGCAAATCAGACAAAGTGTCACTGTCATGTAGGACATCAATCATAATGATAGATTCCTCATGTGTTTTGCCAAAGGCTATAACTATACAATGCATCTGTTGAACACGTCTCCGGCTGCAAATATTAATTCGCGTGTTCCAGTCCAATTGTAAAACATATTCGACGCTCGATGTTCGATTACAGTCTTTTCTATACCGGAATCCAGGGCTGTGAAGTCGGTGAAAAAAAGTCCGACTCCGACTCCAGCGCTTACCAAAACCACGACTCTTTACCTTTTTGACCCGTTATAAACATCTCTTTTATTGCACGAAAATTAAAATCAACCATGTTTTGTTTGGTTAATAAGTACCGTAAAACGGAATGAATAGAGACTCGTATAGAATATAGGTTCATATATTCCAATCATTACAATCTGTATTTTTGTCTCTATTCACCTGCCAAGTCTCGATTTACCCTCTCCCGTCTCTATTCACCCCGATTCAATGTGAATAGAGACATCAAAAAAAAATTGATTGTATCTTAATAACGATAGTGAATATTTGAAAAATATTGTCATGAATGTCTAGTAAGTAGGCACATAGAAACAAGTTTCAAGCCATTCATATTTGAATTATGTGGCGCAGTATGAAGATACATAGCCGTGAAGAGTTACCCCGTGTCTTAGGTAAGCGACGCGAACCGGCAAGAGAATTTAGGCGAATCCAGTCAATTTAAAACGTAGTTGATCAAAGGTCTTATGTGCCATCGCTCGGCCAGACGCAATTAACGCTCTGGTGAGCTTGGACCGTTTCATATTTTCAAGCGATTCGCGTGCGCCATGAGTGCGCACTTGAAGCGACTTGCGACATATGCCGTCCTGACCGGATCGCTTCGCTTACATATGACACTTGCATGGGCTAGGACCGTTTGATATTTTAAAACTCTGCCGCTTTCAAAGCCGCGCCGGTTCGCCCCGCCCAGATTCGCCCAGCTAAGACGACCCGTAAGTGTCTCTATTCACAGCGTTTTAAGGTAACACAATAATTTTCGTTGCTGACATGTGCTCTTGACAACATCTTCACGCCGTCGTTATTGTTTGGCTATATTAAATTTTGCTTAAAAAATTAAATTCCACAGTCCATCGTCTGTTACGAGATCCAAAGATTGTCGACTCGCCCAAGTGTGAGCAAAGGTATTTGACACTACCATGATGTTGAATAGACGGTCGCCGTCGAGACAGTTATCGCGTCTAGCAAGATTTTCATACACTCATTCCATCAATATGTGAGGAATTCATAAGCCATCGATTAAAAAACCAACAACCTTTCTAAGGTCAATGACTTTTGGGTTCCAATTTTACCATTCTGGGTGATATATTATACATACAAAGGTATATCATTATTAATTTATAAGAAACTAACCTGAAATATTGGCATCGCTTAAATTGTTCAGTGTATCATTTATATTTATGACATTGGCATCTCATTTGAAAGACTTTAGCTGCCACTTTTCAACCGCGCTGCCGCGCAATTGGTAGCATTTCCATTTAAACGTTATGTGTGATGGCTTTACTTGACCCTGCCGGTTGATGGTAGTAAGGAGTCTGGAAAAAGCCATATTTGTTGGTCATCGAAATGTGACGAATCTAGTTGTTTCGCTGCACAATTTCCCCGTGGATGTGAGTGAGTTCGAACAAACAAAAGATCTTCAAAAATATTATGTCATAAATCACTCAATAAAACTTTTAGTTAGAGTTATTTTGTTCTACAAGAAAGCATCCAGATTATAATCATTTGAAAACGTCATATTCGTTACGAGGCATTTTTGCGAAATTGTGCAAAAAATAGATATAGACAAATATAACTTTAAAACTGTGAGACATTTAAAAAAATAATTGTGACACCAGCTGTACAACACCTTGTTGCACATTACTGTTTCTATTTAACTTGCTTTTATAAGTGATACTCAACCTTTTGTTTTTTTTAAGATAGAAAATCGGGATTTCACCTAAAACATTATAAATGACAAGCCAATATATTATAACATATTATCCTAAATATATTATTCAATAAAAAACATTATGTTATATTTAAACTGTCTGCTGATTTTTCTTTCAATTTCTAGGAAAATCACCGATTAATTTTTTTTTGTGAACATTTTTTTATATTCTATTTTTATAATGATGCTTTGGATGTTTACATTTCGACGCCTCAGTTAGACAGGCGAAAAGATTCGCCGGCAAGTCATCCGTAACCAATGAGTTAATTCAAGTATCGAGTCATTCAATTGTCGTTTCTCTCAACCCAGGCCATCCACCTTTACTTATTGATTATATTCTTGCACTCGCTATTATTATTAATTGGCTTAGTTTGGTTAGCATGTGAGCTTTATCAGGATCAGTGGGTCAATTAAAACCAGTTGACCTCACATTTATTGGTTAAGATTATTCAGATGCGAGGGCTAGCTTGACATTACACGTCACTTCCTGCCATCTCGAAGAATATCAGCTGCCGAGTGTCACGCAACCATAGATATTTATCAATTAACATTAATAAATCATTATTTCCGAATGCAGCGGAAATTATTGCATAATTTGTTATCTATCATTGAAGTAAGTATTTATTATGTCAATAAAGTAGCAATATGTACATTCATATGACGCAAGTGGCTTGGTGTGTGCATTTTTAAATATTGTTATATACATATAATATGCATCAAATTTGAATTGAATACTTTTCCATTAGTTTTGTCGCTAATGAGCTTGGTTTTGCTTTTCGGCCCCTTTAGGCATTTCAAGTAAACGAATGAAGTTGTAGTGACGTTCATTTAAAATCTAAACCCAGGTTGTTAGCGACAAAATTCAAATAAAAATTTGTATCGTTCTATGATTTAAAGCGATGTATATGTTACAGTGAAACTGTATTCTCAGTGAAAATATATTCTTCTCCAAGCTGTCATTGAAATTAAATTTCACCGCCCTATCTTCAGTCCAACGTTTGTCTGTGTTTTTCTTTGGTTCTCTTTTTATGAAAGGGTCTACATACTTGCTGATTTTGTTTCATTGAAGCAAACCAATATTTTAGGCCGGCAAATCATCGACTTGGACCAATAATTTCAATGATCGTGACCAGTGAAATCATGTTGTCATACAAATCTATTACTTGATACATTTTCACTGAGAATACTGTTTCACTGTAACATATACATAGCTTAGTAGAAAATTTGGTGCATGGTTAATTACTGTGACAAGAGGTAGACGCATGCTGATTCCTAACAACTAAACAACATTTACTATCATAAAAAGATAAGCTGTACAAGTTCAGCTCATGACACGTGTCTGCATTAAGCCATTAGCCAAGCACACGTGTTTCCTGTGTTTTAACAAGTGAAACTGATATATTACGTTATACCATCATAACACTCGCGGTCTGGTTTCTAGTATAGACGCTTATACAATCGGGGATCCTTTTAAACGGCCTGTTTCCGATCTATAAGGGTTCCGTTCTGGGTGGGTGTTCCAGCTGAAAATGATTGAGACTTTAAAGGAAACTGCATACTCTTTAATTGTGTTTATATTGAGATCAAAAAACAATTCATGCACCTAATATCATATTGAGCTTGTCGTGGAAATGGTTGTACACGCAATCCCTTTCTTCTCCCCTGGCCCGTTTTAATAGAAGCGATTGTCAGAGTAAAATACTTAAACTTAAAAAATCAGTACTGATTTCGTTCATCGCGAGCATTTTCTTCTGATGAGCGAAAGCGATTCTATCTTTAATATAATGCCTTTCCACTGAGTATTGACAATGAAAAGCTTATAAGTGATACTTTAACTTGTATGGTGTTTTAAAACTTTTATATTGAATATTAGAATCAATCTTGCTTCATTACTTAAGCAAACTTTGCAATACTAAGTTCGAAGATGCCTCTGAAAGAGGCGAAACACGTGCAACAATTAGCAACACAATACGTGGAATAATCAAAGTTTTTTTAAATTTTATATTTTAAAAGTTGTCTCATATACCTTCTTTTCAAAATTTTTGATCTTCGGAAATGAGACTAAACAAATAAAAAAAATATGTTCTTGTTTATTTTATGTTTGTACTGCAGTTATATTACGATATTTCCCCACACTTAAGTAAAAACGATTTAAGATTCTTTTTACCTATACGATGACTGCCACTAGGCATTTAAGGGGAAGTATGGTGTAAGGACTGCTAAAAGCTTTCGATTTTTTAAAGTTATTTATAATAGAAACTTAAATAAATTTTTGCCATACATTCTTATTGGTCAATAGTCAGTAGGTATCGGAATTGTCTAATGTTAATTATGAACCACAGAGAGCAACGTCACTTGTATAGTACGGAGGTGACATTTTTGATTGATCTGTCCTACAGATCGCTGTGTCCAGCATTGAATTGATTACTAGTTTTCTTTCTGTACTATTTTTTTACAATATCCATTATTTTGTTTGACCATGTATGTCTTTGTTTCCTAGCTCTACGTTTGCGTCTGCAGTAATTCTTATGTGACATAAAACAGCACAGTACATAATAATAATTGCCCTGTCGTACATGTTATATATGTTGTGTTCGAGGCAATGGCAGTAATTTCATTTACATGTCGACTTATTGAAGTGATAGAAATTGATGGGGTGCATTGCATTTTGCAAATCATTTCTAAATGAATGCAAATCGCTCGCGGTCTTAAAAAAAGGTATTGGACGAGTACACGGAGTACACGTGCCTCGGTGTAGACGCCTAAAGCAATGCTTCCCAAACAAAAATATTATTCTTAATCGACAATTAACTACTTTTATCAAGGACAGGGAAGTACGGTTACCGCCACGAAAGCGTGAGTAGAAAGAGGATTAAATTATCATTGAAAGCCACACCGTTGGGTAAAAATCCATAGATTGTTTCTGACGACTGATGTGAAATTCGGTAATTTTTACTGCGTTTTCTTCAGCCGCCTATGATTTTTCTAATGAAATTCGGATCGCTGTTCTTCCAACTTGACCTGATGATAATTATTTTATCCAATGTTTTTCTCCACAATCTGGACACGACTATTGATTATTATTCGTAACGTTTAAATAAGTTAGGAATTATTTTAAGATCAAATAGGAATTGTCATCATATTCTAAAAATCTGGCTTGCTTGTCAGAGAAGACAAGACTCTTTTTTCCATGTTTTATAGTAGTTTGAGAAGCTGTGGACTATTAAAGGCACCAGACAAATTTCCGAGAAGTTTCGAAGGGAGAAGGGTCCGCGGACGACAGAAAAGGTCTAAAAAAGAACATGGCATACCGCACCCAAGAAGCCAACAACCCAGCGCAAAAAAGTGAATTTACATTATTAATGTTAATACGCCGGCTATATTTAGAAATTTCAACGCCCAAAAACGCATAATGTAATGGCCGTATGTGGGTTTACGATAATTTATACAGGGTGTTCCGCAGGCATTTTTATGGCATTCTACAGCTGCTGCCTCGCTGGCCGGAATAAACAAGTGTGGACGATTATTCTCCAATTTATTGGCCCCTTTCGAAGAATAATTTATTATTCTTTCTTTGATTTAATGTGCAGATTGAAAGACATCGCGATGAGGAGCTTCATGTTACACCTGTCGCCAATATTAACATGCTATTTTGCATTTGATGCATTGCGTTAAAATTGTTCATTTTTTGTATCGCCATCAACAAATGCTCACTACAAGGCTTTTAGATTCTTTCCCTTGGTGCTACTATTTTTCTTTTTATTCATTGGTCATAAACGCTCCCTTGGCGAATCAAGTAGCATCTTTTAGGTCTCTGTTTTTTCAATTGTCGCCTTTTTATTGAGCTGTAGTCGTCTGTAGGTGATTTTTTAACTTCCATTGAACCACTAGGCCACGCCGATTAGTACCTTGCTAATAAGACCAATTACAAGGCCGAAAAAATGTGTCGTTGTATGGAGAACGAGTAAACAAACATTAACTTTTTTTTACTTCCGGTTAAGAAAACTCGTAGACACATTTTATTCCGCCACTTGATATTGTATCATAAAAATAACGGATGGGAAAGCAGCCATAGGAGAATGGTTGGCGTGAAACAGTGTAATTAATCTCACTACATATATTGATGAAATTGGTATTTTCTTTATATTATGTCAATTATATTATAATAAAATATTTCCAACGATGTAACATAGTTTGATTAAATTAAGGATTTCGACTGAGGGTGCTTGATGGATTTTCAATATCAAATTTGAATTTTGTACTTTTCCATGAGTTTTGTCGCTAACGACCCGGGTTTCGCCTTTCGGCATCTTCAGGCATTTCAAGTGCACGGATGTACTTGAACTGACGCGCAGTAAACAGTTTGTTTCGTTTATATACAAAAATTTCGCTAATTTACATTTTTATAGCAATTTAACTTAGTGATCTACTTCTTTTTTGTTTGGTTTGCGACAAAACTCATGGAAAAGTACAAAATTCTAACAATTCAAATTTCAAAATTCAAACAGTTTGTTTTGGTTGATTATCGAGAATAAAATCTATTATTAAACATAATTGAAAAAAAAACAAATTAAAATTGTTTTTATTTGTATAATAATAAATAACAACGTGAAGCTTAGGAATATCGTCGAATAGTTAAATGCAATATGCAATATTTCATAATATAAATACAAAGTTGATTCTCCATTATCTAAATTCTTTATAATTTATTAATGGGGTCACGTTTTCCGTGTCACTTCTCTTCTGGTGTAACATGTTGGATTGTATATCGGAGATTGGATGGTGGGGAGCGAGCGTAGATTCGAGTAGCGGGTTCTTTTATGCATCCAAACAGTTCTAAGTGAGTAACTAACTGTCTATCTATTACATAAATAAAATTAAACTATCGTAAATAAGAAAGGAACGTTTGTTGCCAAACAAATCGGTCGATGGCATGTCGCTTTAATTCACAGGGGTCGTAAACAACTTAAATTTGCATCTAATTTTTAAACAATTAAAAAAAAATATTATTTACCCATATACCTGTACGATGCATTGTTGTGTCATATTTAAAGTGTTAACTATTTCTTGGTGGAAAAATAATCTTTTTAGTTACATGTACATACTTCAACAGATATGGTATATGATCAGGACCGGTTTCAGTTAAAAATGCTCCCAAAATATAATGTGTTTTGTGTATTTAATACAGGGCTGTGGAGTCGTATATTTTTTCAACGAACCAGAAACTCGTCTCCGACTCCGACTCCAACATTGACCAAAAACACGACTCCGATAAAAAAAAAAAATATTTCGTCACGTTTCTTTCCTACCGTTCCTTTGTATGTGTATTCAATTATATATCAACCAACCAATCCGACCATTAGCCAAATTTTACATAGTATATGCAAACATAAAAAGTTCAAGATTTCCGACTCCGAGTATATACTGACACCGCCTTATGTGGTAGGTCATCAGAACTCTCTCGAACGATCTATTGTTCACCTCAGTCAATGAGTCAGTCGATTTCAGGAAATAAATTCATTCTTATAATAATCTATATTGCAATCTATAGCGGTGCAATGTAGAGTTATTTCAATTTCTCTTATCTCTTGACGCCTGACAATGCATGTGCTTCATAAAAAGTTCATAAGGCGATAAATCATCCCTTATCAGCGGGCGCATGTGTTAACGATTTTTGAAACGGCCATTGTTTTTTCTTTTTAAAGTAACCGTTTGTTTTCATACAGCAGTGAGAGATTGGACTGCATTGAGAATGCACGCGTCTAATCCTCTCCCTCAGAATTAAATTCGCGTCAAATTCCTGATATCTTCTTCGCTATCGTAATATTTGTGTGTTGTATAACGTCTGTGTAAATCCTTAACGATTAAATAATACATAACGCTTTGAGATCGTCTTTTCTTTATAAGAGTGCCATGTTTCTCCTACTCCGTCCCCAAAATCCCTCTTTCTGAGTGTCGGATAGGAGGCTCCTTCTCGATTTACGAGGGAGCCGGAATAAAGGTCTTCTCAATACATACAAGACAATTCAAAACTTTTAAAAATTTCCGACTTTTTTGTTTTCGACTACAGCCGAAACGCCGCGACGTCTCCGACTCCGGCCATAAAAACCCGACTCCACGACTCCGTCTCCACAGCCCTGATTTAAAATAAAAAAGTATTGCTGGGTCTTGTGATTATAAAAGATAGTAATTGAAATTTACATTGATGGTTTGTAATTTAGGGGAGATCCGGCAAGTGCATCATCTGATGATTTAACCCATTGTTTACTCTGTGCACAAACTTTCTACAATTACCGTAGTAATTAAAAAACCCCGTAAAAAAAGTGTTAACTAACACATTATTTCTACATATCTTTCGCGAAAATTAATGAATTACATAACATATAGTTTAACAATGACGTGGCCTTTTTGTAATAATTTGGTTTCATTGAAAATTGTGAACTCTGTATATATTTGTATATATTTATAATAATTTTCTGCTTTTTTATATTAAAAATACTTTGAACTGGATCGATCATCGGCTTGCGTCCGTAAGATTTAACTTCTCTGACAAAAGATCAAGCAAGGTAAACTGGTGGTACGCGATTACACGATTGTGTAATAGGTAATATTCTCACTACATACTTGTATGTATAATATACCTTTATTATATTCATACCCACCATACCACCTAGATATTGACATACGAATTTATTCACTGCGAAGAAGCAGTTACCAGTTGCGCCAGAGTCAGTGCTTAATCACAATTTTATTGACACTTGCTTTTGTCTATCGATGTTTTATATTGATTGTCACAATTGTTAATAATATTAAAGAGGGAGAATCCTGGAAATGAACGTTAGCTAAAAACCATAATATACGTCAAGAATTATTGGAGGTATTCTCTTGGGGTCGTTATTGAGTCGGATCTCGGATGCTGGTAGCAGCTAAACAACCATTTGTAAGTTTTTTTTTATCCAATTCTTTACGTTCGTTTCAATCCGGGCTGTGGAGTCGTGGACTCGGGGCTTTTTCGCCGGAGTCGTACACGGAGTCGGAAATTTTGATTTGTGTATATAATATGTCAAAATTGGTATATTGGCCGGATTGGTAGGGTTGATATTTAATTGAATACACATAAAAAAGAAAAGTTAGGAATAAAATTGACGATTTTAGTCGGAGTCGTGTTTATGATCAATGTTGGACTGTAGAGTCGAACTTTTTTTACCGACTCCACAGTCTTGGTTTCACTGCATGATGTCAAAAGATAAATATTAGTTTCATGTTTCAACTGGAGAACCGAGGCGTAGGTGTTTGTGATGTATTTAACCTCGAAAGCAACTTACTTTCTCGTATTGAATACGAATTCACGTGTTATTTGTAATATTCAATTATAAGTCACACTGGCAATGATTGTAACAAGATAATAAAACATGGTTTTTTTCAACAAAAAAGCTGACAGCAATACTTCATAAGCTGGCAGTGAAATTTAACATGCAATTTGTTACCTTTTATTATTTCCCTTTCGAGAATGCCTTAGGAATATTTGTATAATCAACATACAAGTTAAAGTTAAAAAAGTTATATGAAATCGAGCAACTCTCGCCAGTGATCCGCAGACCTCTGTGAACAATCAGTGACCTAGGCTACCTATATGCTATTAACAGTCTTCAATTAATTAGCATAGTCACTAGTGTTTAATTCACAATTTATTACCAGAGTAATATCAAAAAATATGGTAGGACCTCCTTCGTTGGTTGAATTGTTATTTTAATCTGATGCAAATTGTATTTCACAACACTAACTAAGGCGAAACCATAATAAAATTATCTAATAAAAAACACATTTTTTTAACACTTTGAAAATCAAAAAGAACACTGCCAAAGCAAATCGCCTCAGCACCATTAACTTTTGCCAGGCTGAGGGTGAAACAGTCGACCACCACTGCTACATTATTTATTTATTTATTGGCAAAAAACTATTAAAAATACATGGCATTACAGCAAGCGCCAATGCGCCATGCATTTGAGAAATTAATAAAGATTACATAAAATATTACACAAAAATAAGAAACAGAACAGAAACATATTATTTACATAAGAAAACATAATTTTTAAACAAAGCATCAAGTTCACTGCCGAAGATGTCAACATCAATAGGCAGCGCATTTATCAGCCGAATAGCCCTTGCAACTGGAGATTCAAAAGACCTACGTGACAAACAAGTTTTGACAAAGAAAATTGATTTGTCTTTGTTACGACCACGTAGGTAAAAGCTGGGAGCATACAAATTTAAATTTTCAAGGATGTCAGGGTTATCAACTTGGCCCCGAAGAAGAAGAGAAAAATGTTTTAATATTGCAATTAGTCTTCGAGCTTCAAGTGAGTGAAATGACAGCATTCCTAAAAGAAACTTGGTTGGATAATATTCCATTAATGAATTGTCATACGGAAAATAGTTGAATTTTTTGAAATATTATTATTAACGCAGAATTTTTTTATGAACTCGCTCCAGTTGCGACTTAAATTTAAATTCATATGCACCCCAAATAATAGATCCATATTCTAGTTTGCTTAAAACTAAAGAAACATAAAGAGTACGAAACACAGTAGGGTTTTCAAATGGCTTACTTTGCCGAACTATGAATCCAAGAAGTTTACTAGCCTGCAGGGTAATTGAAGAAATGTGGGAATGAAACGTGAAAGAAGAGTCAAATGTTATACCAAGATCAACAACTTCAGACAAACGCTGTAAAGTCATATTCGATATCTCATATTTATATTTGATAGGAAATTTTGAACGAGAGAATGAAATGCAGAAACATTTCGAAATGTTGAAGTCAAGTTTGTTTAATAAGGACCAATTTACAATTGAGTTTATATTATGCTGTAGAATAGTACAATCCGACTCATTCCTGATGGTTGAAAACAGTTTTAAATCATCAGCAAAGAGCAGATACTTTATTCCACTCATACTTAGCACAATGTCATTTATAAAAATGAGAAATAAAATAGGACCAAGGTTTGATCCTGTGGCACTCCAGAATATGTTGGAAAAATTTGTGATACGCACCCAGCATATTCAACATATTGGCGTCTATTTGACAAATAAGAATGAAAAAAAATTAATAACCTTGTTCGAGCTTCCTATTGCTTTTTAATTTATTTATTAGAATAACATGATCAACCCGGTCAAATGCTTTGGAAATATCCGTATAAATGGCGTCAACTTGACAATGAGAATCAAGAGAATGCAAAATATACTCACTATACACCATAAGATTGGTTACAGTAGATCGCTTTGATCTAAAACCATGCTGGGCATTAGTTAGCTGACAATCAACATGCATATAGATATATCTATGCAAAAGTGATTCAAAAAGCTTGGCTGGTGCTGATAAAATAGCTACAGGCCGAAAGTTTGTTATCTCAGACAAAGAGCCTTTTTTATGAACCGGTCTTATACGGGTCAAACTCCAACATTCAGGAAAAGTGAAGGTACTTAAACTTAAATTGAACAAATACAGTAGTGGGGTAGTTAAAATTTCCCTGCAGCCTTTAAGTAACCATGGTGGAATACCATCAGGGCCCACTGAAGATTTTGGGTAGAGACGAGAAAAAGCATATTTCATATCGGACTCGTCAAAATTGTTGATATTTAGTGTTGGCTAGTTAGAATGCACATACTCGGATTTAGAGTGGGTGAAGTTTGGAGGAGTTTTTGAGTAAACCGACCTGAAGTGATTAGCAAATCCTTCAGCAATAGACTGGTGACCATTCAACACACTACCATTAAGAGACATAGATGAGAGCTGAGCAGAAGAGTCACGAATATGGCGGACATACGACCAGAAAGTTTTCGGATCAGAATTGATATTTCGACCAATCTGACTGATGTATGATTTGTAGCTACACGAAATTAGTTCCATGAACTCTTCTACGCTTCTCAGAAAAAAATATATAATCACTATGACAGTTGGACCGTTTCCATTTCTTATGGCATTCATATTTTAATCTTATAGAATTCAATATTTCAGATGTAAACCATTTTGGATATCCACGTTTCACGCCAGAGTACTCATACACATTAAAAAAATCATTGAAAACATTATAAATATTATTATAAAAGATACATGTTGCTTTATTTACATCACTGATTGAATACATATCACTCCAATCCAAGCTGTGTATCCCGTTGTACATGTGCAATAGGTCACCTCGGCAAAAATTCCATGAAACTCTAGTATCACAGATATCAGGGTAATCATCACCCTCAACGTATCGCCCACGACGATAAGCGCATAATCTCTTTTTAAAAGCAATAGGAAACTCAACCACTATAGCTGGGTGATAACTGTCCTTATTATCTTAATTAATATTAGTGATTCAATGTGTAAACTCTTGGTAATCTTAAATCATTGTTTTTTACATCTTTTGCAGTAAAAAAAATATGATTTTGATCGTCTAGTTTCGTCGGAATTAAATAAAAAAGAAAATAAGTCAGATTATTATTGGCGAGAACCATTTATATTGTCGCTACCAATTACCAGGATTCAAACTTCACTGCCCCTACGCGATAAGATAACGCTATCTTATCTCAAATGCGCCTATTTCAACGAACATTCCAAATCAAATGAATGCATTTTACATTGAAAAGTGAAGATAAGAAGTCGCGTTCACAGTTTTGACATCGCCAGTCTGGAATAAACAAGAACACGAACAGGTTTTCTCATTCATGCGCGACTTAAAATATAAATACTTATAGGAAAGTTATAGATTTTTATAATATTTTTTTTTAAATCATGTATAAAGATACGCTATAGCATAATATAACAATATTTTTAAAGCAATCTATGCCAATAAAGCCAAAACACTGGGGTATTTTTAGTCCCCCTCTTTGGATCACAAGCTATTTTTCAAGTATCGTCATTCGAGGGTTAAGTAAGTGTATTATAACAGCCTTTTGTAAGAATATTATTATTAATAAGAAATTATCTGTTTTTTCGAATGTCAATGGTTAGGTCCCTTAAATTAATATGTTAGGACACTTCAAAATATGTTACATACAAAAAAATATATGTGCCATTTAGAAAAGCCGATATATCGGCTCAGGGTATTTTTGCGATTATATGAAAGCCTATATATCGGTTCCAGGGTATTGAGAGGGTTAAACACTTTATATGCCGATTCATTTCCAATTACAAAATGTTAAACCAGGAGAAATCAGATATCTTTTGTTAATAATGTTTACTTTATAATTTAATACTTTAAATATTTATTTTTTTAGTTGTAAAACCACTTAGCAAAATATGAAATGGCATTGAAAGTGCGTCACAGTTATGGATAATGACATCGTTATCTTGAATTTGACGCACCTGTTTTGTGCGAGATACGAAATAATGTTATCAAACTATTCGTTTGGGCAACATTTTCACTAGATAAGAGATGATGATACAAATTAATATTGAATGAGCTATTTCCTCTCTGATAAGGATAGCGTCAAACCGACACTGCAATAATGGTTATAATTGATTGTATAAAATAATTTCATTGATGTATAAATGTATGAATGGTCTTCTTTCATTCGTATAATAATTGGATGCCACACACCACATTGCAATGTTGTTCATGTCAGTTTGCTTTATTTCTTCCGATAAGAGGTCTGCACGAGTCCGAATTTCAAAATTCTACCAGGCCCGAGCCCGAAAATCTCTGATCCCGCCGAGGTTCACTTCCGAACATCTGACACGAACCCGACATTTTTTAAAACTTCACCGGAATAATATCCGCTTTTTTTTTATTTAATTTTACCAAGCAATATTTCAAGTTATGTATTATTGGCTCTCCAAATTATAATTTATAATATCCTTGTAAATTCATGTTTACGATTAAAATGATGGATTTATAAAAAATCTAGTACAGTCACACCTTCCATATCGCCAAGATAGCAACCGCCCCATCTAAGCTTCCATACAAAATCAGGTCTTTTAAAGTTTATTCCAGGGCTGTGGAGTCGGTAAAAAAAAGTTCGACTCCGACTCCAGCATTTACCAAAACCACGACTCCGACTCCAACATTGGCCAAATACACGACTCCGACTAAAAAAGTTTAATATCGTCACTTTTTTTTTTTACTTATTTTCGTATTTATGTGTATTCAATTAAATATCAACGCTACCAATTCGGCCAATAGCCAAATTTGACATATTATTATATATGCAAAAATAAAAAGTTCAAACTTTTCAAAATTTCTGACTCCGAGTACGACTCCGGCCAAATCGCCGCGACGACTCCGACTCCGGCCAAAATGCCCCGACTCAACGACTCCGACTCAACAGCCCTTGTTTATTCTGTTAATTGCACGAAACTTGCGAAATTGCTTGAAAACAGGGCTCTAGGAGGGACTGCCAAACGCGCGTTATAAAACCCGCTGTATATCAGGGAGCGCTATAGGAGGGTTGACTTCAGTTTACGAAACGATTTCGCCACGCCCCGCTTGTAGTACCTTTATCCAATGTTAACATTTACGTGTAAACGTGCTTTTTAACGCAAGTCGACAGAATCATCTTATCGTATTGTCCGAACGGGAATCGAACCCGTAGACTGCGCGTCCGGATAAGATAAACGCCCGAGAGCGTTGACCACTCTACTACATTAACGGCGATATTTTCCGTTAATTAATTGAATAATTTTCGTAATATTTCGCGGAGCACTGGTTTGTAATTAATATAAAGTTATATAATATAATTAATGTTTATTTAATTACAACAGTTTTATAATGAGTTATAACAATGTATCAATAACCATGTATAATATAAATTATTATATTTCAGTGTATTAAGTCCATTTGCTGATTACTGATTGGAACTATCTGTAAAATTCAAGATTTTTAAGATAGTAAATATATTTTAGCTTCAATAATTATTATTTTCGGGGATGATTTAAAAAAATCAACTCAAATGACCTTTTATAGACAGCGGATAAACTGACCGAAGAGAAAATTTTCCGATATTTACTTCTCACACATAACGGGAATTCTATCTTATCTTTATGGGACAGTATGCACTTAAAATCTCATTCAGTCGAGTCTTTCTCTTTCAGAATAAAGAGCAAATAAAGATAGTTCTTGTTTGACAGGAGGTACAGTGCGTTTGCAATATATCTACTTCGTAATATTTTCTTTGTGTATCACACATAATAAAAATACTTATCTTTTCTAAATTATGTGTTCCTTATCCACGTCCATGTCCACATCACTTACTAGTTCCATTTGTTTCAATACTTTTTGATTACTATACGATTTTCTTTTAGTTATGCTCACGTTCAATAGTTTAAATGCTCGAAGATAAATGTACCTGGTAACATATTTCTTTTGACTTATCCGGGGCCAAAATGAGAATTCCATCATTCTTGAGAATGTTAAATTGAATGTCCCTGTTATTTTTTTGAGGAATCGTGAACATGAGTTGTTTGTTCTTCCAAGGAGTAGAACCAGCCTGCCAATGGGGATGCCACTGGGAAGAGCTTTATTGATTTTTAACGAAATTGCTTCGGATGTCGACATATTTCACATTTACGTGAGTGAGTTCAGACGAGTACTATTTTTTTTATGTATTATAGTTGATTTTGTCGGAACTCACTCTTTGTCAATTTCCAATGTATTTTATTTCCATTTACTCTTATATCTGTAACTAAGTATTTTCTTTCAATGTTTTCACATTTTTTCACATTGTAAAAGCATCAGTTGCACAAGCATCAGTTGACAATGTTCGCCATGAGCGAAACCGGTCCTGATCAAATAAATTTTATGTGGGAAAAAGTACTAAAAATGTATTATTATTTTTATTGCAAAAGCAAAATACTTTTTTTTAAATATTCTTCGTAAGAGATCAGATTTAAACCGCTCAATCAACGGTTTTGTCGCAAGGGCTACGTTTGTCTTAGTTTGACCAAATGTTCCAACTAATTCAGCTAGTGCAACAAACAGTAAAAAATGTATCATTTATTAATGGATAAAATTATGAAATTTTTGTTTATTTCAATAATATATTTCACCTTATCAAACTAACATATACATCTGATCCAAACTGGACTTAAAATAATTCCTTGTCTTCTTGTAGATGCATTCACATTGGCGTCAACCAGACGCCGCTTTATAAAAAAAATTGTACTGTTTGCTTACGAATAAAATTTCTATCATTTCCACAGATCAGAGTAATTACATTATCCATTAGCATGTAAATAATCATATTATGATGATTGCTCAGACGTTAAGGAGTGTTTGTCTGTCATGAATTATTTCGAGTTTATCTAAGTCAAAAGTGTTTGGAAACACGCCCAGTATTCTTGAGGAAATAGTGTTGATATTATTTATTATACTACTTCGCCCGTGGAGCACTCCCCTCAACTTCATTTTTGATCCCAAGATAAAAACCCCAAGTTATAGGGAAATACTCAGGTAAATCGAATGCAAAAGGTAAAGGGTTATAGCGACTTACTCTGTACCCATGCTATTAGTCAGTATACTTATATAATTTCAAGAAGTAAATTTGCAATATTTTCTAAGTAATCTCTTTCATTCGAGCCATTTTACTGCATGATGAAAACGAACGACTAGTGGTTCGATTCGTATTGGATTCCCCGCGAGTCATTTGTTTTCTCAATACCGTCTGAACATCGAACACCTTCTGTCTAAATCCTAAATTAGGTTAGTTAATATAAAATTTAAAATAACTTTGATTATTCCACGTATTGTGCTACTTACTGTGACACGTGTTTCGCCTCTTTCCGCCAAATATATCGAAAGTATTAGGTTAGTTAAGTTCATTCACGAATAACACATGTCTAATAAAATATTTTTATTTATATATTATATATTATATTGTAAGACAAGCCAGAACTTACTACGGCAGTATAGTTATATATGTTACAGTGAAACTGTATTCTCAGTGAAAATATATTCTTCCCCAAGCTGTCCTTGAAATTAAATTTGACCGCCCTATCTTCAGCCCAACGTTTGTCTGTGTTTTTCTTATGTTCTCTTTTTATGAAAGGAAACTACTTGCTGATTTTGTTTCATTGAAGCAAACCAAAATTTTAGGCCGGCAAATCATCGACTTGGGCCAATAATTTCAATGATCGTGACCAGTGAAATCATGTTGTCATACAAATCAATTACTTGATCATTTTCACTGAGAATACAGTTCCACTGTAACATATACACAAATATGATAGTTTCAAGAAGCGAAATGGATGATGAAGAAACATTATTATATACTAGTATTGCTACCCGGCGTCGCTCGGACTAAGCGACCAATAATTATTTAATGTTATATCATTCGACATAATTATATCACAAAATCTAACATCCAAAATAGAGTTAAAATAAAATCACAAACTTTATTTAATTAGATGACAGCCCCATTCTCGCCCATTAAAATGTCCAAATTCAAGGAAAAAATCTAATTTGCTGTCAAAGAAATGTCAAATAATACTTTCACGTAAATAATAAACATTATTATTAATAATAAAAGCCGGGAAAAGTTCTGTAGAAGACTAATTTATTACATTTTGACTAAATGTCTTCGCCGATAAAAATTCAAACATATTTTCTTTCATATTCGTTTTTATGGCAACTTGCAACAACAATGCAAAAGGGAATTACAGACCCACATACATAAATACGCCGTTTCGGTTTTATATATTTATAAGATTTATGAAATTGTCTGCCTTCGAGGGTTGAGAATGCAACGCATGCTGAAGGCAAATTAGAATGAAATGCACATGTCAGCATGCGACTGAGTTGACAGGATATGGCTGTTTCGCCCCGCTTTATCAACCCAATGAAACCTGCATCGCGTTTTAACTACTCCATTAAAACACATTTTATAGCCGGTATACGCAAAACATGTGTCGATGGAAGATTTAGCATAATACATTCCTTGTTGAAATCTCAATTTCATCTATGTAGATTATTTAGCAAGAGTCTATTAATTAGTAGAGGGGCGATGAATAGTTGCCGTCTTGTGAACTTGCATAGTAACATTATTCATGAACTCTGATATGGCTAGGAATCATGTTATTTCTAAATGCGAACACTATTTACAAAGCGAAATAAGGTTAAACGTAAAATCATGTAACATATTAAACATTTATTACTGATAAAGTCTTCTTGGAAAATCGATATACATATAACTGACATTTTCACCGTTCGTACATAGTTCACAATAAAATACACGATCGCTTTCGCTCGAATGGCAAGTTATGTTTCATGTCGACATATTTCACATGGACGTGAGTGAGTTCAGACGAGTACTGTTTTTTATGTATTATGTGATTTTTTTTAAAATTTTTCCTCTAATAACTTCAATGTTTTCATCTTGTTTTTATTTAATTTTTGATTTTTATTATGTATTTACAGATATGTATGTGTATATATAAATAAATGTATTGATATTTTTACAAATACATGGCGCATTGGCGTCAGCTGTAATGCCATGTTTTGTATTTTCTTAAATAAAAAATAAAAAATGATATGTCGCTGTTCATGTTTCTAAAATGTAAATATTTTCTTTATGACAACCTGATTGATAGATTATTTTTTTTTCCATTTCAGGAAGCACAACTGATCTCTCGCCTACCTTGATTGGCATTTATGACTCACTTCTGGAACCTTCCTTGAAAGCTTCCGATCCGGAATCGATAAAGAAAAAAACGAATGACCCTAAACAATTTCAAAGGGATGAAGGCAAACGAAAAATGGCAACTCCACTGTCCAGCTCCCCGTCCAAAGACCCCAGACTGATAGCAGGAAGCGTTAGACTTCCCGGTCTTTCGAGCGAAGCGATGAAGCCTCCGACGGTTGTGAGTCCGCCTTTGCAAGCTGTGAATCGAGATATACCGCAACCCAGCAAGACGAGCTACGTCAGCAGACTTAAAAGCTTCGCCCTGAGGAAAAATAGTGGCGGTGATTCTTTGGAAGATAATACTGAAAATTTGGGATGTTCAAGTGAGATTTCGAGTGCCAAAGTTTTGCAGGGTAGTATCAGTGATAAAAAGATTGAAAATTCAGAACAGTGTGCCTTCAAAGTGCCAAGTGACCAAGTAAAAGTTATAGCAAAGTTGAACAGTGAAGTGATTGCCAAAGTCGAATCGAATAGAAAACAATTTATAGAAAAGGCCGGAAATAGTACGAATAGTTTCGAAAATCTCTCCCCCAATGTGAAAAGAATGTTATGCAGCGCGGGCGCTGAAACTCCTGTTCAAAAACCTTCGATAGTTCAACACAAAAAACCCTCTTTGAATAACATCGGGAGATCGTCGTACAGATCTGCAAAGCAATCGAACATTCCCTTGATGGGGGCGACATCGAAGATAACCCAGTCGGGAGTCGAGATAATCTCAACGGCCGACATCTATGACAAACCCCTCGAACGCACGTCGAGTTTGACCAGAATCAACGTGAATGCTTCTCAACACAACAAAATACCGACGATCTCGCCAAGTCCCTCCAACGGCTCTTTTGTGTCTCCCATAAAATCGTCGTTCGTCAATAGAGTGACGAAAGATTGGTCGGCATCTAAAAAGAATGGTACGGAACGTGACACGGCAATCTCTCAATCTGACTTGGACGACGGGACTGGGTCGGTTTACGATGTTCCCGTAAGCTCGTCTTCTATTTATGACGTTCCCACGAGTCCGATAAAACCAGTGCAGATTGAATCGCTGGCTCTGCCATTCATCGATCAACAGTCAGAAACTGTGAACAGTAAATCTAACGAGCATTTAAATCAGCTCAAGGAAACAAATGAAAACAATACTGACAGCGATGATGTCTCCATGTTGGATCTTTCAAATAATATCATCAATGAAGTCGACCTCAATAATTCAGCTGTGTCTGAAAATAAAATTAATACTATTCCAACGAGTCTGAGCGAACCACAAATCAAACGCAAATCAGAATCTTTGATACGACAAGGTAATATCTTCGATAATGAGATTCCGTACGTCACGAACAGTTCCCGTCTGTATTCCGATGGATCTGGCAGTACGGGTAACTTGAAAATATCGAACCAGGATTCACACTTAGATTTGCCAAACTCGAGTTTCGTAACGAGGCCTTTGTCGATGAGCTCCATAGCATCTTCGAGCTCCACGTCGAGTAGCGGCGCCCAGAACAAGGGCGGCGTAAACTCCGCTTACTTGGCTTCGATCGAAAGCCTCGATGATAACAGTGATATGGACAATGCGGTGGTTTTCGCTAAAAATGCAAGACTTGTGCAGGCCAATGGGAATGCTATCATGTCCAGGGATATGAATGACGGGGGTGAGTTACTTTAATAGCTATGTATTTATTTTATCCTATTGATTATTCGACAACACAGTGTCGACATTATTGCTTTCATCTTTTTGATACAATCTACATCAACGACGTTTGAAGCAGTACTCAGATCACTTTTAAGATGTCCACTGTCAATACTTGGTGGAATGGCATTATAATAAAAATAATAAAACATTTTTAGTACTTATTCCACATCAAATGTATTGGATCAGGACCGGTTTCGCTCATGGCGAGCATTGTCAACCGATAAGAAATTCAACGAAACAGTGTTATTTATACAAAGTTTAAGTATTAATTACAAGGTATAACAAACAATTGGTATTATAACGAAGTAAATAAATTGAAGCTTAATGTAATAAAAATAGATTATAAAATGTTGAAGACCACTTAGTAATGCAAGCTATTACATCAAAAATCGATTAGTGAATAATCATTAGCAAGGTAAAAACCAATATACGTGGATTTAATAAATATTACTGTCTATAATCCACATGGAGTGCTCAATCTCATTTTGCTTCAATTTATTTACTTAGTTAGAATACCAATTGTTTGTCATACCTTGTAATTATTACTTAAACTTTGTATAAATAACACTGTTTTGTTGTATTTCTTATCAGTTGACAATGCTCGCCATGAGCGAAACCGGTCCTGATCCAATACATCTTATGTGGAATAAGTACCAAAAATGTTTTATTATTTTTAGTATTCAGATGTTTTCCAAAATATTATGAATTGAAATCGCGATAATCATGGGCCAGGGGAAACCGACGAACCTCAATGACGCAATGTTATGTGACTTTTTTAATAATGCTAGTACTTTGCGTGCGATTCTTCATAAGTGTTAATTTGTTGATTGAATCTTTGGCAGGGGTTGCTGCAGATATGGCGACTGCCGCATCCCTCGTCCGACCGCCAACCCCTCCGAGACCTCGCTACTGCGATCCCAGCCTTTCGCTCTTGCAGAGAGTCTGCACTGAAATCGTGGACACTGAAAACATCTATGTCGAGGATCTCCGCCAAGTTGTTGAAGTGAGTTCTCCATTCATTTGTATTTTTTACAAAAACAAAAGAATGATTGTTCCTTGTCCAGTTGAAACTTTTGAGGCGTGAAAGTGAAACATAATTATTTACATATCCTTTCAATGCGCTTTTATAGAAATTCAAAAATTCATCGAGATGTATATATTTGAATACTCATTTACACGCATCCTACGTGGAATAAATTTAATGTAATATTGACCCTTTCAGTGACATGTCGTATTGCAGGCAGACAGTAAAAACTTCTTGTTAGTAATTCATTGTCTGCATATTTTAAACAAGTAAATCATATTTTTCAGTACTACTTCTACATCTCATTTGATAAATATTAGGACTGGTTTCGCTCAAATGTGGAAGTAGCACAAAACATGTTTTTTTATTTATTTAACATAATGCCTTCTCCCCAAGAAGATATATTTGACACCTGTAAAATGATTATCTGCATGTACAGGTCTTTCATTAAGGACGCTCGAAATTTATTAAGGCATGGCAACCATGTTGTTAAAGTGACATCTGTCAAATTTTCTGTCGATTTTTTCGTGTTGTACGGCAAATCACCATGGAAGATTATGGCGTTGAACAACGTGTGCAAAAGCTACCTCGACCCACCTACCTCAGCTCAGAGACCCTTTTTTAAAAAAGTGGATAAATGAACAAGCACAATTGTCGGATTTGGGGAGATTCCAATCCATACGGGATACACCAGCACCATATGCATCCCGAGAAAGTCACTGTTTTGTGCCGATTTTGGTCTGGCAGAATCATCAGTCTGTACTTCTTCGAAAAAGAAATAGGCATTACCATAACCGTCAACGGCGAGCTACCGTTCGATAATAAGCAACTAATTGTGGCACAAACTGAATGATATTGGCGAGGTTGTGGCTGTGGTTCCAACAGGACGAAGCTACATGCCACGATAGATATTCTGTGGACACGAGTGAGTGTCTTTGTTTTAAGGTCCTACATTATTTACTTTAAATATATGTAGATAATGACAGTATAGAAAAAAAACACAAATTTAATATTCGAATAAATGCTCACAGATTTCTATTCTATGTGAAAAAAATCCTCAAAGTGAAATAAGTAATTGACCAAAATTTACTTATCGCATTGAAAGAGTTAAGATGACGAACACCTTGCAGCGCTGCTCCCATAGGATGGTAAAAAAATGCATACATAACATAAATAAATATAATTTTGAATACGACGTTATTGAAATGCAAACAGGCTCGTCTACTAACAGCCGTTAAACAATGATAATGATAATTATTTAAAGTCTAAACCAAAGAATGACGCATTAAAATGCTCTAAGCGACACCACTTTGAATAATATCCGTTCGGCATAATAATGTGGGCATTTACTTCCATCTCAATAAAAACAGTGAGAGAAAACAAAAGGAACACCTCCAGTGATTATTTTAATATGCACCTACTCATTTTCTCTTTCATTTTATAAACAAGATAAGGCGACAGTGCAGTCAGCTCTTGACTTACGACGGGCTTCCGTTCCACCACCTAAGACATAAGACAAAAAAGTCGAATTTCATACAAAAGAGTAATGAAATTATAGACATAAAAAGTGCGTGATTCGTTAGTGGTATTTTTTCAGAATATGAACTATAAGTATTATATTTTTAATACAATAATAAGCAAATTGTACAATGACATTCGTTACTTCTCCAGCTTCTCCTACTTCTATTAAAACTCATATTATTATTTCGTTTTAATATTTTGTTCCATATGCCATTCATACATGATGTCGTTACATTTAATCATCTTTCTGAGATATTTTTAATTGTTTGAAAGATGTTTTTCCAAAATTCTCTCAATGTCTGGTGTGTTTCTATTGCTTTGATTGCTTGGGAAAAAGTAATTCTTAAATAATGCAATTAAAAGTTATCAATACTCTTGATCCATCGGCTGTAAAATGCTTGTAGTGTTGGGGGGTAAATAAATAACTTTTATGTTTGGAAGTGTGGAGGATGACCCGGAGCGTTGTCAATAATCAGCAATTATTTTTCTATTTTATATTTTGATTTTTTAGTTTTGGTCTCCGTCGTTAGTATGAATGGTCGTAAGACGAGGTGTTCCTAAGTCGAGAACTGACTGTTTTGTCTATTCTCTTGGCACCTTGCCTTGCCGCAATGGAGCCTCTCCCTAGTAAAACGTCAAACCCAAAAGACTCCTAAATGTCCATTTGGAATGTAAATTAACAACCGGCCATGTTTGATATTATTTTAAATCGAAAGCAATTAAACCATTACGTGTAAGGTATCTTTGGATTCCAGTTTCTTTAATACTTCATAATGGTTCATTTTCATCCTGATGGCGTTTTAATTCTAACATTAATTTATCAGATACTATCACTACAATAGTATCCTGTAACTAGCATTGCTACTGTCGTAAACTTTGTAAGGGGTATAAGGTAATGCACTATTAGTGCTGTTAATTTAATAATTATGTTGATAGAACCGTAGGGCATACGTTATTTCTACGAATAAAGGCACGGCCACGTCGACAGGCGCAACTTCTTACGTGGCGTATCGTCACTTGCTTCATTTTCAAAGGTTGCCGCAATAACTTTTACAATGGCGCCATCTGAGAAGTTGACGCGCAGCGTAAATGACGAAGTCAAATCAGTTGGAAATTTAACAGCGCTCGCTTCGGCGTACAATTTTTTTATGTTTCGCCTTTGAGACGGCTCCATCGTTAACGTCATTGCGGCAACCTTTGATTATGAAGCAAGTCTAGCTAGGCTACGCCAAAATGTATACCTGTCACTGTGACCATACGCTAAAGCAGAGTATACGGCGTATTACCTCGTATACCCCCCCACTACATAACCGGTTACTTACATCAATATCTTCTTTAATATTACTTTGAGCGTGCTGTATGTACATAACTTATTTTTGTCAAAAAATCGTGTAAGACCATTTATAGACGCTAAAATATTGTTTGGCTAATGTAGCGCTGGATGAAGGTGTGTCAAACTTAAACGAGATCGTTTGAATCATTAATAATTGAAAAATACCGTACAGCGGGGTGAATAGAAACACTCTTTTACTCTACACGACTATGTATCTTCATACCTCAAATATGAATGGCTTGAAACTTGTTTCTATAGTCCTACTGCACATTCATGACAATATTTTTGAAATATTCACTATCGTTATTATGACATTCAATTTTGTTCGATGTCTCTATTCATATTGAATCGTGATGAATAGAGATGAGAGAGGGTAAATCGAGACTACAGATTGTAATGATTGGAATATATGAACCTCTATTCTATACTAATCTCTATTCATTCCGTTTTACGTTACTTATGAACCAAAAAACACATGATTTAATTTAATTTTCGTGCAATGAAAGAGAAGGTTATAAGGGGTCAAAAAAGTAAGGATGCACAGGCATCGAACTTAAACACGTTGGTTTCAATTTCGGCTAATCATTAAGTTGGTTTGGTTTTGTCATTCGAGAGATAGTATTATAGTCATTGTAAAGAATTATATATAAATAGTAAAAAATACATTGGATACTTAGTAGAGTTATGCTAAAGTGAAATCCTTGTTTTTGTCTCTATTCACCCCGCAGTCTCTATTCACCTCGTTGTACGGTACTATAGAAATAAAGTACATAAAATAAAACATCACATCGTCTCAGTTTTTGGATTTAAAAATTTCTTTTAATCAGTTTGTTATGAACTTTAAGTCTATATACATATGTCGAATGTATCTAATATTATCATTAACATGCTAACGAAACAATAAAATAATAATTATTATTATTTAATTTTACACTTCACACCTATTATAATTATTTGAACCGCTCCCAAAATTCTGTCAACGCCGAAAAAATTCAAATAAAATTAGTAAAAATAAATGAACGAGACTTTTTTCTTATTTCGGATCGCATGTATGTGACAGGGCTAAAAAACACCGACGATAGTCTCTTAACGAAAGCGTTGTCTTTATTTAGCTATATTTGACATGAATATGATCTAATCTAGTTCGGCCATCTTGGGTAGAAATTTCAGAGTCCACCATCTTGAATATTGCTTTATAAAAATTGCACCAAATGTTTATGATCTTTACCGTTACAGGAGGACATAAAACATACAGGAGGTAAATTTCTCGTTAAAACCGTTAAAAATATAATGAAGTTTCAAGTTGGATTTGATTCTTAGCCAATCGTTAAGTATAAGATAAAAATATTAATATTATAAATACACGGAAAGATAACGTTTCGTAAATTTGAATGGTATCAATAAGTTAGTCACTAATAAAAATAATAATACATTTTTAGTACTTTTTCCCAGGGCTGTGGAGTCGGTGAAAAAAAGTCCGACTCCGACTCCAGCTCCAGCATTTACCAAAACCACGACTCCGACTCCAACATTGACCAAAAACACGACTCCGACTCCGACCAAAAAAAGTTCAGTATTGTCACTTTTTTCGCCTAATTTTCCTATTTATGTGTATTCAATTAAATATCAACCCTATCAATGTGACCAAAAGCCAAATTTGACATATTAAATGCAAAATAAAAAGTTCAATCTTTTCAAAATTTCCGACTCCGAGTACGACTCCGGCCAAATCGCCGCGACGACTCCGACTCCGGCCAAAAAGCTCCGACTCCACAGCCCTGCTTTTTCCACATAAAATTTATTTGATCAGGACCGGTTTCGCTCATGGCGAGCATTGTCATCAGTTGACAATGCTCGCTATGAGCGAAACTAGTCCTGATCAAATAAATTTTATGTGGAAAAAGTACTAAAAATGTATTATTATTTTTATTATAATGCCTTTTCACCAAGTATTGACAGTGAACACCTTAAAAGATAGTGTATTGAAGTGAACTCGTTGATTGAATGAGTTGGCATTTACTTGAATAAAACGGTGAGAAAAATAAAATGTATTTTAATTACACAGAAATTATTTTATATATTTGTTGATAGTTATTTAACTATATTTTATACCAGCATTAAATCATGTTTATATACCGTTGTAGACAGGGTACACAATACATCTTCTTCTCTGTTTCACCATCTTAGTTTTATATGGTAATAATATGTTATTAAATGTGACAAATTGATTTGATGTATTCTCGGAGTGAAAGCCAATCTGGGGGTTTACTGAGTGGAGAATAAATTACAAAGTAGGAATAATATACTATTTTTACGTTCAACAAAAATATAAAATAATTTCTGTAGAATTAAGAGGTGAATTCGAACCATAATTTTTAAAACCCACAAAGTTCTTTAACAATAGGGATGCAGAAATCGTTCGACCCTTATGAATGACTGATATTTAGCGTTTAGGTAACTGCTTATGAAGTAATACCATTTTTTTTTTGTGTTTACCTAACTCGCCGCAGTCTAAATGTAATCAATTAATAAATTGAATATTTTCTGTATAATATGTGCTAAGACGGCAAAGTATGTATTGAGAACAATGCTTTATTATGATGTGGTGCTTTAACTTGTATGGCCATTCTGAATAGTGTTTGTTTGTCTATTATCGAGTTGACAATGCATGCCGCGTTGATATCCTGAACGTCGGCGTTCGAAATTTGAATTGCTTTTTTATTCCAGGCATTTCCGTCGCATCAATATCTCCGTCGCATCCTGATGCCGTTCGAACAATGCTCTCGAAAGAGATGAACGTATGAATTTCGTCTTAGCGGGAGCCATGTCTATTTCCGTCTGATTTTCTATGGAGAATTTTCGGAAATAGCTTTTTGTGGCAGCCATATTGCACATGGTCCAGAGATTAAATTAAATTATGATTGTGTTTATTATTGTAGACACGGACTCGTCAATGCTGCACCATCTGATGTGTGATGAAAAAAATATAGAAAATGACAGCTGGGCTCGACAAAAATATGATCAGACACACGATACTTATTTCGCTTTGAAAAATTCCAACGACGGATTAAGTTATCTTATCTATTCTATAAAATAGTAAACATCAACAATCCTGTCGTAAAACTGATGTATTATGCCGCTTTTGATGAACTAATCCGAAAATCATTAATAAACACATCATGCTTTTACAGTCTTCAAGTTTGTACGGTTTTAACGAATATGTTTAGTATATTTACGAGGGTAGACTGACGATAAAAACATATCGTAAAATTTACCGCATATGTCATTGAACAGTTTGTTTCAAGTAAAGCTTTTTCTATATTAAGTATACGAGTCTCAGAAGTAGTAATATTATATTATACATATTATGTACCAATATGCTCATGCCGTGCACAATGCAAATTCATCTGAGGTGCATGCACGGTATGCCCAAATGCCGGCGATGAAACGAATTGTGAATATATTTCCGGCTGACTTCACGCTAAACTAATAATAATTCACGTCAAACGAAACTGGCGACTCGGGCGACAGCGCTATCGAATCTCTAACCAAATAATGCACCGTGCAGCCTCCATTGTTTCCTCGTGTTATAATGAACAGGAATGCTAAAAATGTGTGCTGCCTCGGTGCATTGTATCTTATTGATAGTCCAAAATGGAATAGGTGTTTCAAGAAATCCAAAGATATTCAACTAATTTTCTTCATTCATTCATTGATGTCAGCTTGCTCATTGTTGCCTTCTCGAATTATTGGGTGCAGTCGACTTAGTGCCGGGCGTGACCCAAACAATTGTACATATAGATCTATAATAGATATCATTTTTTGTGTTGGCAGAATCTTCGCTGAGGAATTTTAACATTCCGTCGAAAAAGTTTTAGGAATGAAGTTCCGACAATGTATTAGCTAATCCCACAAGGATGCTTGTTAAGTATTATTAAATTTAATAATCTAATAACTAATTCTTATTAATCTATCTCAATTTGAATTAATCATTGAAGTTTTTTATGTCAATCGTTCGTTGAATGAAATTACATACTAAAAATTGATCACTAAGAACGTCAATGCATATTGCATATATGAATATGTCTTCTGTTCAATTTTACTTAATTTTATTTAAACCAATCTATTAAATAAATTCACATTTATCTGATTCAATGTTGCACCCTTTTAAAATACCTAATAGCAAAGAAAAACAGGTCCACACGGTGAAATACAATGTAAAGTCAGGGCTCAAAATCACTGCGAAATCGAAGAGAGAGACGAATACACTTGTAAAGAAATGCTCAAAATTTCGTTATTATTGGCGTATAAAAATGTATTGTATCGTGCTTCTGATATTACTGATGCCTAAACATACTGAAAGGCGTAAATCACGAAAATGAACATAACAATTGAATGTTTCTGGTCATCTTCTAGTATTCCATATTTGAATGCAGCTTATTATTTTTGAATGAACGTGTGTATGTGTATTGTACAGTGTTGTTGGGAATAAAGTTAGAGCCGAACCGTTTATTGAAGTGTAAAGCCAAAGCCGCGCCGCGTTGCGTCGGTGCGTCGACCTGACATTCGCCATCAGCCGCAGCATCTCAATATAGATGGGACCCCTCAAAAAATTCTTTGACGATTTTATTATGTACTCTAAAAACTTATAGAAAAAAATTACAACTCCGACTCCAGCATTTACCAAAAACACGAATCCGACTAAAAAAAGTTTAATTTCATCACGTTTTTTTTCTACCTTTCCTATTTATGTGTATTCAATTATATATCGACCTACTGGCCAATAGCCAAATTTGACAAATTATATGCAAAAATAAAAAGTTCAAACTTTTCGTTTCCGATTCCGAGTACGACTCCGGCCAAAGCGCCGCGACGACTCCGACTTCGGCCAAAAAAACACGACTCCGACTCCACAGCCCTGGTTTTTATTGATAAGAATAAATTCGCACGGTGAACTATGATAGTTCTGAGAAGGACGTACTCCTTTATAGTAGAACTAAAATATTTAGCTTATTTTTGCATCTTTTTGTAATGGAGTTCTACCAAGTACGCGTCAATTCAATCAATACGAATGAATTTGTCTAGGAAACATAGTAGTCACCGGTGTCTTTCAATTATGGATCTTATTATTCAATATTTTTTTAGCTACACATTTATACGAACTGAGATGTTACCAACATTATAGTAAGCTTGATTCTAACGATTTTCACCATTTATATTCAAACAATTATGAAAATCAGGGCTGTGGAGTCGGTAAAAAAATTACGACTCCGACTCCAACATTGACCAAAAACACGACTCCGACTAAAAATAGTTTAATTTCGTCACGTTTTTTTTATTACAACACTCGCGACTGTATCACTAATAAGTAATCCTTGCTATTTGTGACTATAAATTTTGGGTACTTTTGTTCAGTATGAAACGAAATAAAAAAAAAACTCGCTGCACAGATTGAGGAGCGCCGAGGTAACGGACCACTGCTTCATTATGACTCCGCTCCGTATCACAATGGACTGTCAAATAAATTCGATACAATATTACAACTTGACTGCCAGACTTTTAACAGCCAATGTTGTTTTTCTTTTGCTTATGACTACAAATTACACCGATTAATAATTCAATGCCTTTTGTTTTTTATTGTGACAGATAATTTAACGATTGATAATGAGCAGAAGCTGTCGGTCCATACATTACATACAAGGCAATATGGGTAGGCTTGCCATAATTTGGAAGCTCTAAAACAGGACAAGAGGGTAAGGGGGAAGGCTTGCAAAAATGAAACAAATACTATCAACAATTATATATAAAAGGCAGGGCTATGGGGTCATTAAAAAGAAGTACGACTCCGACACCAGCATTTTCAAAAAACACGACTCCGACTCCAACTCCAACATTGACCAAAAACTGACATTGACTCCGACTTAAATGGGTTAATTTCGTAATTTTTTCCCTTATTTTCCTATTTATGTGTATTTAATTAAATATCAATACCAACCAATCC
Organism: Himalopsyche kuldschensis; assembly: GCA_028554975.1. NCBI lineage: Eukaryota > Metazoa > Arthropoda > Insecta > Trichoptera > Rhyacophilidae > Himalopsyche > Himalopsyche kuldschensis. The sequence goes on from JAHFWI010000028.1 coordinate 206,064, forward strand.
GGTAAATAGCCAAATACGATATATACATACAAGACAATTCAAAACTTTTAAAAATTTCCGACTTTTCTTTTTTCGACTCCGGCCAAAAAACCTCGACTGTACGACTCCGACGCCACAGCCCTGATTAAAAGTACATATAAATTTTAGTAGGAAGCGAGCAGATGTTAAAATTATTTTATTAGTCGTACTACACGATGCAGTGAACTTTTTCAAAAACTTCGCTCCGTGGTAATTTACAGAATAGAATCGCTCGTACGCTCGACTCGACTCATGCGGATTGGGTCATCCGACCTAATATGCTTCATTATCGAGAAAACACGTTTCTAAAGTGCGGACGTTCCTGGCAGAAATAAAATATATGGGATCATTTTCGCCACGTTAGTGAAACGATACGTTTCTACGTAAATTTTTAACTTTTTATTTTTGCGTATAATATGTTACTGACTGTGCTGCTTGACGGTTGCGAGTCATGGCACATCACAAAAGCCTAGGGTAACCGTATACTGTGCTTCGAAAACAGGTGCCTGCGGCGAATATTAGGAGTACGGTGGTTTGACTTTGTCAGGAACACGGAGGTAAGAGAGCGGACAAACCAGCCCCCTATTACGTCCAAAATTAAAAGGCGACGATGGACCTGGCTTGGACATGTGCTGCGGATCCCCCAGGGGAGCCTGAATCCTGTCTGCCTCTTTTATCAACCTGATGGATCCCGACGCCGCGGAAGGCTTCTGATGACCATCCATTGGATGTACTCAGGGGAGCTAAGGGACGCCGGGATGACCTGGGAAGATGCGAGGAAGTTGGCGGGAGACAGAGAATCTTGGAGGCACCGAGTGGCGGCCATATGCTCCGAATAGGGAGCGGATATGGAGAAAAAAAAATCTAAAATTTTGCTATTGTCCGGATTGGTAGGGTTGATATTTAATCGAATACACATAAATAGGAAAATTAAAATTAGGATAAAAAGTGACGATATTAAACTATTATAGTCGGATTTGGAGTCGGAGTCGTGGTTTTGGTAAATGCCGGAGTCGGAGTCAAACTTTTTTTACGGACTCCACAGCCCTGATAAAAACCGTATTAAAAATTATAGTTATAATTGCAATTCATTTACAAAACACCGTAAATGCTTAATAATGTCGAATATCTAACTGTGCTTAGCAGGGATTAACATGACCACCATCAGTTTGCCAAAACCGGTTGTGATTTTTTTTGCTAAGTACATTACATTATTAGCATAATACTGATGATAATGTGGAGAACTGTTTCAGTTGTAACCGCGCGTCGAATCGGGGGCACCCGCCGCAGATTGTCAGAGATCATCTCTGATTCCTCCCATAGCCCATACAAATAACAATGTTCTGTAGTAGGGAGCGTCGACCTCCGTGTTATTGGCGCCATATCATTAATCCGTCAAGTAACGTTAAACGTTTGTAAACGCTGAGCGGTGAACGATTTTGTTATGAATATTTGCATCTCTTTAGGTTCGATGATAGCAATATGAAAAGCATTATCGGAAGATTTTTTTGATGTAATTTTATGATTGAATTATCATCACCGTTAACCGATCTATTTCACAAACAAAGAAACAAATCTTCTTCCTTCCCTTAAAAAGGAAAAATCCCAAACTCCATTTTGTAATTTTATCATTTTAAAATCTATCTTGCTTCATTACTTAAGCAAACTTTGCGATAGTAAGTCCGAAGATGCCTACGATGGTACCGCAATACGTGGAATAATCAAAGTTATTTTAAATTTTATATTAAAAAAAAAAATGTTAAAAATAAAACATATTTGTAATTTAGTAAATTTAATTGACTTTTTTTTTACATCTATTTGACGGAGCATCAAGTTCTAAGGCGCGTTAGCGCCAAAGTTCTTCCAGTCTCCTACGTCTCTAATTGTTTTTTTATTTGTTTGCATTCCCTTCCAATCGCTGCCGACACGAGGGTGCGATCGCTACAGTTGAAGAAGTCCGCCTTTTATTTCGTTTCCACCTAGGGAGGGTCATCGAGAAGAATAGCGTATCGGTCTATATCGATTCTCTGATGCCTTCTCGACATAAGTCTACAGGCAAGACATTGTCAGGTTACAGTGAAGGCCTACAGCCTTATGAAACTTTTAGAGGTTTCACGAACGAACTCGCGAATAGTGGGTACACTTAAATCTCTGTGTTATAGCAATCCATGATATTTATTATGATGAATATAATTTATTTCCGCAAGAAATAAGACTTATAAAAATTTCGCCTTATAAATTTAATGATATTTTTTTAACTGCTATTTTTTACATCTCGTGTTCGAAATTTTACAATAGGATAAATATTTTCTCGCTTCTTGGCAAACTGAAAAAGACTATCTGGGTAAACTAACACCTTTACATCGATATTTTTTGCGCGAAAATATGTACTATATTTCGTTTGTGCGGTGTTGTATCTGTTCAAATAAGTTTTGTTCATAAAATCAACCAATGTAAAAAATATTGTAAGATATCTTTTCTACTTGTATTTCAGCTCAAGAGAGCCGTTATTCCATATTTGGTAGCGCAACAGTAGACATTGAAACGTGTTTTTTATAAAATTTATTATCGATTTAAAATCAGGTATACAAATGTAAATATCTAACATGACTGGCGAATCATGATTTAATACATATAAATACATCTTCTAATGTAATATTATTTTCAATTCACGATTATTTTTTTAAAAATAATTTCATCTTGATATACATAGTCGTGAACTCCATCAGTGGTTTACCTAATATTACTCCCGCAATGCACGAAGTCGAGAAATAGAAGAACCTTCACAAGTAGTGTTGATATCTTCATCTATTATAGATCAGTGATGCACAACCTGCGGTCCTCAATGACATTTCAATCACATTTTTTCTTCAGAACTTTTTACGGACGGTTGAAGAACAATATAAAACATTAAAATTTTCAAATTTATATTCACTAAAAATATCGATATTTTAATCATTTTTTTCAGTGCGGCCCTCGAACTGTTTGAAAATTGATAATCTGGCCCTTCTCCCAAAAAGTTTTTGCATCACTGATATGGACGAAGATATAAACGATGAATGCTAGGTCATTCATAACCTTTCAAAAGTTACTTTTTCTGGAAACCCCGCGACCAGGTCAAACAATTGTCATTTGAACCGTATCCTGAACTGGTATCATTCAGATTCCACGACAAATTATGTACCAATGAATAATAATTAGCCTTCGTTAAATTGTGTGCTTAAAAACAATGGAGACTTTTCATGTGGTTTTATACAACGGCATTCTGATCCAATTATTTGAAAATGTCCGATTAGTTAGTGTTAATTGATTATTTGTGGTGGTTCGATCTCATACAGGCAAACCAATATAATGTCACACTCAAAAAGAAGTGTATTGATTTCTTAAAAAAATTGTAATATTGAGTTATGCAAAACGCTAGTTTAATGAATGTGGCTTGACAACGTTTGCATATTCAAACGGACAAGTGACTTCTCCCTCCATTTGGAAGGATTATTTGATCAAGTTCACAAAAAAATATCTCTGCCACATGGACATGGAAATTAGTAATTGGCGCATTGGTAACAGGGCTGTGGAGTCGGTAAAAAAAGTTCAACTCCAACTTTTACCAAAACCACGACTCCGACTCCAACATTGACCAAAAACGGGACTCTGCGAAGTTTAATATCGTTACTTTTACCCCTAATTTTCCTATTTATGTGTATTTAATAAAATATTAATCCTACCAATCCGGCCAATATCCAAAATTTACATATTGTATGCAACAATAATAAATTCAAACTTTTCAAAATTTCCGACTCCGAGTACGACTCCGGCCAAAACGCCGCGACGACTCCGACTCCTGCCAAAAAGCCCCGACTCCACAGCCCTGATTGGAAAGCTTCAGGGAGACCAAATTAATTTCATTTATCTGATCTATGATGTCGACATTGTAGTAAACTTTTATATTTGATATTTACAATTGTCTTAGATGACGATTATCATTCGTGTGAAACATAAATTTTACGAAGTTAACATGACTGTTTTGTGATCGCATAAAACTTTGCTGAGTAATATGCGACATTGTATTAATTGAACGGCGCGGTAAACAGTTTCCATTTACATGAAATTATGTAATTATAAGTCTGTTTCAATCTCTTTACGCGCATAAAGCGAGTAATCTGGATTTAAAGACTAGAAACTAAGGAAGTTATGCTAGATTCCAACAGCAATCCGGCCAAACGGTAAACGCCTCTTCTTATGCCATATCAGGCACGGCTATAAACCACATGGCCTGCCTCTCTGCCCGCTTTTATTAACTGCGCGCGAGTCTCTCCATCTTTCAAACTTTTTCTTCAAGTCGATCGAAAATTATTATTCAAAAGCTCACGGGTGCTTTTAATCGTATTTAACTTATTAACGCCCAAGGGAAAACTGCCAGCGAAAAATATGTTTCAATGCTATTTATTGTGACATATTGAGCAAAGAAAAAAAAAGTTAAAAAAACATAAAACGTAGAAAATCAAGGGGTGTACACTAACTAAGATTGGGTACAGTAAGCGATGAAGAGTGGTATTGTCCAAAGACAGTTTGCTCGACACATAAAGCTTTCTTGCTCAGTTCGCAACGTTAGTGACCTTCGTTTTGGCAATAACACAACACAAAGGTTTTTCGATGAGCTGGAGGGTGTAACCGCTATTTTTCCACTCTAGTCCAAGTATTGCTGATGACGACGGACGACTTAAATTTCATATTTTGTATCAAATCAGAGTCATTTTCCCCTCTAGGTTAGGTTTTCACTATTTTTATGGTGCCATGTGAACATTTATTCGTTATTTTTTATCGCATTGTGCCGGTGGCCCTGTAGCCCAAGAGTCTAAAATTATGAAGCAACTGATAGTTCGTGAAAAAGTTATCGAAATACTCGATATGCTCAACTGGTATAGTAGGCATCTTTGCCAGCGGATATTAAACATCTCTCGTGCCAAGAGGATCAATATGAACTTCTGTAGTTGATATCGAAAGTATAGTAGTAGCTATGAGATCTTGTTTCAGCCCGATTTCGATTGCCCAACCGCACTGATTTTCCAATTATCAATTGCTTGGCTGAATTGTAGTTTAATAGTAAGCAATTACTTTCATAAAAATCTGAAAAAGAATACACCAAATGACACTTCGAACAGGTGTACCAAAACAGGTACAGAAAGCGTTAATGGGTTAATGTAGGCCAGACATAAAAACTTCTTCTCCGCGCCAATTCGTATACTTGAGTGCTTTAGCCAGCACAAATTTTCAATGGATGGCCGAGATACACTGACAGGATTAAAATGGTTATAAATATCTGACTTCTGTCATAATTAACTTAGAGCAGACCTAGGCACAGATTTCTGTTGTAGAGACGCACTGATTGTTTTAAATGGATAACGTGCCAGTTATTGTGTCGAAATAGCGATGTACAGCTCGAGCCTACTCGTAGCGTAATATGTAATTGGGTGAAATACGTACACAAGTCTAAATCGTGTTAGCGGGCCGTAAGAAATATGTAACAGGCCGCAGTTGGCTGTTGTGTAGTGGAACCTACATCCCCGGAAGGACCTTGGCTGCATTTTACACGCCTCTGTTGCTTGTTCTATTTGACGCTTTGCTCTGTCAAAGAAACTGTTTCTAGCTACTACTACATTTTCGTTTCACTCTTCGGCATCTTTCATGCAGGCATGTACCGTTCACATTAGACCAGGGGTCACCAGACTTTTTGAAGAACGGGCGGGATTAAAAAAAAATAAAACGTGGCGGGCCGGATGACAAATAAATTATAATTGGAATCCAATAAGATTACAGTTGGATATAACAATCTAGGATTCTGGGAGGGCCGGATCCGGTCCGCGGGCTATGGTTTGGTGACCGTTGCATTAGACCACGGAGGCATGACGAGACGAGACCCCCTGACAAAAAAACGCTGATACTCCACAATCAATATTTGATAGTATAAAAATTAACAATAATAATATTGTGCTACTAACTGTGACACGTGTTTCGCCTCTTTCAGAGGCATCTTCGGACTTACTATCGCAAAGTTTGCTTTAGTAATGAAGCAAGATTGATACTAATACTTTAAAATGATAAAATTACAAAATGGAGTTTGGGATTTTTCCTTTTTACAGGAAGCAAGGAGGGGGATATAGAATCGAAACAAAGCACGCGGAATACCTGGAATAATCAAAGTTATTTTTAATTTAAATTAAAATGAACCACAAAGTTACCGCCGAAACCATCGAAAGAAGTAATCTTATATATATAATCCGAAACGGCGTATGTATGTCTGTGGGTCTGTAATTCCCTTTTGCATTGTTGGTCATTAAGTTGCCATAAAAACGAATATGAAAGAAAATATGTTTGAATTTTTATCGGCGAAGACATTTAGTCAAAATGTAATAAATTAGTCTTCTACAGAACTTTTCCCGGCTTTTATTATTAATAATAATGTTTATTATTTACGTGAAGGTATTATTTGACATTTATTTGACAGCAAGTTAGATTTTTTCCTTGAATTTGGAGATTTTAATGGGCGACAATGGGGCTGTCATAAATTAAATTAAGTTTGTGATTTTATTTTAACTCAATTTTGGATGTTAGATTTTGTGATATAATTATGCGAATGATATAACATTAAATAATTATTGGTCGCTTAGTGCCGGGTAGCAATACTAGTATTTGATCAATTTAAACATTTATCGGAAACTACTTTCAGTACTCTTTTTCAATGAATAATAAGCTTATTTTACCGTATGTCATTTATCGCACAACTCGTGATATTATACGATCACATTGTACCGCACAGCATTTATTTTATAGTATGTACAGCTAATAAAGTTTTTCTTTTGTTTGTAGGGTTATCTATATACCTGGAGAGAAAGAGGAACGTTTGCCCCAGAACAGCTCCGTGATCTTTTCAGCAATATTGAAGAAATTTACCACTTCAACAGGTAAAGATTACAATAATAAACCATTCTTTTCGTCGCCGGACAATTGAATAAACCGCATCGATCTAATTTCATTGCATGTTTGGTTATATTATATTTTCTATTTCCGCGTTATTACTGGTAAAATCTGTACTTTGCTTAATTTTCTCGAAAACATGTTCAATATTAAAGGGATTTGAATCAATTTTACTTAAGAAGCGAAATATTATTGCACATGTCAACGCACGAAAAAAAAACGGAAAATATATCATATGACACGATTTTCCTGATAGCATCGGTTTTATTTACCAACTTATATAAAGTAATATACATATACATTTCTTGGCTTATTGATTGCGGATTCTTAACATTAATTTTCCGCATGTATCCTAGCTAAAACTGCCTTACTAAAGAGTCAGATGGAGGCTTTTAATCGAGAGACAATATAGAATCGGCGTTTTATACAGTAAATAATTTAGGTAAAATTTTATTGAACAGTAAAGATCGCGTAGAATCATCATCACAGAGTTGTATCTATCGACTCTCTTGTGGAGACTGCCAAGCTTTTTATGTTGGGCAGACAGGTAGAAACTTTAATAATATTATTAAACAACATATAAGATGTCTAAAAAGTAACATTTTTTCCGAGTTTGCCAATCATTTAATAGAAAACGATCATAATTTAATCAGAGTAGTAATTTAGAAATACTTTACCGAGTAAATAAAAAGGGTTTAGAAATGAAGAGCTTACAATTTTTAGAAATAAATAAAACTCTTAACAAAAAAGAAGTATTATTAAATATTATTCTTAATAGGACAGGTTACTCGCCACTGCTTACATTATTTCCAATTAATAGAGTAATCACTCACCTATCTGATTGATAGCAGCTCATTAGTTTAATAGTTTGTAATTTTAACGTCATTAGTAGTATAATTATTTGTTTGCTTTGTTTTGATTCTATAACCCCCTCCTTGCTTCCCGTATAAGGGAAAAACCCAAACTCCATTTTGTAATTTCATCATTTTATCAATTTTGCTTCATTACTTAAGCAAACTTTGCGATAGTAAGTCCGAAGATGCATCTGAAAGAGGCGAAACACGTGTCACATTTAGTAGCACAATACGTGGAATAATCAAAGTTATTTTAAATTTTATATCACGAAAACCTCTTTGCAAATGAAAATTGAGAGTTTTCGATCGAAAGTGTTCGTAATGTTTATTGTTTTTACTATTGATTGGAACCCATATACAATCCACGCCACGGTGAATACTACTCTTTATAGATAATCATGTTATTTCATTAAATCTCGAGGGTGTCGTACCGTATCGTATGTCCTCACCTGAGCCAAGTGCAGCACTAATGATAATATTTGTACTACTGTGTATCTTTTGTGTCATCAGTAGGTGCCATATTTTATGAAACGTTGGCAGTGCATCATATCATTATCCGAGAGATGTGTCTTGTCTGTCGCTTAATGATGTTATTATAAATGTCACGTTTTCTCAGGAAATAACAATAACGACCACACTCTAATCTCTAACCGCATTCTCACATTATTATAATGTGCACCCACTACAATATGTTGAGTCATTCGTTTTTCTTTATTATAATGGACAGGTAAGGAAGAATGAAAAGTCATAAAGGCTAGGGTTATCAGGATGTAGGGTTATAACCTCTGACTTAAAGCAGACATGGGCAACCACCGGCCCTCCGAGCTATTTTGTCTGATCCTGATTCATCTCGGCGAAGTTATAGAAAAGAAATTAATAGCTAGGGATGGATTAAATAATGGAGATGACACGGGAGCTTGCAGTTTTAATAATGTGCCAGCAAATTTACAGTTGGATTTTATTGAGCTTCAGGAAAATTTTGTGCTAAAATCATAATTTAACAACATTGCTTTGACGGATTTTTATAAATTATATTTGGTGGAAGAAAAATATACAAATTTCCACGCATTTTCAAGAAAAATCATTTGGCTGCACATATACGTGTGAACAGTTTCTTTCGAGGATAAAAACCACTAAATCAAAAATTCAAACGAGGATAACAGATGATAATGGCAAAAATTCTATGCGATTATCCGCATCTCGTAATTCAAGTAGAAAATTTTAGTTCAAAATTTTGTAATCAGTATATAATATTAATATTATGTCGTTCATTACATAAATAAAAAATATATAAGAAGTAGCAACATGTTTCATTGAATTAAATATTTCTTTATTATGTTTAATAATTTGATCCGGCCCTTGAATCGGAGACAGAATGATAATTTGGCCCTAGACCTGGGAAAAGTTGCCCATGCCTGACTTCTGTATTACTGAAGTATTCGATCCACGGTCATTCACACTGAGTGAACGTTCCAAAATCTTAGTGGAAAAGTAATAAATCTTTTAATCTTAAAGCTGTATTTAACGTCAAAATGTAACATTCGCACTATTACTGCAATCGGGCAACAAATGACAGTTATGAATTCCGCAAGAATATTTTCTGGTCGTTATATCTCCAGTATCGACGGCAACTTTTGTTTTATTGTTTGTACACTATTATTTGTACATTTGGAGCTTTATTTGCTTGCTCGGTATCACTCATTTCGCAATCGTGAAATAATCTCTACAAGCAGTGACGGCTGGTGACGGGGTGTTGGGGGGTGCAATGGAAGATTCAACCATTTTTGCAAGAGTTCTTTCCTATTCATTGGATTTTAAAACACTGCTATAGCATGGATTTTCAATTCAGATGTTCGCAATACCAACTGTTTCTCTTCCGTAGTACGGAAAAATAGTTGAATCTTCCTTTTGCACCCCCTAGCACCCCGTCACCAGCCGTCACTGTCTACAAGTAAGAGAACTAAAGAATTTTTTCTTTTCAACATATTTAACATTTTGTACGCCAACGTCCCATCCGTGAGTCGCATGCGTATTGACTCCATACGCCAACGTCTCACCGGTAAGTCGCGATGTTTTTTCGTTAAAAAAAAGATTTTTTTAATACATAAACTTATTATATGTTTTTAAAACATGAGCACGAAATCGAATAAGCCCATAAATCATCCCGCAGCACAAAATATACACGTGTGCCAGGACACACGAAAATATCTTCAAACTGCAAATTATGTAAGTTAAATCACTTTTTATGCAATTTATATTTTCTCTAAAATCGCTGGCGTACAGCCGTAGATCGAATACTTCGACTTTGGTGGAAAGAACCTTTAATGTTACGTTTCTGTATAAATAGAAAAACTCATCAACTACAGAAAGATTGAAACCAAATATGTCAATACAAATCAATGTATGAAACTGTACTTACTGGAACTCGAACCTGTGAGGACCGGAACCGAAGACAACGATGTTTTCCTTTCGGCTAAGTATTAGATGCAAGGCTGTGGAGTCGGAGTTGGAGTCGTAGAGTTGGGGCTTTTTGGCTGGAGTCGGAGTCGTCGCGGCGTTTTGGCCGGAGTCATACTCGGAGTCGGATAAATAGGAAAATTAGGAAAAAAAAGTGATGATATTAAACTTTTTTTAGTCGGAGTCGTGTTTATGGTCAATGTTGGAGTCGGAGTCGTGGTTTTGGTAAATGCTGGAGTCGGAGTCGAACTTTTTTTACCGACTGCACAGCCCTGATTAGATGTAATATTTTTTTTTGTTATTTGTATTGTAATATCGCCACAAAGTAAAGGCAGTGGTAAAAGACTTCAGTCAATAAAATTGTATTGAAATCATTCTTTATGTTTCATTGCTCAGAATATGGGTTATGCAGTTAGGTGGCAATATGTGACAGTACATTTACGATCAACCCCGGAAGTTGAATCAGATTTAAACCGCACTAATTTTGATTTAATATGACATACGTTTGGAACTTGAACATTTCCTAACTCAAAGCAAATGTCGGCAATAATAATTTTTTCAATCGATGTCAACTCAATAAAATGCACATAATAACCCACTATTACACGTATGCTATTGTAATAAAAGAATAATATGAGCTTCGACTATTATTAATTAATTATATGTTTATTATAATAACAGTGCCAAGAAAGGTGACTTTGAAATTCGAATGCGTCAAGAATAACAACAATGTCATAGTAAAAAATAAATGATAATTCCTGTTGGAATTCTTAATATGCACATTATAGATGTATAGTAAATATGGACTTCAGTCAGTGCTGTAGCTGAGTGGTCAGCGTTCTTGGGCGTGTCTCATATTCTCGTTTGCGGTATCCACGGGTTCTTACTCCCCGAACCCAAACTTTTAGTTCTTTACAAGCTCATATAAAATTAAAAATAACTTTGATTATTCTACGTATTGTGCTACTAACTGTGCCACGTGTTTCGCCTATTTCAGAGGCATCTTCGGATTTATTATCGTAAAGTTTGCTTAAGTAATGAAGCAAGATTAATTCAAATAATTTAAAATGATAAAATTACAAAATGGAGTTTGGGATTTTTCCTTTTTACGGGAAGCAAAGGGGGGGGGGTTATAGAATCGATTCAAAGAAAACAAATAATTATACTACTAATGACGTTAGTATTACAAAATGTTAACTAATGAGCTGCAATCAATCATATAGGTTTGGTTTACCCTATTATTTGGAAATAATGTAAGCTAGCTCTTTTCAAGCTCTATCTTTCTTTCCTCACCCTATCCTATAAAAAAATAACCGAGCATGTCTCCTAAGACAACTTATGTTGAGATATTTACTAGGAATTCATATGCTGCACATTGGAATCGGACGTGCCCCCCCCATTCCTGCCGTATTAATTGTAATAAGTTTTAACTAATCATGTTAAAATTGTTCTTTTAATTAATTGTAAACCTTTTCACACATTTGCCTAAAATGTAGGTATCGTAAGCTATTTTGGGTAGCATGGTAAATAGTAGTATGCGTGGAAAATGAAAGAGTATGTTATTATATTATTGTATTGTAAAATAGTTCGTTGGATTCGTTGGAATATAGAACGGCAAATATACATAAGTACAGCATGCGGATGAAAGATTGTTTCGGATAAAAGGCACGTGCGGCTAGCAAGCAGTTCCTTATAAATAAATTATTCGATCTTTTGTTATGCTTTGATTTGAATGAATAACGTTTCAAACGAGTTCTGTGCACGCTGATATTATTGCATTCAATTTCTCGTTTCGACATTTTCATAAAGCTGTTGTTACTAAATTCACATTAATGGTTTAATTATTTACCGCCAGATGTTCTGGGCGTGATTTATTAATGAAATGTTATTACTTTCTTTACCAAAGTTGAGCAACCGTTTATTCTTTATTGGGTCCGATTTTTCAGTCACCAAGTGCCGGTGTTACGCATAGGCGCGGCGAAGCATGTGACCGCCTGTGATTTTCAATAACATTTATAACCAGAGTCGCGGAGTCGGGGCTTTTTGGCCGGAGTCGTCGCGGCGTTTTTTTTTAATTTACACAGTACTGAAGACTCAAAACACGACTTTTCTACCCATCAGCGTAAGGTTTTAAAGATACTATATCCTTTTAAAGATCAGGGCTGTAGAGACGGAGTCGTAGAGTCGGAAATTTTTGAAAAGTTTGAACTTTTTTTTTTGCATATCTTATATATAAAACCGAAACGGGGGATGTATGTCTGTAATTCCCTTTTGCAAGTTCAAACAAACGAATTGATTTCGCTCGCGAAAGTTTCGACGGTAAATTTGTTTCGTTATCAATGTGTGTGTAGAGACTCCAATTACTCGAGTATCGAGTAGTACATATATAAAACCGAAACGGCGTATGTATGTCTGTGGGTCTGTAATTCCATTTTGCATTGCTGGTCATTAAGTTGCCATAAAAACGAATATGAAAGAAAATATGTTTGATTTTTTTATCGGCGAAGACATTTAGTCAAAATGTAATAAATTAGTCTTCTACTTCACTTTTCCCGGCTTTTATTAATATAATAATGTTTTTATTTACGTGAAGGTATTATTTGACATTTCTTTGACAGCAAATTAGATTTTTTCCTTGAATTTGGACATTTTAATGGGCGAGAATGGGGCTGTCAATATATGAAAGGGGCTGTGAAATGTCAATGCCAGTCTGAAATGTTCATTTTAATTCCATTTTAATCGACCTAGACTTTTGAATTTTGAAAAAAGTTGTTTCAACTTGGCCCGTCTGAATTTACACGCCGAGCTGAACATAACCCCAAACTGGTCCGAGCGAAGCCGGGTTCGAATACTAGTAATATGTAAAATTTGGCTATTGGCCGGATTGGTAGGGTTGATATTTAATTGAATACACATTAATAGGAAAATTAGGAAAAAAGTGACGGTATAAATCTTTTTTAATCAGAGTCGGAGTCATGGTTTTAGTAAATGCTGGAGTCTTTTTTGTACCGACTCCACAGCCATGTTTATAACTGAAGCAGAAAAATACAGTCCTGAATTGCAATACGTTTGACAATGGCCCTGCCGGCTTCACACTCAATTCAGTCATTTGCTTTGGGCCAAGCTTTAATCGTAATGCTTGTCTAGCTTTCATGCTATTTTCAATTATTAACATAACTTTAAGTATTTCTATATCGTGATTAATTTGCTGGGCGATCGACTTATCGCTAATAAAATAAGCGCTTTTTTCCACAGTTTGAAATATCTTACATATTCTATTGCTATGTTGATTTGTGCTTGTTTCGTTTGCAAGATTTTTTGTTGAGAACTAGTTTTTAATAAACACGTTTATCTTGAAGATAAGTGTAAAATGCAGGGCTGTGGAGTCGGAGTTGGAGTCGTCGAAGCGATTTGGCCGGAGTCGTACTATGAGTCAGGTTTCGGTTATTGGCCGGATTGATAGGGTTGATATTTAATTTAATATACATAAATAGGTAAATAAGGCAAAAGAAGTGACGATATAATATTTTTTTAGTCAGAGTCGTCGTTTTGGTAAATGCTGGAGTCGGAGTCGAACTTTCTTTTACCGACTCCTCAGCCCTGGTTATAAAGATACTATATCCGGTGTTAATAGAATATGAGGTAACCCGACATAATAAAATAAAAATTAATAACCGCTCTGCTGTATCAAAATATAAACATCAGCTGTTTATTTTTATAGATGATATTGTAATTTTGTACTAAAATCACAGCACGCCATCAAAACATACGCATAATATGTGTGGGGTCCGCTGTCTGGGATTGTTATTAATTTAATTTCGGTGCATTATTTCTACGATTATAGCGCCCATTGTTGTTTTATCGGCGCCAAGATCGTTGAACCCGTTTACCTCAACAATAAAAAACACTATTTAACCCACATTGTGGATATCATCAGCTGTAGACTGATAAAGAAGATAAATGCATAGTGTATTACATAAGAAGGTTCAGAGGAACCTATCCGTGACACAATACTAGAGGAGGCAATGCTAAATATAAAAATGATAAATATATTGATCAATCGCATAAGTCAGGGGTTCTTAAACCTGTGCCCGCGGAGCTATTATCGTGCGCCCGCTGCAGAGTATCAAATAACGAAAACACCCGAATTTTATCAGAATTGTATGTTTTTATTGAAATTTTTGTAAAGTTCAATCAATAAATAGTACATGCATGTTACACATATGTATGTGGAAAAGTACTAAAAATGTTTTATTATTTTTATTATAATGCCTTTCCGCCAAGTATTAACAGTGAACACCTTAAAAGTGAAATATGTACTCCTTCAGATTTTTAAAACTCCTTTTGTTTTTTCAAAAATCCGGCCTGCGACCGTCACTATTCTTCTCAATCTCAAATACGCCCGGAGTCTCAATAAGGTTAAGAACCCCTGGCATAAGTAGTCTGTCCAAATCGGTATTTTTTATACGATGGAGCAGTTTTTTTTAAATATTTATTGCTTCCCCTTTGGGCAATTATAATATTGAATCCGTGATAACTCGGCACAAGTCAAGTCGGCACAGGTTGACACAATTCGGCACCTAGACATCTTGACAAAATTTATTTTTTGTAATACAGTGAAAAAATGTATTCACCAGGGATGTGGAGTCGTTAAAAGAAACACGACTCCGACTAAAAAATGATTAATATAAAATTTAAAATAACTTTGATTATTCCACGTATTGTGTAACTAACTGTGACACGTGTTTCGCCTCTTTCAGAGGCATCTTCAGACTTACTATCGCAAAGTTTGCTTAAGTAATGAAGCAAGATAAATTCTAACATTTTAACATTTTAAATTATGAAATTACAAAATGGATTACGGGTTTTTTTCCTTCTAAAGGAAACAAGGAAGGGGGTGATAGAATCAAAACAATGCAATAACATAATGATAGTAATAAGGTGCAATCAATCAATCAATTAGATTGGGATTTTTCCTTTTTAAGTGACGCAAGAGAGGGTTATAGAATCGAAACAAAGCAAACAAATATATTTCTAATGACGTTAAACATTACAAACTAATAAACTATAAACTAATGAGCTGCAATCAATCAGTTAGGTTGGGTGATTACTCTATTGATGGGGAATAATGTTAATAACGACGAGCATCCTGTCCTGTTAAGAATATTATTTAATAATATATCTTTTTTATTAAGAGTTTTATTTATTTCTAAAAATTCTAGACTATTCATCTTTAAACCTTTTTTATTTACTCGGTGGAGTAGTAATAATCAAATACGTGGAATAATCAAAGTTATTTTAAATTTTATATTAAAATGAACTTCCACAAAGTTACCGCCGAAACCATCGAAAATAAAAAAATGATTAATTTCGTCACGATTTTTTCTTTTCTCTCCTATTTATTTGTATTCAATTACACCCATCCCTCGCTTAACACGATACTCGCTTAGCATGGTTTCGCTTTAACACGGTTTTAGTTTCAGTCGAAAAAATGGTTTTCGACGTTTTTGGGTTATAATGATATTGAATCAAGATAACCTATAAACATGGAAATTATTAATATCGCTCGTGCAATATGAGGTGAGGGATTGGAGGATTTAGCAATCAACGAAATTGATGAATCGCTTGAAGAACAAGAGTTAAATGAAGAAGAATTAATTGATATGACTACAAGTGTTCCTCTTGAAATCAGAAGCGATACCGAAATTTCTGGTCCAATTTCAACGATTACTGCTCAAACAATAAAAGATGGGTTGCAAATTGCAAGAAATATAGAAATGCATTTCCTAAATAATGATCCAGATATGAATCGTGCATTGAAATTTCAACGAGACATTAAACAATGCGTTGCCAGATATAAAGAGATTTACAAGAATATCAAAATAGATGAACAATCACAAATCACCGTATTTTTAAACGGCGACGGAACATAACAGAAAATGTAATTGAAAGTTTTAGTGACGATGACATTCAGCCAATAAAAAAAAGCAAATTAATATATTAATATCTTCTGGTGATAGTTACATTGAATAATATATTTTATCCGTGTTAGTAACATTTCAATAAATTTTCACAAGTTCTAAAAATCTATTGTTTTCTTAATATTTCTAAAAAAGAACCAATCCTCTCTTTTTCATACATTTGTTAGAATCGCCTAGCACGGTTTCGCTTAACACGGTCATCTAGCTAGCTGAACCTATCTTCCGTGTTAAGCGAGGGATGGGTGTATATATAAAACAACTAATCCGGCCAATAGCCAAATTCGACATATTGTATGCAAAAATAAAAATTACAAACTTTCAAAATTTCCGACTCCGACAAAAAAACCCCGACTCCACAGCCCTTGTATTTACAAAACGAAATTCCAGTGCATCGAAATATTTGTACTAGTCTAACGAAATTCGCCACAATAATAAGATTTTCTCTGTGTTGTTAGTATGTTTCTTTTCCATTTTAGTTATCTTTCAATCTATATGTATAGATATTATTAAGATTATTTGTATATATGTTAAAGTGAAACTGTATTCTCAGTGAAAATATATTCTTCTCCAAGCTGTCATTGAAATTAAATTTGACCGCCTTATCTTCAGCCCCATGTTTATCTGTGCTTTCCTTTGGTTCTCTTTTTATGAAAGGGACTACTTGCTGATTTTGTTTCATTGAAGCAAACCAAAATTTTAGGCCGGCAAATCATCGACTTGGGCCAATAATTTCAATGATCGTGACCAGTGAAATCATGTTGTCATTCAAATCTATTACTTGATACATTTTCACTGTAACATATATATTTGTCAAGATTGAAGACTCGGAGTACACATTAATATATTGTTTTACACTCGTATTTATCGAACAATGTGAAAAGCTTAAAATAGCCTGATACTCGGACCAAAATAACTTCATAAATAATTTATTTTTTGAAAAGTTGCACGAAAAAGTTGCACGGCGGGAACAGTGCATTTCATTTGCGGCAAACCTGTTTGTATGTGTCCCGCTAATTGTGTGGCACGACCTGCCATAGTTGCCATGCCATGCCATATAGCAGAATACATTTTTAAAAAAAGGTTAATGTTTTTATTCCGTTAATTTAATCAGATTATTATTATTAATGGCAGTTTTTTCCGCCTCTTTTTATGACAGACGGAAAACAGTTAAATCATAGTCGACGTAAATTTTGTTTTCTGTCATACATAAATAACAAATTTATGTGCAATTTTATGATGGAGCTACAAAATATCACCGTTACAAAGAGTACATTTTTGTATCGATACCTCAGTTTTCACTTGGTAGTTTGGTACATAATAAGTGAGCTTGCGATAATCTCCTTGTTGAAAAACCAATAAAGCAATATGTCATTTCTACAGTTGAGTAAAAAAAAAACTTATTTATTTATTTTGTTCAGTTCATAATTCTTGTGAGCGAAACCGGTCTTGATGATTATAGTCCAGGGCTGTGGAGTCGGGGTTTTTTGGCCGGAGTCGGAGCCGTCGCGGCGTTTTGGTCGGAGTCGGAAATTTTGAATAGATTGAACTTTTTATTTTTACATATAATATAATATGTCAAATTAAGCTATTGGCAGGATTGGTAGGATTGGTTGGTTGATTTATAATTGAATACACATAAATATGATGGGTAGAAAAAAAACGTGACGAAATTAAACCATTTTTAGTCCATTGTCGGAGTCGTATTTTTGGTAAATACTGGAGACGGAGTCGTAATTTTTTTTACCGACTCCACAGCCCTGGATTATACAATAAATGTGGAAGTGGTAAAACAAATTGTTTTATTTATTTAAATGCAATGCCTTTCGGAAACCAAGAATTGACAAGTTATCACAATACATTTTGTGATGAATAGTGTAGAAATATCTTTTGTATAGACTTTATATACATTTCAAATACTAACCAGTTTTTCTTTCATTCCAGAACATTCTCCCATCAACTAAACGAGTGCAATTTAGAACCCGTGTCGATAGCCCGGTGCTTCGTTCGTCACAGTGGGGGCTTTTCAATTTACACTAGATACTGCACCGGCTATCCCGGGACCATGGCAACGATGGCGAGGCTTGTGGCAGCTCCGACCAGCGCCCAGCCCTTCAGATCCAGACAGGCCGCTCTGGGACACGCTTTGCCACTGGGGTCTTACCTGCTGAAGCCCGTTCAGAGAATTCTCAAATATCATTTATTGCTACAGGTAAAAAGCTACTGTACAATATGCTAAAGATTGTTTTTTGTATTTATGCATTATAATGAAATTTTTAATACACTAATTTAGGACTCACTTTGGACCAGGCTTTAAGAGCTAAATAATGAAGAATTTTTCAGCAGTGCTATAGTGGAGGCTATAGGATATTTTACTATGCCGTCCTCGTTATTTGTAGAAACAGCGCTATAGCCTGTGGTCAAATCAAATTATTCGATAGCCAGAGAGAAAATAAAGTGCTTCCCGGTAAATACTATTGTGAACACCTCATAAAAAGAACGTATTACCTTCTACCCTCTGATGCTTGTAATTATCAGTACCTTGAGTTGCCACTTCCTTTTGTTGGCCAGTAGGGAGTGGCCAAAATATTAGTTTATTCTTAAAGCCACGGCTTAATAATTACAGAGGAAAATTCGAAAATGCGAGAATTTTTTTTTTACGCTGCCACACTTTCTTGTCGTCAGTGAGTTGTGAATATCTTGTGTGATTTAACTTAAGCACAATTTCAGTTGACAGATTGGGGTATTTTATGTGTTGTATGACTGAAGAACTTTTAATAAATAATGACTTCAATAAACAAGTGACCTTTGTGTGTTGGAAAGTTGCATTTTTTACTACTTAAGATTTTTTGCAGAATCTGGTGAAGCAGTGCACATCTCACGATACTGAGTATGCCCTTTACAAGATGACAGGTATTGCTCAACACATCGACGACATGAAAGGACGCCACGAACATGCAGTCAGAGTTCAGGTATAATATTCCAATCTAAATCAATCTTTTTCAAATTAAAATAGTATCTTTCAAATCGAATAGCAAAAAGGTTTGTAAAAAAGTTACTTGCAAATCTTTTTATTTTTACCAAATTTGAATTTAATTATTTTCAGGAAATACAATCTTTGTTGTATGGTTGGAATGGACAAGATCTTACAACATACGGAGAATTGTGCGCTGAAGGAACATTTAGGTATGCTAAAATTTGAATTTATTTTTATGATAACTGCTTCACAATAATTATACTTACACTGCCATCTATAGTTTGAAACTACTTATTTTAATGGTCTAAAACTTGGATAATATTTGATAAGTTGAAATAATTCTCTGCGATTTGGTTTCAGGGTTTTCGGTGCTAAAGCAATGCGACACGCCTTTCTCTTTGATAAGATGCTCCTCCTTACCAAAAACAAAGAATATGGAATTCTCGCCTACAAAACTCACATAATGGTGAGGAAACAAATAAAGTCAATACTCTTTTGCAGCTAAATCAGTCTCAACATTTTTTTTAACCATATCCGCTCCCTATCTGGAGCATATGACTGCTACACAGTGCCTCCAAGATTCTCTATCACCCGCCAACTTCCTCGCTTCTTCCCAGGTCATCCTGGCATCCCGTAGCTCCCCTGAGTACATCCTATGGATGGTCATCAAAAGCCTTCCGGGGCATCGGGATCCATCAGGTTGATAAAAGAGGCAGGTAGGATTCAGGCTCCCCTGGGGCATCGGCAGCACATGTCCAAGCACAGTATAGAGTTACCCCGTGCTTTTGTAATGTGCCATGACTTGCAATCGTAAAGCAGCACAGTCAGCATGCATGCCTTGAATAAGTGGCACTTGGTTCTGACAGAGTACAACCGTGAGTCCCAGACTTTCCACATTGAATTGAAGGTTGTTCCAGCCAACCCTAATCGGATCGCGAGCCCTTTACGCGGGTTGCCATCTCAGTATACTGCATTGCATTATCTATCACGGATAAAGAAATCGATTGAAATGAATATTTTATACCTCTAAAAGGCTCAGCATTTTCATGAAATGGCAATTGCTACCTTTGATAACACGCTAGACATCCGTGTTCCCAGCAATAAATGTGCTTAGATATGCCATCATAATTAATCTGTATTTGTTTTCTTGTTAAGGTATTTTATACTATGTGCGTGTGTTTTTTCAGTGTAACAATCTGATGTTAGTGGAGTCAATACAAGGCCAACCGTTAAGCTTTCACGTGATACCGTTTGACTGCCCGCGGATGCAGGTCACCTTGCAGGCCAGAAATGTGCGACACAAAAGAGAGTGGACTCTCCTCCTGAAGAGGGTAACGTAACAATCACTCACAAATATCTGTATCATTCTTCAATGAACTAAGATGCACATTATTCATTTTTGATAAACTTTCAGGTAATTTTGGAAAACTACAATGCCGTCATACCATCCCATGCTAGACAACTCGTAATGGAACTGGGACAAAACAAAACTGACGGTTAGTAATCTGTTTCATGGGTGAATCAATTTATGTGATAACTGTAATTCTTCTGAATAAAGAATTATATTTAATTACTCTTTCTGATATGATTGTTATAAGAAATGCAGTTAGAGTTGCTGACCGAGTTTCTGCAGTTCTTTTTATTTAAAATATTTTTGATCGAAAATTCACTCATTCAGTTTGGTAATTCACAATTAAGCTTGTATAAATAATTCACTGTGTCCATGTATTGGTTTTAATCGATGATCAATTGTGTTGCAGATGACATGTTAGCCGAAAAATCAGCCACTTTGATTTCTCATTCGTCCATGAGAAAGCAATTGTCGGCCCCCGAATATTTAGAAAAACGAAAACTTGAAAGAGAAAGAAGAAAATCATTCGAGTCCGGACTCAGACATCGACTCAAAAGATCCGCAGCGAGGAAAGGACAGAGCGCCAACGGATCGATGGAGATCGACGAAGACAAAGACAAAAGCGTCAGGAGCGATTCGATCTACGACGAGGAGACGTGCCATTGTTACAAGGAACAAGAAAAATGCGACTGCTGTTCGAACTTGGGCGATTCCAATTTAGAACTGAGTAAAGATGTCTGTTCGCAGTGCGGCCGATCGGACAAACGTAATGAAATCTCTCAGAGTAATATTGACTTGTGCGACGTATGTCAATATGATAAGGATCGGTCCGCCTTCTCTGATTCCAATTGTGATTATGAAATAGGCAATATGAGAAAATGTCACAGCTGTCTGGAGAATAGTCATTTTCAAAGTCAATCATCGATCGATGCGGACTTGAAAAAGTGTCAGTGCGCCGAATGTGACAAGTCCGTGCGGTACATTGACGGCTCTATTGGTGGCAGCGTCGAAAAGTGCATAGGTCGTTGCGTTAAGTGTCCAGAGTCTAATTCTTCATTTAACGGAAAGAGACATAAGTTAGGCGGCTTTAAGTGCTCTTCCGAAGAAGTTGTATCTTCTCGGGAGACCGACGCTAACAGATGCAATGGATGTTTGAAAAATAGTGCCATCTATCAAAATGATCTCACCAAGAAGCAGTACGATCGGCTCGAAGACGGAAGCGGCAGAATGAAAAACAAAGAATCGTTAAATGTTAAAAAGACATGTTTGAAATGTCACGAAATTAGAGAAAATATCACAATCGACAGCAGTCATGATAGCAAAATTTCTGAACGAGATAATAATTCATCCAAGTGCGAACACGATGACGGTCACGCCGACGGTAAGATGAAAAGAATCTCCAAAGACGATTCGCAGACTCTCGTCGTTCCGAAGACGTCTGGAACTCTGAGAAGAAAATCCGAACCGGGCATGGGCAATATAAACTTTGACCCGAAAGATTGGAAGAAGTCTGTTGAAAATAATTCAACTAAACAAACGCCGAGCGAGGACCAAAAACCCACTGAGAGATGTCAAGACTGCGGTAAAGCTTATAATGCGTGCGTCAACTGCGGCAAAACAGTCAACGTGAGAAGATTAACTAGATGCATTCACAAAGGTGTCGATCAAAAGGCTCACTCCCTCCTACGGGATGCGAGCGGTTCTTCTGCAAATATTAAAAACGATAGTACCAAGCAGAGCGTCCCAGAAGTAAAAATGTACAATGCTAAAACGGTGCCAAAAAAGATATCTAAAATAAAGAAAAGCAGGGCCAAAACCTTGAGACACTATTTGGCATCGGACTCCACGGCCAAGTTTTATACCGATTTCTCAAATGAATTTTCCCCCGATAATGTGCTGCACATCTCAGAGTCGACAGACAGTATTAACACCCTCAACAGTAATAAAAACGAGGATGACGCCTTAGATTGTAATCCGCATGTGGACGCAGAAAACTCCCAAGTTGACGATGAGGAGTTATATAGAAGTTTGGTTCAAAAGACTGATTCGTTTAAAAAGAGTGAAATTGAAAAAGATAAGCTTAATTGTGCCCAAAACGGAGGAAATAATTCCTTAGATGACGTGAAGGAGGCTGACACGGGGAAAGAGACCTCCAAAGATGGCGAAGTGGACGACGACGCTTTCGAGAGCTGCGATGACGGGCAAAGCGAGAAGCCTCTGGAGCAGATCATCTCTCAGCTGTTGATGCAGAATCGGGAGTTCCAGAAGATACTGAAGCGACATCAGCTTCGAAACGCCACCAATAGGAGACATCAGCGATTACTGAAGTCACATTCCAACCCTGAGAAAGTTTTAGCTCAAAATCGGGATAATCAACTTAAATTGAAACCTAAGTACGGTCGGCAGACATCGGCTGTCGAAAATGTCACCGATGAGCACGTCGAGCATCTTGACACGGTCGAAGATGACTGCGCCGATAAGGTTGACACAGATTATCCTAAGCAATATAGAAGACCTCCAGTGGAAGAACACATCTATGAAACGCTCATTGTGACTCCCGAGAAAGAGAATACTGATAACGCCCCAACTGACGCTGTCATTATTGTCGATAAGGATTATTCGGTTCCGAGTTCGCAGCCGCTCTTGAAAACATTTGCACCTAAGAATCAAAGAAATGTCCCCGATGTGGACCTCGATCCCGGCGATTGCACTCGTCTCGATGTACCTTCAGGAAGGCAGACCAGAGTCAGTCTGACAGAATCAGATTACGTGTATCTCTGCTTTGAAGGTAAAAAAACTATAGATGCTATCGAAGTGAAAGATATCGTCAAAAATATGCAAGACTTCGAAGACGATGGAATGTACGCCGTCCCGAATTCTTCCCCTGTTAAAGTGCAAAAACCGGTCATAGAGAGACGAGCCACCAAAGATAAAATTGAAACCAAACCTGCAGCCGTTAATAATATTGAAGAAAATTATTACGACAACGCGTCAGAAATCTGGAAACGGATCTCCAACGACACGGTGATTGAAAATCCTTCTTTCAAAGCTAAAACTGAAGCTTTTAACATTGATGATTATTTGGATCCTGAAAATGTATCTCAGAATCCTAATCTTCCTGAAATATGGCTCAACAGACAGAAAGAACATTTCACGACTTCGAGGGACAAGAAATCCGGATCGTTGCCTAGAAGTTTCCAAGTCGTCGTCGACGACGCCGAACAGAGTTGCATTCTCAAACCTGTTAGTAAACAGGGCGTCTTCAACAAAGTGTATCTCAACAAAGACGGAAAAGTTTTGCAGACAGATCGACCATTCACGATCGCCTCGGACCGTAGCGAAATCAGCTACGAAGACATCGAGCGGTTCATAAAAGGGGAAGATGAGTCGGCCTTGAAATTCCCAACCGATCTCACGTCGTCCAATAGAAGTTCACTGTTTGACTGCGATAACCTCGACAACGAATCCGTCAGCCGCTCGACGTTAGAGCTCGAAGCGGAGATAGACAGATGCTATAAAAATAACTTTGAATACAACCTGACTACGGGTTCAAACGGCAATCTATTAGTGAGCGTGTCCCACATTCAATCGATGGATAACTCTATCTCCTCGTCCATGGAAGTCATGAACGATAAGAACGAGAGTGGCATCTCTCAGGAAGACATCTCCGCGCATCATCCGGAGCACAAAATTTACAAACCCAACTCGAATGTGCTGTCTTTGAAAGGAGTTTTGAGTCGATTTAAATTGAAAGGACGGCCGAATCAGGAGCAACAAAATTCTGACAGTGCGGCCGCCGACAGAGAAATCGGGAATGAAATGAATAAATCTAATAACAAAACTGCCACTGTCAAGAAATCGGCCTCACCAAAACATTATTCTAGAAATTTAATGCAAAGATTTAAGAGTATTATAAATGACGAACAGTGTACTGAATTAGATAAGACGGGAAAGGTTGCACCAGATGACAATAATCTAAGCAATACATCGTTTGATTCGAACGATGGGAGCAACATCCAGCACAATTCCGACATCAAAAGCGACGTTACCGTTCTAGTGACCAATGCTGACGAGTCGCTGATAAAAAATAATGACATCGTTCTGAGTAAAAGCTTTTGCGAGACTACCGTGCCGGATTCAAATATCGGCTCGCCAGATTTCGTATCGAAGAGTTGCAACGATATATTGTCACCCGCGAGTCAATCACGAGATAACTTCAACGGCAATAACGCCCAAGGCATGTCTCAGTCCTTTCAGTTCACTCAGTCGTCTGCTTATCAATCCCCCTTGACGAGGTCGGCGCATAATTCCGTTCAGGACTTGAACAAGCTTCCGATATACAAACAGGGAAGTAAACACTTGGGTGCGCGGATTGCCCAATCGGACTACGCCGATCCCAGAGCATTATTCATGACAGATTCCAACTCCGATCTGAAAAAAGTAAACGTTTTAATCAATAAAAATGCGCTGAGACCGGACAGCCTGCTCTCGAATTCGTCTCACTTCACTTCATCCAGCGAGGGGTGCCTCAATCCTAACGAAGTCACCGGCAGAAACAGCTCTTTTCTGTATAGAAATAATCACAGTGAAGTAGCCAGGGATCAAACGACTCCAGTTTTTAAGCGGCAGACCTCATCTACCAGCGACCAAATTATAACGAAGAAAATACAGATTGAAAGATTTTTATCTCTCGACCCGAACACTTCTCTAGAGAAACACGATGACAAAAAACCCGATATGAAAATAGTTTTCAAGTCAAACGCGGATGACGGCTTTTACGAGAAATCGTTCGAGGAGATAGAGAATCTTCTCGGGAATGAAATATTTAGGGATTCAGCCATATATAGCGATCCCGAAGACGGCGGATATCCTTTGGAAAATGATTTAGAAAAGAAGTATCGAGGATTTAACAGCGGTAACACTTTAACTAGACATAAGACAGTTATGCCGAGTGCCAGTTTTAAAATAAATAAAATGGTCACCAAAGCAAATGATGATTCTTATTTGAATGATTCAATAACTCTCCCTTCTTTGGCAGACTCTCAAAAAAACATCTCTTGTAAAAATGTAGCCGTATATGAAACCGAAAACTTAATAAGCCTCAATAAACCCAATATAAAAGTGAAGAGAACATCCAGTGTCCATGAGAAAACGACTGAACTTGAAAAAATCATTACTGCCAATGGAAAAAATAACGAATTGGAGCATTCTCCGAAGACTTCGAGTAACTATGATTTAAAGACACTGAAACTGATCTGCAGTAAAAATATTAGCGGAGTAAAACTAGCTCCGCCCGTCCCTGCAAAACCGACATACAAATCGAGCAGCATCTCCAAAGTGACATGCAGATCTATCAGCGACGAAAAGACTATTTCTTCCAATGAATCTTCAGCATGCTCGATGAAGCCGGACAGTCCTGCGTTAAGTCAAGACAGTAGCGTCAGCGCAATCCGCTCTGACGAAAGAGTCGTAGAACATGATTCTAAATCGGAGAAACCGATATGTGGTAAATTACATTTACAGTTGAAATTGCCATCTTCAAACATCCAAATCAAAAGGATGAGCTTTGAAAGATCCAGTTTGGATTCATCGAAGATCAATAAAAGATCACGGAGCGTTTCTTCTTATGAGACGACTGAAAATAGTCTCGCGAAAGATGTCAACGAAGACCAGGTCGTCGTTAAATCGGTACAAGAGAGACGTAAGGAAATAGAAATGATGAATAGTAACGTTAGCATCACCGAAAGGAAACACGGAAATACCGTTGAAGCGAAGAGTTCAGGTCACAGAAAGTCCGCAGACGGCCTGGAACACTCCTCGATAGCGTTCAGTAGATCGATCAGCGTGAAGACGACCACTTATAATACTAACAATAATTCCGCCAAAGACCAATCTAGAAGTATCTCAAAAAAAAATATTCCAATCTTAAAAGTTCCATTGCAGAAATGCAATATTCCATTACCGAATAATTCTTCGAAGCAAAGCACATCTCCCGAAATCAACAGTGATAATTTGGATACGATCAACGTTCAAAATGCTGCTACATTTGAAGAAAAGACTTTGGTTAGCGATAGTGAAACACATCTGAAAGACACAGTTTGCCACAGCAGTGAAAGTTTACATTTGCAACATCAGGAACAGTGCCCAGTTGATGTGGAAAAGGGGGGCTGGGTGAAACATGTTGTGAACCGATTCCAATGATATATTACTGAACGTACATTTCTAAGTAATGAAAAAAATTAACCAACACTGAGAAAAATATACTTGAAACTGTATTTATGCTAATATGGGAACTACATTTATGAAAATGTGCATTTATTAATTTCCACAGTATTAAATTTTTTATGAGAATTGTAAATAATGACTTCAATCATCAAGGCAATTTAAGCATTTAATGTTGAGCTCTCGTGTTTTAGACATGTGCAAAATGAGCTTGAAGCCATTTGTTTGTTTGTATTGCTGTGTCAGGGTTTTCCAATTATTTCCCAATTCTTAAAATATGGAAGAGACATCTACATATACTGATATATTGATTTCAGTCAAACGTTCATGCAAAGCCGGAAAACAATCCAAAATTATTCTGTTCAACGGGAGAAATCCAATCATGCAACTTTCTATCAAAGGATGCAACTTTATTTCTTGTCTTACAAATTTATAATACTGTCTTGTAATAATTTCAATCCAACATCCATTTTACAGTTCACGAAACACAGTTTGGTGAACCCTGCTCTGTCATACAATAAGCTTTCCAAACCGCTCATTTTGGTCTACTCTAAAGCGCTAGAGCCAATCGTGTCGTTTAAATTTATGAAACGAAAAGACAACAGAGCCGGTGAATAAAAATGTACAAAATAATTTAGGTATGTTTTGAAAACTGACATTTAAACAGTTGGAATTTATTTATTTCAAAATCCCTGCAATACGCTTCCATATCTATTGAATATAAGGTATGACAATTTGATGTGATTAAACTTTACAATCGTTATCAAAAAATGTAGCAATAACATTGAAAACACCCTATGTTACGTGCAATATGTGCATTACTAAATATATTGGCATTATCAATATGTATTGCTTAGAATAATAATGGTTTAACTCAAATTTATTGAAAATCATTTTATACATATGGCAAATTCAAAATATTTAATGCTGCAGTGCAATTTCCATATAAGCTGTAAAGTACCTCCAATATCAGAATCCAAGAATGTAGATTCGTGAAATATACTTTTGATGATCCATTTCTATACACGCTTCATTATATATTGTTCTTTATCACGGTAAGCTTGTATTCTAAAATGAAAAAAAGTCTTGCACATTATACGTGTATTAATTAAAATTAGATGTTACCATCTCAAAAAAACTAAATTGACATGTATGATGCTTCACCTCTTCCCATATAATTAAACCACAATATTCCACTCTTGTCAATTTATAACTTATAATACTTTATTGATGTGCATAAATGTATAAACTCAAGTGGGATTGGGTGCAAAAGTCTATTAACTGCAGATTACATATAAGAGGCTGTAGCAATACATATTACTAAAATGCTCGAGTGCTTTACATATGGTGTCGTAATATAATTGGGCTGAGAATTTGATTATGTGCATACCTTTATAAAAAAATCTTATCAGATGGACGATTTTCAATTTATAACTTTACTATGGCAATTATTGCAAAATTAATAATATTCATTTTGTAAAAACAATTTTTTCTTATAGGTTTATAGTATTAGTAAAAATAACAATTTATTTTATTGTTTAGCTATCAAATAAGGAGACTGATTTTATTTAAATTATATTAATAGGATTATAATTGTATTCTCATAAAATGAATTTAGACCAAGGAAATAATGTATGTGATTACTAAAACTGTTATTATTTGTAAATATTATGAAATTAAAAAGTATTTAACTTTCTCTGGCCCATAGTATAGAATAATTTGATAAATAATGTATGCAAATATATGTGAACCGTCAATCTAAAATAATATTGCATACCTTTGTATAAAATGTAGAGTATTCAACGGATGTCGAATATAATTATGCAAACCCCTGGACACACCGTATGGTGAACTAAGCTAGTGAAAAAAATATTGCTTGCCCTCTTTTTCTCAACACGTCTACTGATGCTGTTTTATTATGTTTTGTACAGTACCAAAAGAATTATATTTCAAAACATATCATTATAATGCCCCATCAAAAATTATTAGACGGGCAAAATGAGTCTCCTACCTTTGCCACAGAAATGCAGTCCAATTTGCCTGTTGTTGACTAGATATGGGCGTAGTAATAAACTTATGTAAATATAAAATATTTTTTCATTGTCACCAGTTAATTAATTATTTGTTTATGGGCCCTTTTGATTACTTTGGTAAGTAGCATGTTATTTTGCATTTGATTGCCAATTAGCAAAAGCACAATTTTGATTTTATAGTACTCCTTCCACATATAATTTGACAAGGTCAAGACCAATTTTGCTCACCGTAAGTTGATAATGCTTTTGATGAGCGAAACCGGTCCTGATCTCTATCAGAATATATGTCGAAGTAGTACTATAAAATTTGTTTGATTTATTTAAAATAATGCCTTTCCACCAAAAAATGACACCTCGAAAATGTATTTCATTTGTTGAACGTCTCTTTTTACTTAATAATTTTGAAGCAATTATTATCTCAATGCTTTTTCGGTAAATGCTCTACCGATTATTGCAAAATGCTGCATTGTTTTTTTCAAAAGTAATAGAAGAATGGACACAATAACTCATATTGAGTCAAATTAATGATAAATATTTAGTTTCCTTGAAGCTATAAAACTCAGCTTTATAATTTTTTGAAATTATGATAATAATAGTTACTAACAAGAAAGTGCCAAGTTTAAGAGTTTTATTTTGTCTATTTATTATTTATAATTAAATAACATGCTTTTTTAATGGACAATAAATTGTAATCCTGCAAATATTTTTTGTTTGAAATTTTAACTCCTAGAATACGGTAAGAAAAATAACAATGTATAAAATATATAAAATTTATGTAGAACTAAAATACATTGTTATTTTTATTACCGTATTATAATGGAGTTCTACCAAGTAAATGCCTACTCAATCAATTAACTCCTAGACTTGAGTCTAGCTAAAAAACAAAAGATGTCCCTTATGATTGAAAGGGTACAAAGATTCATATGTTGGTAAAATCTTATATTTTAATTGCAAATTATTGCAACAAGATGCCTTTTAAAAGGTAACTAAAATGACATTATCTGGATGAAAGAAATTTTAACAATTTCCAATGGGATCAATTAAAAATTATGTTGCCAGATGTCTACATGTAAAGTTGTTATTTTGTAGTTCTGACCGTACATGAGGTGTTGAAATATTTGATTTCTTCTTTTCTTTATAATTATTTACTATTCATCTTACCATACACCTCAGTATCGTTGCAAAATTTTCACCGATTAGTGCCTTCTTTCAGGTATTTATTTATCCTTACAAATTGTTATTGTATTTTAACTATTTTCCAGCTGTAATATGAGAAAATGAATATCCTACCTACGCTAAATATTTGATAAATTGGGTATTTTTTTTTGTCTTCGAGTCATTTTACACGCCAAACTAAAGATTTTAGAATTTAATGTAATATTGATAATTTATATCTTTATAATTCCTAGCTTAAAATAAGTGCAGTAATAAACACAAGGTATTTTCTCTTATAACAAAGGTATCTATCTAATAGGCACTTAACATTAGCCGTGAGACTTAACAAAACTAATGTTAATTGAATAGGTTTCACTAAGAAGTGTACTTTGAGGTTATGTATTTTATATATTTTAATAAAAATTGAGAAACGAGCTTGACTTTACTGTACAAAACCATTCCCTTTCCTGTTTAGAACAACTCTGAAGACAACCTGTAGACTCCAGTTTTCATTCTCCAGGCTCAGGGTTTATATAAGTAAGTTCTTCGGATCAGTGGGGGTAGAACACAATACAGTAATCGGTGATAAGTATAATAAAAAAATTAAAATAACTTTGATTATTCCACGTATTGTGCTACTAACTGTGACACGTGTTTCGCCTCTTTCAGAGGCATCTTCAGACTTACTATCGCAAAGTTTGCTTGAGTAATGAAGCAAGATTGATTCTAACATTTTAAATTATGAAATTACAAAATGGATTACGGGTTTTTTTCCTTCTAAAGGAAACAAGGGGTGATAGAATCAAAACAATGCAATCAGATAATGATACTAATGAGGTGCAAACAATCAGGTTGGGATTTTTCCCTTATAAGAGAAGCAAGAGAGGGGGTTATAGAATTGAAACAAAGCAAACAAATAAACATATTTCTAATGACGTTAAACATTACAAAAAAAAGAAATATTAAATAATATTCTTAATAGGACAGGTTGCTCGCCATTACTTACATTGTTTCCAATTAATAGAGTAATCACTAACCTATCTGATTGATTGCAGCTCATTAGTTTATAGTTTGTAATGTTTAACGTCATTAGAAATATGTTTATTTGTTTGCTTTGTTTCGATTCTATAACCCCTATCTATAATATAAAGTATCTTTAATTTTCCAGTTACAGGTTTCTTCAAAACCTCTGTTTCTCAATATATTGTCCTGTAATATAAGCTGCAAGATTGTAACTCGCTTCTTCGCATTGAATGGGAATATGGGCATTCAAATAAAGCAACGTGCTTCCGATTGACATTTTATTTGACATTCTTCATAGATATAATAGAATGCGCTCACTTAAAGTCAAAATAACAATTCAATTTTACAAAATCAATTCTTCCGCAATTTGTATCACTGTTTTACAATAGGAATTAAAAATACACTAAATTTAATGCATTATCACACTATTTAAAGTTATCGATATCTATATTCTTCAATAATTAATAATCATTGTGAGACTATCCTAAGAAATAAAATGATAAAAATGACTCGCTTTCAATATATTCTGGCCAGTAAAAATTCGTTAGAAAACAACACTAGCTATAAAAATCAAAGATTTTCTTTATTTGGTACTAATCTGTTATACCATAATACATATTAGCAATATTGTTAATCAAATTAGTTAGATATATACTTATAAATTGTTAACTGTACCTTCTCATATAAAAAAAACACAAAACACATTTTCCTGTACTAATTCCACATATTCTATTAAGATCCAGGACCCCTTTCTCTCACAGTGAGCAGTATCTACTGATGAAATATAAACACCTATTTTTATATTTATATAAACATTAGGTACAGAAATTTACAGATAATCATTCAAATTATACATAAATAAAATCAAATCACCAAAAAATAAATGTACTAATAGGTCATCAGTTTTAATTAAAGACAATTAAGTATTATTTATGAATAATTGTATCATTATCTGTAATAATTCATTAATCCTACTGAATTTAAAGAGCCCTGTTCGTATTTACATTTCATCAGTTGATAATGCTTGCAATAAATGAAACCGTTTCTGACGGTTATAAAATATATTGAATAAGTCCGAAAAAATGTATTCTATTTATTTATGTGTAATTAATTTGTTAATTCATGAACTTCATTCAAGTATTTCAAGATGGCAGCAAAATACTAGCTGGAATAATGAATCGAGCATGGCTCAAGCGGCTATGAAATATACCATATGTACTGGAGTGACCAAGATGATCTTGAAAATGTGAGCTGCCTATAAATGATACCACTGAGAAAAGGCTCCAATATTTTTCAATGTCGAGATTGTCTATAAATTTGCAAAAAGATGTGGTCATTTTGTTTGCGAGACTGTTACTTGTAAATTTGTCTATATTTTTTTTTGCTATATGGTTTTATAGACTACAAACCTATTTAGTATAATAGGGTACAAATGTTTTTTAGAATATAATTCATGCGGTTCAACAGACTAGTACTTCTAGTTTTATAATAAGGGATAACATTCAATGAGACAAAATTAAAATACAATTTGCGATATCTAATATAGATATAAATCATTTTAACAAGACAAAAATAGAATCAACGATTCTATAGTTCTGACAGCACGCGTGTCAGTAAGGTGTTACTCCTCAACAGATGGGAGAAGTTGTTGCATATGTATATTAAATTATCTTTTTAAAAAATATCCAAGTTGGCAGAACCGTAATCAATGACACATTAAAGGGATCATAAATGGCATAATATAATTTTAATGATAACTAAATCATTGTAACAAGAACTGTGGAGAAAGAAACTCAGTTTTCATAATGAAACTTGCAAATAAAATTCAAAAATACATTTTTTACAATCATTGTAAGCTAATGATTAAAATAATTGTCAATGCATAAAATGTGCACTGAGCAAAAATATTATTGCATTATTTTGACAGACTCTTACATGATTACAATAGAAAAAAAAATTAAGTATCATATATTATTCGGTCTTTAATTCAGTGTTTGCTTTTTGAAGCGGAAAATTTTGATAAAATATGTTTGTCTATTTGTGTGGGCTTTAGTTTCTGTATATTGGACCAAACTAATCCTACAATTTCACTTAACATCAATACAATAGTGAGATTTATATATTCTGGAATAGAAAAATGTTTTTTTATACATCTACAGTTCTACAGATTTTAGCAAAGGAAAGTGGCTACAAGATGAAGTGAGCTGGTAAAGATTATATGACGGTTGACTGAAAATTGAAGTATGTAAACAGACATTTTGATTATCTAGCTGAACAACAATAATTTTTAACCAGTGTCCGTCATCAACGGTCAATGAGATGCTGGTTTACCATATTTCACCTGACACAGGAAATGAAACATGACATGTGAATTCATCAATCGCATCAAAAAGAAAAGTTAATTTCTGGCTATAATAAGTAGATCAATTCTGTAGATGGTAAAACACTGGTTCACGAATATAAATAAATGTTGAACTATTTCAGAGGTTTCTTTAAACTATCATCAAATTAAACACTGCACTAATCTGTGTAGCTGAACTGCAGCACAATATTAGGACGATTCCAGTCACTTGATGTCACTCAATTATCGCTTTAGAGAAATATAGTCTAAACAGATGCCATTATTTATCTCTATTGAAAAACATTACATGATCATATTCCGAAGACAACAGAGAATGTTTCAAAGAAAGATTCACAAAGAATTATTATAAAATACACTCGATGGTATTTTTCCACATTTATGTACATTTTAAAGGTAAACCGTCCACAAAAAATTTCTTTCACACGTCGGTTGCTCAACAGTCCCGATAGAAATACATATACGGCACAACGGAAAATGTTTCACCACATCCTCCTAGTTTGATTGCCGCCTCGGCCTCTGCCGCGGGGATGATGATGATATCTCTGATTCTGGGTGTGATTCTGACTGTGATGCGGACGCCTGGCGTCTCTGGAATCCCGCCCACTTTTGATTCGGTCTCTGTTGTCTCTGTCTCGGTTGCTCTCTCTGCTGCGACCTTTGTCTCTGGTGACACTGTCTTGGTTGGTTATTCTAGACTTTGTTTTGTTATCTCTGGATCGCGACCGCGACGACCGTCTTTTGTCGTTGCTATTTCTAGATCGATTATTGTCTACGGCCGAGGGATAGATGGGAGATCTCGATCTGTTGTTCGGGGAGTCTTCCCGCGATCCGGCCCGGGAATGTTCGCTGTTCAAATTGAAGTCGTCATATCTGCCGTGAAGAAAATTTATTATTAATAATTTTCTCAACGAAAAAAAAAATAGTATTTTTGTATTCGACAACTGCACAATAATTTTTAACTATTTAATGAGCAATCACCTGTTTTTGGGCGGTCTTCCTGAGCTGGACGCAGAAGAGCTGGAACTACTGGAAGAAGACCTCCTGGATGAACTCGAACCGCTGTCATCTGGAGATCTGTTCAATTCAAACTTCTTAAAATATGTCAGGAGATATTCGCATCATTGGTACACTTTTGATCAAAGAGCCATCATCCAATTTAGAGAATTAGGCAGAATTTTTTTGAATGAAACTGACCACCGAAATTGAAATTTGCAAAAGAGCAGAATAAAGTTCAATGTCATTTGTGACACAGAAATCGATACTTGACTTTTTGAGATTTTCTCACATTATGTGAGAGTTGTCTTTCATTATGCTCTTTTTCCTTGAGTTAATGACAGCGGTCATACAAGCACTCTTATCCTTCTGAATACAATTTATTCATGTGATTTTAGCTTATGATTATGTTGGTCGACTGCATTATGATTGTAAAAGCAGATTTAATGAGAGTTATGACCCTAATCATGTTGAAAGAATACCAAAATTGAAAGCACATCAAGAAGAATACCTTTTTCTCGGTTGAT
This sequence comes from Himalopsyche kuldschensis, assembly GCA_028554975.1. Classification (NCBI taxonomy): domain Eukaryota; kingdom Metazoa; phylum Arthropoda; class Insecta; order Trichoptera; family Rhyacophilidae; genus Himalopsyche; species Himalopsyche kuldschensis. The sequence continues at coordinate 240,989 of JAHFWI010000028.1, forward strand.
CACCGCCCTGATTTCTAACGGGTGATCTTGATTTCTCCCGTCTTTGGTTATCATTTTTCTCAGGTGCGCTTTTATTGTTGAGAGATGATGACTCTGCATTTCCGCCTGCAACCGAAACCTAATACTTAGAAATCATCGAATACAAGAAAGAAACTGCCAATGTCTATTTTGAAATCGATTACTGACAGTTGAATTCCAATTTAAAAAATGATGTAGGATTTATGACTGGCTAAATTATTAATTGGTATGATGCGAGAGAGCCAACCTGCATCCGTTTTTTTCTGATGATCATCATTTTCTTCCTCACTGCCGCACAGGTCGTACTTTGAGAGATCTTCATCGTCTCCCGATTCTTCTTCGTCCTCGTCATCTTCTCTCACAGATTCATTTTTATCAGCGTCATTAGATTTTACTCTCTGGAAAGAAAAAGTGTCATCGCATATTAATTACATTCTGGCAATATTCCCTTTTGCCCCTATTCTGCTACTGGATGAAATTATTGAATATTGTTTCGGTGACAAGAATGGGAATATTTTGAGCCTTTTTGGTGATAACATCAACACAGGGAATGCAATGAGAGTTGAGCAAAACCGTACCTTACGTTTCCTCTTTATCTTAACATCAGTCTTCATTTTGGAATTGTCATTATCAACGGCGGCATTGCTGGCTTCCTTCAACCGAGTCAAACTCTTCAATCTATTCAACATGATCGGCTTTGGAATTGCGAAACTTTGAAATCCGGATATCAATATTGGCTTCTTCGCCTGCATAGGACACTCCAACATATCGTCCAAGTTCACATCCGGATTGAAATCTACAGATTTTAACGCGCGGGCACCGCAAACCTCTCTGGCTTCTTGAGAGCCGTGTACAACTGGTGACCCCGGGTAAAACATATCATCTAAGAATGGAATATTGGCATTTTTATTATCGGAGTCCGGTGACACGGTTTTATTAACATCTGCCGGTTGAGATTCTTTTGCAACGTTGTCGTCGACGTTGATAATCTGTTTATTTTGTTCCACTTCATTTATTGTTTTGTCGAGAATTTCCTTCGAGATCAACATGTCTTGTATATTCTTCAAGGCCAACGCCAGCTGGTCAGCGTTCACGGTAGCGAAGTTGAAATTGACAAGAGTGTTCAGACTGTCGGCGACGATGCTCTTTACATTGTCATCGGGATTATGAGCTACAGGTTCACGCTGTTCATCATCGAGTGCAGAATTGTATTGAGAAATCGAGCCGATGATTGGAGCCACCGGCGGTGTCTTTAAACTGTCGGAAAATCCTTCATTAGAAGCGTCTCTGTACAGCGCATCTTCATCAGGTAAATAGTCAGCGAAGAGTGATGCCGTATGGTTAGATTTGACAGGGTTTTCCTTCCCAGCGGTCTCCTCTCTCGCTGTCGAGTCATTACTCGATATTTCTTTTCCGATTGAACCTTTACTGGAGCTGTTGTCGGGCCAAATATCGTGGATACTCTCAATCATTATGCTGTCAGATTTGAACATCCGGTGGTTCCTTTTTGCCATGGCGGGATCGATTTTTGTCGGCACGTATTCTAGGGCGCTCTCGATCTCTCCGCCCTTCTCCTTTTCCTCCGTGGACATCCTTTCATAGATCCGACGCATGGCGGAGCTGAAATTTTTGGCACAACCGTTCTGCTGTTCATCATATTTAATATTGTCAGATTCGGTATTAGCGATTCCCGTATTAAGTTGAGTGACTTTACTCGGGGAGTAGCGATTGCAGTCATCGTCTCTGACAACTTCGACCGTATTACTCTTGAGGAATATTTCAGTCGGTCCATCGTCATAGATGTCATTCGAAGTCGGAGGGACGGGTGAAACTGACGCTGCGCTCTTGTTGTCAGAGTTGGGGTTGCGTTCGCTCACTACACGGTCGCAGGAATCATTGTCAGATTGCACTCCGTCGCTGCTGTGAAGTTCGCTCTCGGACATGATATCTTCTAGATAGCTTTTGTTGATGCAATCATTCAAAGCGTTCATAGATCGGACAGCTTTCATCGTAAGCTTGGGAATATCAGGAACTGCAAACTGCGCCGGGTTATCCGGTTCCTGGTTCTTTTCACAATCTTTCTGAGGGGCGTCACCTTCAAAGTATATGTCATCGTGAAATGTCATTGGAGGACTCGCAGGTTTCACCGGTGGCGAGCCGAATCTGGCTAGATCCATGCGAGTGGTCATCAATTCGGGAGTGATAGATCTGGTCCCGTCTGTCAGAGGGCAATCGGTACTTTTTCTTTTTTCATTCAGATTAATTCTGGTCGTTTGACTGCTGCTGCTGCGGTAAGCCGATACGGCATCCGCGTTTTCTTTTAGCCCTGCAGATTTCTCTTTCCCGGTCGGGTCTTTATTTTTATCCACGCCATCAGAATCGGGACTGTTTAGAATAATGATTTCTTCCTGAGAATACTTATTCCTCCTCGGTTGCGGTTTACGTTGAAAATTAGCCAGATCATCCTCGCTTGTGTCCGATGACTCTTTCGGATGCATATAGAATCGTTTCTTTCTCAATCTCCATCGTTTGCCGATTTTTTCAGGAGGGTCAACCTGGAGACGCGGAACGTCCTTCGGGATGTGAGAATCGAGCAGGCAGCCGGTGGTCAAAAGCCGCTGTCGCCATGCGAAAACCATTTTGAAATCAGGAGCAGGCTTGTCGTACGTGCTCTGAAACATTTCTGCGGCAGCTTTGCAACTGCGGTGAGCAATGGCGCACGCCGCAGCCCACACCCTCTCCTCCAGAGAATAGGTCACCTCGAAACTCTCATCAACCGTTCTACCTTTGAAGTGGTATTTGATTTCGTTGGTTGAAGACACCTGGTTTTCCATGACGCTATCCCTGGTAGCCTCGCAGCGACGAGAATTTTTCTCCAATGAGATGTACTGTCCTCTTTCAAAAGAAGGATTTCTGTATCTCGGGTGTTCCCGATTTCTCGCAGTAGCGGGAAGCGGGCATCTTTCGGCAGGGAGAAGCGGAGCGGAAGAATCCACAGAGTCCCGGCCGGACAGAATCTTCTTGCTATCGGCAGACCTATCTCCGGACAGGGGACGGTCTCTTCCATCTGTTACAACTCTGGAACATTCGCCGCCGACAGTCTCGAGGGACTCCGCCCTCGACAGAGTTCGGGCTTTATGTTTAACATAAGTGCCATTGAAACGACCGGAAGTATAACGAGGATGCGAGCGAGCCGTCGGCCTGATATCTGGCAACGCATTCCGTCCAAGGTTACAGTTGTATTCCCTTGCGATGCCTCGGTGCATTACACCGCCTCCAGATTGATGCAGAACAGGGTCCACGATTCGGGTCGACTGGTTAGTTGACGTTCGAGCACACGCTGGTCCAATGAGGCGTGCATCCGGTCTGAGGATGACGGTAGCGACCGGAACGACATCGTCGAGACTGTGAATTTTAGCATTGGGCCGCAAGGTGGGCATGGTGTCCAATCTTCCATCAGGATTGGCCCGAAGAGGAGCGACAGGACGGTAGACCGGTCCCGCGTCATCGCCGAGATCCAACTCGGGTCTCGAAATTCTCTCTTCTGCCAGACCGCGGATCCACTTGAGCGTCCGGTGAGCGGCGGTGGGCGCCGGCAGGTTGCTGCTTTCGCTGAGGCTGCGCTTGCGGCCCACGTCGGGAGGGGCGCCCACCTGCGGGTGAAAAATGAACCGTGCTTTAATACGATTCCCTTTCGTTTTCCGTTTCCCGCATTTTTCCATTATTTCAATTCAATATCTGTCCCCTGGCTATTTTCATATTATGTCACTTTACTGAATCTCATTAGCGACACTGAACAGCTTATTTCATCACCCTGTCACCACTTTTACTTAACAACTTCACTAAACAGTCGCTAACTTCACTAAAAACTATAAAATGATTTTGTGAAAATGATGCGGTTTATAACAAACATAGCTGACCTGATTCTGATCGACGGAGTCATATTCGGTCATTTAATCTATCCAGAATAACCGTTCACTCAAACGGTCACTCAAATATGAATCAATGATAATATTCAAGGAGCGGCTATTTCTGAAATCGATTCGAAAGCGTGCACACAAAGGCCAAAGAAAATAATTCACGAAAACGTGCGATTCATTTGTTTTTAGAATGATCATGTTTTACATTTTGATGCACCGATTGTCTGAGCTATGAGAGCACCAACATAAAATGAAAAATGAAACTCTCTGAGGTATTGTAGTGTTGCAGTGTGAATGAATAACTTATCGAGACGAAAAATGGAATGCGACAAAACCAAAAAGCGAAAGTAATCACTGAGACAAACCTTGTCGGACGAGTGTGCGACGGGATCGCGATCTCTTCCCTTGCGTTTCTTCCTGCGACCGAATTCATCGTACTCGTCTTCGTCGGAATCTCTCCGAGGGCGGTACTCTACAGTTCCTCGCTCGTTGTAACCGCCCCCGTAACCCGTGCGGGCCTCCACCTGCAATTGTGTCAAAACGCCGCGGTAATTATACTGTATTTCCACATTTTTATTACGATTGATACTGAGTTTGTGTCATGCTTACGTATATATGAATTAAGTATGAATCAAATAAATACATACAGTGATATTTTAAAATGTTAACGCAACTAAAAATGGCACAATCGATTCAGTCCTGAAAACCATATTGTACAACCCGTGCATTAGTATTAGAACACAAATCCATAACTGAGATGAAAAACCAATTAATAAAATTGTTTAAAAGGGGGATTAAAGCTCGTCATTACGATTGAAGATATCGAACACTCTTAGATGTTAGATTGGATTTGAACCAGCGAACATAGAACGTATTTGAACTTAGCTATTATAATTACCTTGCAATATTGTTTGACCATCTCAATCAAGATAATGATATCACCACATAAAATCTGTGGTGTACATTCACCAACAATTGGAGATGATTGGAAATAGGAATGAGCTTTATCAAAAGTGGGATTTATAGTAAGCCTAGTGTAATAAGACGGCAAATTAGTCAGCTTTGTGGACGTCTTAGTGAGAAAGAGTTTATGCATGCTGCACTGATTGTTATTGCTTTCGGAGGATGATTTGTTTTATATTTACAAACCATGTAAAATAATGTTAACTTCAAATTGACAATACCTCTCCGAACTTGGGAGCGTTGCAGACATTGCAAGTCTGCCGTCTGGCCCAGTTGACATTGGCACATTTGTTACATTGCCAATCGTCAGCGCTGAACAGGCCTCGAGATTTATCGGCGGCAGACTTCCCGATCTCAGTCGTCTGTTTTTTCTTTGACATAAACTTCAGATCCGCCCGCTCTTTATTGCATCTGTTGCAAGTTGTACGTCGGGCAAAGTTAATGTTTCCGCAGGCGACGTCCGTGCACATCCAATCGGTATCGCTTATTCTGCAACCGACGCCGCCAGCAGTGGTAGCCGGTTGATCTGCAAACTCCGCCATTGTCTTGTCAAATAAACCAATAAACAGTGTTCTTACGATAACTATCGGCGAAAAACTAGATTTAAGGTAAATTCAAACATGCTTCATCGAAAGACATCGACATATTTTACTTAGCCGAAAGTAAATAGACATCCAGATCCATACTACATAAAATTCTGGATACACATTGAAGCCATAATGCAAAATTCATTTCGGTTAAGTTTGATAGTAAAAAGTTGCAAGTATAATAAAATACCTAGCCTACAAAAATAATTAAAAATCCTCATATGCACAAATGATTATTCAATTTATAAAAAAAGTGAAGCAACCAACCAGCCAATTTGAAAATTAGTTGAGGCGGGATTGCTTACATTCTAGAGCAGTGGTTCTCACGTGAAATTTGGCTGTGGCCGCATCAGGAACATCAGCGGTTCTACGGAAATGTCTGGTGGCCGCAATTTTTTTTTGTGTCGAATCCTTTTTGCCAAAAAGACCTTAACATGTATGTGTTGAGTTTTTGCTAACTAACAATTCTTGATGCACAATGCAATGCATACAAAATATTTTATTTTCGGTGTCATTGTTGACAAATTAACTTATAAAAACCCATTTTTATTAAATATCAATATTAACTATGAATCTGTTAGTGGCCGCAGCAAAATCCTCTGGTGGCCGCACATGAGAACCACTGTTCTAGAGTGACACTTTTATATGTTAGATTAATGTAATAATATACCAATCACTCTGCGCTGTTTACAACCATCAAAGCATAGTTATCGCTCCTTATTTATTTAAAATGAGTTTCACCAAGCGACGGTTTCTTGATTTGAAAAACCAAACCACTCTTGCCAATATATGCGCAATTTTGATAAATGATGAAAAATCCCCAGGGAACTTGGAAAGCCCACGAGGAGTAGGGAAGCCTTGGGAAGCAAAAATGGGAACATGAAGAAAATTTCCAGGGGGGCCGTGGGTAATTTAGTGTGTGAAAAGGGGGCCATGGGTCAAATTAGTTTGGGAACCTATGATTTAAATGATGCCGATCCACCAAAAAGTGACAGTTGGCATATTATGGGATTAAATAAAATAAAGTTAATTGAACAGCAACAAACAAATTTGGCTTACACGTTTTTTTATATCTATTTTTCCTTATTTCAGCCAAAAAATGAATAAAATATTCTCATGTTGTCTTTTCAAAGCTAACCCTTTCTCCCATTACTACATAACATAAATTGGCCTGTTTATGATGATGAGTGATTACTGGCAATAATATTTATTCTGTCAAGTGTCAGCTACTAAGCATAGATCATAGACAAGATACTAAGTATGTATAGATATTATATCCTCTGGTTCATATTATATCTATGGCATAGATAAAATAGTCTATGGTCAAGTTGCCTGTAGGTAGTTCTTATCTATGGGTAGTTCGCAGATAATAATATTGTGAACTTTGACTTATTATATTAATTATTACCGGTTTATTTTTTTTAACTATTAAACATCTCTAGACGTTGTTGAAATGTTTTCACCAGCTTTAAGCAATTTCAGTCGAATTTCGAGGAACCGTCTTAGCGGTAAGGGAACGTTTTTTCTCGATTTTTGTTCATTATAGCCCTTAAAAAAATATGTCATGACATCGATATGAGCTTCTTTGCTATCACGGTTTGTTTTCACGAAATCGAGCTCAGTATTTATCTCTAGGTGCTTTTAATGATTTCATTAGCTGTTCAATTGTTTGATCATAACTAGGCAGCCCGATGCATTAGTCAGCTGAATTGTCTCTAACTCTAAGTTGAATTAATAAACCTTTTTTGATAACAGTTAACAATATTAGCGATGAGCTAACTTAAGTGACGAGTGAGAAGATGAGTGACTTAAGTCTATTAAATTATTTATAAATTTGTAGGTATGTGTGCTGCAGTGAAAGCAAACTATTCTTCATCTGCAGGGATGTCTAGCTTTGAAACGTTGGCCATCACTGTGCCGAAACCATTTGTATATCATGTGGAACTTAACAGACCCAAAAATTTCAACGCTTTCAATATAGCTATGTGGTCGTAAGTATAAAAATTTTTCTTATGCCTACCTCATGCAAAGAATGTGTGCTGGAATCTCGAATCTAATAGTAAGTTTGTATTGTATTGGAAGAAAGATAAATTGATTGGAAATGGCCAAGTACACTATTTTCTAAAACAATTAAAGATAAGCTAATATCTAGTATTAAAGCTACTTCTAGTCATTCCTTCATTCACTGAGTGAAACTGGTACTATTCAAGGCTGTGGCCTCCTGTGACTGAGGTCACAGAAAACAAAATGCTGAATAAGAACTGCAGTTTTTGGAAGACGCAGTCTTCATGCACTCTTAACTTCTCAAATGTAGATGCCTTTGATCATCTTCTCAACTCAAAAAATAAATTATAATTAATCAATTTATATAATTTTAGAGAGCTTGGAAAATGTTTCGATGAACTGAGTGACAATGCAGATTGCAGAGTGGTTGTTTTATCTGGCTCAGGAAAGCATTTCACTGCAGGTAACAATTAAAAACAAATAAATTTAGAAAGGCAGTCAAAGACTAACTGATGCTTTTTTTTTCATCTGCTATTTTGTTAATCAATTTAAACTAAACATGTTTAATAAATTACATAATATATAATCAAACAGTAAACAAAGTTTGAGAAAAATGTGAGTAGCTCATTCAAGATATAAAGTTATTTCAGATGGCTTATGTGAAATATCTAGGGACCGAAAGTCCGACATGTAGATATTATGTGTCTATTTAGTTTTAATCTATATTTAATCTTCCATATAACTTTCAGGGCTAGACTTTAAAGACATGATGTTGACTGGTCAAGATTTGGCTGAATATGATGACATTGCCAGAAAGTGTCGTCACCTTATCAAAAAGATAAAAGGTTATCAAGACAGTATTACATCCCTTGAGACGTGCGTAAAACCAATCATTTCGGCAGTGCACAGTGCATGCGTCGGTGCTGGAGTGGACCTTATCACTGCAGCTGATATAAGGTAGGTATTCACACAGTATTTGATTTATTTTGCTGATTACCCCCATCAAAATTCCTCAAGAGTTGTTTGATTTTAATTGCAGGTACTGCACAAAGGACGCATGGTTTCAAGTGAAGGAAGTTGATATTGGATTAGCAGCAGATGTTGGAACTCTGCAAAGGTTACCTAAGGTTTGTGGAAGTCATTTAATGATGTAGAACAGGGGTCGGCAAACTTTTTTGGGAAAGGGCCAAATCTGAAAATGTTATGACTTGGTGGGCCAGGTACCAAAAAGAAAGATATTTACATACATAGGTAATTCGATAAAAAAAAAAAGATAATTTTCTATTGGATATATTGGAAAAAAATTTATTGAAGATTTATACAATACAATAATATAAAAAAAAAATATCTTTTCAAATATAAATTTCGAATTTTTAAAATTTTTTATTAATGCGATGAATGCAATTGTTTTTTCTCAGATAAAATATCAACATGATTTATTTCAAAGTTTGTACCTACTTCCTATCATTAAAATTGATGAAACTGTCAAAACATGACTAATACCAACTGCAATACGAAGGCACTAGCGCCACCATGCGATAATTATTCAAAATTCTTAGTCAGTGTGACCGTTACGTTAAAGCACAAATTTATTATTAATTTTTAATTTTGTTTCATGTAAAAAAATCATGTGAACAAATATTAACTCGTGGGCCGGATTGAAAACAGGCGGCGGGCCTGATTTGGCCCGCGGGCCGTATTTTGCCGACCCCTGATGTAGAATATTATTTTTATACACAATAGGAAAGAGCCGTGCAGGTTTTGTTCAAGAGATTTTCATCATCAGCTGTAGAATGAACTTTGCATTTATATTTAAATTACTTTAACAGGTGCTTGGAAACATGTCGCTGGTGAGAGAACTCTGCTATACGGCGAGAAAGATGAAATCTGATGAAGCCATGAGCAGCGGACTTGTCAACAGGGTCTACGAAGATAAAGAAAGGTGATAAATGAATTGATAGTGAGAATTATATAAAGTACTTGAGATTGAGTTTTGAATGTGTGGTTTTTAGTATTTGGTAACACTGAAATTAAATGATCTATTTAAACTTTTAGTTTAATGAAAGGCGCGTTAGAAGTAGCTGAAGATATTGCCAACAAGAGCCCAGTAGCCGTTCAAACTACAAAGCAGACTCTGGTTTATTCCCTGGACCGCACAAATCAGGAAGGACTCGAATACGTTGTAAGTATTTTTCCTTGTTTTTGTCATCGATAACTGCATAAGATAATAAAGATAAGATCTTTTTTATTGCTATTATATGAATGAATGTATGTATGTATTTTATATTATAACTTAGCCAACTGGTATTTTCGCAGAAAAGTTACGCATGAACCCGCTCATTTCGCGCATTCAATTGGATTTGTTGGTAGATTTAAAAAAATCATCTCTTTTTATTTATTCCACGGATTTCTTTCAAGCAAAAAATGCTAGGAAGAATTTATTTTGTCTATGAATATTAATAATGACTGGTCTTATAAATACCATGTGGAAAAAAAATTAATCTTTCGCACTTATGTCGGCTCTATTGAAAATAACCTAAATATAAATAAAAGTTTGACAAACATAAAGAAAAAACCCGTGAAAATGTGTGGTAATAATATATTTAAATAATAATCAGGGAATTGAACAACCCGCAGTATGATTTTTTTTTAATTCTGCATCTGGTTAAAATAAAAATCAACCAAAAAAAATACTTTAATCTAGTTTTCCGAAGCGATAAATATTGTATTTCAAAAGCTATTCCACCTATACAAACTCTCTTTGGTAGTATAACGAAACAAAAAATGCGAACCCAATTTGTCTTGCACTAACAGATGCCAATACGTCGCGATATGTGTAAACATTATTAAATCACTTTATGTCAAATAATTTCATTAGTTGAGTTTGTGGTAGAATACACACTTAATAAAATTTTAATTACTTGTTTTCTTTTCATTTAAGGCACTTCAAAACCAGTCGTTCCTGCAAAGCTAAGACTTCATTAATGCGTGCATGGCGCAAGCCACTAAAGGAGATAAACCAGTATTTTCTAAATTATAAGTTTGAATTTTATATGCTGTCTTCTTGATTTTATCTTTGATATTCAATAGCTCCCGTGAATATATCCATGTCGAACCAACAAGTTTTAGCAACGATCAAATATGACAATTTTTAGGAATTGAATTGATAATTACGTAATTTATTTAGTTTTTTTATTGACATTTTACTGAAGGAGAGATTATTTAACTTTAAGGCAATTATTTTCACATTTGTCTATTTACAAGAGATAGATCATATAATATATCAATGATTTCAATTCATTTTAATCACTTGTTATCAATTTTTGGTGGGAAGGCTTTATATTTATGAAATCAAACACAATTGTTTTGAGAGATGGTCCAGATTATTTAAAAATATTTATTAACTGTTACAAAAAAACGTATTTTTTTAAAATGCGATTAAGAATTGTTATTTTATTTGTCTTTTAACTTTAAATCATATGTAAATATAATGAAAAAGTGATTTATTCAGAATGTTATTTGATTGAAAATGTATGCACATATTTCAACAATGTATATTATTATCCTAGAAATGATATGTAATGAACCATTGTAAAATTTATTACTTAACTGGTTCCAATATTTTATCTAGTTTGATAAAGTTGCTTTTATACATTTTTAAATTAAGAGATTTGTTATATTTTTACACTGAAATAAAATAATTATACCTTTTATTGAAAGCTTTTTTATTAGAATTATTTTATTTCCACAATATTTATGCTTATTTTGGTTTGAATGCGAAGAAATAATCAATGACCAAGTGTTGCGTTCAAGTGATGTGGTAGTGCACATTGACACTTTAGAGTGTGAGAGAATTCGATGGAGATTTGGAGGTAATTTATACTTCTCTTTTTTTATGATTTTGAGGAGACTTGCTTTGAATTTTAACTATTCATTTGAAAAACTGTGTGGAAAGGAGGTAAGCATTACAAGGTCTTCGGGAATGTCTGCGGAGGGCCCAAAAAGGGAAAAATGCACCTCTGTCTGTCTTTAACCCTTATGATGGTTAGCTACAAGCTCGAAGATTATTTTCAATATTGAAACATTTTTCTATTCTTCTTCACGGCCGAGTGACAAACTCGAGACTTGCATGCTCCCAATTTTTACTACTTACCATATGGCCAGAACCATTACATAACTACAGAACATGTTAGATTATGGCCATAACCATAATCTAACATTTTCTTCGCATCAGTCATTTGAGTCATCAATTACGTCTGTTAGGTTGAGCAATGTAATATCTATCGGGTGAAGTGGACATTTTCAGCAATTATAATTTATTACATCTTTATTATTCATCAATAACTCCGACCTAACTCCGGCTCTCCGACTACGACTCCACAGCCCTGCTTGAAATCAATCAACTCATTAATAATAGGTTGGATAAAACCCTAGTTTTATTTAAGATATTCCTGTTATTATCTGGTCATTACTATTTTCAAAAATCCCCATAATTATAACAAACCCAATTAATACATTGACACTTGTGTACATTCAATTTTCGCTAATTTACATTTTAATAGCCATTTAACTTAGTGATTTACTTCTATTTTTGTATATAAACGATACAAACTGTTTACTAGGCGTCAGTTAAGTACATCCGTGCACTTGAAATGCCTGAATATGCCGAAAGGCGAAACCCGGGTCGGTAGCGACAAAACTCATAGAAAAGTACAAAATTCAAATTTGATATTGAAATTCCATCAAGCACTCTCAGTCGAAATCCTTAATTAAATTTACCTTTGTTAGTTATTTTAGCATCTATTAGCATATTTTACGAACTTGGCATCTATTAGGATCTATTCCAATTTTAGCATCTATTTTGCGTTTATGGCAAGATGCATACAATAAGTGTCTTTAATTATAAGCAACCCCCCATTAGTATTCATAGAGAGTAATGTGTTTCAATCAATATTTTTTGCCATGGAAGTGTCGAAATTCAGAGGAAAATGGCCTCAAAATATTTGTCGTAATAAACCTCATGGAAACCTCTTACAAAAATACATAATTATTGTTTTTTGTAGTACCTTTAAGTCACCAATAAATCTACAATAAATGCTTGAATGAATTGGCATTTACTTGGCTTAGCTCCTTTACACGCTGACAGCGGTCTTTTCGTTCTAAAAATAATACTTTGAAGCTCTTTTGGCTTACGTCCTGAACGAAATAATATTTGTAGAACTAAAAAGATACGATAATTGACTCGGAGTAAAGCGAAGCCCTGAAATTTATGCGTATTTAAAAAAAAAACACTATCTTCTTATTTTCTCGAAATTTACGTAATTTTTAGTATTTTTTTTTTTTAGAAAATATCAATATTTCTTTAGATGGATTCGGCGGTAACTTTGTGGAAGTTTATTTTAATGTAATATTTTAAATAACGTCGTGATTTGTGATCACAATCAAACCTATGTACTATCGCAAGGTTCATTATTACCATCATTACTAAAGCGACCGTGCGATGGTATGTCTGATGATGATTCTTGAAAAGGCGAAACACGTGTTACCATTAATTTGTAATACAATACGTGAATTGAAGAAAGTTATTTTTTAACTTTATAGTATATACAATTTATTGGTATACGCCAGTAAATTGTTTTGTAGAAAAATGAAAAAAGCTTTCTGTAATATTAAATTAAAAATAACTTTGATTATTCCACGTATTGTGTTACTAATTGTGACACGTGTTGCCCCCCGTACTTTCCAGTAAAAAGGAAAAATCCCAAACTCCGTTTTGTAGTTTTATTTTTTCAAAATATTAGAATCAACTTGCTTTATAACTTAAGCAAACTTTGCGATAGTAAGTCCGAAAATGCCTATGAAAGAGGCGAAACATATATTTATTATTGAATCTGTTTGTATACCTTCCTAAAAATAATGAATTTTATATTACGGAATCAGCTTATATTGAAAATTACCAAATCAAAAAGCTATATAACTGCCATCTATAAATAAATATAGAACTAATCAATAAAGTCAATATCATTTTTATTATTCCCTAGATAATTATTACTTTTATTACGAAAGGCAGCGAGGTCCGTTAGGTCACGGAATAAAAGGTATGTAGCTTTCCAATTTCAGCTGGGAGCGAGGTTTATTGACCTAGTTAGTTTTTTCAATGGATAAGTATAACCTCCTACGTCACGGCATATTGCAAGTTTGCGTATTCCAGATGCCTACGTCAATAGACAGAGGTATTCATCGAGCGGCATTTTGGCTGCTGGATCGATAACTGTTTTATTGTCGCAAGTTACAACATGCAAATAACATTATTAAGGAAAATTGTGATTCTGCCGCGGAAAAGTAATATATTTGTCAATACTGCAGTTCTAAAGAGATGATATTTGAATGGATTCGGCGTTAACTTTGTGGAAGTTCATTTTAATATAAATTTTTAATTACTTCCACGTATTGTTACTAACCGTAGAGTCACAGAGTGGTATCTTTCGACTCTCTTGTGGAGACTGCCAAGCTCCTTATGTTGGGCAGACAGGTAGAAACTTTAATATTAGAATTAAAGAACATTTAAGATGTCTAAAAAGTAACAATTTTTCTAAGTTTGCCAATCATTTAATAGAAAACGATCATTATTTTAATCAGAGTAGTAATTTAGAAATACTCCACCAAGTAAATAAAAAGGGTTTAAAAATGAATAGTTTATAATTTTTAGAAACAAATAAAACTATTAACAAAAAAGAAGTATTATTAAATAATATCCTTAATAGGACAGGTTGCTCGCCACTGCTCACATTATTTCCAATTAAAGGGTTTAACCCAGCCCCTCATGATTGCATCTCATTAGTTAATATTTTGATTTTGTAATGCTTACGTCATTAGTAATATAATTATTTGTTTGCTTTGTTTTGATTCTATAACCCCTTCCTTGCTTCCCGTAAAAAGGAAAAATCCCAAACACCATTTTGTAATTTTATAATTTTAAAATATTAGAATCAATTTTGCTTCATTCCTTAAGCAAACTTTGCCGAAGATGCCTCTGAAAGAGGCGAAACGCGTGTCACAGTTTGTAGCACAATACAATAATCAAAGTTATTTTATATTAAACGAAATAATGTTACACTACCCCATTATTATCCGAAAAGTGAAATCTCTACAATATAAGATAATGCCACTTAAAAAAAAGTCAATTGTAACTTTTCGTCCGCTTCCAATGTGTATCATATTGGCTAAACTAACAGTTTTTTTTATATTTTCGATGGTTTCGGCGGTAACTTTGTGGAAGTTCATTTTAATATAAAATTTAAAATAACTTTGATTATTCCACGTATTGTGTAACTAACTGTGACACGTGTTTCTTTCTTCTCAAGATGCCTCTGAAAGAGGCGAAACACGTGTCACAGTTAGTTACACAATACGTGGAATAATCAAAGTTATTTTAAATTTTATATTAACAGATTTTTGTTTAGCGAGGACAGGACGGTCGCTAAATACCTCTCTTCGGAGAGGTTAAGGAAGGAAGACTGAGATTAGGAAAGAGCTCTACGCCTCTACGGAAGAGTTGGGCAGATTATCATAATAACGTCGCAGACATTCATAGGTTTGGAAAAAAAATTGAAAATTCATAAATTTGATTGAAGAGAATGTTCCAGTTTCCATTAGGTGACTCAACCCTTCAATCCCACGCAAATGCGGGAAATATGTATATGAACGACAAGAACTACGTTTCTTTTGATCTTTTTCGATGGATTCAGCAGTCGCTTTGTAAAAAATCATTTTTAAAATCTTCATTTCACGTGTTTCGCCTCTTCGAGAAAAATTGTCTCTCTCTAAAGCTTTTTAATCTTTGCGTAAACTTTAATTCTCATACTTCTTTGTTTATAAACGAATGATGGGATCTTTCTTTGTAGTAATAAGAGTTAGTAGTAAAACGTGAGGAGGGACTAGTAAATTTATTGACAAGGAAATGTGTTCATCCGAGATGGTAAGTATGAAGAAAACAAAGAAAATATAGAGGTATTCGGATTGTACGATGATGCCAGTTGACAGCTCAGTCATAAATGATTAAGAGACTGACAATATTAGATGACGTGTACCACGTGGCTGATCATAAACCATCTAATAAAGTGGTGTCCATCATTTTTTTCTATCTCTCGAGTACCTTGTTAATTTAATTCAAGGAAGGCTTATTACCGATGTCCCCTCCCTTTGATGCAATTATATTATACATATATATGTAGTACTTATATATTATATAAAATGGTCTCAATGACTTACAAATAATACTTCACATGACTGAAGAAGTATTTAGCTTAAGAAGAGACAATCAAAGGTTTCCATTGACCTATTAGTTATCTTATTCGATCGCAAAGCTAAGTATGAAATAAATATTGTAAGTAAAATCGAATCAACTTTATGTAGTATTCATTGGTCAGAACTCGAAGATTCACATACTTACTGCATATTATTAAAAGTTACTCTTACTCAGAGTCATAGTGGGCTTTCACAATAAAATAAGAATATTTGAAACTTAATTTTTAAAATCCTTACGATACTTTAATGGGTAATTAAATTAAAATAAAACTTCAGTCATAAAACAAATTCTTTGCAGCTTCTTATGTATATCTGAAAATTATAAAAATATATTTTGTAGCATTTCATTTGTTCTCATTTTTCATGTTTTACTGTACACATGAGACAATTGCATGATTAATTGGAAATATTGGAAAATAAAAATATGATTAAACTTATCTACATAGACTTTACTTACTTTATTGTTATAAACATAATGATTCAGAAATGATGAATATCTCTTCAAAACTACTACATACATACTTGAAAATTTATTCGATTTTTATCTCGCGCATAAAGCCCATTAAGATTGAACCATAAAAGTTTGCGATACAAATAAATTTTGAAATGAAGATTATGAATACGCTTGTAAATATAAAACCGCACTAAGTACTGAATTATTAAAGATGTAATTATAATAACTACGAATGTATTCTAATAACTTTTGACTTCCATGAGATTCTTTGTATTTTCGGGGCCTACAATTGAATGCCGCTGTCCCGGTGTAAGTATGTAAAACCTGGATTGATCGAGATAGGTACATGAATTCATGAATGCAGTGCACGAGGTGGTAGGGGATTTCATAATGGGGTTGAAATGACCTAGTTTCGAAATTATACCGTCATAGGGAGGCCTACAAAGTACATCTTTGAATGTACCCGCTCCTCGATAAGAATGAAGCTGGGTTTGGTTCAAGCTTCGTTCGTTTGACATTGTCCTCGAGGTGAAGGCTTTGCAAATCGGCGCGCGCAGTGTTTGCTCGTCAACAAAACATGTCGATACGTTTTTGAGTCGGGCTACCAAACATAAATAGTTTGAATATTTTGAATAATTCAATATTTTATCAATTGAAATGCTGAATTAAAGAAACTACCTAATTTTTCAAACGGAAAATATAATTATCATGATGAAATTTAAGTCATATTCTTACAAAACAAATTTTTCATCATTGATTCTTTTTTTTTAAACAATGTTATGTCTGACGCATGAGCTTATTTTATGAAATTTGCTTCATTCATGATTAATTTGAATTATCAATGAAAATTAAGACCAAAAATCAAAAATATATTTTTTCTCATTTAAGATTTTGGCAACTAAACTAGGAAATTATTACTTTAAAATAGTCTCTAAAGCATTTTTTTATTACCTCGCTCTATGAAAGCTTAATGTTATACAGTTTAATCGAAATAAAAGAGTAAACAGTGTTTTAATGTGATTTGGATTACAATTCAGTGCTATAGATGCGCCATTATTATGAGCCCTAGTAGTGTCAATGTGATCATGTATAGCAAACGATAGCGCGACCAATGAGAGCAATGTTGCAGGTGGAACAGTGGAACTGAAAAATGAACAATCTCAATATGGACGGCTCGGGATGAAACTTGTGGATTTTCATTGAATAGAGGCCACCAGGCTGTTAACCGACGCGTGCGCGGTGCGGCCCGACAAAGGGCCGAAAGCGACTTAACATTCTGAAAGTGAAAACTGATGTATTTATGCTTTAAAAATGGTGAAATTAGTGAGGAGGCGGCGGGCAAAATCTAGGATATTTGACGTGTCGAACCATGACAGAGGCATATGAGGAGTGAGTACACCGTTCATAGATTTATAAACTGTCATGATTCCGTTGTACCTTTTGTAGTAGGCAGGGTCCCAGCCATTTTTTGTGTTGCCTTGTATGATCATTTGATAAACTCTTTATCCGGATGCCCGGCTTAATTGATGGTAATTGCACATTGTTAACGTTTAATTCGGTCTTATATCTTTCCGCTTATTTGGATTAGAGGCGTTTAAATGAGGCGAATGTGATCATACGTAGGTATATAATGCACGGGTAGCAGATCGAATCAATGAGAGAGCCGATTTCATTCATTCACGATTCGACCTAGACTTATCGTAAAAGATATTTTGCGATTCTAAACACGCTAATTATGTTTATCTTTAACGCAACAACATTCAAAGATATTCAACTGAATGTGCAAACCTTTTTATTCTGTCATTTTAAGGGTTTTTTCTTGTCTAGTATAAATAAAAATTTGCGATTTTTTCACCTTGATAATGTGAAGGATATTTTTGTATGTGTAGAAAATTTACACCTTATTGCAATCAGTGTAGTTTTTTTTGCATACAATGAATCGCAAGGACGTTTCATCCTTTGTGCAAACCGTTTCTTTATGATTAAAAGATAATTTAATTGGATCGAGCACTTGTGCAAAAATAACAAGAATAATAGGATTTCGATTTTTGTATTATTTTTAAATATTGAATTTTCGATTTATAATGAATACATGAAAAACTCACGAAACCGAACGAATAGCTATTATTTTTGATTGACCATTAATATGTTTTGCAATTTTGCCTTAGGTTTACCAATTAATTATACATTATAATACCAGGAAGCATGCAATCTTTAATTATTCTGCTATTATTGCAAAAGAGGAAGCTGTCCATTTAACTAAGAAACATTGTCGACTTAGAATTATGTCTGGCCTGCATTTATATAATGAATCAGAATCCCACTAAAATTAGCATAGCCTAAAGCTAAAATATATGTAGTTTTATTTTTATCTAATTTTAAAAAAATTATCTTGTCACAATCTTTTACTTTAGTTTCACACATTACCATCAGTCCTACATACAATATAGGCTTTTAAAACCACATATAAAATAGATAAAAGGAATGACATAGAATTAACTATTGTTTTCAAAAATGAAGCTACATTTAGAAAGAATGCAATGTCGTAGTTTGTTTCGCAAAAACAACATTGTTGAAACATGGACATAGTGATATTTTTTTACCTATATTTTTAACACTTTGCTTTTTGCTTACTTTATTGTGTATTTAGGTCTTGATTATAAGGTTTTTTTATTCAGTCCCTCTCTTAACTGTATAATTTTCGTATTTAAGTTTTCATTTACTAAATACATGCTGAAAAAAATGTAAATTCACCATTTATTAAAAATCTTATTGTACATATGAAATTGGATACAAATTATTTTAGTAAGAGTAAATAATCTTAATTTCATTAATTTAGAAATCGAAACCAAAAATTACCAATTTCCAGTTTGTTAATTTATATGTGTCCTAAAGCATGCTCCAGAAAATCGAGCTATGTGCAGTCCTCCCCCTAATTAATGTTGTAGTGTTTCAGAACACCATACACTCATCTAGGGTTGGTGAACACACATTATACAAAATATTTCTTTTAAGAAATCAATCCAGTTAACCGATATCCAATAAACCATGATACAATTTTATAATAATCATTTTTATAAATAACAACTGTAATTCAGGTACATCATTATCTCTCGGCTTGTGTTAAATAGTTTTTAATATTGGGACAATATGTTCATCTTTTTTTTTGACTAATGTAAACTTTTAACTGCTTGTATTGAAATCTTTGATTATATATGACTTAAAAGACAAAGATTTAAAGGATCTTTTGGTTCTTAAGGATATTTTAAATTTGTTCAATCTTTCAAGCATCTCAAGAATGAATGACATGAAACCTAAAACACGCAATTAATTAGAGATTATACTATACACTTGGCTAATTTAACAAGAATGAAATCTTATTTATTAATTGAAAAACAAATTGACATAGACAATCTGGGCTCAAGAATGATCAAGTAATTATTGTATTTATTATAATTTTACTAACCACTGATTATATCTTTCTTTAATGATTTTTGCATTGGTGGTTTTTTTGTAGGTAAAAAAATGTAATTGTTGTTGTCAATCTTTTAAAACACATATTTTCATGCTATATCTGTTGAAGCAATAAAAAAAAATTATGCATGTAAAAATGTTAAACGTAAAATAAGAAAATTGAACATTTCGAGTTAAGTGTTTATGTATATAATAGTATAAATGATAATGATTTCTGATCAACTCATGTATCTATTATTGCTTTTTAATTTTAGTTGTGAAATTATTTAAAGATCAACAACAAAATATATTTTGAAAATATCAAAGATAATTTCTTTATTCCTTCAATATTATACAAATCTCCAGTCATTTTTTGAAAAAAAAAGAATTGGTAATAACCAGTAACAACCTCTGCGGTCGAGTGGTAAGACATTTACGCAGTCCCAGCAAGTTCAATATTGAAATGTGTTAGAGACTTTAATTTTTATTCAAATAAATATCTGGCGTATTGGCTTTTAGCTGCGATGTGGAATATTTTAAAATTACAACCTCAAATAATTTTAGAAAATAAAATCAAGGAAAGAGTTTTTTTTTTACAATTAGCAAACATGATGAAATCTATTTTTAGCTCTCCTGAAAAGTAGAGAAAAATGAGTTAGGTTTCTTGGTCTCTTAGGGGCCGAAGTGCACGAATGAACTTGAGCAGACGGATTTCAGTCTGAACCTTTATTTAAATTTTTTAAATAAAGGCTAATATAGACTGAAATATTTTTTTTTAAAAATTAATATGCTTCTCATCATCGTCATCTTTTAGATGTAACAAGATAAAAAAACTCAAGCAATTGTAAAAAATTTCGCATTAAATTATTAGAAGTCCTTTCCCCATTTGGCATGATGTCATATATGAAGAGCCCCTCAAGAGCGGACATTTTTTTACCCCTATTTACATATACCCACTGCACCTCATACTCAGTAAATTCAATTTACTTGTTATTTAGCCACTAGCATTTATATATGTTACAATGAAACTGTATTTTCAGTGAAAATGTATCAAGTAATAGATTTGTATGACAACATGATTTCATTGGTCACGATCATTGAAATTATTGGCCGAAGTCGATGATTTGCTGGTCTAAAATTTTGTTTTGCTTCAATGAAACAAAATCAGCAAGTAGTCCCTTTCATAAAAACAGAACCAAAGAAAAACACAGACAAACATTGGCCTGAAGATAGGGCGGTCAAATTTAATTTCAATGTCAGCTTGGAGAAGAATATATTTTCCCTGTAACATATACGTACACTTCATTGATTGAATTTTGCATCATCGGTTGAACCTGTTATCTAGTCCTGGAAACCGGTTCTTATTAGAATAGAATGTGAATTATGAACTATACATTTTGTGCCTTCATTATATCCTTTAATCATATTATCTTGATCATCATTTGTGAAAAAAAAAGAAATTAATAATTTAAATGTCTACAGCAAAAGTGAACACCATTCAAGTGATAAGTAAATTATAGAATACCAATAATTAAGCCTCCCCATACATTCTCAATTAATAATTTACCAAATTAATCAATCCTTAATTTTCAATCCCTATTATATTATATTGCACATTAGAAGAATTAGATAGTGGTTATGATACAACTGCTTTCATTTAATGAAATATTCTACAAACAAATAATTGCATTTTGTTTATATTATTTGTGAACTTGTTCTGTCAAACCTTTTTATCTTTTCTATTTGGCTGATTCTAAGTGTCTGAATCTATATAGCCTACAACGGTTTTCAAGGTCACTGACAAATGTTGATTTTGTCTGGTCATCATTTGAGATCACAGGTATGGGTGTTTGATAGTCTTTTCTTATTGAGTGAATTCAATTCTCCGCATTATCTTGGTGAGTGATATAAAATTTAAAAATACCTGGTAGATTGGATATTTTCTGTAATGCCAAATATATATTTTTAATTAGCATATAGGAACTAGCATATTTTCATGTCAGTAAAGAAATTCACTAATATTCCTATAACATATAATCATACCTATTGTTACTGCTGTAAAACTTTGAAATATAAGGTTATAGTATAGAAATACTAATCGTTTTCCAGTCAATTCTAATGGAAAGACAAAGGACACAGTCAATAATTGAAAGTCCTTTGTCCATCCATAAGTGCGAAATTTCCATTCTTGACATACGATACTTGAGTTGTCTTAGTACATTTATATCATTCGAATATTACGACTCCAATGTTTTTCAGATCGTTTTTAAATTCTACTTATTGGTGATACAGTTCTTTATTGTTGACGCCTCTTCTCTTAGTCTACGGCTTCTAATTTTCTATTTGCAGCCACTAGAGATTGTGATTTTTTTGTATTGCAATCTAACAGAGTGTATGTTTTGTGTTTGCAGTGATTGGCTGGTGCGAGTGCGCATGCTGGTGATGTGTCGGGACGAAGGGACAGGCGGCTGGCTGCCTCTCGGGGGAGGAGGTCTCTCCAATGTCATGGTCCGCAAACGAACCCGACACTGTGAGTACAAAAACATCATTATCCAATTTTGCTAAAATTAGAATAGTGTAAAACATGAAAAGTTTATAACATTTTAATTTAAATATATATTAATCGCCTCGTTTCAGCATCATCAGGACAAACGGACACCCTGACCTTGACATCCTCGGGCGCAGTGCCGACGTCTGCAGTCAATTCCCCCCCGAATTCCACCCCGCTGACGCAGACCCTCAGAGGAGCATCCGGCGCGCCTCCGCGGCTTCCCAACTCAAACGGCAGACCTCAGAACGGCAGCCCCAGGAGATCCGGCCGCCACTCGGGCAATCCGCTGTCGGCCGGCATGCCGCCGCACAATGTGAGTCAACACGCATACCACAGGCACACTCCCTCCGACGGGTCCGCGGACGCCCGCAGGACTCCGGGCGTCATCGGCAGTCTATCCAGGAGTGCTAATCCTCTGGGGAATGCTCCCAAGACCCATCAACATTTTAAGCAGGTAATCCTGCATATACAGATCTGTGTGATGTGATCTTGATTGTGGTACTTATGTCAAACACATCTCCATTCACAGTGGTGTACATCCGCAACATATCTAGGAGACGCTGCAATTTTAAGTAATATCATTACTGTAATACAACAGCGGTAGATAGTGATGCATGTCACACCTGTTCATTTGTTTTACCCTTTGAGTGGTGAGTTAATTTGGATTAAATTAGGATTTTATCTATAAATTTAATAAAACATTTATAGCAGGCAAAAAAAATATCAAACATTATTTTTTTTGTTATCTGTAAATCTGAGAAGAATATTATTGCTTATTGAAGGAATTGATATTTCTTCTGCAATTTCAAAACGCTATAAAAATATTCAAATAATTAAATATTACTTTCAAATAATTATCTAGAAGCTTTTACATCCAACTTGGGTCTGGGTCTTTATTGCATTCATCTGTCAATATGTGATTCTCTATTGACGGCGATTTCTGGAATCGTATCATACTGAAATGGATTTTTACACTCAATAATATATGGCCACATATTTCTTACCAAATATTAACCTTACATAATTTTATAAGACTCTTTTGCTTATTTCAAACATATAATAAAAATAAGTTGACTACCAAAAATCACTGATTGACACCCCTAGTTTCAATATATGAAGAAATAATAACATTTCAATAAACAATAAGAGAATGGCAATAGATAATAGATGACAACATACTACCGCCGTACACGTGCGGCGATACTAATCAAAGGGTTAATCGATAAAATATTCAGATTATTTTAGCTGCATCATTATGAATTAACTATTTTTTTTATGTGAATTACATTTACTCACATAATTATAAATAATAGATATGCTATATTTTTACCAATAACTAGTAAAAAATAATACACTCAATATTATGAAATTCATCATTTACATTTCCTCATATAATACTAGTTTTGTAATTCCTCTCTATTATTTCAATCGTTTGTAGTTCATGTGTGTTCTAACTGTATTCATTCGACTTATCAAATTAACTAATTATCTCATTAGAAACATTAACCCCTCTTTCACCTGGGCTTCCATTATTTGGAAATATGGTGATTGAATCCAAACTTGCATTTTGAAATTAATGACATTAGTAGATTCCTTGCATAGACTCATTTTTTCTTAATTAATTCATCTGTAACCTTTTGTATTCCTCAATATGTTTGAGAAATTGATTGATATTGCTAACCCTAGGGTATTTATTAGTATGGTAAAACGAAATACCGAAAAGTATACCACATTATGCAATGAATCTTTTTCAAGGCACAGATAATCCAATATGTACAATTTTTTGAAATAAGGATAACTAAAAATATTTTTCCAATCAAGTTGTACAATGTCGAGGAGGAATTGGCATAGAAGTTATGTTTCATTAACAAGATCATGATAATATTCATTCGTTCATGTATTGAGATGCGCTTTAATGGAGATAAATAATCAAATTGATATTTCTGTTGATCTGAAAATGATCAACACACTCCCTACATGTTTCTTTTTTCCAATTACTTTCATTACATTAGCTTTGAAAATAATTTTCAGTTCGGAGGCAGCGGCGGTCAACTTGAAACTCTGGGACTGCGGACTTGCGGCTTGGAAGATGCTAACAACGGCAGCCAGCAGGTGCCGACTTCGGTGGGATCAGGAAACAGCGGTACAAACTCTGGTGCGGGGGCGCTCGGACTCAAATTTGAGTATTTCATTTATGGGAAACGGATCAATGACCAGTCTGTGAGTTGTTTCTTGTATTTACATTGTCAACTAATATAATACTACCCATTTTTTTTTTTTTTATCATGATTACTACAGTATCTGCTTTGAATATTATCATTGTTAATGCACAGAGGGTTTTTACCAAACCACATATGACAGTATTTCAAGTCTATTTACTCATTGCAATTTGATAATATCAAAATAATTTAAAAATTAATACCTGTTATTCTTAGTCATTATAATTACTTTTAACCCGTGGAGTGCTGAGATGCCTAATTTTGGTGTTTTGCAAATTGGTATTAAAAAATAAATAGAATTAACAGTGTTAAAACTATCATGTACAAGATTTGTATGCATTATTTGATCTCATAGTCTCCTTGGGTGTATTTAACATAGAAAATGATAAATTAATGTTTGATATCTTAGTTGTTGAAATATTCGTAAATCGGCTCAGCACGGAAGAGTTAATGGTATTAACTGTCAATTCTTAGTGGAATACAAATAAATAAAAATTTTATGTTATACTTTCAAATATATTTCATAAAGATCAGGACCGGTTTCATTTATCACAAGCATTTCCGACTGAATCCTGGTCTTTATAAAATATACAGGGAAATAGTACAAAAAAATTGTATTTTACTTATTCTTCTTCTCGGTTTTGCATAGAATGCCTACTCTCATAAAGCACTCTTGCTGCTGGCGTTTGTTTTTAATTTTTAAATGCTTCTCAGGTGGTATTGTCTTGCACTATAAAAAAGGACTTCCAGTACAACAAAGTGATGCCGACCTTTCACCACTGGGTGACTGATGAAAAGAGGTTCGGCCTCACTTTCCAGACGGCGACTGATGCCCGAGCGTTCGATAAAGGCGTACGGACCGCCATCGAGGATTTGCTGGACGGTGAATACATTACTCAAAACTTTATCGATATACAGTTACGAATCAAACTATTACTGACAAGGGCATTTGTGCATTATGAAATTTTCTACTAGAATCTATGATCACTTCATTTTGATTTGGAATCAATGTTTGGCATGTTTTAGATATATTTTGTGCCCCAGTGTCATTAAAGTGACATTTGACATTCAGATGAAATGCTCCTAATTTTGACATCCAATCTGAGTTTTCCATCCGTAGTCCATATTAAATCTATAACAATTTTTTTCTTCAGTACAGCCTGTGTCCTGAAGGCAAAGTTTTTATGTGAATTCTAATGGTTTTGTTCTCTCCTCACAATAATTTCACAAAAGCATATTTCCACAGAATTTTTCGTGTCCTGTGTAAATTTTAATTATTTAATTGGTTAAATTGGTTGAAATAGTTGGGTGTTGTTTGAGATGTGTTACAAATTTATCTAATGTGCTTTTTCTCTCATTTGCTTGCGCATACACTGGATTCCTACACGGTGAGTTGATAATCTATCAGAGTGTTAGCCATTGTTACAATTGTATTTATTTTTAACCATTCTTCTCCTTCTCAATCAAATAAAATATTTATCAAAGGAAGACATCCGCGAAGCGGTTTAATACATCATTAATTAAATTGTTTTTTACTTGGCAGAACTACTTAACCGTATGGTAAAAATATTAATTTCCAAAATAGCTACAAACCAATTCATATAATTCTTGCTAAAAACTAAATACTAAAAGTACCTTTTCATATTACTTTTGTTATTAATATTTTTTTCTTATCCAACAGGTCTGGGGGGTGCGTGGCCATCGCTTCACGAATACAAAAAACTCAATCCAGCCCCGAAAGAAGACGAAGATGACAACATCTTTGAGGTTATACATCTTTTTTTATTACTATCGAATAAATAGCACTTTGCATAGATTAAAGTATAACAATATATGCATGTGTCGATAAAAACGTTTATGTTTTGCTATTATTAATGCTGGTTAAACTTTCCCCGTCCTCAGTGTCTGAACCTGCCGTCGGACTCTCGCTCCAGTTCAGAGAACTCCACCGCTTCCCGGTCGCACCGTCGGCACGGCAACGAAGGTCCTCCCTTGCCTGCCCTGTTCCGGTTGGATGTCAAGCAGCCGCCCGTCTACAATGCTGCTGAAACTATGGGTCAGGAATTTATGTATTTATTTAATCATTCATTCATTCAAATGCGTTCAAAATAAATACATAAGCCGATTGAATTAAAAGAAAACCTCTATAATACAATATCGATTTAAGATGAGTTAAAAATAACTGAGCTCTAATTTGAAGTTGGTCACTAATTTATTTATTCAAGAAAATACAAATCATGGCAATACAGCTGACGCCAACACGCCATGCATTTCACAAATATATATATATATGTATATGTTACAGTGAAATTATATTCTTTCCCAAGCTATCATTGAAATTAAATTTGACCGTCCTATCTTCAGCCCAATGTTTGTCTGTGTTTTTCTTTGGTTCCCTTTTTATTTGAGGGACTTCTTGCTGATTTTGTTTCATTGAAGCAAACCAGAATTTTAGGTCGGCAAATCATCGACTTGGGCCAATAATCTCAATGATCGTGACCTGTGAAATCATGTTGTCATACAAATCTATTACTTGATACATTTTCACTGTAACATATATACATATATACATTACAAAATTCACAAATTACGTTTAGTAGAAATTTGGAGAGAAAAAATAAATAAAACCACATGGACATTCAATTTAGCATTCTCAAGAATGGTGGAATTCTCATGAATACAATAATATCCATTTTTACACTTAGCCCTTTTACTGTCCGTCTAGTAAACTGTATTGCAGATTTAGATTCATCACGGTCTGTTTATTGCAGGTTTGTCCGCTTCAGCTCGCGAATTGCTACTGAAGAAGAAGCTTTCCGGTTCGTGCAGCGAGGAACCTCCCATGTTCGTGGGAGACTCCGTCGACAACTCTTACGTTCAGATCACCCAGGTCAGTTGACGCTCCGTTTTACCATTTTGCATTGATAGATCGATGTCAGCGGAGAACTTTTTATGAACTGAGAAATGATTTTCAGGTGCACGATTACGTGTATCCGCGCTTGGGTTCCGGATTGGTGTCGCTGTCAGGCGACAGGTCTCCTTCTTCCCAGAGTACGGCTACGGCCACAGCCCCGGGCTCCAACACCACTACGCATTCCCTGCTTCAGAGGAGAGACTCCGGTTAGTGATTATTGAAATATTTATAATCTATTTTATTGTGAAACGTGCCAGACGTCTTATTGACTTTTTTAACCACTTGCCGGTCCAATTGATTTAACATATGCAAACATTTGAGAATGCAAAATACACACACAAATTTGTGATAACATATTTTTTATCTGTTTGTCTGTGTCCAGCCCTTGCTTGGACTAGATCAAATTCGTAATTTTCGTATGAAGTTTGCCCGAGTTATCTCGTGATGTTCGTTTTTGACAACTTTCAATACCTGAGTATACTCGGGCGTGCCCGGGAAGTGGTTAAGTGACAGACACGAAAAACTAAAGAAGTATCTTCACATTAAAAATAAAACATTTTTAGTACTTATTCCACATAAAATTTATTGGATCAGGACTGGTTTCGCTCATGGCGAGCATTGTCAACTGATAAGAAATACAACGAAACAGTGATATTTATATAAAAGTCAAGTAAGAAATACAAGGTATGACAAACAATTGGCATTACAACTAAGCAAAATACAAGAAAAATAGACCATAATTAAAATGTGGAAGACTTTTTAGCAATGCAAGCTATGACATCAAAAATCAATTGAGAATGAATTATCATTAACACTTTACCGTCGGGCTAGTTTTGCACTCCGCTGATAGGTAAATGCGGGCAAAAAATCGACATCGCGCGGAAAAAACGCGAATTTTCATAAAATGCCATAACTTTTAAAATACTCACCATATTTAATTAATTTTTTCAATATGGTATTCACCAAGTATAGAACCACTAGTATTGTCATCGAAAAGTTTTAGAAGATCTTAGACTAATTTTAAATTTCGTCTTACACTTAAAATACACATTACACACATTAAGGGGTTATATACAGTTAGACGGCCGAAAAAAAGTGAATTTTCCAGAATTTTTTCTGAGAAAACTTTTAAATTTATTGATACAAAAATTTATACACATATTATGGTATCTTTTAACTGTATTTTAAGACTTAGTACTAGTAAAAATATTTATTTGAAAAAGAGCTACAGCTGATCTCCAGGAGCTCCTCTCAAAAAAGACGTTTTGCGGTGACCACTATATCTCGGAACTGGATCATCTGAAATTAAAAAACTAAACAGATTTCGTTAAAATAATGTTAAATCTAGTAATTAATCGAAGGAATAAGCAAAATAAAATTTTTCGACAAAATGGCGGTTTCTTAAAAAAAAAAATCGCTAATTCAACGAAATTTCGGCCTTAAATTGTTTATAAAAAAAAAAATATTTTTCGGAGAGAAAAAATCTTCGATTAATTACTAAAAAATATATTTAAGAAGGTCGTGCTAAAATTTGAGACTAATCGGTTTAGCCGTTTTCGAGTAATGTTGGTCACCGACTTTGAAAACACCATTTTGAGAAAAACGCGTTTAAAGTTTGAAATGCACTTTACATGGGATAATTTTTTTTTTTTAACTTACATGGAGTTGTCTATTCCAGGACCATATAATACACCCGCCGCCGATTCAGCAGCTTCTAATAACTCAAGCTGATGTTGTCTGCGAGCCATTCTTCCATCTCGGTGCTCTCACGCTCTGAGATCGGAAATGCTCACGCGCTTCTCATCCTCTTTTTCGGCATATGAATGCGCATTGGGCCCGAGTGTAATTCCTATTGCATTCATATAATACAATAGTGATGCCATTCCTTCATTAAATATGCCAGCAGCTATGTATGCAGCAATTTCCACAGTTTTTGAACCGGCTGGAACAATTTTGGGAGAGATTTTCCAAATCAGTTGATTGTAGCTCTCGTTGTTTGGTTAAAACCACCTACACATCTCTCCAATAAATTCTCACTGCTGAGATCTGTGAAAATCGGATGTATAGCCTCAGCAACATCTTTTGGTAATGGCTCATAATCATGTTCGAAAGTGGATAATTGATTGGCAGCTGCAGCCTTCTGCCAGTCGCACCATGATTCTGGTCCTTCCGGGCACTTGTCGTGCTGAGGTTCTTCGTCACTTGAACAATAATGGTAATATGTGGCCCATATAGCATTATACATTTTTGAAGGGAATCACAATTTCTCCTTATTGCTAAGCCATAATAAACTGTCAACTTATCGATCATCTTTCCAGTAAGTTTGCCTTTTCCACCGAGAGTTTTTTTTTGTATTTTTTTTTCCCTTTTTGTTTTCAACTGCTTCAACATTTTTGTTGACACAATCTCTAAGTCGCGTGCCCATTCGTTTCTGTACGTGTCCAATACATTCTTTTTTTACAACTTCTTGATCACCATAAGGTGCAGCCTTTAAAATTCCTGAGTACGTTTTGGAGTCACCGTCTCCGATGTAATTTTTGTACATGACTCAATGAACGTTGGAACATTTCGATGACTGAATCAACTTCCATTTTCCCAGAAGAACCAGAATGATTTGTAGTGCAAGTATCTTCATGTTCTGCATACCATTCCTTATATTCTTCGGTACTGAGTTTCTTCTTCCAAGTTTTACACTGTTTGCAGTAGGAACTTTTCACAACAATATCTATGATTTTACCAGAATAGTATCCGATCAATGATGTCACACCGTACAAGGAACTAAACATACTGTTGCTTTACACATCTAAATACATTAGAAGGGAGAATTTACAATAGGCAGGTGCATA
Source organism: Himalopsyche kuldschensis (assembly GCA_028554975.1). Classification (NCBI taxonomy): domain Eukaryota; kingdom Metazoa; phylum Arthropoda; class Insecta; order Trichoptera; family Rhyacophilidae; genus Himalopsyche; species Himalopsyche kuldschensis. The sequence goes on from JAHFWI010000028.1 coordinate 271,225, forward strand.
AAAGGGATAGCGTTCCAAGTAGGCGCTGCCGCTCCGACCTTGTACTTCCAAGCACTCTGAAACGCCTTTTCAAATTTGCTTGTAACTTTGAAAATATTCACCGGAACGATATGAATTTTTCTGTGTGTATTCTTAAATATATGTACATTAAGAAAAAATAATAAAAAAAAAATCGATTTTTTGAAAATTCTAACTGTATATAACCCCTTAAACAATTGCACAAGCTTTATTTAAAGTTATAAAATAATCTAAATGTTTGAGAGTATAGTATTGATGATAATAACTGCCCCTATGGAGGGGTATATCACAAAAAACACATATATGGCAAGTTAAACTTTTTCTTCTTTGCCGCGCAAGATCGACACTGCCATTGTTTTTTTACCCTTGCTTTCAATTTTTCCAATCTTATAATTTTTTTATCTCAAAAGTCAAACGCTCAGGTGGATCAAATTTAGGGGCTTGTGCTCTCTGTCCACTGGTTGACGTTCTCGGTTGTTCAAGTTGCATTGGCCCTGCAGGCACATCATCTGATGATATTAATACTGATATTGTTTAAAACTACACTTCACTGTGACACGAATAGTTCGATAAATTGTCTGTGAAGCCATGTTTAAAAGGGATTTGACAACATATGTAATTCACTGTTGGCTATAAATGAATGTGAATGACTATAAAAATGAGCACAGAGAGCAATCAAATAACGACAAAAACTTTAACAATGTAGACGCCAATAATAAGTGCATTTAATAAATAAATCTTAATGTCTGTTATACAGACTTACTTAACTTTTGTATAAATATCACTGTTTCGTTGTATTTCTTATCAGTTGACAATGCTCGCCATGAGCGAAACCGGTCCTGATCCAATAAATTTTATGTGGAATAAAGTAATAAAAATGTTTTATTATTTTTATTATAATGCCATTCCACCAAGTATTGACAGTGAACACCTTAAAAGTGAAGAATCTTTACCTATAGTGGACGTATTATTCAATCAAAGCTATGCTAACTATAATAATATTGGCTCAGATATGTTGACATACTAAAATTATAAATTTTCTTGGGTTTCCAGGTTCTTCACTGAAGAAGCGCGCTCCTGTGTCGCTTTATTCCGATCCGCCGTCGCTGCTAGGATTCCGCCCGGGTCACAGGCCAGCTCTTCAGGGCAACAAGAGAGATCGAGACCTCAACAAGAAGCCGCTTCCCGTATCCGAGGGCTATCACGCTAGAATCAAGTGCAGGTAAGCGCAACGAATCACAAACGCATAGATCAGTTTGGTTTTATTTCATTGTCGCAATCGATTGCAATCTAATTTAAATTGGTTTTACTGTCGGCCAGCTCAAAATATTTTCTCAAAATTACCGATGAGAAATTTCACCCCTGGACTGTTCTACAATTTGAAAAAGCAAAGCATATATATGGTCCGGTCTGTGGCGCAGTGTCAACATTGTTGGCTTGCATGCCGGACCGCCCGGGTTCGATTCCCGGTACGAGCAGATTTTTTCAGTCGATAAATCTGTTCAAAGGCATGGGTGTCTGTGTTGTTGAAAGTCCCTTCCCACCTTTCCGATCCTAAAGAGCCATGCATAGTGACAGGGATTATCTAATCACTAGTCCTGTCCTGTCCTAGTACTCGTATCCTTACCATCCCTACTCTCTTCGAAAAAGCGAGGTTGAGCAACAAGCAGTTCTCGTAGAAAAAATATACGCTGAGATAAACTCGGTGAGGAGTACATATGCTCCAATTTGGGAGCGCACATGGTTAAAAAACAAAGCATATATCACTACTGCAACATGAAGTATGGATTTGAAACTGAACTAGTGTTTTGGCTTACTGGCCGGTCACTGATTAAAGTATGCTTGAACACTGTTTAGTCTTGGTATTAAATTTGTATTGTTAATTCTGTTTGAAGACATTGCCAAGACTGGTACATGGAGAGCAGCAATAAGCCGGGCAGTTGCGAATACGCTCCCGACTGTTTCAAGACTTGCATCAACAAATCTTCAGGCATACAGTGCGCACAGGTATACACTCACCCTTATAAATTAATAATATATCTTTCATTTAGGATTATGATTGAACATCTTAAATTATATCAATATCGCAAGTAAAGCGAGATCAACTGAACTCTACGCTGAGCAACAAAACTTATGGAAATGTACAAAATTCAAATAACACAGTATAATGTTAATTTCATAAATTATTTACATATAACAAGGCGTGTATTTAATGGGTCAGTATCTAATTCAAGCTTTGGTCGGGCTTTGGCTTTGGAAATAAATAAATGGTCAGTTAATATTATAAACGGTCAGTTTTGTCTTTGTATCAGTATGAATGTGGTCAATTGTTAAACGAAACGGTCAGTTTTGTATTTATAATGGTTAGTAATTTATTAACCGGCGGACGAACGTCACATATGTTGTGTCGGGAAAAGACAAGGCCCGTACGCGTTTGGCACGACTTATGAGTCGGCAACTTTCAACTGATGATTAAACAATAAATCTCTTGCACACAGGGGTGATTATTGTTTTAAAATATTGCCTAATCTATCTTGCTACTACAAACTCCTTGAAATTGTCAGAAATAATAGATTTAAATATAAAAACATTGATTTCTCGAACAGCTACAATTTTTCGATTTTACCTGTCAGTGCGCTTATTCGTTTGAAAGTTCGCGCGAACTCTCGCGCCTGCGCAGTTCGTATATAATTTCATTCGCGGCTGCGCATATGACGGAACTATTTTTTGTGACAGGCACTGCGCGGTATTATATTTATTTTTCTTGCGATCTTTATTTAATGTTTTATACTTCGTATTGTATTGAGGGACACATTTAAATCAAAAACTATCGTGTATTTATTCTAATTGTGTCGACTATTGTGTTTACTAAAAAAAATATTGGGCGTATTCAATATTTAAAAACATTGTGATTTGCACAATGCTCAAATGTAATTCAAAGAAAAATAAAAAAAAACTTACAAGTTTCATGTGCAAAGATTGTGATGTCGCTCTTTGTCGTTATCTTTTCTACAAAATTTATCACTTTTCAAAAGATTTTAAAAAATCATTAATTATTATTTCTCCTTAGGTGTATGTGTTTTGAACATTTGGTGATAAATGTCTCGATATTAAATTATTTATGTGTTTCCCCGTAACTAAGTGAGTAATATATGTATGTTTCGAAGTGACAACGACCATCAAATGAGTTCATCGCAGGGCTCTTAATTTGAGACAGTCTAATTATAGATAACAAATACGTCATGGCGACAAGCAATGCTTTTTTTGTTAGAGATTTGTTTGTTTAATGAATTGTGGCTTCATGTGGTATTTCTTTCGGGTTTTTAGTGTTATGACATATTCTTAATGTGTCTGCCTGCAATCTATATCAATCCAATTATTTTTAATCCCTCTATTTATTACGATAACACGAAAAATAACGTAATAACATAATTCGAAGAAAGGTGACGCGCACGCCTGTTATTTGAGTGAACATGTTGAAGCGTGTGACGGGTTAAAAAGGGTTGGTATTTAAATCAAATGGTCATTCATTTAAAAAAAAAATAGTTTGACAGCTTGTGAATTTTATCAAATATGGTGGTAAGAGGCAAATTTATGAAAGGTCTATGAAAAATAAGCACATTAAATGATTTCTTAAGGTATTTGAAAGCAGATAATATTATTTTAATAAGTGTAAGGTTTATGATATTTTTTAAATGTTTCGTCTTTAATTGTTAGAATTATTATAATAAAAGGTCCCAAAGAATAGTTTGAAACATTAACCCTTCTCACGCGTTAATTAGACACACAGATATACAACGGTGCGCGTCAAGTTTTTTTCTGAATTATGTTACTATGCTATTTTTCGTTTTGCCCTAATAAATAGAGGGCTTAAAAATAATTGGATTGATATTGATTGCAGGCAAACACATTAAGACGTTGTCATAACACTCAAAACCCGAAAGAAATAACACATGAAGCCACAATTCATTAAACAAACAAATCTCTAACCAAAAAAAGCAATGCGGGTCGCCATTATATGGGATACATATATGTTTTCTATGATTACGACCGTCTCATATTAAGAGCCCTGCGACGAATTCATTCGATGGCCGTTGTCCAATCGAATCATATATTACCACTTAATTACGGGGAAACACATAAACTATTTAATATCGAGACATTTATCACCAAATGTTCAAAACTTCACATACACCTTAGAAGAAATAAAAATTAATGAATTTTTAAAATCTTTTGAAGAGTGATAAATTTTGTAGAAAAGATTACGACAAAGAGCGATATCACAATCTTTGCACATGAAACGTGTTAAAGCATGTTTTTATTTTTCTTTGAATTACCACAAACATAACATCGTCTCCGAGCATTGTGCAAATCAAAAGGCAAAACTAAATGTTTTTAAATATCGAATACACCCAATAATTTTTTAGTAAACACATTAGTGGACACAATTTATATATGTTAGTAATGATAAGTGTTTCTACCAGTAGAATAAACACACGATAGTTTTTGATTTAAACGTTTCCCTCAATACAATACAAGGTATAAAAACATTAAATAAAGATCGAGTGAAGAATAAATATAATACCGCTCAGTGCCTGTCACGAAAAATAGTTCCGTCAAATGCGCAGCCGCGAATGAAATTATGTGCAAGCTGCACAGGCGCGAGAGTTTCAAACGAATAGGTGCTTTGACTGGCAAAATGGAAAAATTGTAGCGGTTTGAGAAATCAATGTTTTTATATTTAAATCTATTATTTCTGACAATTTCGAGGAGTTTGCAGTAGCAAGATAGATTAGGCAATATTTTAAAACAATAATCACCCCTGTGTGCAAGAGATTTATTGTTTTATCAATCAGTTGAAAATTGGTGTCGCATACCTTGAGACAGTCGCGCAAGGGCCTTGTCTTTTCCCTCCAGTTATACTGCACCACCGAAAAGAGTTACTGTTTTAATAAAATTTTGCCATGAATCCTAGAGATATAATATCATTATGTAAAAAATTTCAGTGTATGCTGTACCACTGCATGTCGGATGCGGAAGGCGATTTTGCTACTCATCCCTGTTCCTGCAATACGGCCGAAGAAGGATGCAGTCGAAGGTATAATCAAAATATTTTATGATATGTATAAATCCGTACGGCGTTTTTCTTGATAATTTATAAATTCCATATTAGTGTGATTTATAAAATGACATTACATTGCAGGTGGATAGGGCTCACTCTGTTGAGTCTGTTCGTGCCGTGCCTGTGGTGCTACCCTCCTCTGAAAGCCGTTCACTGGTGCTGCGTCGGCTGCGGAATATCCGGGGGCAAGCACATGCCGGTCCAGCATTCCTACTCGCACCACTGATCCCGTCTGAGCGTCGCCCTCGATAAACTGTTTGCTCTAGTGCTTTTTACAGATGTACCCCGGTCGGTAGTTTGACGGAGAGTGACACAATTTATCACGTATATTCTTATATGCAGCAATAGTAGTGTGAGCGAGTTAGAAATATCCTGAAACAAAAGTGGGCATCTTGAAACTGCAAAGGAAGCCGCTGTCCCGTTCCTATTGTGCGATCAATAATGGAATAAACACTCAATACTCAGATGCTGAAAAATTCCAGTCGATAAAAGAAATGTAGCGTAAGCGATTTACAAAATATTAATGTTTGTCGTGATCGGTAGCGAAAACGCAGAATGTGCTGGCGCACGCCCGTATCGTATGGAAGCGGTCAGAGGTGCGTTTTTAAAAATGCCAAAGAAACGATCAGTTCATCCGGCCCTGGAAAGGCTGGATTTTGTACATTGCGTATTGTGAGGCACCGAGGAAGGTCACTTTAAACTGAAAATGTAAAATTTGAAGATTCGGCTTTCGAAATGAAAGTTTTGCAGATTGAATCGCATTCTTTATTACGATACGAAACAGACGGAAGACGTGCGTAATGACCGCACATTCCTATGAAATATAAATCTGCAGTGTTTCTCGAAGAGATCAATATTTCTGTGCACCGTATAGCGTATATAATATTGAATCAGTGACCAGCTCCCAGATGGAAAAGAATGTCAAATAACGAATTCCAAGTATTAACGTAAAAGAAGAATTGATTCTGCGTGTGTTGAGAAATGTTAACGTGCTAAAAGATGAAGTAAACGCATGCGCAGGGCGCTGCGATGGATTGTACTAAAAATTATATATGTTCATGTAGTAATTTAGTGTGCGTGATATAGTTGCCGGCGTCGAAGAAATATTCACAGCTTGACAAAATTGCCTCGATGGAATCCGGCGATCCGGGGAGTGACGCGGATGCAAAACTTCAAACCCTTCAACCGTCTCAATTATTTTTCAACTATGGAAGTGTCACTTTTTATTGACTGCGAAACGATAGTACAAATTTACCAATATTTATATTTTTTTATCGATTACGGCAGCTAATTATTATTCAAACCGTGATGAATTTTGACATCCCATTCTCAATTATTTCAACAGATGGCAGCTATAACGGCGGTAACTGTGACAGAAACATATTTTTAACTATCTTCTCGAGGATATTACCCGTGTTATGCTTGTCGTCTATCAAGTTTGACCGGAAAAAGCAAAATCATTTTCCATTCCATAACAAACGCGCGCTTACGATACGTGTGATAAGAAAAAAACAAAATCATATCAAAACGTCTCGCGGCAAGGTGAATATTTTTTCCTCTCTGGCAACTCTGTCACGATTTCGTGTCATTTATGTAATGAAGCATCACGGAAAAAATGATAGTGACAAAAATTAGCATGAGTGAATCGTCGAAAGAGTGTCGGTCTTGTGAAACAATTTCGAAACTTAAATCAGTATTTTTTTGGTTGCTATATAATATAATTAATGTTGCATGAGAGAGAAAGAATGCAGCGATTCGATGGATTCTACCATTGGCGGCGTACTCATCAACGGTGAACGTATGTTATTGTTTTGCATTAAGTATATTGACGTGAAACTTCTGACGTTTTGTGGACAATTCCCCGAGGCGTTTGTGCAAAATGAGATTTGTCCGATTACTGTTATTTTTACAAAAATGTTTTTTGGTCGGCAGTCAAGCGTATACCGTATTCGGCTGAAATGCAGAACACAAAATTTTTAAGTAAAAATAAGAAAACAATAATGACCGGTTGCGGCATCTCCAAAACGGCCACGTTTCGATTTCATACGTTGGACGCTTATAAAAGCGTAGATCCGCCTGCAAGTTATGATCTTCGTTGTATACCGGATGAAATCGCGTGCCAAAGAAAAAAAAAGCAGTCGCTATCTGAAGTGCGGCCAATGCAAGACGGAAGTATAAACATAGTACACTGTCGAGGTAATCTTGTTTTACGCAGTTAAAATGCTCACATTCAATTTAAGGTTTTGCAACATTAAAATCTAGACAGTATCGCTCTACATTTTTATATTTTGATATTTAAAACTGAACGTTGTCCAGTCTGAAATTATAAGTTAACTCGCCCTGGATATTCTTAATCACAATATCAATGCATCTTTACAATGATTGCTAACCTGCTAATCCCTCGGATATATCATTCGATCGAGTGAAATAAGAATTTATATTTGGTTGCAAACTTTCTAAATGAATCCTGTAAAGTTCCACACCTACTGCTCGACACGTATATCTCTCGGACAAACGTTAATGTTACCTCGTACAAATTGGATATAAAGCTGTTAAAAGTATTGCCAAAAAGACTCTCCGACCATTGATGTTGATGAATGTAGAGTTTCAAATGTGTTGCTTAATTGTATGGCAAACTTAAATTTTGTATGCGTTAATTTTATTAATAATAATTTGATTATGCAAAAAATATAAAACAAAATAACTCTGTGATAAAGACGCGTCTAAGCAAACGCGAGGTTGTTGCCACACTTTTCCTTTTATTTTGTACGTTTTTGTTTTGACACAATTGCAGCGAACGTCGATGCAGTTTCGCTACGGCAAATCGGCAGCTCTGTCTGTTGCCATCGAGAGCTGATCTTTCCGCAGGATGACAGTATTACCGTTTTATTGATACGCAATCCTAAATGTTTCCCAATATTGATGCCGAGGTTGATCCGAAGCTCGCCATAAATAGGTGTCATAGTTATCGTACATAATCAGCGGAACAATTTTAAGTTTCCACAGAAAGATCTGCCTCAATAGTAAGACAATTATTCATCTCCGGATGGTGTCCGTCAACTTGTATTATATTGTCGTATATTTGTGTAATTTATTTTTAACAATTAATTTAATTTAAGTCTGTGTATTGATTTAAGCGATCTGTGGTAAATATTTCTGTTTTAGCAGTCTAAATTTATTTACTATAAAATTAATAGTGCATCAATATTTTTACAATGAAAATGGTATCCGTCTCTAATGAGAGGTATTTAATGTCTTTTTTCATCGGAATACTTGTAGCGACTCGACAATAAATATTTTAGTTATGTCCTGCGCGGACGGAGACTAATCTGAACTATCATAAAACGCCGTCTAGAGAAGGACATTTTTTCCGTAAACGTATTAATTTGTACAGTGAGTGGAGAGAATATTTTACCAAAATTGTTAAAATATCTCGCTTATGGCTTATTTTTTATTTAATTATAATAAAACTTGGCCAATTATTGTACAGTTTATTTTTTAAGCTCAACCCAGAATGTTAACATTGCCGCATTTAACTAATTATTATTCCAGATAATGTTTTCTTAAAAACCCCCCAATTGATTGTATTGGCTGTCTAACACAGGCATTTATCGAGTACCTGTGCAAAAAAATATCACCTAGATTTCATTGGAATATTTATTTTAACTCGAAATTCTTTAATAAATGTTTAGTTGTTACCAAAATTAAAATCGTAACCAAATCATAATTTAGTCAGTCTTTTGAATGTAATATTAATAATCTGGGCATTTTTAATTATTTAAAACATCACAAAAATAGCTTTAATTAATTTATGATTTTTTTGAGGTAATTATTATTTTTGTATATTTTGTTTTAAGTTTTTCGCGCATTAAACTTTTTACCAATTCTTATTTTTTTATTTTATTTTTCCTCCCACCTTTTTTGTTTCAGTATATTTTTATCCTTGTGTGTAAATTTCTGTTACCGTTGATTTATTGAATACAAGAAAGAAAACTTTGCACAAAACGGATGCTAGTCCAGAAGAATTTTATGGACGCCCGTCTGTCTTGCTTCGCAGATGTTTTATGGATTACATTATTGCAAAATAAATCTGTACCTGATATCGCAGTGGAGCAAAACATCTACTTCATACTGATGTGCGTTACTCCAATCGATGGCTGTTCAATATTTGCTGACAATGACGCTCACAGCTAACAAATGTCAATACATCATTGTTGCCATGACAATATATTATGATTGATGAAGGTAATTTTCTAATGTTGACGGGTTGCCATAGCAAAAAAGTGATACTTAAAAAAATTGGTTCTAAAATTATTATCGCCATACACCTAGACTAAACAGCTTGAAGCTCCTGATATTGCCAAATTTCACATTCGAAAATATATTTTTAAAAGTCAATATACATTTTGCTAAAGTTACATTAACGTGAATAAAAAACTTAACTTAACCCGTCACTGGCTTAATTTTTTTGATTGTGCACATGTAACCCAGCTTGAAGCATAGCAAAATCAATGTTTCTAATATCACAACTATAGAAGCGGTGTCGAAACAAATAATAAAAAAACATTTTATTTTTGAAGAAAGTGCAACTTTTTGCGTGAATGTTTTTTTAATACATAAATGTCTATTATCTGTTAATCTTTCTGTCTATTGTATTTTAAATGGAGTGCACCCATTTATGATAAATAAAATTTACACTCTTTTATTATTATCGATTGTTGCGATTGAAAGGTATGGGAGGGCGGATGTGTATTGTGCGATGGTAACTAATTTTAATACTTATAATAGATTTTAAGAATCGTATATCAATAACTAGTCGTTGAAGGATTATATTGAATATCATAGAAACGTTGTACGCTGTCTTATAAAAATAGAAAACGGTTCTCGGAATCTTGTATTGAAAAGAGAGGTTTTATTTTTGATGAAAATAAAATATATTTAAAAAACGTATCACAATATCATCTTTCGAGTTTCGAACATGTTATAATACATAAAAAAATCCACTCGACAATTTGTTCTCGTTGAATATTTGATCGATAAAGATATTTATGAAAGCCATTTTCTATCTTTACAAAATGCTGTACGCTCGGTCAGTGCAGTGTTAGAAGTTACTAACTAACAAATTGTATATATTTAAATATGAACTAAGGTCATGGTGATGTATCTCATTGCCGATGACAAGAATGGAAATGGATTCCGATATTAAATATTTAACACGGTCATTACGTGGAAAAATATTGATTTCAATTCGATCCGAAACGTGCGACGGGTTGTGATAAAAAAACGATTTGATAATGCAGTTTGTCATTTAGTGACTTCTCGAGTGATAAAGTAGATTTAATCGTGAATAATTAATTGTGTACGTATCTTGTCTGTAAACTGATGATTGTATTTTAAAGTAAAGACATCTCTTTAAAACACGTTTTATATTATAAACCGGAAACCATTAACCGAAACAGAAAACTTGACAAAGACAGAATTTGCAGACGGTAAATTTTTATTATTTCAGTTAAAGTCCCCTTGATATATTCCCAAGGGCTCAATGGATTTTATTAACGGGACTTTGAGGTTTATTCCTTTAATTCAATATTTCTTTTATCAGATTACTGAAACCGTCTGCAGATACATTTGAAAGTTTTCACAGGTGGCAAATAAAATCAATGGAATATGAGAGATTTATTATTTGAATTAGTTGAAATTTAAATATTAATATGATTTCAGTATTGACTTCTTTTTTTTTCAGTTTGTTGAACTCTCAATTCGTTGGTCTTGTTTTCCATTCTATTGCCGTATATAAAAAATATTGCGTTTAAAAAATGGCAACATTCGTCGCAATTTTATTTGTATGTATAATAAAATTCGACGAATGTATTTTTTGGATCGAATAAAATATGTAAATTCAAACTGATACAAATTAGATAGATTGAATTCTTAAAAAGATATGTACAATAGTTCGTGTTGTGGGTGAAATTTTTTAAATAAATTAAGATATAAATATATGATATATGTATTGTTTTACAAAACGATTATTCCCATTGTTAAAGGTGTAATACTATATTGATGTAAAATTATAAAAAGGAAAACAATATTATGTAACTAAAATTGATTTTATCGATGTGAAAATAAAAGTGTCGGTTAAGCATCCTTTAGGTGAAGTAAAATAATTTATTTATCAGAGACAGTACGATGAGAGATTTTAATATATAATATGTACTTATATCTAAGTATACAAATTTTAAATCAAGTAATTAATGGAAATTCTTGTAATCATTTTTATTAGGTAAAGAAGTTAACTGTTTAGTTTGAAGATATTTTATGAGATGACGCAAAAATTTAAGAAAGTAAAAATGTAATATTATGATTTTAGCTTTATTTAAAATTAAGAGTATGTCTTTAACACATTTCTGTAATATTTTACCCATTTTAAAATGGTAATAATATGCATAAATAAGTTTAAATACAGTAAAATATAAATATATATGTTAATTTATTAAATTAACATTAATTTAATATGTACTTAAAAATTAATAAATCTATCAGATGGTGATCTGAAAAATAATTACAAAAAGGAAAATTAATGTTTATTTATTTAAGTCTTTATGGTATGATTTGAGTTCCTTTCCTATTTATGGTTCAACATATTACCTTGTTTTTACAGCATTCCTGTCTGTCTAATCCAATATATGATAGCAAAAGAAAATCAGAGTATGAAATAATGTTGAAGATATAATTCCATCGCCATAAATATGTCTTTGGATACTTCTCTTTGTTTTAATCTTTCTCTCCTTCTAAATTCTTTTTTTTTTAACCATGTCCACTCCCAACATAGAGCATATAGACTCCTCACGGAGTTTGTCTCAACATATATTTTTCTACTAGAACTGCTTGTTACTCAGTTGCTCAACCTCTCTTTTTCAAAGAGAGTAGAGATGGAAAGGATACGAAGACCAGGACAGGACTAGTGATTAGCTAATCGCTGTCACTATGCGTCGCTCTTTGGGATCGGAAAGGTGGGGAGGTATTTTCAACAACAGAAACCTTTGAACAGATTTATCGACTGAAAAAATCCGCTCGTACCGGGAATCAAACCCGGGCGGTCCGGCACGCAAGCCGACAAGTTGATACTGCGCCACGGACCGGTCATGAATAATTTTAATTAATAAATAAATTTATTTATTTAAAAACGCAATTTAATTTATCAAAACGACCTCTATTGATTAATAGCCACACTAATCTGTGAACAAAAAATAACACAGCTTTAACGCAATAAATACTTAATTTTATTGGTGCTATTTTCTGTTTTTTAAAAAAATTTGTTGAATGTTTTTACTTACTCAATATCCGATATGGCTCGTTTTCAAGAAGTGGATGGCTCGGAAAGATTTTGAAAGCGTCATAGAATTCTACCTTCATTGGATAATAAAAATATAATATTATAGAACAAATATTCTTCTCGAAATTGCGATCGGGGATACTAGGTGAGTATTAATATTTAAGCATTGTTTTTGACATCAATTCGATGGGCAATGATGAACTCTGAAATCATGAGAGGAAAAAAAAAATATTGGTATTTCTGCTACCCCATATCCGCAAGAGATACAAATAACTTTTTGAATCAAAATAATTTTCGTCCTGCGCTGGTTGATAATTATTACAAAATTGGCAATGTTCCCGCTTTTCGAAAGTTACAATTTCAGAATGATGATAAACTAATTTAAAAAATAATTAACTTCTGGGAAAACACAACACGCATTAGAATTATCAACCAGGGATTTAAAATTATTACGACCTCGTTCAATGATTGTACAGACGACGTACTGATCATCATCAGTCACTTTAATCTGAATATTAAGAACAGCGTTTCTCATCCAGGTCCATAGGCGACCCCTGAAAGACAGAGCCTTTTGAGGGGGGTTTCAAGCCAAATATGAATGGCTTGAAACTTGTTTCTTTGGTCCTACTACACAATCATGACAATATTGTTCAAATATTCACTATCGTTATCAAGACAGTCAATTTTGTTCGATGTCTCTATTCACATTGAATATGGGTGAATAGAGACGAGAGAGGGCAAATCGAGACTTGGTAGGTGAATAGGGACAAAAATACAGATTGTAATGATTGGAATATATGAAACTATATTCTATACGAGTCTAATTAACCAAAAATAAACATGATTGATTTTAATTTTCGTGCAATAAAAGAGAAGTTTATAAGGCGTCAAAAAGTAAGGATGCACAGGCATCGAACTTAAACACGTTTGTTTCAATTTTGGCCATTCATTTAGTTGGTTTGGGTTTTTCATTCGAGAGATAGTATCATAGTCATTGTAAAGAATCTTATATATAAAACCGAAACGGCGTATGTATGTATGTCTGTAATTCCATTTTGCATTGTTGTTGCAAGTTGCCATAAAAACGAATATGAAAGAAAATATGTTTGAATTTTTATCGGCGAAGACATTTAGTCAAAATGTAATAAATTAGTCTTCTACCAACTTTTTCCCGGCTTTTATTAATATAATAATGTTTATTATTTACGTGAAGGTATTATTTGACATTTCTTTGACAGCAAATTAGATTTTTTCCTTGAATTTGGACATTTTAATGGGCGAGAATGGGGCCTGTCATCAAATTAAATAAATTTTGTGATTTTATTTTAACTCTATTTTGGATGTTAGATTTTGTGATATAATTATGTCGAATGATATAACATTAAATAATTATTGGTCGCTTAGTCCGAGCGACGCCGGGTAGCAATACTAGTTATATATAAAAAGTAAAAAATACATCGGATACTTAGTAAAGTTGTGCTAAAGTTCAATCCTTGTTTTTGTCTCTGTTCACCTGCCAGTCTCTATTCACCCCGTTTTACCGGTACACATAAGGAATATATAGTATATTACTTACATGAACTATAATTATACAGTAAGTATTTAACGAGGATATCAAGTCTTTGCCCAGTCTCCCATTTGTTACATAACGAAGATAGAATGTCGAGTTGAGATAAAAACCTGTACATGTAGTTTCGGTCACTCAAAAACTTGATCACGAAACAATGTTGAGTGCAACCAGTCATCCAGCATTACTTTTTGATCTTAGGTATACTATAGGTGTACTATGTTGGACAAATTCAATTGTCAAAATAAAAGATTTCGTAAACATACCATTCATTTACTAAAGCAACCGTGCGATAGTAGGTCTGATGATACGTTTGAAAGAGGCGAAACACGTGTCAGTATTTGTCACACAATACATGGAATAAACACAGTTATTAATTATATAATTACCATAATTAGTGTATAAAGAGGTATTTTTCAGTCATAGCCCATTTCTAGTAAAATAACATTTGGCCGAGTAATGTTCCAAGAAGTATGTTATTATATAATACACTCAAACATCTTTTTGTGCGATTTCAAAGTTATGCGGTTTTTTTTAATGTAATATTTTTTTTTATAACTAAGAGCGTATTGTTCGCAACTGCGCGTTGACTTGTTTATTACAACGTGACCTTGGCACGTGCATATTCCCATATTGTATGCGTAGTTGGGAAGTTGAACCGGTGTCGTTTCATTATAAAAGAGGGCTCGTGCCAATACAATGCAGCCCGCGCTCGGCGGGATTAGGCACACCTGACTGCAGCGATCTTTAAAATGTTATTTTTTAATAAAATAAAGTACATAAATAAAGATTTTTATCGTATTTTTTATGCCTTATTGTTTTCCTATTTGTTATAAACTTTTTTTGTGCGGTTTTGGGTATATTTTATATAGCATTTTCAAAGATATGCGGTTTTTTAAATCCATGGAACGCATCTTCACCTTTTCTATGAAAATCATAGCTTTTTTTGTGCGATTTTCTTTTGTGCGATTTACCGCGGAACGCATCTACCGCACAAAGAGAGGTTTGAGTGTACTTCTAAAAATAAAGCATGAATGGTTTGCGGTTTTCGAGAAGGAAAACCCATACCATATAATAAAGGATGCATCATCTAATTCAAACGGTCAAATCCCGACATTAGCCATCTAAACTGCACCTTTCAAATCATTCGTTTCAAAAATGATTTAAGAAATTGCAATGATAAACATGTCTAGTCTTGGCTGGAGATATGATAAAATCTTATAAAACATTTAAGAATTTCAACAACAGACTCCATTTGATGACAATCTCGTTAGCAAAACTATGTTGGCAGGAATTTATACAAATAATGAATGAATATATGTATAATACAATAAAACTCTACGGGGAGGGACTTAACCGATTAATCTTTTATAGTATCAAGAACTCGCAAGATTTGTTTAGTGACCGAAACCAATTCAAACCTCACGATAAGTATAATCCATGGATTCGTCAGTATGCACGTCCAAATTATTTTTTAATTTATTTATTATAATGTAACAAGTGAAGGTAAATAAATAATTTCAGTCTTCGGTCATTTCAAATTTTTATAGAAGGGTCTGTAAAAGAAGCAAACCACATGCTGCAAGTAACAATGAATAATGGATATTTATTATGCCAATAAATTTACTTTTTAAAATTACTGGGTATTTCTATTTTATAGTATTTCCCGATTACTTTTTAATGATAATCATCAATCGCATTACCACTTATACATTTTTTAAAAACCTATGAATTTAGTAATGATTTATGCTAATATTTTTCCAGTTTTCAAGGTCAGCTGTCATGTATGCCAAATCAGTATAAACTTAATGGATATCCAAGATGAATGCAGAAGCGTTCCTAGACTAAGAGGTTTTAATAATTTTATTTATAAATACGACACAAATTGTTTACTAACTGCCAGTTCGAGTTCATCCGTGTACTTGAATGGCAGAAGACGCCGAAAGGGAAAATGCGGATCGTTATTTATGGTAGTGTACAAAACTTTAACGATTCAGGTATTTTTTTTGTTTACCAACGCAAAATTCAGGCGTTAGTAATTCGTAAACTACATATTAATAAGCGCTTTTATTTGGTTTTCATTTTGGATACTGGTCTTGAGCGAAGGAATACGGATATACATTAATAGAAATGTATCTTAGTTTACTGTAGGAATAAAAGCAGAAAAACTAGAACCAACAAGCGATCTATTTACGTTGGGGTAATGTATTACTTATGTTGTTTAATACGACCGAATGTGCACACGTCATATCGATACATATACATACGTCTAAATATTTACATTGATTCCAAATGTACGCTTGTAGGTTAAAGCCAATGGGTAAAGTTTTTCTTTTGATGTTATGAATAATCGATAGTTTTCCGCTTTCGTTCAATTCACAATCATTATGGTCTTTTGATCTAACTGAAATGGAAAATATGCTAAAAAGCTATGTGGAAAATCCGTGTTTATATCATACAATATACTACATATTCTTTTCTTCTTCTTTGACTTGACTTTGACACTATTGCATCGTATTGCATATTGGTACTATAACGGTAATATAAACAACATAGTAGGGGGGGGGGAGAGTGAGTGTGTGTGTGTTTGTTACAAGAAGTGTGTAAATATTTGTGTTTAAAAAAAAACTACTATCATAATGTTTTTGTCAAATTCATGGCAGGGATCTGGAGCAACCACTTTTTGGAGTTGCTCCGATTCAGCTCCGCTCCGACGCCTAAATACTTGCTCCAGCTCCGCTCCGTACTCCGAATAGTGTTAATAGGAGGCATATTATTTATTAATTTTATTTATATAGGTGTAGAAAAAAATATTTATAGCAATATATCAGGATAAAAAACATCAAATATTGAATTTATCATAAATAGAAAATATATTTAATTTTAAAAATTTGAATAAAGTTTAAATATCGAAGCAGTGGAGCACAACAAATTTCCGTGCTCCGGCTTCGCTCCTGCCCCGGCCAAAAACTTGTTGCTCCACTGCTCCGTACTCCGCTCCAGATCCCTGATGGGCGATGGCGCATTGGTGTCAGCTTTGACGTAATGTGTTGAAATTTCACAGTTTTCTTTTTATAAAACAGTTGATAGTGCTTGCAATGAGTGAAAACGGTACTGATCTCAATAAATTCAATGCGAAAGTACTGAAAATGTGTTTATTTTTATGGCAATATATCTGATAATTTTGTTATTACACTGGCAGTGTTACAAAAAGGCGTGTTTCGCCGCTTTCAGAAGCATCTTTCAACAATTGGATTATGTTGTGAGTTTATATTATATGTTCTGGTGAACTATAATAATCGTTGTTGCTTACTATGACCGCGCAGCCTAGTGTGGACATTTTCATCAGAACTGTGGAGTCGGTAAAAAAAAAATTCGACTCCGACTCCAACATTAACTAAAAATACGACTCCGACTAAAAAAAGCTTAATATCGTCACTATTTTCCAATTTATGTGTATTCAATTAAATATCAACTCTACTAAACCGGCCAATAACCAAATTTGACATATTATGTATATGCAAAAATAAAAAGTTCAGACTTTTCAAAATTTCCGACTCCGAGTACGACTCCGGTCAAACGCCGCGACGACTCCGATTTCACGACGAGCTCTGATTTTCATATCCATATATATTATTATATATTTATTGGATTTACGGTAACACATTGCTGTTCTTTTGAATTTATATTCGGGTGTATTAAATCTATTGAATAAAGCTAGACCAGACTCTAGATTGTTTTGCATTGCATCATCGCCACAAACCACATTTCGCCTTGGCAACGTCAAATAGTTACTATTTACAAATTGTCTATTATGCCACCATTTTATGTCTTATTTATGTTTCACTTCGTTTCTTTGATGGCAATGACAGGCCGCTGTGTCTAAACTCTTCCGTTACCATTTAGGGGGGAGACTTTGGGGACTACTGCAAAATTAGGAGCCGTTTGCAGAACAGTTATTAAACAATTTCTTGCGGCTTAATTTAAATTCCTTTTTCTTCGATACTAGACAATCAATAATGCGAAATTAGTCTACAGCCTAAAAGAACATCATTCGACGGAGCTAAGTTATGATGGTATCATATATATATGAGGCAAAACGATTGGTAAATAGCAGGGAATCTTAGATATGCTGCATGGTGACATTATGGAGCGGACATCCTCTACGAGAGGAAGAATAATTATTTCAATGCTTATTAATATTCTGGGTCGTGCAACCTAGCTTGTTCGGCGAAGATGAAATGATAGCCGGCAGGAGATATTGTCTAGTATTTAAGTAAATATGCTCCTGGATAGTTTTCTTTTCTTAATTAAACAACAGGTTTTAATATCCACAGTTGTAGGTATCCCTGTATAATACTGGCCTGTCACTGTTTCACTGTCGTAAACGATCTAAAATAACAAGCCGCATTGTTTCAAATTGGCGGGAATATTGACAGGTCGAGCGCGTCAGACGTGCGCCATGACACAAATTCAAATTCGTCGATTCTTTTTTTAAATGCTGTTGAAATAATTGACAATGTTTTTTCAAGACACTATCAACATCAATGTTTATTTTGAAAAGAAAAATAAATACTACGGTCTGCTGACGTATTCTAATTAATTCTAAAAATATATATCCCGTAATTTTATAGATATTTGCAGAACCCAGAGCTCGATTAGTTGTTGAATTCATCGATAAAACACAATCGATGTTTTCAGAAAGTTTAAATGAAAAAAGGTGAAACTAAATCAGTTTTTTTTATTTATTATTAAATGACTTTATTTTTACTAGGTAACTATTGTAGAACAATCTGCAATGAATGAACTTTGATGGAGAATCATTATGAGCCATATTTATAATAAATGGTTGTATTTTATCCAGGGCTGTGGAGTCGGTGAAAAAAAGTCCGACTCCGACTAAAAAAAGGTTAATATCGACACTTTCCCCCCCTAATTTTCCTATTTATGTGTATTCAATTAAATATCAACCCTATCAATGCGGCCAAAAGCCAAATTTGACATATTAAATGCAAAAATAAAAAGTTCGAACTTTTCAAATTTTCCGACTCCGAGTACGACTCCACAGCCCTGATTTTATCTACAGTTGTTGAAAATGTGTTTCTTACGTTACATTGAGATCTACGTATAATCACCATACAAAAAATGTTGGTAGAGGTGGGAAATTGTAGGATGGACTATAGACGTACCATCATAACTTGAATGCCGTTCAAATTCTGAACTAAAATTGTCCCCATATAGTAGATACATTTAAAAACCTTCGAAGTAATATTGTTTTAGTAAAAATATATGTTCATGAAGATTTTGTTTCATTTATAGCTTGCATATAAAAATGTGTTCGTAAATAAACATATTTGATTGAATATTGCACACTTTTTACGCGAAGGTGGCGCCCTCACAAACGGTCAAGTTATAATGGTACTTCTTTAGACGTAAGTTGCGAATTTTCTTACAGCACTGCTTGCGTCAACTTTGAACTATTGTTAATATAATAATTCGTATCTACATTTTGAATCCAAAACGCTGCCTATAACCGGATTGCAATAAAATAACGAGATAACTAAAATCCTCAATCTCAATGGTAAGCAGGAAAAGTATTTTGAATATTAATTTATTTTATAACAATGTCATACATTTAGAATATTAATTTCGTTAGTTGTTCGTGACATCACGAATTCTATCACGTCTTTATTCGGTGACATTTACGACATTAAATCATGTCTGAGAGACGAATTTGCAAATTTTAATGACCCATTGTCTTTCTCGTGAGGTACCCCGTTAACAGTTTATTGCCTACCTATAAATATGATTGCCGAAATTAAGGAGGTAAGTATAGTTTTTATTGTTTTACACGCGGTCTCCTAAATACTGGGTCGCGACTCCCGTGAGTTACTAGAAAATAGTTAAATTGTACCGTAAAACGGGGTGAATAGAGACAGTTTTATCACAAAAATAATAATTGTCGGTCCCTGTAGTCTAGTGGTAAGAGCTTTGTCCTAGCGATCAGGGGACCCGAGTTCAATTCTCGGCAAGGTTAGATTTTTTCAATTGAAAAAAGAGATCTTGGGCTGAGTGTATGTTATTTATCGTTGATTTTGTGCACAACTGATTCATTATTTATCATCGAGTTAATCTCGTATGACTTTCACAATTAAGAATATTTGGCGCATTGACGTAAGCTGTAATGCCAATTTTCCTTCCCTTCCTTGCCTTCTTTAAATCAATTAACTACTTAAGGAGTATTAGTGAAAAAATTCACCACGAGATTAAAAATTCAGAAAATGTAGCATTTAAAGTTAATAATAATTTAGGTACACATCTTAAAAATAGTAAAGACAGGATTAATAAACTTGATAGAAGCGGTATATATAAGATGACTTGCGGTACATGTGATTTAGTATATGTCGGACAGACTGGGAGACGCATTTCCACCCGCGCAATTGAACATGTTAGATCCTTTAATAATGGAAAAACTGATTCACAATATGCAAATCACCTTATATAATTAGCACATAATCCGAATTCGGTCCTGATTCGTTTACATTCCTGTTATAAGGGCCTAAAGCTGAATGCATTGGAACAGCTGGAAATTAATAGGTATAATCAGTCCAATGAAATTCTTAACGATCAGATTACAATTAACAGTTCACCTCTGTTA
This sequence comes from Himalopsyche kuldschensis, assembly GCA_028554975.1. Classification (NCBI taxonomy): domain Eukaryota; kingdom Metazoa; phylum Arthropoda; class Insecta; order Trichoptera; family Rhyacophilidae; genus Himalopsyche; species Himalopsyche kuldschensis. The sequence goes on from JAHFWI010000028.1 coordinate 291,923, forward strand.
AAACCTTTAACAAACAATAAACTTAAAACAATTTAAAATAGATGCACTTAGACATTGCAGATTTTAAGTGGTTTCACACGATCAAATAACCCAAAAATACCCAAATTATTGTTTCCCACCATTTCTTTAGACCAATAAATCAAACTTATTTAAATTCTTTCATGTGACGTAGGTATGGTTTCAACAGAAAGAGATTATGTAGGGGGCACCCTGTCTAGCAAAGGTATATAAGCTATCTCTAATACACGTTTTAAACATAGTTATGACAAAGGCGTAAGCCGAAATAGCTATCAACAAATATATAAAATAATTTATGTAGAACTAAAATACATTGTTATTTTTCTGTCCGTTTTAAGAAAATATATGATTTTTTAGTACTGTTAAAAAATGCAGGTCGCTTGTTACTTAGCTGTAACTAAAATCGGATCGTTGATCGAAAAATGTTGAGCGTCCGTGTTGTAGTATCAAATTTAGCTAACTAGCAAAATAATTGTTATAAGCATTGCCTTATCCGGGTGTTATTACTGGGAAATTATAAAATGGTGTGATGGTAGCTAAATGGTTAAAATAATTATTTGCTAACACACCGGAAATTTATTTTAGTGTTTTTACAGTTTCAAAAATATAACAGAACAGTATACTTATAAATTTACAGTATGTTCATATGTATACTTAATTCATTCGTCAGTCTGTATTGGTAGTAGCACAATATTGCACTTGCGCACAATGCGCACTGGTAAGACAGAGTATGAGTGTGTTTTTACTGATAGAAATTCAGATAAGCACAACTCGGTTGCATTTAAAAAAAAATGTGTTTCAATTATTTATTTATTTTAACCATGTCCGCTTTTAACTTGGAGCATATGGACTCCCCGCGGAGTTTATCAAAACATATTTTTTTCTACGAGAACTGCTTGTTACTCAACCTCTCATTTTCGAAGAGAGTAGGGATGGTAAGGATACGAGTACTAGGACAGGACGGGACTAGTGATTAGATAATCCCTGTCACTATGCATCGCTCTTTAGGATCGGAAAGGTGGCAAGGGACTTTCAACAACACAGACACCCATGCCTTTGAACAGATTTATTGACTGAAAAAATCTGCTCGTACCGGGAATCGAACCCGGGCGGTCCGGCATGCAAGCCAACAACGTTGACACTGCGCCACAGACCGGACCATATATATTCTTTGCTTTTTCAAATTGTACGGGAAAAGGATACGAAGACTAGGATAGGACTAGTGATTAGCTAATCGCTGTCACTATGCGATGATCTTTGGGATTGAAAGGTGGGAAGGGATTCAACAACACAAACACCCATTGCCTTTGAGCGGAAAACGCGTCGTTCCACTATGTGATTTGATTTCCCCCGTAGCCAATGTTTTCATATTTTTTGAAGTATTTAGTAGTATGGAATATTGATTCGCCAAAACATTTTTTTTTTATATAGAAACTGACGACGATTGTTTGTAAATCAGTCGCTCAAGCACTCCCCTATTCGGAGAGGATAATAACGAGGGATGAAATTATGGAAAGGTTAGTAGATTTAAACGTAGCCTCTTTACTTAGTGCTTCTTTGATCGGATATATTGTCTATCTTGGCATAGTTAAACAATACCTGCTGGGATTAAATTAATATATTAGGGGACGGGTTCTTAACATTTTGCCCGCGGAGCTATTACCAAATTAAGGAAAATCTCCAAAGATTTTTTTTTATTTAAATGTAACTTTGAGTGTTTTTTTCAATTTTGTAAAGTATTAATTAGGTTAAGTAAATATTAAAAAATAGTACACGAATGTGATGCATATTTAAAGTTTCCCAGGATACAATGATACCAAAATAAATAAAAGTAAATATGTACAAAGTATAATGCCTTTCCACCAAGTATTGATAGTGAACACCTTAAAAGTGATGTACAAAGTACTTAAGATTTGTTTTTTTAAGCCGGTCTGCGCCCGTCACTATTCTCCTCAATCTCAAATGCGCTAGGAGGCGCAATAAGGTTAAGAACCCCTGTATTAAGGATTCGAATCCAATCGGAGACAGGACCAATGGATATGTTCTAATATGACAAATCATTGGTTCAGGAGTAAACATCTAAATATTTTTGTCAACAATTTTTACCACGCACTTGTCATTAAGTAGTTTTAGAATTTAAATTGAAGTCTTACATAAATATAACACTCAAGAGGTCGATCACATACGTATAATTAATATGCTACTATGGTATTTAAAAAAACATTCTAGGTATCAAGATTACGAAATTACATATTCGACAGTGTCGGTTGTTTTGAAGTTATGCTACACATGTATGTATATTAATGTCTATGTCACAATTGTCATATATCTTGTTCGGCATGCTAAATAAAGATCGTTTTTTTTCTGTTTATCAAGCAATATCTGTATTATTAATTACTTAATAGGACATGACCAATGTACTCTATATTTTTTGGTTGGCTACAGTTGGCATCAACATAATAAAACAATAATATGCAGGGTTTTTTTCCATTTGACGCGGTAAAACGGCGTTCCGGAACCTTTTTTCATGGTATTTTTTTCAAGGGTTCACTGAAGCTTGTTTGCATTCAAATTTCGCTAATTGGCATTTTAATAGCAATTTAACTTAGTGATCTACTTTTATTTTTGTATATAAACGAAACAAACTGCTTACTACACGTCAGTTCAAGAACATCCGTGCACTTGAAAAGCCTGAAGGTGCCGAATGGCGAAACCCGAGTCGTTAGCGACAAAAATCATGGAAATTGTATAATTCAAACAATTCAAATTTGATATTGAAATTCCATCAAGCACTCTCAGTCGAAATCATTTATTGTTAAATGCATACCGTTTTTTTATTACTAAATCAAGCTCACTCACAATGGAACATCTCAACAGAAGATATTTGTGGACAATAGTTTTAGTTAAATTGGTCAAGTTCTCTTTTCAAAGAGAGAAAGGAAAGTTATTATCAGGGCTGTGGAGTCGGAGTCGTCGCGGCGATTTGGCCGGAGCCGTAATCGGAGTCATAAAAAATAACTCACGAAAATAGGTCAAAAAAATATACAATATACAATAAGAATAACTCACGAAAATAAGTCAAAAAAAAGTGACGATATTAAACTTTTTTAGTCGGAGTCGTGGTTTTGGTAAATGCTGTAGTCGGAGTCGAATTTTTTTTTACCGACTCCACTGCCCTGGTAATTATTATTTAATCACTTTCACTACGTCTCATTTTCAGAAACAGTTCCTAATACCAGAGTATAACATAAAAAAATCCATTTTGAGATTTCCCTTGATTGACTTAACTATGGGATCAAAAATGTTATAATATTAAATTGAAAAAGAACTGAAGAATGGACCAATAGTGTTTCTATCAAGTCGAGAAATATCTTATAAATATACATTATTGTGTTTATGTACACATGGACGTGCGTTCAAGCTAACAGTGATAAATTTTGTGCGTGCTGATTAGGAATTAGTACAACCTCAAGAGGTCAAACGCAAAATCAATGTAAATATTATTGTGATCAATCAATATTAATATAAATCAGGAAATGCATGAATCATAAATAGTGACATCGATATTATTATAAAAAGCATATGGTAAAAAACATTAATTTATTGTTAATTTTCTATAGTTTAATTATGGAAGTAATGAGTTTGTTAAGTTAAGGTTAGGTTAGGTTTGGCTATTTTTTTTTACACCTATAAATATTGGTAAATTATGAATATACTAGTATTCGAACCCGGCTTCGCTCGGACCAGTTTGGGGTTATGTTCACCTCGGCGCGTAAATTCAGACGGGCCAAGTTGAAACAACTGGCAACTTAATGACCAACAATGCAAAAGGGAATTACAGACCCACAGACATACATACGCCGTTTCGGTTTTATATATAAGATATTTTGGTTCATATGAAACTACTCGAGTACTCGAGTATTTTGTAAATGTACTACTCGATACTCGAGTAATTGGAGTCTCTACACACACATTGATAACGAAACAAATTTACCATCGAAACTTTAGCGAGCGAAATCAATTCGTTTGTTTGAACTTGCACCAACAATGCAAAAGGGAATTACAGACCCACATACATACATACGCCGCTTCGGTTTTATATATAAGATGGTCACGGGACAGAATCTCAATCCTCTCGAGCTAAGCTCAAAAAATTTATACATACTTGTCTATAATTTTATATTTTGACTTTACTCATTGAGATCTTATGGATTAATATAAAATGGCATGTATTTAATGGGTCAGTAACTAATTCAAGTTTTGGTCAGTTAAATAAATAAATGGTCAGTTAAAAATCAAAATGGTCAGTTAATATTATAAACGGTCAGTTGTCATTGTATCAGTGTGAATGTGGTCAGTTAATAAATAAAACGGTCAGTAATATATTTTAATGGTTAGTTATTTATTAAAAATGGTTAGTATTTAATTTAAATAGTCAGCTATTTAAAAAAAATGATAATTTTTAGTTTGAAAGCTTGTGAATTTGATCAAATATGGTCGTAATAGGCAAATTTATGACATGTTCTTTTTATTTTAACTGACCATTTATTATTTTTACTGACCTTTTAATATTTTTAACTGACCGTTTTAAGTATTTATTACTGACCGTTTTAAGTATTTATAACTGACCATTTATCGAATTAAAAACTGACCAAATAATTAGTAGTCATATAAAATGTGGAATCAAAATGATTAAATGTGAAGAATATTAATGATTATTGTATGAGTTCTGAAAGAAGAATTTGTTTTTTTAATATTAGCCTATAATAAAATTATTCTTTTTATTTTAAACAAATAATAAACTTATGTGACTGTTTCTTTCTGTATAATATTATTATTTGTGTATTTTGCGGTTGCATTTTTGCTCCTGTAAATTAAAACAACTCGATTTCATACTAATTGCGAAGTATTCTTTAGGATCTTCTATTATAATAAATTGAAAAATTAAAGACGAAACATTTAAAAAAAAATCGTAAACCCTACATTCATTTCATGTAATGTGCTTATTTTTCATAAATCTTTATAAAAATTCTGTCCCGTGACCATATATCCATTATTTACCGAAATATTACTTGTTCAGCAATTAATTAATAGGGAACACTGTCAGCAGCCATCTTGAATTATGTGTCAAATGCAAAATTTTTGATTAAGCCCCTCATCTGAAGTATTGCCATTTAAATACCAATTTAGACATAGTGTGACTGCATGAGACACAATATGCGGACATCGATAAAATAGTACCGGTAAAACGGGGTGAATAGAGACTGGCAGGGGAATAAAGAAGACAAGGATTGAATTTTAGCACAACTTTACTAAGTTTTCAATGCATTTTTTATTATTTATATATAATTCTTAACAAAGACTATAAAAATATCTCTCGATTGAGAAAACCAAACCAACTAAATGACTGGCCAAAATTGAAACAAACGTGTTTAAGTTTGATGCCTGTGCATCCTAACTTTTTGATCCCTTAAAAACTTCTCTTTTATTGGACAAAATTTAAAATCAATCATGTTTTTTTGGTTAAAAAGTACCGTAAAACGGAATGAATAGAGACTCGTATAGAATAGAGGTTCATATATTCCAATCATTATAAATTGTTCTTTTGTCTCTATTCACCCCGATTCAATGTGAATAGAGACATCGAACAAAATTGACTGTGTCTTAATAACTGTAGTGAATATTTGAAAAATATTGCCATGAAGGTGTAGTAGGACCATAGAAACCAATATAAAATTTAAAATAACTTTGATTATTCCACGTATTGTGCTACTAACTGTGCCACGTGTTTCGCCTCTTTCAGAGGCATCTTCAGACTTACTATCGCAATTGATTCAAATTCACTGTATTTTTTACTCTATTCACCTGCCATGTCTCGATATACCCTCTCTCATCGACATCGAACAAAATTGTCTCTGTCTTAACAATGATAGTGATTTTTTTTTAAATATTGTCATGAATGTGTAGTAGGACAATAGAAACAAGTTCCAAGCCATTCGTATTTGAATTATGTGGCACAGATATGAAGATACATAGTCGTGAAGGGTTAAAAGTGTCTCTATTTACCCCGTTTTACGGTATGTATTTAGAAAAGATCTCATAGGTATATGCGTACACCGTGACAATCTTGAGCGAGGTCTTGTCTCACTAAATTATTCGATTGATATGACTGACCTAACAAATTAGGACATAATTTTATTCTGGTGTGACATTGAGTTGAACTGAACATACGGTGCCAATGTCAAGGCTCGGTGCGACGTGTGGTATACCTTCTTCCTGCTTATTATATGATACAATTCATAATATGTTACGCTCATTATGAAATCAGTGTATCGTAACTAATATAGCTAAAATAAAAATGGAGACAATATTACGCGTCATAATTCAACTCCTTATTTAGAGCATATTTATGATATATCGATTTTTGACGACAGCCGCAAACTAGAATAAAAATACGGACATCTTGAATAAACTGTCAAAATCAACCATAGACTAAAATAATTATAAGGTGAAATTGCGCTACCATGTTATTTACCACATAATATTATCATACTTGGGCATGTAATATGGGAGATTAATTGAATCAAAAAGCGGAAACTGAGTGGTCTAAGTCAGGGATGGTGAACCTTTTTGGGTCGGCGTGTCAAAATATTATTTGTCGATTGTGTTGCGTGACCAAAAATCGATAAAATTATTTAAACGTTGCCGAGATAAAAAAGTAAACGACTGTCGTTAATACGGAAAGAAAAATAACAATGTATTTTAATTCTACATAAATATATTGTTATTTTTCTTTCCGTATTATAATGGAGTTCTACCAAGTAAATGCCTACTCAATCAATAGATTGTCGTTAATCTTGGGAAACATTTGAAAATGAATGCAATCGAATAAATTTATAATTCCCAGACTATTCAAACAAAATTTAAATTGATCTTGTAAATCGCGTGCCATCCAAATTCTTAAACGTGCCAACTCGGGCACGCATGCCATAGGTTCGCTATCCCTGGCATATGTATATGGCATTGATTTGGGTAAAAATAATTAAAACCATCGCAGCCACGCTGACACATTCATATACTTCGTACTCCTTTTCTTTCCAATTGTCATTCAATTATTTACCATTCCGCATAAAAATGATAAATAGTTTGTAAATATTTTGCATTCTTGTCAAAAATCTTACATTTTTTTGAACGAAATAAATTATATTGAGAGGTCTTTGAAAAAAGAACATGAAAATAGAAAGATATTTTATCAACAATAAGGTAAATGTACCAGTAGCTGACCGTTTAAGAGAAAATTACAACAGACATAACGATTAAGGTTTAGCATTGTACCAAATGAAGGCGAAGCAAGTATACTCATATTGGATCATATGTCTTAATTAATACATAATAATGTAACAAAAAATACGAAAGGGCCTGCTTAAAAAAAGTTGTGTTAAATTATTTGAAGTCATGGTTTTGTTTCAGTAGTTGACCATCTCACAAATTGAAAAGTCTAAGTGTTGACCATGTCTAACCAGGGGGTTTAAAGTGAACTTTCTTTCAGGGTTGCCTCAAGGCTTTCTGTCACACCCCTCTTGGTTGAATCAAGTAGCAATGGGTGGTTCAGGAACAAGGCACACACCGTTACTAGATTGATCACCTAAGAAATTTGAAACAATACACTTTCCTCACTAGGTGTTGTTTTCAAATGGCCACCCCAGCACTCCATCGGCTATATGGTGATGTATTTAGTGCCTCACTCCGACCACAGATGCCTTAAATTGTCTTAACTTTACAATTTAGAGCAATCCCGCATCTGCATTTCTTATTTTAGGCCATTTTATTCTCAAAAGGTCAACTATTGGTACATGGACGACGACTGGTACATTTACCTTAAAAAATATCAATATTTTACAAAAGCAAATTATGTTTTTTTATGAAAAAATTCTATTGATATGTGACGAATAGAAATGATATTTCTAGCTTTATTTTCGTTTAGTATCATACTTAGTTCTTATTGAAGCATGTTTTTAAATATGGAATATTGAAACATACTTTAAATAGCCAAAAAACAAGGATAACAATTTTTCTAAAAGCTACTGGAATTTAATTATTAAATATCATGTTACTGTTTGGTATGGTAAGCATTTGTAGGTGTTGCAAGGAATACGTAATAATTACAATTTTAACATTTTTAATAGTAATTTTAGTCATTTGATAGTATGTTGAAATCATGACTTATTAATTAATGATAGTTCTGCGGTTTTCTTAGTGTCATGATAGCCTATGCCAATAAAATTGTGGTAATAAAGCGAATTAATATATAGTTTTACTATTTTTTTTAAATGCATACTACCGGGCTGGTAGTACCAGCAATGGTATCGTACGATGCTATTAAGTCACGATGGCAATTTTTTTACACCGCACAATTCTGTGAAACAATATATATATATATTAGGTAAGAATGTAATGAATACACGTAATTAAAAAAAATATTAGATTTGTCACTGGGTCTGTAATTCAAATACGATGTGTTGATACACTTTCTCAAACTGTTTCGTAGGTTTTAAGGGAAATGATAGATTTTAAATGAGAGGCAACGAAATTATTTACTGCTTGAAGTAACCAAAAAAAAGCATAATTTATGAAAAGAACATACTCAATAATATTACATAAATCAAGCTTAATTTTAATTTCAAACCAAAATTACTTTTTCAACTATGCTAAATGAAAGTTGAAATAAATAATTTTCATACATTGTCAAATTCACATATGTTGTTAATTATTTTTGCCTCTTTGAATTTCACTCAACAATGTCACGGACTCGGTAAATCATTTAAAGCCTTCTGCCTGAAGAATTAACAGTCAATGTATACAATTTCTTCCCACCCATCTGATCTTAAAACGGTTCACAGCTGAATTGATAAGTTAACATACAAATAATAATAAAAAAATAGTACTTATTCCATATAAAATTTATTGGATCAGGACCGGTCTCGCGAGCATTGTCAACTGATAATAACAACAATGAAACAGTGATATTTATACAAATGCTAAGCAAGAGTTACAATATATGACAAACAATTGGTATTACAACTAAGCAAATAAATAGAAGCAAAATAGACTATAATTAAAATGTTGAAGATCTCTTAGCAATGCAAGCTATTACATCAAAAATCAATTAAGTATGAATAATCATTAGCAAAGTAAAAACCAAAATAAGTGCATTTAATAAAAAAATCTGTTTGTAATCCATAATGCTACGTGTTTAGTCAACCGCCAGTTCTTTCCTACCGTAATTCTTGTTTATTTAATCTGTTCAACAAAATGAGTTTATGCAACATGTAGTTACCGCAGAAAAACTTCGATTGGTATAAACTTTATTTGCCTAGTTCGCCATTGTTGTAACCTTTTAAATAATTGTTATTTTTAATTTATTGTCATTTATTAATAATTGTCATTTATTTACAATTCAACCACTTGCTATTATTAAATATCAATTCACTTACTATCATTAATATTAGTTCAAAGGCTTGAAATCAATCAACTCATTAACGAGAGGTCGGATAGGACCCTAGATTTATTTTAAATATTCTTATGTTATCATCTAGTCATTAATATTTAAAAAAATCCCCATAATTATAACAAACCCACTTAAATCATTGAAACTTGTATTCATTCAAATTTTGCTAATTTACATTTTAATAATCTTTTAACTTAGTGATCTACTTATATTTTTGTATATAAACGATACAAACTGTTTACTACGCGTCATTTCAAGTACATCCGTGCACTTGGAGTGCCTGAAGATGCCGAAAGGCGAAACCCGGGTCGTTAGCGACAAAACTCATGGAAAAGTACAAAATTCAAAAAAATCTAATTTGATATTGAAATTCCATCAAGCACCCTCATACGAAATACTTAACAATATTCAAGTATTTAAAATACATATAACATTGATAGAATTTATTGATTGAGTTGGCATTTACTTGGTAGAACTCCATTATAATACGGTGAGAAAAATAACAATTTATTTTAATTCTACAGAAATTATTTTATATATAGCTATTTCGGCTTACGCCCTCGTTTTTCAAGGGATTATAGCAAACCCACTTAGTTCACTGAAGCTTGTTTGCATTCAAATTTCGCTAATTTGCAATTTAATCGAAATTTCACTTAGTGATCTACTTTTATTTTTGTAAATATATAAACGAAACAAACTGTTTACTACGCGTCAGTTCAAGAACATCCGTGCACTTGAAATGCCTTAAAATGCCGAAAGGCGATACCCGAGTCGTTAGCGACAAAAATCATGGAAATTGTATAATTCAAACAATTCAAATTTGATATTGAAATTCCATCAAGCACCCTCAGTCAAAATACTTAATTAGGTATAACTTCTATTATGAATCAATATGCTTCACATTATAAGTAAAAATGGTTTAAAAAAAAAACAATTAATTCCGTTCGTCAAGATGACCATTTCCTGTTTTAATTAATAACGGCTCCCAAAAAAACATATACCGTTCCCAAAAATGGAGCGGATATGACTTAAGCGGTGCATATACCAAAGACCTTGTGCAATTATGCATTGATAATAATTTATAATTTTTCTAATCAGGTGTGTAATATTGTATTGTAAGCCTGCATCGCGCAGCCAAAAATGATTTCGTTTTGCATATCGTGTGTCGATCCGGCTCACGTTTAAAGTTGGGACGATGTAATTAGCCATGGACTAAATAATACTATTATCTGATTTTGGCCCTGGTTTAAATGACTAATACAATGGGAACAGCCTATCGATATGGTTGTCAAGCGAGAGGAATATAAAACTTTGCTGTAAACCTCTATCGAGATAGATTTGTATACACAACTAGCCGGTATCCACCAAGCGGTGCAATGCCATTCAAAGAAAGAAAGTGTTTGTGTTTATTGAAGTGCTTTCGGATTCACAATTTCGAGTTAATTTCACTAACATTGATCATTGTCCGGCCCGTGGTGCAGTGGTAACGTTGGCTTGCGTGTCAGACCGCCCGGTACGAGCGGATTTTTTCAGTAGATAAATCAGTTCCAAAGGCATGGGTGTTTGTGTTGTTGAAAATCTCTTCCCACCTTTGCGATCCCAAAGAGCGACGCATAGTGACAGCGATTAGCTAATCACTAGTCCTGTCATAGTCCTCGTATCCTTTCCAGCCCTACTCTCTTCGAAAAAAGAGAGGTTGAGTAACTGAGTAACAGGTAGTTCTCATAGAAAAACATGTGTTGAGATAAACTCCGTGAGAAGTCCATATGCTGCAAGTTGGGAGCGGACATGGTTAAAATAAAAAACCTTGATCGGTATCGATGACATTTGCCGTTTGACGTTTGATGTTTGTATTTTTCCGATTGTCTATGGCACGACACACGCGCCACCAAATTGTACTATGCCTATTAACTTTGAGCAAGTGCAACAATAAGTTGTCAAAATGAACGGTATGGCAGCGCATAAAATATGAAAAAACATTGATTTTTATATAAAATACCTGCTGTAAGCTTATTTTACTCTGCCAAAAACAATAAGTTTGTCAAAGTTTCATCGCGATCGGATGAACGGTATGACAGGGCATAGGGTGAAAACAAACGGACAAACAAATATTGATTTTTATGTATTAGATTAGTTTGCTTTGTAGTAGAAAATGATAGAACATCGATTTATAAATAAGACGGTGTTTTTAATCTCTTCTTATTCTACCAATAATAAAGCTTTGTCCAGTTAAAAAAAGGTTAATCTTTCAGGTTAAGCTCAGAACCGCCCAATATACAGATACATACGTCAGATATAGAGACTCGTATTCGATTATCGTTACTCGAAACTCGAGTATACTCGTCCATTTTCCAAGTACTCGATACTCGAGTAATTTGAAAAATACTCGAGTAATACACGTTTTAGTAATAATCGTCGACAGTTTTTTCTACTGCGAGAATTATAAAAATAAAACTTAAAATTAATTAAAAAATTGAGTCGTTTAATTCTCTCTTATTGTTGAAATATATGTTGTATAAATTGCAATAAATGTATTAATGATATTCAATATGTTTCTTTATTTATTTATCATCTATTTATATATACAAATTCTAATTAAAAATATATATTTTGGTACATCTGAAACTACTCGAGTATACTAGAGTATTTTGAAATTTTACTACTCGATACTCGAGTAGTTGAGATGTCGAGTAATTGGAATCTCTAACTTAGATACTTATGCAAATGATTCTGAATCAAAGAAGAATACCGACCATCGCGGTGATATTAAAAAGGTAAAAACCTATGATAAATAATTTTGGCAATGTACATACTTATGAACTTCCTTTCTTTTGACAAGGGAATTCGTCGGTTACATTTAACAAATACGCTTATTCTAAAGAACTCTAGGTAAAAAAAAGTTCGACTCTGACTCCAGATCATTTACCAAAACCACGACTGCAACTACAACATTGACCATAAACACGACTCCAATTTATGTGTATTCAATTAAATATCAACCCTACCAATCCTGCCAATAACCAAATTTGACAAATTAAATGTAATAATAAAAAGTTCAATGTTTTAAAAATTTCCGACTCCGACCAAAACGGAGCGATTACTCCGACTCCGACTCCACAGCCCTGAAAAATACGTTTATTCTAGAGAATTTCAAAGTCACTGATGCACTTCTTTTCACTGATTGTAAAGAGGATTTTAAGATTTGTAGAATTTCATTCATTTTCATTTGTCATCTTAACATTTTTCTCCAATTTATTTTATCACTGGTTTCTGGACCTGCTGTATTCATTTAAATATTATAGAAATGCTGAAATGGTCAAGCATTATCTTTATTGTATTTTACTAAACATGATGGATTTTCAAATGTCAGACCGAAGTTCTCAGAATAATCAACTAATCCACGCCGATCAGCATTTTTCAAACAAATTTTTACCTTCAGCCAAAAATTTTTGATTACTATAAAAAATAATTACAAACTTTATACATATATTTTGGGAACCACATGTTCCAGAACAATACAATCAGATTTCCATTTGAAGATATCGGTCGCAGAGTGATATCATCGTAATTATTATCTCTTATAGATTACTTGATTTGATATTCTACATAATTATATTACAACCATCGGAATACTTAGTAGAGTTCCGTTGTTCTCAAAATGTGTAACTGTGATTCTCTGTTGAAGTTCCCCTTCATACATTATCATCATAAAGATAAAATATGTCAAACTTAGAACTGAGAAAAACTGAGGTTCATTAATCATCTCATCTCGATGGAGCACAGCAGATGGAACCTCAGACTGACGCCAGCCGACACAAGCGCCGCAAACGGCTGAAAAGTTTCTCTCCATCACCCTCGACCAAAGCAACATCTCCACCCTCACATCTTCACCACGACATCAAGCCTCCCGGTTGCCGTAGAAGCCAGCTAACGCCAGCCGAAGCAAGCGCCGCAACGGCTGTAAAGATTTTACTCAACATTCATCCCGATGAAAGGGATTGGGCTACCGCCAAAGTCCCCGTAAAAGTTCCCATACATCAGTCAGTCTGTCAGGCCTATCCTTACCGTGACGTAAGGATAGGGTAAAAACATGACTAGTTGTGCGGAAATCAATAACTCGATTGCAAAATGAAGCTGCTTGAGTCGGGATTCGAAATCGAGAGTTCCGCAACAGAAGCCAACGATGAAAACCCTCGACCATTGACTCTTACGGTCACATTTTAGCTGTTAGCTGATTGTTACGCAGAAAGAGCAGCAATTCTATTTTTACCGTGGCCAAAAAGTGTCTTCTCTTTTAAATTTTCGTCAGGCGTAGCATGTCCGCCAATAGTTAGAACTTCTCTAGTTTCATGTACACATATTCCCGCGTTGGACGTTGCATAATACAAATGATAATTAGAAATTAATATTCACTTAGCATTCTTCGATCGGATTGGCATTAGGCTTATCGCGTCTGTGCAGCAGATAGCCGTTTGTCACTGGTTCCATATTTGGCCGACGAACGGTCACGGTGGCGCTAAATGACTGGATAAAATATTTCAGCCGATAATAGACGAGCAACCGGATGGAAGCTTCCCGAAATCAAATGTTTGAGAATGGAACGATAATGGATTTTGGAGGAAATGTTACCAAATTTTGAACACTTCATTGTATTGAAGGAAGTATATTCTCTGTAGTATAAATTCTTTAGAATTTCTCGAAATTTACATATAATCATAAAGTGTAATAAAAAAAATACTTTCAACTGACTGACTCGCGATTAGAGACTCCAATTACTCGACATCTAAACTACTCGAGTATCGAGTAGTAAATTTTGAAAATACTCGAGTACTTCAGTAATAGAACATATATTTCAAAAATGATCTAAATAATTAAACGTCTCAAATTTTAAATTGGTTCTAAGATTTTTTTTATAATTCCCACAGTAAAAAACACTCTTCCGTTGCTGTGAACGTCGTTTCTACAGTTAACAATTAATTATATAGTGCATACAGTTTTACTGTCCGCTATTTAAATGATTCCAAGTATATATACATATATATATTTATAAGTAAATACAAATTGAAAATAAATCTTCATTTATAAATTACGAGTATCGAGTATTTGAAAAATGGACGAGTATTCTCGAGAACTCGATACTCGAATTGGAGTGTCTACTCGCGATGAACGAAAATAGTAAAGGTAAACGTACCAGTAGGTAGTAGATCATTTTCAACAAAATAAACGATTAACGTTAAGCATTGGACCAAATGATGGCAAAACAAGTCTTCTCAAATCGGATCAAGTGTCTTAATCAATATGATAAAACAAAAATTAAGAAAGGGTCTTTTTTCAAAAAGTTGTGTACTATTTTTCAAGGCTATGTTCCTATTTCAGAAGTTGACCACCTAACAAATTGAAAAATCCTGTAGTTGAACCCTTTTTTTTGTCAGTAGCTGACCATGTCTAATCACGGGGCTTTATGGTGATCTAAGTGGAAATAGTAAAAAGATATGTTTTATTTATTTAAATACTAGTATTCGAACCCGGCTTCGCTCGGACCAGTTTGGGGTTATGTTCACCTCGGCGCGTAAATTCAGACGGGCCAAGTTGAAACAACTGGCAACTTAATGACCAACAATGCAAAAGGGAATTACAGACCCACAGACATACATACGTCGTTTCGGTTTTATATATAAGATATTTTGGTTCATATGAAACTACTCGAGTACTCGAGTATTTTGTAAATGTACTACTCGATACTCGAGTAATTGGAGTCTCTACACACACATTGATAACGAAACAAATTTACCGTCGAAACTTTCGCGAGCGAAATCAATTCGTTTGTTTGAACTTGCAACAACAATGCAAAAGGG
Source organism: Himalopsyche kuldschensis (assembly GCA_028554975.1). Taxonomy (NCBI): domain Eukaryota; kingdom Metazoa; phylum Arthropoda; class Insecta; order Trichoptera; family Rhyacophilidae; genus Himalopsyche; species Himalopsyche kuldschensis. Next base: position 307,304 of record JAHFWI010000028.1, read on the forward strand.
AATTACAGACATACATCCCCCGTTTCGGTTTTATATATAAGATTGTGTTATAGGCTTAAATAATGAAAATTTAAAGTGGCAGACTGAGGGTACTCCACGGCATTTGGGATAGTAAGTCCGAAGATGCCTCTGAAAGAGGCGAAAAACGTGTCACAATTTATAGCACAATACGTGGAATAATAAAAGTTATTTGATATTTTATATTAAAATTAACTCCCACAAAGTTACCTCTGAATCTATCGAAAGTATATTATTTGCCATTTTTAATCCGCCGTTGAAAAAAACAGTGTGCGCGGAAGGACGTTACTAAAAACATTTTTCCATAATCATTTACGTGACTAAGTAAGGCTGGTCGAAAAATTAAGCAACTCACGAGTGGCGAATGGACAAAAAAAATCACGTTTAGACACTTTGTCATTATCGTTATTCAAATTAGTGAGTAAGTTAAGTAAATTTGTATGGCAAGGTGTACGTAGGTAAATATCAAATTTAGAGGTGATGCAATATCCCTTATTGGAAATGCGCATTCTTGCTTGCGCACTCATTGGTCGTTGTGATCATCAGAAATTGACAACTTTCATGTTTCAATAATTTATGACATAACGTTCGTAAGTGTGTCAAGATATTTTTTTAATGATGACGTTGAAATCACTTAAAATACCGTGTATTTTTGCTTAAATTAGGGTCTCGCAATCAATGTGACAACGGGGGATAATGAGTATTTAATAGTCGATAAAATAATCACATTTAATTCTTCATCTCGTTGCCTTACTTTGAAAAGGTCTAATTGTCATTTTTGCTTAAAATTACTCTATGGTTGAATAACGGATTTAGCAAAATTCTGGAGTTGCACTGCATCTGCACACTTTTTTTACTAAATTTATCCATCATTAGATCTTTAACTTTTTAGCTGCCAACATGTACATGAGTGGCGGTACCTCGCACGCCACGAATTTTACTCGTCACGGTGACAGACTTCTTTTCAATTAACATTTAAAGTGGTAAAAACGAAAACTATTTCAATTTTGAGTATAGGAAAATATAAGCGATGTCATTGTGTGTTCAAAATATTTGTGTGTTTCATACAATTGATTTTAGTTAGTAAAATCCCGCTTTGAAAGCGTGCGTCCAAAGACGTCATTTTTTGTATGGTTGGCGTGCCGTTCACGGAAAAGTTCGCGTCTAAAGACGTCTCTGACACCCATCCGGTTAAGATCATTATTTATCAGCATGAGTTGTGAAAAATATACTTAAAATAAGTAATTTGAAACATTTTTACTTGCTCATTATTACAAGTGAATCAATCGAAAATTCAAACGCTCATATGTCAAAACAGTGTCAAGAGCAGTTAGAACCTTTTCAAAGTAAGGGTGTCGAACTGTCAACTCTTGGCGGAAAAGCATCATATTTAACCGCTTCGGTATCAAGCAAAATGGACGCATTGATCACTACCGCCCGACTTACTTTCACTTTTCAACAAGATTGACTGATGACAAAAGACCCATTTTATTTCTAGAGAGGATTGGTTGGTTGTTATTTAATTGAATACACATAAATAGGAAAGGTAGGAAAAAAACGTGACGAAATAATTTTTGACGTGACAACGTCTTAAAAATCGATGAACGCCCGCTGCACGCACGAAAAAACATGACTCATTGTCCCGTTTGTCGCGTTACGCCGAAGGCAAGCGTGCGAGCGAGAGGGCGGATAAGCGATAGAGAGGCGATCGGCCTACCGTTCGGATTGTGCCGCATCTATCTCTCTTCCACTCGATTGGTCGATGCGTCTGAGTAGAAAAGAGACAGCGGCAGCACACAACTTATACACCTACAGTACCTACACGTGATCTGTTTACAACTGTTTATAAAGTGAAGTGAAATGTTAATGTGGTTTTCATTGTTTATATTGATACCGCATGATGTTGTAGGGTATCAGAACTCTCTCGGACGATCTTATTTATCACCTCAATCAATAATAATAAGACCAAACGAGTAATATAACGCGAATAAATGCATTCAAATTGTTATAAATTCATGTAACCGACTCATTGCGACGGCTTCGCAGTGATTGGTTGAATTCAGCTCCGGCCAGAATGCGTTGCGTTGATTGGTCGAGCTGTTTTTCATACTAGAATCACGGAATATAAATGTGGCTGTCAAATAAAATAACCGCCAAGTCAGTTAGTCGTTATCCTTCTTTCAAAAGTCATGAGTTTTTTTTGCGCTTGCTTCGGACAGCAGGCGTAGTAACATTATTCATTTGGTCTTACGCGTTTAAAAATGTTCTTACTGCAATGTATTCGTGTGGAATAAAAAAATGTAATAATTTGAAGAGAATAAATTAGCCGACTCTAGGATAGAGTTTTCGGCCAAGATAAATTACCGATTGAAATCTATACAGAGATACCTTTCCTCCCATCCTATCCCTAAGTTTCATCTCCGAACGCCGTGGAAGGATGCTGTCTGACGCCAGTCAGATGAAGAAGGAACCCTGGTCGTCTCAATATTACAACAACAATTGCGGCAATAAAGTTAATTAATCCTTAAATTAATGAGTGCGAATAAAATATATCAATAAAAAATTGTAGATTTCATTTCACTCCTTCTTCGTATCCATACAAAATAATGATAATTCAATAAAAATGATTCCATTTTATTCATAAAAGTATGCAATCATTTCATCAATGTTTTCTTATGACGTTGTCACGTTAAACTATCGTCCGTAAACCGACTTTACAGACAACCATTTTTTTTTTAGTCGGAGTTTGAGTCGTGTTTTTGGTAAATGCTGGAGTCGGAGTCGTATTTTTTTTTCAGGACTCCGCAACCCTGATTTTTACACAGCTGAAACTGACAAACATATGTAATCGATATGTGAAGTACCCTAGTATTTGATACATTTTTCATAAACTAGGAAACAATGGCATAATTAATAGTTGCTTAAAATTGATGTCGTAGATTGGAAAATAATTTAAAGATAACTGGGCTGCTTTTAGATTTGATCATTTTTGATAACTGTGTTTTTATCCACCTGAACGTATATTAATAATGCAATGTCGGTCCCTGTGGTCTAGTGGCAAGAGCTTTGTCCTAGCAATCGGGGGGCCCGGGTTCAATCCCCGGCAAGGTTAGATTTTTTCAATTGAAAAAAAAGATCTTGGGCTGGGTGTTATGTTATTTATCGTTGATTTTGTGCACAACTGATACATTATTTACCATCGAGTTAATCTCGTGTGACTTTCACAACTCAGAATATTTGGCGCATTGGCGCAAGCTGTAATGCCAAATATTTAAAAAAAAAAAAAAAAAATAATAATAATTTTCATAGTTAACTACTTCTGGCTTTGGCATCGTACACATTTTATTTCACAACCACGAACTACCAAAAACCATTTTCCAGAATTCAGTGCAAAGCAAATAAAATATTACACGAAAATTTTCCGGGCGATCGCGTATCTAAAAATAAAAAAAGGACGATAAAATTGATAAATGGACACACAAAACGGATTTGGGCTTACCGCAGGATAAAAAAGATAATATATATATATTTTTTTATATTCTTTCAAACATAAGATTATGGTTAGTTTACCAAAAAATATGATAAGATAGTTTATTTTATACCTTACATTATAATGAATAAATAGCTATGTATGTATGTGGTGAAGACTTCCTAGAGGTCAGTATTTTGACGTCATGTAGACATGCAAGTTAGGTCGAGATTATTTGTCAATTTTTCGACATTTCTAATTGTATACGTGCAGGGTTGCCAGTTGATACTCCAATTACTCGACATCTCAACTTCTCGAGTATCGAGTAGTAAAATTTCAAAATACTCGAGTACTCGAGTATACTCGAGTAGTTTCAGATGTACCAATATATATATTTTTAATTCGAATTTGTGTATATAAATAGATGATAAGTAAATAAAGAAATATATTGAATATCATTAAAACATTTATTTCAATTTATACCACATATATTTCAACAATTTTTTAATTAATTTTAAGTTTTGTTTTTATATTTCTCGCAGAAGAGAAAACTGTCGACGATTATAACTAAAACGAGTATTACTCGAGTATTTTTAAAATTACTCGAGTATCGAGTACTTGGAAAATGGACGAGTATACTCGAGTATCGAGTACTCGATAATTGAATTGGAGTCTCTAGTTGCCAGGCGTCCCAATTTGAGTGGGACTGTCTCGAGTTCAATAGACAAATTCCGAGTCACTAGAGACTCCAATCACTCGTCATCTCAACTACTCGCGACTCGAGTAGTAAATTTTTAAAATCCTCGAGTACTCGAGTATACTCGAGTATTTTCAGATGTACCGAACTATATATTGTATTATAAATTCAAATTTATGCACATAAATAAATGAATAAGCTTATTTTATTTCATAAATACATTAATTTCAATTTATGAAACAGTAGTGAATAAATAGCTATGTGGCGAAGACTTCGTAGAGGTCAGTAATTTGACACCATGTCGAAATGTAAGTTTTTTTCTCCATATCCGCTCCCTATTTGGAGCCACACGGTGCCTCCAAGATTCTCTATCACCCGCCAACTTCCTCGCTTCTTCCCAGGTCACACCGGCGTCCCGTAGCTCACCTGAGTACATCGTATGGATGTCATCAAAGGCCTTCCGGGGAAGTAGGGATGGAAAGGATACGAGGATTATGAAAGAACCAGTGATTAGTTAATCGCTGTCACTATGCGTCGCTCTTTTTGGGATCGTAAAGGTGGGAAGGGATTTTCAACAACACAAACACCCATGCCTTTGAACAGATTTATCGACTGAAAAAATCCGCTCGTACCGGGAATCGAACCCGGACGATCCATCACGCAAGCCAACGCCGTTGACACTGCGCCACGGACCGGGCATATATAAACATACGCATATTATAATTAAAATAAACCCCGTATGTTTTCTTTATATTGTCCTTTTTTTTTGATCGTTCGAAATAATGAATGTCCCGATCTGTGATATTGGAAATCTGGTAACACTGCATACGTGGGACCTAAAATATATATTACTAGTATTGCTACCCGGCTTCGCTCGGACTAAGCGACCAATAATTATTTAATGTTATATCATTCCCAAAGAATTACAGACCCACAGACAGACATACATACACCGTTTCGGTATTTCTAGTATTGCTACCTGGCTTCGCTCGGACTAAGCGACCAATAATTATTTAATTTTATATCATTCCCAAAGAATTACAGACCCGCAGACATATGTACATACATACATCCATACATACTCCGTTTCGTTTTTATATATAAGATTAACAAAAGTTATGTCGCTTTTAACCGTTTAAAAGATATGGTTAAACATAATTATACACCAATAAAAACATTAAATAAGATACACAATAATGCATATTAGCCGTTCGTTCATGTTTATATATAATATATATAACATACGGTCATAAAGTTATCATGTCACATATAATTATAAAATAAAAATATGTGTGTTTGAAAAAATGAGGAAAAATATTGCTTGGACAGCAAATTTTATTGAAATAACATGTGTTTTAATTGCCGAATACCATGCACTAAAATGTTTATTTGTATTTTATCTCAAAAATTTGTTTCTGTGAATAGGCCCCTGTGGTTTAAGACGCCCTAAAGGGCCTAAAGTATTAATTAACTCGAAAAAAGGAAAATTAAAACATATATTTTTAAGCTTGTTAACTTGGAACCTCTCTACCAAAATTATAGTCAAAACGTGGTTACCACACTATTCAAAAGTGGCATTTTCAATATTGTTGTCAATGGCATTTTAATAAAACATTTTTAGTACTTATTCCACATAAAATTTATTCGATCAGAACTGGTTACGTTCATGGCACGCATTGTCAACTGATAAGAAATACAGCGAAACAGTGATATTTATACAAAGCTTAAGTAAGAATTACAATTTTAAGGTGTTTAGTGTCAATACTTGGTGGAAAGGCTTTATAATTGTCGGTCCCTGTGGTCTAGTGGCAAGAGCTTTGTCCTAGCAATCGGGGGGCCCGGGTTCAATCCCCGGCAAGGTCAGATTTTTTCAATCGAAAAAAAAAGATCTTCGGCTGGGTGTTATGTTATTTATCGTTGATTTTGTGCACAACTGATACATTATTTACCATCGAGTTAATCTCGTGTGACTGTCACAACTCAGAATATTTGGCGCATTGGCGCAAGCTGTAATGCCAAATATTTTTTTAAATAAATATTAAAAAAAAAAAAAAAAATTTAATTTAAAAATAATAAAAATAATAACACATTTTTATTAAGAATTACAAGGTATGACAAACAATTGGTATTACAACTAAGCAAATGAACTGAAGCAAAATGCAGTACAAGCAAATTATAATAAAAAAATAGGTCTTCAATATTTAAATGTGTATTATTTATATTGCAGCAAAAAGGCACGTCCAATAATTTGACAGGTAAGGTCATGGGGCCGCACGGTTCAGCGATAATTGGCGGAGAACCTACCTCTAGGAATCTGAAAACATATGATCATATGATATCAGAAGGACAGACTCATAGTTGAATTAGCTATATATAATATATTGTAATCATCAACTGTCGTACTCTCGGAAAACTACCCTACCGAAAACGGAAACGCGGAGAGAGTTCTTGATGCTTATTATGATGATGATGGTGTAGATCAGTAAGATCTAGGGACTCCAACTCGTATATTGGAATAATCTATATCCGGATATTCGGCCCTTTTAAAACTATTCGATATTCGGATATTTGTGAAAATCTCCGGATAGTATTCGTATGCGAGGATAGATCACATCACAATTTCTCCACATTTAAAGAATAATTATGAATATCCCAGATAGTGGTTTTGTTTCCCTTTGCCAGACTCGGGTGCTATAAATATCTTATAATAATACTTTATTTTAACGAACCGGCATGGACTACTTTATTACCGTAATTATCCATTGCAAATTTGAAATATTGTTATACAATGGAACGGTATTGAAATGTGTATTTATATGTTTTGTCACAATATGTTGTATTACAATATTTAAAATTTGCAAGGCTGTGGAGTCGGTCAAATAAATTACGACTCCGACTCCAGCATTTCCAAAAAGCACGACTCCGACTGCAAACAGTTTAATTTCGTCACGTTTTATTTCATACCTTTCCTATAATCCGGCTACTAGCCAAATTTGACATATTAAATGTAAAAATAAAAAGTTCATACCTTTCAAAATTTCCGACTCCAAACAAAGCGCCGCGACGTCTCCGACTGCGATTCCACATCCCTGGTTTGTGTTGTCCCTATCCAAGATTTTACAAAATTGGGAAAAGATTTAGTCTTAAATTATTATAAAATGTAAACAAGGAAACGTTGATTGTGCAACATCTCTATTTGCGTGCGAGTTTTACGATTATTTATTAAAAGCTTAGAAATCGAGACCACCGTCGGCTTGCAAAAGCAACCGGCAATTTATTGTTTATTATTAGTGACATATAGTGATATATATTAGTGACGCATTGTGACAGCGATTAGTTAATCACTAGTCCTGTCCTAGTCCAAGTACCCTTTCCATCCCTGCTCTCTTCGAAAAAAGAGGTTGAGCAACTGAGTAACAAGCAGTTCTCATATGTTGAGATAAACTCCGTGAGGAGTTCATATGCTCCAAGTTGGGAGCGAACATGGTAAAAAAAAAAATTGCTCATAATTCTAATACTATTGTACAACATTTTAGCCATGTCAAAACTATCCGGATATCCGAATATAGACTATTTTTACGAATAGTTGTAATCCCTAGACCAAGATAACTCAAAAAATAAATAATGCATTTTTTATGGTGACATTAATTCCCCACCTCAACACTATTTTAATATTTCAAGATATGCATTCATTCTTTATTGTGGTCATCATTATGTTTTCTAGTCCCGTCACGTAGTCTGCCATACTTTATACATAAAACATACGGTTATGTTAGTTAGATGTTAGTCATGATAAAGATAAGACAGAGCCTGTCACCGTGCGTTTTCCAGTTGATGATATCATCGAGCCATCATCAGCAATACTCACCACCGCAAAATGATTCACCTCGATGCAAATTGAACCTTTTTAATTAAAACGTATTGGACTATTATCTCATCCAAACTGCATTAGAACACATTTTTTAACCATGTTAATAATTACTCCTGTCATAAACCGACATAATTAAACGTGTAAAGTAGAACTGTACATATTACGTCGGTCAAACTAATTTTTTTAAATTGATTTTCATAATAATTCACGAATTTTTCGATCGATGGCATGGACGTAATCAGGAGGAAATTTTCAAAACTGGTCAACTTTAAAATTGTTTTTATTAATTAACTACTAATTTTAGTCACTTTTAAGGTGTTCACTGTCAATACTTGGTGGAATGGCATTATAATAAAAAAAAATGGTTGTCTGTTAAGTCGGTTTACGGACGATAGTTTAACGTGACAACGTCATAAGAAAACATTGCTGAAATGATTGCATACTTTTATGAATAAAATGGAATCATTTTTATTGAATTTTATTTTCATTATTTTGTATGGATACGAAGAAGGAGTGAAATGAAATCTACAATTTTTTATTGATATATTTTATTCGCACTCATTAATTCAAGGATTAATTACCTTTATTGCCGCAATTGTTGTTGTTATATAAACAATGAAAACCACATTAACATTTCACTTTACTTTATAAACAGTTGTAAACAGATCTCGTGTAGGTACTGTAGGTGTATAAGTTGTGTGCTGCCGCTGTCTCTTTTCTACTCAGACGCATCGACCAATCGAGTGGAAGAGAGATCGTGCCTCTATCGCTTATCCGCGCTCTCGCTCGCACGCTTTCCTTCGGCGTAACGCGACAAACGGGACAATGAGTCATGTTTTTTCGTGCGTGCAGCGGGCGTTCATCGATTTATAAGACGTTGTCACGTCAAAAATAAAACATTTTTAGTACTTATTCCACATAAAATTTATTGGATCAGGACCAGTTTCGCTTAAGGCGAGCACATGAAAAGGTATGCATTTTTACACATTATACAGATGTAATTCTTGAATTTTAACATATCTTTTAGAATATTGCTAGTATACACAAACTTGTGAGGAAAAAGGAATGAACATATCTCACTTTCTCAGTTTGTCAACAAGTGGATTTGTCACAATTTGAAAATTACCTCCTGGTATGTGATATCTAAAATTCCATCTGATCCCAAAACGAATCGTAGTAAGCACTATTAACTATAAGCTATCCGATAGTCTTGTCCGAATCACAACCTTCGATCCTTACTCTCTCCGGGAAAGAAAGTTTAAGAGACTGAGTAAGTAACAAGAAGTTGATAATAATTCCATATGCTCTACATCTGGAGCGGACTAGGCCTATGATTACAAAAAAGTGCGCCAGCAAAGTTTTCGGATCACTCGTATTTTTATAAAACAATCATCTTCTTTCTATTTTCGAATTCAAATTTACGATCTTAACATTTTTAAATTATCGTCATCGAATATAAAATGGAGGACGACCTTCCGAGTTAAATATTATAATGTCCAATATAAAAATAAATATTGACAACCTTGTTATTAATACCATTGGCACATATTTATTTTAATGTATTGATTACGGAATTATCGATAGTCAAGATGAGATCACAAGCTTATGATGTTCTGTTTACGAATATCATGATTCATTACAACATCCATAGACAATCACGTTTGAGAAAAGATGCGTAAGCTATTTATTATTTTTATGGCTGTTAGAAACAAAAATTAACATCGGCATGACGCCAATATCCTATGAAACGTAATATATCACGGTACCATGTAGTATCATGTATTGACATCATACCTTTCACAATAAAAAAACTGTAAGTAATTTGCATTACAACAATGAGGACATACATAGTAAGATTAATTAGTTAATCGATTAATCGGTGTACTTAAAATAACAAATAGCGATGATTAATTGATGCAGCATTGTGTTGACATACACATTTGTTATTTTATTTAATGCTATTTTTAATAAATATAAAAAAGCAAAAAAAAACTGTACTGCATACTTCCATATATTATATTTATGTATATAAAGTAGAGGTCTGCACGGGCCGAAATTTTGAAATTTCACCCGGCCCGAACCCGAAGACCTCTGACCTGGCCCGGCCCAGGCCCGAGGCTCATTTTCAAAAATCTTACCCGAACCCGACCTGAGCCCGATATTTTTCAACCTTGCCCGAAACAAATCCGATTTTTTTTCGAAAAGATGACTAATACGAGTACGTGAAGTTTATTATAGTATTAAATTTAGATTTACGATAGTGGAAATTCGGAAATTGCCCGATTTTTTTTATATTTTGTTGTATGCTTGCGTCCGAGCCCGACCCGGGCCCGAATCCAAACCTTCGTTACCCGGCCCGACCCGGCCCGCGGACCAAACCCGAGCCCGTGCAGACCTCTAATATAAAGTAATGATCTTGATCAAAACAAATGTGTTTTAAATTTTTAAATATGATGTAATTCCACTAAGAATTAACAGTTAACACCGAAAAAGTGATTAATTATTATATTAAATTAGAACTGGCAATCAGTTCAAAATCATTCGTCCATTTGAAATACTTGACGATGCAGAAAGTCAAAACCCAGGCCGTTAGTGAAAAAAGCTCATGGACAGTATAAAATTCAAACGATTCCAATTTGCGATATTAAAATTCGATCAAGTTCGTATATCAAAATCCTGAAAAAGATTAATATATATATTTTTTTAATAAAAGTAGTTCTAGAAAAATTAAGCAATTGGTAATTATGACAAGATTAGGCAAAATAAATTTCTTAGAAAATTTCTCTCGAAATCAACTCGTGGAGAAAAGACATCACAAACTCCCATTTTAATGCCTGGACATGAACCAATTTTCACCTGATTTAAAGGTAAAGCTTCTACCACGATACCACACAGGCTGACAATAATAAAATTTTATTGTTGGACATGCTCTATTTATATTAAAAAGGGATAAAAATAACTAACCGAAATAATCTTGTTTCAAATTCGGTTATTTAAATTACGTTCATAAATTTATCGACGCATTTTTGTCTAGTTTTATTCTTTTACAGTTCATTAAGACTATGCAGTTTTATAATGAGCCATTACTAGCATAAAAATCATAAAAAAGAATACACAAAATCACGCTTTGAAGAGGTGTACTAAAACGCGTACGGCAAGCGGTAATGGGTTAATATCAAATTATCGGAAGGGGTGTGAATAACCGTCTGACATTGAATGTATTAAAAATTATTCTTTTTTCGTATGACTTTTTAAACATATTTCGTTAAACTCACATTGGGTCGGAGACGTGTATTGATGATACATGTAATTTAGCCTCTCTTGCACGATTGTCTGTGTGCTTCCTGTTTTTTCCATAGCCATGCGTCGTAGATCTTTAATACTACATATGTGTAGAAATTCGGAGTAGCACATCGTGCCATGGGTAATACGATGGTAACACGTCGCGTGGATGAGTAGCGCAACGATAAATTATTTTACTTTCGATGGCATTGTTTTTAAATATGAACATTTTTACTGTAACATAATACTACAAATCGTGACATTGATGATGACAGATTTCATTGCATCTTCGATTGCTTCACAACTAGTTTCGAGTATACCATTTATATTAGTTGTAAAAATGGTGCATTAAAGTACATGAGCATTTCCATTTTGATTTGTTTTACCTGCAATGTGGAATATGGGATGTCTTAAGTCTCTTAAGGGGGTATTCTGGTCTAGAGGCACTAATTATAGGTGTTTTTTCAAGTGCAATAAAATATTTTTTATGTTTTTAGACGTTGTCATATTTTTATATTCAATCAGAATTATGTAATCGATTTTTTCTCGAGAAAAGAGACAAGAAGATACTTAATTTACTCAATTATCTGCCGATTAGAAAAATGATTAAATTTTATTATTTTGTCATGCTTTAAGTATGCGCATTTACATATATCGTCTTTTCAAAAATTATTACGTCACTACTTTATTTGTTATCGACTCATTGATCGAGAGAACTTTTTTTGCTTTTATATTTAATCTCTTAAATATAAAAATACATTTCAATGTCCAATCAAAATTATATATTCATTTCAATTCGAGCACTAATAAGACAGAATCTTAATTCAACATAATTTAAAACATGAAATTATTTAACGATCGTGAACACCATAATCCCGAGGGGTTTGAATTAAAGCCCCAGAGCAAAAAAAAATTCTTTCCGATATCTTCGTATAGAGCAGTGGTTCACACGTAAAATTTGGCTGTGGCCGCATTAGGAACATCAGCGGTACTACGGAAATGTCTGGTGGCCGCACCAAATTTTTGTGATGAGTCTTTTTTGCCAAAAAGACCTAAAAATTGATGTATTGAGTTATTTCTAACTAGCAATTCTTGATGCACAATGCAATGCATACAAAATATCTAATTTTTAGTATCTTTGTTGACAAATTAACTTGTAAAAACCCATTTTTATTAAATATCAATATTAACTATGAATATTTTCGATGGTTTCGGCGGTAACTTTGTGGAAGTTCATTTTAGAATAAAATTTAAAATAACTTTGATTATTCCACGTATTGTGTAACAGTTGATTAACTATGAAGATTCCGGTGGTCGCAGCAATATCCTCCGGTGGCCGCACATGAAAACCACTGGTATAGAGGGATTATAGTTATTTTATCGCATTTTCGCAGGTCGCGTTAAACCGGAGCCCGCACATTTGCGTGATTACACTACGTCTTTTACCGGGCGATCGCACATATGTATGTGTGATTCTATTTATTGGGTTTTCTATATCGTTTATGAATGTCGGTCGATCTGTGTGGACTTTGAACACACTCATACATATAACCTTATGGTTAAGTCAATTTTGAAAAATATTTCAAGTGTGATGTGGTTAATACAATTTAAATATATATAAGGGACTATATAAACGAACATATATATGCCAAAAACTTAATTAACAACCCGTTGTTCACATACTGTGCGTGCAAAAACCAGTGTTTCACCTGTTCATTGACACGTTCGTCCTTATGCATCAGGGATGGCCAAGCTTTTACCACTACGGGTGACTTTTGTGAAATTTTTGGAGTCGATTGACTCAAAACAAAATAAATTGAATATATTATCAATGAAACAAAAAAGAAACAGAGATGTGTACACGAATACACCAGGCAGGCGGGCGACATGGAATAGCTACGCGATCGACACTTTGGATACCCCTGTTACACATGGTAAGTTCCCACATTAAGTCGTAGCTTTTTTTGTGTGATTTTCCGCGGAACCCATCTACGACTGACTGATTATTGGAAGAATGCTTTATAGAACTTTTCTGTATATATTTTCCAATACGTGGAGTCAGATAAGAAATAGTTAGAATTACACATTTTAGCTGTCTCGACATTCTTCTGTAGCTATTCTAAGCGCCTGAAAGTGAAGTCATTTTGTAACTGAAACGGAATAGACTGAAAGGAGCATACAAATAATAGCCTAGAATATCCAAATGATGCATTCTCTGGAAAATGATGTTTCATATTACTTAATTACCATTGAATGCCAAAGTCTGAGCTGTAAAATAGAAAATTTAATTCACAATGCGCCGTAAATAGGTGTGATGTCAGATGTTTTATGACATTTCGTTTGCTGGTTTCATTTCCTACCACAGCGTTGCGGTCGCAAAACTTAGGTACCCAATATCTACATATTTGACACCTACCTTACAGACTTATAAGCGAACTTTTATATTATTAGATGGATGGTTCACCGCAGATATGATAATGAACAAATTACTAACAGGCAATTCCTTAGACGAAATGGCGTCAGACGTCAACAGAAAAATGAATTCAACGGTAAAAATTTCCATTACTTACCAGTGGCGAATTATCCCCTTGGTAGCCCCAAGGCGCACTATAATTTGGAGTCTCTTTTTCGAATGATAAAAAAAGAGTAGTAAAATAACTTGTACTTCGCTTTTTATGTTGTCATTTACAGGACTGTGGAGTCATAAAAATAAATTTCGACTCCGATTCCGACTCCAACATTGACCAAAAACACGACTCCGACAAAAAAAAGTTTAATTTTGTCACGTTTTATTCCTACCTTTTCTATTTATGTGTGTTCAATTATATATCAACCAACCAATCCGGCCAATAGCCAAAATTTACATATTATATGCAAAAATGAAAAGTTAAAACTTTTCAAAATTTCCGACACTGAGTTCGACTCCAGCCAAAACGTCCGCGACGACTCCGACTCCAGCCAAAAAACCTTGACTCCACAACCCTGGTCATTTCTCAAAAAAAAAAATCTTTTCTTTTTGTATGTGATCGAGAGAATGGCTTGAACAATTAATGGTTTTTTCCCGCAGTTCACTAGAAGCAATTCAGTACCAAGTACGATTTATGATTCATCTGTCATTTAATATAACTTTTTTGAAAATGCATTTTTTGATGTGACAGTATAATAACACAATATTCCAAGCCTGTGATATGTGTCAAAAATATTTTTCGAAACATGTAATTTGAGCGAGATCAATGCATTTTCACTGTTTTTTTCATTACCTTATTAAAAATGTATTTTTCAATTGATACCCGCGACCCCCAATCGCAGGTATAATGGCTTTTTATAAAGGGGTCGCCACCCGAAAAAGGTTGGGAACCTATGGCTTATAGTGTAATCCACCGTTGTCACTTACAATTAACCACAAGACTTATACCTGCACTATAAAAGGCTGGTCGAAAACCAGGAGAATACAGGTAAAAAAACAATTTTTTATTTTCTGTTTGTGTGCGTTTTTTTACAAGATAGTAGTAATTGATTTTTTATGGTATTGCATAAATTAAGGAAGTTGCTCGAGGAAGTGAGGGCCACATCCGATGATGGTGAATAAATTATCAAAAAACTATCGAAAGATTTCAAAAAGATGTAAATTGTGAAGCTATAAAATCAGTGGCTTATGTCACAAAATACTATGCAGCTTCTTTTCAAACACGAATGTGTCAAATGTTTTGGTGCAAAATAAAAACAAATGCACACAGAAAAAACGTTCAATCCATTCTCGATTATTAAAAGAACATTCCTTCACGAAACATAGATGACCCAATTCTATGAAAATGGATGAAATGAATACACGGTGATCGTGAAATATTGGAACATAAATAAACTCAACTTTCGATTGATTAATAAGTGTGTTATACAGTTTTGGCTACAACGCCTATCACCCCAAAAATCGAGTGAAGCGACTTTTTTTACATTCCATGAACGTATGAAACTACTCTGCTACATAGGAAGCGGAGAATAAGAATGTCCTGTACCTACACAAAATTAGTACATTTTTGACAGTTCAACCCTCCTACAACGCTGAGATGGGCACGCTATAGAAATCGACCGCCAAGGAGACTAGACACCCAACAGAATTTAGTATTTGGGATTTTTTTGGGTATTTTTTTCAGTGCACGAAATCAATATATGTATAAATATGTTATTTTTTTACCATGGCCTCTCCCTACTTAGAGCATATGGACTCCTCACGGAGTTTATCTCGACATTCGTTTATCTACGAGAACTGCTTGTTGCTCAGTTGCTCAACCTCTCTTTTTCGGAGAGAGTAGGGATGGAAGGGTATAAGGACTAGCATGGGATTAGTGGTTAGCGAATCGCCGTCAATATGCGTCGCTTTTTGGGAAAATAAAGATGGAAAGGTATTTTTAACAACACAAACACCATTTTGCCTTTGAACAGAATTTCCTCGTACCGGGAAGCGGACCTGGGCAGTACGACACGGAAGCCAACCACGTTGACCATTGCACCACAGACCTAATGTTTGTTAATGGACAAGCATCCTCATTTTTATAGATACATTCATATTTAAAATGACTCACTCTGTTCACATGTACGTGCTACATTTGTATATGTTACAGCGAAAATGTATTATCAGTGATATTATATTATCACTAGTTAAAATATATTTTCACTGATCTGGCCAGTGAAAATATATAAAGAAATAAATTTGTATGACAGTGTGATTTCACTAGTCACGATCACGGAGAGTATAATATATTATAATGCTATGTATATGATTGGTCCAAGACAAAGATGAAGTTTTGCACACACCTTCAGAGCGGTTTGTTCGCGTTGACAGCTGTCAGATATAACGTGTATTTTATGCCTGTTAATTTTACGTAAAAATGTGTTCAGAAATGAAGAAAAATTATTATGATATTTTATCCAAGACCTTGATTAAGCATAATAACACAATGAACTTGGAAAAGTACATTTACTTGATAAACCTAGTGAAAGAGGCGAGACCAAGTCATAAAAAATACATATATGTTTTAGGTATAATATGACATATTTACGAACAGTGTAATTTAACCTAGAAAATCTTCGGTTTTGAAGAAAACGGAGCTATAGGAGGGATTGCCAGACGCGCAATAGAAATCACCTCATAACAGTGAGCTCTATAGGAGGATTGACTGTATTTATATAATACGCCGCATCACAAAAGGACAGTGAGTATATGTTATTACTGCAACCTGTTCATGTCGATTAAACAAATATTTTTTGTACTATATTTTGTGAACACCCTGTTGGATGCAATTAAGTCGTGCACTCGTAAATACTGTTATGCCAATAAAAATAGTTCCAACCCTGCATTGCTCTAAATAAATCGATTGTGGGAAAAGCTATGAAAATGAAATGCTCATATAATGTCGTCTTTGACCTATTTATTCTTATCCAATTTAGAATACGTTTTCTTTTCGTATACTTTTCATTTCTATGGGATCACTCGTAGAAGATATACACAGTTAAAAGAACCACATAATATAATAGATTAAATTTCAAAGATAAACTATAAAAATAAAATTTGCAGATGAAAAAATATGTAAAATTGAATTCAGAATTAAATAAACCAAAAATAAATATAAATCCAATTGGAATCAAATACAAGTTGGTTTAGCCATCACCATCTTTTCTGTATATACAGCCAATGTTTCACGGTCGCCTTTCACAACGCTATCGGCAGAAAAAAGTAGTCAACCCTTCACATTCATAGCCCTAGCATAGATTCCCAATCTTTTTTGGGTATCAACCCCTTTTTATAAAAGGCATGTGACCCGCGAGCCCCAACCAATTCAAATATGCATTTTTAATAAGGTAATTTTAAAAAAACTACGAAAATACATTATATTGATTATTTTTCAGGGCTGTGGAGTCGGAGTCGTCGCGGGGCTTTGGCCGGAGTCGGAAATTTTGAAAAGTTCAAACTTTTTATTTTTGCATATAATATGTCAAATTTGGCTATTGGCTGGATTGGTAGAGTTGATATTTTGTTTGAATACACATTATTAGGAAAATTAGGAAAAAAAACGTGACGATATTAAACTTTTATAGTCGGAGTCGTATTTTTGGTCAATGTCCGAGTCGTGGTTTTGGTAAATGCTGGGGTCGGAGTCGAACTTTTTTTTACCGACTCCACAGCCCTGTCATTTTTTTTAGTTGACTGTATAAGTTGGTGACCCCACAGAAAACCTGTCGCGACCCCTTTTGGTCCCGCGACAGGATAGTTGGGTACCCGTGCCCTAGCAGATCTACAGGGAACTAATTTTGAACCATGCACCAGAGTGCTTGAACATAGAAAATAAAATATTTTTGAGTGAATAGATCACCCACTGAAATTAAATAATACTAGGTATCCTGTGTATAATCCGTATACTGAGAGCCGTATAGTGAAGAATCGAGATTATATCGATCCCCAAAAAAATTATTAAATTTTTCAAATGCAGTGAAGTTAGCCTTCGTTGCAGATTGCAAGCGTGACTTATTGAGCCTGTGTGAGGACGGGCCACAGCAAACAGTTCTGCTGACTCAGAATTCATTTGACGGTAGTCCCATAAAACTCCTAATTCCCATTACATATTTATATGTAATCAAAGAATAATTACAAAACCACATGTGACCGGCCAAACTATCAGGAGTCTTTTTCGGTGAAATCTCAGTACAAAAAATAAGTTCCCTTTTTATCGATTTATGGATTTTTGTCCACCTCTTATTCCAACAATCCAATCCTACAAATGGGTGTAAATAAGTGATTAAGGATTCCATGTTCATGATGATGGTATAATTTAAAATTGTCTTTCTTATTCGAATGAATGTTCATAAACAACGTTTTGATTTGTTTTCCCGCAATAACCTGCCGTAAATTAGCATTTAGAACATAGGCTCCCAACCTTTTACGGGTTGCGACACTTTTTATTAAATCCACGTGACCCGCGACGCCGATGCAATTGAAAAAGGCATTTTTCATTTGGTTAGTTAAAAAAAAAACGAAGATGCATGAATGCAAAGTGAATATTATTTTAGTTGACTGTATAAGTTGGCGACCCCACAGAAAGCTCGCCGTGACCCCCTTTGGGGTCGCGTCCCATGAGTTGGGAGTCCGTGATTTAGAATAAACAAAAAAAATTGAATTGAATCAAATGAACGAATTGACTCAAGTGAATCAATTTCTATCGATTATTTCATCTATTTAATTACTAGTATATACGAAATTATTATCTGTTTGTCAGAACTACAATAGCTTGCGTGCCGGATCGCCTGGGTTCGATTCCCGGTACAAGTGGATTTTTTCAGCCGATAAATCGGTTAAAAGGCATGAGTGTTTGTTGATTGAGTAGTCATTTACTTGGTAGAACTCCATTATAATACGGAAAGAAAAATAACAATGTATTTTAATTCTACATAAATTATTTTATATATTTGTTGATAGCTATTTCGGCTTACGCCTTCGTCTAGTTCTGACGAAGGCGTAAGCCGAAATAGCTATCAACAAATATATAAAATAATTTATGTAGAATTAAAATACATTGTTATTTTTCTTTCCGTATGAGTGTTTGTGTTGTTGAAAACCCCTTCACACCTTTCACCCTTCACACCTTTCCGATCCCAAAGAGCGACGCATAGTGACAGCGATTAACTAATCACTAGTCCTCGTATCCTTTCCATCTCTAATCTCTTCGAAAAAGTAGAGGTTGAGCCACTGAGTAACAAGCAGTTCTCGTAGAAAAATATATGTTGAGATAAACTCCGTGAGGGGTCCATATGCTCCAAATTGGGAGCGGACATAATTGGCCTGCTGTAATTTAACTTATCTTGACATCAAAATATCAACGCATTCCATATTTTAAAGCTTATAGTAAGTACATAGATATACATACTTCACTTGCAAGCTTCTTTACTTCTTACTGAACTTAATATGTATTTATAAAGCTCGAAGTTGTTTGACGACAGCCTACGGAAATGCCCGAAGCAGCTTTTCGTTTTATTTTATTACAGAGAATATCAAACGATTTAAAAGCTATATTGGGTCCTCGAAAACACCGTCTACATTGAACAAAAAGCATTTTATATTAGTATTATACTGTTCAAAAATATTTTTACGAAACCAATATAAACTGATCATAGAGATGGAGTGTTTTTTTTTGTATTTTGCTTTACTAGATATTTAAATGATTTAATGAAAATTGTTTACGTTAAGAATTGGTCACGATACCAAATGTATTTGATATCCCTGTTAAGCCGAAACTTTGGCGTACTAAATGAACGTTGGATGTAAATTTTCATATTTTAAAACTAAGACCATAAAAAAGCTATCTGTATATCACTTCCAGACATCAACATTAAGATAAATACAAAAAAAATACAATTGTTTCTCTGCTTTGCTTTAAGGTAAGTTTCTTTTAAGGTTTATGATAGAGAACTATAGTTACTTTTTTGTATTATTATATTAATTTAAAAAAAAACTCTCGCCAGTTTTAATATGTCAAACAATGTAACCGCTTTTTCTGTTATTACTATCGATTCCTGGTAGAAAAACTGGTACTGGGTCACGGGACAGAATTTTGGAAAAAATATGAAAAATAAGCACATAAATGGATTGAACGTAAGGCTTACGATTTTTTTTGGAATGATTCGTCTTTATTTTTTAAATTTATTATTATAGAAGATCCTAAAGAATACTTCGCAATAAGTATGAAATCGAGTTGTTTTAATTTACAGGAGCAAAAATGCAACCAAAAACTACACTTATAATAATACTAGTATTCGAACCCGGCTTCGCTCGGACCAGTTTGGGGTTATGTTCACCTCGGCGCGTAAATTCAGACGGGCCAAGTTGAAATAACTGGCAACTCAATGACCAACAATGCAAAAGGGAATTACATACCCACAGACATACATACGCCGTTTCGGTTTTATATATAAGATATTTTGGTTCATATGAAACTACTAGAGTACTCGTGTATTTTTTAAATGTACTACTCGATACTCGAGTAATTGGAGTCTCTACACACACATTGATAACAAAACAAATTTACCGTCGAAACTTTCGCGAGCGAAATCAATTCGTTTGTTTGAACTTGCAACAACAATGCAAAAGGGAATTACAGACCCACATACATACATACGCCGTTCGGTTTTATATATAAGATATTATACAGATAGAGACAGTCACATAAGTTTATTATTTGCTTAAAACAAAAAGAATAATTTTATTATAGGCTAATATTAAAAAACAAATTCTTCTTTCAGAACTCATACTCAATAATCAGTAATATTATTCAGATTTAATCATTTTGATTCCATATTTTATAATAAACCACAAGAACTCAAAGAGTAAAGTCAATAAATAAAATTATAAGCCAGTATGTATAAATTTTTTGAGCTTAGCTCAAGAGGATTGGGATTCTGTCCCGTGACCATATATCCATAATTTACCGAAAAGCTTTGGAATCGGGCATTAGATTTTTTGATAACTCTGTGTTTCAATGTGCAGTTTCAGCTTCCAGATATCAAGTGATATAATTATCTCAAAATCAACTTTTCAATTTTATCTCAGGATCACTTACAATGTGAATTTCGTATTTAAAATTTTTTTACTGAAAATAATTATGGACGTATTATAGAGAAGCATCGAATTTCAATTACAACCCCAACAATGTTTTTATATATTTTAAATCTTTTATCGAAAAAAACATTAACATGTGATTAAGTCATATGACTATTATTCAATGCAGTACTTACAGAGTAATAAAATTACAAGTAAAAACAAAAACACACAAAATAATAACGTCAATTCTTTTAATAAACTATGGTTTCGTGTCATTTTTAAATGCACTTTAATAAAATAAATAAGTGGGTCACATTGGTAAATGCGGTTTCCATGTAAAGTCATCAAACATATTTCCTATTAAGTTGTAATAATTATGTCATTCCAGATTCCTCGTCTATCATGGCATAATATTAAGGTGAAATCTTCATTGACCACAGTCATGTGATGGTGTCGTATGGTATGGTGTTTATCGTCAATTCAATAGACATACATACATATATCGAAATAAAGCACATGATTTTGGACAGTCGACTAGAGACTCCTATTCGAGTATCGACTACTCGATACTCGATTAATTTGTAAAATACTCGAGTAATACTCGTTCTATATAAATGAAGATTTAATCCCAAAATTTATTTTATTTTAAGCAGTGGACAAAAAAACTAGATAGCGCAATTTAATTGTTTAACTTTTAAGCCGAGAGAGTTTTTTCTACTGCTGGAATACAAAAACAAAACTTCGAACCAAATTAAGATTTGAGACGATGAATTCTTTATTATTTTTGAAATATATGTTTCATAAATTGAAATAAATGTAATAATAAAATAAGCTTATTTATTTATGTATCATCTATTTATAGACACAAATTTGAATGAATAAAATATATTTCGAGTATACTCGAGTATTTTGAAATTTTACTACTCGATACACGAGTAGTTGAGATGTCGAGTAATTGATGTCCCTACAGTCGACTGATTTGGAAATAACCGAGATAATCAAAACCGATTATGATCATTTGAGTAAATTATGCAACACAAGTGCTAGTTTTATATAAAAATACAGTCATAGGCTTGGCAAAATTACATTTTGGTCGAAAAGGGGTTGTATTAATCGCATTCTTTCTCATGTGTGTTAATTTCAGAGACATCTGTTGATGAATAATAGAATTAGCATAATGCCCGAGTTTAATCTGCACACTTCTTTATTTTTTCATAAATTTATTTGATAAAGCTCTCACATTATCTATACTATTTCCATCATTAAGATCATTCTTTCCAAATAGAATGGTTTGAGTTATGAAAAACCATGCTTAAAACAAGTATCATGAAAACATATTTACTTGCTCATTGTTATTAGTGAATTTTATCTTTTGAATAACAATATATCAATTCAAATTTTTAACGCTTATATCTCAAAACAAGGTCAAGAGGAGTTCGAACTTTTTCAAAGTAAGGTTTCTATTAGATATACAGTCAGCCCTGCTATAGCGGGAGAATATGGAGTACGTTATTTATTTATTTATTTAAGAAAAAGCAATTCATGGCATTACAGCTGACGCCAATGCGCCATGCATTTGACAAAAATATAAATACATGCATTTATATATATAAAGGGTCTTTTTATACTGACACCTTTGAAGTATAAATAAAACATGTTTTATTTCATTTCAAATTTAATCTTTTGTTTGAATATTAAAATGCGTTTAAAATTAGGATTTATTGAACATTTTTATAGATTCAAGCGGAAGGTTGGTCATTAAAAAAATTAAAGAGGAAGATACAATGAAGCGAAGAAAACGGAATTTTAGGAGGAAAATAGAGATGTTCTCGATAAATTATGGAAGTAGGGTCTTTTTATAAGGACGCTTAGTTTTGAAATTAAATAAAACAAGTTGTTTGTGAGATTTCGACTAAATTTTAATTCCATTTGTAAGTATATTTTACGGCATTAAATATGGAATATAACATCAAATGTCTGCCAATATCCATTCATTATAAAATGGGCCATGTCAGCAAGTTGACTTTTTTGACAAATTGCACGCTTCCAACTGCTCCAGAACCCAATCAGGCGTCAATAGTGGTCGTTTACCTGAAATTCCTGATATTTTATCTTCGCTATCGGTTCAAAATTTGCCAAGTTGAAGTCGCAGAAAAGCCAAGTTCTTGTGAACAACGAGAAATTAAATGCCTTGGGTTTTCCTACACTTTCAACACAGCAGCAATGTTTTCACCAGACATTATATTTTGATGACGTACAGGTAGGTTTCTCCGATTATTTCCCCCAAACTGGTTGTCTCAAATTTGGCCACTAAACAATGAATAATCTACTCAGCAGGAAAAAACATATTTTCAATCCATATTGAAAATATATAATAAAAATCACAAATTAATTAAAAATTAAAAAATAAGATGAAAACTACAATAGTCATAAAAAACAGAGGAAAAATTATTATTAACATGACATTAGAAATTTTCAAAGCAATCAACCGAGTGAGTTCCGACAAAATCAACTATAATACATAAAAAAACAGTACTCGTCTGAACTCACTCACGTCCATGTGAAATATGTCGACATCCGAAGCAATTTTGTTAAAAATCACTAAAGCTCTTCCCAGTAGCATCCCCATGGCTATATAAATTTAGGCACCCATACAAATGAAGCAAAAAATACTTTCTAAATATTTTTCTTGAAGCAAATCAAACTTTTACATTTTAAATAAAATTATAATTGTTTAGTTTGTAAGCAAGCGACACGTGCCTTGTACGAAAACCGCGGCATACGCTATAGCAAAAAGCTCCATAGAAGTGTCCGCTATCGCAGGGTTGACTTTATAAAAAATGTGAATCATATTATTTCTCACCCACATGTTTGAGAGCTTTGGTTTGACTGTATAGCATAAGCTTCAATGGCAAGAGTCTACCTATACAAATATTATATTCCATAAACATTTTTTCATTCACCGCACACGGCCGAATAAACAGATGTGGTTGCATAATGCTATTTAAATTTAGGTACGCCACTGAAAGTTACAGAATCTATTTAAAATTTCCCCATTATATAAACAAGAAAAAAAACAGCGGATAAAATCCAAGATATTAGGCAAGGCTGAATCCAAAACAAAAATATAGGTCAAAATACGCACTGATCCATACATTGTGTATATATTAATTTGGGTGTTTATTATGTTCATCAAATTCTGCTATTTTGAATCATTTTTAACCCGTTATAAATCCGGTATGTATAAGAACGGTAGTGCACCGAGGGACGAGATTTTCTTTGAAAAAATAGCGACGGATTTCGGTGTTACAAGGAAGCTTTCTTTAAAATCGATATTACATTGATTACACCATATCGTTACCTTACTATGAAAAGGTAATAATTGTCATTTTTGCCTAAAATAACCTTTTGGTCGGAAAAGCTTGTATTTATATGAATTTCAGAAATATCTATGTTAGAATAACGGAGTTAAGAGAATTCCTGAGTTGCACCTGTATCTGCACACTTATTTTACTAAATTTATTTGACAAAGTTCTAAGATTGCCATCATTAGATATTAAAGATCCCTATTTCTCGCCAAGAGTTGTGAAAAAATATGTCTAAAATAAGTAATTTGAAACATTTTTACTTGCTAATTGTTCTAAGTGAATTTTAATCAATCGAAACTTCAAACGTTCATATCTCAAAAAAGTGTCAAGAGCTGTTAGAACCTTTTAGAATTATATACTATATATGGTGCTGATTTTATGGCAGTATGATGACTAAAATACTTTAAAAATAAAGCAGCAACTATAGTTTAATCTTCGAAAAGACTACTTACGGCGTATTTACTAAGAAATTAATTCATTTTCGTATCAACCGCTTTTTATAAACTGCCAGTACTTGAAACATATCATGTCATTTTTATAAAAATTTTGTCAGAGTCACTACTGTCTTAACTTAACTATCAACTAAAACTAAAATACATTGCCATTTTCTCACCGTGTTATAATGGAGTTCCAGCTATCTCTCTCTTATATGTATGTCCACCACGCGTCATCTCCAAAAGATTACCTTCAATGACGATGCCAACATCATATCATCGTCATTGAAGACTCTCCAGATTGTTCAGAATAAGTCATTGAGGCAAGTATGTGATGCTCTATGGTTCGTGCATGGATCGCTGTTACACAGAGATTTAAGTGTACGCACTATTCGCGAGATCGTTCATGAAACATCTAAAAAGTTTCTTAAGGCTGTGGGCCTTCACTGTAACCCAACAATCTCTTGCCTGCAGAATTATGACGACAAGGCATCAGAGAATCGATATAGACCGAAAGCTATTCTTCTCGATGACCCTCCCTAGGTAGAGACGAAATAGTAGGCTGACTTCTTCAACTGTAGCAATCGCCCCCTCCTGTTGGCAGTGATAGGAAGGGAATGCAAACAAATAAAATTTAAAAGTCACAAACATTTAGAGACGAAGGAGACTGGAAGAACTCTGGCGCTAACACGCCTTAGAACTTGATGCTTGAATTGATATCCAAATAAAAAAAATTATATATGACTTCAGCTATTCTGAATTGAATATCAAGCTCTGTCTTTTGAGATGTGTCCTCCGTGGTTATCTGAAGCCATCGACCTACTCGGCGGCATGTCCCGAGCTGGCCAGGTTCCTATCGGGGTCATGAAAGGCTCGGTTATACGTCACATTGGTCTAACGCTTAACGTGAAAACATTTAAATCTATACAAAATACCATATGCGGCTCCGTCAACGAATTGCTTCACGAATCACGACTAAATGGCTATAAAACTTTCTATTGCTAGGCCGACTGATAGTAAACAATGCCTACATAAAAGGATGCCGCTTTACATACACATTTTTACATCTCACTTGTGCTTATATCTGATGATACAAACAACACGTGAAGTGTTCTTAAATTGAGAAATTTAAATACAACTTGATTATGAGACGAAATGCTTGATGATTCGATTCCCGGTACAAGCAGTTTTTGTTCTGTTCAAAGGCAATGGGTGTTTGTGTTCCAACCCTTCAAAAACCCCCTTCCCACCTTTCCGATCCCAAAATGCAACGCATAGCGAGAGCGATTAGCTATCCACTATTCCTGTCTTAGTCTTCGTGTCCAATCCATCCCTACTCTCGTCAAACTAACGACAGATTGAATGACTGAGTAACAAGCAGTTTTCGTCGAAAAAAATGTTAAGATACCTCCGCCGATAGGAGGTTTATGGTTTACATTAGAAGCGTAAATGAATTAAAAACAATGTAATTAATATGAATTATAGATTTTTGCTTCGCTATTAAGTAGACATTTTAGATATTCAAAGCAATACTTATTGGAGTGCGCGTCAACCCAGGGCGAGTGCGCGGTGTTTTAAAACTGCTGCGCGACTAGTGTCCAAACTATTTTTGAATATATACAGTGAAACTCCGATTCTACGTTTTTCAAGGGACCGTTTAAAACAAACGATTAATGCGGGAAACGATGAATGCGGGAAAGTTTTCAATATGAACTAAATGCCGGGACTATAGAAAATGAACGCACCACGCGGGCAAACGTAAAGTGCGGGAACGTAAGATCGGGGTTACAGTGAAACTGTATTCTCAGTGAAAATGTATCAAGTAATAGATTAGTATGACAACATGATTTCACTGGTCACGATCATTGAAATTATTGACCCAAGTCGATGATATGCCAGCCTAAAATTATGGTTTGCTTCAATGAAACAAAATCAGCAAGTAGTCCCTTTCGTAAAAAGAGAATCAAAGAAAAACACAGACTTACTTAACTTAAGATAGGGCGGTCAAATTTAATTTCAATGACAGCTTGGAGAAGAATATATATATTTTCACTGAGAATACTGTTTCACTGTAACATATATACTATCTAGACCAGTGATGCATAACCTTTTTGGAAAAAGGGCCAGATAATCAATTCTCAGATAGTTCGAGGGCCGCATAGGTAAAACTGATTAAATTATTGAAAATTTTAGGTATTATATTGTTCTTCCATCGTCCGTAAAAAGTTGCGAAGAAAAAGGGTCGCATCACAGTTAGTAGCAGAATACGTGGAATAATCATAAAGTTATTTTAAATTTTATAAGAAAAAGGGTGTTTTGATATTTGCCGCATAAAATGTCGAGGGCCACAGGTTTTGAATCACTGATCTAGATAAAAGAGTTAAGAACAGGGCTTTGGAGTCGGCAGGGTTTTGGCCGGAATTTTTAAAAGTTTAAGCTTCTTATTTTTGCATATAATATGTCAAATTTGGCTATTGGCCGGATTGGTTGGTTAATATATAATTGAATACTTTTTTTAGTCGGAGTCGGAGTCGTGTTTTTGGTCAATGTTGGAGTCGGAGTTGTGTTTTTGGGAAATGCACAACTTTTGTCTGGCGACTCCACAGCCCTGGTTACGAATACAATATTTCCTTACAATATTATGCATTTTGTAAAAGCTATAAATTAAATTATTTCTCAAAAAACTTTAGTATGTACATTAATTTTGTACTAACAATATTTTGACGTGACGATCTAATATTTTGCAAATAAAATAGGTATATTATATTAAGTTTGCTCTTATTATAAATTGTATGACTTAAATGAGAAAATATGAACCCGATATTCTAAAACGTCGCCGCACTGACTTTACTATAGGTATATTATATCTGCACATTACACACACAAGCAAACTCACCTAAGCAGTGACTTTTATTAATTTTCTTGGAGCTTTTACACGCACACTACCGCATTAATATTACTGTGAAGGGTAGTTCAAATAAAAATGCATACAAGCAAGTCAAAAGCTGCTCAAGTCGTGCAGTAGCTTAAGCCAAGTATACACGTTACGAATACAAAAACGCTTTTTATGATATTATAAAAATCTGCACGAAGGTTTTCATCGTATAATATAAAAGCAGTATTTTTAAAAATGTACGCACTATAAATATAAACAATAAGAATAATATCATCTCTGACAAAATTGACGCTTGGAGAAGGAGATTAAATCAGAGTCGGAGTCGTGGAGTCGAGGCTTTTTGGCTGAAGTCGGAGTCGTCGCGGCGTTTTGGTCGGAGTCGTACTCGGAGCCAGACATTTTGAAAAGTTTGAACTTTTTATTTTTGCATATTTTTAATATGTTCTAAAAAGAGGCTGTCACATTTTTTTTTTATTTTCTTTATATTTTTCTTCTCTTTAAGCACCTTAGTGCATTGTTTAAAGATCAGTCCCGTGCAGCTCTGTCTCGGGCCAAGTAAGTGAGGAGTAAATTCGTTTCTTTTCTTGATCGTATGGCGTTATAGAAGGCGGCTGTGAAAAACGGCTGCACACAAATAACGGAAGGGTGGTGGGAGAACCAACTTGTTCACCCAAATATAGATTTAATATGTCAAATTTGGATATTGGCCGGATTGGTTGGTTGATATGTAATTGTATACACATAAATAGGAAAGGTATTAAAAATCGTGACGAAATTAAACTTTTTTTAGTCGGAGTCGAAGTCGTGTTTTTGTTCAACGTTGGAGTCGGAGTCGGAGTCGTCTTTTTGGAAAATGCTGGAATCGTTATTTTTTTAACGACTTCACAGCCATGGACTCAATCACTGAATGTGTGTGTTTACAGTCAATTACTCTTGATTTTAAAACAGTTTTCGTATGGAAGTTTCGTATAATTGGCATACGCATTTTTATGACGATGAATGGTTTCGTTTATTATTGTGAAATCAGATTATATTCATACTTTCGATGGTTTCGGCGGTAACTTTGTGGAAGATCATTTTAATATAAAATAACTTTGATTATTCCACGTATACGTGGAATAATAAAAGTTATTTTAAATTTTATATTCAGATTATATTCGACAATTATACAAATCGGATGAAAATCATAAAAGATAATTCGATTGCATTATATATTAAGACGTAATAATGGTAGTAAATCTGTGTTTATAACAGAAATATTATCCTCCAATATTATTAACTGAAGAAAAGCACTTCTTATTTTTTTTTTCATAATTTATACCAGGGCTGTGGAGTCGGAGTCAGAGTCGTCGCGGTGTTTTTAGCCGGAGTCGGAAATTTTGAAAAGTTTGAACTTTTTATTTTTGCTTATAATATGTCAAATTTGGCTTTTGGCCGGAATGGTAGGGTTGATATTTAATTGAATAGGAAAATTAGGACAAAAAAGGGACCATATTAAACTTTTTTTAGTCGGAGTCGGATTCGTGTTTTTGATCAATGTTGGAGTGGGAGTCGAACTTTTTTTTACCGACTCCACAGCCCTGATTTATTTATACACAATGAGCTATAATACGATATCCCAATAGATATCGTGCCGAACCGTGGAGTAATCTAAGA
Source organism: Himalopsyche kuldschensis (assembly GCA_028554975.1). NCBI lineage: Eukaryota > Metazoa > Arthropoda > Insecta > Trichoptera > Rhyacophilidae > Himalopsyche > Himalopsyche kuldschensis. The sequence continues at coordinate 336,581 of JAHFWI010000028.1, forward strand.
TAACCATTTTAAATTGTCACCGTTAAAGCCCAATTTAGAAGCGAACAAAATAATAGTTAGTTATGTTATTATGTACACATAGTAAATGGCGACTGCATGACTAAGAGGTGTTAAAAAAATAAAAATCTCTCGTTGTCTTGGTGAAACAAGTGTTGATATTAAATACAACGAAAAATGAAATTGAAATTATTAAATAGTGTTATTTTTTAACATGTCGACACAATATAACGGTAGACTGTATTCGTTTTACTAGTAAGGAAATTAAACACTAAATAAAGAATATAAAGAATTAGTTCTTGAAAACCACACGTTTATTTTTGCTCAGGCATTGATTTCTTACATACTAACAGGAGCGAGTTTAAATTATTTTGCCAAGAAATCTTAGAGATTAATCGAGCTCAGCTCAACAGTTTGCTAATTTTAAACGAGCAACTTTATTTACAAAATTCACCATTGTTGTACCCTTTTAAATAATTGTCATTTTTAAATAATTGTCATTTATTAATAATTCAAGCACTTGCTGTCATTAAATATTAATTCAAAGACTTATAATCATTAATAATAGGTCGGATAAAACCCTAGATTTATTTTAAATATTCCTACGTTAATATTTGGTCATTAATATTTTCAAAAATCCCCATAATTATAACAAACCTACTTAATTCATTGAAACTTGTATATATTCAATTTTCGCTAATTTACATTTTATTAGCCATTTAACTTAGTGTTCTACTTATATTTTTGTATATAAACGATACAAACTGTTTACTACGCGTCAGTTCAAGTACATCCGTGCACTTGGAATGCCTGAAGATGCCGAAAGGCGAAACCCGGGACGTTAGCGACAAAACTCATGGAAAAGTACAAAATTCAAACGATTCAAATTTGATATTGAAATTCCATCAAGCACCCTCAGTCGAAATACTTAATTATATTAACTAAATAACTATTAACATATTTGTGATTATGCAATCTTTCATCCGACCGATACTTATATTGAATAATTATATTAAAAGTATTTTTAGAGTGTCCATATAATGATGTCAATTTCTCATCAATTATTATTTATTCAGTAAAGGAAATACTATCAAACTAAATTTAAAAAAAAATACAATTTTAATTGTAAATAACCTTTAACATATTGGTAAATTGCATGACGCCAGTAAAGCACGTATCAAATAAGTTAAACTCGAAGCTTACATCTCACAGTATTACGAAAACTTTAAGCTTTCATGATCGTGTATAGCTAGCTTTAGTAATGTTGCCAGTGTATTTTTTTCAGCTTTCGCTGTGCATTGGGGAATATTTTGGTGGAGCAGAACTATTTCACATTGTAGTTGTGTTTACATATGTATGCATTATTTAAGTAGATATAACTTGCACAATATATTTTATGTTTATTTTTTTAATTATGTTTAATAGATTATTTGTGTTATAATTTTTGGAAAATATCAGAAGACAATCTGTGCATTTTAAAATGAAGCACGCTAGGTCACTAAATATTTTTTTTGTAAAACCGGTTTCGCTTCATAATCAATCAAAAATGTTCACACGTCAATTGAAGCTGGTTTTAGCTTTTTTAGTAAATTTATGTATAATGTAAGATAATTAAATTTGTCAAGGTTGTATTAAAACGTCGTTGACTTTGAATGTGTAGCTCACTGCTTCGAATCCCAGTCCAGCTATATAATTTTTTGATCAAATTATTAATTTCAGTTCTGCGACATGGATGTCTTGTGTTGCCTGCCCTTCCCGCTCCCATCCGATCTAAAAATGGTTTACGGTAAGAGCGATTAGCTAACAACTAGTCCCGCCCAGTCCGATTATTTCTATCCCCACTCTTTTCGAAAAGGAGAGGTTGAGCAATAATCAGTTCTCATAGAAAACTTTCGGTTGAGATAAACTGCATGAAATATTCATATGCTCCACATTAGGATCAGGCATGGTTGAAAAAACTTGTTTTGTGCTGTGCAGTGAAAATGAATTTTAACATTAATCAAAAATATTTTTTTCGTTATGTCACTATTTCTATTTTTTTATGTTTTTGTTTTAATTTTGTCAACAGTGACTATATCAATTCATGACATTTATACAATTCGGAAAATGTGTATGACCTAAAAAGTACAAGATGGAATAGAACATTCTGCGGTAAAATGTGTGTATCGGGAAAAGTCGATGTCCGTAGTGTGGCAAGCTTGTACAACTTCAAAATCAGTCGACTCGAAACTTTCAGTCAGCGCGGTAGTGTGTAACAGCCGGGCTGTTTGTTTTCAAATTCAAACACGAAGTTTGTTCTTTTATTTGAATATCGAATTCCTTGGCGTACGTATGTTATTATTATCTTACAATATATAATAGTGTGAAGTTCGTTCTTTTTACCGCGGGTTTATCTTTTTTTTTAATTTTATTTTTAGGCTGTTTTGTGTTACTTTTTGTGAAGTTTTTCATTACCTTTTTGTAATTATACTAACGAAATGTGATGCCTTTATTTGTGTGAACAGATATTTGATCATATGAATAATATTTATCTGACGTTATTATTAGATTAAATCGAGTCTGGCATACCTACCTTGTAGACGCCGATCTATTATAAACTTGTGAGCGGTTCAAAGTATAAATAAACACGTACGATTGTCATAAAAACAATATTTGAGGATTTTTAACGAAAATCTCGTGTTTTTAAGGGTTTGAATAAGCGGCACGTGAACCAATCGTGTTTTACTCATATTATTTTTAATTATTGTGTACCATATACCGGCGTTTACAAAATGTTTAATTTGTCGATTAAAATAGCCGGCTTTTAATATGCATTATTTTTTATCGGTAATAAATGTATATTTCTTAATCTTTAATATTTACAATAATTGCATTTATCAATCTTTATCAATTTAACTGATCAATGTGATAATGTCACTTTTCAAGTTTAAATATTTATAATTATAGATTTTTAAGACATATGTATATATAGTCGGTCCCTGCGGTCTAGTGGCAAGAGCTTTGTTCTAGCGATCGGGGGACCTGGTTCAATTCCCGGAAGGTAATTTTTTTCAATTGAAAAAAAAGAGATCTTGGGTTGGGTGTATGTATTGTTGATTTTGTGCACGACTAATACATTATTTATCATCGAGTAAATCTCGTATGACTGGCGCATTGGCGTAAGCTGTAATGACAAATATTTTTTTTTTAATTTAAAAAAAATATACTGCAATTTTAATTTTTAGACCTTTTTTCACCATAATATCTTTGGTTTTATTTGTATTTTATAATTGCTGTTATATCCTGGATGATAAATAGCAATATTTGTTTTGAATTTTGACATTCTATAATCATATTATTTTTCGCAATTCGCGTATTAAAATCACGCTCATAAAACAACATGAGATGTAAACTGCATCCTCCAATATAATGTAGGTAAATTAAGACCGTCGTCCTATCGCACAAAGGGTTTAAATCATAGGTAAGCATCCTTCGACCATTTGATTGAATTCAAGTTTTTCGTTTCACTCTAATGTTCACACATTTTTAGGTAAACTTAAGTGTTCGGATGCGGCTTTATTATATTTAAAATAAATAAATGCGGCCTTCTGACCTAAAACCCTGTTCTACACTTTTTATTTCGAGAAAATGAAAAAAAATATTTATTTTACTTGTATTAGAAGATTATATTGAATTACTGTAAACCGGTCATTTATAAAGTTACTTTCTTCAACATTTGCACTGAAATGTGCACGAAATAAAATAATCCAATTGTTATAAAGCTCATAAAGCGCTAACTGATCTAATGCAAGCATACACAAAAAACGCTAATTTGAATTGAATACCAGGGTTCCAACTTTCGTCATCTTCAGGCATTTCAAGTGCACGGATGTACTTGAACTGACGCGTAGTAAACAGTTCGTATCGTTTATCTTTATATCTAACAATACGAAACTTCAATACTAATTTACCGAAAAGTTCAGTCAATCTTGCCGCACTAGCAATGTTGATATAATTGAGGATTTAGACTGAGGGTGCTTGATGGAATTTCAATATCAAATTTGAATTGTTTGAATTTTGTACTTTTCCATGAGTTTTGTCGCTAACGAGCCGGGTTTCGCCTTTCGGCATTTTCAGGCATTTCTAGTGCAATTTTGAATTGTTTCAATTTTGTACTTTTTGTATCCGTGCACTTGAAATGCCTGAAGATGCCGAAAGGCGAAACCCGGGTCGTTAGCAACAAAATTCAAATTTGATATTTAAATTCCACCAAGCACCCTCAGTCGAAATCCTTAATTATAAAAAACGTATGAAAGTAATGATTATAATATTAGTTAACTAGCATTGGCGTTATTTCAACTTTCATGCGCCTGTCGATGTTACAAATACCTATGTGAATTTCTCCCAAAGTTTTGATAATGGCCCCCCATAGTTCTTAGTGAATACAAAGATTGTAGCAGCTGGTGCTCGGAGCTATCATCACGCTGTTGTGACCATTTTGTGCCGTACGATTCGCATTTTGTTTGGATATTTATTTTACTGAAAACACAGTTTGCCACTAGGGTTTCCAATCCCGGGATACCGAGAATTGGCAAAACCTGATGAATCCCAGGACTAGAAAACGTAATCCCGAAATTTGCAGCATTGATTTGTCATCAAGAAAAGCGTTATTTATTTTCATTCATGTATCCTTATTTTAACAATGTGAATTTTTTTTAAAAATTGTGTTTATTTTCAATTAGTTATCAGATCGCATTCCCTCGTACATTATATTTCAATCGAATATGTTCGCTCTTCAGAAATGGATAAATAACCGAAATATATTATTCCCAAAAAGAAAGTGATATTAATTTTACAAACCATTTTTAACATGATACGATAGATTAACATGGCTAATCTTGTATATATAAAACCGAAACGGCGTATGTATGTATGTATGTGGGTCTGTAATTCCTTTTTGCATGTGGGTTGCCATGTAATATAAAAAAGAAAATATGTTTGAATTTTTATCGGCGAAGACATTTAGTCAAAATGTAATAAATTAGTTTTCTACAGAACTTTTCCCGGCTTTTATTATTAATAATAATGTTTATTATTTACGTGAAGGTATTATTTGACATTTCTTTGACAGCAAACTAGATTTTTTCCTTGAATTTGGACATTTCTAATGGGCGAGAATGGGGCTGTCATCAAATTAAATAAAGTTTGTGATTTTATTTAACTCTATTTTGGATGTTAGATTTTGTCATATAATTATGTCGAATGATATAAAATTAAATAATTATTGGTCGCTTAGTCCGAGCGACGCCGGAGTAACAATACTAGTGTAATATAAGTTCAATTTCTACACGACTTGTTTGTGAATCAATTGCACAATATTTCCTTGTTGAAGAGCGTTGGGATAAAAAGGATAGGATTGAGGTAGTGCTAGTGGTAAGCTTACCGCTTTCGCTAGATCCTGCGAATAGGATAGGACTAGTTACTCCAATTACTCAACATGTTAACTACTCGAGTATCGCAAAATATTTTTTTTAAATACTCGAGTACTCGAGTAGCTTCAAATGCACCAAAGATATATCAAAATTTCAAATATGTATATAGTATTTAGATTATTTTTCAATATTTTATTTTGTTTCATGTCATCATCATAAACTTGTCATTGATAAGAAAAGTCAGCAGAACCCAAAGCATAAGTAACGAAAGAAAATCCACACGTAAGACTCAGTTAAGCGCAACGGATAAACATTATTTATATATATTTTTTAAATAAGCAAATTAAATTTGTAAATAAATCTTCATTTATAAATTACGAGTATTACTCGAGTATTTTTCAAATACTCGAGTGTTCGATATTCGAATTGGAGTCTCTAGATCAGTGGTTCTCACGTAAAATTTGACTGTGGCCGCATTAGGAACATCAGCAGTCTTACGAAAATGTCTGGTGGCCACACCAAATTGCCTTTTTGTCAAAAATACCTAAACATGTATGTATTTGAGTTTTCGCGAACTGATAATTCTTGATGCATAATACAATACATCCAAAATATTAAATTTCAGTGTCATTGTTGACAAATTAACTTGTAAAAACACATTTTTATTAAATGTCAATATAAACTATCAAGCTGTTGGTGGCCGCAGCAAAATCCTCTGGTGGCCGCACATGAGGAACCACTGCTCTAGATAGGACAGATGTAGGAGTGCATTGTGGACAATACGTACATACATGCACGTCTCCGAACAGAAATACGTATCGCCCGGAATTAGATTTGAACCTAGTTGACACTAGACCACGGTCTAACATTAAAATGAGATACAGTGGAAAATATTAATAGTTTTTACGTAATATAACAGTTTCAAATGTTAACCTAAAATTTGTGTATTGAACACGTTTTGTATGTGGCAATATCCGCATGATAATTTATTATTTTACCGTTTCTAAAATATAACCTAATTAAAGGAAAACATTTTCCTGGTATGTTGCAAAACAAAAAAAAAAGTATATTAACACGTGCGAACATGCGATAGACATGTAATATATTTTTTCAGTTCTGAATGTATTCATTACTTGAAAAAACAAACGTTGACGTTGACGTTTGACCTCTCGAACAGCGAAAGTATTTAAAAAATACGCACACCAGTTCTTGATAATCTAAATTCGACATTTTTGGAACCAGTTTTTAAACGGCGTTATTCGCTCATAGGACAGGCGCTAAGTGTTTAAAAATTATTATTGAGACATCGACACCTTACTTTGAAAAGTTTCTAACTACTCTTGTGACACTGTTTTGAGATATGACGTTTGAAGTTTCGATTGATTAAAATTCAAAAAGTAAAAATGTTTAAAAATACTTATTATTTTAAGCATATTTTTTCACAACTCTTGTTGAGAAATAATGATCTTAAAGATCTAATCATGGAAATTATGATGAAAATCTTTGAACTTTTTCAAATAAATTTAATAAATCTTGTGCAGATGGAGTGCAACTCTGAATCATATATATGATAGAATGCAGTAAATACAAACTTTTCCGATCAAAATAACATTTTACCCATAAATGTCGATTCGAACCTTTTCAGAGTAAGGAAACGAAATACCAAATTTATTACGAACGGTTGCCTAAATTAGTTTTGGACGTCCGTTAACGATTTATTTTAATTAATAAAGCACAGTTATTCTACTAATTTCACATACTTAATAAGTAGGACCGGTTTCTTTCGTCGTTTGCATAATAAACTGATGAGATATCAACTCAAGCAGCGTTATATATAATCTTTAAGGGAAACTGTAATTTTCGGTGAATTCAACACATTTATTGTACTATTGATTGAGTAGGCATTTACTTGGTAGAACTCCATTATAATACGGTAAAAAATAACAATGTATTTTAGTTCTACATAAATTTTATATATTTGTTAATGACTATTTCAAACTACGCCTTCGTCAGAACTATCAGTTTATCTATATATATCAGGCTTGTGAAGACGATATAAAAAGCAAAACTCCGACAAAAAAAGGCTTAATTTCCTCGATGTTTTTTTCTACCTATCCAATTTATGTGTATTCAATTAAAAATCAGCCCACAAATGAAATCAAATCGTCTATACATAATTGTAAATATAAACTCTTACAAATAAATGGCGACAAATCTTTCAATAATATTACTCTGTATTTATATGTTATCAATTGATAATGCTTGCGATGAACGAAACCGAATGTGATTTCTATAAAACATGTAAAACTTTACAGTTAAAATGTTTTTTTTTTTTATTTGAACATATTGTGTTTCCAACAATACTTGACAGATGTCACCCTAGAACTGGCTAGAAATTTAGTTTTTTCATCCAAAATATGGCTTTACTGATTTCACTGTTTTAAAAAACAGCTTCTAGAATTTTTACTTCCCGTCTCAAACAAAATGAGCGGAATGAGATGTTCACAGCACTTGAAAGATTCCAGGCTTAATTCCATACTATTATCAAAGGCTGAATTCAAGATTGTCTACCTTTGTGGTCCAGTGGTAAGTGCTGTACTGATGCGATCAGATGGTCTCATGCTCCGGTAAGGTGTGGTATTATCAATCTTATGTCTGAGACCTTGCTAATAGAGACTTAAACCTTCGAAAGCTGTCATTGAAAAATAACTCGTAGGCCGAAGGGAGGGTCTAAAAAGACCCCAGTGGTATGGCTTTACTGGCATAGACTCCAATTAAAAAAATATTAATTATGATTTGACGTATCTTTATACATTGTTCTATATAAAAAAATATATGAAAATCGACAATTTTCTTATAATTATTCATATATTAAGTCGCGCATGAATGAGACAACCTGATCGTGTTCTTGTTTATTCTAGACTGGCGATATCAAAACTGTGAATGCGACTTCTTATCTTCACATTTTAATGTAATATTATCTTTATATATATCTTCAATGTAATATATCTCGTATAATTTTCATATTCTAAAATTTCCAAACAGTCTTCTAAAATATTTATTTATTATCCCTCGTTAGAATATCGAAAATATTATCCACCTATAGATTTGTTACGGTTTTGATAAAGTGAAACATATAAGGATTCTCCTACAAAAACTATGAATGGCACCTGGAAACTTTTAGTTGAATATAAATTTAGGTTTCGTCTAAAATGTGGAAACAATTTTGTGCTAGATCTATCGCAGCTGAAACTTGCAACAAATAGGTACGTTTAAGTGGAATGCAGTCACGCGGCCAGATGATAAATGAATTATTACGTTAAAAAATGAAATGCGAGCAAGTCAATAAGTAATACTTTTTTTATCATAGTGTTTAGTAAAACGTGTCGCGGCCTATATTGCATAAGATCACGTACAACTGGACCGGACGATTAACCGGTTTACTTCAGCTGAGCGCTGCGCGGATAGTATTTTAATTATTACACTCAGCATGTCAAATGCTGTTTTAACTAATGTTTTAATTTAAAAAATTGTCTTTTGTATTATTATTGTATTCTTTACCAATTAAAGAGACTGTGAACACTGTTAAATTTATAAAATGTATTATAAAAAATCAAAATACACATATAAAGGGTATTTTTATAAGGACGCTTAGTTTTGAAATGTAAATAAAACAAGTTGTTTGTGAGATTTCGACTAAATTTTAATTTCATTTGTAAGTATATTTTACGGCATTAAATATGGAATATTGGATCAAATGTCTGCCAATATCCATTCATTATAAAATGGGCCATGTCGCTAAAGTTGACTTTTTTGACAAATTTGGGTAAACTTCCAACTGCTCCAGAACCCAATCAGGCGTTGTCTGTGGACGTTTACCTGAAGTTCCTTGAATAGTTGGATTTTATACGGGTGCAGACATAAGGCCCGATTCAAAATTCGCCAAGTTGAAGTCGCAGAAAAGCCAAGTTCTTGTGAACAACGAGAAATAAGCTGCCTTGGGTTTTCCTGTACACTTTCACACACAGCAGCAATGTTTTCACCAGATATTGTATTTTGATGACGTACAGGTAGGTGTTGGCCGATTATTTACCAAACTGGTTGACTCAAATTTGGCCACTAAACAATGAATAATCTACTCAGCAGGACAAAGTAACATATTTTGAGCGTCCCTATTGAAATACCCTTTATTTTCAGTGAATATTTTGGTAACTTTGTGTTTCTTTTAAATATAAAATGAACTCATTACTAAAACAGCGAAATAACAAAGAAATGAAATACTTGTTTGAAATATTATTCGTTTTGGTTTTAAAATAAGAAGCAAGTGGGCCATTTATGGATGAAACGTCAAGTGGTCCAAATCAGTCGCTGAATCCTTATTTCTATCATAGATAGGGCATGGATAGAAGGATGGGGATAAGAATAGATCGATTTATGCGTTTTTCCTAGTAGGCATGAATGTATGTGATATCTACGAATTTACCCCCACCTGTTTTAGTCATTTTTCTTCTATCTCTACTCTCTTCAAAAAAGATACGTTGAGCAACTGAGTAACAACAAGTAATAATCATAGAAAAGCATATTCTGCTTGAATAAAAGCTCCACTAAAAGTCCACATTTGGAACGGATATGTCAAAAAAAGATCTTCAATCGTTTATGAGAAAAATTTCATTGGAAATTCACAAGAAGAAGAGAAGAAGTCAACCGAATGAGTTCCGACAAAATCAACTATAATACATAAACAATAGTACTCGTCTGAACTCACTCACGTCCTTATGAAATATGTCGACATCCGAAGTAATACCGTTTCAATTCTCGCTCTTCCTAGTGGCTTCCCTATCGGCAGGCTGGTTCTACTCCTTGGAATAAGAAACATCCCATGTTCACGATTCCTAAAACAATTATCAGGAACATTCAATTTAACATCATCAATATTGCACCAGAAAATATTTCGTTTTAAATCAAATACCAATCGGCTTTGTTTCACTCTGTTCGATTGTCATTCATACATTGATCTTTCAAAAAACATCGAACTGAATACAACTAGAAATAACTTAATATTCATACACTTATCTCTTCATAATAAATAATATTATTTCCAATCAGATAAGCGGGAGATTTCCGCTGGCGGGCACACACGTGACATCTTTCTCGGCCATTTCCTGAAATCGAAATAATATATAACTGATGAAACGGTATGATATCATAATATTGCAATGGCTGTCACGTTTTGCTACCACAAAATTTATTCCAGGATGTGCTAGATTTTAAATAACAGTCTTTGGATAATTCTCTCCACGTCATCATCAACAGCAATCAGTTATTTGTTGCTTCAAAGCCTTCCCTGTAATATTTCAATCAACATGGCTATTTTTTTACACTCACTTCATATAAAACCCTTCGTCTTTTATCGATGTTTTTTGTGTGCTGTTATCATTCTGCATCTCGCCTAATAATCAAGAAGATCTATCAATACACGGTTCTTTATTCTCATACGTAGAATGGATTTCATTAATGCATTTTAATATCTTGAATTAAGCCGAAACGTTCCGTCTATTTTCAGGCAATCCAATGAATAATTTCACGTATTCAATAACATGTCCTTGGCTATATATTTCTTTCGGCTTAAACGAGGTCGAAATGAGAATTCCACCATTCTTGAAAAAAAATAATTTTGAATGCTACTGATATTTTTTTGAGAAATCGTGAGTTGTTTGTTCTTCCAAGAGGTAGAACCAGTCTGCTAACGGGGATGCCACTAGGAAGAGCTTAAATGATTTTAAAAAGTATTTTTCGGATGTCGACATATTTCACATTGACATGAGTGAGTTCAGACGAGCACCATTTTTTATGTATTATAGTTGATTTTGTCGGAACTTACTCGGATGACTTCTTATAGTTTTTTAGTAAACAAAATTATAGTTTTTGAGATTTTTGTAATGTCTATCAATAATATCATCAGTATATCCCAGTTGGCGAGACTATAAGACAATAACATTCGCCTACTTGAGATCAAAGTAGTAAATTAAAAATTGAGTAAAGATATTCACGTTAATTTGATTTTTTTTTCACCACCTTTGTTTATTTGTTTTGTCATAAATTTACAATTATATTATACTGCTATTTCATGTTATCATAACAATTATCTCTCATCGTAAAGTATTTCTAATTCATATGTAAAGAATTCTTTATGATTGTTGAAATAGTAAAGTTGACAGTGATTTGTGACACGAGCGCATCTGGGAAACACGACTAAAAGTTTCTCTTAGATGATTTATTCACTTACATATTTAGTACTTACTTTCTTTGGTTTACGAGTTCTTCTCTTGTTAAATAAATTCGTGTGGAAATTATTAACCAAAAAGTGAATTTACACTGTCAACGTTTCGTCGGGATAGAAATTAAATATTGCCATTGTATTTTCATTATTCAATAAATATGACAACTTTTGAATTATGTAGTTTGTAAAGAGTTGTAATTTTCTTTTATATCTATTTTTTTATCAAATTAGCCATCATATGCTTGCATAGTAAAATGGCAACATTAAATGTATAGACATAGGTAATCTGTATTATTTCAGTTAAATTTCGTTGTTTGGAAAAGAAAAATATATTAAAAATAATAATACATTTTGAGTACTTTTTCCACATAAAATTTATTTGATTAGGACCGGTTTCGCTCATGGCGAGCATTGTCAACTGATAAGAAATACAATACAACAGTGATATTTATACAAAAGTAAGTAAGGTATGACAAACAATTATTATGTTTAGTTTGCATTGCTAAGAGGTCTTCAACCTTTTATTTTTCGACTATTTTTCTTGTTATTTGCTTAGTTTTTCTAACAATTGTTTGTCATATCTTACTTAACTTCTGTATAAATATCACTGTTGTATTGTATTTCTTATCAGTTGACAAAGCTCGCCATGAGCGAAACCGGTCCTGATCAAATAAATTTTATGTGGAAAAAGTACTAAAAAATTATTGTTATTTTTATTATAATGCCTTTCCACCAAGTATTGACAGTGAACACCCTAAAAGTGTGAAAAATATATATTCTCTTAATGTTATTATCTTCATAAAAACATTTAAACTAAATATCTTTGTTCTCGGTCTTTTACATTTGTATATATTCAACCATTTTAAAGGAATAAAGCATTGAAGTAAAATATGTAGCTATCAAAAAAGTAACGTCAATTTGTAATATGGCTGCCAAATTAGCCATTTTCCATCTTCCAGTTCCCACTGCTTTCACAATTATCGATAAGTTATATCCAATGGTGTACAGGCTTTTAAAAAATGATGCTCAAGACTTTTTGGTTCTTGCATTTGAATGTGCAGAACGAGGATGTGAGGATCTCTGAAGACTTGAAAATAACCAACACTTTTTCAACTAAGATTTGAATATCCACTGCACACCATTCATTGCCTAGATTATTTAGCTATAACGATTTAAAAATATAAAGGAGTGGTTGATTCTACGATAAATTAAAATAATTGCGTCGAAAGATAATTGTAAGCATACATAGAACGAAATATTACATTGTAAATTTGAAAAAACAGTGTACCAACATTGAGTAAAACAAATATATACCATTATGTCATAAAGATAAAAAAAATAGCTAGTTTTAAATAGGGCAGGAGACATGGCGGCGTTTATATTTGACACTATAGTTACATGCTTTTGTTTTAACAATACAAAATGGCAATACTTAAACATGTCATATGTATACATATTTAGCTGTCATATCGTTTTCACACTGTAGTGGTTAGGATTCACAGTTGATTGGTAATATTGTTTGGTCAGTGTGAGCAAACATCAATCAATTGCTTGAGTTGGCGCAATCAATGGTTTATTAGTCCTATCAGTTCTTTAAGGATTATCAAATAAAATTGATGGTTTTTTTCAGTATCACTAAGACGGTGTAGTTTTAAAATATAGAATTCGAATCTGAATCAAATTTTTACTGTTATAGTTAACTCCAGTTCAAATAACCAGAGACATTTTTTTTTGAAAAAATAACAATTGACACACAAGTGTCACTTTACAAAAAACTGGACCGGCTACTTTCATGTGCCTCAGATAGTGAGCGCATTTGACTATTCGACCATCAAACGTATGATTTTTTTTAAACTACGTACACTCCCAATGTGGAGCATATGTTATTTAAATAGAGCTTATCTCAACAGTAGTTTAAAAATAATAACGCATCTGTTGTATTTATTTCAAATTAAATTTATTATGATTAGGACCAGTTTCGCAGCTGAAGCTTTTCATCATTGATAATGCTTGCGATAAGCGAAACCGGTCCTAATCTTGATAAATTGCATGCAAGGAATAAGCATTTTTTTTAAATATAGTGCCATTGACGGTGGACACCTTAAAAGTGATCGACATCAGTTTTTCTACGAGAACTTTTGTGTAACTTAGTTGCTTACCTCTTTTCTTCTAAGATATTAGGTATACAAGTCTGCAATGACATGTGCAATTTTTAAGAACGGGTGAATCAGAAAACTAGACATCCATGGCTCCGAACCAAAATCCATAAATCGATTAAAAAGCCCGTTTTTGAAATTGTCTGTTTGGACTCGATCCCGTGAGCTCTGTAACCAAAGTCAATGACGTTGAAAACTTAACGATGAACCCGGATATAATACTTTCCGTGGATTCGGTGGTAACTTTGTGGAAGTTCATTTTAATATAAAATTTAAAATAGTTTTGAGTATTCTACGTAATTGTGCTACTAACTGTAACAAGTTTTTCGCCTCTTTTAGATGCGTCTTCGGACTTACTATCGCCTTAAACCCAAACCTATATTGATTGATTGCATCTCATTAGTTGATATTTTTTAATGCGAAAGTCTGTAGTAGTATAATTATTTGTTTTCATTCTATAACCCACTCCTTGCTTTCCGTAAAAAGGAAAAATCCCAAGCTCCATATTGTAAATTTATCATTTTAAAATATAAGAATTAATCGTGCTTCATTACTTAAGCAAACTTTGCGATAGTAAGTCCGAAATGCATCTGAAAGAGGCGAAACACGTGTCACAGTTAGAAGCACAATTCGTGGAATAATCAAAGTTATTTAAAATTTTATATTTACCCGGATATAATGATCATGGTCGGATAATTTTGTTTTTGCCACTTATTCGATAATATTATATACACAAACATACAAACATCTATTTTAGCGGAATAAAATTGTAAGCTCTTTTACGCATTGCATGACTAATTAAACGAAATTAATAATATCTTAATGTATACAAATATAATTTACATTTAAATGATTTTAATTTTCATGCATAATTTAATACTTAAGATTAATAAAATGATGTAACATATCTATTAATATAAGTATTTTCATTCGATACCCTTCGACCTCTCGTCGGTACACAATTGATTTGTGCTACAGGAGAATAATTATTTGAGAATTTTAACGGGAAAATAATTTCATATTATTTAAACACTCTTCAACCTTGCGAAAGTAAGAACCAATAGAACCGTAGTAAACTCTCCCTGGTCAGTGTTGCAGTGGTCAACATCGTTGGCTACCGAGTGGGACCGCCCGGATTCGATTCCCTGTATGAGCAGATTTTCAGTCGATAAATCGATTCTGCTCAAAGCCAATGGGTGTTTGTGCTGTTAAAAATCCCTTCCCACCTTTCCGATCCCAATAATAGCGACGCATAGTGACCGCGATTAGCTAACCACTATTCCTGTCCTAGTCCTCGTATCCTTTCCATCCTTACTCTCTTCGAAAAAGAGAGGTTGAGCAACTGAGTAACAAGCAGTTCTCATATGTTGAGATAAACTCCGTGAGGAGTCCATATGCTCGCATATTGGGCGCGGACATGATTAAAAAAAAATAGATTTTATTTTTTTACACACCGAGACCCCATTTTATAAAATGATCAAATAAACACATTGAAAATTTCATTTAACGAAACCGTTCTCTCGAATAAGTATTCGTTTGAATTTTGTAATTTTCCATGACATTTGCCTCTCACAACCCGGGTTTTACCTTTCGGCATATTCAGGCATTTCCAGTGCTCGAATGAACTGACTCATGGATAAGTACAAAATTCAAACGACTCAAACAATTTGATATTGAAATTCCATCAAGCACTATCAGTCTAAACCTTAAATTGAATACAATGTATTCATTGTTTACTTCTGTTCAAATACTACTCACACAAAATAGCCTGACATCTTTTTGTATGATTCAATAAACTTCAGCCAAAAATGGATTTACTACAATCAATTATTTAACTGTTTATAGGTGTACAACCTCTGTTTTAAATTAAATTAATTCACATGTGTGTAATCGTATTCGATGAGTCAATTCTTAGACTAAAATTAATGTTTATACATTTTTTATTAATAAATATCTAACTGTTTGTTTTTCTTTTTTTTTCCAGTGATAAGTGTCTCTAAATTGTGAAAATTTAAAGACTACTTCATCTGTCTCGAGGATCTCCATTTTATATTAGTTTGTGTGAACAGTGTGAAGTTTGTAATAAATTAGTGACATTTGGAATTTAAAACCATGGCTGCCAGCTTCAGATGCTGCACAGGGCTGCTGCTCGTCGCCTTTTGGCCATGGCTTTAATGGACACATCAGGTGAGAGATCCTTCTTTTAGTATTCATAACACAACTATGTATTTGTTGAATATCTAAACCAGTGATGTACAACCTGCGGCCCTCAATGACATTTCAAGCGGAAAACAACAAAAAAAATTTCATTTTTATGTACACTTCAAAAAGCGACGATTTAATCAACTTTACCCATGCGGTCCTAAACTATTTGAGAATTGATTATCTGGCCCTTTTCCCAAAAAGGTTGATGCAACACTAATCTTAACCCATCTGAATTTAAATGATGTTGAAGTTATATGATATACTCAAAAAACCATCAGTGATGGAATCCGATATTATTTTTTTTCCTAGAATATCATTTATCTTCAATTAACTTCCATTAGCAAACTTAATCAGTGTTATGCCCGGTCCGTGATGCAGTGGTCAACGTTGGCTTCCGTGATGGACCGCCCGGGTACGAATCCCGGTACGATCAAACGTTATCATTTCAATCCCTACTCCATTTGAAAAAGAGACATTGAGCAAATGAGAAACTGGCAGTTCTTGTAGAAAAAAAACATATTGAGATAAACTCTGTGAGGATTCCATATGCTCCAAGTTGGTTATGAACATGCTATAAAAATCCCTTCCCACCTTTCCTATCACAAAACGTGAGAATGATTAGCTAAACACTAGTCCTCGTATCCTTTCAATAAGGGCCCTGAATGCATTGGAACTTCAAAATCAGCCGAAACATCAATTGTTCACCTCTGTTAAAAACAAACAATCATTGCAGATTTTTGGTGAATAACGATCAAATAACCCAAAAAATACCCAAATTATTGTTTCCCACATCGACCAATAAATCATTATGGTTTCAACGATTTAATTTAACCCTATTTAATTTTGCCTTTAATAGCGAACTGTCCGGCAGCATAGAAACCCTCTGCAACGAATCTTCTTCAATCGTGATATTTTTTAGCTCCCTTATTATGTATTATATATGTATTTGAATATAACTACTTCAAAGAACACCATACGCATGGTTTTTATATCATTCTTTTACCATGCTTAATTTAAATTGATTCCCCTGTATATCATTCGTGAAACTATACTGGGTGTTGCCAGTCGATGGTATAAGTAATCCCTGTATTATTTTCTAGAATCGTGTTCAGTGCTGCCAGCTTTGGAAATTACCACGAAAAAAGGAGCTGAATTATTGCTCCTTCGCATGCTAATTCTCACTAAAGCTTCTGACGTAAAAAATGTAAACTAAATTCCATTAACCTACTTTCGGCCGCTATTTGACTATGAGACTTTTCTTTCAATACAATGTAACAGAAAACTAACAGATTTACCTAAAGTAAGAGTAATTTAACATCGTTATTAATTTTGTTGAATATTCTTTTTATCTCTAACGCATCCTTAATAAAAATAGGGCGTAGCGGACTGATCAACTTCCAAAAGCCATTTATTTTCAACTTTATACTCAAGAGACCGAGGAACAATCAGTTATCGTCGAACAATTTGGTTAGTAAAAGATTAATATAAAATAACAAAGTTTTTTTCCAAACAGTGCCAATACTTTTAACACAATACGTGGAATAATCTAAGCTAGTTTTTGACTGAGTTGTCATTTACTTGGTAGAACTTCATTATAATACGGTGAGAAAAATAACAATGTAATTTAATTCTACAGAAATTATTTTATATATTTGTTGATAGCTATTTCGGCTTCGCCCTCGTCAGAACCTTGTTTTAATTAAACGTGCATTGGATCAAGTACATATATTTATATACCTTTTAGACAGGGTACACAATACATCTATTCTCTGTTCCACAATCTTAATTTTATATAACTTATTAACATACCAGAAAGTTACCGCCGAATCCATCTAAAATACATGAGCATTTTTTCCACTAGGGTATGCTCCACATTAGTAGTGGACACGATCTTTTTTCACGTTGTTCGGCGTATAGCTTCATGCCAAAAATAGTACTACTTTAAATCGATAGTGAATAATTTAGAATTTGCGTGTAGTTAGTTTCATTTGTACATTGAGGTTAAGTTTTTACGGAGAATTTATATTTATAATTTTATAACTCTAGCCGGTACCCGGCAAGCGTTGCAATGCCATTCAAAGAAAGTTAGTGTTTATATTTATTGAAGTGCTTTCGGATGCAAAATATTTTAGATAGATAATTTAGATTTAATTTCACTAACATTGATCGGTTTAGATGACATTTGCCATTTGACATTTGCTGTGTGTCTTTTGCCGATTGTCTATGGTACGACACACGCGCTACCTACTGAAAGTTAATTGCACTATGTCTATGACCTTTGCGAAAGTGCATTAATAAGTTGACAAAATGAACGGTATGGCAGCGCATAAAATATGAAAAAGACATTCATTTTTTTTATAAAAGACCTACTGTAAGTTGATTTTACTATGCCTTTAACCTTCGCGCAAATGCAAGTAATAAGCTGACAAAGTTTTATCGCAATCGGATCAACGGTATGGCATCTTATGAAATACGAACAAACAAACAAACTTTGCTTCAATTTATTTGCTTAGTATAAATATCACTGTTTTTGTATGTATTTCTTATCAATTGACAATGCTCGACATGAGCGAAACCGGTCCTGATCCAAATAATTTTATGTGGAAAAAGTACTAAAAATGTTTTATTATTTTTATTATAATGCCATTCCACCAAGTATTGATAGTGAACACCTTACAAGTGATAAACAAACAAACATTGACTTTTATAAATTGATGTATCTAATTTACATATGTATATAACATTTACACTTTTATCATTAATAATTTTCATTCGAATCAAGTTATAATATTACACTATTGTGTCAAAATAAATAGGACATAATATTCTCAAGACTGCATCAAAAAAATCAACCATGAAATAAATTCTTCCTTTCTCCTGATGGGATGAAGGGACTTTCTCCTTCATTTACATTAATAAAAAATAAAACAGTGGTCCTTGTGATATTGTGTCCCTCAATCGTATACGAGTCATTCTTAACCCACCCCTATAAAATTTGACCTCTTTATTTATTGTCCGAGTAATAAAATTCTCTTCAGATCTTTTTGATTAAAAGCCATTACTTAGTATACTCTCAAGCGATGCATCTACTTCAAATGTATGACTTTTTCTCAACAATTATTATGGTCCTATATTATGAAAGATATTTAATAAATATTTTTACTCATGTGCACAAAATCATCGACAATTAATTATTTAATGACAGTAGATTCGGTGGCAAAAACTCTTAAAAACAGACGGCATTAAAAGGAATCAAATTTAATCTTTGGTATTCATTTTCATTCTGCAATTATTGAATAAAACAGAGTAGAAATTTGAATTGATATATTCACTTTGCGCGATATTAAAACAATTTCACTTGAAATTTCCCAATTCCATGGAACTATCGACCGCTCGATAACGTTACACCTCCCCCCACATCGCCACCATTCCATTTTTTATGAAAAGATAATATATATTTCGATGAAAAAGTTGGTTGTCCAACCACCTCACATTATGTGTGTGTGTAGCCGTTTTTCATAGCCGCCTTCCATAACGCTATACGATCAAGTAAATAAAAGAATTTATTCTTAACTTACTTCTCAAGATACAGAGCTGCACGTGACTGATCTTAAATCATGCAATAAAGTGCATAAGGAAAAGAAAAATCGAATGGAGAAAACACTTAAAATTGTTATTGAGGATTTTTTGAAAGAAGCCAAACTTGTATCACACTTAGTTACGCAATAAGTTCATTGCTTTCATATCGGCCGAATCCATCAAACATAATGTCCATAAAAGATGGTCGTGGCCATTTAAGTTGGCTAAAAATACCCCATAATCATATTTTTGGTCAATCTTTAAATGGAAACGTTTTCGTGTTCTACGCTTTCAAATGTTACTTGAACGTGAGATAAAAATTAAATTTATATTATTTTTTAAAACGAAGAAACGTTTTCACGTGCTTGATTATTTTGGTGAAACCGTGACGATAACTGGGTCGCATGGCTTATTTTACTTTTATCGCCGCCGTTCTGCCAAAAAACGTTAAGTCGGAAATACCAGTTTTGAGTCGATCGACGTTGAATTTGTGTGTCAATTACATACAGTTCACAACGCCCAACCACCACAATGCAATGGTAAACGATTGTAAGAGATAACCAATGGTCAGTGAATGCATTCGAAGCTTATTATAAGTTATACAATATTTGAAATTGTTGTATTTTTTAGATGTCTAGTTCATTTAAATGGGAAATATTTTACTGATTGGTATTTACTTGGCAGAACTCCATTAAAGCACGGTGAAAATTTTTGCACTGTATTTTAATTCTATAAAAATTATTCATCCTGAGGAAGTCAATTCCACCTGACCGAGGAGTAACCGTTGCTCCCAACCTGAAACTATGTGACCTCGAGTATGCCGACGACGCTGTCATCTTTGACAAATCAGTTGCGGGTATCCAGGAAACAATGGATAGACTGCAGAGCAACTCGTATCGCGTTGGCCTCATAATCAACGCGAGTAAAACCAATGTGATCTGCAACAGCGCCTGTCCAGATCCAGACTACTCTCTGTTGAGTGCGGGGCAAGAAATCGAGAGAGTCGATGGTTTTAGGTACTTGGGAGTACACATCACGGGAGATGGCAACCCGCGTAATGAGCTCGCGATCCGATTAGGGATAGCTGGAGAACATTTAATTCAATGCGGAAAGTCTGGGACTCACGGCTGTACTCGGTCAGAACCAAGTGCCACTTGTTCAACGCATGCATACTGACTGCTGCTTTACGGTTGCGAGTCATGGCACATCACAAAAGCACAGGGTAACCGTATACTGTGCTTTGAAAACAGATGCCTGCGGCGAATACTAGGAGTACAGTGGTTTGACTTTGTCAGGAATACGGAGGTAAGAGAGCGGACAAACCAGCCCCTTATTACGTCCAAAATTAAAAGGCGACGATGGACCTGGCTTGGACATGTGCTGCGGATGCCCCAGGAGAGCCTGAATCCTGCCTGCCTCTTCTATCAACCTGATGGATCCCGACGCCGCGGAAGGCCTCTGATGACCATACATAGGATGTACTCAGGGGAGCTAAGGGACGCCGGGATGACCTGGGAAGATGCGAGGAGGTTGGCGGGAGACAGAGAATCTTGGAGGCACCGTGTGGCGGCCATATGCTCCGAATAGAGAGCGGATATGGAAAAAAAAATTATAAGATATATGTATAATATATATTTAGGGTTACGTAAGGTTATTATTATGCATGGAAAGTTTAAACATGTTAATCAAAGTTTGATTTTCACTTATATTCTATTAATTGCAATGGTTCAACTGTGTAGCTATATCACTTGTAAGGTGTTCACTGTCAATACTTGGTGGAAAGGCATTATAATAAAAATAATAACACATTTTTTAGTACTTTTTCCACATCTGATTTATTTCATCAGGACCGGTTTCGCTCATGGCGAGCATTATCAACTGATAAGTAATACAATTAGGACAGTGGTATTTATGCAAAAGTTAAGGATGAAAACAAGTTATGACAAACAATTGGTAAAGCAACTAAGCAAATAAATTAAGTAAATTACAAGACAAATAGACTAAAAATAAAATTTTCAAGACCTCTTAGCAATGCAAAACTAACAAATCAAAAATCAATTAAGTATGAATTTAACATTAACAAAGTAAAAGCCCGAAAATTAAGCGAATTTAATAAGAATAAATAAATTTACATGTCTGTCAACCATAATTATAGTGTAGCTATAGCTACTGCATGGCTTAGCAAATCGTTACCTTACTTTGAAAAGGTTCTAATTGACATTATTGCCTAAAATTACCTTTCGTTCGGAAAAGCTTGTATTTACCGCATTCTATCATATATATGAATTTCAAAATAATCTATGGTTGAATAACGGAGTAAGCAAAATTCCAGAGTTGCACTGGATATGCACACCTTTTTTTACTAAATTTAGTTGACAAAGTTCTAAGATTGTCATCATTATTTCCATCATTAGATCTTTAAGATGATTAATTCTCAGCAAGAGTTGCGAAAAAATGTGCTTAAAGAAAGTAATTTGAAACATTTTACTTGCTCATTGTTACAAGTGAATTTTAATCAATCGATACATCAAACGCTCATATCTCAAAACAGTGTCAAGAGCAATTAGAACCTAAGGTGTCAAAGTGTTAATATTAAATTTGAGCTACATGTTTAGTGCGTGAGTGAATTATTTATCAATTTCTGTCATTGTCAAGGAATGTTGATGAATGATTTCCGAGTCTATTTAATATTCATTCGTCCCACTGTTATTTAGATTTTGTTCTGAATGAGCATAAACGTGCTGTGCTGCTAAAACTCGAAGTAGAGTGGGCCATTCATACGCAAAACAATAAAATCATACTAAATTACATACAATTATTCATAAGGCATACTTCTGTTTATCAAATTAATAGACTTGCTATTTTAACAATGCCAATATGAGATAATCAAACCTATAATTAATACTTTCGATGGCATCGGCGGTAACTTTGTGGAAGTACATTTTAATATAAAATAATTTTGATTATTCCACGTATTGTGCTACTAACTGTGACACGTGTTTCGCCTCTTTCAGAGGCATCTTCAGACTTACTATCGCAAAGTTTGCTTAAGTAATGAAGCAAGATTGATTCTAACATTTTAAATTATGAAATTACAAAATGGATTAATGGTTTTTTTCCTTCTAAAGGAAACAAGGAAGGGGTGATTGAATCAAAACAATGCAATCACATAATGATACTAATGAGGTGCAATCAATCAGATTGGGATTTTTCCTTTATAAGGGAAGCAAGAGAGGGGGTTATAGAATCGAAACAAAGCAAACAAATAAACATATTTCTAATGACGTTAAACATTACAAACTATTAAACTATAAACTAATTCGTCATTCGGGATTTTATGCTATCGGTATATTTATGAATTTATACATTTAATGTGTACCTCTTCCCAGCCCGAAATTTGTCTATTCAGATTCTGTACCGAAGAACCTTTTTAACAGTCACCTCACCTGCTTTCTCTTGTCATTTCTGAAAAAAGTTTGACCCGAGCTTTTTCGGCAAATCGTTTTTCTTTTACACGTGGGGACTTACACTTAACGCTTCCAGCCAGAATATAACCGTAGGCATGTGTATTAGAAACCAATGGAAAAGAAGGTTTTTTTAACCTTTTAGGTGTCAGCTAGGATTAGTATGGCTGTGCACGGAGGCCCGTGGTTTTCTGACAAAAAATTAAGCCTGATAAATATATACTTTATGGACGTATTTTAATAGTACATCACAAACGCTTACCATATTAATACACGATGTGTCATTTGCCAAAAAAATTAAAAAACAAACCAACAAACGTTTCCCAAACCTTCAGGGTAGTCACAACACTCACATAGAAAATACGTGAACGTGACTTTAAATCTAAATTGATTGATAATAAATTTAATCTTAAATGTCAATAAAAAATACGTTAAAAATTCTTAAAGCAAATTAATAGTCTTCCACTTAGTGATTTGCCTCAAAACAAGGTTCTACGCATATCCTGCTAGCGACACATTTCAACACAACGAAACAGCTCTTCTTAAAATCGATATATTATAGATTACTTTATAGTTCAAGTATGACATCACGATTCCAAGAGATGTCACTATATGCAAGATACTTTAAAATTGTTATAAACGTTGGTCGTGGCCTTTAAACCACGTCTCAAGTACTGCGTGTAAACACGCGCATTTTGTATGACCGGCCCTACGAGCACAGAATTGTTTGGCGTGTAAACACGGCCGCTGCATCGAAGAGATTAAAGATTAAGCCCCGGCATTCCAAGAAAATAATGTAGACTTAAAACCGTAATATTATATCGAATAAGTGTGTGTATATTATATTTTCCAATACTTGTTGGCCATTCCTTTAGCAATAGGGCAAATTTTTCGTACTGGAACCTCACCTTACTTTTAGTGTGTTTTTATTTTGTTGAGTCATTAATCATTTATCACGCGAAAGCTGTCTTATAAATCATTATAACGGATCTATTTGTAAGTGATTTGTGGTTTTATTTATGAACTATCGCGCCCATCTTGTTTGCCGCACGTTGTTTCATTTTGTTTGATGGATTTGTTGTGTTGTTATTTTTTTTCTCACCTCAAAATATTTGAAAAGTTTTAACAAATGAATCACATCACAACTAAAAACTGGAATTTTTCGATTACAATATTTAATTGTAAATAATTTCGTTTCGAACATATCTATCACAACATGGACCATTGCCGTTTGGTGTTAAATACATTTATTACTAATTAAAATTGATAATTTGGTTATACCACTGATTGCGGTACTGGGTGTGGGCCTCTAGAAAAAGCATCCTCACTCTTATATTAATATTCATGCTGTTAACATTATTGCTTCTCGAAGAATTAAACCCCACGTGAAATTAGTTTTTAAAATCAAAATCGTCAAATTTTACTTTCATATTACAAATGAATTTCCTCATTCACAGCTGAATCCAAAAAAATAAATATACCCATTGAATACAGGTCGATCTATATGTTTGATAATACATATAACACATCAATAATACGGTGAGAAAAATAACAATGTATTTTAATTCTACAGAAATTATTTTATATATTTGTTCATCGCTATTTCGGCTTATGCCCTCGTCAGAACTATGTTTGAAACGTATATAAGATCATGTATATATAGCGTTGTAGACAGGGTACACAATACACCTTCTTCTCTGTTCCACCATCGTATGCACGTTTAAAACATAGTTCTGACGAGGGCGTAAGCCGAAATAGCTATCAACAAATATATAAAATAATTTCTGTAGAATTAAAATACATTGTTATTTTTCTCACCGTATTATAATGGAGTACTATCAAGTAAATGCCAACTCAATCAATAACACATCAACTTAATTCTTTCAATGTTATATGTATTTTAAATACTTGTCATATTCAACTATACAGCAATCGGCTGCATTTAAGTTATATACTGAAATTTATGATTAAACAAAGCCTCTTTCTAATACTAATAAATCCATGGCCGTGTATCTAAAAATATATTTCATCAGTATTGATTGTATACAATAAGTAATATCGATATACATTTCTGTAGTCAAAATCGTTTACCAAAGACACAACGTGATAACGCATGTGTGCGATCTCTTTTTAATTTCACCTTAACCTAGCCATCCCTAACAGTTTAGATGTTGTCCCAACAGCTGCTTTACCTTAAATATCTATCTTAATACTAGTGTTACGATGTCTAAACTTTTGGTATTCATAAATCATAGTTTTTTACACCTTTTGCAGAAAAAAAATATGATATTTATTGGCTAGTTGCGTCGTAATCGATTAAAAAACAGAAGAAGTCGGATTTTTTCAGTCTTATTGTCAAAGTTAGCTGGGAAGCGCTAGCATAAAATTTCACGCCCATAAGCGATAAGAGAACGTGACCATAGTGAGTCATAGATAACATTGACGGAGTGCTGCATATCTGGCAACAATAAAAGGCGATAAGAGATAAGGTGACTTCGTGCACCGTTTTTGGCTTGTTAGTCCGCCATAGCCGTTGGAGTGGAATCGTCGACGTTTTCATGCGCGACTTAAATATGAATAATTATAGGAAAAATAGGGATTTTTATATTATTTTTTTTTCAGAATGATGTCAAAGCATAATCAATCATTTTTTTATTGCAGTCTATGCCAATAAGGCCAAAACACTGGGGTCTTTTTTAACCCCCTTCGGCCTGAGAGTCATTTTTCAAGGATAGTCCTACGAAGGTTAAATTCGCATTTTTGTTTTAGTCTGTCCATTGAAAGAATATATGTCAGTTTTTCGTTGTCATTACTTCAACACGATAAAGTTTTTACGGTTTAATCCCAAAGAATTCATTATACAAATCAGGCTTACAGTTGAAATTGCTGGTATATCATCAATGAATTGTGTTATCTTGATTCTGATAAGGTTTATCTATGTGACAACTTCAAGGTTATCAAGTTTAGATGTGCTATCAGTCTATCCTAACATATTAATAGACGATACATATATTTTTAAAGCATTGGTTTAGTTGACATTCACAGCCGTAATTACAAATTTATATTATGTATATGTATATCGATGGCTTCAAGAGTAATGTTGTTAACTCCACTATTGGCTGAAAATGACTTAATAATGCCATCTTTTTGTATGATGCAATGTGCATGTAAAAAAATTTTAAGCAAAACTTATTTAATTGCATGGGAAAAACGTTTTTAAAAAATTTGATATCTTCAGTGTCGTTCTAAAATGTACACTGCAAATTATCAAAATTTGCCATTTTGCATTGTCATCTGTCATTTATCAGTTGTTTTTCACCGGTGGTACAAATAAATCGTTTGAAATGAGTTTGTTTGTTTGTAACCAAGGCTGTGTCAGGGCTTTTTGGCCGGAGTCGGAGTCGTCGCGGCGTTTTGGCCGGAGTCGGAAATTTTTAAAAGTTTAAACTTTTAAAATTTTTTGCATTTAATATGTCAAAATTGGCTTTTGGAAGCATTGATAGGGTTGATAATGAATTGAATACACATAAATAGGAAAATTAGGCTAAAAAGTGACGATATTAAACTTTTTTAGTCGGAGTCGTGTTTTTGGTCAATGCTAGAGTCGGAGTCGAACTCTTTTTACCGACTCCACACACAATTTTCCATTCTCAAAATAATCAGTTTTTACCCTCTCCTGCACAATAGACAAAAACGGAGATAGAAAATTTACTCATCAAGCCATCGATATGTTAGAAAAGTATATTTCTACAATGAACTTGGTATATTATTTTTGTAAATACAAATATAAATAAGACATTTTTAATAAATTATTAATTATACTTTCTATCCAAATTTTTGAAAAATGTAGCCCGTACTTTCCTAAAATTTTATTCTTGTGGATATGCATGACGTATCTTAATAATTGCTTATTAAAACTTATGCCCCTGCTGTGAGCGCCAGTGGCGTTGCCTTGTGTTTTGAAAAGGGTTACATAATAATGGAAATCGAGAACCTTTCATTAAAAATATTTTGTCTTGCTTAAATAGCTTCGCAATTAATTCGTGACCATCTCGGGTGTATGCGTGTTTAGGAAATAGTGAAGAAATGAATAACGGTTAATTACGAAATCTATTTTAATTTTTTTTATCTATTCCATGAATCTCTAGTTGGTGTCATTTTGAAGTTCAATTCGTATCCTCTTCGTATACATTTAAATTAGTTCACTCTTTATCACGTAATATAACATTCGTTCAGGGCTGTGGAGGCGTTAAAAAAATACGACTTCGAATCCAGCATTTACCAAAAACACTTCTCAGACTCCGACTAAAAAAAGTTTATTTTCGTCACTTTTTCTTCCTAATTTTCCTATTTATGTATATTCAATTAAATATTAAACAACGAATCTGGGCAAAAGCCTTATTTCACATATTATATGCAAATATAAAAAGTTCGAACTTTTCATAATTTCCGATTCCGAGTACGACTCCACAGCCCTGCATTCGTTACTCATAATGCTGTTGCTGTGAGATATAAATATTATAAGTAATCAGATGTGGAAGTCACTTAACCCAAACGCAACAGACATGTCATGCTTACAATAACATTTCTTTGTCATAAAAGTAGACTGAATAGCATCAATGCGTTGAACTTGGTTCTAAATGATAAAAAATCGCGTTATTTGCGACTGTATCTGTCAAAAGAATTTGAACACTCGCGTAAGGAACCTTTTTTATTCAAAATCTTTGTCACTTTCAAGGTCGACTGTCCGTTCTTATTGGAAAGATATTGTATGGACTGATGAAATAGAAATATTTTTTTGTAAGGATATTTAAATTTCGAACTGGTCTTGATAATTATAAAATATGTATTTTTATTAATTTAAATTAAATCTTCGTTTCGAAATTAGATATATTTAAATTTCGAACTTATCTTGATCATTATAACATATGTATTTGAATTAAATCTTCGTTTCGAAATTATGTACATATATTTAAATTTCGAACTGGTCTTGTTCATTATCAAAAATGTATTTTATTTATTTGAATTAAATCTTCGTTTCGAAATGTTTCTACCGCGTCAATGTAATTTTTGTAATGTTTGTAATGTTTATTGAAGAGCGGGTGATTGTGGCATTGGGTAGTCGGTGGGAATGAGCTGGCCCTACTCGCTCAGATGCGGGTGCAGACGCGATGCTTCCACTCTGATAAACTTAACGTTAATTTTCAACTCCAGTCTGCAGGGTGGGCCCATATTAATCATTCATACGCCACCATTGCTACGAAAATTCCCAATACGAAAGAGTTACCGAAAAGATTTCTGTAATAATGATTCAAAATAATCATCGTACATCGGCCCCGGGGTTGGTTCTGGGTGTGGCTAACAAACGTTTCCATTTAATAGTATGTAATGCTTCTTATTTTGGCTCCAGAGTCCCCGATTATTAAATTATGCGACGAGGATAATTTGTTGGCCGAAACTCATCGTTATCAATTGATCAGTTTGCAGCAGTTCAGTTTTAATGCAATCGATAAATTTACAAATTTACAGTTACCTTGCATTTTAAGCAGCATTAAATCCTCTAAATTAAACCCAATTTTCAGTTTAAAATGTCCAATAAATTAATATCAATTAATTGATACGTTACTTTTAAAATGTTCTAATTGTCATTTTTGCCTAAAATGACCTTTTGGTCGGTAAAGCTTGTAAATATTTACCGCATTATATCGTATATATGAATTTCAGAATTATTTATGGCCTAAATTTTTTTGACAAAGTTCTAAGATTGTATTGATTGAGTAGGCATTTACTTGGTAGAACTCCATTATAATACGGAATGAAAAATAACAGTGTATTTTAGTTCTACATAAATTATTTTATACATTTGTTGATAGCTATTTCGGCTTACGCCTTCGTAGTTCTGACGAAGGCGTAAGCCGAAATAGTTATCAACAAATACATAAAATAATTTATGTAGAACTAAAATACGTTGTTATTTTTCATTCCGTATTCTAAGATTGTCATCATTAGATTTTTAAGATCATTATTTCTCAACAAGAGTTGTGAAAAATATGCTTAAAATAAGTAATTTGAACCATTACTACACCTGTATTGCCGTCAATTTTCATACATGCTCTAATACCAATACTTTTGCATTCACAATTTGCAACGTTATAAGATGGCTGTTTTGCGATGGCGCTAGTGTCGCATTTACCTGTCATTGCCAGTCTTGTAATCCAAATCGTTTTTATAATTATATTTTTCGAGAATTCCACTCTCTCGCATTTTCACGAATTGTAGAAGTATTCGTTTCCTAATGTATATACTTTCACAGCAATACTAATCAAACAACACTATGACACTTCTTTGGATTTTACAGCTAACATGTATTGACTGACTACTTTAGTTGCAAAATATGCCGGCAACCAAGGTACAACATCACGTTCTCTCAATAAACAATTTTTGTTAAGATTAGTCTCCGCTGACAGCGAAATTTTATATTATTTATCTCTATTGCGTGTCTTATAATTAAGTTTATCTTCGACAGTGTCAAAGTATAAAAAATTCTTAAGTTTAAGTAGAACTCACGATCATGTCGTTAGATTGTGTTGAAATTAATTTAAAATTAATGCACTTGGCACCTCCGTTTGATAACTTTGATTAATTTGTATTTTTTACATCTGAAAAAAGAAAGTGGCTCTGATAATATTTATATTTATTACTGGCCATTAATAAATAAAGATACCGTGTATGTACTGTAAAACCAGGTAAGATAAAATGTTATATTGACATCTTCTTTCGTTATAATCGTACATACAATTTATTGGTTTTAAATCTCAAGCTGTTAATAGAATGCGATGAACTATTCGCGACTCATTTGTTTCATACAGTTTTTAAAAAGCGAACTAATGAAATAAAAAGAGAACTACTTAATGAAGTAGTAAGTATCAACACTTGAAAATATCCGAATGGAAATCTTTTGAATTCTCACTATTCTAACCGTACGAACTATTTTGAATTTTGTCTCACAATATGAATAGAGCAGTGGTTCTCATGTGCGGCCACCAGAGGTTTTTGCTGCGGCCACCAACAGCTTAATAAATTATTTGATATTTAATAAAAATGTGTTTTTTCAAGTTAATTTGTCAACAACACACTAAAAATTAAATGTTTCGTATGCATTGTATTGTTCATCAAGAATTGTTGTACAGAAAAAACTCAAACACATATATGCTTTTGTCTTTTTGACAAAAAAGACTCACCACCTAATTTTTGTGCCGCCACCAGAAATTTCCGTAGGACCGCTGATGTTCCTAATGCGGCTACAGTCAAAATTTACGTGAGAACCACTGGGATAGAGGGTTATGTTTGATAAAGTTATGCAATAAGTATTACTAACAATTCGATAAAATATTAAATTCACCACACATAGCTCTGATAAAAACTTTTGATTAGTGATTTTTTCTTTAAAAATACGCGATAAACGTTTTTCTCACGTGTTCGAGTAAGAAAGGCGTTGTTGCATTCGACGTACCTATTTCCGCGTGATTAATTTTACCGAACAAGCTTCGAGAAATGTTCATGCTGGCTTATATCAAGGTGGCAACTTAAATACACTTTACACAGTATTAACGTGAATTTCAATTTTATGAATTACGGAAACATGTGTAAGAACAATCTTTTATGATAATTGAGTACGATTCATATCTATCTAAGCGTGGAATCTCTTTAAGCTTCCGTTATTGAAATATGGTGTGCTATCGAGTATTGATTGATACTTCATTAGTCTGATTGAGCTCACTCTCAGTATTCAGAGAGTAGAGTAATGAAGCCATATGGATTGGTATCTGGCCAAACGTTCTTCACCTTTCGAGAACTCGAAACCTTACTTTGTAAAGGTTCTAACTGCTCTTGACACTGTTTTAAGATATGAGCGATTGAAGTTTCAATTGATTAAAATTCACTTGTAACAATGAGCAACTAAAAATGTTTTAAAATACTTATTTTGAGCATTTTTTTACAACTCTTGATGGAAATAATGATG
This sequence comes from Himalopsyche kuldschensis, assembly GCA_028554975.1. Classification (NCBI taxonomy): domain Eukaryota; kingdom Metazoa; phylum Arthropoda; class Insecta; order Trichoptera; family Rhyacophilidae; genus Himalopsyche; species Himalopsyche kuldschensis. The sequence goes on from JAHFWI010000028.1 coordinate 367,696, forward strand.
AAAATAAAAAACATTTTTGGTCTTTTATTTTGTTAATGATAATTCATATTTGATTGATTTTTGATGTATTAGTTTGCATTGCTAAGAGGTCTTAAACATTTTATTTATAGTCTATTTTCCTTGTAATTTGCTTCAATTTATTTGCTTAGTTGTTTTACCAATTGTTTGTCACACCTTGTTTTTCATACTTAACTTTTGTATAAATATCACTGTTTTATTGTATTCAGTTGACAATGCTCGCCATGAGCGAAACCGGTCCTGATCAAATAAATTTTATGTGTAAAAAGTACTAAAATTGTATTATTATTTTTATTATAATGCCTTTCCACCAAGTATTGACAGTGAACACCTTAAAAGTGATCAATGATAAAAATCTTAGAATTTTGTGAAATAAATTTAATAAAAAAAATTGTGCAGGTGCAGTGCAACTCCGGAATTCTGCTAACTCTAACTTTATTATTCAACCATAGATAATTATGAAATTCTATTAAAATATATGATAGAATGCGGTAAATACCAGCTTGGACGACCAAAATGACATTTTACGCAAAATTGACATTTAGAACCTTTTCAAAGTAAGCTAACGAACTTTCACTTCTTAATATCATTTGATGATATAATTCCACATATTTTGTGAAGATTTCCGGTTTCACCCAACATTAGCACTATCAGCAGATGAAGTATAAATACAGCAGTAAATAAGGCTATTTAAAAATAAAACTGAGTAAGACTTATGACAAACAATTGGTGCTAAATCTTAATCGCAATGTTCCTGCCATTTTTTTTTATCATATCCCGTGTCATCGATCAAAGTTTTAAGATTGATGAAAACTACCAATAGATGATAAAACAAAAACTTATATATCCCATAACTCTGTACCTCTTTTGATCTTGCTTATTATATTTTAGTTTGCCCGAATTCTTTTTTTCTTACTACATCACCATGTTTTTCTGTGAAGTATACTGTGTTAATTGAGAGATATATAATAACACAACGTATATATCATTTGGCGGTAAATATTATCGCAAAAATCAAAGTACCTCGGCCATTTTCGGAAATGAAAGATCGCTACAGCCATCAACGTTATTGTGATTTTTGACCGCCCAAGAAAATACTTACCAAAAATTGAATACGAAACACTAACGGGTCGTCTTAGGTGGGCGAAGCGATCCGGCGCGCTTTAAAAGCGGCAGAGTTTTAAAATATCAAACCTTCCTCGCCCATGCAAGTGTCATATGTGTGCGACGCGATCCGGTCAGGACGGCATATGTCGTAAGTCGCCTCAAGTGCCTGACTCATGGCGCGCGCGAATCGCTTGAAAATATCAAACGGTCCAAGCTCACCAGAGCTTTAATTGCGACTGGCCTAGCGATGGCACATACGACCTTTAGTCCGCTACGTTTAAAATTAATTGGTTTTTACACGTCGCCGCAGCGCTTCGTCTCGCCTACCTAAGACACGGGGTAACCGGGAAAATAAATTCTAATCCAAGCTTATAGCGGCATCCATCAGACCACTGGTATGATCCATAGCATGAAACGGACCCAATCTCATGCATGACAATGCAAGTTTAAATTTCAACTAACAAATATTTTTTAAACATTTTTAAGTGATGCTGTAATGTGTATTTAATTCATGCATAATTACTATCCGTGTAAATTATCTTGATAACGATATATTGGAGTTGGAATTTCGTTACTAATTATAATAATTTAGACCAATTTAAACGAAGGATAAGACATTCAAGGGTTGCAACTCTCCGCTGACGTCATCCCGTATGACTCATGAAACGAATTAATGTGCCAGAGCTTTATTGCTCTTGTAAGGTTTGTTTTGGTACATTTTCGTTTCTTTTATTGAAAAAACTTAACTTTACGTATGACTCACAGAGAAATATCATGACGTAAGAAAATCTTTATTTAACCTTCAGAAATATTGGACGCACCTTAACAATCTTTCTTTCGCTTCGTCATAGTTAATTTTATCATTTTATTACTTTTACTTTTAATAAATAAATATACAAACATTCAAGGAGAATTCGATCTAATCACTCGAGAGCAGTAAGGCACGATCTGCAGCCCGAAATGTCATTCCATGCTGCCCAATATGACAATTATTAATCTTCTTTTTTGAATTGTTTGAATGGTGTACTTTTCCATGAGCTTTGTAGCAAACGACCCGGGTTTCACTTTTCAGAATCTTCAGGCATTTCAAAAGCAAGAAAGACGGGTCGTTAGCGATAAAACTCATGAAGAAGTATAGATCACTTTTAAGGTGTTCACTACTTCAATCAATACTTGGTGGAAAGGCATTATAATAAAAATAATAAAACATTTTTAGTACTTTTTCCACATGAGATTTATTTCATCAGGACCGGTTTCGCTCATGAAAATCGCGTCATGTTTTTTGAATGAAAAACCATTCGATATTTGGTTTCGATCGTTGATATGTTTTTTTACATTACTTACCTAAGATACGCTGTGTTGTACCCACCAATTATTACTATGAATTTACACCCTTTTCCATAGATTCAAGGCGTGAATAAGTATTGTATTTATTGTTAGTAAATTGGTGTGAAAAAGTAAACCAGTATCAAGTAAGTGGCTATTTACAAAAAGTAGATGTAAAATTATCGATCCCTGACCGAAATGCACGCATACCCTAAAAGCAGGGATGGAGAACAGTTATTAATCGTCCTGCAGTAAAAATACGACACGCACGGCAAAGGTTGAATAATGAATAACGCAATCAGCAACTGTTCAATCCACCAATCTGGTGAATGTAGGTTTTCTCACGCCCACTCCATACTCTTTCATCAACGGAATTTAACTTACCCAATGTTTTTGGAAACCACGGATATAAAACGTGAATTATTACATAAAAATTTATCTCTTGAATTTTTGGTCTGTTGGGTCCTAAATGTCGAAGCCTAATGGTACAAATACTAATTAGTGAAGATTTATAAACTTATATTTCAATCGATTCATTGATTTCGGTTCCAAGACTAGTGGACGTTGTCTAATATATATTACCCTGATCTCTTATAAATTTTTTTCAAAACAGTTACAAGAATAATCGATTACAGTGCAAAATGAATTCAAAAAATCACTCCTTTGTTAAGATGATTGATATTTAATAAAAAAATAGAGCTGTGGATTCGGAATTGGAGTCGTGGAGTCTGGGCTTTTTGGCCGGAGTCGTACTCGGAAATTTTGAAAAGTTTGAACTTTTTATGTTTGCATTTAATAAGTCAAATTTGGGTTTTGGTCGCATTGACAGGGTTGCTATGAAATTGAATACACATAAATAGGAAATTTAGGGAAAAAAGTGACGATATTAACCTTTTTTTTTGTCGTAGTCGTGTTTTTGGTCAATGTTGGAGTTGCGGTAGAAAGATTCTTATGTATTTATTTCGTATTAACGGCTGCCGCACACTCGAGTGAACTGTTAAAGAAGTCAGAGGGTTGTTTGGTTAAACCTGGGCTGTGGAGTCGGAGTCGTTTTTTTGGTCAATGTCGGAGTCGGAGTCGGAGTCGTGGTCGTGGTTTTGTTAAATGCTGGAGTCTGAGTCGGACTTTTTTTTCCCGACTCCACACCCCTTAAAAATAGTAAAGATATCTAGTAGTAATCGATTGAAATATAAATATTTTAACCCCATTCGGTGACATCCCAAGGCACATGTCTTGTCATGATTCTGTCGTAAAAACAACTGCTTAAAGTTTAAAGGCACGCATAAGTTGTCAACCCCTTTCTTTTACACGTACGTCCTCGAAGTGAGCTGTTCGATTTTTCTTTTGGACAGTGAAAAAAGGTTACGATATATTCTGTGTAAGTATAACAATAAGTCTAAAATGCTGGGTTGAATAATGCCGTGGTAGGCTATTAGTTGAGAAAAAAAATCGTGCGGGCTTCGGCGGCTCGCTTAATTAGAGGGTGTGGTCGGTTAAACGCCTTTTATTTTTATATATTTTTAACTCTGAATCCTTTGTCTCTTTTGCTACAACAAAGCGCACGTATAGTGTAAAACAGTGATGCACAACCTGCGGCCCGCAATATGACGACTATCAATCACCTTTGTTCTTCAGAAATTTTTCCGGTCAATGGAAGAACATTATAAAAAAACAAAATTTATAATCTTATGTACATACACTAAAAATATCGATAATTTAATTAGTTTAACCCATGCGGTCCTCGAACTGTCGGAGAATTCATTATCTAGCCCTTCTCCCAAAAAGGTTGTGCATCACTGGTGTAAAATATTCGTCCCGAATTGCTTGTATTGTACTTTTGGAGGTAATCACTCATTGTATATTGATATTTACAATCGACCCTTAGATCTATCCAAGCAAGAATGATTTGATTTTTCCTGTATAATTATTTATTATAACGGGGACCCTGGCTGTAGGCCTAATCCCTTCCATCTTTTCGAGTTAATGAATGATTTGATATTTTTCTTCTTGGACTATACATAATTGAATGGCATTATTAATGCTTATAAAGTTCCTTTCTTAGCCGTCAAAAAGTGGCTTCTCCAGTCTTATTTATGTATATTGACAATCTTTAGCATCGGTTCTATTAGCCGCTTCGGTTAGCACTAGTTCTGACGATGGCGTAAGCCGAAATAGCTATCAACAAATATGTAAAATAATTTCGGTAGAATTAAAATACATTTGTATTTTTAAAGTATTATTATAAACCATATTTCCACAAACTTTTTCAGGCGGCGACCTCTTTTTATAAAAGCCATGTGACCCGCGACCCCCATGCAAATCAAAAAGGGATTTTTAATTATGTAATTACAAAAACAACGAAAATGCATTATAGTGAATATTTTTTTTTTAGTTGACTGTATACGTTGGCGACCCATGTGTTGGGAACCCGTGTTATAACTCATTGAATTATTCTGATTGCATCGTCGACCTTATTAATATATGCAATTTATTATTCTCAATATCTCATATGCCACTTGAGATTTTACATAACTTAGAATAGATAAAACTCGTATCTTTGGTAATATCCGATGACATTGACAGATCTATGAAAAATTGACACTTTGACAGATTCCTCCCCTACAGACAGTTCAATCTTTGTACATCCCACCCTCATATTTATCCATGTATATTTGTTTGCCACCGAGGGTTGTTCTTGAACAATTGAATGACTTCATTTCATTAACCAAAAAGTATTTTTTTGGAAATTTCCACTCCCCAATTTTGGAACTGGGAGTGTTTACAATGTATATATCAATACTTGTAACTATTATGTTTTCAATAAATCGATTATCGTTCCAATTTTGAAAATGCATGTACATATTATATGCAATCGGAAAATTCAAATAAATTTACTAGTTGAATATGGAACATGTTTTTCTGAAACAAAATACACCACCGATTGTTTTACACTTAATGCAAAATGAATGTGTGCATATCAATGAAACCGGCGCCGTTCCGTTAGTAAATGCATTTGGTTTTTTTTCAAATATTTTTATGGCCATATCACGAAACATATATAAATCGTTTGGATGAAGATTGGAGTAAAATACGAACGGTTACCAAACTAAGTAGTCTTATTGATTATTTAATTTAACCTACCACGTTAACATGATCTGGATGGAATGCATCGATGTATGTAATCGCCGAGTCGATTTTTTTGTCAAAAAAACCAAAAAGTTCAAATGATCAAAAGTTATTTCACATATTATGTAGTGGTATAACTACGAACCCCGACATAGCAGAAAAAACCTTTCATAATTTTACATGACAGGTCATGTTATCATTTATATTAAAGTTTTATCTTATTCTGAATTAAAATACTTGTGGTGAGTAAATAACAGTTTTGTTCCATTGCACAGCATTTAAACCCAATGGAGTATTGTTGCCATTCCACTTGGAAGTTGATATAGCGATTTTGGATAAGTTACAAGTTTTCTGTCGCCTGGAAATGCCCAAACGAAGGCCCGGCCCTGTCCCCTTCGACACGGCTATAAATATCAAGGCACAGTTTCGCCCTTGAAGCTGCGCATTTGTTGCCTCACACTAGAGGTCTGCACGGGCCGACATTTTAAAATTCTACCCTGCCCGAACGAACTCGAGGCTCATTCCCGAACATCTTAACCGAATCCGACCCGAGCCCGACTGTTTTTTCAACATAATTTTATTCAAAATTTGAAATAATTTAATATCAACTCATCAAATTATATAATATTACTAGTATTGCTACCCGGCTTCGCTCGGTCTAAGCGACCAATAATTATTTAATGTTATATCATTCCCAAAGAATTACAGACCCAAAATCTCCAACGCCAGTTTCGATTTCTAGACCTAACCGGCCCGACTGTTTTTTCAACAAAATTATTTAATGTTATATCATTCCCAAAGAATTACAGACCCAAATAATACATACATACGCTGTTTCGGTTTTATATATAAGATTTATGTAATTTAGATATACAGTCAGTTCTCGACTGACGACCATTCAGACTTACGACGGATACCAAAACTACCAAATTGACCCAAAAACTTACCAAAATTTTGTTCCTGGCGAATTTTGACGTCTGACGAATAAGAGTAGGAGATTAAACCATTAATTATAGAATATCGAATGATTTTTCCAGTATCGACTTTACCTTGAATGTGGTTATTATTATGATTATTATTATATGTATATTACATATTCTGAAATAAATACCACTAACTTACCTCGCACTTTTTATGTCTATCATTTCATTATTGTTTTGTATGATATTCGACTTATCTCCTAGGTGGTGGAACGGAACCCCGTCGTTAGTCATGAACTGACTGTATAATAATGGCGTAGACTTTCGGAATAATCGGATTTATGTTTTATTTATTGTGTACCCAGACCCGGTCCCAAAAGTAAACCTTTATTACCCGGGTTAGGGCCCGCGGGCGGTGACCAGACCAATCGACACAAATCAAGTCGGCACATGGCACGTCGACACATGTCAAGTCGGCACATGACAAGTTGGCACATACATAGATACTTCAGCACCTAGACAACTTGACAAACCGCTCCTATTTTTATTCGATCTCCGTCAAATACTGCATGAAGTGAGTGTTTTATGGAAGAAAACACCTTCTGGCACACTAGGGAAAGTGAATGTCTACATAATTACGTAAAATTTGCATGCTGGATTATGAATAATCATGTCATAGCCAGCCATAGCCATATCTAGCTCCTCTGTACAGAATTACGATCAATTGTACGTAATTAATTGGCCCTTAGATAAATGCATTAGAACAATTAGAAATGAATAGATATCATCAATCCAATGACATTTTTAATGATAAAACAAACATTTATCCAACATCAATACTCAGATCATTACAGATCGCTAATGCCATTTTACTAAAATCATCTTGATATAAAACTAATGTACGTTCATTACCACTCAATAAAAACCCAGATTTGCTTTCATTTCCAGAAAACATAATATCAATTTGTCACAAGTCAAGCATTATTATGAAATAGCCATCAACAATTTATTATTTTTGTAGACCTCAAATACATTTTTTCACTGAAATACAAAAAGGAAATTTTGTCAAGATGTCTAGATGCCGAATTGTCTATGTGTCAACCTGTCCTGTGCCGACTTGACTTGTGCTGAGTTATCACGGATTCCCCGCGGGCTTACCCGAGCCCGTGCAGACCTCTAGGCTCACTCACACAATTTTATTTTGTAAGGGCGCGCCGTCCGAGACGCGTATATATCAATTCACTTTTATTTATTAGTGTAACGCTATGTGCAAACAACTGAGGGATGAACTTCGAGGGTTTGAATCAATAACGAAATGCTGGAAACTAAATAACCGAAGAGCAAATAGAAGATATTATAACTCATTCAATTCAAACGAAAGAGCTGTAGTACTTCGATGGCAGGTATTCTAGCCATACACATCACGGCTTATACTAGACTGGGTCGGCGACTTTGTTTCAAAGCCAATATAAAGCAAGAATACTCGAGTATACCCGAGTAGGTAAAATATTTTTAAGTACTTATTCCACATGAATTTATTTATTTACATCAGGACTTTGATTTATTAGCATATTTGTATTACTTATTGTTTGCTAAGTCTCGCTTAGCTTTTGTATAAATACCGCTGTATTTATGTAATTCTTATTAATTGATAATACTGGCTCAGACGAGCGAAACCGGTCCTGATGTAAGTAAATTCAATGTGGAATAAGTACCGACAATTTTTTTTTTTTTTATAATAACTTTTTGTATAAACCTCATCTTTTGTTAAGTTATATCGATTAGTTCATAAGAAACCGTTGCCATCTACTTTTACGACTTGCGGCGCACGCGAAACTGAAAAATGGCGAATATTCTCACCCTCGCGTATTTGGTGACTTTCGCAGTTTATCCTCACTTATCCGCAAAATGAAAAGCCGCAATCGTAAAACCAAATTCGAACAAATGTTCAAATTATTTTTAGTTTTGTGGACGGATTCGACTTGCCCCTGGTCATTCGTGATTTTGCTGATGGTTATTGGATTACCGACCGGCTGTTCAGTTGCGCCATTCATTTTATCACCGATATAATAAAATTAGACTTAATGGATTCGGGACGGAGTTAAATTGTGTTTAATTTGCTATCGGTTTGCGGATTATCTATATATGCTGGAATAGGAAATTATATAAATACATTAAAGCTTGAACCATTCTCACCGATCAACATTACAGAGCGCCCAGCTCCCAACATTAAATTTAAAGCAGGCATAGGCAACCGATCCTAGGTCTGAGGCCAAATTATCAGGGATGTAGACTCGGAGTTGGAAATTTTGAAAAGTTTGACCTTTCTATTTTTGCATTTAATATGTCAAATTTGGCTTTTGGCCGCATTGATAGGGTTGATATTTAATTGAATACACATAATAAGAAAATTAGGGAAAAAAGTGACGATATTAACCTTTTTGAGTCGGACTCGTGTTTTTGGTCAATGTCGGAGTCGTGGTTTTGATAAACGCTGGAGTCAGAGTCGAACTTTTTTCTACCGACTCCACAGCCCTGCAAATTATCATTCCGTCTCCGAGTCAAGGGCCGGACCAAATTATTAAACATAATAAAGTAATATTTCAATAAAACACGTTGTTACTTCTTATATAATATATATTATTTATATAATGAACGAAATAATAAATATTATATTATAGTGATTTCAAAATTTTATGTGAAGATTGGCCTTGTACTTGACTACCAATATGGTTGTTGATATTGCATAGAATTTTCATCTGTTATTCTCATTCGATTTTTTTTATTTAGTGTGTTTCATCCTAGAAAAAAACTGTTCACACGTATATGTGCTGCCATAAAGATAAATGATTTTTCTTGCAAATGCGTATAAATTTGTATATTTTTCTTCCACCAAATATAATTTATAAAAATCCGTCAAAGCAATGTTGTTAAATTGTGATTTTAGCACTTAATCCCCCTGAATCTCAATAAGTTCCAAATCTGTAAATTTGCTGATTTGAAATTAATTTCTTTCTCTATTACTTCGCTGAGATGACTCAGGGCTGGACCAAATAGCTTGGGTGGTTGGTTGCCCATGTATGATTTAGAGAATTTATCCAGCACTGTAAGTTTTGAACAAACTTACAAAGATGATGGCTGCAGAGCCAATCGTGTAATAATTAATCTAGTACAGCTCACGTATTTTATACTTACAAACATTTTTTTTACATTTTTGATTAGCCACCATAACAGTTTCTTCGCAAACAGACGCCATGAAATCTGGCACGTTTGTACGATCAATTCACATAAAAAAAAGCTACGACTTAATATGGTAACATAACATGTACAAGGACGCACATGTAAAGGTCACATTGTAATAAACAGGTGAAACACTGGATATTTAACGTACAGTATATGAACACGCTGTAAATTACGTTAGCTACAAATTATGTACGCTTATTTCGTCCCAAAAATATATTGAAATAAATAAAAGAAAAGCATTTAAAAAAAATCATATACACTGCAGAATGGTTACCCAATTTAATTTTGAGAAGTTTCATTTATATAATGGAAGAAGAATAAAAAATATACCATCGAAAACGGAGAATATATTCCCATATGTCATTTGCAAATTAACTCCAATTTAGTTTCAGTACTGAATCGTAATAAGTGAGAATCTATCTAGCCACTTTACCGAGTTGAATTATTCGAAATGTATTTTTAGTTTTTTACTCTATGGTCTAGGAATATAATCATCGTCATGAGTGTTATTATTTCTCTAAAAAAAAATGCGTTAAAAAAAGTCTACTCCCACATTCATTGAGAAGTATGTGAACGAGTGAGTGAATAAGTATGTAACGATATAACCAACCAAAGAAACGTGTCTAGAATGCTCGAATGGTTCCGAAAACAAAACAAAAAAAATAACGACAACTTCATTCAGTGAAGTGCTAGGATTAAAATAATTCAAAAAGAGAACTCGAACGACAAAAAATTTTATACGGTGAAAGAAATAACAATGTATTTTAATTCTACAGAAATTATTTTATATGGTGAATTAGCTTAAATTAAAATACATTGTTATTTCTTTCACCGTATTATAATGGAGTTCTACCATGAAAATGCCAATTCAATCAACAAAAATTTCTGATTAACTTCCACCGCGACTAAAAAAAACGAAGATTAAAGCAGCTATGTCCAACACGCGGCCCGATTTAAAATTTTCTGCGGCCATATTAAAGTTTGTTATTTTATATATATTTTGATATCCATCAATTAAACGAATCACTGTAGTAAATTTTGTAAAACTGCATGTCTGCTCTCGTGTGAACCATTTGCACTCATACTGGAATTTATCTCAATAAAATCTTTTCTACGAGAACTGTGTGCTTCTCAGTTGCTAAACCTCTAGTGTCCGGTCCGTGGCACAGTGTCAACGTTGTTGGCTTGCGTGTCGGACTACCCGGGTTCGATTTGCGGTAGGAGCGGAATTTTTCATTCGATAAATCTGTTCAAAGGCATGGGTGTTGAAAATCCCTTCCCACCTTTCCGATCCTAAAGAGCGACGCATAGTGACAGCGATTAGCTAATCACTAGTCCTCGTATCATTTCCCATCCCTACTCTCTTCGAAAAAAGAGAGGTTGAGCAACTGAGTAACAAGCAGTTTTCTTGTAACAAACAAGACAAGGAATAAGATAAGACAAATGGATCAGGCTGCGGAAGAATGGAAGGTAATTTTAGGCATCACATATACCCCTTCAAATAAAAATCTATACGTCGATAAATGAAACTGTCCGTATTGGCATTCGAACCAGCGGACATTGCATCCAGCGCCAACAACGTTCACCGCTCGAACCGGTTAATTTGTATTGAGAAATTATAATTAATTGATTATCAAGTAAAAAAAAATGTTTGTTTTTTGTGTGTGCGGAATATCAAATATCAGTTATATTATTTTGGGCCACTAAATAATTTCTGTTGGTGAACGCTTTTTCTAGCAAAGATGTCCATTTGAGTCATTTTAAATTTGATAATATTGTTTTATTTTATCCGTATCAATTATTTGCAAAGATATTGTATCTTGAAGAACATATTCAGTGAGTTATTGTGAGTTAAAATTTGATTACTATTTAAACCAGGGCTGTGGAGTCGGTGAAAAAAAGTCCGACTCCGACTCCAGCATTTACCAAAACCACGATTCCGACTCTGACGAAAAAAGTTCGATAATCGTCACTTTTTTCCCCCAATTTTCCTATTTATGAGTATTCAATTTAATATCAACCCTATCAATGTGACAAAAGCCAAATTTGACATATAAAATGCAAAAATAAAAAGTTCGAACTTTTCAAAATTTTCGGCCAAATCGCCGCGACGACTCCGACTCCGGTCAAAAAGCTCCGACTCCGACTCCACAGCCCTGATTTAAAACTTTATATATCAAGTGTTCACTCGCCAAACTCGTTTGTTGGACATATCACATTTATTCTGTAAACCATCGATATGCTACACATTTGATCAAGACAATGTTAATCTATCGGTAATAATTGCAGTTCCGAATATATTGTTTACTTGAACGTCAATAATCTGTCATATTCTAGTTAATAAATGTTGTACCTAGTTGGCACCAAAACTTCAGTTCATTGGATACTCTCCAATTTCTAAAAAAAATCCCGCCACAAAATAACATACTGAACCGACTTTATTTTGCTGGCTTCAGAATAAAAACAACCGTGAAAACAAATCGACAATTAATAATACGGTAAGAAAAATAACAATGTATTTTAATTCTACATACATTATTTTATATATTTGTTGATAGCTATTTCGGCTTACGCCCTCGTCAGAGCTATAGAATGGAGTTCTACCAAGTAAATGCTTCCTCAATCAATACAATAATTAATAATTATAACATAAACCATTTTTAAAATATTCACTGTCAATACTTGGTGTAATGGCGTGATATTTAATAAATAATGAGACTTTTTTATACATACTTATTCCACATTATATTTATTAGGATCCAAACTATGTATATTCGCTCATCATAACCATTTTCAACTGAATTACATATACATATGTACCACTCGAATGCAATTTCAACGATTATTTTATGTGTCAGGATAGGTTTTTTTTTTATATTTAAAAGAACACATTTTTTTGTACTAATTCTAAATATTTTATTTTGATCAAAAAACGATTTTCTCATCGCGATTATTATCAACTGATATCCAGTTTTGGTCTTACAATAATAATAGCATTCTTAGTAAATGAAGTTTTCGAAAAATCCGATATTTTGAAGGCTAAAATTCGCCTCGTTTCTGTATTCCCTTTGTCACCAGCCGTTCTAAATTATATTGCGGTTCCAATTGTAATCAAAGAGGTTAAAGGATATTTAAATTTTAACGCCCCTTCCCGAAACAAAGCAGTAACGGCAACACTGGTAATAGTCTAAAAGCGTACGATTTGACCCTTTCACAGGAAGCAGTTGTACTTTCATAAAACAATAAACGCATCGGGAATGTTTGCTTCCTCATATCACGCACTCCACTGCATAGCACTGCGTTTCCAATTATAATTTTACACTCTCAAATTATAAAAGACCGGGAAGATATCAATACGCTTAGTGTTTGTAAATCCCGTCAGACCACAATTCAACCGAATCACTTCCATAAAATCTTATCCTTAGATCATTTTAGCAGTCTAATAGTTTAACTTAGAACACTGACAGCTATGTTTAAGTAAGAATATAGTATGAAACTAATCTTCAGCTTGCTGGGTCATTGGTCGAGTGTCAATGTCGTTGACTTCGGCTGAGGAGCTCGCGGGTTCAAGTCCTAGCACGAGTAGCTTCATAAATTGATTTCTATTATAATCTATGGATGTCTGCGATGTTTAAAACTTTCTGCAACACCCAACACCCAATCTTGCTTCATTACTTAAGCAAACTTTGCGATGGTAAGTCTGAAGATGCCTCTGAAAGAGGCGAAACACGGGTCACAGTTAGTAGCACAATACGTGGAATAATCAAAGTTATTTTAAATTTTACATATCCCACTCTCTTTGAAAGGGGAGGTTGAGCAACTGAGCACTAAGCAATTCTCGTAGAAAAATTCTGTTGGGAGCGGATATGCTAAAGAAACTATTACTACTACGCCAATTAATACCTCCATTGTTCTCTTGGATCATTTGAAAATCAAGTATTTGTAATATTTTTTAAAAAAACACACGGAAAATATATTTGAATGTCAATTCTGAAAGGCTTAATGTATATTTCAATTTAAAAACACAGTTGAGGTGTTCACCGTAATGCTCGCGATGAGCGATCTTAATAAATTCAATGTGAGTAAGTAGTAAAAATGTTTAATTATATAGAACAAATGCCACATATTATATAAAATTCCGATATCCAAATTGTCGTGTTAAATATAGTTTTATTGAGCTACATTTTATTTGTCATTGTTGGTAAAACATAACCATCATAATAAGAAAAAGATCATGTACATACTGCACACGCTTCACATTTGTATTTGAAAATAAATTAGCACCGGTATCGCTTACGGGTCATTTTAGGTGGGCGAAGCGATCCGGCGCGCTTTAAAAGCGGCAGAGTTTTAAAATATCAAACGGTCCTCGCCCATGCAAGTGTCATATGTGGGCGACGCGATCCGGTCAGGACGGCATATGTCGTAAGTCGCCTCAAGTGCCTGACTCGTGGCGCGCGCGAATCGCTTGAAAATATCTAACGGTCCAAGCTCACCAGAGCGTTAATTGCGTCTGGCCGAGCGATGGCACATACGACCTTTAGTCCGCTACGTTTAAAATTAATTGGTTTTTACACGTCGCCGCAGCGCACCGCAGCGCGTCGTCTCGCCTACCTAAGACAAGGGGTTAGAGTTTCTGAGCGTTTTCAACAGATACAATCATTAAAAGATCCTCACTTTTGTTGAAATTTTATTATGGTCATTATTAAATACCAAGTGATAACTTCCCGGTTTTATTCGTCGTGGAATATGTACACGAAAGAATAACATTTCAAAAAACTGTATTTATGTGACAGCTGAATGAGAATGAAGTTAGATAAAAGGTGAATATTATACTTGCCATAGTAAAAATTATTCGTAAAAATAGAATAATTCTAGCCATCCAACTAATTGACTGCGCCCACGTTGTTAAACTATATGATGCACAATATTAGATGGGGGAAGCGGAAAGTAATAGCGTAGTATTTCATGTGGCTACAATTTTAGGGGACCTGGCTTCGCCGGTCGAGAGCCGCTGGACGCGGAGGGTCTCGCTTCTAAATGAAAACGAATAGGGTTCACCAAGTGATGTGGTATATGGGTCAGATGTTAATCTTGTAACTTGAATCCGAATCAATATCCCATAGTTGTTCAATCTAGTACATTAGGATAATAATAATCATCTATTATTCGAGAATCAAGCGTTCGATGTACATACATAGATAAAAAGTTAAATTATTACATAAAAACACGTGCGAACATAAATAAATCGGGCTCAGACTAATAGTTTGCCAATTTTAAACGGACAACTAAATCTTCCAAACTCGTCTTCTTTAAATAAATATCATTAATTATAAACTCACACACTTGAAATCAATCAATTCAATAATACAAGGTCGGACGAAACCCACGAATTATTTATCGATATTCTATGTTATTAGTATTTGCGACACTACATTCAAAAAACCCGATATTTATAAAATTATAATTATCGGGTTTTTTTAATGTAGTATCGCAAATAAATTGTGGTAAATTCCCACATACATTATTCATTTAGGTTACGTTAATAACAATTAAGCTTAGTGATCTGCATTTATTTTCATATAAATGTGTGCACGTGAAATGCCTGAAGATGCCGAAAGGCGAAACACGGGTCGTAAGCGACAAAACTCATGGAAAAGTTCAAAATTCAAATGATTCAAATTTAATAATACTTCCATTTTATAAAAAATGTAACGGATCAAAACGCGATAATTCTATTTCGCGATTAACAATATGATATAGATTTAGAGGCTGCAAAAAAACATTTTGTCTCCATTTAAGATTAACTCGCTTATTAAAAGCAAAATACATGGTTCAAATTTACAACCCTTTTTGCAACATTGAAAATAGGGTGTACACGGATTAATCAAAAACTATTCTCCCTTAACACACCCTTAAAATAGTGCCTTCTTTGTCAATAGATACTTTCAAACTAAAACTATTGTTTATAAAACGAGTATATAACTTCTTAAGTCTACAGTATATGCATACTGAAATTATTTTAATATTGTTTACAACCAACGCTTTCTTTCATGGCAAATTTATTTCTAGGATGTGTTCAGACGTATTTTCTTCCATTTTACATGTATTCTGCGTCAGTTAGTACTATATTTCATGAGATTTTGTCAGATAACAGTTTTGAATGTAAAAAATATTTCAGAAACCTGATGTGAATGTTCAATAAGATAGAAGCATTCAAATGCGGTGATTTTCATGTAGATATTTTTCATAATTTGATTTTATACTTTACTAGCCGGTACGTGGTAAGCGTTGCAATGCCACTCAAAGAAAGAAAGTGTTTGTGTTTATTGAAGTGCTTTCGGATGCACAATATTTAAGATAAATAATTTCGATTTAATTTCACTAACATTGATCGGTATCGAAAACATTTGCTGTTTGTCTTTTACCGATTGTATACACGCGCCACCTACTCAAAGTGAATTGTAATATGTATGCCCATAACCTTTGCGCAAGTGCAACAAAAGTTGTGAAAATGAACGGTATGTCAGCGCATAAAATATGAAAAAACCTACTGTAAGTTGACGCCTATAACCTTCGCGTAAGTCCACGCAACAAGTTGACAATTTTTTAACGCAATCCTATGAACGGTATGGCAACGTAAAATACGAACAAACAAACATTGATTTTTATATATTAGATCAAGAAAAGAACAGAGAAAGTGGCACAACTTTTTAATGTTCAAATGTTAGAATTAATATGAAATTAGTAAGACCCGATTTTAGCTGTCCTGTGTGTACAAATTTGAACGCTGGGCCATATAAATATATCGACCGTGAAGATGCGCGATTGCTTTTGTGAGTTGAAAGTTGAAACCGTACAACAGTCCACTATATGTAATGTACATATTATTTACTATTTTGGGCGACTATATAAATTATTTTGTAGGAACTCATATTACCACGCCTCGCACAAAGCATAATATAACCATTATATCACGCTCTATAAATAGTGAATAGCTGTGAAATTTGGGCATTTCCAAATGTTTACGGAAAGTTCAGTGTCCAGGGATTTTCAAATTAATTCCATATTTTTTAACCAGCTCTCTTTACCAAAATTCTAATGCGGTGTAAACTAGGGTTCCCAATCCTGGGATCCCGGATCTCGAAAAACCGGGATCCTGAATTTTTTAATACCTGATTAATCCCGGGATTAGAAAGCGTAATCCCGAAATTTTCGTGACTGATTGACAATAAAAGCGTTAAAATAAAAATAATAAAACATTTGTAGTACTTTTCCCACTTATAATTTATTGAATCAGGACTGGTTTCGCTCATGGCGAGCATTGCCAACTGAAAAAAAGCGTTATTTATTTCCATTGAATGTGTTTATTCCCATTTTCCCATTTTAAAAATATATTTAAAAAAAAATGCATAACCAGACATATTTTGTAATTCAATTAGTTATCAGATCGCATTCGAACGAAGCCGATACTCTCGTACATTATATTATAAAAAACCGAAACATAATATTCATAGAAAGATTGTGACATCAATTATAAATACTTAACTATTTTTCATGATACATTAACATGGCAAATATTCAATAAACATGAAAATTATCGACCATTAATAAAGTATTCCAAATCCCGGGATAAAAATTTTGGCCCGGGATTGGAAACCCTAGTGCAGGCGGAGATTGTCCGTTGGCTTTCATCCGACCTGGATGCGAAGAATTCAAATTCTTCTTCAAAGACTGTGTCCAAAACATGGGTGTCTGTCTGTAATGTTTCTTTCCTAGCGAGAAGCTTCGCTTGCATCCTTTTTTGGTGCTATCTTCTAATATTTATTATCACTGGAAAGATAACTGCTGCGACTGACTTCCAATTTACAACATCTCTTGGAAAAATGCTCTATATCTTTAATAGATTTTATTGAACTTAATGAAAGAAATAAAAGGATTCATGACACTTTGGTATTTTGATAATTTATTCTTTAATTTCTGCGTAAATATTGATTTATAATATTTTGTTTTTCTTGTTTATTTCAGGTAATACGAAAAAAATATTGAACAATTGTATGCTGCCCATTTGCAAGTAAGTGTATGACTACAAGTCTCTGGACTCTTAGCCCTGTAAAATTGAGATTTTTGTATTAATAAAGAGAAAAAAAATAAGATGGATCCACTGATCCTGATGAAGTTCAATTCGGGGACTCGATCCCATGGTAGCGCAAACGATCAGCAAGAAAGTCTCACCACTTGACCACGGGGCTGTCAATACTGCACGAATTTTTTAACATTCAATTTGTGTAGTCCCAGTGATTTCGATCTCTTGGTAGCGCAATCGGTCAGCAAGAAAGTCTCACCACTTGACCACGGGGCTGTCAATACTGCACGTTTTTTACATTTATTTTTGTAGTCCCAGTGATCTATATAGTAGATTTTTTTAATTACGTGAGCGCTATTTGGGGCACAAATGTAGACGTGCATTCCTCTCCGCTACACATTTATTTATTTCATTTTCTAAAAATAAAATTTCGGACGCACTCCACTCACAAAATACAGCACGTCCAAAGCGCATTATCATGTTTCTTTCAAAGTAGCCATTTTACGTTCTATATTTTATCTCTTTTGCACACTTTGCTGTTGATTTTCACAGGAAAAATTATGCTTTCACCTGTAAACATATTGTATCTTTGGCAGTCATCAATATGAGTTATTTATGATGCAATCACTTCTTCTACGATCTCTTTTAAATTGTACTGTCTTCGCCCAACAAGATTTCTGTGTATGTATTTATTTATGATTAATTCCAAGGAAATAACAAGGCTTCGATTTTCACTGCGGCAGCATCGTAAACATAAGCGGTCCTTCGAAAATGTCTGGTGGCCGTAACAAATTTTGGTTTTGAGTCTGTTGTGTTTGAGGTATGTCAAATGTCTGTCAATTTACCATTGGGACATATTTAATTTTAATGTTGAAAAATTAGCTTGTAAAACACACTTCTTTTCATATTAATATTTTCTATGAAGCCGCAGCAAATCTATTGGTGGCCTGACCGCACATGGGAACCACTGGTAAAGACTAAGGATTGGTTGTTATTATGAAGTCATTATACCTACTTCCTTTTATATATACCCATTCCCAATATAATGACGACATATTTATCATTCGTAAATAACGCACCAATATTGGTGTAGTTTTTCTGAATGCAATATACTAATTTAAATCGCTTTCGAGCCTAAGGGATTAAAAAATAGTCTTTCTGACTTATCTGTCATATGGACAGACTTTGAAGTAACTTCGTTTTCTTATATCTTCATCGAACACGTGTTTGGGAAATTCTTGAGTCTGTTCGAAAATAGCTGTCATTGAGGATTTTTTAAACGGAATTTTCTCTTCTTTTGAAGAGTTATTTGTGTCTTTACCAGATCAGCTGAAAGCATTCACTGTGATGACATTCTTCAACTAACAGCGACAAGTGGAATGCTTTCCGCAAGCAAGCTACACATGATTCGATATCAATTTGAAATTAAAGTTCATTGCAGTATTCTCATTCCGATTCCAAAAGCTCTGTGACGTCCTGTCTTTTATTTTGCCGTGTACACGGGTTGGAATCCTAGTACTTATAGACAATTTCATTCATTGATTTTTATAGAACACTAGCAGGTGCCCGGCAAGCGTTGCAATACCACTCAAAGAAAGAAAGTCTTTGTGTTCATTGAAGTGCTTTCGGATGCACAATGTTTTAGATAAATAATTTAGATTTAATTTCACTAACATTGATCGTTATCGATGACATTTGACGTTTGCTGTTTGTCTTTTGCCGAATGTCTATGGTACGCGCCACCTACTAAAAGTTACTTTTACTATGCCCTATGTCTATAACGTTCGCGCAAGGGCAAGCAATAAGTTGACAAAGTTTTATCGCACTCGGATAGATGATCGGTATGGGAACGCATAAAATACGAACAAACAAACATTGATTTTAATATATTAGATAAACTATTTTTTCATAGCTGGTATTAAATAATTTATTTTCAACATGATTATGTGACTATTCCTCTTTTGGATTGCAATTTGCATTAATATTTAGAGATTTTTTTACGGGAAACTTTATTGCTAGTTCTTTAATTTTTGACCCAATCTTCACCAGAGCCATATTTTGGCAAGCCATTTATTAATATCCTTGCGAAAAGATGTACATATATAACTTATAAAAAATCTCCTTATGAAATAATCGGTAAACGATCAGTGACGGGTATGAGCTCTTAACTTTCGCGAGAATTTTGTCAACTTACAATGAAAAAATAGACAATGGACGCTGCAATCACCTCCAATGGTTGTTAAACCACTGCACGTTGTCTGACATATCACTAAATACATGTGAAAAATCACGTCTGATGTATTACGCTGTCAACACTAGGGCATCGCAGTGATAGAGATGCGACGGATGATGACGAAACGTATAAAAAAAACGCGGGAACCGTTCATTGTCTGTCGGATTTGAATGGTGCTTAATAATTGAGCCATAAAAGATGGGTGCACCGCCATTTCGTGGCATAACATTTAATTAACCTGTCGGCGGTGGGCAGAAGATGCGTATTCAAAACAGACAAGATGGATGCCTCATTGAAAAATTGTAATTTGAAACGCGACTCGCTGACGGGCTAGGCGGCATATATTACAATTATAAAACCCCGAATGCCGTTAACAGTGCGTTTCTTTTTTGTCGTGTAATAATTCTATTGTGTTATCTGGCTTATATTTTATGTTGGATGCCATTAAAGTAATCTAATTAGAAGTTGACTAATGACTGACACAATTCAAATTAACATCCCTTCTGACCCAAATCACCAAACACGTTTGATATCATGGAAAAAAACATACTATGTTTTCGACCATCAGGAAGAGGGGTTGGCTTGAGTTAACACCAGGGTTATGGAGTCGTAGTCGTTGCGGTGTTTTGGCCTGAGTCGGAGTCGTGAAAAACTTTTCAAAAATTTATATTCATGCATATAACATGTAAACTTTGGCTATTGGCCGATTTGGTTGGTTGATATTTAATTGAATATACATAGACAACCAAGTTAGAAAAACTAACGTGGCAAATTTTAACTTTCTTTTAGTCGGAGTCGTGTTTTTGATCAATGCTGGAATCGAAGTCGTATTTTTTTACGACTCCACAACCCTGGTTAACTCTATCGAGACAATTTTATATCAACGCATTAATGATTACTAATTATTTAGTCATATTGTCACGTGGTTGTTCTGGGTGCTTGAAATCCCCGAATCGTAATTCTCATCAATGGATCTTTAAATCAAATTAGGGATATGTATCTAACACCGTGGATGTTTTGAGCTGTTTCCCACAAATCTTGATAATGTCTTAACAGAGGTTGTAAAGAGAGCAGTAACCTTACAACTCATTATTGTCATTATTGTGACTAACTGACTACAATCCATTTCCACTTAAACGCCATCTTCTGTACCAGCCATCAACCAAATTAACACAGGTCTACGAAAATCATCGCAAAAAAAATATCCTTATAAATTATCAAACAACACTTCAGAAATCACTGACTATTATACCGGTAATGTTTGATAATGATTCTTTTTGATAATTGAAAGTATATTTGAATTGTGAATAGCATTTTTTACCACGATTTCAAATAATATGAATTTTAAATAACAGAAACGTGATGTTACTATTGTCAAATAGTTTTTGTGTGTACCTACCGAAAAGTTACTTTAAATTATCTGTTTTTATCTGAGGTGTGATGTCATACAATATCAAGCTATGAGAAGGGAACAACTACATAACAGCTTTAGTCAAATAGACATTAAAGGTATTGACAACATCGTTTTATGTTAGTTGTAGGAAGGTATTAATTCTGCACACTATATTTTGTTACTAAATATTTCTCAATTTGGCAATATTCTTGTTTACGGAATCGCCCACATTTCTGTCCATGATATAGAAACGTCGGTTGGGTAATGTTTATGCTAATCAAACTCACTTTCATTCGCTTTTTCGTGAATGTTTTATTTGTAACGGCTATTAATCAAAATAAAAAATACGAATAAATTTAAAGGCGTGCGTGTGTCTCCTCAAAATCAAATAAAAACGTCCCAAAGAGCAGCGTTTCGACATTTTCATTGACAAACAATTTACTGGCCTATCAGAATCTATCACCATTTTTTTTATAACTGTAGGTGTATTCTTTGTAATAATGAGAACTGTCTGTTATTTATAAATTTATCGTAAATGTTGTGTCATTGATAGTATGAAAGTATACTCTCAGATACGAAATTTAGGGAACATTAACGTGGGTGAAGTAGAAAAGTATGAATATTTTTTGGTAGTCCTAATACGTCTTGTTTACTTTTATTTAGTAACTTTTGCGACATATTTAGTTCCGCCCACTATTTGTAAATGTATTGCATGATCTCTTAAAAAATCCGCACTTCTGTCATGTAAGCGTGGTAATTAATTTCTTTAATGGAACAATTAAATGGGCGATAAAAGTTTCGTAAAGAAAAATCTTTATCTTCTATTCGTGGGGCAGGCCGAGTCCCTCAGTTCTACGAGTCCTGCCTGCCTCTTTTATCAACCTGAGGGATCCCGACGCCGCGGAAGACATTTGATGACCATCCATAGGATGTACTCGGAGGAGCTACGGGACGCCGGGATGACCTGGGAAGATGCGACGAAGTTGGCGGGAGAAAGATAATCTTGGAAGCACCGTGTGGCGGCCATATACTCCGAATAGGGACATGTTATTTTGTTGCTAAGCCACGAGAGTATGGAAAGAAAGATAGAACGAGCGGTTAGCGAATAGGCTCAAATACCTTCGAACAAAGATAAATAAATTAAAAATATACTTATTTTTTCTGTGTATACTCTTAAATGTAAAAATATCACTGACAATTTTTAAGTTTTTAACCGGAAATGTTGCCCGTTGTTTCGCGGAGTTTTTAATGACAAATTCATTATGTGGGAAGTTTCTTCACTATTTTCTTCAGGTCATTATGTCACTCATTTGATTAAACATTTTATCAAACTATTACTATCCTAACTGTCACGTTGTTGTGAAATTTATGCGCCACATAAATAATACTGAATGAACTATTAAAAAAATGCTCTCGCCGTCGATAAGGTCCCAGATAACCTTTGATTTGTTTTCAATTCGACACACTGCCCTAATACTGTTTACATTAATTAAATAATCGTAAAGTTATCATGCAATGCTTAGCAATTAACAATTATTTGCGTGAATATTCATATCGACACATCGTGCATTATAATCAGGACTGTGGAGTCGTTAAATTAAGAAGATTTTTTTTTCTCAACATATGTTTTTCTACGAGAACTGCTTGCTACTCAGTTGCTCAACCTCTCTTTTTCGAAAAGAGTAGGGATGGAAAGGATGCGAGGACTAGCGATTAGCTTTTCGCTGTCACTATGCGTCGCTCTTTGGGATCGAAAAGGTGGGAAGGGATTTACAGCAACTCAAACACCCATGCCTAACAGATTTTTCGACTGAAAATCCGCTCGTACCAGGAATCGAACCCGGGCGGTCCGGCACGCAAGCCAACAACGCTGACACTGCGCCACGGATCGGACGATAATAAGATTTATTATCTATTTATTAAATGCACTTTTTTTGGTTTTTACTTTGTTAATGATCATTCATACTTGATTGATTTTTTATGTAATAGCTTACATTGCTAAGAATTCTTCAACATTTTAACTATAGTCTATTTTGCTTTCAAACCTTGTAATTATTTCTTAACTTTTGTTTAAATATCACTGTTTCGTTGAATTTATTATCAGTTGACAATGCTCGCCATTAGCGAAACCAGTACTAAAGTACTAAAAATGTTTTATTAATTTTATTATAAATATTTCTGATGTTTGGAGAGTTAGTTCTATAATTACGAATATCTCACATAAGCCTAAATGATCTTTTTTCGAATTGGTGTCATTTCAATTCCTTTTTTAAGCGTATATTTTATGAAACTTATAAATTCAATTCCTTATACCTTTAAAGTAAATAAAGGGTATTTCAATAGGGACGCTCAAAATATGTTACTTTGTCCTGCTGAGTAGATTATTCATTGTTTAGTGGCCAAATTTGAGTAAACCAGTTTGGTAAATAATCGGCCAACACCTACCTGTACGTCATCAAAATACAATATCTGGTGAAAACATTGCTGCTGTGTGTGAAAGTGTACAGGAAAACCCAAGGCAGCTTATTTCTCGTTGTTCACGAGAACTTGGCTTTTCTGCGACTTCAACTTGGCGAATTTAGAATCGGGCCTTATGTCTGCACCCGTATAAAATCCAACTAACCAAGGAACTTCAGGTAAACGACCGCAGACAACGCCTGATTGGGTTCTGGAGCAGTTGGAAGTTTACCCAAATTTGTCAAAAAAGTCAACTTTAGCGACATGGCCCATTTTATAATGAATGGATATTGGCAGACATTTGATGCTATATTCCATATTAAATGCCGTAAAATATACTTACAAATGAAATTAAAATTTAGTCGAAATCTCACAAACAACTTGTTTTATTTACATTTCAAAACTAAGCGTCTTTATAAAAAGACCCTATATTACCGTATACGTGAATTATATATAATTCATGATTATGTGCCCCAACATGTCTGTTGAGAGTATCGAGTACTGGTAACGTTATACTTTCCAACCCTGGTATCAACGTCTCTTAGAAATTTAATAATTCACGTAGTTAACTTACTAGCATTGGTCAATATAAACACAAATTTATAATACGATCATAAAACACTGCACATGAGAACAGCATTAACCCCTTATGACGTAAACATAGTACGTGAAAACTGGGTTAAACTGCATCCACTTCACATAGCGTTTATATTCTTCATATATAGAAATGTGCTGAGATAATCGTTTGTATATATATATGTAAATAATCATGGAGTATATATCCCGAAACCATGCACTCGTATACTGAGTAGAACAAACAATCGCGTGAACACATAATCTATAGGGGTTGGGGTAGGAAAATAACATCCATTTTAAATAAGTCAAATTATTTATAGAAATGTCTTGCCCAACGCGTTTCAAATCGTTTATAAATGGAAAACGGTTATGATTGGTTATCTTTTTCAAGATTCAATTCGACATTTTTAATTTTTTTTAAATTTAGATTCGTAACATAAACCATAAACAGAAACCTTTGTTTTTCTTTGTTTTCAAAGATAATGTTTTACAATGATTTAGTAAATTAACATTAGAAGATTTGAATTTTTTTAAACCCATTTTATCTTGTAACACAGGGCTTATATGACGTTTTTAGCTCGTTGGAAGAACTTGTATGTAGTGAACTAACCGTTATCAATTTTGCATTTAATGAAAAGTTGGCTATGAAAAACATTCTTGAGCCCTCTACTCTGATGTACTGTATATGTTACAGTGAAACTGTATTTTCAGTGAAATTTTATCAAGTAATTGATTTGTATTACAACACGATTTCACTGGTCACGAACGACCGTTGAAATTATTGGCCCAAGTCGATGATTTGCCGGCCTAATATTTGGGTTTGCTTCAATGAAACAAAATCAGCAAGTAGTCCCTTTCATAAAAAGAGAACCAAAGACAAAACACAGACAAACATTGGGCTGAAGATAGGGCGGTCAAATTTAATTTCAATGACAGCTTGGAGAAGAATATATTTTCATTGAGAATACAGTTGCACTGTAGCATATACATATATAGAAAGCCGATTGCAAACTCCTTTTAAATAATGCACACTAATAAATTTAAAGTTAGCATTCAATATTTGGCGATACTGAAACCTTTCTCCTGTAAAGGAGACTATTTATTTTGACGTACAACTAAAAGAAAAACATTATAATTAAATGAAAATTTTTGTAATTTCAGACCTCAAAAATGAATTCTTGTTTACGTTATCAAACTCATTTCAAAGACATGGCATTCGCCATCAATTATTCTTATTAATATTCAAAAGCCATCGAGTAGAAAGACACGTGCATGTGAAACTGCAGTTTTTATCACATACTGCATTAGTGCACCAAGATAATCACATATTCAGAATGCATCATGTAGTTTTATCGAAGTTAGATACAACATCAGGCTACTATGTGCATTGTTTTTGTTGGGCGTCAATGTAGGTCGTCGCGACGCCTTCCAGTCTGACGTACTTGCACGTCATAATGCAGTCAACTCGCACATTCAAATTTTAAACTATACATTTTTTAATTCCCAGTATTCATATATTTGTATTTTAGTTCTACATAAATTTTATATATTTGTTGATAGCTATTTCGGCTTACGCCTTCGTCAGAACTATGAAGAACAGAACAGAAGGCGTAAGCCGAAATAGCTATCAACAAATATATAAAATTTATGTAGAACTAAAATACATTGTTATTTTTCTTACCGTATTATAATGGAGTTCTACCAAGTAAATGCCTACTCAATCAATATATAATATTATTCTTACTCCATTGATTGCTTAAAACCAACATATATTGTCGGTCCCTGTGGTCTAGTGGCAAGAGCTTTGTCCTAGCGATCAGGGGACCCGAGTTCAATTCTCGGCAAGGTTGGATTTTTTTCAATTGAAAAAAAGAATCTTGGGCTGGGTGTATGTTATTTATCGTTGATTTTGTGCACAACTGATTTATTATTTATCATCGAGTCAATCTCGTATGACTTTCACAATTAAGAATATATGGCGCATTGGCGTAAGCTGTAATGCCAAATATTTTTTTTCTATAAAAATCAAAAAACAAAAATATATATATATATTATCGCTACGAAATTTCCCTTGGGCTGTAATTGTTTCATTAGATTTTTCACGACATTCGCGTTAATCGCTTAATAATCTAAGTGTAGATTGATTTTGCACCAAAGTGCATTTGTATACCGAAACAGTATGTGAATAATTCTATGCTGAGGGTCTTCAGACAAGAGGAATAAATGATTAACTATTTAATGAAAAGTACTGTATTGATTTAGTTGGCATTTACTTGGTAGAACTCCGTTATAATACGGTGAGAAAAATAATAATGTATTTTAATTCTATAGAAATTATTTTATATTTTTGTTGATAGCTATTTCGACTTGCGCCCTCGTTGCGGTAACGAATCATGACATCCGACGAAGACTCGAAGAAGGTATGCTGGCAAGTCATGGAATAAATCAAAATGACTGGCTGGTGACAGGGAATCATGAAGGTTCAACGAAGGAAGTGAATTCAGTCAAAAAATAAAGAAAGAAGAAGATCATTTAACGCAAGATTTGCTAATTTGTTTGAGGTTTCGCTCGACCATGATAATTCTGACGAGGGCGTAAGACGAAATAGCTATCAACAAATATATAAAATAATTTCATTAGAATTAAAATCAGGGCTGTGGAGTCGGTAAAAAAAAGTTCGACTCCGACTTCGAAAGAAAGTTTAATATCGTCACTATTTTCCTAATTTTTCTATATGTGTGTATTCAATTAAATATCAACCCTACCAATCCGGCCAATAGCCAAATTTAACATATAATATGCAAAAATGAAAAGGTCAAACTTTTCAAAATTTCCGACTCCGAGTACGACTCCGGCCAAAACGTCACGACGACTCCGACTCATGCTAAAAAGCCACGATTACACGACTCCAACTCCGACTCCACAGCCCTGATTAAAATAGATTGTTATTTTTCTCACCGTATGTAAAATAATGTGTTTATTTTACATTAAACTTTTTCAGTTGTTTCACAAAACATATTTCCCTGCTTACGAAGTAGGTCTTGTGCTGTTTTTGCTGACTTACCATGCTCAAATTAAACACACATTCGTGACTAAAAACTAAAACACAGAATTAAATTTAAATTGTTAAAAACCACACAGCGTACAAATGTAATTTTCTGCTCGTAATCCCAAACTAACCGCGATAGGGCGGAGGCGTCGGGGGTTGAAAAATTCTGTGGCATATTTGCACGACATCGGCTGGAAACCGACTCCCTTGTGACTGGCATAATAAATACGTGGCATTCCTCTGCGGGTAGCGTTTATACTCTTGTGTTTTTCATCCATTATGTATGCATGTTACCGCCGCATTCACATCGCGGCGCTACGAGCAATGACTTATTTTCTATTTTATTTTTTTGGCAGTTACGAACACGATAAGTTTGAGCATAATGTATTGCTATTTAGAAATAGGTCATAAGGTCATTTTATCGCTGGCGTAAATTAATTATTACCTAGAACGTGTACCTGCTTTGCATTCGCTATTATTACACTACAGAGCGATCGCGGTGTTCGGAATTGCTCTAATTTGAGGCGATTGTTCCAATCTAGTTTGATTAATAGATTATGAGAAAATTGTAAATCTTTTACAGCTTTTTAGCACAGTTTGCGAATGTAAATATATACATTAAGAAAAGTTTTTGCAGTTTCTTAAATCCTAATGTTACTGGAAAACTCCTGGCTGGCAAAGAAGCGGGTTGACTATATCGTTGAAACGAAGAGAATTCAGTGAAGCAAGCGTGTAACCATTGATCTAAAAGAGTTTTATATGGAGTTTATATGGTTATAATAAGTTGTTAAAACTATAAGGTATTAGGTATTATAATGGAGTTATACCACGTAAATGCCAGCTCAATGAATATATTTTATACCCTTAGATTTTCGCGATATTTCGCTGACTTTATCTACCGCGTAAATCGAAAGTTTGAAATAATAGTCGAAAAATTATAAACAGTTCACCAGAAGAACTTTGGTGCACTGAGTGCATATTATAGACATGCACATATGTACATACGGTTACGATTGTTCGTCACGCACACATGTGGTTAAGCATCGTTCATGATTTTTTTGTCTTGATTAATTTACGTCAAATTTCATAAATCATAACCATGAATACAGAATAAGTGTCCAGTGACAAAATACGACAAGACACGATCAACTTCAGACTTTATGGAGACCATTTATCAGCTAGCAGCCTTATAATAGTACATCACCTGCAATGTTGGTAATAGTGCATCACCTGTAAAGTTGGTATATAAAATTATAATCTACAAATAGTACGTGGTGACTTAAATTCAAACTTAGAATCGAATTTCACGTGAAAAAATCGCAAAATAAGTAATTGAAGATTTTCACTGAATGGAATTTCAATATTGTACTCTTCCATGTGATTGGTCGCTACTTGCTGACGACCGAGGTTTCGGCATCTTCGTGCATTTCAAGTGCACGATAAGAAGTTACGATAAGAATTGTTTTCATTCAATATTTTTGATTATGCAGTTAACTAGCCAATCCACATTGCGCTTAAATTTGCTGGATCTAATAATCGATTATTCAATCGTGCATTCAACTTGAAATAATAAATATCTATGAGCTAAAACTAACTTACATTCTTGAGAGAAACCACTTGGATACGACGAAGAATTAATGTACTAGAAATTGAATATGCAACGTCTTTCACGATATTGCAAGAATTTTGGACAAGTAAAATGTTTTTCCTCTCAATATGAAACACTTGTGTAGAATTTTAGAGTATTTATTTAAGAAAAAGCAAATCATGGCATTACAGCTGATGCCAATACGCCATGTATTTGACAAATATAAATACATGTATTTATATATATACATACATCATATAAATCACTAATTAATTAAAAACAAGATGAAAACATTGTAGTCATAAAAAATGAGAGAAAAAATTTATAAAATCATATTAGAAATTTTCAAAGATGTCAACCGAGTGAGTTCTGACAAAATCAACTTTTATTCATAAAATATAGTATTCGTCTGAACTCACTCACGTCAATATGAAATATGTCGACATCTGAAGCAATGCCGTTTAAAATTGTTAAAGCTCTTCCCAGAGGCATTCCCATTGGCAGACTGGTTCTACCACTTGGAAGAAAAACAACTGATGCTTACGATTCCTCAAAAAAATATCAGGAACATTCAAGAATGGTGGAATTTTTTTTTTTTTTTAATAAATAAAAAATATTTGGCATTACAGCTTACGCCAATGCGCCAAATATTCTTAATTGTGAAAGTCATACGAGATTCACTCGATGATAAATAATAAATCAGTTGTGCACAAAATCAACGATAAATAACATACACCTAGCCCAAGATCTCTTTTTTCAAATTGAAAAAATCCAACCTTGCCGAGAATTGAACTCGGGTCCCCAGATCGCTAGGACAAAGCTCTTGCCACTAGACCACAGGGACCGAGATTCTCATTTTGGCCTCGGATAAGCCGAAAGAAATATAATGTAATAATATTGTAATATATAATGAAAAGTTTTTGAGATAAAAATGAGTTCTGATCACATCATATATTGATTTTTATAGTAGACCGACCCGTTGAGGCATTTTTGGTTGGCCTTCCTTGAAAACACAACTTAGTACTTATCCATAAACATAATATACAAAAAAGCATATAAGACACTTTGGTTTCAGACAACAAGCGTGATGTTGTTTCGTTAGAAGACTGCTGGGAAACTTTGTAACAAGCTTTTAATATTCAGTAACCTGACACCTGCATGTAATGAACCCGATTGATTGCCTTGTTTTTAGGTCATGTGTCTCCGTGCTCAAGGATAGGTGCTATTATGATTGATGTGAAGGATTTTGGGTAGTTTTTTTTATATCAAGAAGAGTTTAACGCCCACTGCCATGGGAAGGATGCACAGAAATAAAATTTAAAGCTGGTCATTGTCGTCATATTACAAAAAATGATTCAATATCTACTGAACATATCGTCGGTTCATAGGACGTCATGCTGGCACATATTGCACGAACCTCACGCCAGTAAAATACAGTAATTTAGCAGAGCTGTGGAGTCAGGGCTTTTTGGCCGGAGCCGGAAATTTTGAATACACATTGAGAAGACCTTTATTCCGGCTCCCTCGTAAATCGAGAAGGAGCCTCCTATCCGACACTCAGGAAGAGGGATTTTGTGAACGGAGTAGGAGAAACATGGAACTCTTTAAAACAAAACACGATCTCAAAGCGTCATGTGGGTGCGGTTGGCACCCATTATTTAATCGTTAAGGATTTACACAGAAGATATCACGAATTAGACTCGACTTTAATTCTTATGGAGAGGATTAGGCGCGTGCATTCTCAATGCCGTCCAATCTCTCACTCCTGTATGAAAACAAACGGTTACTTTAGAAAGAAAATACAATGGCCGTTTCAAAAATCGTTAACACGTGCGCCCGCCGATAAGGGATTATTTATCACCTAACGAACTTTTTATGAAGTACATGCACTGTCGGGCGTCAAGAGATAAGAGAAATTGAAATAACTCTATATTGAATCGCTATAGATTTCAATATAGATTATTATAAGAATGAATTTATTTCCTGATATCGACGAAAAATAGATCGTTCGAGAGAGTTCTGATGACCTACCACATAAGGCGGTGTCAACATAAAAAGGAAAATTATGCAAAAAAAAAGTGACGATATTAAACTTTTTTAGTCGGAGTCGGACTTTTTTTTACCGACTCTAGAGCCCTGATCCAAACTTCAAACGCTCATTTCTCAAAACAGTGTCAAGAGCAGTTAAAACCTTTTCAAAGTAAGGTGTCGCTCTGTCAATATAGAAAAACTTAGCTTCGACATACTTTTTCTATATGAAACATAAAAATCATGTAATAATTCTAATATTTTTTTTTGTTTGTTCCAGGTAATAATATGATTATATTACAACGTCTGCATTTGATTTCGGCTTTCCAAACGACCGAGAGTGGGTGAGTCAGGTTTGGTTTTGATATGTTTATGATATCAGTTACTCTTAATAAAAAGGTCTCCATGAACAAACATGTTGGTACAATTTTAGGTTACTGTGTCATAATTTTCATTCTTTTCTAGTTTTAAGATTCAGCGTGGGACGGAAGATATTTTGTCTCCACAAGCTAACGCCCACACTTACAATATGTATATAGGCATTTATGAACATTCAATGTATGTATGTATATTGCAATTAAAAAAACGTCGATGACATTAAATATTTGATGCATTATTTGTCCACTTGGGTTGTTTTCTTTCAGCTAGAATGAATTTCCAGCTTTTTTATTTCTATTTTGGCCAATGATTCGATTTTTGTCGCTCCTATGAGACACTGGTCGCAAGGACAATGCGACTGATCAATAATTACATTGCTAGTTAATATTTTGTAATGCTAGCGTCATTAGTAGTATAATTATGTGTGTGCTTTGTTTTGTTTTGATTCTAGAGGCACCTCATTGCTTCCCGTAAAAAGGAAAAATATCCCAAACTCTATTTTGTAATTTTATCATTTTGAAATATTAGAACCAATCTTGCTTCATTACATAAGCAAACTTTACGATAGTCATTTCTATTTACTCGGTGGAGTATTTCTATATTACTACTTTGATTAAAATTATGATCGTTTTCTATTAAATGATTGGCAAACTCTAAGAAAAAATTGTTACTTTTTAAAAGTTTCTACCTGTCTGCCCAACATAAGAAGCTTGGCAATCTTTACAAGAGAGTCGATAGATACAACTCTGACATGGTATTTTTGTTTTATGTTTTTTCTTGAATATGTTATAAATTGCAACGTAGACGGTGACACATCTTTATATAATGTAATATTAAACCGGAAAGCGTTAACTAAATAAAATTGATAAATATTCATGATTGTACGTTCGAGTCCGTGAACTACTATTTTATTTTCGGTCTAGATAAGTGTAATTCACCTTTTATTGCCACATCGTTGTAAAAAACTCAATTTGAAATTCAAATTAGATCAAAATGGCGGATAGGGGCGTTTGTTAAGCTGGACTAACAGCGGATTACTGATGCTTAATTTAATTTAGAAAAGATGTGGGGAAATCAATTCGTGTAAGAAAATAGTAGTTTCTATGTGGTTCATTTAAAAATGAGCATTGCTTGAAAAATCTAATTGTTTTTCTCAACGCCACCTTTTTCTTTGGATATGGATTACAATCAAATAGCTCTAAGTTTTCTTTTGATATAATGTCAAGCTCGAATGCTATGGACAGTGGCAAGTCTATGATTTGTGCCCAGTTATTAAAATGTGGCGTAAAGTATGTCGGGTTACCCACAATCACCTGTTGTGTTTTTGCTGCCAATTTTTATGGCCGCCTTTCACAACGATATCGACAGATATGGTTTTGAACCCTGCACTAAGTTTTAATCCGTGTACTGGGGGCCCCACGTATAAGACGAGGCCTAGAGCATTTAACTTATAGCCTATAGTTGTTTTTAATCTTGTCATTCAATTCAAAATACTTATTTTTCGAACTAATGAAGATTCAGGCCTAATTTTCTGAGAAACAAAGTATAACTCATACTAATTTCAAAGTATTTAATTCTCTAATAGTTTATGATTACTCACAAGTCAAAATGCGCCGTATAAAGCAATGATTATTTTTTAAATTATATGTTTTGTCGATTGAATTGCCATCCTATTGTCATGAGCAGTTAGTGTGATGTCTTAGTTCCCTATTCAAGCCGCCAGAGTCGAGTTGACCCAATTACTGCCAATTAAAATACAAGGAATTGAATAAACTTTTCCTCGTTCTTTCGAGAATAATTATAATTCGTCTTAATTATTATTGTCATTGCTGTGGAAGAAAGCGCGTTGGTGGGTGACAATCCAAACCAATCAGCATTAGCAAGCGCTGTTAATCCGCGCAGTTCTCATGACAACGAATTTGTTCTAAGTCTTTCAGGTCCGCCATCTTGGCTGAATACTGTAAAAGAGAATCACTGGAAATAGTTAAGTAACTTCAATTAAGAGTTGCAAAGTTACCAACTTACCAATAAAAATTTAAACTTCAGCCATCAGAATCGGGATTTATAGATTGCAACTTTTAATGAATCACAGGAGATTTGGTTGCAGCGTCGAAGTCTGATCCCCGTGTAACGCTTTCAATTTGCGATCCTGGGTTGGAATCCCAATCTGGGCAGCTAAATACTATACGTGTAGACATACACACAGATATTTAACTCAGCCATTCTATACATGAGCAGCATTTTAATTGTATTATTTTTACTTATACAGTCAACCCTGCTATAGCGGACACTTCTATAGAGCTGTTTGCTATAGCGTATGCGGCGGTTTTTTGAACAAGGCACGTGTCACTTGCTAACAATCTAAACACTAATAATGTTTGATTTCCTTCAAATCACAAAATACAAATTGAAAAAACCAAACCCCAAATTTTGTATGGGCGCCTAAGTTTATGTGGCGGTTATTTGTTATAGCGTATTTCCTATCCTCCCGCTATAGCAGGGCTGACTGTATTACAGTACAGTTAAACCCCCGCTAACACTATAATCGGGACCGTGGTATATGAAGTAGTGTAAAACGGGGCGTGAATCTCATACAAAATTAGGGACTTCGTCTTTTTCCGCGAGAGTAAGCACCGTAGAGACGGCCAGCCGTTTGGCTGTGTGTGTATCGGTCTCGGCGGACTTATTTTTTTAACGTCCGAGTAGGAAAGTCACCTAGCAACGGCAATGGAATGCGACCGTGCAATATTTTCGGCCAGCGTTTTCGGAGGTTTGACTGTATACGTAGGTATACTACAGTCTTCTCCGTTGAAAGAGAGGTTAAATTATGATTGAAATACACAACTAGGGACTCTATTAGCCGCATCCAAGATTTTTTGATACATATATATTTTTTTATTTGAAAGCTCAAAACATGTCAGTGAAAATTGATCGATGTTCATTTCAGACTACTACAACAAATATTAAAATTTTAGTAACGATGAATATTTTTTTATCGTCTCATGATGATTTAGACCAGGAAGGTTTCCGAGTAAACAAGCGATAAGCTTGTGAACATCGTAAATCAAAAAATGCGTCATTGATAATACTGTAAGATATGGCTTTAAAAAGTGAACTTTGCGATAAAAATTTATGATATTTGTCAAAAACAAATGATCCGCAGGAGAAACCGGGAAGCCTTTCAAAAAAGTGGAATACATATTTGCCAATACAGTGAAACCCCGATTCTACGTTTTTCAAGGGGCCGTAAAAAACAAACGATTAATGCGGGAAAGTTTTAAATATTAACTAAAAAAACTTTTGAAAAAATTATGTTTTGATTAGAATTTCTTAGTATACCTACAACATTTTTTTAAGAGTCCTTAACACTACGTTGCTTCTTTGCAGTTTGGCACTTAAATTTAAACAAATGTCCCTCAAATTCGTATAGTTTAAATAGATTCATCTATATCCTTGAAGTAAAAAAATATTTTTATTTTTTCGCAGGCCAAAAATGATGCTGTTAATTTCATTCCAGGGTCATTTTTGAGTTTTTCGCTATCTTCTTCTACTGAAGAAACAGATGCTCAGTAATAACCGGAACAAAAGTATGACAATGAATCGTAAATAATTGCAGTCTCCGTTTTCTTCTACGAATCGATTGGATGGGGCCGAATGTGTTTCAAAGAAATATTCAACAAAAACGGTCAATCGGGATAATATTTGTGATGGGACCATAATTTTAACGTTTAATGCAGGATTTTTTAACATTGTTCTTATGGGTGTTTCGCCGGGACTATACAAAATGAACGCGCCATGCGGGAAATCGGTTAATGCGAGAACGTAAGTTCCGGGTTCCACCGTAAAAGGCCTTTAAAATGGTTTTTTAATTCGGTACTCCGCCCGCGAAGGCACGAACCCATTCTAAATAACAATTTTCATACAAGAATGAAATACCCGACCCGTCGTAAAAATACGACTAAATCACTGAACGAAAAACTTCTCACAACACAATGGAAGACATATTTTTCTGTCAAATGACGATTATCTAAAAATACCACACTTGAAACTGTATACAAATACTTTGTGTTTATTTCGTTTGACGAATTCATTACTGTGGTCTTTGACATGGGAAACGTTTGGGGATTTTGGGCATTTTGAAATACAGGGCTGAAGCGAGACATCGTGCATCAAACTATTGTCGTCTAGCACTGGCTGGGGCGGCGTAGTAGATGACTATATTTTATATTGGTAAAACTGCTAGAACTTTAATAAATATAAGAGTGGCTGAGCATTAAGCCACTTTTCGCTTAAAAATGATACCTTCGCCAATCATTTAATTCTTGAAAATCACACGTTTAATTTGGACTCGGGCATTATTGATTTGTTTCATACTAACAGGGGCGAATTTAAATTATTTTAACAAGAAATATTGGAAATTAATTGAGCTCAGCTTAACAGTTTGCCAATTTTAAACAATCAACTTCAGTAACCTAGTAAACCACTGTTGCACCCTTTTAAATAATTGTCATTTATTAATAATTCAAGCACTTACTATCATTTAAATACACTGAAATCAATCAACTCATTAATAATGGGTCAGAAAAAACCCTAGATTTATTCTAAATATTCCTATATTACTATAGGGTCATTATTTGAAAAATTCCTTTAATTATGATAAACCCACTTTGAAACTTGTTACATAAAATGTTCGCTAATTTATATTTTAATAGCAATTTAACTTACTGATCTACATCTATTTTTGTATATAAATGATACAAACTGTTTAAAACGCGTCAGTTCAGGGACATCCGTGCACTTGAAATGCCCGAAGATGCCGAAAGGCGAACCCCGGGTCGTTAGCGACAAAACTCATGAAAAAGTACAAAATGCAAACAATTCAAATTCAATTATGCTTAATTAAATAATTTCTTTAAAAAAATCCACATTAAAACGACAGCAAACTTGTTAAACTACATTTATTTACGTTTCGAACAGAATTTAGTTTCAATCTGATTCCAGTAACTGGGCATTATCTATAGATAAAGATTACCTTTTTTTAAGTCCTTAATGTTTGCATTAACTATACCTGGAATTGCTTATTATCTGGGTAAATTTAATAAATTTAAAATGTGTAATTAGTTTTAAAATTGTCTACTGATAACGCTCAACGACAGAGGTCAAGAACCTGAATCAATTTGCAAGATATAAGTATCTAGTTGAATCTTATCTGACCGAATGAACTACTCTGAGAATTAGGGGAACTGCACCGTTTCGTGATATTGGAGTTAAATCCAGGGCTGTGGAGTCGATAAAATAAAGTTCGACTTCAGCATTTACCAAAATCACGATTCCGACTCCAACATTTGCCAAAAACACGACTCCGACCCCTTGTTAAATCACCGGACCGGACTCACACTTTTCGAGTCTGGTAAACGGGTGGTAGAGTAGACCAATGGATACGAGTCTGGCAAAACATGCAAAAATAGAATATGGCCTTTTTAAATCCAGTGCCGACTCTGGTGGTTAGGGTCATGCCCCTACGATTAATATATAAATAGCTTTCGGTAAGCCACAATATAATACCGTTAGTTAGATTCCTATTTATTTTGTTGTTTATTACTCACAATCGCCATTTTAATTAACAGCTGTCATCCTGCAGTAACAACGTTCGCCGGCCCTTCGACAGCTTTTTCGATATTATTTTTAAATTTTGACAGCTATAGTTTCCAGTGGCGCGCAGAGAATTGAGCTCTCCGCAAAACTTTCTTTTTTTAGAAATAATCGCTACCATATATCGTCAACATTTTCACCTACATTGTCAATAATTACCTTGACCATAAGGACACTACTAAACATTAGAATGAGAAAATCAATTAACAATAATATTCACCTCAACCGTTTTTTGTGCTGTTGATTCGTTCCGCGGAAAATCGCACAAAAAAGCTATGGCTTACTAACCGCTTTACGTCGGTACGCATTTTCGCAGGACGCGTTAAACCGGAGCCCGCACATTTGCGCGATTACACGTCTTAGCGTACGGACTTGTGCCAACAGCGTAGAGCGCTTAGAGCGTATGAATGAGACAAAGGTGCCGCCGTCTTATCAACGATATTTAACGATGTCTGCTAACGAATGCCCGTCTGGGAGGCCGATTAATGACCATTTTTTGATAGCTTTTAATGTTTTTATCAATCTCCGTTTTGTTATATTTGGCTGTCATGACGATCCCTAGGGCCGAAAAAATATATCGCACATAATATTTGTTGACACATGTATTTTATAAAGAACATTATGATGTCGCGCCGAAATAATATTGTTGATAACAAAAGTAATAGTGTAAGTGTCGCCGATACCGACTATGCACACGATAAGGGGACATTTATTATTAATTTTATGTCTTGGCTACACATTACCAAGGCGCCATTGTAAATGGCTTCTGCGGATGCCTTTGAAGAAGCGCTCTACGCCCCGTCATACGCTTAGCACCAGGCCGTACCTTTACACTGTGCGATCGCACATATGTGTGATCATATTTATTGGGTTTTCTCTCTCGTTTATGAATGTTGGACGATCTGTGTAGACTTTGAACACACACTCATACATATATTCTTATGCTTAAGTAAATGTTTAAAAATAATTCAGATATGAAGTGGTTAACCCTCCCCATACTGTGCTAAAAACTTCCGCGAGCTCCGGTGATATGTATTTACTACACTATATGAAAAAGTTATTTAAAAACCGGAAAAATGTGAATATTTCTAGACATTGCTTTGATTGACTATGGTTGAAGTTGAAATATAACAATTTTGTAATCTAAGTGTCTGAAAAGAAGAAAAAAACATCGCAATTAGCTGCCGCTCCGACGTCTTCACCCGTCGGCAGTCGAATTCGTAATGACGAAATGAATGGCTAGTTCGAAGTCGATCACTTCTACGCATGCGCTTTCGCGCCGGAGCTGAACACGTGCAAAAGTACGCTCGCACTCGCGCTTACACACGCGCATAAATTGGAATACGTTTGTGTGTATGGGTGATTCTTTGCCCGATTCTTCCACTAATTATTTATTTCCATCGCTGCAAATGAATAACAATACATAACTGTAATTTTATTTAATACGTAATAACATTACTGAGGAATACAAAAATTCTCAGATCAGTATCTATTATATTTAATAGAAATATTCTCATTATTAGAGTCGAGTTGTAGTAAATACTGACACCGCCTTATGTGGTAGGTCATCAGAACTCTCTCGAACGATCTATTGTTCACCTCAGTCGATGAGTCAGTCGATATCAGAAAATAAATTCATTCTTATAATAATCTATATTGCAATCTATAGCGGTGCAATGTAGAGTTATTTCAATTTCTCTTATCTCTTGACGCCCGACAATGCATGTGCTTCATAAAAAGTTCATAAGGCGATAAATCATTCCTTATCAGCGGGCGCATGTGTTAACGATTTTTGAAACGGCCATTGTTGTTTCTTTCTAAAGTAACCGTTTGTTTTCATACAGCAGTGAGAGATTGGACTGCATTGAGAATGCACGCGTCTAATCCTCTCCCTCAGAATTAAATTCGCGTCAAATTCCTGATATCTTCTTCGCTATCGTAATATTTGTGTGTTGTATAACGTCTGTGTAAATCCTTAACGATTAAATAATACATAACGCTTTGAGATCGTCTTTTCTTTATAAGAGTGCCATGTTTCTCGGATAGGAGGCTCCTTCTCGATTTACGAGGGAGCCGGAATAGTCTTCTCAATTGGCGCCCAACGTGGGGCGCCAACAATTCTCGTAAATCGAGAAGGACATCCGACACTCAGAAGAGGGATTTTGGGACGGAGTAGGAGAAACATGGTACTTTATAAAGAAAATCAAAGCGTTATGTGATTTAATTTAACCATTAAAGATTTACACAGACGTTATACAACACACAAATATTACGATAGCGAAGAAGATATCAGGAATTTGACGCGAAAATGGTTAGGGAGAGGATTAGCGCGTGCATTCTCAATGCAGTCCAATCACTGCTGTATGAAACAAAGCTTTAGAAAGAAACAACAATGGCCGTTTCACATTGCTCTACATTGCTGCATAGATTGTAATTATAAGAATGTTACATCGACTTGAACAATAGATCGTTCGAGAGAGTTCTGATGACCTACCACATAAGGCGGTGTCAATACATATCACCGTGCAGCGAAGGTTAAGGGAACATAATTATGCACAAGGACGCATGTCTCAAGGTCACATTGTTATAAACAGGCGAAACTCTGGATTTTGCACGTACAGTAAGTGAACAACGCGCCGTCAATTTCGTTATTCATATGTAAATACATATATATTGCCATAAAGATATATTTAAACAAATAAAAAAATGTATAAAAACCCCGCATTACTTTGAAAGAGAGGTTTGAGTGAATTTGTGTTTGAACTTGAAAAATTAATCACAGGAATTGTAGATCATACGTTAAATTAATAATTATTTCAATAGATTCGGCGGTGACTACAGTATGTTATAGTTCATTTCAATAATATAAAAAAAAAAATCTACGTATTGTGTGACTATTCTTCACACGTGTTTCGACTCTTTCAGAGGCATCATCAAATTTACTATCGCAAACGTTGCTTAATAAGTTAATCAATACACAAATGTCACTAATAGTTAGAAAATACATAATCTTAATTATTTATAATTGTATATTTAACAATTTTAGTCTCTTGTTGATCAGGGTTGATGACAGCCAGTCTGTATGCTGAATTACCCTCAATATATTACATCAGCCATACTCAACCTGTGGCCCAATCACTTCTTATGTGCGGCCCAAAATAATTATACGTCACCGAATACTTTTTTGGTGTTGTTTTCAATATTGGGTTGCAATCGGTTGGTACAAAAACTGTACAAAAATGTGCCCTGCTTCTGCTCACATTATTCTCATCTACGTATCTCTGTGACTTGTCATGTTCTAAAATTAAATTTGCGAAGAGCGTATATAAAAATCGGCTTACTGATTCTCACCTTGATGGTGTATTAATTAAGAGTAACCTGTAGTAATCAGGAACCTGATTTGACGAAGATAGTTAAACGTTTGACTCAATATCAAAATTCACATTCATTTTAAGTAAGCGATTTAAGATTTTGGATACATTGGTATTTTTGTGTACTTTTTACGTATTTTTTGTTTGTTGATATTTTTTATTTTGAAAAATACATGATTACATATATGTACACTCTTGGGCCTCGTATAACACCTTAAACCGTGTTATACGAGGCCCAAGTGTATTTACAGTTTACTATAAATATGTTGCGGCCCACATAGCGATGCACAAATCAGGATGAAAAAAAGGTTTAGTATGACTGTATTACATGCTTAAAATCAGGACATTGTAGAGTCTTGTCATCAGTGACGGCTGGTGACGGGGTGCAAAAGGAAGATTCAACTATTTTTCCGTACTACGGAAGAGAAACAGTTGGTATTGCGAACATCTGAATTGAAAGTCCATGCTATAGAAGTGTTTTAAAATCCAATGAATAGGAGAGAACTCTTGCAAAAATGGTTGAATCTTCCTTTGCACCCCCCAACACCCCGTCACTAGCCGTCACTGCTTGTCATACATCCTTTTCCACGAACAAAGTTTTCAAGCTCGTTTATGGTTTGTTTATGTTTCGTCTCTCCCCAAATCGGATATTTTATATCCGTCAATGCTGGTTTTGACATCAGGATAGAATTTAGACCCTGCTGTTTCGATAACATCTCGTATCTGATGATGATCCTTAACTATTTAGGTCTTTTGTTGAGTTCATTTGGCTTGCTTGTTTACTGCGTGCGTGCATTGTTCCGCCATTTGCTATGATACTATGTACTTTGAAAAACATTATTTTATATAGAATTCAATGAAACGGCTCATTGAATGTTTTATTATGAAATGTTGTAACGCGTTTTACAGTGTACAAATTGCACAAATTTAATTGCTGAAGGTAGGGCTGACCCTATCGATGGAGTGATAAATGTAGGTATGTGTACACCTAAACCTTTTTTGTGCGGTAAATGCAGACACCTCCTAGTATGGTAGGACATCAGCACTCTCTCGAACGATCTTTTGTTCGCCTCAGTCAAGAGTTTAAAAATATCAGGAAATAAATTCATTTTTGTAATACGGGCGGCTCGCTCCCAAATGTCTCTGGCTGTGTCACTTCGAGTGCACGGTATCTCATATTAAGTGCAATAACCCATAAATAAAATTGCTTATCTCGCTTGACGCCCGACAATGCATGTGCTTCATAAAAAGTTCGTAGGCTTATCGGCGGGCGCACGTGTTAACGATTTTTGAAACAGCCATTGTTTCTTCTTTCTAAAGTAACCGTTTGTTTTCATACAGCAGTGAGAGATTGGACGGCATTGAGAATGCACGCGCCTAATCCCTCCCTAAGAATTAAATTCGAGTCAAATTCCTGATATCTTCTTCGCTATCGTAATATTTGCGTGTTGTATAACGTCTGTGTAAATCCTAAACAATTAAATAATGGATGCTAACCGCAACCATATAACGCTTTGAGATCGTCTTTTCTTTATAAGAGTGCCATGTTTCTCCTACTCCGTCCCCAAAATCCCTCTCCTGAGTGTCGGATAGGAGGCTCCTTCTCGATTTACGAGGGAGCCGGAATAAAGGTCTTCTCAATGCGTTCTGCGGAAAACCGCAAAAAATGACTTTATATGGGAACATATCATGTACAGAGAAGCCTGTGTCAAGGTCATATTGTAATAAACAGGTGTAACACTGGATTTTTTACGTACATTATGTGAACAACGCGCTGTTTATTACGTTATTAAATTTGTACGTTTATATAGTCCCTAAAACATTTTTTTTTAAAACCGCATAAATTCGAAATCGCACCAAAAGAATCGCACAAAAGTTTACATATTATACTATAACGTCATTTTTTGTTGAGGATTCCACGTTTTACTGATTTCAGATTCAACGCACCTATATGATGAATACTATGTATGTCTAAATATTTAAGCTGACAAACGATAAAACAAAAACTATCCAAAATTAGTGTTGTTGCAATATGGCCGCTCGTACAAATTTGAAGTTTCAGGCTTTTGTGGGCTGTTCGTAAAATTGAAAAATATAAAGCCAATAAAACGCTTTTCGTGTTTTTCTCGAAAAATCTAAAAGTGCATGGTTCTGCTTTTGATACTATACGGCTCAATTATTGTTGTTTGCCAAGAAAACCGTTAGATGTTATCGTTGTGATATGAAACAAGTGCTGACCAATTGCTCCTTATAGAGAGCGGACACGGGGGAGATGTTTCCTTTCATATTTATTTAATAAAGTTTTGATCATAATGAAATGTTTTAAATTTCGAATCGTAAAACATGAAAACAAACATGGCCGTATTTGAAACAATGGAATATTATAAATTCAACGCAGAAATTTTGTGAGATTGGCAAACACAATTTTTAATGAATAAAATTGTATTTCTTAAAAGAATTATAACAATCGATCGTAAATCATGATTTATTACACCAGGCCATGGAGTTTAAACGTGTGACAGCCATGGCTATTTTTGTTGTACACTGTTTATTGGTTAATATTTGAGCCAGCAGTGGCGTCACTTGTGTGAGGCTTTGTTATCCCATTCTTGGACCGGTGTGAAACGACAGTTACCGTCAACCATTGAAACATGCGACAAAATATCATACCAGGCTGAATTCAAATTTTGGATGAAGACTTCGCCGTTTTTTAAAGGTCAAGCATACAAGTATGTATTGAGATTTTGTCCATCATAAATCTCTGTTCATTTTAAAACAATGTACAATGTACAAGGAGAGACAACACTAGTTGAATACAAACGGTATTGGGTTGGTTTAAAACTGCATCTACTAGAAAGAAATAAAATACTTCATGATTCTTTGTGCCAAATTGTATATCAGAAATACAAGCTTATAATAATCACATTAAACTTTTGTTTTTTTCTATATAAATGAAAAGTTCATATTTAAAAAAATATTCAGAAGCTAGAGCTAATTTGTTTAACACAGGGTATATAAGAAACATTAACCAAACATACTTCAAATTCGTGTATAGAATGCACATTTTTTAATAATAAAAATAATCACCCTTGGCGAGCATTGTCAGGTGATAAGAAATACAACAAAACAGTGATATTTATACAAAGTTTAATTACTAATTACAAGGTATGACAAACAATTGGTATAATAACTAAGGAAATAAATTGAAACAAAATGTAAGAAAAATGTGCGAAACCGGTCCTGATCCAATAAATTTTATGTGGAATAAGTACTAAAAATGTTTGATTATTTTTATTTTAATGCCATTCCACCCAGTATTGACAGTGCAAACCTTAAAAGTGTCATTTTTCAATGTCTGAATAAAATAATCTTCATTAAAAATAGGCATAGGTTCCCAGTGGCGGTGGTGACGGGGTGTTGGGGGGTGCAAAGGAAGATTCAACTATTTTTCCGTACTACGGAAGAGAAGCAGTTGGTATTGCGAAAATCTGAATTGAAAGTCCATGCTATAGAAGTGTTTTAAAATCCAATGAATATGAAAGAACTCTTGCAAAAATCGTCACCAGCCGCCACTGTAGGTTCCT
Source organism: Himalopsyche kuldschensis (assembly GCA_028554975.1). Lineage (NCBI taxonomy): Eukaryota > Metazoa > Arthropoda > Insecta > Trichoptera > Rhyacophilidae > Himalopsyche > Himalopsyche kuldschensis. The sequence goes on from JAHFWI010000028.1 coordinate 411,831, forward strand.
TACCACTGGCGTAACCTCACTTAAAACGATTGCTTTGCCAACGTGCGCTGAAAAGGTTTGTCGCCACTGTGAATTTTACCTTTCCGAGATTCGTTCCCTTACAGCGGCAGGCAGTGACGGCTGGTGACGGGGTGCTGGGGGGTGCAAAAGGAAGATTCAACTATTTTTCTGTACTACGGAAGAGAAACAGTTGGTATTGCGAACATCTGAATTGAAAGTCCATGCTATAGAAGTGTTTTAAAATCCAATGAATAGGAAAGAACTCTTGCAAAAATGGTTGAATCTTCCATTGCACCCCCCAATACCCCAATCACCAGCCGTCACTGGCGGCAGGTGAGGTGCGCCCTTTAAAGGGGAATTGTGTTATTTTTTTTCCTTTTTTCCAATATTTACGAGAGCTAAGTCGCACACGCTTATAAATAATATGGCATATGGATTTGGTTGGTTGACGTCTGCATATTGGGAACCAGACGGAAATGTTTTTTTTTATTATTTAATGAAAAGTTTTTCGTACTTACATAAAAAAAATACAATGTATTTTATTGATTGAAATCTTACCATTGTAAAGGTAATTTAAAATAAAAACATAATCTTCCGGTTTTTTATAATTTAGTGATAATAAATTAAATGGAGCAGATATATGTAAATCTACCCAGAGAACAATAATAAAGTATTTATTTTGAAAAATCCAGCCTGCGCCTAGCACTTTTCTTCTGAATCTAAATTGCGCCCGGAGCCACAATAAGGTAAAGAACCTCTGATCTAGATTATCAACAAGAATAGGACCGGTTTTAGCTTCAGTACAGGCAACTCTTTTAATCTTCAAAACTTCGGTACGTGCATTTATTATGCATTGTTTGATCGATATTTAGTCCCTTGTACATGAGACAAACATGTGCAGTACTGAGTGAAATAAAATATCCAACAATGTCTAATTAATATGATGTTTTTTTGCCGCCCGCATTCATGAACGCCTGCAAAAGCGCCTTTAAAGTTATGCCTTTTCCCGAAATAACTTTGCGAATATCTTTTAAAAATACAAAACGACAATTGAACAATATTACAAAAACAAAAGCGCGTTTGCTGCCTGCCATAAATTTCAATTGAGGCGGGCTCGTTTTAAATTTAGAGACTGCAAGTTAAAACAGTTGTGCAAACACATATTAATTATTGTTTTGTTTAAAAAGTGTCACCTGCATCGTCTGCTGAGAAAAATGCACCCAGCCAGTCTAATAAAATATTTTCAAATGATACTCGAACGGAAATATGCCAGAATTATTTGCCCAGGTGTTTTACATTGTTATTTGTCTGAGATAATATGTTATTCAACAATTATTTTTACCGGTTTGAATCTTAATGGGATATCAATAATAGTTTATTTTGTCATTTTTATGTTTGCTACAATAAAAAATCATTTCTTAGGAGGCGGTTCAATGTGTTTTCTTTCGCAAATAATACATTTAATGTTTGATACATCCTTCGTGGAACTGTATTCAGATAATGTGAATTTGAGATAAGGTTTAATACAATACCGTTATTACCAATTATTATATAGTGGCAACTAATTATTTGGTCGGGAAATATTAAATGAATGGTCAGTAATAAATACTTTAAGCGATCGGTAAAACAAAACGGTCAGTTAACAATTATAAATGGTGCATTTTTGCTCATCTAAATTAAAACAACTCAATGGTATACTTGGTCTCAAATGTTTCAAGGTTTTCTTTGGGATCTTTTATTATCATAATTCCAACAATTAAAGACTATAATATTATCTATTCATACCTTGTCATAAATTTGTCTCTTACGAACATATTTGATAAAATTCACAAGCTGTCAAACTGAAACTTAATTATATTTAAAAACCAACCGATTTTAATAAATTACTAAACATTATAAATACAATACTGACCGTTTCGTTTAATAACTGACCACATTCATACTGATACAATGAAAATTGACCGTTTATAATATTAACTGACCATTTTGATTTTTCACTGACCATTGATTTATTTCATTGACTGAAGCTTGAATTAGATACTGACCCATTAAATACACGCCTTATGCTTCTCAATTTAATAATCTTACACCGTTCATATGGCATATAATAATCAGACAGCGCGCATAATGTAATTTGATTTTACTCATACAAAATTAAATAAAAATGTTGGCAGGCTAGTAAAATGTAAATCTGTAGAATATATTCATATTACGTTTTATTACTATTTTTATAACTGGCTAATTGTTGCTTCATGATAATTTAAAAAAGATGTTATAGCTACGTACTTTTTTGATTACTAATCGCCATAGCAACGAGAAAAATAATCAAGTCTTAGGAATCTAAATTTTTTCAATAATATAATAGAGTAATATAAACTTTTGGCTGTCAATGTCAAAAGGGGTGTTTATTGATTGATGAAATAATTTAATGCAGTTTATACTTTATTTCGTCAGTAACATTTTTAATTATCCCACTTAACCCTCAATAAGTGTATCAAATTATAATATTCCATTTTACCTCCTATAATCCCAGTGGCTTGGCATAATACTATACCGAATTTTTAAACCGCTCGAAACATATTAGATTGAGTTCTTACCAGGGCTGTGGAGTCGGTAAAAAAAAGTCCGACTCCAGCATTTACCAAAACCCCGACTACAACATTGACCAAAAACACGACTCCGACTAAAAAAAGGTTAATATCGTCACTTTTTTCCCTAAATATCCTATTTATGCGTATTCAATTGAATATCAGCCGTATCAATGCGGCCAAAAGCCAAATTTGACATATTAAATGCAAAAATAAAAAGTTCAAACTTTTCAAAATTTCCGACTCCGGGTACGACTCCGGCCAAAACGCCGCGACGACTCCGACTCCGACTCCACAGCCCTGGTTCTTACATAACACCAGTCTTCTTTATTAATGTTTTTTTTAATGAATTCATTCTTAATTCGCTCGTTAAATAAGACGAAACCATGTGCTGAAGGCAGTCAACCTTTTGTATATCAAATAAACGACGTTAAAAATTTCATTTGAATTTTCTTTTGAAACAAATTGACTGTAACTCTGCCTATTCAATAAATTTGGTTCAAAATGTCTCGAAATTAAACAATAAGGATAATACACTTTACTTATCAAGTCTCGTCGCTACAGACTGACCACGCTACTTATGCACTCGAAAGAGAGGTGCTGTGAGAATGTTCTGAATGACGCCCACAAAAAAAAAGATTGCCAGAGTTCGAAAAATTTTCATTCCTTAATTTGATATAGACTGAACTCGTGGGCTAAGTGCGGTAGAAAGATTCTTATGTATTTATTTCGTATTAACGGCTGCCGCACACTCGAGTGAACTGTTAAAGAAGTCAGAGGGTTGTTTGTTTAAACCAGGGCTGTGGAGTCAGAGTCGTGGCGTTTTGGCCGGAGTCGGGAATTTTGAAAAGTTTGAACTTTTTATTTTTGCATATAATATGTCAAATTTGACTATTGGCCGGATTGGTAGGGTTGATATTTAATTGAATACACATTAATAGGAAAATTAGGGAATAAAAGTGACGATATTAAAACTTTTTTAGTCGGAGTCGGAGTCAGACTTTTTTTTACCGACTCCACAGCCCTGGTTGTTTGTTTAAACTGCTTTATAAAATATTTTAAATGTGTTCTTTTGCAGAACCCTTAGTGTGTAGATATATTTGTGTCGTTCCGAGTTAAAACTTTCGTATGTTTTAATTTAATTTTAACAGACGAATTAAAATTAGACACAAATTGCTTGCGGCAAACTGTGGATGGAATATGATTCGTTTACTACAGCCTAATTATATTTATTACGGTTTTCTGAGTTAATAATTCGTAACGATGAATAATTTCAGTACATTTGACTATAAGTAAAGACTGCTAAAAGTGTTTAAATTATGAAGAAAATGATTAATCTAAGTATGGTTTCTTTTGCACCACGTCAATAGCAGTATAAATCATCACTCTGAAGGTATTCACTGTCAGTACTTTTGTCAATGCTGAATGGCATTATAATAAAAATAAAAAATATAACATTTTTCGTTTTTATTCCACATGAAATTTATTACATCAGGACCGGTTTCGCTCATAGTGAATATTATCAACTGATGAAATGCTCGCCATGAGCAAAATCTGTCCTGATCTTATAGATTTAATGTGGAATAAGTACTAATTTTTTTATTAGTTAAAGTCATGTTATTGAAGAATTTTTTCAAAGAACTTTATTTCGTCTCTGTCCAGTTATTCATAACAGTATATTTTTACGAAAAATTTTAATTGGTAAAACCAGGGCTGTGGAGTCGGAGCTTTTTGGCCGGAGTCGGAGTCGTCGCGGCGATTTGGCCGGAGTCGTAGTCGGAAATTTTGAAACGATTCAACCTTTTATTTTTGCATATAATATGTCAAATTTGGCTATTGGCCGGATTGGTAGGGTTGATATTTCATTGAATACCACACATCGATAGGAAAATTAGGCAAAAAAAGTGACGATATTATACCTTTTTTATTCGGAGTCAGACTCGAATTTTTTTGTACTTATTCCACAATTGATTTCGTTTATCTGTTTCACTTATAACTGATAAGAATGTTTTATTGAATGAAATATAATGTCTTTCAAAAGTGAAGTGCTGGCTGGTAAATTGATGTCGGTCACAGAGTTATACTGAAAAATATCTACCGGTCGGCAAACTAAAAACAATTGAGTGACACTGATTTAGACAATATGGTATAGTCACTATATTCCAAGATCCTTTTTTATCTGTGTATGCTTTCAGAGAAGATATCATCAATGGCATACTAGATGCCGCATTATAAAATGAAACGAATAAGCAAACTCATTCCGGAGAGGATAGAATAGGTACCGTAAAACGGGGTCAATAGAGACACTTTTTACCCTTCACGACTATGTATCTTCATACCTGCGCCACATAATTCAAATATGAATGGTTTGAAACATGTTTCTATGGTCCTACTACACATTCATGACAATATTTTTGAAATATTCACTATCGTTATTAGGACACAGTTAATTTTGTTCGATGTCTCTATTCACATTGAATCGGGGTAAATAGAGACGAGAGAGGGTGAATAGAGATACTACAACAGATTGTAATGATTGGAATATATGAACCTCTATTCTATACCAGTCTCTATTCATTCCGTTTTACGGTACTTATTAACCAAAAAAAACATGATAGGTTTTAATTTTGTGCAACAAGATAAATAAATTTATTAGGGGTCAAAAAGTAAGGATGCACAAGCATCGAACTTAAACATGTTTATTTCAATTTTGCCAATCATTTAGTTGGTTTGGTTTTTGTCATTCGAAAGATAGTATTATAGTCATTGTAAAGAATTATAAATAAATAGTAAAAAATACATTGGATACTTAAGTAAAGTTGTGCTGAAGTTCAATCCTTGTTTTTGTCTCTATTCACCCCGTTTTACCGGCACCTAAAAATAATTTACCTTGCTAAGTAAACATAATATTCCGTGGCACTTCAATACATAAATGACGCTTAACAAGACAGGTTGAACAGCTTCTTGATAAAATAACAAAATTCTCTCATCCGTAACCCGCCGTTTTTAAATACCGAACTATTCAATTCTTTAAATTTTCTTTTTTGTTTCTTTATGTAAGCGGTATTGTTAAAATGCCACCTTGTTGCAGTGAAAGGTATCTTTAGAATTCGTCCCCGTTCCTACTTTGATGAATTTATACCATTGTTTTTCAAAAAATATATTCTTCAGTTGTTTATTAAGGTCTCGAGTTATTTTCTTTTTGGAAAAATGTTTTATTTTATAGTTGTCAAAATAGCAGACAATTTTAATATATACAATTAAATAGTTAGTCTTTTTCATTTCACACTATATTCGTCGAGATTTGTAATATTCAAAATAATAGTAATGTAGTCTTATATATAAAAATTAATATTTGTTTGTTTGTTTGTTTGTTCGCACCCTATGCGCTGCCATACCGTTCATCCGATCGCAATGAAACCTTGACAAGCATTTTGCTTGCACTTGCGCGGAGGTTTTTGGCATAGTAAAATTAGCTTACAGTAGGTCTTTTATAATTTACAACAATCAATGTTTTTTTTCATTTTTTATGCGCTGCCATAACGTTCATATTGAGAAAATATTGTTGCACTTGCGCAAAAGTTATAGGGATATTACAATTAACTTTCAGTAGGTGGCGCGTGTCGACCCATATACAAAAGGCAAACAGCAAACGTCAAATGTCATCGATACCAATCAATGTTAGTGCAATTATTTATCTTAAATATTGTGCAGCCGAAAGCACTTAAATAAACACAAACACTTTCTTTATTTAAGTGGCATTGCAACGCTTGCCAGGCTTGTTGACAATATTTTTCTCATGCACGATTAAATATGATGGTGTGCGTAAGACGTTTATGTCACCATTCTGCGTTTCGGCGAACTTTTTGACACCGATCCTTGACCAATTTGGTTATTTTTACAATAGTCTTTGCTTGTTTGTACTTGACTGCCGATACTGGTCGAATTTTTTTTTTGAAAATGATGTGCATTAAAATTTTATTTCAAATGATAGCATCGATGCAAATATTATGATATTGATGTGCAAATTGTTTCGCAACCGATATATTCCTTTTTGTGTTGGCCATATTGATCGTACATATATGAATGTCACCTTGCAAGTCTGTCTATTTGTTTTAACAAGCTGAAACCTGGCTGATTTTATTTTATTGCAACTACACAAGCCGCTTGGGTACTTTTTTCGTATGAGATGGAAAGATGTCTAATATGTATCCTGAATCATCAAAGCAATTGGTTGCTTCTAATAATAAAAAAACGCACCTTCAATTGTTTAAATTATCAAATGAATGATTTTCTCCGTGTCTATTTTATCCCGGCCCGTAGCGCAGAGGTCAAGGTCATTGGCTTCCGTGAAGGACTATCCGGGTTCGATTCCCGGTACGAGCAGATTTTTTTATTCGATAATTCGATTATGTTCGAAGGCATTGGATGTTTTTGTTTTTGCTCAAAATCCTTTCTCACCTTTCCGTTACCAAAAAGAGACGCATAGCGAGAGCTATTAGCTAACCACTAGTCCTGTCCAAGTCCTCATATCCTTAAAAACCCTACTCTTCGTAGAAAACACATGTTGAGATAAACTCCGTGAGCAGTCCGTATGCTCCGAGTTGGGAGCTGACATGGTAATATATATATAAACATACCTGCGAACATCTTAGGCGATATTTTAAATTTAGCTGGGTAATGCAGCATGCAGGAATCATATTTTTAAACTAGCATTATCAAATTTTAAAATTGAATCTTAACTTATTATTATTGAGTCAAAGGGATAATCATTCATCCCTATCACCATTAAATGGCCAAGTATATCATTATGTGTTGAAATTTATATTCACACGACAACGGTAAGATAACATCCTAGGTCGGGAGTTATGCAGTCAAATTCCTCGTTTTTCGTCGGGAATTAGCTTTTAGGGCGTTTTAATTTTTCCCTTTTGTTAAAATAGCGGGATATTTCTCGGAAGAGCATGCAAGCTCAGGTAAATTCGCCGTGGGGTGTAAGTTTAGCGAGCACACGAAATGAGACACCCATTGTTCTGGATTGCTACATTTTAAAAGATTCATCCTTTCAAAGCACCTCTATTCACCTCAGTTTCATTTTGTTTTACTTTAAAAGTTGTAACGAAAATTTAGGATTCGCTATTTAAATATAACCTCCCCACCCATATAGAAAATATTATGTACTACTTAATAAAGTACATCCTTGATTAAATAACATTTTTTTAAATTCAATATTTTATTTGATCATGATATCGCCTTTCCCAAGCCAAAAGAGCGTTAGTGACACATCGATACTTTTTAGGAGAGAAAAAAGAGTGAACAAATATTGTGTTAATTAGAACAACTTCGTTTCTTCACTTCTTTCCATGTATTGGAGTTTTTGTTAGGAACATCATTTTGACAGTCAGCATATTTTTTTGTGAACCTAACCTCATATTCAACTCAGAATCATAAAAATGCTACTAAAGTCTTTTTGGCTTGGTTAGGACTATATATTCGGGGCAACAGTTTTAATGAAAGCTCCAATGGATAGCTATTGGTTAGAGGTCTGCACGGGCTCGGGTTTGGCCCGCGGGCCGGGTCACGAAGGTTTGGATTGGGCCCGGGCCGGGCTTGGACGCAAGTATACAACAAAATATAACAAAAATCGGGCTATTTTCGAATGAGTTCACCATTATCCTAAATCTAAATTTAATACTATAATAAACGTCACGTACTCGTATTAGTCATCTTTTCGACCCATTCGAAAGAACAAGATGCATTGTTTTGAATTTAATGACTTATTTTAGTATTTTTTTAATGATTTCTGCTTCATAGGAGTTTGTACAATACACATAATGAATTTCATAATATGATCCTGACTTCAGTATTCCTTATATGCTTATTTCGATCGGTCGCAATTCGATTTGTTAGATTGATTTTTTTTTAATTTACCGGCAAGATATGGGCTTCGAAAATATTGAGTTTATTCAGTCAGTAAACACCCACGGGAAAAGTGAAGTGTGGAAATCATTTAGTGAAATCATAGAGGTGGCTACAAACAAAAAAGTTAGATACGTTGAGTGTATAAAATTATAAATGCATTTTCAGCTTTTCTAGTTCAAAAACAAGAACTTCTCATTTGTGTCGTCATTCCTGTAAAACAAACAAAAACTAATTCTAATTAGGAAGAAATGATTTTCGCACAACTGCACACACACGATAATTGGTGATTCAATTTTTATTAGAAAAAAAAAATCGGATTTTTTTCGGGCAAGGTTGCAAAATGTCGGGTTCGGGTAAGATTTTTGGAAATGGTCTCGGGCCCGGGCCGGGCCTGGTTGGAGGTCTTCGGGTTCGGGACGGGTGAAATTTCAAAATTTCGGCCCGTGCAGACCTCAACTATTGGTTATAGTTGATGGAAACTGGTGAAACTCTTACGAAGATGATTATGGTAAGTCAATAATCTATACGGATTTCTTCTAAAACAATAAGAAAAACACGTCAAAAAATCACACAGGAAACTGTTTTATAACAATTAGTTATGAAAATTCAAGAGATGTATGAATTGTCATTAGATTATGATCGATAAATATGTACGTTGAAATCTCATTCTTCAACAATACAAAGGAACAAACCAACCCCATTTTCACCTGCCATGATACCGTATTGGATTACTAGTATTGCTACCCGGCGTCGCTCGGACTAAGCGACCAATAATTATTTAATGTTATATCATTCGACATAATTATGTATATCACAAAATCTAACATCCAAAATAGATCAATTGTAAGGTGTTGACTACTTCAATCAATACTTGGTGGAAAGGCATTATAATAAAAATAATAACACATTTTTTAGTACTTTTTCCACATCTGATTTATTTCATCAGGACCGGTTTCGCTCATGGCGAGCATTATCAACTGATAAGTAATACAATTAGGACAGTGGTATTTATGCAAAAGTTAAGGATGAAAACAAGTTATGACAAACAATTGGTAAAGCAACTAAGCAAATAAATTAAGTAAATTACAAGACAAATAGACTAAAAATAAAATGTTCAAGACCTCTTAGCAATGCAAAACTAAAACATCAAAAATCAATTAAGTATGAATTTAACATTAACAAAGTAAAAGCCCAAATATTAAATGAATTTAATAAAAATAAATAAATCTAATGTCTGTCAACCATAATTAGATGGAAGTCCCGGCAATGAGTTCAAATGAGTCAGTACCTGTAACAGAATAAAAGCCATATCAATTCTTACAAATTAAAATCAAAGAAAGGAAAATAAACATTTTATTGTAATTTACTTAATTTATTTGCTTAGTTGCATTACCAATTGTTTGTCATACCTTGTTTTCATCCTTAACTTTTGCATAAATACCACTGTCTTATTGTATTACTTATCAGTTGATAATGCTCGCCATGAGCGAAACCGGTCCTGATGAAATAAATCAGATGTGGAAAAAGTACTAAAAAATGTGTTATTATTTTTATCCAAAATAGAGTTAAAATAAAATCACAAACTTTACTTAATTTGATGACAGCCCCATTCTCGCCCATTAAAATGTCCAAATTCAAGGAAAAAATCTAATTTGCTGTCGAAGAAATGTCCAATAATACCTTCACGTAAATAATAAACATTATTATTAATAATAAAAGCCGTGAAAACTTCTGTAGAAAACTAATTTATTACATTTTGACTAAATGTCTTCGCCGATAAAAATTCAAACATATTTTCTTTCATATTCGTTTTTATTGCAACTTAATGACCAACAATGCAAAAGGGAATTACAGACCCACATACATACGCCGTTTCGGTTTTATATATAAGATTCAGTATGTATAGTTACTTCTTGATCCTATACTTGACACCGATTTCATTTCAGAATGATGGGTTGCAATTTTTCAAAGTGATTCAAATAGTATTGTGATAAAAACAACATCTTAGCACGTTTCAAACTAGCCAATATTCGATTTAAAAATAAACATAAAGCAAACCATTTGCGACACGCGCTGGTCATTTTATTGTCCTCGTTATTATTTTTATTGCTCACAATAATACTAATCCTTACAAAGATAGATCCTTTGTTAGAACGAAGTGGAGGCATTACGACGGTCATCGCTTTGTTGCACTGTTTTTGCTTACCTGGAATCGGGAATAGAAGCGGCATCTGTATCCTCCACAGGTAAACTCGGTTACCAGAAATCCTAATTTTGCGGCCTGCTCCTTTTGGAAGTAATGAATTATGATGGCTGATTCAGGTGCCGTTTGAATGATAAGACAACAAATACTGTGAAACCCTATGCATCGCTTTGGTGAACATATACATCTATGAATAATATAAAATTTAAAATAACTTTGATTATTCCACGTATTGTGTAACTAACTGTGACACGTGTTTCGCCTCTTTCAGAAGCATCTTCAGACTTACTATCGCAAAGTTTGCTTAAGTAATGAAGCAAGATAAATTCTAACATTCTAACATTTTAAATTACAAAATGGATAAAGGAAACAAGGAAGGGGTGATAGAATCAAAACAATGCAATAACATAATGATACTAATAAGGTGCAATCACTCAATCAATTAGATTGGGATTTTTTTCCTTTTAAGGGACGCAAGAGAGGGTTATAGAATTGAAACAAAGCAAACAAATATATTTCTAATGACGTTAAACATTACAAACTAATAAACTATAAACTAATGAGCTGCAATCAATCAGTTTGGTTGGGTGATTGCTCTTTTGAATTGGGAATAATGTAAGCAGAGACGAGCATCCTGTCCTGTTACGAATATTATTTAATAATATATCAAATGAATGAATAATCAAAGTTATTTTAAATTTTATATTAAAATGAACTTCCACAAAGTTACCGCCGAAACCATCGAAAATATCTTTGAATACGTTATTTGTTTAAGAGGATAGACTTTCATTATCTGATAGCTCAGTATTGTCAAGACACGACACTTTATTAAGAATAATATTGATACCGTATCGTATTTTAGGACTTCAAAACTCTCTCGAACGATCTATTTATCACCTCAGTCTATGAGTTTAAGTCGATATCAGGAAGTAAATTCAGTCTAATCATACTCTATATTGAAATCTATAGCGATTCAATATAGAGTAATTTTTAAGTTTGTCAAAGCGACATCTCGGCGCGGCGTCTCCTTGGATGTATACGCACAGCCGTCTCGATCTAAATATAGCTGACTCTTTTACGCCCTGGCTGCGTGAGATACGTGATATTTCACGCAGCCTCCGCTGGACCGGAAACAAATGGTACGGCTAGCGCATCTCGAGACGAGATGCTGCGCCGTTCGGATAGCGACCAAGGAGATACTACCCGCTTAGAACGGGCGGTAAGGCGCAGATAAGAGCCGGTTTTATTTTCAATAGTCAGTCACAGCTAGAGGCTAGGAAGCTGTGAGGGTGCACTTATCAGATAAGCCTTACAGTCTTGGTTCAGGGGATTCTGCCAACTGTCGGTCCTAGAAGTGGCCCTCAAGCTCCTCATCCTCTCCCTAAGGATAATCCTGATATCGCCTTTGTCAAGGCGAGAAGGTAATCGCAACCGTTCCTTGCAACTTTTATCTAAATTCAGTGTCATCTATATTCCTTGTATAATTGTCTAAATAATTAATTAAATTGTGCGAGTGCTAACCGCACTTGTTTTACCCTTTGAGATCGTTTTTAAATCCGATCATCCTACTTTCTCCTCCTCCGAATCCTAATTTCCTCTACCCGAGTGTCAGGTCGGAGGCGGTCTGTCATTTTACGAGAGACTTGAGATCGAGGTCGTCTCAATATTCACAATGAAATTGACGTTGTTAGGTAATTTTTCAGTATGTTATTGAATGAATGAAGTTGCGTCGATCTCACAACTCACAAGATCAAATCAATTCGGATTGCACCGCTATACCCACCACAGCTGTCAAATAGTTACCAATAAAATACGCACGGCTTGACAAATTCTAATTTTGAATAAACTCGCGCGAGAAAGAAGAGCTGCGTTCATCACAGACGACTGTTATTTTCTTCCTCCTTTAATAAATAATGACAGCAGTGTGTCGTTCTTCTTATTATCATCTCATCCTACGTGTTGTAGAATTATAAACATTGTAAATTTACCATATTTATCTTATTTACTCTCACGGCAAACGAGATTATTTTAAGATACCTAGTGTGTAATATGTCGTAGAAGTTTTAAGGTCAATATTTACATCCTTTTGATAAGGTAGGTCACCACCGTTTAACTTATTTTTCTGGCAACAAATTATGTTGTATCATCTCTCGTATTATCATTTCATTGTTGTTATAAAAAAAATATGCAATCTATTATGCGATTTCGTTTCGCCTTGACATTCAATTTAAACAATAAATTGCTCTCCAAGCTAACAGCGTTGCCAATTTCATCAATATCGTATATTTGTGTATTAAAAAAAGACAAAATAAAATGTGTATATTACTGGGACTAGCTATAAATTTTGAAGGTAATAAAACAACAAGAATAATGAAGCTTTGGAAAAAATTTCAATATTTTAAACAGGGCAGTGGAGTCGGTAAAAAAGTCCGACTCCGACTTCAGCATTTTCCAAAGCCAAGACTCCGACTTCATCATTGACCAAAAACACAACTCCGACTCCGACTAAAAAAAGGTTTAATATCGTCACTTTTCTTCCTTATTTTCCTATGTATGTGTATTCAACTATACATCAACCCTACCAATCCGGCCAATAGCCAAATTTGACATATTATATGCATAAATAAAATGTTCAAACTTTTCAAAATTTCCGACTCTGAGTACGATTCCGGCCAAAACGCCGCGACGACTCCGACCAGTGACGGCTGGTGACGGGGTGCTGGGGTGTGCAAAAGGAAGATTCAACTATTTTTCCGTACTACGAAAGAGAAACAGTTGGTATTGCGAACATTTGAATTGAAAGTCCATGCTATAGAAGTGTCCAATGAATAGGAAAGAACTCTTGAAAAAATGGTTGAATCTTCCTTTGCACCCCCCAACACCCCGTCACTAGCCGTCACTGCTTGTCATACATCCTTTTCCACGAACAAAGTTTTCAAGCTCGTTTATGGTTTGTTTATGTTTCCGTCACTGACTCCGACTATATAAAGCAACGATTTATATTAATTTATGTAATGACTGTTAAACTTTTTTTAAATCTGGCTTTGACCTGTCCATTTTCGAATCTCGATTTTTTTTTAAACTAGGTTCGGACCCCTGCCCTATCCGGTGGCTTTTTTTAGTTATCTTAAAATAAATGATAAATGGAATGAAAGAATCACAAAAAATCACTTAATAATCAACTTTCATCCCGGCAGTAGGTAAAGTAAGTTTATGCAATGCAATTATTTGAACTTTGTATGCATTTGTGCGTATTTTCAGTCTGCTAAGATCTTATCATTTCAAAAATAATGTCGGTTACTCGTTTAAGTACGAGTTAATTTATATTACATAATACATATTTCTACATCATCACATCCAGCCGGTTGTAAAGTTCTAAATTTGAAATGAAGCATTTGTTGTGAGGGCTACGTTCACATATTTTTGATTACATTGGGCTTACTTAATATAATATTGTAATTATGTTCGCAGCTAACAGCCATAAAGTATAATAAACAGGTGAATCTTCATTTGGATAAAAGCATGCCCATTCAATAAATTATTACGGCATATTTTATCATAATACAAATGTATGATGTAAAGAGGCATTCAATTATTGCATACGTTGCGATGATGACACATGAATGAACATTATTAACATTGCCTTGAGCGTTCTACACATGTTGGTTTTTTTTTTATGAAAAAATCTATTAACCAGCAAGAACCACGCGTTAGCTTTATAATTAATATTAGCGGAGGAGTGCAAATGAAAGTGTTGTCATCGCGTCTCGCTTTAAGTGGGACATCTTCAATAATTTGAGCTGACGTTCCTTGTAATTTCAAAGAGGTGGCCAACCTGGCAACACTTAAAACAAATTGTTCGATTCAATTATCGCATTCAAATTCTCAGCTCCAATCGAAACTTTCATTCTGACCAGGGCTGTGAAGTCGTTTAAAAAAATTACGACTTCGACTCCATCATTGACCAAAACACGACTCCGACCCCGACTAAAAAACGGTGAATTTCGTTACGTTTTTTTACAGTCATATGTATTATCAGTGAAAAAATATAGTCAAATTTGACATATTATATGCAAAAAATAAAAAATTCAAACTTTTCAAAATTTCCGACTCCGAGTTGGACTCCGAGCAAAACGCCGCAACGACTCCCACTCCAGCAAAAAAAACCCGACTCCACAGCGCTGATTCTGACGCACTAGAGCATCTATCTATAGCAGAGTTTCAAAACTTTTATTGCATTATAATTCCTTCACATGAGTCGAATTTAATATAGAAACTATTCTGATTTTCGTATGTAAGAATAAATTTGTTAAATTTACTGTGAATTTTAAACTCGCGCTACATCTTTGATCTAAGCTGCTATCGTCCAATCGAATCATGTGATCGATATAATATATCACAGTTGGATGAACTCATCGTACCCGGCCTTCTTCTCGATCAAAGGCTTCATTTGAGAAGCTTATAAACCAGGTTATCTTTCAGTTGAATGGAGTCTGACCATGCCTGAGCAGGAGTGAAAGTAGTATGATAACTAAGCCATTACAGAAACTGTTTCTACAATAGAAATTAGAATGCCTGTATGATAAGCCTGATCCGATAATCATTGATATCTAACAAAATAAAACAAATGTCGTTAGACTTGGCCGCGCAAAATTGCAGTGCATAAGGTTTCATCGTTACATGCAACTTAGCAAAGGTATGTTGATATTGGTGGCGTGAACGTAAATTTCTGAAAATAAACATTAAGCACCAGAAATCGACCCTGGAAACTCTGTTAACTGATTTAAGTTCTTGCCGATTAGTTGGAGATAGAGATTGCAATACTCGACAAATAGATTATAATATGCATTGAAAATCATTATTTGAATTCGTATATAGGGATCATTATTGCAAATAACAACGCCTGACTTAACGAAGGACCTGGTAAACGCTGCTCTTTCTTAAATTTATAGCGTATATCGCATTTTCAAAACCGGTTTTTCGTTATTGAAAAATCAGCAAAATTACCGAGATTTCGGTTAACCCGATATCGATACCCCATGATGCAGGCAGATACTGGCAGACTGACAGATATTTAACCTTATAGAACCCTACGGTCTCGTATGAGACCAGTAATTATGGTGCACTTCGCTATCGGGTTACACTGATTTATGATAATAATTTTCAACATATGAATATTAGCTTTCATAAATAACGTCTTTGAAATACCGATCCATAATTTTATTTTCGGTTTCGTTAAATATTTTTGTCATAATAAAGAATATAAACATCTGCAATGCAAGGTTGACTCTTGTGATATGCGTTATGCTATATCCAGTGGACCGTAACAAAACAGCTTTATTCACACCGCACAATGTATTTCATTGCGGATACAGACTTTTTTAATAACTAGAAATTTATCCTTTGGGATGACTGATTCTTTTTTCAAGATAGCTGTAGCTAAAATGGATTCATTTATTTGTTAATCTAGTGAATTATAAACTCTACAAGTTGCGGTGCTGGTCTTTTTTCGTAAATTATAAGCAATCTTTTATTTTGCTAATGCTTTTTATTTTAGCCACACAGGCTAACATTTTTAGAGATATAATTATTTTTATAAGAGCTATGCGGATATTTCGCAAAAATGCTCGGGCGTTTAAAGGTTAAGTGTAAACTTCTACGAGAATTTTAAAACAAATTTAATTATCAATATGATTACATTGCGTATCGTTTTGTTGGAAACTGTAATCAAATTAACAGAATTACAGCAGGAGACGTTTTATTCTTCAAACACAATCTATACGCTCTATTTATATTTGAAATTCTACATAGAAGATATCCCCTATCTTTGGGGATTCCTGCTAATTACCATATTATTTTCGACGTTTGTTTTGTTGTCAGTTGAGAGAAGATCATTAGAGATCGTGTTGGAATTTTCCACAAAAAACGTAAACATGGGCGTGTTTTTTTGTTTCACCGGCGCCAATTTTCTGTCATCAGAATGCTGTGTTAATTTTACGTAACAACCGGTTTTTTAAAATAACCATACTCGAAGAAATAATTTCACTTAGATCAAAAGAGAAAAAACAAATAATATGTGTATTATATATTCATACCACCTTGAAAGAAAAATACAGCTCATCAAAAAAACGTGTGACGACAAATTTACTCATTTCATAGTAAATTTAAAAATACTATTCGTGACGTAATATTCAACATCGTTAGATATTACCGTGGGCTTACAATGGAAAAGCTATAAATCGGCTACATTTATATATAATGTCTTTTTATAAGGACGCTTAGTTTTGAAATGTAAATAAAACAAGTTGTTTGTGAGATTTCGACAAAATTTTAATTTCATTTGTAAGTATATTTTACGGCATTAAATATGGAATATAGCATCAAATGTCTGCCAATATCCATTCATTATAAAATAGGCCATGTCGCTAAAGTTGACCTTTTTGACAAATTTGGGTAAACTTCCAACTGCTCCAGAACCCAATCAGGCGTTGTCTGTGGTCGTTTACCTGAAGTTCCTTGGTTAGTTGGATTTTATACGGGTGCAGACATAAGGCCCGATGCAAAATTTGCCAAGTTGAAGTCGCAGAAAAGCCAAGTTCTTGTGAGCAACGAGAAATGAGCTGCCTTGGGTTTTCCTGTACACTTTCACACACAGCAGCAATGTTTTCACCAGATATTGTATTTTGATGACGTACAGGTAGGTGTTGGCCGATTATTTACCAAACTGGTTGACTAAAATTTGGCCACTAAATAATGAATAATCTACTCAGCAGGACAAAGTAACATATTTTGAGCGTCCCTATTGAAATACCCTTTATTTAGGCAGCCATTATATTTCTTTCAATGTAACATGGTCACACTCAGTTTAATGATTATTTTAATGTAATATGCAGGCATTTGAAGTAACGTTTTTTTTAAACCTCAGTGTTGTACAATGAGAAAAATAACAATGTATTTTTACTCTACAGAAATTATTTTATACATTTGTTGATAGCTAATATAAAATTTAAAATAACTTTGATTATTCCACGTATTGTGTAACTAACTGTGACACGTGTTTCGCCTCTTTCAGAGGCATCTTCAGACTTACTATCGCAAAGTTTGCTTAAGTAATGAAGCAAGATAAATTCTAACATTTTAAATTATGAAATTACAAAATGGATTACGGGTTTTTTTCCTTCTAAAGGAAACAAGGAAGGGGGTGATAGAATCAAAACAATGCAATAACATAATGATACTAATAAGGTGCAATCAATCAATCAATTAGATTGGGATTTTTTCCTTTTAAGGGACGCAAGAGAGGGTTATAGAATCGAAACAAAGCAAAAAAATATATTTCTAATGACGTTAAACATTACAAACTAATAAACTATAAACTAATGAGCTGCAATCAATCAGTTAGGTTGGGTGATTACTCTATTGATGGGGAATAATGTTAATAACGGCGAGCATCCTGTCCTGTTAAGAATATTATTTAATAATATATCTTTTTTATTAAGAGTTTTATTTATTTCTAAAAATTCTAGACTATTCATCTTTAAACCTTTTTTATTTACTCGGTGGAGTATTGCAGGCATTTGAAATAACGTTTTTTTTAAACCTCAGTGTTGTACAATGAGACAAATAACAATGTATTTTTACTCTACAGAAATTATTTTATATATTTGTTGATAGCTATGTCGGCTTACTCCCTCGTCAGAACTATGTTTTAAACGTGCAGATCAGCAAATATATAAAATAATTTCTGTAGAAGTAAAATAAAGGGTATTTCAATAGGGATGCTCAAAATATGTTACTTTGTCCTGCTGAGTAGATTATTCATTGTTTAGTGGCCAAATTTGAGTCAACCAGTTTGGTAAATAATCGGCCAACACCTACCTGTACGTCATCAAAATACAATATCTGGTGAAAACATTGCTGCTGTGTGTGAAAGTGTACAGGAAAACCCAAGGCAGCTTATTTCTCGTTGTTCATAAGAACTTGGCTTTTCTGCGACTTCAACTTGGCGAATTTTTGAATCGGGCCTTATGTCTGCACCCGTATAAAATCAACTAACCGAGGAACTTCAGGTAAACGACCACAGACAACGCCTGATTGGGTTCTGGAGCAGTTGGAAGTTTACCCAAATTTGTCAAAAAAGTCAACTTTAGCGACATGGCCCATTTTATAATGAATGGATATTGGCAGACATTTGATGCTATATTCCATATTTAATACCGTAAAATATACTTACAAAATGAAATTAAAATTTAGTCGAAATCTCACAAACAACTTGTTTTATTTACATTTCAAAACTAAGCGTCCTTATAAAAAGACCCTTTACATTGTTATTTTTCTCACCGTATTTTAATGGAGTGCTACCTAGTAAATACCAACGAAATCAATACCTTAGTGTTGCCCTAGCTCGGTAGAGCAGAAATCTTAGCCTTGGACCTTTTAGACATTTGATGCTATACCTTTGCTTGCCCCATAATCTCTTTCTGTTGAAACTATACCTACGTCACATGAAAGAATTTAAATAAGTTTGATTTATTGGTCTAAAGTAATGGTGGGAAACAATAATTTGGGTATTTTTTGGGTTATTTGATCGTGTGAAACCACTTAAAATCTGTGATGTCTAAGTGCATCTATTTTTAAATTGTTTTGTTAAAGGTTTAACAGGGTGAACTGTTAATTGTAATCTAATCGTTAAGAATTTCATTGGACTGATTATACCTATTAATTTCCAGCTGTTCCAATGCATTCAGCTTTAGGCCCTTATTACAGGAATGTAAACGAATCGGGACCGAATTCGGATTATGTGCTAATTCTATAAGGTGATTTGCATATTGTGAATCAGTTTTTCCATTGTTAAAGGATCTAACATGTTCGATTGCGCGGGTGGAAATGCGTCTCCCAGTCTGTCCGACATATACTAAATCACATATACCGCAAGTCATCTTATATATACCGCTTCTATCAAGTTTATTAATCCTGTCTTTACTATTTTTAAGATGTGTACCTAAATTATTATTAACTTTAAATGCTGCATTTACTGAATTTTTAATCTCGTGGTGAATTTTTTCACTAATACTCCCTAAGTAGTTAATTGATTTAAAGAAGCGGTTTTCTTGTATTAAGTTAGGGTAAATAAGTTTTCTAGCTATGCATTTTACTTTACAGAAATTATTTTATATATTTGTTGATAGCTATTTCGGCTTACTCCCTCGTCAGAACTATGTTTTAAACGTGCATTAGATGAGCAAATATATAAAATAATTTCTGTAGAAGTAATATACATTGTTATTTTTCTCACCGTATTTTAATGGAGTGTTACCAAGTAAATACCAACGAAATCAATACCTTAGTTTTGCCCTAGCTCTATAGAGCAGAAATCTTAGTATTGCAAAGTTATTAATTTGTATAGTTTTACTGACTCATTTGAACTCATTACCGGGATTTCCATCTAATTATGGTTGACAGACATGTAGATTTATTTATTTTTATTAAATGCACTTAATTTTGGGCTTTTACTTTGTTAATGTTAATTCATACTTAATTGAGTTTTATGTGTTAGTTTTGCATTGCTAAGAGGTCTTGAACATTTTATTTTTAGTCTATGTTTCTTGTAATTTGCTTTAATTTATTTGCTTAGTTGATTTACCAATTGTTTGTCATACCTTGTTTTCATGCTTAACTTTTGCATAAATACCACTGTTTTATTGTATTCCTTATCAGTTGATAATGAACGCCATGGGCGAAACCGGTCCTGATGAAATAAATCTCATGTGGAAAAAGTACTAAAAATGTTTTATTATTTTTATTAGTTCTATAACTGTAGATACGTCGAAATAGAATGTAGTATATATCTTATTTACTACTGAAATGACTGCAAAAAAATATTATGAATCGCATCTTTCGATAAATGGTTTACAATACTGTCCGATACAATGGCTTATGAATCTCGTGACTCTAAAACTTCTTTTCATGGAAATTTAACATAACAATTGTATATGTATATAATAATAAATATGTTAATACTCATGGAAAAGTACAAAAATCAAACGATTCCAAATAAATGTGGCTTGAGCTAAATATTAATGTTTGACTACTAATTATTTGGTCAGTTTCTAATTCGATAAATGGTCAGTTATAAATACTTAAAATGGTCAGTAATAAATATTTAAAACGGTCAGTTAAAAATAATAAATGGTCAGTTAAATAATAAATGGTCAGTTTACACTTATTAAAATAACAATATCTGCTTTCAAATACCTGAACTTAAAAAATAATTTCATTTCATGCGCTTATTTTTCATACATAGCAGATGTCATAAATTTGCCAAAAAAACTGTTTAAAAATAAAACTTATCATTTTTTTTTAAATTACTGACCATTTAAATTAAATACTGACCGTTTTATTAAATAACTGACCACATTTACACTGACACAATGACAACTGACCGTTTATTATATTAACTGACCATTTTTAATTTTAACTGACCATTTATTTATTTAACTGATCAAAACTTGAATTAGTTACTGACCCATTAAATACATGCCTAAATGTTTTATAATATTTCACGCTAAATCCAGATGAAAAGCTGTTTGACAATCTGATATAAAATGCCGAAAAGCGTGGAAAAATCACATTTCACAATTAATTTACATTTGAGTGCGAAACCGGTCCGGATATGTAAACAACATAGTAAGAAAATTAAAATATTGACAAGACGAGCCCTGTCTTGGTGGAATATGTTTTTATTGGATTTTTTAACATAATATTTATAAGTAGTAAGATAAATTTTCACGAAGTAGTATTAATAATTAATTTTTCTTTGTTTCAGGTAATGGATTATTTTTTGAAAACTTCTTAAATGATTGTTCAACTCACATACAAATATTTCGGGTAAGTGTTTTTTTGTTTTGTAAAAAACGTTTTTCATCTTAAACAAATGAAAATATACATTGTTAGAAGCCCGGTATTATGTTCAAACTAATTCAGCGGCTATAATTCGTCCAATGACCCAGTGGTCAAACCAAAATTTAAAAAAAGCTACAAAATGGATGACCTCAGTGTCCATTTTGACGGTTTTCGCGGGCAAGATCGGCCTGTCATTACGATGTTCGACATAATAATGTCAACGACATCCCAGGCCGTTGAACCCAAGCTCTCGGTTCTGTAAGCTATATATTTACTCACTAAGCTCCGCTCAAACATGATTTAATGTTTTAACTGAGGTGACGCGACAAATTCTTTTGTTTCAGTGTGGAAAGTACCCGTTTCGGCTTGTTCTCTTTAAATTCGTCGAATAAATTTGAATATTTTTCATCTAGTATTCTGTAATACGTTATACAGTTAAACATTCATGAACATGCTGGTCGGTAACCAAACAATTTTAACGGTATAATTTAAATAAGAAAAAAAATGCCAATTCGCTTATTTTAATTGTTTTTGGTGATTTAAAAAATGGGATTTAAAATACTATGAAAAGATATTTGCGTGCGTTTGATTATTATAAGACACTAAAATTTGCATTTCTATGAATTTTAAAATGGACTATTAACTAAATCAATTTAAAAATCGAAGCGCCGCTGAAGGAAAAATTTGATTAAATGAATAACAGTTTGTTTTGTTACATTTTAAACGGATCCATATCGTCCATGTTGGTAGTTTTGATATTGTTTTTAATTAATCTCTTCTCAATAAAATCAAGCGAACAAAAGGTCTCTGGTATAATTCTTAAACGGATGACATTTTTTTCATTTCAAAATGCGCTTTTAAATCGTGCACTATGGGTTTTTTCTCAAACGTTTAATCTTGGGATACCTGTTGCAATACCCCTCGAGTTTATCTCAAATGATTTAACTCTCGAAATAATAAGCACATCGTTTTTCGTGCTTCTATTGAAATGCTTCATTCGGAGGCCATATACTCCGCATTGGAACGATCATGGAAAAAAAAATAAAAAATATGCTTCTCTATTTTGTGGATCTTTTCAAAAATGAAAGCAATATTTATTCATCAGATCGATAAACTTCATCAACTATTAGAGTGCGCGCCAATCTAGGACCAGTGCGCGGGGGGTTTCAAACTGCTGCGCGGCCGTGATTCGAGGGAAAATTGGTCACACTAAGTAACACGACCAATGAAAATAACATTTAAGTTGTTTTACATACAAAACTCAAAGAAGTCACCGACGAATGTATTGAAACAAGATTCGTACAAAGGTTTTCAAGATCTCGATGAGAAATTGGATAGAAAACTCATATTTAAGATATCAAATGTTAATAACAAAGTACATACTCGAAACTATTATAGAATAATTTAGAATAAATATATTGATAGATTAATGAAACAGAAAGAGATTTTTTGATTGATGAATGCCATTTAAATCATAGGTACCATATAAACCATATAAAAAAAAGTAATATTACTTGTACTTGCACGAAATTTGCTGTTTTGCCATATATTCACAAGCGTTTAACCAGTCTCTAAACCTGATTATCGTGACAAGTATCATGGTGGTTTATGCGTTAAGTATGTTGAGCTTTTGCCAGGCTGAGGATAAAACAGTCAACCACCACTGCTACTTTATCTTAAATATTTATATTGACGCTACTAATTGCCAAGATTGAAATTTCACTGCCCATACGCGATAAGTTATCTTATCACAAACACGCTTCTTTCAACGAAAATTCCAAATCAAATGGATGCTTTTTACATTAAAAGGTGTAGATAAGAAGTCGCATTCACAGTTCGCTTTGCCAGTCTAGAATAAACAAGAACACGATCAGGTTGTCACATTCATGCGTAACTTAAAATATGAATAATTATAGAAAAATTATCGATTTTCATATATATATGTTTTTATATAACGATGTATAAAGATACGTCAAAGCATAATCTATCATTTTTTTATTGCAGTCTATGCCAATAAGGCCAAACCATCTCTTTTTAGACACCCCCTTCGGCCTACGAGTTATTTTTCAAGGACAGTCTTACGAAGGTTAGGAACGCGCGCTAAGCACCTCTTTAATTTCAAGTTTTCCAAGACGACATGCAAATATTGTCCAATTCCCTTCTTGAGACGTCATAAAACGGTTGTGGGGCACTTCAGTGGAAGCATGCCACTGCAGTCATGTCGGCTGGACTGCCTTATTAAGCCGGCAAAATAAATTGACATTCATTGAAACGCGGCAAGCTTTTGCATTCTGTTTGAGTGAGCAACGACTACCATTCACTCACTCGCTCATTCAACAACTAAACGATTCAATTAACTCCGTTCTTTACAACATGGAAGTTCATATCGGTGTGCTACACTGTGATGCGAAAATATGAGTAATCGTTTTGCAAAGAAGCGGGGTCAATCTGCGATCTCTATGTAATGAGGTACGATTAGTTATTTGCCAACGTCTAGTGTCCAGCTCATCGATGGAGTCTAGCGTATAACAGTCATAACCTCTTCTGTGACGTTTACTTTAATTGCCCGGTGTTTTTTTTATTCAATTTTCTCACTAACAACACTAACTGGAACAGTAGCATTAATACATAATATTTTTGGGATATTCACCATTCCCGATTAGCCCAACATTCAATCGTGAGAAATCATTAATATAAATAATCATTAAGGATTTATACTGAAGCTCCTTGATGGAATTTTAATATCAAATTTGAATCGTTTGAAGGATTCGCCTATCGGCATTGTCAGGACTTGCACTTCATGCACTTGGAATGGCTGTAGATGCCGAGAGGTGAAACCCGGGTCGCTGGCGACAAAACTGTTTTATTTATCGACAACTATATTCCATTCATGCAAGTATGAATATCTGTAAATTATTAACATTTCTCCTACCCCTATTGTGTATAACTTGTACGCATAGATAAAGGATATTCTCTTGTCAATAACTTTTGCTTTTATATTTTATGAGTTGATAATGTTCGCATTGACCGGTCCTGATCCTTACGTTGCAGTGAAATCGTCATACTACGTTTTGTACGGAACCAAAGCTTCAAATATTGATTCATTTGACTTTTTAATCTATAACATAGATTTCACACCATTTTTACGTCTTTTCCGCAAAGTCGCATTTTTAATTTTATTTGATTTAACGTTCGGCCTAATGCAGTTTCATTATATTAACTACAGACATAATAAGTGATTCGAAATGTTTCGTGGTTTAATAGAGAGAGTAAGTTCAATTTGGTTATCAGCATTTGATAGAAAACTAACACCGATAGTAGAAGAAAACTTTATTGTAAGATGTAAGCAATTGTTATTTCATCTTTCCGGAGTTTACGGACAATAATAGAAAAAAAGGAATAGTCAAACGTCACAACACAAACACTGAATCATCCTTAAATAATTATAGTAACATTTGTCATGGGGTATCATGGACGTCACAATGTTACACTGCCATGACATCACGAGACATGTCGTGACTCACAAATTCAATGCCGAGTGTACAAATATTACTATAGGCTTTTCTTTTTGCCATGTGTTGTCGTAATGCGTGGCTTCTTCTGTAAACGCCAATACTGTAAA
The DNA here is from genome assembly GCA_028554975.1 of Himalopsyche kuldschensis. Lineage (NCBI taxonomy): Eukaryota > Metazoa > Arthropoda > Insecta > Trichoptera > Rhyacophilidae > Himalopsyche > Himalopsyche kuldschensis. Next base: position 437,068 of record JAHFWI010000028.1, read on the forward strand.
AGAAAAAAGTAATAAAACGAGCATTACTACTGAATGTAAAAAAAACCACACACTACGAACTCTTTAGGTTACGTAACTATTCCTAATTATTCGCGTCCAAAGTGTAGCCATTATCCATAGATAAATAGTTTACAGTGCGGAATTTATTACTTCCTATGATGTCACTGTTTTTTTTAGATTGTAACGCCAGAGGCGTGCTTATACTATTTAGGAAATATAACCAATACAAATTCATTCCGCTAGCAATAATTAAGTAGACTGGCAATAGCGCCAATGTTTAGTAGACAATTAACATACGGAAGAAAAAATAACAATGTATTTTAGTTCTACATAAATTATTTTATATACTTGTTGATAGCTATTTCGGCTTACGCCTTCTAGAACTAGAACTTGTTCTGACGAAGGCGTAAGCCGAAATAGCTATCAACAAATATATAAAATAATTTATGTAGAACTAAAATACATTGTTATTTTTCTTTCCGTATTATAATGGAGTTCTACCAAGTAAATGCCTACTCAATCAATAGACAATTAACGTTTGAATTTTGTACTTTTCTATGATTTTCGTCGCTCACGACCCTGGTTTGGCTTTCGACATCTTCATGTATTTCAATTTCACGAATGAACACTTGAACTGACAGCTGAATTTGACAGTTCACGGAAGAGGTCTGCACGGCCCGAAATTTAAAAATTCTACCCGGCCCGAGCCCGATAGTTTTTTCAACAAACTTCTACAAAATTTTACGCAAAATTTAATATAGTTTCAAATCAAATCATCAAATTGTAATATGTATGTAATTTAGATATAAAATAATCGCGTATACATCCGGAATAATCGGATTTATGTTTTATTTTTTGTATACCCAATCCTTTTTTACCCGGCCCACGGGACGGGCCGGGCTCGGGTAAGCCCGAAGGTCCGAAAAGTGTCCGTAAGTGCAGACCTCTATTCCAAGTACATTCGTGGACTTGAAATGCCTGAAGATGCCGAAAGGCGAAACCCGGGTCATTAGCGACAACACTCATGGAAAAGTACAAAATTAAAACGATACTAATTCGATATAGAAATTCCATTATCTAACTATCACTCATTTTTTATTATTTTTTTGTTTTATATGTTCTAATGAAGATCGAGTAACCCGTAAACATTTTTCCCTTTTCAATTTCAAACTAAGCAAATTAGAACTTTTTATCCCCCCTACTGTCAGAATGATGCCATCGACGTTTATACCGCGGAGTAACTTCTTGAAATGAAAATGTACAGAATAACGGGTCGTCTTAGCTGGGCGAATCTAGGCGAGGCGTTCCGGCGCGGCTTTGAAAGCGGCAGAGTTTTAAAATATCAAACGGTCCTTGCCCATGCAAGTGTCATACGTAGGCGAAGCGGTCCGGTCAGGACGGCATATGTCGCAAGTCGCCTCAAGTGCGCACTCATGGCGCACGCGAATCGCTTGAAAATATGAAACGGTCCAAGCTCACCAGAGCGTTAATTGCGTCTGGCCGAGCGATGGCACATAAGACCCGAACCGGCAAGAGAACGTTTCAATTTAAAACGATTCGCCTAAAGGTCTTGCCGGTTCGCGTCGCTTACCTAAGACACGGGGTAATACGGACCGTTTCATATTTTGCTGATTCGCGTGCGCCATGAGGCACTTGTGACATATGCCGTCCTTTTAACTAACTACGTTTTAAATTATTCGCTTCTCTTGCCGGTTCAGCAACAGGGTGTTGCTTTTAACTGCCGCTTCAGACGTTTAATTGTCTCTTTTTCATTTAATTTAAATAATTATTCGCTTAGTTCCAAATATAATCACGCTAAACCGTATGTTGTGTGCAAGGTTCAGAGTTCATCGCTAACTCGTCGCAAAAAATATGTACTTCATGCTTATATGGTTATAAAAAAAAACAAATTGAAATTCTTTCTTTTCTGCCTTATGTTACGTTTTTATTTTCATGCATTTGAAAATATGTTGATATTTATTTAATGAACACATTTCAGTCTCTAATGCTGATAAGAATGACGGCTTGACTGTCTCTATAAGTAGAAATCAGAACTGTGGAGTCGGTTTGACTCCAGTTTCTAAAACTAGACTCCAAATTGACCAAAACTGACTCCGACTAAAAATGGTTGAAAATCGTCACGTTTTTTTCTACTAACATACATACTCCAGACTGAGGGTTTGATGGAATTTCAATAAATTAGAATTTTTGAATTTTGTACTTTTCCATGAGTTTTGTCGCTAAAACCCGGGTTTCTCCTTTTTTCTTCAGGCTACCCAAGATGAAAATATTAATGACCAGATGATAACATAAGAATATTTAAAATAAATCTAGGGTCCTATCCGACCTCTCGTTAATGAGTTGAAATTCAACATTATTATATTGCATTAAAAATAGTAAAAGTTCAAACTTTTAAAATTAGCACTTGAATGCCTGAAGATGCCGAAATGCCTTGCGACGACTTCTAATACATATTTACGTATGTGTATTCCATTATAAATCAACCAACCAAACTGGCCGATAGCCAAATTTGACATATTATATGCATAAATAAAAAGTTTAAACTTTTTAAAATTCCTGACTCCGAGTACGACTCCGGCTCCACAACCCTGAAAAATACAGCTCACGATAGTAGACGTTATTCTGATCGATGATATTTGAACCATTTCATTAAAACATAACTTTGTTTTTAACTATTAACTATTCTTGGTGAAATCGTTATCTAAAAAAGACCAATACAATTGTCTTTACTTGTTAAAACGTTTCCTGCACCCTTTTAAGTTATTTGTCTTTTTTATGATGGTAGTATAATTAACAAAATGGGTGACCTCTTCGAGATTATAGAACCTATTACGTTCAGTTCAGTTCCGGAGAACCAAGGTCTTTCGGTTCAACTAGAAACTAGGCTAAAATAATAATACATTTGTAGTACTTTTTCCACATAAAATTTATTTGATCAGGACCGGTTTCGCTAATGGCGAGCATTGTCAACTGATTCAGATAAAAAGCACTAAAACGAAAAAACAAATAACCACAAAAAAACGCCTCGAATCTAATCCTAAAGATACACGGAGGCTTTTTTTAAGTACTCGGACGGACAATATCTTACTATTAACCCTTTAGTACTCAGAATGTGGGATTATGAATACTCAACCGATTTAAAATGGTTACAAATTAAATAATAACTACGTTATTTTGTTTTTCAATGACATTGTCAAATAAATATGTATACAAAGTTTAATTTAAGTTTATAAATATCACTGTTTTGTTGTATTTCTTATCAGTTAACAATGCTCGCCATGAGCGAAACCGGTCCTGATCCGATACATTTGATGTGGGAAAAGTACTAAATATGTGTTATTATCTTTATTAAAATCCTTATGGACACTGTCATTAAAAAACAAAATAACGTCGTTTTGTTTAATTTGTAACCATTTTAAATCTGTTGAGTCAATATTGAGTTAGAAATTGTAAGATATTGTCCGTGTGGGTAATTTTATTATAAAATTGAATGGTTTGAATTTTGTGCTTTTCCAGGAGTTTTCCATAAACGATTCAAATTATATAGTATATGATAATTCTATTAAATAAATATAAATGCAGTTAATACTTGGTGGAAAGGCATTATAATGAAAATATTGCCAGTGTGTTTTTTTTCTCTTTAATTTAGAATAGAGGCGAGGCTAAGCAGATAAGAAACACAACAAAACAGTGATATTTATATACTTAACTTAAACTTTGTATATGTAAATATCACTGTTTTGTTGTATTTCTTATCAGTTAACAATGCTCGCCATGAGCGAAACCGGTCATGATCCAATAAATTTTACGTGAAAAAAGGACTAAAAATGTGTTATTATAATGCCTTTCCACCAAAGTATTGACAGTGAACACCTTAAAAGTGATAGGCTACATTTATTGAACTATATTAGAAAATGAAAGTGACTACTTTCGTTAATAAGTCAGTCTTTTATCTGTTAATTTATAAAACATAGATTGTTTTGCGAGTGCATGATGATCGCCGAAAAGCGCGGACTAATTAATTACCCACTTTTTGAATTCCCAATATAAATTCATTCCTTGGATGGAATATTTAACGATGTCCTTACAACAGAGATCATATACTTTTGGATGGTTGGTAATCTACACAAACAAAATGTGTCATGGTGTCGTGTCACGCTAAAGTTGTACAGCATGTATAATAAATATATACTCTTCGTTAACCTTGTAAGCTTAATTCAAGTGGGCTTATGGTACCATTATTTCTATTGCCGTTGTCTTTTGTAGATTTTTGGATCACAGATTCTAAAACTAATTCCTGTGATGAACACATTTATTTAAGTTTTTCTCTATGTTACAGAGATAAGATAAGACTACCAATCATTTCATCAAAAACGATCATATTTTTAGTACACTTAATGATATGCTCTATCGGGAATATAAAAAAGGTTAAAACGGAAGAGCTTTAACAGTTATTAATTATTGGTAAATAAAGTTTTAAATACATCAGTTGGACTCAGCTACTATTGAATTTATTTCTCATACAATTTATCTAAAAACTCAAGTTATCAATCTTTTAATAATTTTGCAAATTTTGTAATCGGTTATGTAGTTGTTTATACCAGGGCTGTGGAGTCGGTAAAAAAAGTCCGACTCCGACTCCAGCGTTTAGCAAAACCACGACTCCGACTCCGACATTGACCAAAACACGACTCCGACTAAAAAAAGGTTATTATCGTCACTTTTTTCCCTAAATTTCCTATTTATGTGTATTCAATTAAATATCAACCCTATCAATGCGGCCAAAAGTCAAATTTGACATATTAAATGCAAAAATAAAAACTCCGCGACGACTCCGACTCCGACTCCCTGGTTTATACTTAGCTCCATAAAATTCATTGGCATGTTAAACAATTAGAATCAATGTGTATGTTATAAATAAGAATATTATGATAAGAATAATTCTGAGGCGAAACACGTGCCTCAAACCTATCAAAATAACTTAAAAGGATAATAGAGGTACCTATTAATTTAAATTTAATGCGAATGGGCAATGTTTTTTTAAAATAATAATTTAAACCAAGCTAGTCACGCCTGGCAAATAAAAAGTATACTTGAATGACTACCAAACATGTAAATGAATAGGATAAAGATATCAGATAAACTTTTTAGAGTGGATTTGTCCTTTTATGTCCTCTGAGCGGGAAGATTTACTCAGGTTGGTCCGACCAGCTGTCGGGCCAGTAGGCCACGCCGACTTGGTAGCCAATAAAAATAATTATTTGTCCTTCAGCAAATTTGCGGCGTCATACGGTGCAAGGACGGACCTATTCGTATAGGTCCGTAACCGGCCTTTGTTGATTGCATTAATGACAGCATTAAATAGCATTTCTAGAATCAGTAACGTATAGGGTTTGCTAATTATTTAGAATCAGTAATGCACACTTGAGTGCCTTGGCCTCCAAGTCCTGGGCAAATGCTCCCGAGACAACTCCATACTCGCAAACAGAACAGATAGAACAGACCACAGGACGTCTTCAACAGGGTTGAATGCCACAAAGTATTTGTTAATTGGTGATAAACTGTCATTAAACTTTTACTGAGTTTGGCCCACGGAGTTACCTAAAAGAATCTGACCGGCCAGACTCCGTGACCCGCGTTGTTACGCCACGGGCGGGTCCGGTGGTTGGGAGTAGTTTAGAGCTTTCATTATTAATAAAAATAAAAAGGATTGTTTCAATGAATGCAGTTTGAGAATATTTGGTTAAGTACAATAATTACGCAACGGGAGACCGCAACATTTTACACAGCGTGAGTTTAGTTCTTTGATTAAAATTGATTTTCAATAAGTGATGGCTGCAATAATGATAACTTTTTTAAAAGATTTAATTTGATTAAATACAATTAACAAATATGGATTCGTTTGTTACTTTGTTGAACACCATTGTTTTTTAACAATTAAACATGAATGATTTTTCTATTGATCTAAAAAACAAATAAAAACCAGGCGTTAGGTATTTGACGTCAAGATACATCATGCCAATTTACTTTGAATTTGTAATGGATCCGTTTCATTTGAGTACATTATGAAATAAGTCTTGCATTGCATTTTCCACATATCGATAGCATAAAGCGTAGTTTTGTTAACTCCACTTTTGGCCAAAATGACCTAATAATGCCATCTTGTTGTATCATGCAATGTGCATGTCCCGTCAGTGAATGGTGAAAAATTGGTGTCTGGAAAATCATTTTTACGGACGATTAGTTTAAAACACTTCTATAGCATGGACTTTCAATTCAGATGTTCGCAATGATTGCATACTTTTATGAAAAAAATGAAATCATTTTTCACTGTAAAAAATTATTTTGTATGGTTTACGGACAATAGTTTAACGTGACAACGTATTTGAAAACATTGATGAAATGATTGCATACTTTTGAATAAAATGGAATCATTTTATTGAATTATCATTATTTTGTATGGATTCGATATTTTGTATATTTGTAATACGTAAACATTTTTAATACCAGAATTAATTACCTTTATTGCCGCAATTGTTGTTGTAATATAAACAATGAAACCACATTAACATTTCACTTCACTTTAAACATTTGTAAACAGATCACGTGTAGGTACTGTAGGTGTATAAGTTGTGTGCTGCCGCTGTCTCTTTTCTACACAGACGCATCGACCAATCGAGTGGAAGAGAGATAATGCGGCACAATCCGAACGGTAGGCCCATCGTGCCTCTCTATCGCTTATCCGCGCTCTCGCTCGCACGCTTGCCTTCGGCGTAACGCGACCAATGGGACAATGAGTCATGTTTTTTCGTGCGTGCAGCGGGCGTTCATCGATTTATAAGACGTTGTCACGTCAATAAGCAAAACTTATTGGAGTATAGGCGTTTTAGAAAAATTTGATACGTCCATTTTCGTTCTAAAACCTACTCTTCTAATTATCCGACTCCACTATTTTCTATTGTCACCCGTCACTCATTCGTTGTTTTTCAGCTGTGTTACAAAAAAAAACGTTTGAAAGTCATATTTGAAATTTTCTCGATCGTTTTGAAAATACAAAAATAATCAGATTTTACCCTCTCCTGCACAATTGACAAAAACGGAGATAGCAAATTTACTATTTAAGCCATCGATATTCTTTTGTTATCGATAGAATGCAAATAAAAATGAAGTTCGCAAAAGATAAAAGCAATATTCGAATATATACAATACTGCATATGGCAATTAGGTAGCCCATAGGTTAGATCCAGATATTGTAATTTAACATCAAACCTTTAAATCTCTTGTGGGACGGTACACACGAAGATTAATGTTCACATTTTTTAATCTATACTACATTAACTCCTCTTTACGTCAATATAAAGTAACATCCTCGTATTTTTGGGAAATAAACTTCATATAACGGGTCTTTCGTCGAATCACTTCTAATGCAACTTCAGTCTAGAATTTCAACACTACAGTTTGAACATCTAAATCGCTGAGTAAGTATTTTCAGAGATCCATTGTGCATCAAAACATCTGTGAACGATCAGCGTTCACTTGTGTACAAAAGTAATGTATAAATAAATCGATATTAGATCCCAGTATCCAGTTAATCGACTGCTTCAATTTGTCAGCCGGTTTGACGCCCACGTCGTGTTGGTTGCCTTCTCTATAAAATTTATTACCCTTAAAAAACATACATTTCAACCTCCTGCCAATCTAATACGCTTTAGATTTGGTTTAATTAAGTTTACTGCGTTTAAGTTTGCATTATCAGCGACTTAAACACAGTAACTTCGGCTTATAAAAACTGTTACTTCTTTTTTCAAGGATCTGAAAGAAATATTATTAAATTCGTCAAAATATCAATCTTTTAATTATATAAAACCTAAGCGGCGATCGACGACATAATAATCGTAGGCTGGATAACAGGTTTATAACCTTTGCTAGGACAGCACAAAAGTAAACGAAGAACCGTATAAAAGGACGCTTAGATCAATCCTGTCTTATATCGAATATTAAGCCCAAACGAAAGACTCTTTTTCAATATAGTGGTTCGTATATCACTGGCAGTATTATTGACGATATTGACAGCTTTAAGATGAAGAAGATTTCATGATAATATCTCAATCGACGTTCGTTAGTTCGCGACGCGTAAGTTGGAATGACGAACATCACGCAGAATTGAAAAGAAAGACGTATTTTGATCGGCTTTGATTGATGCAGAATATAATCTTAACGATTCAGAACGATACAATGTTAGCTGTTGTTACATTTCTGTATGCTCAATACCGATTAAAAAATGATTTAATTAACGTGTCTTGAAAGTATGATTTTATTTAATCGTTTCAACTGAAAATTAATATTGTGATTCAACCAAGCACCCACAGTTGTATTACTCAATATTTCAAACATTGTTTCCAAACAAATCTAGTTTTCAATAAATGTTCGATCCTGAAATACATGGAAAAGCATATTTACACAAATAGACATCATAGATAATATGGCTGCCACTATTTCGAATTTAGAACACAGTTTATTTACCTCAGTCATAGAATCTTATTGATCGATTTGATACATTCCAATAAAATTTAGTTCAATCACAAACCTCAGCGATCCATTAATTTTACGCGATGTCTGGCAGATGAAAAAAACCTGTTGAAAGGATTAGACGGACGCCATTTTAAAATATTATTTTTATATCCCAGATGGATTATTGAATCAATTTTTATTATATCTGGTTTTCGCTCGGCGAATCTTGTTTTACCAAAGCATGGTGTTTTTTCTCAAAAAATTTATTCATTATATTATCCTCATATAGACCATAAAGATTTTATTATGTCAATTATTGTGGTTGCGGGTTCGATTCATCGCATGCTTTTAAGAATTCCGAATCAACAAAATGCTGGAAGAAATAGTTTTACTAAATGAATAATACATCGATGTTAACTCCTACATATCCTTTGTCGAGTCTAGCTCGACATTGTACACTTGTGCCTCGTATAACACGGTTTAACACAACACGGATGAATAAATTGTGACATATTTTTATAGAACACGCTTTATATAACACGGTTTAAGGGGGGGAAAATACTTATTGGTGGAGAAAGTTTTTATGACATGGATATTCATGACATCCAAGAAATATTGGAGGACGAAGAAGAATTAGTCGAAATGTTGGTTGAACCTACCAAAAATAAAGACTTACCCCGTGTCTTAGGTAAGCGACGCGAACCGGCAAGCGAATTTAGGCGAATCCAGTCAATTTAAAACGTAGTTGATCAAAGGTCTTATGTGCCATCGCTCGGCCAGACGCAATTAACGCTCTGGTGAGCTTGGACCGTTTCATATTTTCAAGCGATTCGCAAGCGCCATGAGTCAGGCACTTGAGGCGACTTACAACATATGCCGTCCTGACCGGATCGCTTCGCCCACATATGACACTTGCATGGGCGAGGACCGTTTGATATTTTAAAACTCTGCCGCTTTCAAAGCGCGCCGGATCGCTTCGCCCACCTAAGATGCAGCGTTAGAAAGCAGTTGCAGCGACGTAGCAACATGTTTCACATTAAAAATAACAGAAATCAGTCCCATGCAGATCTGCTCGGACCATGAATGTGAGTGGTAAATTCCCTTTTCTATGTCGATAGCGTTGTAGAAGGCGGCCATGAAACATTGACTGCATATATACAACGGTGGTGGTGGAAAAAACCAACTTGTTTCGATTTTGCTACAATTAGCAATAGTTGATAATATAAAATTTAAAATAACTTTGATTATTCCACGTATTGTGTAACTAATTGTGACACGTGTTTCGCCTCTTTCAGAGGCATCTACAGACTTACTATCGCAAAGTTTGCTTGAAGATGCCTCTGAAAGAGGCGAAACACGTGTCACAATTAGTTACACAATACGTGGAATAATCAAAGTTATTTTAAATTTTATATTAAAATGAACTTCCACAAAGTTACCGCCGAAACCATCGAAAATAGTTGATAATGCTTGCGACTAAAGAGTCCGATTTTTTTCGAAGTTTTTTTTGGGAATATTAAAAATATGGTTTACCTTCTCTCTTGCCGGTTACAACTACATTTGACCTATGATTCTGCCATTTCTCTGAACGACGTTAATTTGTAATCCTGAGATATTGACTTATTACACATCAAATGCGGAATGTCTACAATATTATTGAGTAAATGTTTACAAGTCAAACAAAAAATAATGTTTTGCTTGCACTGCTGAAGTTGGTGATGATTTTTAATGCTACATATGTACATGGAAGCGACATAATAACGGCTGTCAACACGTACAATCTCGGTCAATAATTATCATGTACAGTCAGTTTAACTTGCAAAATTCGTATGCAAGTCGAAGATTTTTTTTTTATCGAAATTAATTTACTCACCGGGTTTGTACAATTAAAGAAGTCATGAATGCAAACAAAAATAATCTCATTTATATCTAGATTCCGATATATTCACAGCAATTGATTATTATTTTGTCAAATTAGAATTTTTTGAATTTTGTACTTTTACTAATATTTATTAATAATTGTCATTTATTTACAATTCAAGCACTTGCTATTATTAAATATCAATTCACTTACTATCATTAATGTAATATAATAATAAAGGCTTGAAATCAATCAACTCATTAACGAGAGGTCGGATAGGACCCTAGATTTATTTTAAATATTCTTATGTTATCATCTGGTCATTAATATTTTCAAAAATCCCCGTAATTATAACAAACCCACTTAAATCATTGAAACTTGTATTCATTCAAATTTCGCTAATTTACATTTTAATAACCTTTTAACTTAGTGACCTACTTATATTTTTGTATATAAACGATACAAACTGTTTACTACGCGTCAGTTCAAGTACATCCGTGCACTTGGAATGCCTGAAGATGCCGAAAGGCGAAACCCGGGTCGTTAGCGACAAAACTCATGGAAAAGTACAAAATTCAAAAAATTCTAATTTGATATTGAAATTCCATCAAGCACCCTCAGTCGAAATACTTAATTATATTATTTTGTCGTTGAAAATCAAGAAAAACCAAAACTAATTATACCAACGTTTTTTTGTTATTGCCCCAATACAGCGGACGTCAAAATCTTTCAACTGCATCATATTCTATGCAAAACAACCAAAACAAATACAATGTTTATTTGTTTTGTGCGAAAAACTAATTTAATATAGTATCTTATAAAACAATCGCAATTTTTATTACACTCATTTGTTTTGTCAAAAACGATGATAGGTTCAGATATGCGAAATGCCATGAAAATTAAACAAAAGAGATATGCAGAATTTAAATTGTCATTTTTTATTCCATCATTATATTTGGCAGCTTCCTTTTCATACATCATTAATTTTAATAATTTTACAGCGATTGCATAATATTTCTCTAAAAACAAAAGTTTTCCTTCATAACAAAATAGTCAACTATACTTACAGTGAATTGAAAAAATTTGCGAGCCGTCATTTTGTCTATGCTATGTGGTGAAATTTAAATAATTATCTCGTTAACACTACAGCGACTAAATCTCACATATTGTGGTTTATTTCAATCCCCTATTAATAGTATAATTTAATAACTAAAATATAACAATGATCGAACAACAACTTCATAATGTTTTTATCTCTGCTTCTTGGTTGAATTTAGTTTATTTATTTTCTTCATTCTTTCGACATTTCCCGTTGCTCCCGGAAGTTGGATCCCCAGTTTTTCAATAAACGTAATATGTGCCTTCCTTATCCAACGAAATCGGCTGGCTGCCTGTGACGCCTTTCGTCATACTTTCTATATCCCATCAGTTAAAATCACATAATTTCTCCCCCCTTTCTCAATCTTTTCCTTCTTTGTGAAAGTAGATCAATTGATTAACAATATTATCAAATTAGAATCGTTACAATGTTTTTACTTTTCCATGAGCTTTGTCGCTAGGTGGAGAGTGGAGTCGTTAAAAAAAGTACGACTCCGGCTCCAGCATTGACCAATAACGCGACTCTGATTTCGACTAAAAAACGATTAATTTCGTCACGTTTTTTCTTCCCTTTCCGACCTTTCCTATTTATGTGTATTCAGTTATATATCAGACAAAATATTTGGCTATAAGCCGGCAAAAAAAGTTTAAATTTTTCAAAATTTCGGACGTCGAGTACGACTCCACAACCCTTGTCGCTAATGTCCCGGAATCCCTGCACTTGAAATCCCATTCGACATGTTCAGGCATTCCAAGTTCACGAATGAACTTAAACTGTCGTTGGCAACAAACATTAAAAATTACAAAAATTAAACAACTCAAATTTGATATTGAACAAGAACGTTCAGTCAAAATTCTCAATTCAATAATATAATGTAAAAAATATTCTCCCCTTAATCTTTGCTTAGCATCTAAGTTTTTGATTCAAAAAAAATTCCGTGTCGTACAGGAAAGTGATCTTCAAATATTAAGTAAATAGAGCAGTCGAATTGACCCCATCGGTCATTTCAATGTTAAACGCGCGGTATTTGTTTACGGAAATAATTTTGATGTTTTTCCCCCAATTTAATAGTATTTCTCATATGCATGGTCATAATTTAGACACACAATAGGAGATTTTATCAACCGGGTAAGTTATGGACGCTGTTCACTCAACCGGAGCACAATTCTAAATGCTACGCTTATTTTCCGGGATCACATTGTAAAACTCTGTTCGTATTCAATTATTACCGGGGCCGGACGGTATTACACGGCTACTTTAATATTTTTAAATTATCTCATTACCCTCAGCTATGCGGGGGTTGTTAAATTTTGACCAAAGGGTTAACCCCGATACGAATCTATATAGTTTAGTATACATATATTATTTTTACGCATAAAATTTCTATTATAATGATTTATGACTATTATTATTGTTCCATGCGACATCATAGGGTTGTAATTTTTACTCTGTAGCGACCTACATACATACATATAACAGAGGCATTCAACTCTGTGTGTCGTTTTCATTTTAGTTCATTTCTCACTTACAGTTTTATTTGTATGCCATGTTCGCTCCAAATGTGAAGAACATAATTATATTGATTGAGTAGGCATTTACTTGGTAGAACTCATTATAATACGGTAAGAAAAATAATAATGTATTTTAGTTCTACATAAATTATTTTATATATTTGTTGATAGTTATTTCGGCTTACACCTTCGTCAGAACTATGTTTTAAACGTGTATTAGAGATAGCTTATATACCTAGGCTAGGCGGGGTACACCATACATCCCCTCTCTGCTCAACCATCCCAACGCCACACGGATTTTTTTTTAAATAGGTTATTGATCTGGCGATATCCTGAAGTGAACGTTAATCTGGGTATTTTTGGGTTATTTTTATCGCGTGAAACAACTCAAAATCCGCAATGTCTCGAGTGAATGTATTTTAAATTGTTTTTAGCTTGCTGCTTGTTAAAGGTTTTAGAAGTGGTGATGTGTTAATTGTAATCTGTTCGTTAAGAATGTCATTGGATTCATTATACCTATTAATTTCTAGCTGTTCCAATGCATTTACCTTAAGGCCTTTATTACAGGAATATAAACAAATCGGGACCGAATTTGAATCAGGTGATTTCTCTATGAGGTGGTTTGCATATTGTGAATCAGTTTTTTTATTATTAAAGGATCTTACATGTTCATTTACCCGAATCGAAATATTTCTTCCGTTCTACCCGACATATACTAAATCACATGTACCGCAAGACATCTTATATCAAGTTTATTAATCCTATCTTTACTATTTTTAAGGTGTGTGCCTAAATTATTATTAACTTTAAATGCCACATTTACTGAATCTTTAATCTCGTGGTCAATTTTTTCACTAATACTCCCTAAGTAGTTAATTGATGAACTATTGACAAATATATAAAATAATTTATGTAGAACTAAAAAACATAATTATACTCCTAAAAGTTTATTTAACAGTTAAATCGTCGACAATGGAGTATCCAAACCTCACTGTAAAGTAAGAATAAATAACTCATAGAAGAATGATACGTATTTACGAATTGCTTCAACTCCTATATCGAATATAGCTCGACTCGTATAACTTGCCACTCCTGTTTCGTATCCTGTTCGACATAAACGTAAAACGTGCCTAAAAAAATATTTTTGAATTAACACTATTTCAAAAATCGTATATATTGGATTTGGTCCCGTAGTTCCCCTGAGTGCATCCTTTGGATGGTCATCAAAGTCCTTCCAGGACGTCGGGATCCATTAGGTTGATAAAAGAGGCAGGCAGGATTCAGGCTCTCCTGGGGCTTGCAGCCGCAGCAAATGTCTAAGCAAGTTCCATCGTCGCCTTTTTATTTTGGACGCTGGTTTGTCCGCTCTTTTACCTCCGTGTTCCTTACAAAGTCAAACCACCGTACTCCTAATATTCGCCGCAGAATTCCTTTTTCCATGCTAATAAATACACAACCCCTGTGATATCAATCAATTTCTCAAACCTATTGAGGAGTTGCTGGAAGGAACAAATAATGTATTGAGAAATGCAAAGGGTTAAAAGCAAACGTGTTGAATTGTATGTATAGAAAACATCACCGGCAATGCTTTGCATTGTAATAAGAAATCAGTTTGAATTTAAAAACAAATATGAAAGAAAATATGTTTGAATTTTTATCGGAACGAAGGCCATTGAAGTCAAAATGTAATAAATTAGTCTTCTGAATAAACTTTTTCCCGCTTTTTATTAATATAATAATGTTTATTATTTACGTGAAGATATTATTTGACATTTCTTTGACAGCAAATTAGATTTTTTCCTTGAATTTGGATATTTTAACAACGTCATAAGAAAATGGAAATGATTCATCTTTTATAAATAAAGTTGTGATTTTATTTTAACTCTATTTTGTATGGATAGATTTTGTGATATAATTATGTCGAATGATAAAATATTAAATAATTATTACCTTTATTGCCGCAATTGTTGTTGTATTTTAAACAATGGTCTCAGGAACACAAGGCCACTTTATAAACAGTTGTAAACAGATCACGTGTAGGTACTGTAGGTGAATAAAATTTTGCCGCTGTCTCTTTTCTATACGTGAGAAGAATCGAGTGGAACGGGACAATGAGTCATGTTTTTTCGTGCGTGCAGCGGGCGTTCATCGATTTATAAGACGTTGTTACGTCAAAATGATCAAAATATTTTCTATCTTTGAATATGTTATTTTACGACTTTAGTAGTCCAGAAACACCATCATTTCGTACCATTTTTTCCGATGATACGGATCTGCTTATGTTATTCATTTGGGACTCGAAAGATCTCGAATACTCGAATACATTTAAATTATTCAATATTAGAATATAGATTTTGACACATTAATTACAGATATGTTCTGGTGAATGGTTTAAATTAAATAGGTGTTGTAAATAAGTGTGTAACTGTGTAATAAGTTTATTGATAGTGATCAAATGCAGTCATTCATTTTGTAGACACTCGGGCACCGGATGGGTCCATACAAAATTATCTTTATTTATTTTTAAACTCTGACGTCACGGTGTACATACATTTCGTGATTGTTTTCAGTGATTTATGGCGATCCGGAGTCGAACCACTGGTTCTCATTTGCATTTTACGACTTCCAACGGGAAGTGTTTGTCATACTAGTGATTTCTAAACGTTGTTAGTTGGTTTATTATACTACCGCAGTTTGGTAACCTGACATACTTATTATTCCATAGCTTAAAATTATTAAGCCAACCAATTGGAGCTGATTCATATAACCGAGTTCTTCTTAAACTGCCTTTTTTAATTTTTAAAATAAGGCTTTGTTCCAGTCAAAATACTGTAAATTATTTTCATGATGACTCTAATTATTTTTCCTTCACCACAAAACAAAGCGATCGGATGTTCCATGTTTTTATACCTGGCATTTTATAAATCATAAAATCAGCCAGCGTACAAGAATTATTGTGGCATATATATTTATAACAGCAGTCAGAACTCTGAAGATGGCGTGAAACCGAAATAACTATTGATACCGCATGATGTTGTAGTGTATCAGAACTCTCTCGGACGATCTTATTTATCACCTCAATCAATAATAAGACCAAACGAGTAATATAACGCGAATAAATGCATTCAAATTGTTATAAATTCATGTAACCGACTCATTGCGACGGCTTCGCAGTGATTGGTTGAATTCAGCTCCGGCCAGAATGCGTTGCGTTGATTGGTCGAGCTGTCCATACTAGAATCACGGAATATAAATGTGGCTGTCAAAAAAAATAATCGCGAAGCGCGTCAGTCGTAACCGTTCAAGCCGATAGCCATATCTCCTGTCTCGGACAGGAGGAAATCACATTATTCATTTGGTCTTACGCGTTTAAAAATGTTCTTACTGCAATGTATTCGTGGTCAAAAAATGTAATAATTTGAAGACAATAAATTAGCCGACTCTAGGATAGAGTTTTCGGCCAAGATAAATTACCGATTGAAATCTATACAGAGATACCTTTCCTCCCATCCTATCCCTAAGTTCCGTCTCCGAACGCCGTGGAAGGATGCTGTCTGACGCAGTCAGATTGGGAAAAAACCCTGGTCGTCTCACTATATATTTTATTAGGATTAATTACGTTGCCATTATACAGTTGAGTTAGATGTAATCTACAATTTTATAGCATTGGTTTTGTCATACTATTGAGATCTTTGAATATTTTTTGCCACGTCTTTAGATTACAAACATGTATAATATCGTTTTATTTCGCTGAGCTAGTTGTTGAAACGTAGCTTTGAGTTTTTAATTTAATCATAATAAACGTGGATTAATTTTATTCAATTCTCCGAGAATTTTTTGTAACGGGTCGTCTTAGCTGGGCGAATCTAGGCGAGGCGTTCCGGCGCGGCTTTGAAAGCGGCAGAGTTTTAAAATATCAAACGGTCCTCGCCCATGCAAGTGTCATACGTAGGCGAAGCGGTCCGGTCAGGACGGCATATGTCCGCTCAAGTGCGCACTCATGGCACACGCGAATCGCTTGAAAATATGAAACGGTCCAAGCTCACCAGAGCGTTAATTATAAGACCTTTGATCAACTACGTTTTGACTAAATTCTCTTGCCGGTTCGCGTCGCTTACCTAAGACACGGGGTAAGGGTTTTCAACTATTCCTGCCAAGCCAAATTATGAATATTAAAAATATCAGAAACATATTATTGAAAATGGCTGGCTCAAACCGTTTATCTGTAGTGCGCTGTATATCCAATAGCTTAAATATCTAATCAAATATTGCTGTTATCGAATTATTGATTGAATTGGCATTTACTTGGTAGAACTCCACTATAACACGGTGAAAAAATAACAATGTATTAAAGTCATACAGAAAATATATTATGTGTGGTTGTTAGCTATTTCGGCTTACGCCATCGTCAGAACTATTAGTTTCACCGTGTTATTAAAAAAAAATTATAATTTTTAATTTATAAAAAAATATTTGGCATTACAGCTTACGCCAATGCGCCAAATATTCTTAATTGTGAAAGTCATGCGAGATTAACTCGATGATAAATAATAAATCAGTTGTGCACAAAATCAACGATAAATAACATACACCCAGCCCAAGATCTCTTTTTTCAAATTGAAAAAAATCCAACCTTGCCGAGAATTGAACTCGGGTCCCCAGATCGCTAGGACAAAGCTCTTGCCACTAGACCACTGGGACCGACAACCGGTTATTGCTGTTATCATTTGTTGCAAGTTAATTTGTCAAATTATGCATCGTAGAATTTATTTGTATCATAAATTTTCTGACACGTTAAAAGTTTTGCAGTGAAAGCTTCGAACAAAACTTTAAGCGTGTCAGGTGAGTCGGACATAACAACCTGTGAACATTCTCTTCCGGGAAACAGTTAAAATAAACAAACAATGAAAGCATCAAACCTTATAATAACAACAGGAAAAACTTCAACGAGCGTTGCAACCTTCAGAGATCCGTTATCCATTATTGTTATGGAAAGTACTGTATTTAATATTAATTCACACGTAATAATAAATATTTTCCTTTTTTTTTCCAGGTAATGAAAACGATATTGAAACATCATATGATAATCCTATAAACTGGCGTAAGAAGCTATATAATGGTAAATATCTATTTATTTTGTTTATTATCTGTTAATAACATAGATAAAAAGCTATGACTTAATATGGGAACATAACATGTACGCATAAGGACGCACGTGTCACATTGTAATTAACAGGTGAAACACTGGACTTTGCACGTACAGTATGTGAACAACGCGCTGTCAATTTCGTTATGACATATGAACGTTTATTTTGTTCCCAAAAATATATTGAAAAAAAAATGCATTAAAAAAAGCGCATATTTTCGAAATCGCACAAAAAGAGGTTTTAGTGTATATGGTTTATTCCTTAGTAATATATATTTTTAGAAGATTTAAGAGATCTTTGACAAAAATATGTGGAAGCTGCGCTTTATTTATTCAGAAACAAGATTCAAATCTAAAAACAAACGAATTTCGAATTACCGCTTTTGTTTTATTTTTCAAAAAAATATATGGTGCTCTACGATGCATCATCGTGTACTTTACGAGGAATTTACAATTGTCTAGATAAATGTGTTCGGATATAATAATATACTCCTCTCATATAATCAGCATTAATTACAGTTATTCATCTCCACTATTACATGTGCTCTACAACTTTTGCTCTTTAATTATAGTGATTCATAACTTCCGACTTTAATAGCTTTGATAAATATCGCCACTTAAGTACAGTGATTGCTCTGAATTCTAAATTATAACAACAAGTAACGAATTAATATTCATTTTCAATTAGTTTAGTCAATCTTCACTCAAATTAACTGAAATTGAAAGTAGCCCTTTGCAATTTGTACTAAGATACTTTTTAAAGGCAACAAAATAAATGGTCAGAATTCAAATGATGTTTCGGTCAGAATAAAAATGGTTTCCTTGGTCAGAATACAATTCAATATAAGGTCAGAAAAGAAATAGTAACGGTCTGAATAAAATTATTTAGCGGTCTGAATAAAATTATAAAATGATCAGAATTTGTAACAATTTTGGTCTGAAATGGTAAATAAAAACAAAACGTCAGAATAAAATTCGGTAAAGGTTTGGGTTCATATATTTATAATCTCATAATTGCGTGTGTTCTCACCAGAGCACACAGCCATTCCCTATGGATAGAACTGTCTATCCATATCCGTGGTTCCAAGAACAATAACGGGCATCCCTTCCCATACTAATTTATATGTTGCGCAATATGAACATTATTTCTGATTTTCGCATTTTGAGATGCCGATTTGTTGAAATTAAAATTCTGAATTCTCGGTGACTTTCTTCATCAAAATTCTCTCATTTTGATATTTAATTTCATATGAAGCAACATATGAATCGTCTCCATCGTCTTCAAATGTTTTCGAAGGCCCGTCGGCAAGTGTCGATAGTTGAGAAAATATCTATGTTGAGAGCTGTCAAAT
The DNA here is from genome assembly GCA_028554975.1 of Himalopsyche kuldschensis. NCBI lineage: Eukaryota > Metazoa > Arthropoda > Insecta > Trichoptera > Rhyacophilidae > Himalopsyche > Himalopsyche kuldschensis. Next base: position 456,569 of record JAHFWI010000028.1, read on the forward strand.
TAACGTAAATGCTAGTGATTTATTCAATGGCCGCGGCGCCAGTAGTATCTCTCGCCCATTGGACCATTTGTCGTATGACATCACTTTGCACTAATAGAAACGCTATACGATCTCCAAAATAAATTCTGACAGATGTCAAAATAAATATGTCCAAATAATATTAAATATTACCAATTTCATTTAAATTCTGCCCAATGTTATTTAAATTCTGATCAATTTGTTTAAATTCTGACCATTCATAATTTATTCTACCCTCTGTATTCTAACCAACACATTATGACGATTCATTATAAATTCAGACCACTGAAAATACAATTCTGACCATATTAATATAAATTCAGACCAGAACTGTATTACTATTCTGACCGTTAAAATACGAGCCATTTTTAAAACACTCCTGTCACAGCTTGTAAGAAACGTTTTGAAAATGGAACAGATGAAATCAAATTTGCAATTGTACTTTGACAATTGAAACCAAATCATGAAAACATAACCAAGTATGTATATTGCAAGTTATTGAATAAGTGAATGTGACGTTATAAATGAAGGGTATTGTTTGGAAATCGTATTACTTCGTAATGTTGAAGAATATCGTTGAAATTCGTGCCTTCTTGTACGAAAACAACCATTTCTAATTTTAGCCGTTACGATTCCAATCTCCTAAATTACCTTACTATGTACTGATTTGACCTACAGAACAGATGGCTCTGGGTTAAATTCGATTTCAATATAAAAAATATTTATTCAACACTGAAATCTTGAGCAAGGTGTTTGTGATGTCATTTCTCTTCGAGTTGATCTGGAGTGACATGAAATTTTCATTGAGTTAATCGTAAATGATTTGAACAATTTCAATATCTGTCGTTTTTACGATTACTAAAATGTTTTTATTTTAAGCGCTTAAAACAATAAAAAATCAAGTACATACTACCATATATTTACTATTTCCAAGTTGTGTTCGTTTTATACTCTTAAACAGGTAACCGTTTAATGAAATAATTTAAAATGCACCTGTAAATACTTTGAGAGTTTGTATACCACAACTGACATTGATGTGCTCTAATTCAGGGAAGCTACAATTGTATTATTACGTTTCTATATCACAGTATTAGTCCAGATGAAGTTAGATTCATCTTTACATTTACGTAATGCAAAAACAAGCCTTGAACGGTTCTATAATAATTATGGTGACCGCAGAAACAGTTCCACGTATATAGATGTACCATCGTAACTTGACCCCCGTTCAAATTTGAAACTAAAATTGTCCCCATATAGTAGAAGCCTTCGAAGTTATATTTGTTTTTGTAAAAATATATTTTCATGACGATTTGTTTCATTTATAGCTTTTATATAAAAATGTGTTCGTTAATAAACAAATTTGATTGAGTATTGCACAGCTTTTACGCGATGGTGGCGCCCTCAAAAGCGGTCAAGTTATAATGGTACATCTATAGTAAAAAAGCATTTAAAAGTTATCCTTATAGAATGTAGTATTATTCTGTACTTTCTAATGTCTAAACTCACGAAAGAAAAAGCTCACATACCTTATTGGCGTACTTATTTAAGCAGAATATGTCAAAAAGGTAAATAAAAAAAACAAGAGAAGGTAACATATTGATCTGAAGTTTCTAGCAGCCAGTCTTTCAAAAAGTTTAAGTCAAAAGCACCACGAATACGTCTTATGTCACAGAAAGAAGATTCTTAATAGGATTGAGCTTTAATGGACCAAACAAACGTCAAAAAAATATATTTATCTCGTATAATAAAGCTGAGTCTACCAAGCATACTTGTAATCTCGCATAAGCTTTTAACACCCCTCGCTAGATATTTTTTCCTTCGTCTATTATGCATTTACACCTGGATTTGATTGCACAGCGCACCTGTATTTGTATCGCTGCAGTAGCATGGTATATTTGAGGCTTAAAAATTCCAGTATTTTATGTTTATTTGTCTGGCTAATAAACACCCTGTGTCGCCCCGACTACGCATGTGGTCCCTAAATAAGACCTGTAAATAATTTTGAAAGAAATCCTACATAGTTCACTGCTTCAACCACAGGGTGAACAAAACCAAATATAATATATTTTTAGTAGGTGCTGTTTCTATCATCTTCTCCGTAACTATTTTGTAAACATCGAACTTTTATAAATTCACAACTCCATTCAATAGCCATATATTTTACTACCTATAACTTGGATTCCAAAAGGTAAATTTCTATTGGTATTCAGTTTATCATAAATTTTTCCGTGTGAATTGTTGGCATGTAAAGAAATACAAAGTATATTGCCGATCCTCTACTTTGATTTGTTTTCTCACTCTGCAAGCTCTTGAAAACAGTATTATAATGGTAATGGAAATGTTTCATGAAGATTATAATGTTACCAAAGAGGTTGACTCTCTTTCACGGGCAAAGATTCGTCAGCTTGGATTCATTCATTCGCGATCGAATCATGCCTATTAAGTCCTGCTAAAAATGTCTCATGGGTTATTCACAACGGCTTGTACATCAAACGCGTAGAATCAGCATATTATAATGATGAATACGACTAAATATCGGCAGCCAAATATAAGGTATACGTATAATTATTCTGAGGTATTGAAAAACCATGTCTCCTGTTCCTTCTTCTACGCCGCTATTTGAATTCTAACTGTAATTACTATTAGAAAAATAATTTTCTTCCCAGTTTACTGAAAGTGATATAATACCACCTTTTAACATCTTAAATTATAAGTTGATTAAGTAGGCATTTACTTTAGTTTTCCATATATTCTGAAGTTAAAAACAACAATGTATTTTAATTCTACATAAAGGAAATATTTAATTGATTGATATTGCACCTTATTAGTATCGTCAGAACTATTTTCGTTAGTTCTGCACATAAGAACTTCGTTAGTTCTGACGAAGGCGTAAGCCGAAATAGTACAACAAATATTAAAAAATAATTTATGTAGAACTTAAAAACTTTGCGATTTTCTTTCTTGAAATTAAATTATAAGCTAACTTATTAAAAAAATAACCCTTTTAGTTTATTATCATTCTGAAATTAATAAACAACCACCGCTTTATTACCGTAGAACCTCAATGTAATGGAGAAATTTTCACTCAAATTGGAAAATAGGTCATCTTGATATTTGTGTCCATTCTTCAATCAATTGCCTTCAATCCACAAGCAAATTTCTGCTCACGAAAAGTACAAAATGATTATGTACCGAACTACCAACAGCTTAACGCGTGCTGGTCGATGATTCGATTTGAGTAACATCCCACCCACGCATTTACTAAAATGCAATCACAATATTTTAATCCATCTATTGCAACATCAGCCACGTTGGTATGTATGTTGTTGAATTTCTCAATAAATAAAACATAACGGCATTCGGTTTTGACGGATTTCCTTTTGGCAACATTGGTCCGTTAAATCGACGTTTTACTGTAGTGTCTATGGATTCTGGTTGTTTTTAGTAAATCTATAAAAAAAATATCGAAATTATTCTACCACATTATAACAACCACAGAAATGTAATAAATATGCAGGAAAAGATATTGATAAATTATTTTGGCAGGGAATTACCAGGTACCCGGTCGATTGTCCATATTTTCATTTTAAAAATAATGATTATTAAGAAACCACAATAAAAAATGATTAGATTTGAGATGAATAAGATTTTTTGGAGACAACCTGTTGAATATAGACCGGTCATTATGATGTGCACGCCAGTTTCAGATTTCACGGTGGATCCTGTGTCTAATTGAGGAGGACACCCATGGATACCTGACCGAAATACCTACTCGCTAACTCACTCTTTACTCCGGTCGTCAACCCTCATTCAAATAACTTGTCTTAATTCAAAGCAATGAATTAATTACTAACGTATTATAAAAAAAAAATCTAATTATGGTTGACAGACATGCAGATTTATTTATTTTATTAAATGCACTCATTTTTGGGCTTTCACTTTGTCGATGATAATTCATATTTAATTGATGTATTAGTTTGCATTGCTAAGAGGTCTTCAACCTTTTATTTATAGTCTATTTTTCTTGTAATTTGCTTCATTTATTTGCTTAATTGTTTTACCAATTTTTTGTCATACCTTGTTTTTTATACTTAAATTTTGTAAAAATATCACTGTTTTATTGTATTTCTCACAGTTGACAATGCTCGCCATGAGTGAAACCGGTCCTGATCAAATAAATTTTATATAGAAAAAGTACTAAAAATGTATTATTATTTTTATTATAATGCCTTTCCACCAAGTATTGACAGTGAACACCTTAAAAGTGACTTACTTATTACTTCTACAAGACAAATTCGTTGACTAAGTTAAATAATGACTTGAAAAGTCTTCGATCGCTTGTATTCGTTTTTAAACTTATTAACAATCAGTACTTATATTCGGTATATAATCATATACACCCATGTCTAATAAAGTTGCTCTAAATCACATAGTTTTTGAGATTTACATGTTTTATTATATCACCCATTCCAAGCCAATCGAACGTTAGTGACAAATCGCTGTTTTTCAGGAGAGCAAAAAGAGTGAATAAATATCGTGTCAATTCGAACCACTTCGTTTCTTTACCACTTCTTTCCATGTATTACCCCGTGTCTTAGGTAGGCGAGACGAAGCGCTGCGGTGCGCTGCGGCGACGTGTAAAAACCAATTAATTTTAAACGTAGCGGACTAAAGGTCGTATGTGCCATCGCTCGGCCAGACGCAATTAACGCTCTGGTGAGCTTGGACCGTTTGATATTTTCAAGCGATTCGCGCGCACCATGAGTCAGGCACTTGAGGTGACTTACGACATATGCCGTCCTGACCGGATCGCGTCGCCCAGATATGACACTTGCATGGGCGAGGACCATTTGATATTCTAAAACTCTGCCGCTTTTAAAGCGCGCCGGATCGCTTCGCCCACCTAAGACGACCCGTTAGAGTTTTTGAAGAAGAAGAAGAACATTCTTTTGGCAGTCTGCATATTTTTTTGTGAAACCCTTATTTCATATTTAACTGCGAATCACAAAATTATTAGTATCGTCCCGGTAGGGGCGATATAAAACTTGATTGATTTTAACCTCAAGATCGTAATGCATTTTTCAAAATTTACTTGACTGTGTACATGGTCATAAGGTAGAAGTAGAAGGTATTCATCACACTCAATGCGATCAGATTTCGAGTCATATAAACTTTTAAATTATTCACATGTCCTTATTCATTCTGCACACCGCATGCTGCCACTAAATATTTTTAAGACATCTCGGTAAAAAATAATATTAATTAATCTAATTGAGTTTCTCCGTAGACTAAGTACTCTTGGATTTTGAGTCACAACAGATTGTGCTGGATAAAGCATTTAGTACCCTTGTGAATTTTATAACTAGATACATAATAATTCAGTCTATTAATCTGACCGATAAGACAAATTATAAATATTTTAAATTTTCTATCGATGGGAAATGTTTCTTACCCCTCGTGTGTATTTTTTCACGCAATTGGAAGTGGTCTAAAAACCACAGAGTACCGAAACTAATTCAGATAAAAAAGCACTAAAACGAAAAAATAAACAACCACAAAAAACGCCTCGAATCTAATCCTGAAGATACACGGAGGCTTTTTTTAAGTACCCTCACGGACAATATCTTACTATTAACCCTCTAGTACTCAGAATGTGGGATGTAATAGGATTATGAATTAAACATTTTGTTTTTCAATGACAGTGTCCATAAGGATTATAATAAAAATAATAAGATATATTTAGTACTTTTCCCACATCAAGTGTGTCGGATCAGGACCGGTTTCGCTCATGGCGAGCATTGTCAACTGATAAGAAATACAACGAAACTGTTATATTTATACAAAATTTAAGTTAAGTTTATAAATATTACTGTTTTGTTGTATTTATTATCAGTTGACAATGCTTGCCATGAGCGAAACCGGTCCTGATCCAATAAATTTTACGTGGAAATTGTACTAAAAATGTTTATTTTATTTTTATTATAATGCCTCTCCACCAAGTATTAATTGAATTTATATATATTTAATAGAATTATCATATACATATGTATACAGTTGCAAATTTGAATCGTTCATGGAAAGCTCCTGGAAAAGTACAAAATTCAAACCATTCAAATTTGATATTGAAATTCCATCGAGCACTTTCAGTCGAAACTCTTAATGATATACAGTTGCTCTTAGTTTTAAATCCATGATAAGAATTCATAAAAATTGTCCACCTGGCCTTTTAAACTGGAAGAACGAACCACAATCTCTTGGCTTTGTTGTCGTGGTAATTTCAATGAAATTACAACATTGAACACCCAAACAAGGATGAAAAAATGTAATGTCAATGGCTTGATGTCGAAATATTTTTTTTATTCTAAGCAATTCCATTTTAACATAGACCCTTCCCAATTGATTGCATCTCGTTATTTAATATTTTTCAATGCTAACGTCATTAGTAGTATAATTATTTGTTAGCTTTGCTTTTTTTCACAATTAGTAATACAATACATGGAATAATCAAAGTTATTTTAAATTTTATAATAGCATATAGTTATTTTCATGGTTGAAATTAATACTATCGAAACTGGATTGAAAGGGTTAAATGAACGCTTAACTATATTGTAATTTATTTCATTTAAAATGATTAAACCGCCAGCGATCAATTTATGTAATCACTTTTTTATTGGATAAATATATCGATTAGTGCGTTAAGTATAAATTGTAGCTTGTATTCTTTTAAGAATATAAAATAAACTTAATGCATTGTATAATAAATTCAATAGACAACATTGTTCTATTTTATTTTTTTGTCTGTCACTTGTTTTGACAGTTTTGTTTTAATATAAGTACCTATAAGTATTTTCAAATTTGAATTTGGAACATATGGACTCCTTAATAGAGCGAGCAATAAGATATTATAATGTGAAAATAAATTAAGCGAAAAAGACTTGTAATGTTAGTTCATCGTTCTCTCGTCTATCGTTACAGCTATTTCAATAATCGATTAAAAAATAAACTTAACGTAACTTTGACTGCGAAGAGGAACAAAATGAAAGCTCGCTTGGCCACGTAAACCACTGTGATATTAGCTTTTATTCCATAGTGAAAAAAAAACAATTGTTTTTAGATCTTTGGTACCGTTCTGAAATCGTACGTACTAGGGATTCCAATTCGGATATTCGAATATTCGATATACGGAAATATTCGGCCCTTTTTAAACTATTCGATATTCGGATATTTGGGAAAATATACGGATAATATTCGAGGAAAGATCACATCACAATTTCTCCACGTTTAAAGAATAATTATGAATATCCCAGGTAGTGTTTTTTTTGCCTTTGCCCAACTCGGGTGCTATCAATATCTTATCATAATACTTTATTTTAACGAACCGGCTAGGAATCGGGTCTAAATATATGTTTTGTCTCTATCTAAGATTTTACAAAGGTGGGAAAAAATTAAGTCCTAAATTATTGTAAAATGTATGTATATAAGTGAACAAGGAAACGTTGGTCGTGCAACATCTCTATTTGCGTGCGAGTTATACGATTATTTATCAAAATTTTTGAAAAAGACCACTGTCGTCGGCTTGCAAAAGCAACTGGCAATTTCTTGTTTATTAAAATATGTTTTTTAAATCATAATTTTGCTCATACTGTTCTAAAACATTTTAACCGTGTCAAAACTATCCGAATATATTCGGATAGCTTAAGTTTTACTACTCGATATCCGAATAGTTGGAATCCCTTCGTATCAATGCAAGTAATATAATATTAATGTATAACCATCATCCCTTGCAAATATGATTTTCTAAGTGTGCGTGGTGGTTTCCGGTTACATGTTTGCATCGCTTCATATAATTATAATTATTATGCTCATTGCTAATGGACACAGTTAACAACCGCATTGCATTGAATTTACCCATGTCGGTTCATAAACCCTCGTTTCGTGTGCCACAAAGCTGTTTTCTATTATGTATGATTCACTACAGTAAGCTTTTTGGCAATCCAAATTCCAACCACTGCCAGTTTTGTAAAACACGTCATCCCTTACTAGTCATGCAATAATATTTTTATTATGTTTCCATAGAATGACGCAGTTTACGAAGAATTTACAATATTTGTATGTATCATTGACAAAAAATATCCAAAATGACTAGTCACTTAATTATACGCGAATACAGTTTTTGTCAATAACAAAAAAAAACTGTAACATTTAGATTGTTTCATTGATGGCTCTACCTTTTTTGAAACCATTGGTTGAAAAGTCAACTGGATTGACTGGCAGTCATAAATATTGAGGTTATTTATGATTGGATCCAAAAACGACAGCGCACATACTAAAAACATGGTCCTTTCAAGATGGAAAATGTTTGTTTTATGTTATTTATTGATTTCCGTGTTTAATCTTATACAACCTCCTAGCTTCATTTTGCCACCAATAAATAGCTTTTTAGACTGGGTTTCGTTAGATTTTGTGGTCGTGGTGTAGTTTTTGAAGTTTGCAGTTTTGTGCGTTTTTCACCATTTTCGGTACGCTTGCGGCAAAACTGTGGTTGAACCGATCTAATGTACACGGATGTAGTAGCGTCAGAACAATATTAACTGCGCGTCTGTATTCTGCAAATTAATCCTAAAAACATGGTCCTTTCAAGATGGAAAATGTTTTTTTATGTTATGTATTGATTTCCGTGTTTAATCTTATACAACCTTCAAGTCTTCCTCCTAGTGAATGAATATTTTTTTCATTGTTTTAGACTGTTTTAATCATCTAATATATAACAATCAATGTTTGTTTGTTCGCATTGTATGCGTTACCATACCGTTCACCCGATTGCGATTAAACTTTGTCAACTTATTGCTTTTACTTGTGTGAAAGTTATTGGCACAGTAAAATCAACTTACAGTAGGTATTTTACATAAAAATTAATGTTTTTTTCATATTTCATGCGCCGCCATACCGTTCATTTCGACACCTTATTGTTGCACTTGGGAATGGTTTTAGGCGTATTACAATTAACTTTCAGTAGGTGGCGCGTGTGTCGTACCATAGACAATCGGCAAAAGACAAACAGCAAACGGTCATCGATACCGATCAATGTCAGTGAAATTAAATCGAAATTATTTATCTAAAATATTGTGTATCCGAAAGCAATTCAATAAACAGAAACATTTTCTTTCTTTGCCCCTTCCCTTCTTAAACCCTTCACTTCTGTGATTTCATACGCCATACGCCAACCATTGGCAGACGAATACTTAGTTTTATGCAATCAATTACATTATAAAATACACTTGTTTAATGTTGTTAAATGCATCAATTCAATATCTTGAATATACGACTTGTTATTTACACAGCTGTCAGTCTAAAATAATATATTTCACCATCTTCTGTTGTCGCTATCTAAGTAATATGAAATTTGATGTTGGAATTTTCCATTGAAACTGCCTTATCACAAATACACGGACAGTTGATAGCAATCTTAAGGAATTTAATTACCTCTCTGAAGAACTTTTTGGGTTGCGGATAAAGCTCTTTCAATTAGTAAGGTAGTTTATGAGGATTCAATTTTCCTTCCCCAGACAACACCCTCAAAGCTCTAAGCATCTGTCTCAACAATGGAAAGATAATAAAGCTGCCTACCCAAGGTTATTCGAAGCTTTATCTACGCGGACAGGGTGGCTGCGAATCTATAACCGCAATCAAATCAATATTACGCAATTCACTATTGAACTCATTCCAGATTGTGTTTATTTACAAAGATATTGGTCAAATCTATTCTGAAGCATTTACATTATTTCTACATGGAAAGACTTAGATGAATAGTGGAAGGGCCATATTAATAAAATAAATTATTTCAAAATACAGTCGCGGAAATAGAAATCCGCGTACCCTTCACAATTCCATTCATTTGCGAATATTTCCTCGAAATCTTTACCAATCAATTTCCATTTTTTTTTCTTCCAATTGTAAAGCAAACTAATAGCCATGTTTTGAAGGACAAGAGAGATTTGAAGGCGTCAACAGTACTGAGCCATACCTAGTCACGTATGCATCTATCTAGTCGGGATGACCCTCACATAAGGAGTATGGTTTCATAAAAACGCTTCAAAACTGCTACATTTTTCTATAATGAGCTTAAGTCGACCGGTGATTTCACATATTCGATGCGAAATGTCCGTAATAGAATCGTGGCACGTGGATTTCCCGCCCGGCGACTAAAAAAATATCCAGTTTTCACAGTAAAAGTGCAAAAAACGTTTTGTTTTTGTCTTAAACCATTTTAGATGAAGGAAAATGTGATTTTCATCGTTGCCCATTTATGGCATTTAATTTATAGGATACGCCGTAACCAGTACAAGATTGTTCGTTTCTTGCATCGTAAAAATTTGAACCCTTCTGACATTCAAACATTTCTTCTTCGGCAGAATCTGATACCTCAACGGAAAATATCAGTTCATACACGTTATCAGTGTCCATTGCTTACATAATTAAATTTGAATTGTTTGAATTTGATATTGAAACTCCATCAAGCAGTCCAGTGACGGCTGGTGATGGGGTGCTGGGGGGATTCAACTATTTTTCCGTGCTACGGAAGAGAAACAGTTGGTATTGCGAACATCTGAATTGAAAGTCCATGCTATAGAAGTGTTTTAAAATCCAATGAATAGGAAAGAACTCTTGTAAAAATGGTTGAATCTTCCATTGCACCCCCCAACACCCCGTCACCAGCCGTCACTGTCAAGCACCCTCAGTTGAAATCCTTAATTGCATCCATAATTGTTTTCAAGTTTTCACACATAGCTCTCTTTGATAACTGCGGAAACCATTTAATGTCAATGATAGATAGGGTTCAAATCTGTAGCCTTCTAGTTAGTTCACTGTAGGAGTTTTCTACATATTTCGCAATATGAATAAAAGTGTTAACAGTTTCTTACCCACTCTGTATAGTGCAATATGGATTAATAGGTGACGCTGGTGTGTAAACGCATAGGTACGTAGACGCAGTCTATGTGGCGCCTAAAGGCTCGTTTTGGAGGCCGCTTGGGATTCGAGAGGGTTCACAAATAGGGGCTGTATTCTCATATCAATATAAATATATTTTTAATACAATAATATCATAACATACCCCGACCCGCTCCTATATCATTTTTATCACTAGGAATAAATACACTATAAGAAATCTTCACCGAACATCATGAAGAAATTTTTTTTTATTTTAAGATTTATTGACTGGTAAGTAAATAACATCAGAAAGATACTTATAAGTGTTGCAGAAAATATCGTGCATATTATGTAGTTTGTCTGTCAATTGAAACTAGAAGCATCAAATGGCGCAATTAGTTATATAATACTTATTATAGATTGCTTTATTATATGCCAATTATAAAAGCGTAAGTAAGTGGACATGTAATTAACACCACTTATCTGCACCCTTTAATTATCAAGAAGCAACTCAAATACTTACTATAATTAAATGCTATATTATACTATGATTATTTCCGATATAATTGAGTAAGCAAAACACAAAAGAAAAATTAATACGAAGTTCTATTATTTTCTGTATTCATCTATACACACATACTGAATTTAATCGACGATATTTTACTAAAATCAACTTAGAAAACTAATTACTTATGTATCCTTAGTAATTGATTATATTCTACATTGTAATATTGGTAAACATTAAAGCTTCATGGTAATGAATTAAATAAGAGTTTTTTCTCGACTTACCTTCATGATTTTTTTTAGCCCTGTCCGCTCCCAACTTATGGAGCATATGGACTCCTCACGGAGTTTATCGTTCGAACATTTTTGTTTCTACTTGTTACTCAGTTGCTCAATTTCTCTTTTTCCAAGAGAGAAGGGGTGGAAAGGATACGAGCAGGGCTGTGGAGTCGGTAAAAAAAGTCCGACTCCGACTCCAGCATTTACCAAAATCACGACTCCGACTAAAAAAGGTTAATATCGTAACTTTTTTTCCATAATCTTCCTATTTATGTGTATTCAATTAAATATCAACCCTATCAATGCCGCCAAAAGCTAAATTTGACATATTAAATGCAAAAATAAAAAGTTCAAACTTTTCAAAATTTCCGACTCCGAGTACGACTCCGGCCAAAACGCCGCGACGACTCCGACTCCACAGCCCTGGATACGAGGACTAGGACTGGACTAGTGGGTAGCCAATTGCTGTCACTATGACATGTGTCGCTTTTTTGGGATCGAAATGGTGGGAATGGACTTTTAACAGCAAAAACACCCATTGCCTCTGAACAGAATCGATTTATCGACTGAAAAAAATACCGGGGATCGAGCCAGGGTGGTACGGTAGCCAACGACGTTGACCACTGCACCACGGACTGGACTGATTTATGATTTCATTGAAACCCCATTTTGTTTGTTGATCATGTGCATCTGGATATAAATAAACTTTCGCATAACTCCTTATTTGATTAAAAATATATTGTTGGCTAATGGTAAGAATTTGCAAGCTTAGAAAATGACATTATATTGAGAATATTAATACGGTCTAGGATGCAGTGAATTGATATTCAAAGCTCGTATTTCATCTCTTTAAATCTTCAGACTCACAAACAAATGAAAATTCACGAAATGAGCGAACCATTTATTTTTATCAAGCACTATTAAGATCTTTTTTATTTGTAAACATCTTCAATTCAGTATCGAATTACTTTTAAGGTGTCAACTATCAATTCTTGTTGCGAATTAATTGTATTTAACCTGTTGCCAGCTACGAATTTTTCAAAAATAAAAAAGGACAATACCTATTAGATGTCGTTGATCCCTTATGAAAGCAATCCCATGTTAATTACCATGCCGCGGATTTTAGAGCATATTTACGAGTCGTTGATAAGGGTTGTCACAAATAGTTTATAATATTATGTAAATTTTGCACCCTGATTGGCTATCATAAAATGATTTTTACTTATGATTGTATGAATAATTTATAGTTATTCAATTCGTTTGAAACATATATAAGCAAAATAATATTTACGTAAATATTGTGAATATTATATCAAAAGTTATTACAGCCCTGATAACCTCTATACACATTTTGTTGAATATCTTTTAAGAAAACTATTAAAACGAAAAGTTTATATTCATGTTGTGAGCCTTAATAGATCTCGGATACATATTCGATGTGATAATTTGAGAAATATTATTTTTTGACGCCTTAAAAGTAGTTGCCCACCGGTGTGTCGTTGGCTTTATAACGGTTAAACAAATAAAATTTAACATTGGTACAAAAAATTGTGTTATAATATTGAAATACACTATGAAAATTCTAAGTAATGATATAATTACGTTTGTGAAATGTACGTTCCTATTTTAAAATATTTATAACGGAATAATTCAATCTTGGGACTGTCGCGCTTCGGCGAAGAAAGTTTGCCGATACCTACCCTCAGACATTTGGGCGGGAAACGGTTGCCATGGCGATTTCGTGAACCCGCCAGAGATGTATTTTTGGCTAGCCGAAAGCATTTACGAACGAGAAATTCTTTGATAATGCGATTGTTACGTTACGGATGGAAGATAATAAAACGGGAGATCTCAAGTTGCTTTACATTGTATTATTTTTACATCTGTATGCCTTGCGAATGTAAAAGCATGTTTATTTATTTGTTTATTTGCATTTTGGGCCCAAAATTTCAGCCAATATTCAACAAGTCTTTGAATTCATCACCTTCATCATCAGCGGCCTGCAAACTACCAATATTTGTGGACGTACCATTTATCTGTAAAATCAACCACCTTAGATTTGAATATTAGAATAAATCCCAACCACCATTTAGTAATTTATTATTAATCTTTTACTAATAAATCTGAAGATGCTACTTCAAGAGGCGAAACACGTGTCACTTTTTAAAAAGATTTCAATTTTAATTTATTTCAAATTAATTGATCAAATAACCGCTATATCGATTCTATTTGACATTTAAAATGAAAAAAATATCATGATTCCATTTTCAAATAATTGACATGAGTTTTTTTATCAACGTATATGGCTATTTAGGTGGGCGTTTTTCACCCATGGGGGCAACATCACCCGTCAAATGTGATAAATTCCATTACGTTATAGAGTTGTTTTTTTTTGAAATTCGTAACGAGGTTGATAAAACATTTTTAAAATCCCCTTTGGGAATAAAAAAATAGTTTTATGGGCCACCAATGGCGTGCGGTGGCTATTAGTTAAACTAAGAGATGCTTTCGACAGTTTCAATTTGAACTAAACGAAAACAATATACCAGACCAACATAAAATACGGTGTCATTTACTATTTTTCTTCATAAATTACCTCTATTCTCTTGATTATAAAAAGGACAGAATGTTTAATACTTTATTTAATATTTATAATAATAAACATTGAATTAACCTTTTCCACTCCAAATGTTCAGCATATGGTACAAAATGAAGCATTCCAACTGGCGTATAAAAAAACTGCCATGCCATCGCCAATGAAACAAGTAAAATACCTAGAATGATGCAAGTAAATTTTACCATTTTTTTTTTTAAATGTGTTGTCTATTTTCGCACTTACCAAACGAAAAATGGGACTGTACAAAGAATATTATTGTAGGTAACATTTTTCTGATACACTGTTTCGTTCACTCTACAACATAGACAATAAAATAATTATTGAACCCAATTAAAATTATGTTATCGAATGAATTAATCTGGCGCCAAACTGCAGGCGTTGCTTCCCAACATCATATCCCTACATTGTGCTTTGTCATTATCTCTTTCATAGCAAAATGATGTCATTAAAATTGATCAATGCCTGTCAAAAACGCCCGCTTTAACGAGGAATATAACCTTGTATAGGACAGAAGCAACACATGCCTTCAATGCCGCCATTTTGTTCCATATCTGTCACAATATTTTGTGGTGTTCTATTTTTTGAATCCACCGTTTTCTTTTACGCGCTTCGATTCCCGCCATAGATAACGTCCTTGGTGATGCGCCGTCTATTTTTTCCAGTCTGTTGTCTCTGGTAAGCGCTGTTTTGTAGAATCCATTTTTGGCTAATGGGTGCGTTTCTCAATCTACGGAACAATTGTTCAAATATTGATGAGACGATAAGGGAAATAGGCTGACTTGGGATACACATCAATTATTTTGCCCGCAAATAAAATGGAATAATGCTTCAATTTATTAAGAGCTATTTAATTTTTTAACATCCAAATTTGCAGCAAATATTTAGCTCATTTAATGTATAGTAATTTAATTACTTAATTATTAAATTTAATTTAGGTTTTATGTCTTCCGGCTCTTAAATGAACTCGCATTCTTCTGAATTTAAATTAATCTCATAATAATTTGACTGAAAAGTTAATCAAAATATACGGCAGATGAGTCTCGAATATATTTAATATTATTTCAGTCAGATGTGTTAACTGTTTTAATCGACTTGTGTTTTGCTGCTACATACTAGCATTTCCCCTCATATGTATCATCAATTTAGTCTGCAGGGTTTGCACAATAATAATTATACTAATTCCACGAAAATGATGCCGATAATTGGGTTTAGGTAGCTATATTTTCTCAGAGAATGAAACGTTGTCCATCTCGTATGTATAATATCACTTAATTTTTGTCAATAATATCACTTAATTTTTGTCAATAATTCACTGAAAGTGTCATTTGTTCACTCCACATTATGACGTTTTGCAATTATAGGATAGGATATGGATAGACAATTTTACATGAATACCTTTTGATTAAATTTAACGAGCATCAAGCCAATTTTACAAGGATATGACAAATCGATTATTAAAGTTAAGCTTGCGCTCTTTTCTTATATGATAAAAAAAAGTTATATTGATTTGAAAATCACGAAATAAACGTACCTATATTAGCTCTTCGTGATCTACTTTTAACATTAAGTGGATAATAATTAATTCTACCTATAATTGCCAGTCTTTGTGAACTAGCGGTCTGAGCTTTACTCTGGCTTTCGGATCTTACTGGAAAGGTTAATATCATACATTTCTATCAATTTAAATTTGAGATCGTGGGCATGAGTTTTTGTGATGTATTTTCTCTTGAAATCTATCTTGGGTGACTAATCTAGTTCATGTGATAAAAAAACATAATAATTTTATTGGCATATGCAATTATTATTTGTAATCCAAAAATACTTTAAGGGCAATTAATTATAAGAATAAGTAACTTGTATTGGTCAATACAAATTTTAATACTGATGTGGTTTCTTTGAGATTTATCTCTATATTTAATATATTATAAATTTCGCGATGTAATCATCAAAAAAATTTATAGTTTCATAAAGTTTGAGGGCTGCCGGGGAATCTAATGGATTCCCCAATCTGTACCCCGGGAACGGTGTCAAATTACATTTTTTTATGTTGATTTTGTTTTCACCTATCTACATGCAATGGCCACGCAATACATTTGCTTGGGGGATGCTTTAACGTTAAATAAACATTATTTAATAATGTTACATTACAGCCTTATTTGCGATAGTTGAACCATATCTTTATGCAGAGTGAAAATATCACTAGGCAAGTACAGTTTTTTCACTGAAAATTGTAATTTCTACGTCTAGTATCTTCTGAATAAGAAATTTTCATTGTTTATTTTGACGGTTATTCGTTGTCTTCGTCGTCATTTGAATTGATATTCAATATAGATAATAAACTATTATCCAAAGGTTTCATCTTCTGCTATATCATCAATCGAGCCATCATTCAACGGCAACAATTTGAAAGTACCTGTACAAACTTTCTAGCTGGCCTCGGCCGTAAAATGTAATCTATAAAGAATTACAAACATACTCTTCGATTCTTGAACGTCTGTCAAGCCAAGGTGTCTCGGCAATGACGACCCATTGACCAATGGGTCGAATGACATTGCATCCAAGGCCTGTAGACAAGATAGTTTCTTATTTAAGTCTTTTGACAGTGATTGGATAGCGTGAAGTAGAGACTCCAATTCAAGTATCGAGTATACTCGTCAATTTTTCAATTACGAAATACTCGAGTAATTTGAAAAATACTCGAGTAATACTCGTAATTTATAAATGAAGATCTATTTCCGAATTTAATTTTTTTTTTAAATCAGCGGACAGAAAAGTAGATACCACTATTTAATTAATTGTTAACTTTTAAATCGACCTTCACAGCGACAGAGATAGTTTTTTCCACTGCTGGAAAAAAAACACTACTTCGAACCAAATTAAAATTTGAGACGTTTAATTCTCTATTATTTTTGAAATATATGTTTCATTATTTGAAATAAAATAAGTTAATACATATATTTGAACTAATAATATATGTCCCCTCGGGCGCCATGGTGCCCGCCGACCGATTTCTGTGCGTCCACCAACGTTAGCTCGAAACATTTTTGCAAAATTAGTTTTGTGGATATCACATCGACAGGTGAAGTCTCTCGAGCATTTCCCAAATATGAAGGAAAAGGTAGATATCAATGAATTAAACGTTATACACATTCAAGTGCTTCAAAAACAGTTTGAAGAGAGATTTCTGCAATTAACGACTATCGAGCCAATGTTATTATTTATTGTCAAACCTTTTATTTGCCAATTAAATACAATATGAAAAGCTTCATGTTTTGCAGGTTGTGTTCAAGAAAAGGCACAGCGAGAAAAAATTGACACTGATAATCTTTTCATCGAGTTTTCACTTTATTAAAAAAAGAAAGAGGTTGAGCAACTTAATAACAAATAGTTCTCATAATCGCCGCAAAGAATCAACATGCTCCACGTTAGGAGCGGACATGGTTGAAAAAACATTATCTTCTTATAATATCCTGTGAAAAAATAGGTGGCGCCGGCTGACCCACATTTTTCTTTAAATGCGCTCTCGGGTCCAATTAGGTTGGGGAACCCTGCTCTACTACATTCTTCACCAGCTTCGCGAGTTTTTTTAACAATTTCAATATTCATAAAATAGCTCAATTCTCTTTTTGGTGGTCTAATAAACTGTTAATATGCTCCACTGACTTTGTTTTTGAATATTATTTTGTCATTTATTAATTAACATTATGTATGACTGACATTATGATATCTTTTAAATTGTCAACCATGAAATGTGAAAACAAAAGCATCGTTAAGGAAATTCCTGGTAATGAAATGACAATCAAATCAATAAAAGTGCAAAATTACTGTCATAAAAAGTTGCTATCTGTTATGACTGATATCAAAGCTTATGCATTTTAATCTCATTCGAGTCTCAGGTGAAATTTCGATGCGAAATTCGATCGATGTTTATAGATTAGGATTCATATTCTAAAAGCAACTGACGTACACGAGCACTGTCATATATACTGTCGCCATTTCTTGTGTCTTTATAAATTATATGTAAACGTTTATCGAGAATAATGTATCAACCACAGCTGACAAACTAAAATTCCGATTATTTTCGATGTTTTCGGCGGTAACTTTGTGGAAGTTCATTTTAATATAAAATTTAAAATAACTTTGATTATTCCACGTATTGTTTCGATTCTATAACCCTCTCTTGCGTCCCTTAAAAAGGAAAAATCCCAATCTAATTGATTGAGTGATTGCACCTTATTAGTATCATTATGTTATTGCATTGTTTTGATTCTATCACCCCTTCCTTGTTTCCTTTAGAAGGAAAAAAAACCCATAATCCATTTTGTAATTTCATAATTTAAAATGTTAAAATGTTAGAATTTATCTTGCTTCATTACTTAAGCAAACTTTGCGATAGTAAGTCTGAAGATGCCTCTGAAAGAGGCGAAACACGTGTCACAATTAGTTACACAATACGTGGAATAATCAAAGTTATTTTAAATTTTATATTAAAATTCCGATTGATTAAATTTTTAGTCGGGAGTCGTGATTTTGGTCAATGTTGGAGTCGGAGTCATGTTTTTGGCAGGGCTGTGGAGTCGGAGTCGGAGCTTTTTGGCCGGAGTAGTACTCGGAGTCGAAAATTTTGAAAAGTTTGAACTTTTTATATTTGCATTTAATATATCAAATTTGGCTTTTGGCCGCATTGATAGGGTTGATATTTAGTTGAATACAAATATAGAGGAAAATTAGGGGGGAAAAGTGACGATATTAACCATTTTTTAGTCGGAGTCGTGTTTTTGGTCAATGTCGGAGTCGTAGTTTTGGTAAATGCTGGAGTCCGAGTCGTAATTTTTTTACCGACTCCACAGCCCTACTTATAACATAATATTCAAATTTAAAACATCCCTCGGACAAGGTGGTGTGTTTTGTGTGTGACCTCTGCGCCACGGTGGCGGCTAAGAGACACTAATAATATCGTAGAAATTTTCCCCCTTATACATTCAACCTTTAGCTTGCTTAGAAAGTATAAAAAATATGACATATTAAGACGATACCTATGCAAACAAACCTTTGTTGAAGGATTGTATTAAAAATCATATCAACATAATGGATTTGGTATGGGAAGTAAAATATAACACGCTCCTTTTACAAGCAGGTATACACCTTTTTACATTTATAATATTTTTTTATAGTGTATGTTTTTAAATTATTCACATTTGTTAAATTTTAACTGACGTAGTTAAATAACGCAAACACATTTCAAATAAAATTAAAGAGATAATCACTATTGAAGTGTAAACTTTCGATGGATTCAACGGTATCATTGTGGAGGCCCATTTTGATATAAAGAAATTGAAATAATTTTGATTATTCTATGTATTGTGCTACTACTCGTGACACGTGTTTCGTCTCTTTGTTTATATTAGCTATTTCTTTGTTTCTATCCTCCCCTCCTTGTTTCCCGTTTGTATAATATATCGAAATAGAATATTTAAATCATTCGTACTTTATTAATTAAAGAACCTTTGTGATAATAATACACAATTAGTAACACAATACGTGGAATAATCATAGTTATTTTTAATTTTATATTAAGCTGTTAACTGACAATTTTTGCTTTTGAAAGGGGTATTTAATATATATATTCAATGAAGAAAGCATGCGTAATTTGCACTAGCTCTTCGTATTTTATAATGATCACAACCAGTTTCGCTCAGCAGTCCAGTTTAAAATTATTATGAGATATAAATATAAATAAGGATATTCATAATATATTGAGTATGATTAATTACAAGGTAGTTATATCAAACCATGTGGGATACATGTTTCATGATTGATTATTGTTGATACTTTGTAATTTCGTGCCATATTTCTTACTTTTCGTCGTCTTCAGGCATTTAATCCATAGATGCCGAAAGACGAAACCCGGGTCGTTAGTAAAATCATTTTAAATACTGCGCCACAGGGGTTGAAGCATCCAAACAACAGTTCGTCTTGACACTATGTTATTAAGAAGTAATCATCAATCAACTCCGAGTTGAAATTTTCCATCGTATTTTTGAGTAAGTTATAACTAATTATATATTAATAAATCATTGTTGTTTCAGTGACTTCAGCCTAACATACAACGTTCAATATAATTGATCACTGCCAGTATGGGGCTCTGGCTTCACACACTTGACTAGCCATGCAACGTCAACCAAACCATTAATCAACCCGTGGGCAGCTTATAATATCAATTATTTGGTTTTGTAATTTAATTTAAAGAAAGAAAAAACAATATTACTGTTTCATGATTATGTCGTTTTGCTGGGAAACATTCTGACAACGGAATCGAAATTTGTATGCCCCCATTTGAACACAAATTCTCATGGTATTGAAAATTGTTTTTTAATTTAAGTTATATTGCAAAGAATGATAGATTATTCTGTACGACATCAAGTTACTTATTTGGAATTAAATTTGAATTTTTTGAATTTTGCACTTTTCCATGAGTTTTGTCGCTAACGACCCAGGTTTCGCCTTTCGGCATCTTCAGGCATTCCAAGTGCACGGATGTACTTGAACTGACGCGTAGTAAGTAGTTTGTATCGGTTATACACAAAAATCCCCGTAATTATAACAAACCCACTTAAATCATTGAAACTTGTATTCATTCAAATTTCGCTAATTTACATTTTAATAACCTTTTAACTTAGTGATCTACTTATATTTTTGTATATAAACGATACAAACTGTTTACTACGCGTCAGTTCAAGTACATCCGTGCACTTGGAATGCCTGAAGATGCCGAAAGGCGAAACCCGGGTCGTTAGCGACAAAACTCATGGAAAAGTACAAAATTCAAAAAATTCAAATTTGATATTGAAATTCCATCAAGCACCCTCAGTCGAAATACTTAATTATTTGGAATCGTTTGAATTTTGTCGCTAACGACACAAGTTTCGCCCTTCGGCATATTCATGAATTTCAAGTGCACGAATTAACCTGAACTACCTCGTTGTAAATAGATCAAACATATATATATATATATGAATAACAGAAAATCACTAAGTTCATTTGCTATCATCGTAATCTGGATGAATTGGCAAATGTTTTGATGTTAAAGAAATTCAATGAATTCAGTGTGGTTATTTTAAATGTGATATTTATTTTACGGAAAGAAAAATAACAATGTATTTTAGTTCGACATAAATTATTTTATATATTTGTTGATAGCTATTTCGGCTTACGCCTTCGTCAGAACTATAATGGAGTTCTACCAAGTAAATGCCTACTCAATCAATGATATTTATTTACTTATTTTAATCGTTTGAATTTTGTACTTTTCCAAGAGTTTTATCGCTTACGACCAGGTTTCGTTTTTCGGCATCTTAATGCATTTCAAGTGCACGGATGTACGTTGTATGATTCTTAATTTATTTACTACTTTCGATGGATTATTTATTTATTTAAATATGTCGACTTAAGATTTTCTTCGTTAAAACGTCGCAGATTGATCTGTCGATTGCCTTTACATGGTTTCACAATAGAAATTACAACCATAAAGTAAGTAAAAAAATATATAAATACAATTTACTATAAGTAAACTTGTATAATTTTTACTTCAGGTTATTCTATTATGACTTAAACACCATTTACCGTAGGAAATGCTAAATATTGTACTATAGCGGGCACTTTTAGAATCTCGTTATTTAAGGGCGTATTTTATATCTGCTTCCAAAAAAGAATATGAATATCTCATTGCCGTATCGACTTCTAATTTTTACCTTTAATGTTAGTTGTTGGTAATTATGCACGCCCTAGGTTGTGCTATTTCAGCCATCAAGAGGAACGTCTAGGCATACGATCTGTTGCCGACTTCATACTGTATATTGATTATTATATCTTATAATATAACTTATCCACGTCGTATCTTAAAGATTTATCCCTCATCACATTTTACGCACCTTTTAACAAGTATTTATATACACCGGTGCCGTGCCGCTAACGAATCTTGGTGCTACATGTCAATTTTAGTAATTCACACGGTGAAAAAATTGCTATGTATTTTACATCTGCAGAAATTATATGATTTATGATTGATTCAGCTAACGCCATCGTTAGAACTTTGTTTGAACATACATTTACTTATCGTGGGTGTAGGGACTTCCGGGGAAACTACAAAAACAACGAACTGAGATAAATGGCAAAACAGTTTTCAATGTTAAGCTTTATTCTTACGGATTTGCAGGAAAGCCGAGCAATATCTGGTAAGCCGCTCTTCGTATGTACAAGTTTCATATTTTTATATCTTATAGATTTGCATTTGAGCATGATAATGCCATATTTAACTGAAAACAGCCATTTTGTTAGTTTCGCCTGTATGTCCCTACACCCACTTTATGTATCTATATATATAGTGGTGTAGAAAAGGTAAACAATACATATTCTCTCATGTTTAATATACTAATTTTATAAATATTGTTATAATAAATTATTAAATGTGAAAAATTGATTCTATCTAATTCAATGCTAATCTGATTTTTTATCGAGTGGGAATATACGTAAATTAGTATTGTATTGAATTGATTTATTCAATTGCATTAACTTCCGTAGAAGCGGTGATGGATTAATATTAGTTTGTTCATTAACCTAGCCATCCCGAACACTATAGATTTTGTCCCAACAGCTACTTTACCTTAAATATCTATCTTAATACTAGTGATATGTCAAAATTTTTGGTATTTTTAAATCATAATTTTTAATAATGATATTTATTGGCTAGTTGCGCCGTTGCGATTAAAAAAGAGAAAAAGTCGGAATTTTTCAGTCTTATAAGCTATAAGAGAACGTGACCATAGTGAGTCATAAAGAACATGGACGGAGTGTTTCAAATGAAGCAACAATAAAAGGCGATAAGCGATAAGATAAGAGATAAGGTAATGTGACTTCGAGCATGGTTATTGGCTTGTTAGTCACCGGCTCCATTGTTAGACCGCCATAGCCGTTAGAGTGAAAACGTCGTCGTTTTCATGCGCGACTTAAATATGAATAATTATAGGAAAAATATGGATTTTTATGTGATTTTTGTTTTCAGAAAGATGTATAAATATACGTCAAAGCATATTCAATCATATTTGTATTGCAGTCTATGCCAATAAGGCCAAAACACTGGGGTCTTTTTATACCCCCCTTCGGCCTGAGAGTCATTTTTCAAGGATAGTCCTACGAAGGTTAAGAATTTCATGTTATGTGGAGTTCAACCAAGTAAATGCCAATACAATCAATTTACTAAATAAAAGAAGAAATGATTGTAACGATCAGTTAAATAACATAAGGATTCTTCTCTCAAAGAAAAAGCGTATGGTTACTGTGCATATTTTATACCGTTAAAAGTTACATCCCTCTTTTCTAATCGCATATTCTAACGAACTTCTTGTTATATCTATGGCAACAAACTAAAATAAATTAATTGCCGGAAATGTAGTTGCTTCCGTTTCTTGATGACTTGCAATACTCATTACATTATTCCAAGCCGCACTTAATTCATTTTGTGCTGGATATGTGATTATAAAAAATTACGCTGACTTGACAAGGTGAAAATTTTAATTGATTCTTTATGGAGTTGTGTTTTTGAATAGTATGATTAAAGCATTTTAAGCATCAACGAAGCGAATCATAACTCGCATATATTGTTATATTTGCATTCACACACTTAGTAGTCTAGCCGCCTAAAATAGAGTTTGAACTACGTATAAATAATTCCTAACCTCAATGTTTTGACAACATAATTTCATATTGTCAAAATATGTTCTTTTTTTGAATAACCACAAAGAAAATAATCGTAAATATTGCCAGATACTAAAAAGATTAACCAATTCGAATACGAATATTTTGAATTCATTCAGTATCATAATTATTATGATATCGGGTACATTTTTATGGTTCTATATTTGAAACGCATTTGAATGCAAATTAAATCTATCTTCCTTGTAAAGCAAAGAAGAATGCTGACAAATACTAATTGCAGATTAATTTAATATTTAAATATTCACATACATATTATTGACGTCATACTCAGTTAGCTAACTAGGCTAGTAAATCGTGCTTACTTCTTCCTGTTATTAGGATCCATGTGGAAGAGAATGTAAGTCACCTAAGTCTTCGAAAAGACATCAACAATTTGATCGTAAACTGCCTGGACTGGGACTCTAACCAGCGAGTTCCGCTCCAAAGCCAACGATGTTAACACTCCCCATAAACACCCTACATAAAATATTAATCATAGAATCAGAGAGTTACAAATTCCAACATAATTCGCCAAGGCGATCAGCGAAGAAATACATTCATGTATTTTCCTTCCATATCCTCTCCTTATTCGGAACATATGGCTGACAAACAGTGTCTGCAAGATTCTCTGTCAACTGGTAACCTCTTTGCTTTTTCCCAGGTCATCCCGGTTTCCGTAACTCCGCTAAGTACATCTTATATATTTTTTTTATTCCGTTGGTAAGCTGTTTCAGCTGTGACAATATTATTCTATCGTTTACCTCAGGGCTAAAATATATTTTTTTCAAAATTTAAATAACTTCGGGGTAGTTCAACCCTTCGATTATAAAATTGGAATTATATCCCTTCCCTAAGGGGATTAAAGCGGAAGGGGGGCGAACATTTCGCCATTATTATGCACGCTGATTTTTTCATAATGCATTTCGTATGCAGTCAGTTTCTATTGATGCAATTTAAGGTGTGAAATTCGCGTTCAAAGAAATCTCATTGCTAATAATGATTTACGATTATGACAACCGACGGCGTTATAATATTTTTTTATTCATACGTTGTGCTAAGTAGCTTGATATGCGTAATTCACTGGGTTCGATTCCAGAGGTGACAATAGGTTAAAAATATAATTTATTCATTTGTTATACTGATTGATACCTAAGTCGATAAGATCAGCGAAACAACGCTGTTTTTATCGGTACATTTTGTAATCTCATTTCATTTTGATGGAATAACCTTTATTGACCAATTTAAACTGACACTATTTAAGCTTACGTTAGAAGCGTAAAAAATAGTAGTTTATAATGTAAGTACCTCTTTTTGTGCGATTTCGAAGATATGCGGTTTTTTTGGGACTATATAAACGTCAATATGAAAAAACGTATCACATACTGTACGTGAAAAATCCAGTCATTCACCTGTTTATTACAATGTGACATTGACTCATTAATATATTAAGTAAAAAACTTTTTAGTGCAATTTTCCGCGGAACACATCTACAGCACAAACAAAAAGTTTTAGGTGTATGCTTCAAAACACATACAAGATAACCAAGATATCAATTTTACTTATATCCAATAAATTGCAATGGCTCAACCAACTATGGCGACTAGAGACGCCAATTTGATTATCGAATACATACTCCATACTCGTCCATGTTTGAAAAATTCTAGTAAATAAAAATATTCTAGTAATACTCGTAATTTATGAGTAAATGAAGAGGTTTTTGTACTGCGGGAACAATACAAACAAAACTTCGAACCAATTTGAAAAATTGAGACATTTTTTTATAAATTGAAGTAAATGTATTGATGAAACTAAATATGCTTATTTATTTATTTATCATCTCCGTCGAATCCATCGAAAGTATTTATCATCTATTTATATACACAAATTTGAATTAATAATATATATTTAAGATGTTGGTACAACTGAAACTACTCGAGTATCTAGAGTACTCGAGTATTTTCAAATTTACTACTCGATACTCGAGTAGTTGAGATGTCGAGTAATTGGAGTCTCTAATGGCGACTACTGTATAGTAAGTGATAATTATATTAAAATGGAAAAAAAAGTTCACATTAACGAAAACTTCTTTCGAAACGTAAGGCGGCACTACATTATAATTCTTAAATTATACAAACATTTACGGATAATACTGGGTGTCTCGGTTATTTAATTAATTTAAAATACACTATTTTCGGCCGAAGTGCGGCATAAGGCTAACCCTCCTTTAACTGCACGCCACTGAGGCAAAGTTGAAATAATTTAACGCCTGGGGCTAAATCTACCCAATGAGTCGGTAAACGTTTTAAAAATAACCCTACAAATCCGATGAATCACTCTGAATTCCTGAGAGACGCGAGCACAGAGCGAGATCGAACTTCCGGGCTCGAATCCCGCACGTTATCAGATCAGAATGCGTTTAATTTATTGCAAGCTCATGGAAGTTTAGGGTGGAAAAAAAACGTTGACTTTTTATAGGCCTAAGATAAAGTTACATGCTGGGTGTCAAAATTTGCGAATGCATTTTATCTTGTTTATAATTAAAACAAAAAAATTGCTACGTATTATAAATACATAACATAAATATTCCATATTTTATTATAATATGATTATCTGTAACTCATAGCTTTTGAGCTTTTCCCCTAATCGTGTGTGAGTGTTACCCCGTGTCTTAGGTAAGCGACGCGAACCGGCAAGCGAATTTAGGCGAATCCAGTCAATTTAAAACGTAGTTGATCAAAGGTCTTATGTGCCATCGCTCGGCCAGACGCAATTAACGCTCTGGTGAGCTTGGACCGTTTGATATTTTCACGCGATTCGCGCGCGCCACGAGTCAGGCACTTGAGTCGACTTACGACATATGCCGTCCTGACCGGATCGCTTCGCCCACATATGACACTTGCATGGGCGAGGACCGTTTGATATTTTAAAACTCTGCCGCTTTCAAAGCTGCGCCGGATCGCCTCGCCCAGCTTCGCCCAGCTAAGACGACCCGTTATATTTGTATTTCCGTCATAATGCACCAAATGTCATTAAAAGTCCAGTCATTAATTCAAAATAATAATCCTTGTTACACTTATTGAAGTTGGTCAATTTTTATGTTTTCAAAACCTGCTTTAGAAACCGAATACGACGAAAGTCCTTGATGGCAAACTTGAGTTTTTTAGCTGTCAAATTGTCTATTCAGGGAGAACTCTTCTTGAGCGAAAATCGATGAGTGTCATCTTTCTAAAGTGTTTCCACTAGGCTACGGCAACGTACTATGAAAGTATACACTTTGCAGAGCTGTGGAGTCGGGGCTTTTTGGTCGGATTCGGAGTCGTCGCCTCGTTTTGGCCAGAGTCGTACTCGGTGTCGAAAATTTTGAAAACTTTGAACTTTTTATTTTTGCATATAATGTGTTAAATTTTGCTATTGGCTGGATTGGTGGGGTTGATATTTAATTGAATACATATACATACGAAAATTAGGGAAAACAAGTGACGATATTAAACTTTTTTTAGTCGGAGTCGTGTTTTTGGTCAATGTTGGAGTCAGAGTCGGACTTGTGTTTACCAACTCCACAGCCCTGATATTTTGTTTTGAATTCGTCGAATTTATAACAATGTATATCCGGAATGAAACACGCTAAAATTCGAAACAAATCTGCCACACTTGACGATAAAGACGGATATTTGATGGTTAAAGATGGATCATCTTATATCTGCATTATCGGCATTAACAATTTATTATTTTTACATACAAAAAAAACGAATTCTAATACGTGCTCAAATGAAATATTTACCCCCTAGCAATCTTCAACTATTGATTTTTTATAATGTCTTGTTTTTACGAGAGACCATCGGGTTGTCTCTAATTTATAGCGATATTAAAATGGGGTGAACAAAATATAAAAAACAAAACCGTCTCACGGACCATAAATTTTACAGCCTCAGGAAAAATAACATTTTTTTCGTATGACGCTTTATCATAAAA
This sequence comes from Himalopsyche kuldschensis, assembly GCA_028554975.1. Lineage (NCBI taxonomy): Eukaryota > Metazoa > Arthropoda > Insecta > Trichoptera > Rhyacophilidae > Himalopsyche > Himalopsyche kuldschensis. Next base: position 484,641 of record JAHFWI010000028.1, read on the forward strand.
TGCAGCGGAATAATAATAACGGTAAGCTACAAAATGCAGTTTAATCTCGAAGATGAAATCTCCCCACAAATACAAGTCCAAGTTCACACACAAATCTGTGCATTATTAACATGAATAGCTCCATTTATTCAAAGGACGTCATCAAAAAATAATCATGAAATTAAATATTTATCAATAAAGTATTTTGAGAAGTAAAGTTCCATTTTTGAATAAAAATAAACGCTTGTTTGTTTTTTCCTGTATGCGTTCCTATACCGTTCATCTGATTGCGATAAAACTTAGGTGATGTGTTGTGTGGACGCCCACGAAGGATTTATTAGTATATTTTTTGATGAACATGTATGTTTGTTTGTTTGTCCTGTATTTGTTCCTATACCGTTCATCCGATTGAGTTACAACTTTGGTGATTTGTTGTGTGAACGCCCATGAAAGTTTTTCAATCATCTACAAACATATATATTGTGTGTCTAAAAGCACTTCAATAAACACAACTAAAACAAAAACAATTTCCTTCTTTGAATGGCATTGCAACGCATGCCGGGTACTTGCTAGTATATTTAAAAAAAACAATTAACATTCTAGTACTACTACTAAAATAACCATATCCTCAATTTGAAAGGTGGACGATTTCGATGATCGTTGTAAAATTGGTACAATGAAGAATGTGGTGCTTATAAGTAAAATATACTGACAGGTCACATGTAATTATGGCATCATTCAAAAATTACTACTACTGTATCTGTTTTGGTTATTTGCTGTCAGTAGTATCTTAGTAGAATATGTACCGTTTGAAAATACACCAGAATTCCATAAGGTTAATTTAAAACCATCGAAACTATTGCGGGAATTGCGGGAATAAGTGAACCAACTGACGTTCAATTAGTAGTACCATGAAATGAACCGTTATGAATTGAATAAGTTTTACAATAGACGAAATCAACGAAGATTTATGTAATTTTAAATAACTTTGATTATTCCACGTATTGTGTTACTAATTGTGACACGTGTTTCGTGGCATTTCAGAGGCATCTTCGAAAAATCCCAAACTATATTTTGTAATTTTACCATTTTAAAATGTTAGCATCAATCTTGCTTCATTACTTGATTTCCGTTACTAATTCACGCAAATCGCACGTGCTATTTGGTATAAAGCAATCTGATATCTATTTAAACGCGTATGACGTAAATAATCTCGTTGTTTATTGAAAGCTCTGCGTGTGGGCCTCAAGCTCTCGTCAAGTTCTCACTCTTAAAAGCTGTTGTTCAGAATGAAACAAAACCTGCGAGGGTAATCTGTCGTTTTGTTTTCAAACTAATCGCCTTTTTTTCAACAACACCCAGTCATCAAAGCCGTAAGAAGGGCTTAACGGCACGCTGATGTGTCGACAGTTGCTGGGCCAATTTATTTATCTAGTAAGCCCGAAGCCTGCTATAATATTAATTTTCGTATAATATAACTTGTGTGCTGTAAATTTTGAAATTTTTCTAAAATCCTACTCATATAAAATTTTTGTAAAATACTATTTTTATATTTGATATCTGGGTAGGAATTATGTTTGTTTGATTATTTTAATCAGGGCTTTTACAGCATTTACCAAAACCACGACTGCGATTCCAACAATGACCAAAAACACGACTCCGTCTAAAATAAGTTTAATAGACCCTACCAATCCGGCCAATAGCCAAATTTGACATATTATATGCAAAAATAAAAACTTTTCAAAATTTCCGACTCCAAGTACGACTCGGGCCAAAAGGCCGCGACGACTCCTACTCCGGCCAAAAAGGCCCGACTCCACGACACCAACTCCGACTCCACAGCCCTGATTTTTTATACAGCAATTATTTTTAATTTGTTGACTGGATCGCTCTAACGATGGCGTTAGTCGAAATAGCTATCAGCAAATATATAAAAGAATTGCTGCAGAATTTGAATACAATCATCCTTCCTAATTTTCCGTGATAGGAACCGCACTACAGAGACCACCCCATAGTAGAATAGACACCAATGCAAAATTGGGGCTTAAGTCTCTTGTTTACTTTGTAAATTGCACGAAATCACTTTGAAGGAGTTCACTATCAATATTTTATGGCATGGCATTATAATATATAATTTTTAATACTTATTCCACATTACATTTATTGGATTAGACCGGTTTCGCTCATGGCGAGCATTATCAACTGATAATAAATACAACGATACAGCGATATTTATACAAAAGTTATGCAAGAATTTCAAAAAAATAATATGAAGTTCTCATTTGTGTACGTACATATATGCAGTGACGGCTGGTGACGGGGTGTTGGGGGGTGCAATGGAAGATTCAACCATTTTTGCAAGAGTTCTTTCCTATTCATTGGATTTTAAAGACTTCTATAGCATGGACTTTCAATTCAGATGTTCGCAATACCAACTGTTTCTCTTCCGTAGTACGGAAAAATAGCTAAATCTTCCTTTATGTCTATTTAAAATCGTAACTTTATCTGGAGTCACCGGTGTTCAGACAAACATATGGTTATTTGTTAAATAACATATGTATGTATATACGAAATACGTCGTTTGACAATTTGGCCTTTTATATAAAACGGTGTTCTAAGTGGAAGCGCTATAAAAAAAGCTGGCATATAGCAAGAGTTATAAATATTTTGCTGCAATCTTTAAAGTCGGAATATATGCAAATTAACTCTTCTATTTTGCTGTGGAAATACAAATTCAATATTGAATCATGTTAGTATGCTCCTCGCATACTCATCAAACAAATGCGTTGAGAAGTGTGGCTTAGTGCTCATTGTATTAACTGGGTAGACTGGCTTAACTGGTACTAATCAGTGGACGAATGTAATCGTGCCGCTTGAATTTGTCAAAGTTCACATCGCGGCTGGTGCAGTGTGAAAAGTTATGTTCTGTTGACACGTTGATTATACCGAACAGCTTTAGAATCATTATTAGGGGTGAGGAATTCCACACCCTTAACAATTTCAACTGCTTAAGTTTTTTTCCTTTGAATTTTAGTATAATATTAAATTACATCTCAGAAGGGTTATCTTATTTCTTACATGAACAAATTGACTGCAATATTTTATTTTAACTGATTACAGTCATTATTCATTTGTTAAAAGAATGTACTAAATAATATATTTATCGATCGTGTTTAGGTTGAATGTAATACTTAAAGACACCAAAAACGTTATAGATTTCGATTTTATATTTAACCACTTCCCGGTCCAGTTGATTTAACATATGCACATATGCACACATTTGAAAATAAAAAATACACACAAATTTGTGATAACATATGTTTTATCTGTTAGTCTGTGTAGCCCTTGCTTGGACTAGATTAAATTCGTAATTTTTGTATGAAGTTTGCGTGATGTCCGTTTTTGACGACTTTCAATACCCGAGTATACTCGGGTGTGCCTGGGAAGTGGTTAAGTAAAATATACACTCAAATATGACCAATGAATTGTTGTTCTATTTACCTGTTCTGATAATATTTAAAAAAAATCATTTTATTTAAGGTATCCATTTTTCAATTAAAAAAATTGTCAGCAGGTCTTTTAGAACATGTTTTTAGTTGTGCACAGAACTTCACATCGTTATTTAAACAAATAATGCCGGAAATGGGATGACGTACGAATCTGAATCCAAAAAACAGTTCAACAGGGATATCGTTATTTAACAAAAAAAAGCAAATATGTGGATAATGGGATAACGTATGAATCTAAATCCAAAAACCCAAATTAACAGTGATGCCAACCCCGCAATAGGGGAGTAACAATATAAGAAAAGCGACTGTGAATCGTGCAAGTGCAGTGGTAATTATAAAACGAAAGATGGACGTTTTATATTCTTCTACTGAAATAAATATATTGGTATATCAATAGTAAAAAGCTTATCATCGATTTATAGCGCTCGCCGTTGACGGTTATGGCAATGCCAGTTTCGTTTTTGAAGATGTACGGACCGATGATTCCGCCAGACCGAAATCTTTCTCGAGATGCATTCGGTGCTGTTGTATCTCGGGCAGTGACTTTTATAATAGAATTTGATGATTTGCACACGTTGTTGAGCGCTATAATCTTCCATGGTGATTTGCCGGACACTACTTAACAATTAACAACAAATATGTCACTGTCCCTTTAACAACATGGCTGCTCTAACCTATGTATCAAATTTCGAGCGTTCCTAATGTAAGATTCTATATAAGAACAATTCAGTTATGAGCTAGCTTAAAATGTATATAATTGTATTAGATTTCTTGCTGTTCACAGTTTAACTACGTATATAAATACCACCGAAGCTTGCTTATATTATAATTATATTCTTAATAAAATTTCCTCAAACTTTGTATTTTGAGCCAAAAATTTACTAGAATGCGTAAGTCGAATAGATAAAAAAAATAAGATAAGTTGACATGCTGTTGTTCTGGCGTACTAATCAGTGCTTTTTTAGTTCTTATTATGTATATAATATTTATATAAAGGGTATTTCAATAGGGACGCTCAAAATATGTTACTTTGTCCTGCTGAGTAGATTATTCATTGTTTAGGGGCCAAATTTGAGTCAACCAGTTTGGTAGATAATCGACCAACACCTACCTGTACGTCATCAAAATACAATATCTGGTGAAAACATTGCTGCTGTGTGTGAAAGTGTACAGGAAAACCCAAGGCAGCTTATTTCTCGTTGTTCACAAGAACTTGGCTTTTCTGCGACTTCATCTTGGCGAATTTTGAATCGGGCCTTATGTCTGCACCCGTATAAAATCCAACTAACCAAGGAACTTCAGGTAAACGACCGCAGACAACGCCTGATTGGGTTCTGGAGCAGTTGGAAGTTTACCCAAATTTGTCAAAAAAGTCAACTTTAGCGACATGGCCCATTTTATAATGAATGGATATTGGCAGACATTTGATGCTATATTCCATATTTAATGCCGTAAAATATACTTACAAATGAAATTAAAATTTAGTCGAAATCTCACAAAAACTTGTTTTATTTACATTTCAAAACTAAGCGTCCTTATAAAAAGACCCTTTATTTACTTGTATATTTCCTATCGACAAAATTGAAATGTTTCTAATGGATTGTCTTTTATTTTATTTCAGGTATGATCAACTAGATTTGTATGCCCCATGCAACGTCGTAAGCAACGTTCCTTTTTAAACAGTAAGTTCCTTTGAATTTCAAATTTTGAATAAAGAATACTGTTAATAGACAACTGAGGAATCCCGGTTTTAAAATGTTGGGTCGGGATTGGATTCCTTTCGCGGCATTATGCATGATATCTTTCTCCATGATACACATGATTATTTTGCGATAGAATGTATGCGTTTCTCCATCATTCTGTGTCATATAATTATTAATTTCTCGTTCGTTGTTCTCACGGTCGGCCGCTGTGACTCGATTACGTTTTTTTTTATTTATGTTTTAGTGTGTCAGTTCCGAGTAAATCCGGCAAAAGTCACTTTGTTAAACCTACGGCGACAAAAAAAAGCGGACAGTCGCGTGAAATTATTTCAATTTTATTACAGCCGCCATTTAATTTCAGTAAAATAATGTGGTTCGTAATGAAAGCATCATCGCGAGCCGCAAATTTTATGAAAAGTCACATCGTTTTTATTGAAAACGTGTGTTGACATAGCAAAAAATGTGGTCAGCTTTTTATGCCGTTTTCAAAATGCGATATAATAAAAATAATAAAACATTTTAGTACTTACTCCACATAAAATGTATTGGATCAGGACCGGTTTCACTCATGGTGAGCATTGTTAACTGATAAGAAATACAATGAAACAGTGATATTTATACAAATTAACTGACGCGTGTTTCGCGTTTGCGACTAATGACGCGAGTTTCGCTTCTTTTACAACTATCTTCAGGCTTTACTATGGTAAGGTTACTTTACAATACATGCAATATCAAGATGATTGTATGATAATTAATGTTTGAATGCTTGGAAATTTATATATGGCAATTATGGTATCATTTTGACGTGACAACGTCTTATAAATCGATGAACGCCCGCTGCACGCACGAAAAAACATGACTCATTGTCCCGTTTGTCGCGTTACGCCGAAGGCAAGCGTGCGAGCGAGAGCGCGGATAAGCGATATAGAGGCACGATCGGCCTACCGTTCGGATTGTGCCGCATCTATCTCTCTTCCACTCGATTGGTCGATGCGTCTGAGTAGAAAAGAGACAGCGGCAGCACACAACTTATACACCTACAGTACCTACACGTGATCTGTTTACCAACTGTTTATAAAGTGAAGTGAAATGTTAATGTGGTTTTCATTGTTTATATTACAACAACAATTGCGGCAATAAAGGTAATTAATTCTTGCATATTAAAAATCTGATTAACGTATAACAAATATACAAAATATCGTATCCATACAAAATAATGATAATTCAATAAAAATGATTCCATTTTATTCATAAAAGTATGCAATCATTTCATCAATGTTTTCTTATGACGTTGTCACGTTAAACTATCGTCCGTAAACCGACTTTACAGACAACCATTTTTTTTAATAGTAATTTTCGCCAAAAGCGGCTCTTATTTTCTTTTCTAAATGAGATCCGAATATCAATAATAACTTCCCACTCAATTACATGCAAGTACAAGGCATGGGGAACATTAGTATTGGAGTGGTTATTCAATCATGAGAAAAAGAAAGTCCACAAATAATGTGAAAAGTCAGTTGCTATCGCAGAAAAGAATTGCTACCTTCTATTAAAAGGTACATGTGGTCGTCTGCTTGACGAGAGTTAGGAAGAAACTGGACAATTCGCTGGACAATTCATTAGTATTGGAGCGGTTATTCAATCATGAGAAAAATAAAGTCCACAAATGATGTGAAAAGTCAGTTGCTTTCGCAGAAAAGAATCGATACCTTCTCCTAAAAGGTATATGTGGTCGTCTGCCAGTCGAGAGTTAGGAAGGAACTGGACTGGAGAATTCAAAGTTAACGTTGCTTCGTTGAAGTCAAGAAAAATCACACTTTTATTCGTGTTACTTTGAGCTAGTATTCTGTTGTAGGATATCAATTGTTATCACTGTCCAAATAACTCGAGCTACAAAATCATAAGTTAAATTATAGCTTCAATTCACGTAGGAATGTGATATTAAATATCTGTAAAACGCCTTGATCCACCGTAAATGCTCCGATTAACTCTGGCAGTTGGGTACAATCAATTACTAACTAATAACAACGGTTTCTCTGTATGCACTTTGGTTTCGATTTTTTTACAATGTGGATATTGATATGCATGCCAGTCCACGCTGTTCATTACGCGGTGAATAAAAAAATGTTGGCCCAGTGTAGCGGCAATAAAAGCAATAAAATTGTTTTTTTTTGTTCATTTCATATCTTTTTCATTTTTTACAGTCTTGTTAAGCAATATGGGTGAAATCTAAAATAAAAATATGCCGACCACATGTTTCTTGGTTTCATATAACTGACTGTCGAAGCGAAATTGCAAAGCACTCACCACATATTATTTAGCGTAAACTTTTATTTGGAATATAGAAAAAACCGACACCATTGCAATTATTTATCTTTGCGTTTTTTTTTTAATCTATTTTCACTTTTATTAAACATCGTTCATTATATTTTTTTAAATGAAATAAATTGTTAAATTGAATAAACGATAGAATCCAGGGCTGTGGAGTCGGAGTCGTGGAGTCGGGACTGTTTGACCGGAGTCGGAGTCGTCGCGGCGGAAATTTTGAAAAGTGTGAAATTTTTATTTTCGCATTAAATATGTCAAATTTGGGTACTGGCCGGATTGGTAAAGTTGATATTTAATTGAATACACATAAATAGAAAAATTAGGAAAAAAAAGTGACGATATTGAACTTTTTTTAGTCGGAGTCGGAGTCGTGTTTTTGGTCAATGTTGGAGTAGGAGTCGTGGTTTTGGTAAATGCCCGAGTCGGAGTCGAACTTTTTTACCGACTCCACAGCCCTGATAGAATCTAAGCAAAACTTAAAATATGATTGCTATGGTCGCCAAACTTACGAACTTCTTACTACGAGATTCGATTCTGTTTTTTAATGTACGCACAGATCAAATTTATTAGTTTTACATATATTCGATGCTGCTGTTGTCAAATATGTTTTAAAATGATTGCATTACTGCAGTGGCTCTTAACCTTTTTGAGGTCACGGTTCACTTTTGATCTTAAGTAAATATTCTCATCTCTCTCATTCTCATTCTCACATCGTGGTCCTGTCCGTGGCGCAGTGTCAACGCTGTTGGCTACCGTGTCGAACTTACCGGGTTTTATTCCCGGTACGAACGTATTTTTTCAGTTTATAAATCTGTTCAAAGGCATGGGTGTTTGTGTTGCTGAAAATCCCTTCACACCTTTTCGATCCCAAAGAGCGACGCATAGTGACAGCGTTTAGCTAATCACTAGTCCTGTCCTAATCCTCGTATCCTGTCCATCCCTACCCTCATCAAAAAAGAGAGGTGAACAACTGAATAACAAGCAGTTCTCGTAGAAAACATATGCTCTCAGTTGGGAGCGTTCATGGTTAAAAAAAATCAAATGGTCAGAAATAGTTCAAAACAAACAATTAAAGAAAATTTATAATAGCCATTGAATTATTCTAATGCCGAAATCAATTAATGCCATACTTGAGCTCGTCGGACTAAACTACTTCTATAGATCATCGAATTTTTCGACCGCTGTATTTATGGGTGTTATCAGAGAATTCGAGTTTTTCAAAATCAACCGACCCCGGCATTTAACCAAAATGGAAACGAATACCTCGCATTGCGTAAGGCAGATGACTTTAAAAAAATGTTATTGGTAATTGATAAATTCAGTTAACTTACATCCGTATTGACAACGATGATCACATCGTCTTTATCTGGTCATAAATCTTTAAATACCGTTTTTTGATTCTACAATCAATAGTCACTCACTGAAACCTTCGCCAGTGGCGCTGTGTATAAAGGAAATTATAAAATATTTTTTGACGTGACAACGTCTTATAAATCGATGAACGCCCGCTGCACGCACGAAAAAACATGACTCATTGTCCCGTTTGTCGCGTTACGCCGAAGGCAAGCGTGCGAGCGAGAGCGCGGATAAGCGATAGAGAGGCACGATCGGCCTACCGTTCGGATTGTGCCGCATCTATCTCTCTTCCACTCGATTGGTCGATACGTCTGAGTAGAAAAGAGACAGCGGCAGCACACAACTTATACACCTACAGTACCTACACGTGATCTGTTTACAAATGTTTATAAAGTGAAGTAAATGTTAATGTGGTTTTCATTGTTTATATTACAACAACAATTGCGGCAATAAAGGTAATTAATTCTTGCATATTAAAAATCTGATTAACGTATAACAAATATACAAAATATCGTATCCATACAAAATAATGATAATTCAATAAAAATGATTCCATTTTATTCATAAAAGTATGCAATCATTTCATCAATGTTTTCTTATGACGTTGTCACGTTAAACTATCGTCCGTAAACCGACTTTACAGACACCAATTTTTTTTATACCATATGGAATTCTTTTGGAATTTATCTCAACGGATTTTCTTCTACGAAAACTATGTGCTACTCTCGTTTTCTATTTTTACAAGAGAGTGAAATATAATGAAAGAGATATGACAGTACTAGTTGCTAGTTAATCGCTATCGATGCGCCCTATTTTAGAATCGGATGGGTGGGAGTACCCGGCAAGGGTTGCATAGCCACTCAAATAATAAAAGTGTTTGTGTTTATTGAAGTGCTTTCGGATGCAAAATATCACTAACTTTGATTGATGGTATCGATGACATTTTCCGTTTGACTTCTGCTGTTTGCCAATTGTTTTCACGCGCCACCTACTGAAAGTTAATTGTACTATGCCTATAGCCTTTGCGAAAGTGCAACAAAAAGTTGTCAAAATGAACGGTATATCAGCGCAAAAATTATGAATAAAACATTGATTTTTATATAAAAGACCTACTATAAGTTGATTTTACTATGCCTTTAACTTTCGCGCAAGTTAAGTGCAAGCAATAAGTTGACAAAGCTTTATCGCAATCGGATGAACGGTATGGCAACGCATAAGCTACCTAATATTATTGTCACCGGTGGACATTGTTACGGATTAAGCCTAGGTTTGTTGGCTAGAGAAGAATTAGTGTTTATAAATGAAATCGAAGCATTTTTTTGTTTATGAAAATAACTTTTTTGTGGTATGTCTAAATATTGATTCCGTCCTCATACGGGCCCAATATGCCACGCTTACTTGATCTCAACCAAGGCCAATTTCGAGGCATTCGATAAATTTGCAACATCATATGGGGGACAGCATACTCTTGATACCTACTTCCTCAGATTCAACGCGAAGTAAATTAATTAAACTCCACGTATCCTCAGTATACGGTGACATATGATACTTAATATCACTTTAACAAAGTGGCCGAGCAAGTCACATTTTCTTTTTTCCTTTCTATTTTTCTTCTCTATAAGCACTTTGGTGCATGGTTTAAAGATTAGTCCGGCGGGGCTCCTTCTCATGCCAAGTAAGTGTGGGGTAAATTCGTTTATTTTCTTGATCGTATAGCGTTATAGAAGGCGGCTGTGAAAAACGGCTGCACACACATAACAGAAGGGTGGTGGGACAACCAACCTGTACACCCAAATATAAATATTTATAGCAAGAATAATAATAATGGGCCATAAATATATATCTAATGATATAATAATGATCCACTTTCTTGTTTGACCAAATGCTTCGGATAGTACTCTACTGGCCTATAGCAAATGTATGCATTATATAAGAATGAAAACTTTACTGTGATTGTAATTTTTTCTCGACAAGTTTACGCATGCATTTCTTTCCCGAATGATCAAAAAAAGTCGAAAGTCGCCGAGGGAAAATGGCATCGCACTGTTTCCTAGAAAACCAATTTCCATTCTGTTTTAATTAAATTATCAATCCGCTTTTATTGCATGTTTTTATAGTATGGTAAAATTTATTACCGTAAAATTTCTTTATTATTAATATGTTAATATCTAATAAACACGTGTCCATTGTGTTGCTGGCCATTTATTGTTTGAAACTAGTGCACACCTTATTTCGGAAAACACCTTTGGGAAAACTAAGCTTACGATAGCATTAACGGGTCGAATAAGGAGATAAAGTGAAAACTATTATATGTTTCCCAATGAGAAGTAATATTCTACGGTGAGAAAAATGACAATGTATTTTAATTCTACAGAAACCATTTTATATAACGTATTTGTTGATAGTTATTTTGGCTTACGCCCTCGTCAGAACTACATATGTTTTAAACAGGGCTGTGGAGTCGGTAAAAAAAAGTCCGACTCCGACTCCAGCATTTACCAAAACCACGACTCCGACTCCGACATTGACCAAAAACACAACTCCGACTCCGACTAAAAAATTATTAGTATCGTCCCTTTTTTCCTAAATTTCCTATTTATGTGTATTCAATGAAATATCAACCCTATCAATGCGGCTAAAAGCCAAATTTGACATATTAAATGCAAAAATAAAAAGTTCAAACTTTTCAAAATTTCCGACTCAGGGACGACTCCGGCCAAAAAGCTCCGACTCCACAGCCCTGGTTTTAAATGGGCATTAGATCATGTATGTATACCGTTGTAGAAAGGGTACACAATACATCTTCTTCTCTGTTCCACCTTAATTAAAATAGTAAATGCCAACTCAATCAATCAAGAATTGAATGAAGAAGCAAGATTGATTTTAATATTTTAAAATGATAAAATTACAAAATGGAGTTTGGGATTTTTCCCTTTTAGGGGAAGCAAGGATGAGGGGTTAGGTTATGTTATGTTATCAGATAGGTTTGGGTTAAACCTTTTACCTTTAAACTTATATTGAAACTTATTTTAATTGCAGCATTAACAGTTTGAATACTTCTAATTTGTTGTTTGTTTTGGTTATAATGAAAACATCTTAAATGCAGACCATTTCTTCGTTGATCATTGAGATTCCTCAGAATAAAAGAATTTGAATTGTATATCAATCGAAATGTAAAACTAATAGATCCCATTATTGTGCCCAACATACAAAACTGTATAACCTCAAGTAGTGGGAAGAAAAACAAAAACTTACCAATGCAATAATCCACAATGAATTATAAACCTAATTTAATTGATGGGCTATTGGTTAACTTGAAAAGTATTTCCGAAAAAAAAATATCTAATCTTATTGAGATCTTAATATAAAATTTAAACTTTGATTATTCCACGTATTGTAAACTAAACTTGATGTGTTTCATTCTTTCAGAGGCATCTTCAGACTTACTATCGCAAAGTTTGCTTAAGTAATTAAGTAATTAACGTAATTAAGTAAAGTAATTAACACGTGTCACAGTTAGTTGCATATTGTACGTGGAATAATCAAAGCTTATTTTAAATTTTATAATAAATTGAACTCACAAAGTTACCGCCGAAACCATCGAAAATATTATTGAGATCTTGTTACTCCACTGGATTTTTTATACTAATTCTTTGACGACATACATTTTCATTGATTGATAAGGTAAACTTTATCACTTTTCATTGATTCATAATAATATTGTTATTATTCGATATGAATCCTGGATTCCACGTGTGTTACACGTTGTTGACCGATAACATCGTGACCTGCTTCTTTATTCAATCCGGCGTGCGACTAAAAAACCCGTATTTTTTGAATCTTTATTCTCTTTATCTACATATCTCTCCTAATGTTTAAATTGTGAATAAATTGATCATCGCATCGTTAGGTTACACCAGTTTCCATCAAGCGTTTATGAGTTTTTTTTAAACAGTGAAATGATTAAATTTGAATTGTTTGAATTTTGTACTTTTCCATGAGTTTTGTCGCTAACGACCCGGGTTTCGCCTTTAATTTTTTTATATTGGTAAAACTGCTAGAACCTTAAATATAAGAGTGGCTGAGCATTTAGCCGCTTTTCGCTTAAAAGATAATAACTCCACCTTCGCACAACCATTTAATTCTTGAAAACGATACAAACTGTTTACTACGCGTCGGTTCAAGTACATCCGTGCACTTGGAATGCCTGAAGATGCCGAAAGGCAAAACCCGGGTCGCTAGCGACAAAACTCATGGAAAAGTACAAAATTCAAAAAATTCAAATTTGATATTGAAATTCCATCCCAAATTGATAAGTTTTCATTGATTATAGAATACAATGTCATCTTCCTCTAAGAACATACATTTTGTCATGACTAAACAAATTTAATAAAAAAATACGAACCGTTTCAGTCGAATTCAACTGATATTTTAATTAGTGTAATATCACCCCATTTACTATTTACAAGATATAATAATAATAAATTTAAATGACAGATTTTATTTGAAAGATACTTATTTACAGAAATGATTCTTTAAACAGGAATCTTTGCAGCCGTATTTTATTAAACTTTGTTATATTGCTGTCATGACTAATCCAAAGTAAAAGAAAATTACAAATTATGAATCGAATAAAATAATGAAAATACGTAGTTAATTTTACAATACGGTAAGAAAAATAACAATGTATTTAAGTTCTACATAAATTATTGTATATATTTGTTGATAGCTATTTCGGCTTACGCCTTCGTCAGAACTATAACAGAAGGCGTAAGCCGAAATAGCTATCAACAAATATATAAAACTAGTATTCGAACCCGGCTTCGCTCGGACCAGTTTGGGGTTATGTTCAGCTCGGCGCGTAAATTAAGACGGGCCAAGTTGAAACAACTTTTTTCAAAATTCAAAAGTCTAGGTCAATTAAAATGGAATTAAAATGAACATTTCAGACTGGCATTGACATTTCACAGCCCCTTTCATATATTGACAGCCCCATTCTCGCCCATTAAAATGTCCAAATTCAAGGAAAAAATCTAATTTGCTGTCAAAGAAATGTCAAATAATACCTTCACGTAAATAAAAACATTATTATATTAATAAAAGCCGGGAAAAGTTCAGTAGAAGACTAATTTATTACATTTTGACTAAATGTCTTCGCCGATAAAAAAAATCAAACATATTTTCTTTCATATTCGTTTTTATGGCAACTTAATGACCAACAATGCAAAAGGGAATTACAGACCCACAGACATACATACGCCATTTCGGTTTTATATTTGTACTACTCGATACTCGAGTGGTAGATCTCTACACACATTGATAACGAAACAAATTTACCGTCGAAACTTTCGCGAGCGAAATCAATTCGTTTGTTTGAACTTGCAACAACAATGCAAAAGGGAATTACAGACATACATCCCCCGTTTCGGTTTTATATATAAGATTATAATGGAGTTCTACCAAGTAAATGCCTACTCAATCAATTATTTTACAATCTTTTAATATATCGTGAGGAATAAGCAATACACAAATAAATCACTGTCGTTTAATTTCGTCTGCCTGTGTATTTAAATCTGGCTTATTAATTAACCTCATTTTTAGATGAGTAAGGGTACGATAATAATGTTAGCAAAACCTTCTCTTAAATTATTTCTCCACGTTCCGGTTTCAAGAAGTGTGGATACGTAATTTAGGTTGAATAGGTAACAAGAACTTCTGGATTTTGTTGAGTTTTACGCGTTTTAATTTTTAAGCTGTCAATATACAAAAGCATTCCAAATTCAAATGTAAATAGTTTCACTGGCGTCGTATAGGCATTTGCTTATCTTTACTTTTTGCATTCGATTAGTAAACATAACCTCACAATAATTGCAGTGTGTCCTGAGCTGCGCATCGAAGTGTGTGTAACACTGCAGATTTTGCTCGATAATTGCTGGATACTTTCATAAGTTACACTTAATATTGATACCGCATGATGTTGTAGGGTATCAGAACTCTCTCGGACGATCTTATTATCACCTCGATCAATGGTAATAAGACCAAACTATTAATTATCGCAAATAAATTCACTAACATTTTATAAAAAAATTGCAAAACCGAATGCGAACGCATCCCTGCACAGCGAACGCACCCTGGCATAGCGAACGCATCCCTGGACAGCGAACGCATCCATGCTGTCCTGTTCGCGTCAAAAAAGGAAAAAAAAGTAGACACATCTGCGACAGGAGACGCAAAATGCGCAGATAACAGCGACTTTGATTTTCTAAGTCGATCATCAGTCATTCTTAATTCAGCTTTAATTCAAGTCGTTATCCTTCATTCAAAGTCAACAGTCGTTTCCGCTCCTGCCTCGGACGGTGAGGAGTCAGTATAATCGTTTGGTCTTACGCAATATATCTGTGTTTGTAATCAAAAATGTACTCTGATTTGAGAAAAATAAACTGCCCGACTCTAAGATAGAGTTTCGGCAAAGAGAATACCGATTGAAATCAATACATAGATACCTTTCCTCCCATCCTATCCCTAAGTTCCGTCTCCGAACGCCGTGGAAGGATGCTGTCTGACGCCAGTCAGATGGGAAAAGAACCCTGGTCGTCTCAATATTAATATTTTCTATATAAACGCTACAACGTTCTAACATGGTTAAAAAACAGGATTAAAATTCCATGGATTTCGATGTTTGCTATCCGGATATCGGAGAATACTTTGAGTATAAATTAATCTTCACTGATCTTCACACAGGATAACTAAGTACTATTCCTGCCACGGTTTCAGCTGACAGGAAAGCATTACAATCACAAATGAACCCACCCGAGAAAAACTCGAATGATAAATGATTACATTTGACAGATAACTGTCAAGGGGTTAGTTGAATAGAAACTTCAATATATAAATATTATTAATGTCCGCAGTTTGTTCACTTTCAGAATAAATTTACATTACAATTGATAGTGGGCCATGTAAATATGTAATTAGACAAACACCCTAATACTTGCCCTCGAATGACCTTATATTAAGCTTATAATTTCCATGTTAGACTAGCACACTCCGTATTTTGGATCATAAGCAATGGTGGAATAACTTAATTTGGTATTTTTGTTATTATAGATTCTGTGGAATGGCATTATAATAAAAATAATAAAACATTTTTAACACATAAAAATTTATTGGATCAGGTCCGGTTTCGCTCATGGCGAGCATTGTCAACTGTTAAGAAATACAATGGAACAGTGATATGTATACAAAGTTTAATTAATAATTACAACGCATGACAAACAATTGGTATTACAACTAAGCAAATAAATTGATGCAAAATGTTTAAAAAAATAGATTATAATTAAAATGTTGAAGACCTCTGTCACAGCCATCTTGAATTATGTGTCAAATGCAAAAATTTTGATTGAATCCCTCACCTGAAGGATTACCGCTTTCGATACGTACATAATTATATATATGTATATTATATAATATTTGGCGCTCTAGGGCGGTATTTGACCATTGTTTCATCTTGATAAAATGTCTGGCATCCAATTTCACAAGGATTTGAGTCTAGTTATTGGACGACTCTGTAGAAAAATCGGGTATATGGTCGACGGTACACAATAGTTTTGCAGAAATTAAATTAGTAGCTTCTTTCTATTCGGAAACATAAATGGATCATTCTGGCAACTTTTTAAAAAGTAATCCACTCCCCCTTGCGAGGAGAGTAGTAGCCAACTTAATAAATGAAAAGTCTAAGTTCGTACCAACTGATCAAAGTATAATTCATTCAAGTGACAGAAGAGGCTATTTTGACTTTTAATGCAGATTATAATAACGCACTATCACTCGGAAGCAATTCCTTGACCTTCCAAAGGTAAGCTGATTTATATATACGACATTTATTTCTCCTCAAAGCTTTCATTTGGGTTAATGGACGAGTCCCTTTACGACTTTTTACCGGACTTATAGGTCACTGGGGACTCTATGCGATGTGATCGTAGAACGAATTCATGTATTATCTATGCTCACGTCAAGCCGATCATGATTAATGAAACAAGATGATTGAATATTGAATGTATTTGCTTGTATATCTGGTTTTAGGAATCATTTTACATAAATAAAATGGCTATTTAATATTGCAACATGTTCTATCGTGTTTTTGATCCTATTTTAGGTATAATGGCATGATCGTTTACATATTTTGATTAATTGTCTTTGTTTCTATCCAATATGTCCGTGTCCATATCAGACATTTTACCGTATTAGGTAACATTAATTAAATTTAGGTTTGGCCGTATTGGCTGTTTAGTTAACTGCAAATGTTCAGACAGTTGTTTAATTGAAGCCAGTTCTGATAGATGCAAACCGAGTAATCTTAAAATTAAATTTAAATGAGTTTAGTGGCGTGGTGGCATTTGTAGTAAGTCTTTTCAATTTATGCACTAAATTAGAAAAAAAAATAAAGTCATTAAGATCATAAGATCCATAAAAATATATATTTTAAATGAATGTCACCACCGGCGCCGTGCCGTTATCGAGTGCAATTTTATATTTTCCGTGGGCCTTGTCATCGCGCGAATTATAAATTTACTATTTCAGAAAATTAATAAACCTAAAGAACCGATTAATGAATGGACGTAAAGGATCCCCACGAAAGTCAAGGTTATTGTATTAAATATTTTGTATTTTAATAATTTTCAATAAACACTTCAACGGTTAATTTTTTACCAGAAGTACGATGATAATTTAATTGCGTAAAAAATGTACTATTTTTATGACTCTCAACACTAATGTCCGGTTGCGGATAATGCACAATACGAATAAAAAACATCGACACAATTATTCAAAAATGGAACCACAATATTCAATAAATTTACAGTAAAGATCAAGAAGCATGAAACAGTTTTTGTTTTGGATACAATTTTTTAAACGTCACCGCGTTGATAATAATTATTGCCAGTGATGCGAGAAATTGCTTTTTATTTACAATAAATACTTCGTAGAAACGCCTCTGTGAAGTAATAATAAGAGAAGTAACCAATTTGCATGGCATTATTTTCGGCAATCCTTTTTTAATTTCGGCAACACTGGTCACGGGGGATGCTCGATGGCGCCCAATTCCCGCCCGCTCGGCCTCGCCCAAGCCTACTATTTCCGTTTTTATGTGTTTCCGCTCGAAGGAGCGGTCCACCGTCGGCGGGGGTGACCCGGTCAACCTGCAACCCAAGCGGAAATATTACATCAACGCTGAGCGAACTCTACTAATTATTGCACGTGTCACAATGGAGTATTTCAACAGCTTTATTAAATCGTATTCGGTAGATAATTTAATATTTATATTAAAAACAATGTCTTAGGCTGTTGGAAATTTCATAGAATCAAAAACAACCTTCACGTGGACAAAATGTAAATAAATATTGATCGAATTTCCATTTATTTTGTAGAACTCCATTATACAACGGTAAAAAATATCAATTATTTCTAGTTCTACAAAAATTATGCGGTATATAGTTGATACAGTGAGAAAAATAACAATGTATTTTAATTCTACGGAAATTATTTTATAATATTTATATAAAGGGTATTTCAATAGGAACGCTCAAAATATTTTACTTTGTCCTGCTGAGTAGATTATTCATTGTTTAGTGGCCAAATTTGAGTCAACCACTTTGGTAAATAATCGGCCAACACCTACCTGTACGTCATCAAAATACAATATCTGGTGAAAACATTGCTGCTGTGTGTGAAAGTGTACAGGAAAACCCAAGGCAGCTTATTTCTCGTTGTTCACAAGAACTTGGCTTTACTGCGACTTCAACTTGGCGAATAATTTTGAATCGGGCCTTATTTCTGCACCCGTATAAAATCCAACTAACCAATGAACTTCAGGTTAACGACCACAGACAACGCTTGATTGGGTTCTGGAGCAGTTGGAAGTTTACCCAAATTTGTCAAAAAAGTCAACTTTAGCGACATGGCCCATTTTATAATGAATGGATATTGGCAGACATTTGATGCTATATTCCATATTTAATGCCGTAAAATATACTTACAAATGAAATTAAAATTTAGTCGAAATCTCACAAACAACTTGTTTTATTTACATTTCAAAACTAAGCGTCCTTATAAAAAGACCCTTTATATTTCTATGTTTATTCCTTAAATAAATTCAATGTTCAGTGGACGAAAGTAAACATTACACTCAATTAAAACCGATCAGAAGAAAATTAAGATTGTTTATTATAATGTGCTGTTAATGATGGTGTGTGACTAATTATATTTTTAACTTTGGACTATGTTTCCATTTACTTCTAAGAGATCGTTAAAATTTTAATTATATACAATTTGATTTCAATGCACACATGCAGTAATGGAATATATTTCGCGATGACTGCAGTCGGACTGTTCTATCTGCAATATATATTACTGGCGATTTAGTCGTCTCGGAAAATTGCATTTTCTTGCCCCACTTTACATCATACAGTCGTAAAAATGTACGCCGTTTTCCTTTCTCCCCGCTGGCGGGATATACAAATGCCAAAAACATCTTTTGGCACCATTCCCTTGACCTTTATATTTTGTCGGAACTCCAGCGGAAAAATTAAATGTGTCAAATCGCGGCAGACGGGCGCATTAAAAATAAAGACCGATTCATGGGATCTGATTCACCACGCTTCAGTGATGTCGCCAATCGTGTGACTTGGTGACATGTGATGACCACGGTCACGTTACACTTTCTGCGCAACCTATGTACACTTAGGCCACGTATAACACGGTTATATGGTTCCACAAAAACGTCGTGTACTACAAAAGGTTTGACTTTATTTCTTTAAATAAACAAATATACAATTACTCTTTTTCGAGATCGGAGGACTCTTTTTCTAGTAACGAATTTAAAGCGGATTGTTTCTATGTATTTATTTAGCGGATGCAGAAACAATATCGACACAATTTGGAATAGATTTTTTTTCCAAGCTTGTGGAAGTGTTCATTTTCATCGATGTCTTCTTAATGTTGTTTCAAATGTTCGACGAAAATAATCTGCTTTAAACAGGGCTGGGGAGTAGGTACTAAAAAGTCCGAGACCGACTCCTACATTGACCAAAAACACGACTCCGACTAAAAAAAGGTTAATATCGTCACTTTTTTCCCCTAATTTTCCTATTTATGTGTATTAAATTGAATATAAACCTTATCAATGCGACCAAAAGCCAAATTTGACATATTAAATGCAAAAATAAAAAGTTCAAACTTTTCAAAATTTCCGACTCCGGCCACAACGCCGCGCCGACTCCGGCCAAAAAGCTCCGACTCCACAGCCCTGGGGCTTTAAATGTTGAAATTATACCTCGGTCTATTGTCTGGATTACAGTGTTTGGTGGTAAAAATCAAACATGTTAATTATTTAATGTTTTTTCCTTAAACCGTGTTGTATAAAAATATGCCACAATTTATACATCCGTGTTGTATAAATACGTGTTATGCGAGGCCCAAGTGTATAGTATTTTCACTATGCATAACTTTTTAGTATCTCAGCAACTGAGCAATTTAAAATGGCTCAATTACAGTTCGATTATGCGGAAAATCATTATAACTAAACGTAATTAAACAGCTTCATAAATGAAACCCGTTTTAATGAGACTTCCTACAGTTATACAACTCTTTTTGTTGTGTCTAGGTTTAGTAACATTATTTCTGTAACCATAGCAACTCTTAGCATGACTCGTCCTGATTGGGGTAATTTTAACACAGGTTTTTGTTCGAAAGTTTCTTGCTCTTAACTTCTCCTTTTTCGGTGGAATTAAATACGAAAGATTGAACTCAGTGCGTCACATTAGAATCGGGTCAATTGCATTCGAGTACGAATGCAAAATTGATTGGAAAATCATTTTTTTGAAACCATACGTCCTGTCATATGACGAAAACGACGTTGTCTACTCGGCTGTATGCTCATAATATCGATTGAAGTGTATTCAATTGCGGAAGAATTATTGTCATGCTAAATTATCGTTATTGGACTATTACAGTCTGTAATATGTGAATTAAAGTTTGTCATAATGGCAGAGATAATCTATAATTTATTTCGGCAGCGAAATAAATTATAGATAAATATAACATTTATTATAATCACTTAGACATGTCACTGGCCGAATTCAAATTATTAAACCTCCTTAAAACATACTGTTATAATAAAACAGTTTTTCAGTAGTCAGTACCAATTAGCTCTCATCAGTGAAGTATTGTTAAACTAAATTGTATTCGTGTTTCGTTTAAAGTTTTTTTTAATAGTTTGCACTTAAACATTGTTATACATTTAAATCAAAGTTTTACCATCTTTATTCTAGACCAATGGCTCCCACCAAAAATTTGGCTGTGGCCGCATGAGGAACATCAGCGGTCCTACGAAAATGTCTGGTTGCCGCACCAAAATACTGTGTTGAGTGTTTTTTGCCAAAAATTCCTAAACATGTATGTGTTTGACTTTTTGCGAACTAAAAATTATTGATGCACAATACAATGCATACAAAAGATTAAAATTTCAGTGTCTTTGTTGACAAATTAACTTGTAAAAACAGATTTTATTAAATATTAACTGTCAAGCTGTTGGTGGCCGTAGCAAAATCCTCTGGTGGCTGCACATGAAAACAACGGTTCTAGAGCAGTGGTTCTCATGTGCGGTCACCAGAGAATTATGCTGCGGCCACCAACAGCTTCATAGTTAATATTCATATTTAATAACAATGTGTTTTAACAAGTTAATTTGTCAACAATGGCACTGAAAATTGATTTTCGTATGCATTGTATTGTGCATCAAGAATTGTTAGTTCGCAAAAACGCTAACACATACATGTTAAGGTATATTTGACAAAAAAGACTAACACAAAAATTTGGTGCGGCCATCAGACATTTCCGTTCGACAGCTGATGTTCCTAATGCGGCCACAGCCAAATTTTTACGTGAGAACCACTTTTCTAGAGTCATTCGAGTTCGGTATTGAAAATCATGTATTTAATTAATTAAATCAACTGCAAACAATATTACTCGACGGTTGTTTGATATTTTCTGTGTGAATAAATAGCTCGCGCCTTGCCAAACCAACCTATATTTCTCCTCATTGACCCAAAAACATTTGCTCATGTATACATAGTACAATCAGTGTTTACTACCACCATTCGCCCCATTTTCATAAACATGACGAACATCGTTGCTAGTCTTGTGCCAATGTTTTATTATTTTTCATTTTTATTTTTTTTTTTTCTCTTACGATTCGACTGAAAATTTTGCTGTCTGGCGAGGCCAAGAATTTAGCGGAAACGATTGCAAAATATTCTCTGCCAAAAAATTTTGCATCGCATTCCATTATTTATTGCAGTGTTATGTTCTGTCCACAAAAAAATACGAAATGCAGATATACATTAAGACCTCTCTTTACACTGTGAAAGATTGTGTGGGAAGGGATGATATCATCACAAACATCTAGGTCTGTGGAAAAATCGATGACTAAACCAGGTTGGCCAAAACTTCTTTTGCAATGGAACACTTCGGTCCACAATATATTTATACTCATTGCAGATATAAATTAAGACCTCTCTTTACACTATGAAAGATTGCGTGGGAAAGGATGATATCATCACAAAAATCTAGGTCTGTGGAAAAATCGATGAATAGGCCAGGGTTGCCCAAACTTTTTCTGCAGCGGAACACTTGGAAAACACTTAAGGTTATTTCTAATGTATTGTTTTTAAAAAAATGCAATCAAAACACATCATTTTTAAATATAAAACAATAAAACAATAAAATAATATAAATACAAAAATAATCTGGTAATTTTGGCAACTGTCGTTAAACTGACGAGACTTGTCAGTATGTTAGGAAAAAAAATATATCACATCTCTTACATGCGCACTTTAGATACTTGACGTCATAAACATCAGTGGAGATTGATTATCACTCGCTTTTCAATTTGAGGTGGAATATCTTTGATTGGTTGCAGAATATAAAACCTTTCCAAATTGTAGCAGAACACCTACACTATTACAGATTGGGAAACCCTGGAATAAGCCATTGATCACGGGACTGATAATCTTTAATCATTGATCGAATTTGCAGTGCCAATTAAAAGTTTTATGCAATCTCTAATTCCAAATACCTTCCAATCAATATTTACCCTCGAACGAATTGCATATTAAATGAATAAGCATTTGAAAATACAAGCAATAAAAGAAATTGGTCATTATGGAATCAGCATAAAAAATGCGTTTTTTTAGTTTATTGCCGTCATGCCTTCACATCATTATCACGAAGAGGCTTGAGATTAAATCTGCCAGCCAAATAACTTGGATAGACTTCTTATTTCTTCGGTCTTGTAACTCTGACGAACGATCGTTAATGATTGACGATTTGTATTCTTGCTGTATTGGGGACCGAAGGTGGTAAACCCTCATTTACCTTTCGTCTCTTGGGGTTGCGTTTCGCTTGTTTAAAAAATGATGATGGTGGTGAATGGTGATGAAATGTTTTTGATGTGTAGATCTCTTGATGGTGGTGACAGTGATTCGTGATGCAATAACTACGTATAAGGGGTTTTTTCTAATTTTTAAAATGCATACATCCCCTCGAGTATCCCAGACAGTTGTCCTCATCCAGAATCAGCATACCAGACAGAGAAGAAGGGTACTGTGGAGTGGGAAAAGGTGAGGTAGTCTAGGATGGTTTTAAAAATAAAAAATGTCGCATGTAGTCCGAAGGCGCGTGAATATCGTACGAGTCTATACATGCTTTTATGGTCGGGTTAGGGTGATAACATTTAACATTTAAATTAAAAAAATATTTGGCATTACAGCTTACGCCAATGCGCCAAATATTCTATAAGTTGTGAAAGTCATACGAGATTAACTCGATGGTAAATAATGTATCAGTTGTGCACAAAATCAACGATAAATAACATACACCCAGCCCAAGGTGTTTTTTTTTCAATTGAAAAAATCTGACCTTGCCGGGGATCGAACCCGGGCCCCCCGATTGCTAGGACAAAGCTCTTGCCACTAGACCACAGGGACCGACAGGGTGATCTTTACAGTCGCTGTAGAACTTTGTCGACAGCTTCTGAATGTGGTCATAAATTGAATCTATATTGAGGTCTTTGCGGGTCGTAGAACCACGGACGAAGGATAAGAGCCTTAGGAGATTATAAGAGGAAAAGATTCAATTTAAGAAAGCCACAGTAAAATGTTCAGCGGTCTTGGAAATCCGATTAAATATTCCAGGAATTTTAAACTCAGACAAAACGAGATTATCGAACGGCAAAAGATTTGCGTCACGCGACATTGAATAGTGCATAATATGTATTATCTGTCAGGCGAACGCTCTTTGGAAACTCGGTCACACGAGCTCGAATTAATGGATGTATACATTTTAATTGTCATCATCCTGATTGCACTCCGCTGATGGTGACATGATGATTGTGATGCAGACTCAATGTAACAATTATTATCACCATAGTCGTGAATGAATCGCTATCGCCACTTTAGTTTGTGTTGCCATATCAAATTTGCAACATGCCTACATCGTATTTTATCTACGAATGACTAGAATACGTGCTTTATGAATGGTACCGGTAAAACCGGGGTGAATAGAGAGAAAAACAAGGATTGAACTTTCGCACAACTTTACTAAGTATCCAATGTAGTTTTTATTATTTATATATTGTATTTCTTTACAATAACTATAATACTATCTATTGAATGACAAAACGAAAACAACTAAATGATTGGCCTAAATTGAAACAAACGTGTTTAAGTTCGATGTCTGTGCATCCTTTCTTTTTGACCCCTTATAAACTTCTCTTTTATAGCCCGAAAATGAAATTGAATCATGTTTTTTTGATTAATAAGTACCGTAAAACGGAATGAATAAAGACTCGTATAGAATAGAGGTTCATATATTCCAATCATTACAAATTGTTCTTTTGTCTCTATTCACCCCGATTCAATGTGAATCGAAACATCGAACAAAATTGACTGTGTCTTAATAACTGTAGTGAATATTTGAAAAATATTGCCATGAAGGTGTAGTAGGACCATAGAAACCAATACAAAATTTAAAATAACTTTTGATTATTCCACGTATTGTGCTACTAACTGTGCCACGTGTTTCGCCTCTTTCAGAGGCATTTTCAGACTTACTATCGCAAAGTTTGCTTAAGTAATGAAGCAAGATTGATTCAAACATTTTAAATTATGAAATTACAAAATGGATTTCGGGTTTTTTTCCTTTTTAAAAGAAGCAAGGAGGGGGTGATAGAATCGAAACAAAGCAAATAAATAATGATTCTAAAGAGCTGCAATCAATCAGATTGGGATTTTTCCCTTTTAAGTGGTTATAGAATCGATACAAAGCATACAAATAATTTTATTTCTAAGTGACGTTAAATCAAAATTGATATTAAAATGAACTTCCACAAAGTTACCGCCGAAACCATCGAAAGCCATAGAAACCAGTTTCAAGTCATTCATATTTTATGTAAAAAGTGTCTCTATTCACCCCGTTTTACGGTATATGAAATTTGCACCATACCTACATCGTAGATTATCTATTAATGAATAGAACACGCGCTTTATGAATGGTACATAATGACATTTCCCCACAAAAACTTTTCCAAGAAGTCACTATTTGAATATTGGCATGCTTTTTCTGTAACGTCATTTTTTCTGTTTCAGGTATGCCCAATTTTTGACATCATCTTTCATAATATTTCAATGCGAAAAAAGGTATGTAATTAATTATTAGCTTACTTGAAATATAAATATAATCTTATACCGTGAATTCTACGTTTACCTGGTTTGTGGTCAATATAGCTACAATCAATGAATAATACGTATTTCACAGGGTTTATAAGCATCACATAGTCTGAAGAAACTAATTTTTCTACAATAAAATTAAATGAAAGTTTCAAAAAATAAGGAAATGATATCCTAAATAGGATAGGTTGCCAATGGGTTTAACCCTTGCAAATTGTTGCAATTTATTAGTTAATAATCTTTTTATGTAAACGTCATTAATAGTATAATAATGGTTTGTTTGTTTCTATACTCTCCTTGCTTCCTTTTGTTTTTAATTTTATATTATGTATATCATAATCAGGGCTGTGGAGTTTGTCAAAAAAAGTCCGACTCCGACTCCAGCATTTACCAAAACCACGACTCCGACTCCAACATTTACCAAAAACACGAGTCCGACTCCGACTAAAAAAAGGTTAATATCGTCATAATTTTCCTATGTATGTGTATTCAATTAAATACCATTCCTATCAATGCGGCCACGAGCCAAATTTGACATACTAAATGCAAAAATAAAAAGTTCAAAATTTCCGACTCCGAGTACGACTCCGGCCAGAACGCCGCGACGACTCCGACTCCGGCCAAAAAGCTCCGACTCCACGACTCCGACTCCACAGCCCTGATCATAATAGAATATTAGAATCGATCTTAATTTATTACTTAAGCAACCTCTTTGTAGTCTGATGGTCTGAAGATGCTTTGAAAGTTGCCACGAAAGCTATTTTAATTTGTGTATTATAACTAGCCGTTACCCGGTAAGCGTTGCAATGCCACTCAAAGAAAGAAAGTATGTGTGTTTATTGAAGTGCTTTCGGATGCACAATATTGTAGATAGATAATTTCAATTTAATATCACTAACATTGATCGGTATCGATGACATTCTATGATTTGCCGATTGTCTATAGTACGACACACGCGCCACCTACTGAAAGTTGATTGTACTGTGTCTATAACATTTGCGCAAGTGCAACAATAAGTGTTCAAAATAAACGGTATGGCAAAGCATTAAATATGAAAACACATTCATTTTTATATAAAAGACCTACTGTAAGCTAATTTAACTGTCAATCTTATGAACGGTATGGCAGGGCATAAGGTGCGAACAAACAAACAAAGATTGATTTTTATATATTAGTTAATCAATGAATTTCCACATAATTACCGCCGAATCCATCGGACGTGTGTGTATGGTTTCAAAATCTTGTGACGTCATTTAAGAACCGACCCCTTACTAGAAAATTACTATTCAAAGTTATAGTGAAAAATTCTTAAACTAGATGGCATAGGTGTCAATTAGAAATGGCCTTGGAATTATTATTTGTCACCATGGTTACTTCAACGAATTATGGCGAAACAATCATGTATTGCATTTGAATCCTGCTGCATTTTTATTAAACAACTCCAATGCACATTGATAAACTATTAACCAACCCTATGGTGTGTTTCATGATGCAGTTAAGTGAGTGATTCACTCCATATTTATGAAGGAGCTGCTAATTCAATTAAATATTTTTTTGAATCTCACAACACGATGGCTGAAAATATCCCAACATTTAATTTGTATGGAACCACGCATTAGAATTTACTATTCATAAGAGATTATAGAAAGAAATAATATTTTATTATCCTGTACAATTACATAAACGGTTTTATCATTTAAATTCTATTGCATTTTATATTAGATAATATACAGAATTAATGAATATGTTTGCTGTTTCAAAATCATTAAAATTTACATACATAGCATTACTATCGTGTTTTATTAATACTTTTTTTTGTACTCATTCTAATACATACATATGTATGTAGAAGTCGTGAAGAGCTTAGTTAAAAGCAATTTAATTTCATTTCTTTGAATTATAATTAATTAATTTAACAAAATATAAACATATACATACGTTCATTACATGAATCTATTGCTTTTGCAATGTGGAAAAAGTTGATAAAATTTGAAGACACAAAATATGGTTTACAGAAATGAGAGAGAAAAAATTACTTAGGTTAGGTTTGTTTATGGTGTTTATTTCAAATTATTATTCACGACTTACTTTTTCTTTTTGTACTGGAGACACTGACACGGCGACCATGTTGGATTATACGTCAAAATAATAAGGAGATGTTGTGTAGCAGATTACCTAATTATGTTATCACTTTTGTTTACATTTACAATACAATAATAAGTATGTTTTAATATCGATATTACAAGTATTGTTCTCTACATATTTGAATCTTGACTTTTACTTGTACTAGTATATGCAAGAGATTAATCCGGATAATTCCTCCTAGAGCCCATATCACGATTTTCAATATAATATCGACGGCTGCCACTCAATAACTTCACCTCTAGGCGCTGCTTAGCACATTCCTTATTGGAATATACTACTGATCCGATTGAAGTCAAATAAAATTGATCCAATCTTCAAATCTATAACATTGAGTCAATGAATCGATGTGATCGCTATCAATCAAAAAACTTCCCAAATAAGACATACTTAGTTCAAAGGGAACCGGAACGACAGTGTTATAAAAATTGTTAAAATTGTTGACAATTATTGGTATAAAAGTTCTAAAATCCAAATCGTTTGAATTTTATACTGTTCCATCAATGTGTTGCTAACGACCCGGGATCGCCGCTAACATCTCAATTCAATTTCATTCGTGCTCTTGAAATACCTGAAGAAACCTAAAGGCAAAACCCGGGTCGTTATTGGCTAAACTCATAGAAAAGTACAAAAATCATAAGATTCAATTTCGATAATGAATTTCAATTACATCAACAAATTGGAAGTATAAATATGTTTAACCACTGTAATCTAACTTTTTAACTCTTCGTAAATCCATTACTTTGATTGATTTAAAACATCATTTCGTTTAAGTCTTCAAATTTGGTTTTCGGTGTCTTTTTCGTTTCTACATATATTGATTTTCCATACAAAAAAAAACCATTATCAATACATTTGAAATCTCGTCTCTATTTCACTATAAACAGCTTGATTTACTCTGAGGATAGGAGTACATATAGTTTATCGATCGAAACTCCCATCACGCATTGACTCGCTTACAATGAATACCCTGGCACTCCAATACCTTTCTTCACTTACCCAAGTGCGCAGTACATTTTCAATGGTGACTTTTTCATTATATAGATTGCATTCCCAGAAGGTAAATGACATCATTCCAAACAAAGTGCCTTTACTCTTTCACACCTTTAATCAACCTAAGCGCATGAACTAAATTAACGTTTTCCCCCTTGGACAGAAAGAAAACTTTGAAATTTATCCTTAGACCCATCATGAAAATTAATATTGTAATATTCTACGATTATTTTCTAATTATTTAGTCACACAAGTTATTTATGCCATTGGTTGATAACCGGTGGTTAGCTTGAAAATTTTAATGGCTCGTATAATTTGTGTTGTTATATAATTGGTAAAGTATCTAAGTATCCATACATTTTGTTTCAAACACACGGTAATCACTTTTAAGGTGTCTAACAATACTTGGTGGAAAGGCATTATGATAAAAACATGTTTAGTACTTTTTCCACATAAAATTTATTAGATCAGGACCGGTTTCGCTCATGGCGAGCATTGTCAACTGATAAGGAATACAATAAAACGTATTTTAATTCTACATAAATTATTTTATATATTTGTTGATAGCCATTTCGGCTTACGCCTTCGCCAGAACTATGTTTAAAACGAGTATTAGAGATAGCTTATATACCCTTTGCTAGACAGGGTGCCTCCTACATAATCTCTTTCTGTTGAAACCATACCTACGTCACATGAAAGAATTTAAATAAGTTTGATTTATTGGTCTAAAGTAATGGTGGGAAACAATAATTTGGGTATTTTTGGGTTATTGATCGTGTGAAACCACTTAAAATCTGCAATTTCTAAGTGCATCTATTTTAAATTGTTTTAAGTTTATTGTTTGTTAATGGTTTTAACAGAGGTGAGCTATTAATTGTGATCTGATCGTTAAGAATTTCATTGGACTGATTATATCTATTAATTTCAAGCTGTTCCAATGCATTCAGTTTTAGGCCCTTATTGCAGGAATGTAAACGAATCGGGACCGAATTCGGATTATGTGCTAATTCTATAAGGTGATTTGCATATTGTGAATCAGTTTTTCCATTGTTAAAGGATCTAACATGTTCGTTTGCGCGAATGGATATCTTCTACCAGTCTGTCCGACATATACTAAATCACATGTACCGCAAGTCATCTTATATATACCGCTTCTATCAAGTTTATTAATCCTGTCTTTACTATTTTTAAGATGTGTACCTAAGTTATTATTAACTTTAAATGCTACATTTACTGAATTTTTAATCTCGTGGTGAATTTTTTCACTAATACTCCCTAAGTAGTTAATTGATTTAAAGAAGCGGTTTTCTTGTATTAAGTTAGGGTAAATAAGTTTTCTAGCTAGTTTTAAACGTTTTTTATATAATAAGTTTGTTATCACCTTTTTCTCATAAATAATTTCCAAAAATACCCAAATTATTGTTTCCCACCATTACTTTAGACCAATAAATCAAACTTATTTAAATTCTTTCATGTGACGTAGGTATGGTTTCAACAGAAAGAGATTATGTAGGAGGCACCCTGTCTAGCAAAGGGTATTTAAGCTATCTCTAATACTCGTTTTAAACATAGTTCTGACGAAGGCGTAAGCCGAAATAGCTATCAACAAATATATAAAATAATTTATGTAGAATTAAAATACATTGCTATTTTTCTTTCCGTACTAATAACAATGTATTTAAATATAATGCCTTTGCACCAATAATGATTGGCAGTTGATACGTTAAAATTGATGATAGATGTGATTTCAATAGTTATCAATGTGTCATAGACAAAACTGTGGAGTTGTCATAGCAAATGGAGTTTCATGCGGTTGGTAAAACTGTTTTCTCAAATGTTCGAATTTTATTTGAATTGAACTTTGATTCTTTAATCAATTGTGTGTTTTTGCATATATATAATGTTATATCGCAATACATTTGAAACAGAAATTATATAACTAACAGTATATGACATATTATAATATATAATAGGTATTATAACGGAATACTTTTCTCAAAGAAGCGGAGATAGGATGTTTTAATGTCACAGTGTGTTTCCGTGATGCGTACAGCGCATGCGCGCAGCATTATTATAAGAAAATACATTTTGTATGTAAATTTCTGGTAGATATCTTCACATACAAATTATCCGAGCACAGGTGGAGTTTCAAATGAATGAAATTGAGAAGTAACGGTACGTTTTTAGTTTGTATGGGCGTATTTCATTTATTGTAATTGGTGTTATTTTAATACTTCGACATTGTTTGGTGCTCGCTCACTTAATATTACAATTTTCTTTGAAGCTTTGAAGATTAGTTCTTTTAATTTATTTGGTTCATTAACATATTATGTCCACGGGATGCACTATAAGAATTACAAGTAAACTAACGGTGTCGTACTTTTTAAACAAAAGGGTTTCAATTTTTTAATCTGGTATTCTTTTCGCGCTTTCAAATTTCGAGTTCAGATAAGATATATCATGATCGCGTTTTATTTGTGTGAACGAAAAGATAAGTTCAAAGTTAGGGGTCACTTTTTTAGCCATTTTGATTAGAAAACATGGATTTCTAATGCAGTAGTATTTTTTTAACAAAAGCTGCCAAGTAATGGATATAAAGTTTTGGACTAGTTGACATCCATTTCTTCAAACATAAATCAATTTGATTGAGAAATGAAACTTCCCAGACTGGGATTCGAAGTCGTAAGATCCGCGATTGATTTTGACATTAGACTACGGTCACGTTATTAGAGCTTGCAATTCTAGTCTTACCGGAAACAAGATTCTGGTATTTCGGATGTAAACATTGTTCAGGAATCATTAAATTATCCCACATAATAAATATATTATGCTAGAGTAAATATTAAATACTTTACTTTGATACGGGTACATGAAAATTTGACATCTTTGTTTAGGGTTTAACTGTCACTTCTTGTTGGAAAGGCATTCCATATTTGAATAAATGAAACACATAATGTATTATATATAAAAATAGTATTGTATACTGCGTCATTTCATGTGGCCATGAAAAATATCAATCACCTTTTTTATTCCGAACTTTTTCCGGACGATGGAAAAACAATATAAAATTTTGATATAAATGGTATTTCAATAGGGACGCTCAAAATATGTTACTTTGTCCTGCTGAGTAGATTATTCATTGTTTAGTGGCCAAATTTGAGTCAACCAGTTTGGTAAATAATCGGCCAACACCTACCTGTACGTCATCAAAATACAATATCTGGTGAAAACATTGCTGCTGTGTGTGAAAGTGTACAGGAAAACCCAAGGCAGCTTATTTCTCGTCGTTCACAAGAACTTGGCTTTTCTGCGACTTCAACTTGGCGAATAATTTTGAATCGGGCCTTATGTCTGCACCCGTATAAAATCCAACTAACCAATGAACTTCAGGTAAACGACCGCAGACAACGCCTGATTGGGTTCTGGAGCAGTTGGAAGTTTACCCAAATTTGTCAAAAAAGTCAACTTAAGCGACATGGCCCATTTTATAATGAATGGATATTGGCAGACATTCCATATTTAATGCCGTAAAATTTACTTACAAATGAAATTAAAATTTAGTCAAAATCTCACAAACAACTTGTTTTATTTACATTTCAAAACAAAGCGTCCTTATAAAAAGACCCTTTACTAAAAATATTGATAATTTATTCAGTTTCACCCATGCGGCCCTCGAACTATCTGAGATTTGATTATCTGGCCCTTCTCTTAAGAAGGTTATGCACTACTGGTATACTGTGATTAATTTATTTAACCAAAAAAATGTAATGATGATAAATATGTTAAATACTGCCTCGTCATGAAAACTTTTAATAAAATAAAATGCAATTTGATAATTAATTAAAAAAAAAATACACTGGCCACAAACAAAACAGATATCTGACGTGTCATAATTCATCAATGAAAGTATGGGAAGTATTTATCAAAGCATCTATCTATACGACAATAATAATAATACAGTACAAAAAACACGGCATAAAAAAAAATGCCAGCAATTTGTCATACCATTGTGCCTACAATGTGGCAATATTATGATTGCATGAAAAAATCACACATAAATTCATTGAACAAAATGTCCGCTTTATTCTGTGATCCCGCTATTTTTTTATAAAAACGTTTGTCATCATAATAACCGTTAATCGGAGTTTGTATGGCGATGTGTATATTTTATAGTTAAATTTAATGTGTCCCATCATCAAACACACAATCATTAGCGATTTGTATTCCATTGCGTCGAATGCATCTTATTCTACAATTATTCCAAGTTCAATGACAGTTAATCATTCATTCTTTATACGCCTAATTCAATTCAGATTTTGGGTATGAATAAACAAATTATACGTTTCAGGTTGTACTGTTTATTCTAACTATATTATTTATGATTTGTTATGTGGATTAGGTTAGGTTTTGTCGGTGCATGTGGTCTAACTGCAATGGCTTTACCCTAAACATCATAATATTACTAGTAAAATTTCAGTCTGATATCTATCTTTTTTCACTACGTGTAGATCTTGGGTGCATAACTTAATCGTAATCTATTATATTCGCTGTAATGACATATTATTTACTTTTGATGGATTTGGCGGTAACATTGTGACGGTGAATCTCTATGAAATTTCACTATGTAAATCGACCGCATGTGAGATATTTTCCGTTTTCAACAATGTTAGATATATTTTTTGACGTGACAACGTCTTATAAATCGATGAACGCCCGCTGCACGCACGAAAAAACATGACTCATTGTCCCGTTTGTCGCGTTACGCCGAAGGCAAGCGTGCGAGCGAGAGCGCGGATAAGCGATAGAGAGGCACGATCGGCCTACCGTTCGGATTGTGCCGCATCTATCTCTCTTCCACTCGATTGGTCGACGCGTCTGAGTAGAAAAGAGACAGCGGCAGCACACAACTTATACACCTACAGTACCTACACGTGATCTGTTTACAACTGTTTATAAAGTGAAGTGAAATGTTAATGTGGTTGTCATTGTTTATATTACAACAACAATTGCGGCAATAAAGGTAATTAATTCTTGCATATTAAAAATCTGATTAACGTATAACAAATATACAAAATATCGTATCCATACAAAATAATGATAATTCAATAAAAATGATTCCATTTTATTCATAAAAGTATGCAATCATTTCATCAATGTTTTCTTATGACGTTGTCACGTTAAACTATCGTCCGTAAACCGACTTTACAGACACCAATTTTTGCATTGATTTTTGGCAGGCAAATTCAACTATCGTGATACTTGTTTCGTATCATCAGACTTACTATCGCAAATATTGCTTTAGTAATGCCATATTAATTGTTTCATTTTATAATATTATAGTATGTGTAAAAAACTAAACTCTTACTATATGTTATTTTAGTGAAATACGTTAAGAAAATTCAACTGAATTGCTACAAAACTCAACTAAAATAACGAATTTATCTTAAGCCTGAGGTTAATTCTCAATAAGATACAAAACAGAAAACTGTAAAGACACATCTGAGTTTTGTTACCGCCATATTATATTTTGACATAACCTCATTCTTTTGACATCCACAGGACATCATTCCAAAACAATAGCTGTGTATCCACTAATTTTGAGATAATGCTAATGTTTACATTTACAAAAAGTATATTGCTCTAATTCAGTGACAATGCTCTGAAGTGTGTTACGATTGCATTCGCATTTTATCAAGCATTCATTGTTGTATGGATTCGCTGCTTCATTGAGTATCTCTCAAAACACGTTTACTCGGCAAGTTCACATCTCTTCCAAGAAAGCAATCCTTGTTATTTTATTATTATTATCATCAGGTCGAGTCGAAGAGCGAGTCACAGAATAAAAATGGCGAGCGAAGGAATGCAAAGGAACGCTCGTGACGTTTCAGAAACCCGTTCTTAGTCCTTCTTCTAACGGCACTAACATATTCAGACTTGCTGCATTCACAATACGGATACCATAGCTACAAGGATGCAATAGTTATGCGATTTACTTTCATTGAATATATCATATTTTATAATATAGTAGCCGGTACCCGGCAAGCGTTGCGATGCCATTCAAAGAAAAAAAGTGGTGTTTATTGATGTGCTTTCGGATGCACAATATTTTAGATAAATAATTTCGATTAAATTTCCCTAACATTGATCGGTATCGATGACATTTGCCGTTTGTCTTGTGGATATTGTCTATGGTACGACACACGCGCCACCTACTGAAAGTTAATTGTACTGTGCTTATAACTTTTGCGCAAGTGCGACAATAAGTTGTCAAAATGAACCATATGGCCCGCATAAAATATGAAGAAAACATTGATTTTTATATAACCTATTGCCTATAACCTTCGCGCAAATGTAAGCAATAAGTTGACAAAGTTTTATCGCAATCGGATGAACGGTATGGCAACGCATAAAATACGAACAAACTAACATTGTTTTTTATATATTCGATTATCGCACAGCAGTGGGGACGATTCAGTAATTATTTAATTCGACAAACATTTCTCGTAGTTTGTAGAAAGTTTGTAGAAAGTTTGTAGCTTTAACAATTCTGATAGAATAATAATTTATTTGATGTTATCGTCTTGTATCAAATTACGTGGCAACACGTAATGACATCGAATAAAATATGCCATTACTGTTTCGGTGGGATTTCAACGCTTTAACATCGTTATGAAATAAAAACTGTAAGTGTTCCAAGTGTTGTTTCACATGTATGAAAAGAATTTTCCGACTATCGATAGATTCGTTAAAAGTTTGAATGACAGTGGGACTTTTTACTAGCTGCAGAAGATACAAACTATAACAATTTCAATTAACAGTTGCTTAAATAAAACAACGGTGTTAGATTTGTCAAAATATCTTCAATTTCATCAAAAATCCTACAAATAATCAGCAATCATCCATATAATCGAGGCTTTTTTCCATTTAACGCGGTGGAACGGCGTTCCAGCACTTTTTTCACGGATTTTTTTTAACGCTTACGTTATTTCAATCTATGTTTATATAATTCGTCAAGATGATAAAATATGGCATTGTAATGAACCGGATGAGATGTGGATGGATTCGAAATTACCGTGTCTCTCCTGTGGCGACAAGGGAGAAGGAGACATGTCCACGTTCCCATTGGTCCACTCATGCTCAAGGACTGATAACGTTCAGTAGCGTCTGACGCATAGACTTATATACTTATGTATGTCTGACGTTTGAAATTTAATGCACGTGCCTAGCGATTGACAATGTGCGGAACATTTTATTTAATTAATTTTACATAAATTTGACGTCATTATTTTCTTTGATTGTTTCTTTTACTTTACATATAGCATGTCTAAAATAAAAAAATGAATCTAAATACTATTTTTTGTGTGCTTCGTGGCATAGGAAAAGCTGCTTTAAATTGCACTTAAGTGATATTTTAATATAGTTCTATTTAGTAAAAAGCTAGACATGGAGTGAGTTTCGGCACCTTTTTTATTAAAAAAAAAAGCCCTGCATATAATACACCTAGTAACTCAAAACAGTGGAATAAAAAAAAATCAAATTCATATTCGAAATGAATAATCTCAGTTTAGTCAAAAATAATACATACAACCTTTCTTAAACTTATATACGAATCAACGTGCATTTCCCTCTTAAATATCAGTAATATCACTATGTATTTTTATATTGGTTTATAGATATATATTTAAGTATATGTTAGTGTAAATTTTACACTAACATAGCTTTTTTGGCGCACGAAAATGGCTTCGCGGGGCACAAATGTGCCCGCGGGTTCGCGGTTAAGAACCCCCGGTGTAAAACATTCCTAGAATCCAAACACAATTATTTTTAAGATGTAATACAACTTCAAACTATCGTTACAGTGAAGTATATAAAAATTAGTAAACAAGTACAAATCTCAATTGATTCAGTGCCAAGCATTTTATTATTTTTATCTTTGCAAACAAACGGTAATAGCAATCTAAAGGCTGAATTCGTAACGGAGAGATTAGTTTGAACAATCATGCATAACTTATTCATTATATCATTGAAATAAAAATATCTTTTTATTTGTTTCCGGGATTATTTTATAAATAAATTACATTCTTCCACTTATAACAGCTCATTAAGCATCTGATAACTTGAAGGATTTTCAAATGATTTAAAAAGAAACAGCAAATCATTTCATGTGAGCTTTTTAATTCAACAATGACTAAGCCGTAGGAATGAATTGAATTAATATAAGTGAACAAGATACCATGTCTGCCATGCATATAAGATAGATAGTAGCCAAGCATAACAACATTATTTTGTATTATATATTCGCTTCAAATAAGCTCAATAATGTCAATATAATATAAAATTTAAAATAACTTTGATTATTCCACGTATTGTGTAACTAACTGTGACACGTGTTTCGCCTCTTTCAGGCATCTTCGAACTTACTATAGCAAAGTTTGCTTAAGTAATGAAGCAAGATAAATTCTAACATTTTAACATTTAAATTATGAAATTACAAAATGGATTACGGGTTTTTTTCCTTCTAAACCTAAAGGAAACAAGGAAGGGGGTGATAGAATCAAAAAAACCCGTAATCCATTTTGTAATTTCATAATTTAAAATGTTAAAATGTTAGAATTTATCTTGCTTCATTACTTAAGCAAACTTTGCGATAGTAAGTCTGAAGATGCCTCTGAAAGAGTCGAAACACGTGTCACAGTTAGTTACACAATACGTGGAATAATCAAAGTTATTTTAAATTTTATATTCAAATGAACTTCCACAAAGTTACCGCCGAAACCATCGAAAATATCAATAATGTCAATTCAAAATGGTCGACTAAATTGATATCTAGAAGTATTTTGTTTAATCTCTTCGATGCCGCGGTCTTGTTTACACGTCAAACAATTCCGTGCTCGTAGGGCCGGCCATACATAATGAGACGTGGTCCTAGCCGGCACCTATCAGGCTAAAAACCTTTTTGAGAATTTTCGACGCCGTTGGTTTACTAAAAAAACAGTTCCTTCTCACTCGAGTTCAAAAAATTACCAAGAAAGGTGTAAAATTTAAGTTTACAAAAATAATCATGGCTTCTCGAAACATTGCAATAAGAACCTACGTAACCCCTGAAGAACTTTATTACTTAAAATAAACAAAACATTGTATTCTGCCACATTGGAAATTTGGTGTTTCACCCGATCTATTTATGTATCCATGTTCCGCTGATTAGATAGTATATAAATATTCATTTAACCTTATTGGCAGTGTTTTCCCATTAGTTAATTTAATTCGGCTGTAACCAGTGGCGTAATAAACGTCTACAGTTTTCTCTTATGAGCCGGGAGTGTCTAAGGAGCAACTGCCCAAGACTTCTAAATAAAAAGAGAGCTGCTATGAGCCAAGGCTAGTCGCTCTCACAAATTTTATAAAATCCTGGTAATTTGTTTTATCAGCCACCAAGTTGACGTGGCCGATCGGTCCAGTGTATCTTGTCCAGTCCAAACTTACGCAGGTTATCCATTTCCTCGGATATTAAACGATACTCACATAGAATGTGTTGTGCATAGAAGTATCTTATGGTCGGTCCCTGTGGTATACTGGCAAGAGCTTTGTCCTAGAAATCAGGGGGCCCGGGTTCAATTCCCGGCAAGGTCAGATTTTTTCATTTGAAAAAAGAGATCTTGGGCTGGGTGTATGTTATTTATCGTTGATTTTGTGCACAACTGATTCATTATTTATCATCGAGTTAATCTCATATGACTTTCACAATTAAAAATATTTGGCGCATTGGCGTAAGCTGTAATGCCAAATATTTTTTATATTAAAATTAAAGTAAAATTTTAGTACTAGTAACATATCCATGTTAGCCTCTCTACTAATCGGATAAGCTCAAAGAGCTTAGCAGCGAAATCACCTTATCTAGTTATAAAAAGGCTCGTCCAGTGATTTGAAATCAAGGATTTAGTTATCTCCATTTGCCATTAATGTTCGGGAAGTATTTAGTACTAGCAGCCTTAGGCCTTAAGCCTTATGAGTACTTCAATCAAAATATATACATACTTTACCTGTCAATTGATTTGTTTGCATATTTTTTGTATTCTTATTTCAAATTATATATTTATCTCAATAGGCAATAAAACGTTTCACTTTTACTTATCAAGCAATTCCATTTTCAAAAAAAATGCGCTGTTTAAGTATTATTTATTACCCATGTTGATCATTCACTATTTTTAATTCAATGCCATTTTTTTATAAAGATTTTCTTCTGGCAATACAATTACCATTCAATATATTTATATTTTTTTACGTCTGGATTTATGATAATCGCTTCATAAATGCGAGTTGTATTTTTTTCTCTGCCATTGAATTATACTTATACAATAAATTCAATCGAAGCGATTGATTGCATAAATACTGTGCTTCAATAAATACTTATTTTTCACGCTAAAACTTGAAATTGGAACAGAGCTATCTGTATAGTCGGAAGTTTATTATAAAGGGTATTTCAATAGGGACGCTCAAACTATGTTACTTTGTCCTGCTGAGTAGATTATTCATTGTTTAGGGGCCAAATTTGAGTCAACCAGTTTGGTAGATAATCAGCCAACACCTACCTGTACGTCATCAAAATACAATATCTGGTGAAAACATTGCTGCTGTGTGTGAAAGTGTACAGGAAAACCCAAGGCAGCTCATTTCTCGTTGTTCACAAGAACTTGGCTTTTCTGCGACTTCAACTTGGCGAATTTAGAATCGGGCCTTATGTCTGCACCCGTATAAAATCCAACTAACCAAGCGAACTTCAGGTAAACGACCACAGACAACGCCTGATTGGGTTCTGGAGCAGTTGGAAGTTTACCCAAATTTGTCAAAAAAGTCAACTTTAGCGACATGGCCCATTTTATAATGAATGGATATTGGCAGACATTTGATGCTATATTCCATATTTAATGCCGTAAAATATACTTACAAATGAAATTAAAATTTTAGTCGAAATCTCAGAAACAACTTGTTTTATTTACATTTCAAAACTAAGCGTCCTTATAAAAAGACCCTTTACTTGGCAAACTGACATATTAGGTTTTGAATTGAGGTGAACTATTTTATTGAAAAAAATGATAAGCCATTACTTTAATTCTTTCTACGGTAGACGGTCAGTGGAATTTTATTATAAGGAATGCCTAAGTCAACTATGTTTCTCATTAATACCTGACTCTGTCGTAGATTCTAAAGTTTTTTACTCGCCATTTATTTGACATTCCATTTTTGAAAAAAAAACACTGTTCGATTTATTTTTAAATTTTCACCAGCTGACAGAAGTCTGTACTGTTGTAACAACTTCATTACATCAAAGTCAATGTCTGTAATATTTGGGAGATTCCTCGACCTATCAACTACTCTTAAAATTTATTTTATTGATTATTTATTTATTTAATCTCACAAACAACTTGTTTTATTTACATTTCAAAACTAAGCGTCCTTATAAAAAGACCCTTTACATAATTTATAATATGACTCAAGCCTGTAAATGATTCCCTGATCTAGAGGTGAATCAATAATGTCGTGGTTGAATGATAAACGTAATTCTCATACTTTCAAATAGCTGGGTGGGATCCAACAATTCGACTGAGGAAGATTTTACTGTTTTTATTCAACAAAATAGAATACGGTGTTATATGTTGATGGTGTGTATTGTACTGGTCGTTGTTGATAGAGTCCCAAATACGCTGATGTATTTTTCATAGCTTTTTTATATGGATTTTTTCTGCAGAATAAAATAAATCATAATATAATATTGGATACCTTTATTACGCATGTAATTTAGTATTCTCTTAAGAACCTTCAGAGTTTATCGCTGATCATAAAATGTATATCCAATTTATTCTACACAGCGGGTGGTCTTGCATTGCTCATACCTATTCACTATTCAGAGATCATAGATTACATTACGTTTAACTAGAATATTATTGTTACGAATCCATCTCAAATTACATATTATTGATGTATAATTCAGACAATTAATAGTATAATAACGACAATAGTTTCACAGACATTAACCCCGCAGTTTACGTGTCATATTTAAAACAATCCTGCTTCGTTTCGGTGCATATTAAGTGTTGTCTTTGAAGACACCTGATCGAAAAAGTGTCGAACATAAGCGCAACTATGCTGGTGCAGATGGCCTCGCTATAGACTATAGAGTTTGCCAAAAAACGGTAGTACTTGCTCATAAGCTTAATCTCCATAAATTTTTCACAACGCCAAACCACCTCAACTGCCAATATTTTTCAATAATATAACCGTCAAAAATATATGTAAAAAAACATTGAAGAAATAATCGTATACTTTTATGAATAAAATGGAATCATTTTTATTGAATTATCATTATTTTTTATGGATACGAAATTTTAATATGTCATTTTTATACTTTTGGCCGTATTGCAAGAATTAATTACCTTTATTGCCGCAATTGTTGTTGTAATATAAACAATGAAAACCACATTAACATTTCACTTCACTTTATAAACAGTTGTAAACAAAGAAAAGACGATCTCAAAGCGTTATGTGGGTGCGGCGGTTGCTGCCGCTGTCTTTTCTTACACAGACGCAATCGACCAATTACGATAGCGAAGAAGATATAGAGTGCGACTCAATTTAATTCTTAGGGGAGGGATTGGGCGCGTGCATTCTCAATGCAGTCCAATCTCGCTCGCACGCTTGTAGAAAACAATGAGTCGTTTCAAAAATCGTTAACACGTGCGCCCGCCGGGCGTTCATCGATTTAACGACGTTTTCACGTAAAGATTTATTCGGGCGTGGAGTCGAGTAAGAGAATTACTTCTTTTGAATCGCTTTTGATTTCGGCGCGATTATTCAGAAATTTGAAAAGTTCAAACTTTTATTTTTGAAATTTAATCGTTCAAATTTGAGTTTTGATGACGTTTTGATAAGGGGTGTCAATATTTACTTGAATACACATAAATAGGAAAATTAGGGAAAAAAAGAGACGATATTAACCTTTTTTTAGTCGGAGTCGGAGTCGTGTTTTTGGTTAATGTCGGAGTCAGAGTCGTGGTTTTGGTAAATGCTGGAGTCGGACTTTTTTTTACCGACTCCACAGCCCTGATTTATTCGCTTTCAATTTCATAGACAATATGCTCAATTATTTCATAACGTTTTTTGATAATAGAAATTCGTTTTCAAAAAAAGAAATTGCTTTCTGCGTACTGACAACACATGATGTATTAAAAAATCAAGGATTATGATTTCAGAATAGTATCCA
The DNA here is from genome assembly GCA_028554975.1 of Himalopsyche kuldschensis. Classification (NCBI taxonomy): domain Eukaryota; kingdom Metazoa; phylum Arthropoda; class Insecta; order Trichoptera; family Rhyacophilidae; genus Himalopsyche; species Himalopsyche kuldschensis. The sequence continues at coordinate 526,690 of JAHFWI010000028.1, forward strand.
TTTTGCTTTTTAGAGGCCGTAAACATTTGAATTAATAATTTTCTTAAAACCAATTGTATTATTTACCGAATATTTTATCTTTCTCAGTGTGATATAGATAAATTCTATTGTTTCTAATGTGCTATATTTATTTTAAAAAAAAATAGAGAAGTCTGAAGCGAGTTAAATAAAAACAAGATTTCTATGAGAAGATATATCAGTAAAACATTAAATTGATTATACGACATGTCAAGGGAATACGAAATAATGCACTCTTATAAAGTGTATTGATATTGTTCCTCATTGATCAACCACCACGTGATGCGATCTACCTGGAATCCGGAATCCACTCACCGGCATATGAATCACACCATTAATTTTCATATGTGCATTCCTCAAGATGCAGTCATGAATGAGGTGATATTTATTTATCACCAAGGAAAACATTGAGAATTATGCCGTTTAATGATTCATGGCGCGATTGTTTTACCATATGACACTTTATCAACCTGCATTTATTTATGAAACTTTTCAGTAGTTATAATTCATAACAGTTTTTGCATGCCTGTTATAACAATATATGTATATGTAAGTACATACAAGTCAAAATTTTATTTTCTCATGGTGAATCTGGGAATTTTCGAGATATGATTTGACAGGACATGTGGGACAATGAGATACAACGTGAGCATGAATAAATTTATTTTATATTATTTTTTCCATATCCACATTTCTTTTGTAATCTCATATATTCTCATGTATCTCAAATCTTTGGCCGTTCGTTAAATTGTCATCGATTGTTTTAAGTTTTAATTCCTTCTATATAATTATCCTTCACGGCTTACTTGACCTCCACCATTTACCACTGCTTTCCTATCCTATAATTTTATACTTCACTGGTGTAGTAATACATACTTTGTAGTGTAGTTCCTTTACTGTGACTGTCATAAAAGTCATTTAAAACAACCTGGCAATATGCTCTTTCGCCAACAAGTCGGCATGACCGATCGGTCTAACAGGCGGTCGGATCGGTTTGCGCAGTTCTTCTTTTCCCTCGTGCATTAAACAAAACTCTCCGGGGAAATTGACCTAAACAATAACCGGCTCACCCCAGAGCATGACAAAGAAACCACCGGGATTATGAGTCAAGACTTTGGTTATCTCCATTCCTCATATATGTCAACTGCGGCTACTAATTTACAAGTTCAATAATTCCTTTCAATGCTTTGGTAAGGATGTTGCCATATTATTGAAAAAAAATATACGAAACACAATTAATAGTCCAATATAAAATAACATATTCTCAAACCAAAATATTGCTTTGTGACGCAATGTAAATATTTTATTACACAAATATAAAGATTCCGCCCAAGCGTTTCGTAAAAGAGAGTTACTATTGAGAGCTTTGGTTGAGCTTTCGTCTATGAATATATTTGTAGGGTTAGGCTGTCGTTGAAAGTGATTTAGTAATATTACCGTGGCATCGTCCACAGCTTTCTATATAACATCATATTATCACGAGTGTCTGTCGGCATTACATTTTATATCGTATTGAAAGATGGGCGTACAAAATAATGTTATTCCATACGTTATATTCAAGCAATAATATTGACCTTAAAGGAATGTTCATCGTTCGCACCATTGGCGTGCAAGACATCGCTGAATTGCTGTCATTATTTTGACAGCGTGCATTGTATATTGTCTTATGAATACTACATAACTTCGAAGAAAATATCACACTGACTTCATTACACAGTCGATATAAAATGTGATATTCTTTCTTTAACTTCATTCTTATACTTAGGAGTGAGGTTGACTGAAGTTGGCTGTCCCTTCACCGTCTGCTATGTCTATGTACACGCTGTTCTTATAATTATCCATACTCGCTATGCAAATTAAGGTTATAAAATATGACAGTTGTCGAAAATTGACAGTTTATTTAGACATATTATATGTAGATATTTAATAGAAATACTGATATCTGTCATGCTCACCATGATGAATAAATAGTTTATTATACACATTGTTTATAATATCGAACAATGAGAACCAAATAGGCGTGCTAAGTTAAAAACAAAAAAACTTCACTGTAACAAATAATATACTGATACAAGTAGCAGATTCCTGTTTTACCAATCTGTCAGATGTATGACTTTGGAGAGTACACTCTCCTATCGGATTCTATTATTCAATACCCAGGCTAATACGGAAAGAAAAATAACAATGTATTTTAATTCTACATAAATTATTTTTAAATATTTGTTGATAGCTATTTCGGCTTACGCCTTCGTCAGAACTATGTTTAAAACGTGTATTAGGGATAGCTTATATACCCTTTGCTAGACAGGGTGCCTCCTACATAATCTCTTTCTGTTGAAACCATACCGACGTCACATGAAAGAATTTAAATAGGTTTGATTTATTGGTCTTAAGTAATGGTGGGAAACAATAATTTGAGTATTTTTTTGGGGTCGTGTGAAAGCACTTAAAATCTGCAATTTCTAAGTGCATCTATTTTAAATTGTTTTAGGTTTATTGTTTGTTAATGGTTTTAACAGAGGTGAGCTATTAATTGTGATTTGATCGTTAAGAATTTCATTGGACTGATTATACCTATTAATTTCAAGCTGTTCCAATGCATTCAGTTTGAGGCCCTTATTGCAGGAATGTAAACGAATCGGGACCGAATTCGGATTATGTGCTAATTCTATAAGGTGATTTGCATATTGTGAATCAGTTTTTCCATTGTTAAAGGATCTAACATGCTCGTTAGCTCGAATTGAAATTTTTCTACCGGTCTGTCCTACATATACTAAATCACATGTACCGCAAGTCATCTTATATATACCGCTTCTATCAAGTTTATTAATCCTGTCTTTACTATTTTTAAGATGTGTACCTAAGTTATTATTAACTTTAAATGCTACATTTACTGAATTTTTAATCTCGTGGTGAATTTTTTCACTAATACTCCCTAAGTAGTTAATTGATTTAAAGAAGCGGTTTTCTTGTATTAAGTTAGGGTAAATAAGTTTTCTAGCTAGTTTTAAACGTTTTTTATATAGTAAGTTTGTTATCACCTTTTTCTCATAGCCATTATTACGCGCAATTTGTTCTATAGTATGTAATTCGTTATAATAATCTATCTGATTCATCGGTACAGCCAGTAATCTGTGTATCATTGCATTGTATGCAGATAGTTTAATTTGCCAAGGGTGAAGTGATTTGGAATGAATAGTAGTATCACAGAAGGTTGGTTTTCTAAAGATTTTAAATTTATGTTGATTTTCTATTCTAGTGATGGTTAAATCTAGAAAGTTAATGCAGTGGTCTACCTCTATCTCTAGTGTAAATTTAATTTTTCGTGTATCAAGTTAGCCTTGTTTAGAAATATATCTAACTGCCTATCCGTGCCTTGCCAACAAATTATAATATCATCTACATAGCGGTAGTAATACACGATATTTTTGTTATCTATTTCTAAAATTTTGTGTTCTAAATTATCCATAAAAATTTCAGCGAGCAATGGGCTTAGCGGCGATCCCATCGGTAATCCGTCGTTTTGTTGATAGTATACCGAGTTAAATAAAAAATAATTAGTCTCGGTGCACACTTGTATGAGAGAGTAAAGCTCTTCAGATTCGAAAGGATTTAGTTTTGATTTTTCTAATAAATCGTGGATTATTTCAAGACATTCTTTTACGGGAATGTTCGTAAATAGGCTCGTAACGTCTAGTGAGATTAATTTACTGTTCGTGGGCAGTTTTACGTCTTTGATTTTAGCTATTAGATCTAAAGAGTTTTCTAAGCTATGTTTTGGCTTAAATTTGGTTTTGTCTTTAAATATGTTATTCATACAAAATGCTAATCTGGCTGTTGGAGTATTCGTAAAGGATACCACCGGTCTAATAGGAATGTCAGTCTTATGAATTTTGGGTTGTCCGTAAAGCAACGGTGTAGTCGGATTCATGAGATTGACGTACCTCTTCATAGATTCAGTGGGAAAAACGATGTTACACTCCTTTACAATATTTTTGATTTTAGTCGCTAGTTTCGTCGTTGGGTCCTTTTTTAATTTTGTAAAATCTGCTGGTTTTAGAAAATCGTTTACCTTATCTATGTAGTCGTTTTTGTTTAAAACCAGCTTTTTCTAAAACCAGCAGATTTTACAAAATTAAAAAGGACCCAACGACGAAACTAGCGACTAAAATCAAAAATATTGTAAAGGAGTGTAACATCGTTTTTCCCACTGAATCTATGAAGAGGTACGTCAATCTCATGAATCCGACTACACCGTTGCTTTACGGACAACCCAAAATTCATAAGACTGACATTCCTATTAGACCGGTGGTATCCTTTACGAATACTCCAACAGCCAGATTAGCATTTTGTATGAATAACATATTTAAAGACAAAACCAAATTTAAGCCAAAACATAGCTTAGAAAACTCTTTAGATCTAATAGCTAAAATCAAAGACGTAAAACTGCCCACGAACAGTAAATTAATCTCACTAGACGTTACGAGCCTATTTACGAACATTCCCGTAAAAGAATGTCTTGAAATAATCCACGATTTATTAGAAAAATCAAAACTAAATCCTTTCGAATCTGAAGAGCTTTACTCTCATACAAGTGTGCACCGAGACTAATTATTTTTTATTTAACTCGGTATACTATCAACAAAACGACGGATTACCGATGGGATCGCCGCTAAGCCCATTGCTCGCTGAAATTTTTATGGATAATTTAGAACACAAAATTTTAGAAATAGATAACAAAAATATCGTGTATTACTACCGCTATGTAGATGATATTATAATTTGTTGGCAAGGCACGGATAGGCAGTTAGATATATTTCTAAACAAGGCTAACTTGATACACGAAAAAATTAAATTTACACTAGAGATAGAGGTAGACCACTGCATTAACTTTCTAGATTTAACCATCACTAGAATAGAAAATCAACATAAATTTAAAATCTTTAGAAAACCAACCTTCTGTGATACTACTATTCATTCCAAATCACTTCACCCTTGGCAAATTAAACTATCTGCATACAATGCAATGATACACAGATTACTGGCTGTACCGATGAATCAGATAGATTATTATAACGAATTACATACTATAGAACAAATTGCGCGTAATAATGGCTATGAGAAAAGGTGATAACAAACTTACTATATAAAAAACGTTTAAAACTAGCTAGAAAACTTATTTACCCTAACTTAATACAAGAAAACCGCTTCTTTAAATCAATTAACTACTTAGGGAGTATTAGTGAAAAAATTCACCACGAGATTAAAAATTCAGTAAATGTAGCATTTAAAGTTAATAATAACTTAGGTACACATCTTAAAAATAGTAAAGACAGGATTAATAAACTTGATAGAAGCGGTATATATAAGATGACTTGCGGTACATGTGATTTAGTATATGTAGGACAGACCGGTAGAAAAATTTCAATTCGAGCTAACGAGCATGTTAGATCCTTTAACAATGGAAAAACTGATTCACAATATGCAAATCACCTTATAGAATTAGCACATAATCCGAATTCGGTCCCGATTCGTTTACATTCCTGCAATAAGGGCCTCAAACTGAATGCATTGGAACAGCTTGAAATTAATAGGTATAATCAGTCCAATGAAATTCTTAACGATCAAATCACAATTAATAGCTCACCTCTGTTAAAACCATTAACAAACAATAAACCTAAAACAATTTAAAATAGATGCACTTAGAAATTGCAGATTTTAAGTGCTTTCACACGACCCCAAAAAATACTCAAATTATTGTTTCCCACCATTACTTAAGACCAATAAATCAAACCTATTTAAATTCTTTCATGTGACGTCGGTATGGTTTCAACAGAAAGAGATTATGTAGGAGGCACCCTGTCTAGCAAAGGGTATATAAGCTATCCCTAATACACGTTTTAAACATAGTTCTGACGAAGGCGTAAGCCGAAATAGCTATCAACAAATATTTAAAAATAATTTATGTAGAATTAAAATACATTGTTATTTTTCTTTCCGTATTATAATGGAGTTCTACCAAGTAAATGCCTACTCAATCAATACCCAGGCTAATGTTATTTATAAAATGAATTTAATAATTACAAATGTTGCAGAATTAGCATCAACTGAACCGACGAAATGTGGTATATTTATTCTTTATATCAAAGTTTAAAAAATCGTTGCATCATCTTTTTTTCATACTATTCGCGTGATACTAATTTTATATTCAGGTTGCCTTGAGAGTACATCCTGTGCATATCAGTCAACTGTCCAAAGTGCTCATTGTGAAAATTATGCACTCTAAAAAATATATAATTACACATCACCATAAAATTCAGAATTTTTTTATAGCACACTAAAAATACTCTGAAATCGGAAAACCCCTATTTTTTATTTCAATAATCACCAAACCGTGGCAAGTATATTATAGTGATCAGACGTTACTAGACCACTTAAATGTGTGAAAGGTGCGATCTTTGAATAACAATAATGAAATTAAATATTCACAGGAACCCAGTAAATATATTTTATCATATTTGTGACAGAACCTATTCGATCTCGCTTCACCCAGTTTTTAGTATCAGATTTTCGAAAGTGAGGTTATGTAAATAACATGACAGGCAATCATTCTTGATCTGACCGCGAATCCATTAATCGATAGAAATATTTGTTTTATAAAAGTGTCGAACTGGTATTTGTGGACAAATGTGGAGTAAGGACAGAACTAGTGCATGCAAATTTATTTTACAATTACTGATTTTTCCGAAACAATCTGTATTATTATCTCATATTCGAATCAATGAGTAACGAACCAAAACCATCGATATTGAAGACATGCTAGAATTAATTAACATTATAACATTTAAAATATCAGAACTGAAGTTTCAACAGTACGAAGCATAAACAAACTGTATCATAAGTTAACGTCATAGATAACCTATGGTTATCGTTCATAGACAATAAGCTTAAAAAAAGCTTAATACACTATATGTAACCAATTATTAGATACCGTGGAAATATAAAACCCTATTAAGTGCCACGTCACTGATCAATACGACACAGTGCAACAGCAATACAATGCCTCAATCTGAATTCTGATATTCTGAATATATAATTTATTGCTTCGGGATAATCTCTAAGGCCTAAGGAATCCAACCAAGTTGTGCTTTATGAATAGAAAATGTATGCGATGAAAATATGTAGGTACTTGTTTATTTTTTATTCGACTGTCCATCTTCGGCTGTCAATTCACTGATTCGTCACATTATTATACATAGTCATCTATCACCAAATTGATGATTTATCGTTTATCTCGTTTTTACAGCTGCTTTTATGGGCCGCGTTTCGTGGATGAGTACATATTAAAAAAAACGCGCTTACGGCAAGTGCTTTGCCCACCGAATCATCGTCAGAAATATGAGAATAATAACCTAAAAGATATTATACGTTTAGAAACTGTTCTCTATAATGTTGGAAACGTCTCGGTTTCTTTTTAAACTTTTGCACTCCTGAATACATTATTTTTTTCTTTCCAGCAACTCGATTGGAAAAAATTTGGTACTTCGTTATTTTATGCCAGGCAGCAAAACTTGAAATGAATGTCGCTGCAACCTCAATGCACACACGGGGCGGGGGGCGTCACTTGACGATTTTTGAAATAAAAACAAAGAATTCATTCCTCGCCATCAGTTGCGAAAGAAGAGCCAAAGCATGTATAACTTTGGAAGTGCGCGACGAGGAAAGTGCAGTGACATTTCTACAATTAAGTAATATTATTCCGCGGGAGATTATGTGCAGTAATGGACATTTAATGACGCTTTCATTTGGAGTCAGGACACGCTGGGTTTGCCAAGAGTGTTTTTTGGTGATGGTTGCTGAGTAGGTAGCGGTTCCTGGAGTGCATACTCGGAGATCAGTGCTCATATTTTACACTTACTATAATTTTATAAACTTCAATACACTTGCAAACACCCAGCAAGTAGAGAGAAAGTGGGGATCAGCCAAGTGGGGCAATAAGAAGCGTAGAGGGACACAGACAAATTTGCTACAAACGCATTTATACGAATTTATGTGGAAGACGAGGTTGGTCTTCCGGGATGCGTTTAGTGTTATCAAAGATATTGCTGAATTTTGGCAGTTTATCGAGCGTCAAAATCTCGATGATTGAGAAGCGCTGGCTGCCGGGGGCGAGGCATAAGATTCAATAATCTGGAATACATTAAAAAATACACACATACAAGTATTCGGCCATTAATTTGATGATTTATGTGTCATTTCATATGGATGGCGAAGGTTAAGGCAACCCTTAGGTATAGTGATATTTTTTCGTGTTTAGCTGCCTGGCATAAAACAACGAAGTACCAAAAATTTATTAATATCGCAGGGTTTGCGTATTTTAGAGCATTTCAAAAGATGAAATATAAATAAAAACTGGATTATTTATATCAAAACGAGAATGGCAATACAAGGTATAATGATCAATTGGTGTAAGAAATATTACATCATCTTATCATTTTCTTACTACGTTTGTTTTTTTCATCGTTTGTTTGTCTAATATTAATTTGATAACAGTTAAAGATGCCGTATGTTTATAGACAATAAAATACGACAGAGTTATCTTCATTCTCCTGAATGTTGCCCTATATTTGTTTATCCAACTAATGATTGTTCAAAATAAAACATGACCTGCCGCATAATATAAAAAAGCGCCGCGCCTGTTAATCTCTCGACCTTTTTAATTACATATTATTTGTGAGATAAGATGGCGGACAACATAACCTCAAAGAAAATGCCGCTCATGAATGAACCGTATTCACTGGGATATTGTTGCCGTATGTAAAAATAAACGATGATCGCACCTACCTACCTATTAGGAGGTACTTGAAACTTTATTTCATTATCAAATTGTGTATTTTTAGGTACTGTATTCCAAAACCAAATCGCAGTTTTCTCAATACTATTTTTATCATCAGCGCTCTGGCATCTCTAGCTGTCAATCAAACTGCTTCACGATGTTATATGAAGCGTCTGGATATTTAATTTCTGTCATCCAGAAGTATTATCCACTTTTTATCTATCAGATATGCGTTAGGCCCTCGATACCAACCTGCAAATCATAACAAACTTCCTCACATCCTAAATTTCGATCAAGCATACGTCACTTGTATGTTTTGCGGACATTTTGTAGACAATTTGTGAACGTTTCGCCATCTTTGTTTACGCTGTATGCATCTTTCATACCTACTGTATCCTAATAATTTTTATCAATGATGCGGCTATTGGGACTTATCCTTATGATTGGATTTATTGAACGCTTTTTCGTAGGTCATTAATTTTGTTAGTTATTAGCAGGAAATAGTCTGGTCTTGTTTTTTAAAAAACTTATTATAATTCATCGACAAGAATTCTCAATTATATATTACATATTTATTGAAACAATATCAGCTTCTAATGTATAGTAAGTGTGTAGTCAATCTATAATAGAAATAACTGTTTTCAGGATAAGACATCACATATAAACTAAAGACGAAATATACTCTTAAGAAACTTAGACCGTGTCGATAAAATGTTTAAAAATTTAGATAAGGTTATAAGCATTGCAGGGTCCGTGGTGCAGAGGTTAACGTCGTTGGCTTCCGTGACGGACCCCACTGGCTCGATCTCTTTTTGACGTGACAACGTCTTATAAATCGATGAACGCCCGCTGCACGCACGAAAAAACATGACTCATTGTCCCGTTTGTCGCGTTACGCCGAAGGCAAGCGTGCGAGCGAGAGCGCGGATAAGCGATAGAGAGGCACGATCGGCCTACCGTTCGGATTGTGCCGCATCTATCTCTCTTCCACTCGATTGGTCGATGCGTCTGAGTAGAAAAGAGACAGCGGCAGCACACAACTTATACACCTACAGTACCTACACGTGATCTGTTTACAACTGTTTATAAAGTGAAGTGAAATGTTAATGTGGTTTTCATTGTTTATATTACAACAACAATTGCGGCAATAAAGTTAATTAATTCTTGCATATTAAAAATCTGATTAACGTATAACAAATATACAAAATAATGATAATTCAATAAAAATGATTCCATTTTATTCATAAAAGTATGCAATCATTTCATCAATGTTTTCTTATGACGTTGTCGCGTTAAACTATCGTTCGTAAACCGACTTTACAGACACCAATTTTTATCAGATTTTTTCAGTCGATGCATCGATCCTTTTCGAAGGCATAGGTGTTTGAGTTGTTATAATCCCTCTTCCACCCTTCCGATTCCATAAACGAGAGCGATTTTTTCTCTTCAATCTTTTTCGTATACTTTCAATCAACTATCTTTCCGAAAAGAGGTAGATCAAGCAGTTCTCGCCGTAAAAAAAACGTTGAGGTAAACTCCGTGGGGAGTCTATATGCTCCACGCTGGAAGCGAACATGGCTTAAAAATATTTTATGAATGACGCTCATATGTTCACCAAGTGCACAAAAAATGAAAAACACAGTCGTTCACATTTTGAAGAATGCTGCATCGTGCAGTTGCATCAACACAAAACATGAATGGTTTACGGTTTTTTTTTAAATTGCCTTATCTCTTTCCGCCTATCGGAACTGCATTGAGAAACTTAATTTGACCCAATTTGTGATTAAAAATACAACAAATACTTTTGAACATCATCGCATATGAACAACGTTTTCATTCAATAAATTTAAATTAAGAAATGACTAATTTCGTTCTAGGAACCCAATTCTAACCTATATCGATTAAGTTAGCGCAATACATATTTGTTTGAATTTTTCGACCTGTATTTTTTATTTCATTATCTTCATAGGATACAGTTTTGTGTTTGGCCGCCATTTTATTAATTTCAAAATACGTTTTAAACATTTTAAATCCCACAGCCTTAAACTTATAGTGATATGTTACCATAGAGATTGGATCTAATTGAGTTAAGATAGTGTTTTAAGTACATAGTTTAAGTACTAGTGACTGACAAATATCGTAAAGTTGACCTGTAAAATGGCGAAACAATGATATTAAAATGGTGGTGTAATTACAATAGCATTGAAAGACGTTTAAAAATAAAATATTAGACAACATGGGAAGCACAGACCATCAAAACCACATCCGAATCAGTTGAATTCGTAAATCAAACCGGTCCTGCATTGTTTTGTTTTAACGATTTCGAATAGATAAAAGCAATCTTGTCTTTTTCAAGTATGCAAAGACAAATAGCTTTATTGTTATTTGAACCATGTCATAAAACAAAAAATTCAGTATTTTGTTCTAACCTTCTAGCTATGTATTATATATAACGTGTGTGAAATTCTCAAGTATCCGACAATATCAGATTCCTCAATCCAATATATCTTTTATTTATGGTCTATTATTATTATTGAATTTTAAACAAACATTTCGAGGGCGTTCGCTTCTCGGTTAAAATAAAACTTCCGTTTCAATCAATAAATACTTAAGTGTGTATAAATTTAAATTCTATAAATATTTTGTTAAGTGGAGAACTTACATTTTATATACAAAGGCCTTTTAAGCGACTTCCTTCGCGTAAGTGGCTGACTCAATCTTTCAACCTGCAAGGTCTAATAATTGAACAAACGTAAATAAACCATAATCTCAAAGTGTTTAGACTACCTTTGAATTGAGAGGAATAGTCCCAGTTTAGTTTTCAGAAAAAAAGCTCTCAGATAATTCCATAAACACTTACGTTTTCTTAAAAATTTACCTCAAACGCTCGAAACACGTACTCAGAGTTTCTTGCATCTCAAAAACGACCATAATTATCCAATGTAACCTACGAAAGACTCGATCTATAGACCTCCGTATTGCTGGTCAGTTATGTTACCGCAAAACCGGCCAGGTAATATAATTATATTTAATTTTAAGATTATCCTTATCGTATGTCTAGGGTTGCCAAATTTCTTTTGTAGCATTATTTTATAAAAAGCAGGACCGTGGAGTCGTTAAAAAACACGACTTGGACTCCAGCATTGACCAAAACACGACTCCAATTAAGAAAAGTTTAATTGTGTCACATTTTTACCCACCTTTCTTATTTTTGTGTATTAAAATTAAGTACCAAATAACCAATCCGGCCAATAGGCAAATTTTACATGTAACATATGATAAAAAGTACTTTTCAAAAGTTTTTCACGACTCCGACTCCGGCCAAAAAACCGCGACTCCACGATTCAAACTCCGACTCCATTAGGCCTGATAAATACCTCTTATAAGCCCTTTACGAGCATTTTCAAAAATTGAATTCTTCCATTCCCACTCACTGTGCTAACTCTATTAGCTGTCCACTGAGAGACGACATGTTAAAAACAGCAAAAACATTTTAGAAACTTGTATCAAATGATCAAAATTGTTTGATAAAAGACAAAGAAAATATTGTGAACAAGTTATAGTTCCAAATCTAAAGATAGAGTTAGATTTTTTTGTATTTAATTCAAAACATTTTTTAAATGTGTGTTTTATGTCACCATTTGTTTAAAAATATTTGAATAGTCTATATTTTTACTATTTTCTTCGACTGATATTTTTGTCAATTTAAACTTGAATTGAAGGTGTTGGGGCGACTAACTAACAAAAGTTCTCGGAAAATTATCTTGTTATTAGAAAAGTTCATAACGAGTTCATACGATCAATGCTCCATGCAATGAACTGAGTTATTTAGATTAATCATCTTGAATTTAGTCGTAGCATTGAGGCATTTTAACTACTTCTATAACACAGAGCGTGTACAATCAAACACCGATATATCCACATTAGAGTTTTGGCAGTAAACAATGTTTTTGTGATAGTTTATTTTTACCAACGTTATGTAGTGACAGAAAAATGATATATCGATGGCCTAAAGAGAAAATTTGTTATCTCCGTTTTTGTCTATTGTGCAGGAGAGGGTAAAAACTGTTTATTTAGAGAATGTAAAATTTATTGTTATAAACAAAAAAAAAACCCTTTCAAACCATTTATTCGTACCACCGCTGAAAAACAACGAATAAATGACAGGTGACAAAACAAAATGGCGGAGTTGGATAATTAGCAGTGTAGGTTTTAGAATGACAATGGAGATATCAAATTTTCTTGAAACGTTTTCCCGATGCGCTTAAAAAAGTTTTGGTTATAAAAAAATTATGAGACATGCACATTGCATGATACAACAAGATGGCATTATTAAGTCATTTTCAGCCAAGAGTTACAACATTACTCTTTGAGCCGTCGATATGTATATGTTACAGTGAAACTGTATTCTCAGTGAAAATTTATCAAGTATATAATAGATTTGTATGACAACATGATTTCACTGGTCACGATCATTGAAATTATTGGCCCAAGTCGATGATTTGCCAGCTTAAATTCTGATTTGCTTCAATGAAACAAAATCAGCAAGTTGTCCCTTTCATAAAATGAGAACTAAAGATAAACACAGACAAACATAGGGCTAAAGTTAGAGCGGTCAAATTTAATTTTAATGACAGGTTGGAGAAGAATACAATTTCACTGAGAATACAGTGACACTATAATAAACATATATAAATACTGGCCATTCTTCCACGAATAGCAATACATATGCAATTTTCGTGACAAGCGAAACAGTTTTAAAAAAACGTATGATTTTGTCGGGTTCTGCAAACTATCCATCGTTACAGAATGACTTATTGTCTACGGGAGTATTTTTTGTTTGATTTTGACAAAATGTGTACGTATCGGTTTTTGATTTCAGGCGTCTTATATAATGACATACTCAAGCATCAGGTCCCGGTTACTTTTCATTGACATCTCATTCAGCAACTGTCGACGCCCAAAATTGCTCAAGATTACTAAATCATCTTCATTCTACTCTGCCAAAACAGCTGTGCTTTTAAACGAATTTCATATGATACTGAATACGTAATGCTTCTAACAACAATATATTCAGAGGCAGCCATTCCGTAATATTTCTAAGGCAGCTTATCATCTGTAACCGGTTCGCTGTAATGTCTGCTAGAACATCTCCCACACGTATCACAATATTATGTAAACTCTTTTAGCACGCTGATAAAAGTATCATTGATTCAAGTTAGAAAACGAATAAACGTCGTTTTCACACTTACTTGCACTATTGCCACTATAACTATTGCTTAAACAGAAGCTTGCTACATTCTGTAAACAAATTTTAATAGATGATTCCAATTTCAAATAAAAGTGGAAAAGTTCTGTTTCTAAAGTTGCGTCCAATGTTTTAATAATTTAATTTGCATTTACTTTTTGTGTAATATAGTGAACATATCAAAGTACAATTTAGTTTCAGAAGATTTATACTAATCAGTTGGTAACTATTACCGCCACACATCAATAAAAAAGTGTATTTACTCTACTGTCACTTCCATGGAAATTACAGTACATAAATTTAAAGAAGCTTCTTCAAAAAAAGAAGTCGACAAATCAAAGAGAGAATCGCTACATCGTTACAATATAGCACTCAGACTTATGTACATATAGTGAAGTTTTTAATTTTATGGAAGAAAAGATAACTATTTATCTTGGAATTTGTTTATATTTTGATATGGACAAATTTTGGATCAGCTTTGCAAAAGAGTTTGCTATCAATTGAGTGCTGCGTCAGAGCTGACATTTATAATATTATGAGTATTTTATCCAATTTGGGTGTGGAAGTATTTTTTTAAATTAAATCATACGGTAGTGAACATAGTCAAATGAATTTGGTTTGTAAATTTTAAACGTGTATAGATTTTCCACGAAGTTCAGTATAGCATGACAATATATCATTTATTTGCTTTGTCTCAGAATCCATTTTTTAAAGTAGCTTTATAATAATGACTTATTTTAACGTGTCATTTTTAATCATATTAAATGAGGCTGGCGTCTTTGCGTGTTAACGATAGCCATAAAATAAATTTAAAAAGCTGAGTTGCATAATCGAACGGGCGGACGTCTAGAGAGCGCGGGAGAAATGTTTACATTTAAGTATTTTAGGAACATCGATCTAGTGAAAACACACATACACCAACTTGTGCTTCAAATCTACAAAATTCAAATAAATACAAACATACTTGATAACGTTATTTATTAGTTATACATAAATATGTACCCGAAGAGAATCCACAACACAAAAGTCCCCATATCGTGCCATTGTATTTGTATAAACAAGAAGAAGACTGTATTTGTACCCCTTTGAAATATTTAAGACATTAAGTTTTTTTCTCAATATATGAATCGTACATATGTTACCCTTTCAGTTGATTAGGTTGATGCACATGTAGTCATGTATTCATTAATTAATTCGGGCCTGTAGTCGACAGGTCAACGTCTTTATGTCCGGCTACGGCGTTCACGGGGTCAAACACGAATTGATTTTTAAATCGATTCATGGATTTGTGTACGAAGCAGTCCATGTTTATAAATTCAAAGTTTGTTTTATCCGTCCAATCCTGAAAACGTAGCGAGAGCGGCTACCTTGTTCCAGCCTCCGATCCTTCTGATTTTTATCTCTCTGAAAGGAGAGATTGAGTTACAAACAGCTCTTGTAAAACAACTTCTTTCGATAAATTCTACATCCTCTATATCTACATATATGGCTGCAAAAAAACAAATTTTTTAAACTCATTTGGTTTGTTTATTTTTTTTATTTTGCGGAATTAAATACGACTTTTTAATTTGACGCGTTAATTGGTTTTAATATCGAACTCGCCACAGGTAAAATATAAGTATGTAGAAGCCCCACCTTTCTTATCCCAAAGAGCTAAGCATAGGGATAGCGATTAGCTAACTACTAGTCCTGTCCTCGTATCCTTTCCATCCCCTACTCTCTTCGATAAATTCAGGTTGAGCAACTGAGTAACAAGCAAAGAGGCAATAGACACATATATATTGAGATAAACTCAGTGAGGAGTCCATATGCACCAAGTTGGGAGCGGAAATGGTTAAAAAAAGTAGTAGTCGCCTTATATTCGGACCAATTCATTTCCTACTCGATTCATTAGTAGTATGGCTCGTATGCAAACGTGCATCGCTCACGTCACAATTTTTCGAGCACACTGCACCATGTTGACGCTAACATCGCTACAGTGTGCGTCGAAAATAGTGCATACAACTTGGCAACCACATTCTATGTCGGTGTCTATTTTTAACACGATATTCCGTACCAGGAAAAGTGTGTCAAAAGGCAGCGTGTCCAATGAATTTTTGTAAAAAACTTATTTCGATCGAGTCGCTTGTAATAACATGGGTATACTTTGTCGAATCATAATATAAATAATTAAGGACTGTGGCTTTGGCGAATATAAATTATTTTAACAAGAAATATTAGACATTAATAAGGCTCAGCTTAATAGTTTCCCATTTTTAAACGAACAACTTATTCTTCAAAACTGGCCATTATTATACCCCATTAAATGATTATCATTTATTAATAATTCAAACACTTGAAATCAATCAACTCAATAATAATAGGTTGGATAAACCCTTACATTTATTTGAGATATTCCTATGTTATCTGGTCATGAATATTGACGATACTGCATTCAAAAATCCCGATAATTATAACAAACCCACTTAATTCATTGAACTTGTTTTGAAAGATATCCATTCGCGCAAACGAACATGTTAGATCCTTTAACAATGGAAAAACTGATTCACAATATGCAAATCACCTTATAGAATTAGCACATAATCCGAATTCGGTCACGATTCGTTTACATTCCTGCAATAAGGGCCTAAAACTGAATGCATTGGAACGGCTTGAAATTAATAGATATAATCAGTCCAATGAAATTCTTAACGATCAGATCACAATTAATAGCTCACCTCTGTTAAAACCATTAACAAACAATAAACTTAAAACAATTTAAAATAGATGCACTTAGAAATTGCAGATTTTAAGTGGTTTCACACGATCAATAACCCAAAAATACCCAAATTATTGTTTCCCACCATTACTTTAGACCAATAAATCAAACTTATTTAAATTCTTTCATGTGACGTAGGTATGGTTTCAACAGAAAGAGATTATGTAGGAGGCACCCTGTCTAGCAAAGGGTATATAAGCTATCTCTAATACACGTTTTAAACATAGTTCTGACGAAGGCGTAAGCCGAAATAGCTATCAACAAATATATAAAATAATTTATGTAGAATTAAAATACATTGCTATTTTTCTTTCCGTATTATAATGGAGTTCTACCAAGTAAATGCCTACTCAATCAAGAAACTTTTTACATAAAATTTTCTCCAATTTATATTTTAATAGCAATTTAACTTAGTGATCTACTTTTATTTTTGTGTATAAACGATACAAACTGTTTAATACGATAACCTCAAAAGAAGTATCTTAAATGTAAATCTCTTAAGACCATTCTACTCAGCATTGAATGCGATGTGAAAAAAAAGGTTTAAAAAAACTGTAATAGATAAACTAAATGTTTAAAGTCTCTCTTAAAATTGCAATATATTACACTGGTAATTATCTTAGAATGTAATATTGTAAAATGGCTCATATTTATGTTACAAAATACTTATGTTTCTCTCTTTCTTCTTTGCAGGTAAGGCAATTCTCATCAAATTCTACACAACAGTCTGATCAAGGTACTCCGGAGAGATGGACTTTTTTCTATTATTCGAGGTAGTGACTTGGTAGGTGGTTGATTGATTTTATATTCAACTATGAAGACATGCTCACTTTCTAGGGAAGAAATTGTGTAGAATTTTAATTCATCATTGAATCACTGCATCAGTATTATTGATAATATTAACAACATACAAGTACACAGGGCTTTTATTTTCATTTATCGCAGTGGAACGACGTTCCGACACCTTTTTTCACGGTATTTTTTTTTTTTTTTCAAAATTTCAAAATCAATTGGATGAAACAATGTTTGCGCTTTCGTTACGTAATTACATTAAATATTTATTTAATTCGTTAAAATGATAAAATATGGTATTGTACTGAACCGGATGAGATGTGGATGGATTCGAAATTGGTGCTTTCCTGTAGCGACGGAGGAGAAGGGAACTTGTCCACGATCCCATTGGTCACTCGTGCTCAAGGACTGATAACGGCCAGTAACGTCTGACGCGTAGATTTAAAAACTTTCTGTATTTCTGACGTTTGTGATTGAATGCACGTGCCTAGCGATTGACAATGTGCGGAACATTCAATTTACTTAATTTTACATAAATTTGACGTCAACTCATTGAGTGTATATCTAGTTCATCAATTAATATACATGCGTAAATTCTGAACCACCTTATTGGTAAATTAGTTGATGGGCCATAAAAAATGTCCACCAGTTGGTGAAGTTCCAGTGGTCAAATCAATGAATCGATCCTGCATTCCTTTGCGTCACAAGTCTTTGCTCCTCATTGTCACTGTCAATCAACTAACAATGAATGCCCCAGGGCGACGGGACTCTAGATCGCTTTTTATTATTGTTAAGCTTACAGATTAATATTTTACGAATGCAGGAAATTATATCAAGTTTAACTGTTGAATAGTCGTTTTTATAATTTAGGATTTCGACTGAAGGTACTTGATGGAATTTTAATATCAAATTTGAATCGCCTAAATGTTTTACTTTTCTATAAGTTTTGACGCCAATCACCCGGGTCCATCAAGCACCTTCAGTCAAAATTCTTAATTGAGTCGTCGTCTTCGTTGCTCACGGGGTCGAATACCAGCTCTGAAAGAGTTCCTAGTCCAGCCATTTCTCTATACTCGCCGCAACTGATGGATACTGGTTCATCATGAGAGGAAAGAATGCTATTAACGTGTTATAAGTAATCCTGGTACTAGAGATTCCAATTCGAATATCGAGTACTCGATACTCGAGAATACTCGTCCATTTTTCAAGTACTCGATACTTGTTTTAGTAATAATCGTAGAGCTTTTTTCCTATTGCGGAATTATAAAAACAAAACTTAACCAATTTAAAATTTGAGACGTTTAATACTCTATTATATTGTTGAAATATATGTTGCATTAATTATACAGTGTTAAGTGTTTTAACACTTTTTTTACGGGCCTTTTCAATTACCATAGTAATTACGCACAAATTTGTGCACACGGGTCAGTGAAATTAAATAAGCTTCTTTATTTATTTATCTTCTATTAATATACACAAATTCAAATTAAGTACATCTGAAACTACTCGAATATTTATAAATTTTACTACTCGATACTCGAGTAGTTGAGATGTCGAGTAAATTGAGTCTCTACCTGGTATCCATTTAGTGGCCAGACGTTTCATACAAAAAGCGAACGTAGCCCTAGAAGAAAATGTTCAAAAACAAATGATTAAATTATCTTAAAATCTATTAAAATCTTGTCGTGTCCTGTCACACCACCAAGGATTAATAATTTACTTGTCTTAATTACATCAAAATTTGAAACTTTTTCCTAAAAATATATACGAAATATAGTCACAAACTTCGGTCCTTATTGGAGAGGCGGTTGTTTATATGGATATACTAGTCGTATTTTACTGTATGTATATCAAATTGCTGCCTGTAAACAGTTACCAGACTAAACAAATACATACAATTATTATTATACCGTCTAATCCAGAGGCTCTTCACCTTTATTTAAGTCTGACTCGAGACGAAATCGTGACTTAAAATTATGTTCTGAAACATGATTCACTATTATTACATTAAATTAAAACCATCTTGAACTCGCAGTGTTTTGTTTTCTTAGATAAATCGGTTGTAAAGATGACGTATCTCTTAAGGTATTATTTAAAAATAAATCATTCATTTTGGCTATCCTTAAATAAACCAAAATAAAAAGAATTCTGTACTAATTTTACATGGATTATGTAAAGATCAGAACCGGTTTCGCGCATCGCTATTTATTGGCGCAAGAAAAATGAAAACGAATTTCGGATAAACATTTATAAAATGAATCAAATTGACAATTATTAAAATGTTAACGACTTTTTACAGAAAAATATACACTAATCGGGATAAGAAAAATTAATAAAATAGTAGGAGTTAAAATATAAATAATAATCATTTATGAAAGGGAGTTTTACGATATAACTGAGAACCCCTTATAAAACTACAATGATTCTATAGGGCACTGGAATAAGAGGGATTGAAGGATTTCCCAGGCTCGCGATAAGTGAAACTGGTCCTGATCCGTTCTGCAAGTGGTACAATCAATTGTATATTTTAAAACAATGCATTTCCACTAATCGACAGTTAACCTCAAGTGATATATGTCACAGCGAAACTATGTTCTCAGTGAAAATACATTCTCACTGGCATTTCAGTGAAAACATATTTAATGCATTTTCGCTAGCGAAAATATATTATCAATAGCAAGAATATATAAGTGAAAATATATTCTAACTTGTGAGAATATATTTTCACTGAAAATACAGTTTCACCGTAACATACATACATTCATGTGTCAAACTCTTTCAAATAAACAGTTCCTCTTAATTTCTAAATAATTAGTTGATCAAGGTTCTACAGTGATCTCCAGAAAAATCGATTTTTCGTCTTCAGCTGTTTTTGATCTCTGCTCGCGTCGGCTCATCAAAACAACAATCATTCACAGCGATCAATAATAATTGAATGTTGCCATTACTGTTTCAATTCCAACGATATTATATTCTGAATCATTCCTTTTCAATCGACATTTAATTTTTTAATATTATGAAAATGCGTGGGATAAGAAAAATAAAAAATGCATTGTCTGATCGTCGTTTCATGGTGAAGATTATTAAATGTCGGATTGCCTAAAACGGTACGTCAAATACAATTTGTAACAAAAGAATTCTTTTTTTTAAATCGTTTGAATTTTCCACAATTCCTTGTGTTTTGTTTTACTTTCACACTACTGGGTTTCGCCTTTCTGATCTTCAGACATTCAAGTGCACGGATGGACTTGAACTGACAGTTTCTTCAAGACTCTTATCAGCTCCAGCTCAGGAGAATTTTGCATCATTATGTTTGAAAATTATTGATGCAATAAAAGTATCTAGTTGGGTTGAAACGTGAACTCAGCAACTGAATATGGATAATACTCGTCGCCCCTAATAACAAAACTCTGATTCGAATCTCTGTCTATGTATACTGTCAGGTTAATCGGGAGATGTTGCAAAGATGCTAGGTCGTAGGGCATAGACTTTGCCACTGTACAGCATCAGACTGCAAGCTCTATCCATCGCTTCTCCAGTTCCGCTAGCTGGAAACAGACTGCGATATCCTCTATCTGCCCACGTCATGTTTTGAGGGAATGAATTTCTCGCGCTATTTCTAATTTTAAACATAAATCTAGTGGGGGTTAGATAGTTATCGTTACAGAATGGCGGACTCCTCGGTTGAAAGTTAAAACAGTCAGTTAGATGATATATTATTTATAATGTTTACACAGTGGTTAGGCTGCTATGCAAATGGAAGCGATCATCATTAGCAGTTTCCAGTTCTTTATTCAGAAGTAGAAGCGATAATGTGACAACACCGTAGAATTTCCTGACAGTTCATCATTAACATTATTGTATTTATCGAACATTACTTGCTCGTTGAACAACATATTTTTCGGGATTCTTCACTTGTAAGCTGACAATAGTGTAAAACTTTTCATCTTTTATGGCTATTGTGATTGAAATATACCAACCACAAAACTCAGAATGTACAACTGATCAAAACTAAAAAAACCTCTCCTAGCCGAATTTTTGTATGTACTTTTATTTTTGAATCCTAATATCGTCATGCAAAAACATTTATTACGTTTAATTTGTAACAAGCTTTCAATATTTTTAAATATTATGACGCCGAGACGTCTACTGCGGCAAAGAAACCCGTACTTAAGCTTTTATTGAAACCGGTTTTGGTCGATCTACATAGAAAAAAAGCACTGACGCTCTCTCAATCGTTGGTCAGACCAAAAATCTTACCGTTGACAATGTCGAGTTGATTTTTGATTCTTTTAACCAACGGTATATTGTGGTTTTATTTTATTCGATACACAATAAAGCTTTTTACGATCACAGTTTTAGTAAAATGTTATAGCGACCACGTATCTTGGTTTATTTTTACAAATTTTACTCTATTATTTTGTATTTGGTTTAACCGAAAATAGTATTGGTGTTTTTTTGTGTAATGACAATAATGTAGAATTGTATCCGAAACAAAATAGCCTGACATTATAGTGCGAAAGTGTTCATGAATAAAACAGTCCCGATACTGAAAAATATTCTTTGTATTTGTAAATTAATTTAGTACGCTTCTGTATTAAGTTAGCTGTATTAATACTTTCGATGGTTTCGGCGGTAACTTTGTGGAAGTTCATTTTAATATAAAATTTAAAATAACTTTGATTATTCCACGTATTGTGCTACTAACTGTGACACGCGTTTCGCCTCTTTCAGAGGCATCTTCAGACCTACTATTTCGTATCATTAGTAATTACGTACTATTAGTAATTTAGAAATACTCCACCGAGTAAATAAAAAAGGTTTAAAGATGAATAGTCTAGAATTTTTAGAAATAAATAAAACTCTTAATAAAAAAGAAATATTATTAAATAATATTCTTAATATGACAGGTTGCTCGCCATTACTTACATTGTTTCCAATTAATAGAGTAGTCACTAACCTATCTGACTGATGGCAGCTCATTAGTTTATTAGTTTAATAGTTTGTAATATTTAACATCATAAGAAATATGTTTATTTGTTTGCTTTGTTTCGATTCTATAACCCCCTCTCTTGCGTCCCTTATAAAGGAAAAAAACCCGAAATCCATTTTGTAATTTCATAATTTAAAATGTAAGAATCAATCTTGGTTCATTCCTTAAGCAAACTTTGCGACAGTATGTCTGAAGATGCCTCTGAAAGAGGCGAAACACGTGTCACAGTTAGTAGCACAATACGTGGAATATTAAAAGTTGTTTTAAATTTTATATTAGCTGTATTAAACCCAACTGCATTGTTTGAACAGAAATCTTCTCCAAATCGAAAACAAACATACCATAAATAGCATCTTTATCAATACTGAAACCATTCGTTTTACTTTTGCATTTTAAATCGATGGGATGGGTTTTTATTTATCCTTTCAAAATCCATAAGAGAAGGCTGCCATGCTGACTCATTGTATTTTAACATTTTCCTTCAGTTGGTATTCGACGTTTGCTCCAATTTGTGCACATTAGTTTGCAAATTATTATGCCAGTAGCATTTTTTAATTTTCACCTACAATAGTCCCATAGGCCTATAACTTAGTAAAAGGATGAGTTGTGATCAGGGCTATGGAGTCGGAGTCGGAGTCGTGGAGTCAGGGCTTTTTGGCCGGAGTCGGAAATTTTGAAAAGCTTGACCTTTTTATTTTTACATATAATTTGTCAAATTTGGCTATTGGCCGGATTGGTAGGGTTGATATTTAATTGAATACACAAAATTAGGCAAAAAAGTTTGCGTGTTTTTGGCCAATGTTGGAGTCGGAGTCGTGATTTTGGTAAATGCTTGAGTCGGAGTCGATCTTTTTTTACCGACTCCACAGCCTTGGTTGTAATATTTCAAGGCAGCTATAAAAAATAAACCCCGTTATACATAACATACATATTATTTTTTGCTGAAATAAAGTAATAAATCTTTAGATTACTATCTCTATAACTATGTACGTCACAATAATAGTGACTCTGTTTTCTTCAAGTGCTACGCGCATTACATCAGCGATTTTGAGTGTTGGATAAGTTCCACTTATCCCGTTTGTGTAAACATTTTAGGTTTGTGTTATTTCTGCGTGATTTTGATTAACGGGGCATATGACTGCATTAAAAGCTGAGAAAAAGCACAATCCTCTTCCATCCGTCCTATTCCACTCAAAGCTTTACTCTCGAGAATACTTACAGGTGCTGTAAACTTTTTGTTCGCGGACTGTGTGACGCTATAAAAGGTCGTGACATATATTTTAGATAATACATCTATCGTTTATTTCACATAATGATGGCAAGTTAGAGAAACATATTAAGAATTGAAGTTCATAAAATTACTATTATTCAACTACATATTAAAATTGTTTAGATTTTGTCTCTAGTGATTTGGTTTTCTCTTTTCGGCCTCTTTCTTACCTTCTTACTTTACGTATGAACTGAATCAAATGTATCCCAATAAATAATAAACAAAATTTGGTAATAATTGTATAATTTTTTTTTATCTCTGACGTTATTTTTAAAAATACGATACGATTAAAAACTAGAATTTTATCTTGTACTGTTTATTATACTGTATTCGCTAAACGCTGTCTTCCAATTAGCATGTTTTTATTTAAGTATGGCCAAAGTATAATAAATAAAATGATTATTTTATGCAATACATCGGTCTTTTTAAAGAAACCATTGTTGTAACGACTGTAATTTGGAATGTAAATTGAAGCCAATTTATAAAAAGTGGTTTATGACCAATATATTAAATCCAAAATTAGAATGCGGGCCGCGTGTGCAGAGCGCCATCACGAAAACATTTTACTGGGGCGAGCGAGCGTTGTCGGAACAGTCTCGTCCGATTTTAATCGAAAGCCATTTATCCAAGTCTAAAAAATAAACCTTGAAGTCTATAAAAGTCCAATTTAATGCTGCTCGTTACAACAAGTTCTCGAGTGAGAGACCCAGAAACACTTTTCACTGAAACCTAACCATAAATTACTTTATATCACAATGTAAAAAAATGCACTTACACAATCTCTTAAAACAGCGCCACCCGCGACGGGCTTACTAACTTCGACGTTTGAAACCGATAAAAAGACACGATTCTAATCACTTATTTCTTTTTTCATTTATTGCAGTAGCAGGCTAATAAAAATTATTTTAACTGCTTTAAAGTAGACTTCCGTTTATTACCATCAAACAAACGCATAAATTATGCTCTCGTTGTAAAAACGAATGCTGTCAAATAAGAATCTATTATAAAAACACAACATATTTTCATAAAACTACACTATCTCTTTTTGACAGAACAGCTTTTTTTGTTTTATTGTCTATTACCGATTCCCACGATACTGTTGACGACATTCATAGATAATTAAAAACTTTGAAGAGTAATTTTCACTGCACAACATCTACTAAATGATTTGGTCCTTCGATGTATAAAATTTGCATGGCAATGTGATAACCTTTTGGTATGATTAGAATGATATAAACTTCTAAAATTACCTGACAAAACATTTAATGATTATGACAGTCAAAAACAATTTCTAAAAATTCCCTAGTTTACCCGTTGACATATCAACAAGTTCTGTAAATAAAACCTTTGTTTAATAGATGTTAGTCCATAAAATTAAATACAATTTTATTAAATCATTTCTAAAATTAAATGGATTCATTTTTTAGTGTGACGTACTTAAATTAACCATATTTTTTTCCAACCAACAAAATAAAATCGATGTGTTTGTTTATCTAACAGTTTTCATTGATGAAACGGAGCGAAATAATTATTCTAGCTATATTATAATATCGTAATGGATGGAATACAACATGAGACATCAACAGCGAATTCATAAATGTAATTTACAAAAATATTTATGCAGGCCTGAGCGATTTATTTATTATTCTTTAAAATTTGAACGTCGTCGAGTCGTTTGAAATGCCCCTCCAGTTTGCATATCGTCAATAAAATTCATATTTGATTTTACTTTATTTATTACTTTTGCAGATCAAAGTGATACGTTTATTTAGTGAATTAATTTTATAACGAATATGACGCGTGGATTTTAAATTGTTGATTTTTAAAATTGTTGGTTCATGATTTCAAGCAATTGAACAAATAAATCCATATCATTCCGGTTGGTATAGACCAGTGGTTAAACACGAAAAAATATCACTAAACCTAAGGGTTGCCTTAACCTTCGCCATATGAAATGACACTAAATCAAAAATGTCTGGTGGCCGCACAAAATTTTTAAAGATTCTATTATTTATTTATTTATTTAAGAAAAGCAAATCATGGCATTACAGCTGATGCTTCTCAATCATCCAGATTTTGATTTGATAAATATAAATTCGTGTATTTTTATAATACATACATGTAAATACACAACCTTAATCACTAATTAATTAAAAACAAGATGAAAACATTGTAGTCATAAAACAGAGAAAAAATTTATAAAATCATATTAGAAATTTTCAAAGATGTCAACCGAGTGAGTTCTGACAAAATCAACTTTTATTCATAAAATATAGTATTCGTCTGAACTCACTCACGCTCAATATCAATATGACTCCAAATGCGTCATTAAAATGTCCATTAAAGCTCTTCCCAGAGGCATTCCCATTGTAGCAGACTGGTTCTACCCCTTGGAAGAACAAACAACTCATGCTCACGATTCCTCAAAAATTATCAGGAATATTCAATTTTAACATTTTCAAGAATGGTGGAATTCTCATTTTGGCCTGTGTGATTGAGTTTGCAGCGACATTCATCTCAAGTTTTGCTGCCGAGCATTCAAACTATTGAAAGTGAGCATCCCTAAGAGAAAGTCTGTTGGATAGAAGTGGCCACGGAAAGTTGCACCATATGTCCTCAAATAGAGAATTCTCAAAAATTTCTTCTGAACCCTCCACCATAAGAACACATTTATATTGAGTTAAAGGTATATCAAATGGACCAACACATGGTTGTCAATTATTATTTGCCTTAATTGTTAATGAAATATTTAATTTTATTTCTTGAGAAATTAACTTGTAAAACCACATTTTTTTTAATACCAATATTTTCTATGAAGCTGTTGGTGGCCGCATCCAAATCCTCTGGTGGCCGCACATGAGAACCACTGACACATAAATTAATTTAAATCGAAAGTAATAATATAAATCAATTTAAATATTTATATCTCTATTCCCGTATGTGTATGTCTCGATTTAAACGGTAGAATATGATCATAATATATTAATATCTCCCGTGTTGAACGAGGGACGAGTTTACTCTGTCTATCTCTGCATCGGCTATCTTTACGTGTCATAGTCTCTAAATTATGAGTTTTTATTCAAAGTTCTAGATGTTTTCCCAATGTAAAACATAGGGCAGTCACTACACTACAATCTATAAATGCCAGATTTTTTTTATAATTTGTGTCATTTATTTATTTTAGTTATTATTTATTTTTGTATATAAACGATACAAACTGTTTACTGCGCGTCAGTTCAAGTACATTAATGCACTTGAAATGCCTGAAGATGCCGAAAGGTGAAACCCGAGTCGTTAGCGACAAAACTCATGGAAACGTACCAAATTCAAATTCCACAAGCACCCTCAGTCGATATCCTTAATTAATGTCAAAGCATACATTTTAAAAAAAATGTCGTGTAAGGAAAAGAACAATTCACTTGGCTTGGTCCATCCGACTGATTTTTGAATTTAACAGAGTAAGCATAATTATTTACAATATTTGTTTTATTTCATTCTAGCAATCGTAATAATAGGTATAATAGATTTTGTTTACTTTTTTACACCTGCTACGCCGAGATAAACTTTGCATAATTTGACGTTTATTTTCCCGCGCAAACTGCAATGCTGCCGCACGTTCGAATGCTCAAAAGATCATCCATTTGCAGATTCTCCCTGCCTATGCGCAGGTCGTAAATTGAGGTTATGTTTATTTTCGTTCAGGAATGTTCTTATGACGCGGCGAACTGAAGGGATATGAGATTGGATGAGGCATTTTTTATTTCATTTATGCGGTTCTGCCATATCCATACTGGTTTATTTGTGTTACCAACGCTCACAGCATTATATGTATTGCGAAACGCACCAATAAAATAGTGACAGCATGTCTACATGGAATCCGTTTTAATATTCCGAAACTTAATTTAGAGATGGGATACAAGATCGACATATGCTATGACAGTGAATTATCTTTGTTGTATCAAAGTCAAATATGAAACATAACGGCAAGGGTACAAATTTTTATTGAATAAAAAATAACACATTTTTTGTACTTATTCCCAGGGCTGTAGAGGCGGTAAAAAAAGTTCGACGTTTACCAAAAACACGACTCCGACTAAAAAAGGTTCAAATTTCGCCACGTTTTTTTCCTACCTTCCCTATTTATTTGTATTCAATTAAATATCAACCCTACCAATCCGGCCAATTGCCAAATTTGACATATTATATGCAAAAATAAAAAGTTACCAGTCCGGCCAAAACGCCGCGACGACTCCGACTCCGGCCAAAAAGTCCTGACTCCACGACTCTGACTCCGACTCCACAGCCATGATTATTCCACATTACATTTATCAATATCATGATCGATTTCGCTCATCGCGAGCATTTTCAACTTATCATTAGTTGAACAGTACAAAAAACGTGTCATTATAAAAAATGTATAATGCCACTCCACCATGCATTGGCAGTGAACACCTTAAAAGTGTAAGAAAATATTACATTAATGAAAATGCCTATCATTGCCAACCTAAATGCTTTCCTTTCTTTAAATTAAAAAATATATTGTGACGATAATATGACATGTTGAATGATGTATTGTTCAAGTCAACGGGTGCTACATAATTATGAATGCACAAAAGGGGTCCTTCGCTTTGAATTGTCATTCTCTAATTTAGCGAAGTCACCATCATCACATCACGGTGGTAAATTTATTCTCACAGTGACGCGCAATGTCAAATATACCCTGTGGTAAAAAAGGCACCTTTTTTAAGATCACATGTAAAAAATATTTATAAACATTACAACTCTGCATTCCGAGAGCATTTAAAAATTAGTTTATACTGATGGTGGCTGAAATCACGGCTGAAATTTTAGAGCAGCTGAACACTATTCATTCAACCACTATCTCTTTCTATTATATCTAGTCACATAATAGTTATAATTCCGAATACACACTCTTTCCGATTCATTTAGGGACACTATAAAAATTTAAATATGGAATGCGGTACTGTTGCTATATAACGGTAGAATGTTTTTTTTAAATAGATCTTGCGAATATGATATTAACCATAACACAATGGTGAAATAACATTCGTATATTAACCTTAAATTATCATTTACAGCTTTAATTTTGATAACATTAACATACAACCTGAACGCTACTGTTAATTAATGCGCGTAGAATAACTAATAATGATTGTATGCTTGTGTTTTGTTTTGTTGATCCACGCATTCAGATCTTATCTCGTGGAAGAGAAGTGAGTTGGAAGTCGGTAAGCGCACAATAATAAATTAGAATTCTGAGAAATTATTCCAACAGCATTCGCGTCGGCGAGTTTGGATTAAGAATGATATTGCGCTGCTCCATGGCTTCATAAACTGGAGCTTTTCGAAAATTATTTTATCAAATATTAAATTTGGTATAACCCGACAAAATTTTGAAAATGGAAAGATATCTAAGGAAACAAAATCGATCGATTGTCAGTTTAAAGCACACCACCATTTGCTCTTTCAATAAACAATTTCTTTAAGGGATGCTTTCGTTTCACTCTCTTACATGCTCCCAATTTTTACCTTCGTGATCAAAACTAAAACCTTGGTTTCTTAAAATTTGTATGTCGCATCGGTCATCAAGTGCTGTTGGGTTGATCAATGCATTTCCTATTTCTATCGTCTCCATTTTATTTAATAAAATTTGAATTGTTTGAATTTTGTACTTTTCCATGAGTTTTGTCGCCAACAACTGGGGTTTCGCCTTTCTGTATCTTCAGGAATTTCAAGTGCACGGATGTACTTGAACTGACGCGTAGTAAACAGTTTGTATCGTTTATATTCAAAAATAGAAGTAGATCACTAAGTTAAGTTGCTATAAAAATGTAAATTAGCGAAAATTTTATGTAAACAAGTTTCACATTTAACAAGGGTTTGTTATAATTATAGGGATTTTTGAAAATACTAATGACCAGATAATAATATAGGAATATCTACAATAATTCTAGGGTCCTTTTTCTTTGTTAAGTGTATGGCGCATCAACATTAGCAATAATGGCATACATTGTCTTAATAATGAATAATTATTGTTTAAGAAATTAATAATATTGTTGTAATCCGAAATTTCGAATTGAAGAAACCCATAATTTAATAACCAGTGATAGATAGACCCGTGAGCTAAAATAAAAATGTTTAACACGGTAAGAAAAATAACAATGTATTTTAATTCTACATAAATTATTTTATATATATTTGTTGATAGCAATTTCGGCTTACGCCCTCGTCAGAACTATGTTTTAAACGTGCATTAGGACTAGCTTATATACCTAGGCTAGACAGGGTCCACTATACATCTTCTCTGTTCCACCATCTTAATTTTATATGGAAAAAATAAGTTATTGATTTGGTGTATTCATGAAGTGAAAGCTAATCAGGGTTTTTTTAGTCAATTTATTTTAAATTGCATTAGTGTTTATTAATGGCTTAAGAAGTGGTGATGTGTTGATTGTTATCTGTTCATTAAGAATGTCATTGGATTGATTACATTGTTATTTTTCTTACCGTATTATAATGGAGTTCTACCAAGTAAATGCCTACTCAATCAATAAAAAGTTAAACATTAAACTAAATTAAAACAACTTTTAAATCTATTGGACGTATTCAAATCACGACCATCAATCTGATTTGCAAGATCAATGGATCAAACAAGGCATTGTGCAATTAATTTCTTGAACAACATGAAGCCGCCACCTCTGCTAATCATATAAATCCGACTCGCTTTCTTGAGCCGCTTCACTATAAATATAGATGTAAATCTGTGTAAATATAGGTGCACAGTTGATTGACACGACTCAATACATGCTGTATTTGTTACGATTTTTAGATAAGGTTCCCTTATCTGTCAAATAAATCGTGGTGCCGCTGGTCAACAAGGCAATTCAGTAGCTAGCACCAACTGCAACGATTTATATTCACTCCGAATGGCTTACAGGCCTGTCTGTATAGTATATATTGCTTTTGTAGAGCTTTGGAACAATGCCAGACTGTAAACACACACACATACATCTGAAATAATTACAAAACATTTTCACACCACTCCATTTCTCCTGCTACGGCTGCAAACGTCCAAACGTCAGATTATCGGTCGGTCGGTAAAACAGTTAACTGCAACAGAATTATCACTTCCTGGCCGTTGTCCAAGAAAAATTGTCATTTTCAATTGTTTTTTCTTACCGCATGTACCTTGATAAAGAAATATTGCAATAATATGGTCGCCGCGGTCCACTTTTTGCCATTCGCCTACTAGAATGAAATAAATCCGCACGGACTATTATATTAAGTGTTTGATTCAGTTCAGGTTCATTGAAATGCCTAAAGGTACCAAAAGGTGAAACCAGCGTCGTTAGCGACAAAACTCACGGAAAAGTACTAAATTGAAAAGATTCAAATTTGATATATAATATATATGTATGTAGTTATAGCTGCTAATTAATTAAATCAAACTTAATAACTACAAAACATTTTACTGATCTTGCTAAGCATTGTGTTTTAATAATTCACGAACTATTCTTCTTGAACGGCCTAGTGCCCCAGCTTCCTACTAACCTTACCCTGCAAGCTTTGCTCTGAGAAGAATTCTTTATCATTAATCGTTCAAGAATACTCCACTGAATCAATTACAATTCTTAAGTCCGCCATCTTAACTACATTCTATGAATTACTTCAATAATTAATTGTTTCAAGGGAATTGAACGAGTTTTTCTTGACGTGTGGTCACCGTTAACTAATTTATGGTACGATAAAAATATTGTGGAGTTTTTCTTTCGGACATTCAACGGCAAATTGTCGTGTATTCGATACGTGCATTATTGAAAATATAATAATCAATATATTTATACATATTTACTCTAATTGTATTAACTACATTTGTGGCATCGCCAGGTTATTGTACCTACTGTACAACAGAATTATAAGGCCTTATCTGTTGTTTGCTAATAAAATTTCACTTTTCCTGGCATAAAAATTCGCGAAAACGTCGCTAACTCGTCTACTGCACATTCATGACAAGATAATATTTTTCAAATATTCACTATCGTTATTAAGACGTCGTCAATTTTGTTCAATGTCTGTATTCACATTAAATCGGGGTGAATAGAGACTTGGCAGGTGAATAGAGACAACACAACAGATTGCAATGATTGTACTATATGAACTTTCATTCTATATAATTCTTCTCTTCACTCCGTTTTACGGTACTTATTTACTTAAAAAACACGATTCAATTTAATTTTCGTGTAATAAAAGAGAAGTTTATAAGGGGTCAAAAAGTAAGGATGCACAGACATCGAACATAAACACCGTTTATTTCAATTTTGGCCAGTAATTTAGTTGGTTTGGTTTTGTCATTCGAGAGATAATATTATAGTCATTGTAAAGATATATATATATTAATAGTAAAAAATACATTGGATACTTAGTAAAGTTGTGCTAAACATTAATCGTTATTTTTGTTGAAATTTTCTCTTAAACGGTCAGCTACTGGTACATTTACCTTTCGGTACAATAATCAAGGCAAAGCAAGTATACTCATATTGGATCATATGTCTTAATTAATATTATGTAACAAAAATTACGAAAGGCCCTGTTGAAAAAAAATTGTGTTGAAGTCATGTTTGTTTCAGTAGTTGACCATCTCACAAATTGAAAAATCTAGTAGCTGACCATGACTAAACAGGGGGCTTTATAGTGAACTTTCTGTCAGAGTTGCCTCAGGGCTTTCTGTCACAACACTCTTGGTTGAATCAAGTAGCAATGGGTGGTTCAGGAACAAGGTACACACCGTTTCTAGATTGATCACTTAAGAAATAATACACTTTCCTCACTAGGTGTTGTTATAAATGGCCACCCTGGCACTCCATTGGCTATATGGTGATGTGTTAGTGGCTCATTCCGACCACAAATACCTTAAATTGTCTTAACTTGACAATTTCGAGCAATCCCGCATCTGCATTTCTTATTTGGAGCCATTTTATTCTCAAAAGTTCAACTACTGGTACATGGTCAACGACTGGTAGATTTACCTTAATAATAGATTTTCAATGAGTAAAGATGTTATCATTTTCATAATGATATGGAAAATGTTTTAACTATGGTATGATTAGCCCTCGTAGTTTTTAAGTTTGCTGATTGAGCAGTCAAGCCATGGGCTGACTTGAGTTATATTCATTCCCTACAATCGAGTATGATGTCTTCAGTATCTTGTAATAATTAGTTACCACAATTACAATCTGGCTTATTAATCATCTGGGCAATCTGGTATATGTAAGTAAGTTTAATTTCTTGTAAAAATGTTTGACAAACATTTGTCCGAGATAAAAAGCAGGGCTGTGGCATCCATGACTCCAGCATTTACCAAATCACGACTCCAACTCCGACTCCAACATATACCAAAAACACGACTCCGACTAAAAAAGTTTAATATCGTCACTTTTTTTGCCTAATTTTCTATTTATGTGTATTCAATTAAATATCAACTTCAACCTTTTCAAAATTTCCGACTCGAGAGTACGACTCCGGCCAAAATCCCCCGACTCCACGACTCCGACTCCGACTCCACAGCCCTGATAAAAAGTCACGAAAACGTTTCAAGTCTGTACAGTTATTGATTGAAATGTCAGATCAAAAATTGTACGAAAACTCTTCGTTTCTAATGCGACATATGGATGTGGAAAAAGAATTTTCAGCGTGAAATAGTTACTGTTTGAGCAATTGGGTTAATTCTATTTGAGCACTGTTCAATTCATTGTCCCGTAAAGATAATGTAAATCCATTTGAAAAAAGACATAGATATTCGTTTCTCATACTATATTTTCTCGAATTACCCAACAGATGTCAAACAAAATAATAATTCTATTTTTTTAAAATGTGACAGTTATTTAGGCGCATTTCTTTTGATTCACGCATTATCCAGCCAGTGGTGTTGTTCTTATTATCTCCATTCAAAAAATCTTGAACAAGGTTTATAGGACGTGACTAGCATATTATCGTACAAACATAAATTCCAATCGAAATAATTAGCTAGTTAGTTAAGTGGTGCAGTCACTAGTTAGTATTACATTTGTTTGCTACGCGTCATGTAGTTCTCTTCGACGAACCGTGCCTGCGGCTCGGCCCGCTGCCATCATGTTTTTTTAGCCAGTTAATTTTCAATTATTGCGTCACTCTTCTGACATCTAAGTTTTCCAAACTGTACACAATTACTATCACTACAAAAGAACTCCACGCGTGAACTATCCCTTTTGAACTAATTGCTAATCTTCATCATCGTCAGCGACGTAACTAAAGTTATGCAGGGGTTTGTAAAAGCTCAGACGCTAGAGACGTCACTCAAAGTTTTTCACTCACTGCCGATTTATTTATAGGTTAACTGTTATGTTTATGTTTAAATATTAGCTAAAAATGATATAAATCTTATCTATCAAGAAAAGGTAGTTCACGTATTTCTAAATTTATTTTTCTTTTATTAAATAAAATTATTATTCCTTTTCCGTGCTTTGTGTATTTATTTATTTTTAAATGCATCTCATAATAACATTTTTACAGGTTCGAAGAGAAATTATTTGCACATTTTTAGTATCGCCAATTGTACAGCTTGATAATCTTTAATTTTTCAATAAAAAAAACCATACAAAATGACCGGCTCTCGCTTGTACGCATGTGCCATAAATTCAGAGAAATAAAAACATAAAAAGCCCAACGCAGCTTTACGCAAAGCATCGCACATTCATTTATTCGGAATCGTGTAGCAGCCATCTTGGTCACGTTTTGGCGGGAAGATTGATGCAGTTAAAGCTGCGATAGAGACAAATTGGAAACCGGTTCTGGTTTATTGTAAAGCTACGCAACACGCAATGGCGTTCCGAAGGAATTAAATTCTTTACATACAAATTATACATCAACAACCATTTATACCTTCGTCTGTGTTTATATTTATTTATTCACATCTCGCTTTCAATAAGCTTTTGGCCTTACCTTTAACGTTCTTTGTGGTCAAGTGTTAATAATTTTCCCTGGCATTCAGGTGGGTCCATTATCAAAAAAAAAGAGACCTTGACTATTTTTTGCAATCAATTATTCCGTAATAAAGTCATACAGTTTTTGCAAGTCTTTTGGTTTCTTTATTTTTAACAAGGATGAATTTCATTTACAAAAGGATTAATTTTTATTTGCAAGCGGCTGAGATAGGCTCCCAAAAACTGTAGTGGTCCCGGGGATGATTGTAATATTCAAAATATTATTACAATGTATGTATAAAATTTAAAACACATCCGCAAAAAACCCCTCACATGGTATGTCACTGTATTAAAAACTGCCTTTCGTAAACATATTATGTGGAATGTAGACGAATAGCTTTGTTTGTAAAATCGCCTTAGTTAAGAGGATGAATGAAATCAACATCGCAAGTTCAATGGCGATACAACTTTTGTTCAGAATAATCGCTACAGATTCTCGTAGAAATAATTTTACGCGGAAAATTAAAATCTTTCGCATAACAATGAATTGAAAGCTTTGTTATTTATACTTTTAGAAGAAAGTGGGCGTTTAGTGATTTATTTCAAATTATAATTATGTTGCTTTTCTTTATTTGCAGTTGAAGCCAAATCATTCAGAACCCGTCATAGGGTGCAGAGAAGGGAAATAGCATCCCCTGACAAATCACAGGAAGATGAATATCTTTCAAGTAATAGCGGATATGATGACGATGACTTCTTCAATGATGCTAATGGTAAGAACCGTAACCTAATCTTGATGATATCAGTTTAAATCACTCCCAGTGATTACGTCTCCGCGTTTTTCCTGTCGTGTTTCATCTATTATATTTTCTAGTGTCATTCTCATATATTTTTATTGAATTCATTTCATTTCTTATCATATGGATACCACACATATCTTTTAAGTACGATTTTATACTGAAATGTGGTTTCAGAGTTGAGTATACTTGGGATTTTTTCCTAATTCAACCATAATTTTGAATCATTTCTATCCATGTGTGAATACACCCAAACCTCTTCTTGTGCGATTTGTGCTTTTTTTGTTCATGCAATTATTTATTTATTTTAATATATTTTTGGGACTATTTCAACGTCCATATGAAATAACGTAATTAACAGCACGTTGTACGTGCAAAATCCAGTGCTTCACATGTGTATTACAATGTGACCTTGACACGTGTGTCCTTGTACATGGCATGTTACCATATTAAGTCATGGCTTTTTATGATGTTTTCCGCGGAACGCATCTACCGCCCAAAAAAGGTTTAGGTGTACTTAAATAATTGAGGTTTTTTTCCCAATTCAACCGATACCAAAAAAAACCTTTTGACGATAGAACATTTTATGATTCAGTCATAATTTTGAATCATTTCTATCCATGTGTGTGTGTTGTTTCGCTAAATTAGAAACCATTTTCCAGATGCGGATGGAGATGAAGACGGGGATGATGACGACGATGACGATGAGGAAGACGACGGTGAATCGTCGGAAAATAGCAAGATGAAACCTGCCATCACGTCCAAGCCGCTTAACTTCACAGTTACTGAACACTCCACCGTGTGGCTACCATGCAACGTACTTAACCCGGGTAAGATAGAACACATACATATCGATTGGATCTCGATACTCCAATTTCTCGACATCTCAACTGCTCGAGTATCGAATAATAATTAATATTTTAAAATATTAAAATACTCGTGTAGTTTTAGATGCACCAAAATATATATAATTTATTCAAATTTGTGTATATTATTTTATTTAATTAGATTATTTTTAAATATTTTATTCGTCATCACAAACTTGTCATTGATAAGAAAATTCAGAAGGACCCAAAGCAAAAGAATGCATAGTCAACGGCAAAAACATTTGAAAAAAATATATTTCCTGACGGTAAAATCCACGCGTAAGACCCAGTTAAATGCAACGGTTAAAAATTGTGTATATATTTTTTTGAATCAGTAAATACCTAAAATTTGAAAATAAATCTTCATTTATAAATAACGAGTATTACTCGAGTATCGAGTACTTGAAAAATGGACGAGTATTCAATACTCGAATTGGAGTCCCTAAATTCTCAACTCATTAGAAAGCTCTCTACAAATATCGTCAAGTTTCGGAATATTTTCCGTTTTTGAATGTCACCTTCTAACTGTGGCATCGAAAATAAATTACGTAGGTGTTGTTTCTAATCAGATTGTTATTTGACGTCAATCTATCGTAAAATAATAGTTGAATGAGAGTTTCAATACGAATAAATCAAAGATGGAGAACCAAAACCACATGAAAATATGATGTAGTAGGTGTTTTACTGCTAACCAGATTATTACTGATTAATCTTATGGAATGGAGTAGTTCTACATTATTGTAGCAAAAGCACTTTTCTTTCCGTTAAAAGGATGGAACAATTCTGTAGATGTTCATTTACTTTAAAAAAATAAGCAACGGTTTGTACGACTTATCCATATTACGACTGAATATTTTCGATAAGAAGGTTTGTAAATGCCATTGCTTTATTTGTATATAAAGTATTCTATTAATTTTGATATGAATCTTAGCAACATAACCTTGAACTTCCAAGTTGAAGTTTTCAATTGTTAAAATCGTTTTTGTCTATGGTATTTTATTTCGTTGCTCTGTTAGAAAAATACTTGATCTAATTTAGACTGTTACCTAATCTAGAGCACCTGCCTTTGTCCGTAGATTTTTATATTTGTATACTCGATAGATATTTCCAGAGTCTTGTGTTACGCGTTATATTCGTCTTTGAACGTATCCCTAATTAAATTTAGATCAAATTTCCGAACGAGAAGGAATGGTCATCGTCCATTTTAGAAATTCCGTAACTGCGCTTTAAAACTGACACACATTTTCCGATTCGTACATCTGCTGCCCTATTTTTCAGCCGAATCTTAATTATTATGTTGTCAAACTGATTTCTGGTCAGCATCACACAAATTTATGCGTTTCTTTATGTAGGATTAGGGATAGAAGTTTCTTAAATTCCATCAGCTAAACTCGACGTCTGAAGAAGTCATTTTAACGAGAATCGTAGATTTAAGGAATGTTTCGCGGGTTATTTATTTATTTATTTTAGCAATTTATGAATATAGAAATAAATATTATCATTATTCATCGTTGCTGCTTAAAATGTCCACCCAGGATTTTGTATTTTACACGCCATGGGCTTGACTCTTTTAAATTATACTCTAACAACTAGAAAGCTTCATGAAATATTTTACTCTACGACATAATATCTTTTTCCGGTAAAGTGCTTTCACATTGAATTAATTTGCAACCTCTTCTTACGCCCCGTATGCTGCAGTGTTAATCTGAGAATATCAGAATCTTTAAGAATATTGTATCTGCATATCATTTATTAAATTATATTAATAATGAATTTGATTGAGGAAATCATCTTCAATACAAACTATTTGTGTCTAAGATTCCTCAGAACACATTTTCATTTATCGCTAGATTTCACTATACAACAAAAATTGTTAAGGGATAAAAATATACCGCAATCATCGTTATTCTCTTATTTGTTTGGGCACACGTTCCAAACATAAGTAATTGATCATGTTCGGTGGCGCGTTAATGTCTGCGAAAAAGGCGAGAGAGTAAAAATTGTTATTGGCACACGATTTAAAATGGCACCCATAAAGATTAACGATGATGGAACAGACGTGTGCCTGCTTCTATAATATGCGAAACTAAATCTATCCTTTTAATGATGGAAAGCATAATGTCTATTTTCAGTTTATCTCTTTTGAATATTGGGTAATGGCATTATACCTAGCATCGCGGTGCGTTTGTGTATTTGGGATTTTTTTATGCCTGGAAAAATTAATTAATGATATGGATTCGACAATCTTACGATTTAAATTTACTTACAACTGGTCGATAAAACATGTTTCAGTATGCTTTATTTTTTTTTGAAGAACCGTGACTTAAATTTAAATAATAATTACAATTATCTCAACAACAAAAATTGTAACAATGTTGATAAATTGTGTTCGCTGTTTTATTTCATTGGAACAAACTTCAACCAGCAATTGTCTTATTACATCTGTTCACATAATTAAATGATTTCTACGAAACTCTTACTCATTCATTTAAGAAATTTGAATATTGGTGACTAACAAGGATATTTTTTTAAAGTAATTTAACAAAGTCAATAAAAAAAACTATTGACCGTTTATTATCTACAAGACTCATCATTAAATTTTGTTTTTTATTGAATGCCAAGCATGTATAGTCATGACATTTACCCATCTTAATTATATTGTTTTTGGTTGGAATGTTTTATGCTCGTCATTTTCATTATCAATTTTTAAATTTAGAACAATTGAGGCGGCGGCACAAAAAAAAATATTACTATAATAGCCTAGTATTTGAAAATAGGAAACATTATTTTTATTTCTTGCAACACTGAGTACCTTTGTGATTTCTGTTTTACTTTCTTCTTCTCTTGGCGCCGTCTTTAAACGGGGTTGGCGACAGAATTGGCTTGTAATAAATCCTTTCGATGGAATCGGTGGTAACTTTTTGAAAGTTAATTTCAAATTACTATATTTATTCCGCGTATTGTGTGACAAATAGTGACACGTGTTTCGTCTCTTTCAGAACCATCATCATATCTACTATCGCACGGTTGCGTTAGTGATTTATTCCATGGTTTTGAGCCACTTATTTTGTCAATATATTTGTGAATACAATGACTATTTGAATGTCAAATTGAATTAAATGTTAAATGATTTCAACTAACGATTCTTTATTTTTCTCTTAGAAAATGCCGTCATCATGTGGGGAAAAGGAGATGTTTTATTCTTCCAAGGAAACATACAAACCAGCAAAGACCCCAGAATTATCAAGTAAGACTATTTTTTACTGTTAGTTATTTAATTTTTTTCCAATATTTTTTGTCACCCTGGAACAGGAATTCTTAATCCTATACCCGCGGGTACGTATGCGCCCGCTGAGCCATTTAAGTGCGTCTGCTACATACTATTAAATGACGAAAAAACCCAAATTTATCTTATTTGTAATTTATTTTTTCAAATCAAAAATTTTTTAATTATTTTGAAATCGCATCTGTAGGATAATTTTTTTATAATTCTTTTGCAGAGGTAAATTAAAAAATAGCATATGAATGTGACACATATGTATATAAAGCTACCCAGGAAGCAATGATAAAATATATAAATATGCACTAATTTTACTAGATTTTTTTTTAGTCCCGCCTGCTCCCCATGA
The DNA here is from genome assembly GCA_028554975.1 of Himalopsyche kuldschensis. Lineage (NCBI taxonomy): Eukaryota > Metazoa > Arthropoda > Insecta > Trichoptera > Rhyacophilidae > Himalopsyche > Himalopsyche kuldschensis. The sequence goes on from JAHFWI010000028.1 coordinate 566,876, forward strand.
CTATTCCCCGAAATTCGAATTCCCCTCGAATTCGCAATAAGGTTAAGAACTCCTGCCCTAGAAAACAACTTACCAACTTTTATCACGTTTAAAATATTTTCTATTTTCAGGTACACCAACAATACCCTGTCTATCTCTAACTTGAATAGCACTGACCATGGTGCATATACTTGCTCTGTACCTGGAGCGGAGTCACCGTCGTCCATCACCCACCATGTGACAATGACTACGGCTCCTCACATCTACCACATCCTTCCTAATGGCACCGATAGGCTCGTCATCGAAGGCAGCCCATTGAAGATCCAGTGTCTCAGTTCTGGACATCCAACACCTTCCATCATTTGGAGCAGAAAGGTAACCAACACATACTACATATCGCTGTTTATTTGTCTTCATATTGAATATAGATTTCCTCAATCATTGAAGATTTTGAAATTCACTAATGAAACCTTTAAGGGGGTGACGGCCGGTTTTTTTGATTTTTTTGGGATTTTTTTTGACGAACATTAATAATTTAGAAGTTTGAATTTTTTACAAAATGTTTATTGACATTGTAACAGTGAGTCAAAATATTTTCAGATTAAAATCGTCATCACAATGTATGGTGCACCTACTCCAAAGGCACCCATATCGAAATAAAGTTGGTAAACGGTCTCCATGATTCCGGCTGATTGGCTTATCGGAAATCAAAAAATCTAACGAAATTTTAATCTATAAAACTGGGAAAATCGAATACAATTTACATTTTTTTGAGAAAAAAAATTCAAAATTCATGATTTTTTTCGATTATTTTGTGACGTATAAACAAAACGGTTGGAAATTTTTTCATTATCGTCGAGACCAGTTAAAAAAACGCGTTTGAAAGTTCAAATACGATTTAAACAATGAAATCTTTACTACCCATTAATCTGCTATGTCTGGTCCATAGATAATTCTTTCTTCTTCCTGTTTTAAGTCCTTTGAAGCTGCTTGCTTTACTCTTGCTTTAATTTTTTCAAAATATCACACGGGGGTACCTCCTTAATGCAACTGCAAAATAGATGTAAAAATCATTTTATTATTACTTGCAGGGTAAACGTTTGACAAAAGATGACGTTTCATTCGGCCACCAATCCATCTTCATCAAACAAGTCAGACGAGAAGACGCAGGAATGTATCAGTGTCTGGTTTCCAATAACATCGGTAATCCAGCTTCCGGAGCGGTCGACATCAAAGTTCTCCGTACGTATACTTAGTTATCTTCAGATTATTTAAGAACTTGGTGCCATTTTTATCGATTAACAGATACATTTTTCAGTCCAAATGTTTAAAGATAGCTTTTTTGCACTACAGATGCCCCCGAAGTCCATGTTAAGAAATCTGTGGTGAATACTGGAGAAGGCTACGAAGCAGTGTTGCTTTGCTCAGTACGCAGTGAACCGAGGTAAATACAATTTTGATTTCGTGACATCAATTACTTGTATAAATAATTGATTTTATGACATCAATTATTTATATAAATAGAACACAATTTTTCAAAACACCACTTTTACAAATATATTGTAAAATGCTGTACAAAAATATTTAAAAAATGTTTTTTGTGTCTTCAGTTATGGGGGAAATAATATTTACCATCTCAATTGAGTGAGAATTTTATTTAACACTTTGTTTACATGCCCTTTTAATTACTATGGTAATTAAGCACAAATTCTTGCACACCATAAACAATGGGTTTCTATAATATATAGATATATTTCTTGGGTAAATCTTTAAACATGTGTTACGGTCGACATGGAAACAATTGATCATAAATAATGTTTTGTTCTAAATATTATGTGGACAAAGATGTTTCCCCTTAATGGTAGTGTATTTTTTTGGCCAAAAACAAATAATTTTAGCTGTCAAGAATCACTGCTAGATAGATTGTCATGAGGTTGATTATACGAAAATAAGCTAACTATATTTGATATTGCTTAGAGATTCAAAATGTTGACAGCAATATTTAATGTCATAAAGAAATAATGATAATTATTTTAAAAATTACGTGCCTACCATTTACCGCTTTACCGGTTGAAGAGTTGTAATAGTTTTGTTTCGGATGGCCAATTAATATCAAAAATTTATCTTCTTTCAGAGCAACTATCTCTTGGGAAAAGAACGGTGTCATAATGAAAGATACCAAGCACCACCCCATCGTCCTCGATGACAACGGTGATCATTCCAAACTTAGGATTATTAGAGTTACCGCCACCGATTTTGGAAAGTACTACTGCAAGGTAACATAGTCAAAAGCATAATTAGTATCACACATAAATAAATATATATCAAAAAATATTTTACTGATTTTCATTTGTGAAATGAAATAATGTTATTTTTTATTTAGGCCAACAATCAATACGGTGAGAGCTCCGCCCACACCACCCTCTCAAAGCAACCCGGCCGCGCCATCTGGATTGCTGGAACCCAAGACCCTGATGATTCTAGCCCTGTTTTACAATGGGCTGTAGAATCTGTTCAACCCCTCAAGGATGTGGAAATTAGATATTTCAAAGTCGACGAGGTGAGAAAATTGAAAATACTCTTTTATAATTAAGGATTTCGACCGAGGGTGCTTGATGGAATTTCAATATCAAATTTGAATTGTTTGAATTTTGTACTTTTCCATGAGTTTTGTCGCTAACGACCCGGGATTCGCCTTCCGGCATCTTCAGGCATTTCAAGTGCACGGATGTACTTGAACTGACGCGCAGTAAACAGTTTGTATCATTTATATACAAAAATAGAAGTAGATCATTAAGTTTAATTGCTATTAAAATGTAAATTAGCGAAAATAAAATGTAAAGGAGTTTCAATCAATTAAGTGGGCTTGTTATAATTATCGGGATTTTTGAATATAGTATCACAAATACTAATGACCAGATCATAACATAGAAATATCTAAAATAAATGTATGTTTTTATAGTATACTGAATCCATGAAAATATTTATTATTTACACTTAAAAATGCGAATTGTTTATTTTAGAGCAAACCCGAACATGTAGCGAAGGAGGAAGAGTGGATTGTTGTAAAGCCTGACATCAAAGAGCCAAACGGCAATGTTTACACCGTGCGACATGCTCTGCAGGGCTTACGACCTGGCAAATATGCAGCGACACTCCGCTCCCAGAACGAACACGGATGGAGCGAGGTTTCCGAACAGAGGCTGTTTGACGGCGGTTAGTATTACACACCTATAATTGACACACTCTTTTTGCACAGCACGAAAAAATGATCCTCAAGAGTGGATCGTGGTTATGTCTTCAACTCATCAATTTCACCAGACAAAGTTGTAATCAGACTTTGGCTTTTATCTTTTCTATGAATAATTTTTATTTTCATTTTCTCTTTTTGCAAAGAAAGCAGGAATATTATATCCCGGACAGGTCAATAAGTAAATAAATGCATGCTTATTTTTGGTTGATTGGATCATAATTCAAATATTTGGTACGAAAAATCTATCAAAGGGTGAAAAAAATAACAATGTAGTATGTACAGAAATTGTATTATTTATTTGTTGATAGATATTTCGGCTTACGCCATCTTCAGAACTATGTTTTAACGTGCATTTACTTATCTATACATACCGTTGTAGACAGGGTACAATCTTCTTCTTTGTTCTACCATCCTAATTTTATATGGTAATAATATATTTAATAACTTTTTATTACCATATAAAATTAGGATGGTAGAACAGAGAAGAAGATGTATTTTGTACCCTGTCTACAACGGTATATATAGATAAGTAAATACACGTCTAAACATAGTTCTGAAGATGGCGTAAGCCGAAATAGCTATCAACAAATATATAAAATAATTTCTGTAGAATTAAAATAGATCGATATTTTTTCACTGTATTATAATGGAGTTCTACCAATTAAATACCAATTCAATAAATAATCTAATATTGGTTCAGAAACATTTAATGCCTCAAGACATCTATAGCATTACAGGCCTTGTCAGTGAATGCAGTGTGGAAGTGTCAGTGTTTTCTATATATTCAGGAATCAGGATCACTCCCTATATATGGTACCTCCAAGTTTATGTAGGAAAATTTTTCTGAGAGTTGATAATAGTTTAATTCACAATTTTTTTTAATCAAATAAGTTTGATTGTTAAAAATTTACATATATAATAATTGAGACGGGCCTGCTCTTCAAATGATGTAGAAACATTCTGTCATCTACTTGATTATATATATATTTTGCACTTTCTCGTTCTAATATTGTTTTCTGCATTCACTTAAAGATGCATAATATTATTTGTACATTTACTTTATTCACTTAAATATATTTATAATTTTGCCATGGATGTGTATCATGATTTTTATTGAATACAAACATAAAAAAACCAGCTTAGTACATTTTAAAACTTTGTAAAACCGAACATTGGTTGATATTTTTAATTATCAATATTGCCTTAGTATAAAATTAAATTGATTACTGTGTTATTCCACCTATTGTGTTACCAGTAGTAATACATTTTTCATCTCATTGTCAAGCTTCTGCAGGCTATCTATCCTAAGGTTAACATAAAAACACGTGTCACTACTTGTTACACAATACGTGAAATAATAAAGTTATAAATTTAATTTTATATTAAAATGAGCATCCGCAAAGTTACCGATGAATCCATCAAAAGTAATATTGCCTTGTTAAGAGTACAGTTATCGTTTCTTTATTTTAAGTGTGTTCCAAAAAACGGTTGAAAATATTTTTTACTTACCGACACCTTGCCTTGTCTATTTTGTACTTTAATGGTTCACAATACTTGTTTTAGAGTGTATTAAAGATGAAGATTGTTGAGTAATTCTAGCTGTCTTTAGCAGTTACAATAATTTAAACTTTTTGCATTAAATTTATTTTCTTTCATGTTTCACCAATTTTCTAAGGCCTCATAAAAGATGGGGTATTTATCTAATTATCAATCGCGTGTTTATAGTACAAACTTTGAAATCATCCTTACACGTCCATGGCTAAAATACTCGTGCACATTTATTGATTATTTAATTTTACATCTTAAAAATCTTTCATTCAATTTTAAAACTATTTTGTGACATGCACAGTTTTTTTCTGATTTCTGTTTCTTTTTTTTTATTTGGGTGTTTTGCTTTCTATTATTTCTTCAGATTATGAGAGCAACGAAATAAGAGCCGACGAAAGTCTACAGGAAGGTAATCATCATTGCACTTTTCTTTACCCTTTCAATTACAATCTAAGGATACTTGATACTTTTTTTTGGCCACATGACATCGTTCACTTCTTGTTGGGATATTATTTATTGAACTAAGCAAATGCTTATTCATGAAATATTACGACAGTTATTAAATATTCTCTCTCTTTGAATATCCATTTGTAACATCTAATGGTTGTAATTTCTATAATCAATTAACTCTCTTTTACCATAACATTCCTTATGTTTTTTGTTTTTTTATTACTATAACCAAACCCTGTCTTGCAAGGACAGTCATATTAATTACTATTTAATATACAGAGAGAATAAGTTGTTCCAGACTATTTGTACTAATTGATTACTTTAAATGTTTTATAATTCAATAAAACTGAATACATATATATAAATATTTTAATTACAATAAAATTATCAGCATGGCTCAAGAATTATTTGACCAAGAGAATTATGACATTTTATTTACACACCATGTTTCTTGTTCATTGAAGTTTTTGAATAAGTGATTGGCACATCTTGAAAAAATTGACATTTCACTGACATGTTAACTATTATATCCCCTTGCATTTTAATCAAGCAATTGATTATTTTATTATTTCTAAATTTGTTTTATTTTCATGTTTACAGCTCCAGTTGCTGAGGTCGGTTCCGGTGCCCACATTGTTCAACACTCATTATTCATTACAGTGGCAACCCTAATCTTGTCTATGTTCACGAATACCCTAGTCAGGATATATTAATATTTAAAAATTTATGGTTTGTTCTTATAAGTTAAACTGTCCATCGGATTGTCTCTGGCAAATAAGTATTGTTGAAGTTTAATCTCGCTATATTATTTGTGAAAATCATGAATTCTCAGTTGTATAAAAGATAGTGCTTCAAATATTTAAATAAATGTAAAACACTTATATATCTGAATGCTGCGGAGGAATCATTTATATTTACAGATGTTCAATGTAGAAATACACATCTTGAAAAACATTCATGGAAGGCTTTCACATCTGTAATTTAGACATGCCTGCGTTAGTTGAGACAGACTGAGTGAATAAATGACTTGATTTGTTTTTTGTGAAATGTATAGATGTATTGCAAACATTCATTTATTATGTTTTCATCTTAAATTCATGACAAGATACAAAAAATCAACTGTATTCTGTACAACCAATCTTTGAAAAAGGCCGGATTAGAAATCTTACTTTACACAATGCACTGCGGGTTAAAAAGATATTTCTTCTTTTAATTTTACTCTAAACAATTTTTTAACTTAATTATACTGTACATTCAAAATTATTTTTATTCTAGTTGTTTTAAAACTTTCTTTTTCTTTTTCATTGTTTTACCCATTGTAATACTATTTTTGCTTTACATTATTCAGATTATCTCACAACCTGTTTTTTTCATTTATTTATTTCTAACTATAAAATTGTATTATATTAATTTTAACATAGTTTTAAAAACCAATGTTTTCTTAGTTTCGTAAACTTAAGAGCTGTAGTTAGTTTATGTATTCTTTAAGGTAATTTATTTCACTTACACATTTGACTTCCGATCAAACCTTTTGCTATCCCTGGAGGGTTAATCTGCCTCAATTATTTCAAAGCTAAAAATCTTTGACCATTTTTAAATGTGACTTTTTCAAATTTTAAATATGGAACAATTGAGAAAATCATACTTATTCAATAATTCACAATTTTCTATAAACACTCGATTTAACTTAAAGAATATATAAATTATTGTATGAACCCTAAATTATTAAGTATACAAATCAAATATTTTTTAATATTATGTTCGATTACACATTATTTGTTTATTTTTTTTATGTATAATTACTACCTTCGTTAGATATTTAATTAGATTAATTTAGTTTTACTTCCTATTTAGTGTGGTCTGTCATATTTTTTTAAGTAACATTAAACCAAAGTAAATAAGGTATTTTTATTTTATAACTAGACATCTCAGTTATTGACGATATGTGTTATATCTTATTTTTTAAAGTTTGTCCATTTCCGACTCTCTCACAGACGACAAGCATGTCTCCGAATTTATTTGAATGCAGATACTTTGATGTAAATTAGTGCCTCTAGATATTTCAGATAATTGCATTTTTACACATCACTTTAAAATTTTATGGAGAATACAATTTTATTCAATATCCTGAACGGTAAAATACATAACATTGATAAATACATGTGAAAACATATATTTTCACAAAAAATAATTGTGTTATATTACTTAAATGAATGTAATAGTTTTACTATATATCCAGTTTTATTCTCCAGTCAATAAAAACGTATTTCAAATAATGAAAACCTAGTCTATAAAATAATACTTTTACAATTTTAAACATGAAGGTGTTGAATATTTGTAATTAATGATTGAATGAGTATTTATTGTAATGAAAATTGTTATGTCGCTCTGTTGAGAGAGGTAAACATCTCTAACGGATAGTTTTCCAAAATTGTACCGACGCATTGCCTGTAATTATTTTATTTTTGTTCTGAAGCGTTTGCAAAATATTACTTATTTACTGTTATTATCTAGCTTAACATCACAAAGTGCAGTGTGAGAGAATGAATGTTTATTATTCTTGTGCCCAATATTTTAAAACTGAGACTAAACATTTTTCAGTCACACTTGTTCTAAAAGTATCTGTAATGATAATATGTGAGACGTGAGATGTATTGAATCGGTGCTGAGACTAGCTTTCTTTAAAACAGCAACTCACTGTGCATTTTTAAGCTAAACCATACGTTTATTATAAATCGGATTGTTTTTCTTATATTAGAAGTGTTCATGTATTTGCCAATAATAAATAATTGTTCAATTTATGATAACTAGGAAAATATTCAATAAATTACATTTACTATAATTATATACAGCATCTGTCGAAGCCACTGTCTTGTTCAAATTTATCACTTCGAGAAAGTTTCGAGAGATGTTTTGTAAAAAGCAAAATGAAAAATATTTTTTGACTTGGCAACACGAATGGCCTTATTGAAATCTTTCTTCGAAATGTAGGTTCTTCAGAGATTATTAAATTGATAATATAGTTATGGCTGTATAAATATTTAGTAAAATCTTCAGTGACAGTATAAATAAGACACTAATATATGAGCTTCTTTTCCCATAATATATAAAATTTATTTCAGTAGAAGCGCACAGCAAAATTGTTTACTTTTATAATACGTTGCAAATGAATTAAGACAGTTTGTCACACATCATAGTCGTATAATCAATTCACTCTGATTTCAATTTATCATTTATGTTTTATTTGTGTCAATTTTCCATGGAGGTAAAACTCCATTTCATCACAATTAGAATTGTGGAAGCTCTCAAATTCGGTTTACTGTCATTATACATGCTTCAATAAAAACTTAACTACCAATGTCACTTGATTATGACAGAGAGTCAATCTAACAATATGACAACATTATAATAAAAAAATTCATGATTCTAAAGAATACGTTTAAAATTAGTATTCCGTATTGTTTATAAGTAAAGATTCTTGTTAAGAAGATAGGCTATGAAATCGTATTTAATGAAAATGTACTTTAATATTAATAAACACGGCAGAATTCAAGATAATGCTTATTCAAATTTATTTTAACAAATATTTTCAACAATTACTCTAATAGACAAAAATATAGATGCAGTGTTTATGTTGGCATAGATTTTTTTGTATTGTTTAATTTAAATTAAATGTCTTCATTTTTCAACCAGTTAACAAAGATGAAATATTCTAGTTATGTTTGAGTAATTGGTGAAGATTTCTTGTTACATTAGACGCTATAAAACCTTCATTTGTCTTAAGCCGCATTGACAATTGAATGAGGCATGTTACCAGCTTTCAACGAAAGACAACAAATTTTTATAGAAAGTTTGAGGAACTCTATACAGGATAAAGAAATAGTTAATCTTTATTTGATATAATGAAATATTTAAATGTGTCCTGAAAATTGGTGCCTTTGATAAAAATATAGAAAAAGAACTGGTCTTAATACTATATTCGGGAACAGATAATATACTCATAGCACAGTGGAGACGGAAGGGTCCCTTCTGGAATCTGTAATCGAATATTTCAGAGAAATATTTTATTAATTATTATTGTTATTATATATTGTGTATAGAAAATGCCTTGTAAGGATTCTGCTAAAAAGATTATTTTTTAATTTTCAAAACATATTTTTGTCACACCAAAACGCTTAGATGTTAGAATGAAAACAAAACTTCTTGCTGTTGTTCAAAATATTACCCTAATGGAATTGTAAATTACTATCGCTTTTACTGATAATGAATAATTAAAATGAAAAAACAAGATACACTCTGGTTTCACTTACAATCCCCCATCCCTATATCCAAAAATTTCAACCAACATCAAAATTAAAATCACCTACTGACCCAAAAACTTTCATACACAAATCATTAATTAGGTAAGTATACATACCTTCATAGTAATATATAATATAATTATTATTTTCGAAATTATGAATCATAGATTTGATTCTAATAATGCACATATCATGATCATTACACTTATTAGATTTGTAGATTTAAAGGATATGTAACATAATCGCTTTTTGAATAAAAGCAACATGCTGTAGGAATATATTTTATAAATTATTGAAATGGGAAAAAAATGGCACCGTTCCCAAAATGATGAGATCTATAGGCAGTACGTATCAACTGATTTTAGTCATGCAGAAAGCAAACAGTCCACACACAAACAGAGATATTAGCACTTTTGCATTATGTTGGTTTATTTTAATCTTCATAAATTATGTGCAATTATAGAACAAATATTTTGTATTGCGTAGACGAATGATAAACCACCTTTTTGTGAGAAGGGCCAGATCATCAATTCCCAGATAGTTTGAGATAGATAGATAAAAGTGATTGAATTATCGATAATTTTGGTGTACAGCCAGTCCTCATTTTACGCGTTTTTTTGCGTGATTTAGATTTTACGCGGATTTTTTTGTACGTCATCGTTACTTTTTTTTCGCGATTTACTCGTCGTTAGGCGACTATTTTTTAAAATAGTAGCTAAACTCTGAAACGTATTAAAATACAATGCATTGATTGAATTCGTTTCCCGGTCGTAATTTTATTACAGATAGTTAAAAAGACGTCCAAATATTTTGAATGCAAAATACATAATATCGATGAACCGAAAAAATATTATTTTTGGATTTATATGGGAATGCTGGCAAATTAATTAAAAGTCATCTGTAAAAAAATATTTTTTTCGCGTGACTTTGAAAAGGGAATTTTGTTTTTTCATATAATATGTTAAATATTTTTATACGCGATATTTTGATTTTTGGAATCAAATTAAATGAAATTGAAGTTTATTTTACACTATTTTAGAAAAAAAATGTTATAGATGTTTTTCATATTGGGCCACATGAAATTTCGTTGCAGGCACTGGGGAAGTCTGTTTTCCCTGTATACTTAAGTACTTAAATTTATTCTGAGAAATTGAGAAATTGAATGATCCGCAGTATCACAAAAGTCCTATTTGACTATGGATTTTTAATTATATGACAACCCAAACAAAAATAAACCATAGAGCTAAAGCTGTCTTTTGACGGCTGTTTGTGATGTGTCGATTTTAAATTCATTTATTAATTGAAAGAAAACTATTAACTTTATATGTCTCAATAAACTGAAAATAAATTATTTTACCCCACACATTTCTACTCAGCCTATCATTTATATATAGTATCCAATGGCTTTCCTGAATATTAAAACAGTAGAAAGTAGCCAACGTATTTCACAAGTTACCAGCTAATGTAATAAAAGTGTTTACAATTATTACAAGTAATCACCTGTAATCGATATATTATTTGTATGAAATGGAAAGAATAAATAGGTAGCTTACTGAAAATATTTATATATGTATACATCATGAATTTATGTCCTTATTCTCGTTTATTTACATTATCATAACAATCGGCTAATATTAACTTAAATTTTAGTATTTTTATCGATTGTTTCTCGTGACTTATTTCACTTCTCAAAAGGAAAGATTCTTTAATTTAAATGACCGTTCAAAAAAACTTTCTCGGAACAATATCGGCCTCGATAAATAAAAGTCGTATCGCAATTTTTTTTATTTCATGATGAATTTGCAGATCACCGTTGAAAAGATTAGCTCAAGACCCAACTAACTTTCAGCAAGATGACTACGAACCTGTAGACTTTGAAGTATCACCTCCAAAGAGAAATATCCAGGTTAGAAAAAATTGGGTACCACACTGTTGATTGTCTGTAATCAATGGTATCATCAGCAGCGGCTCCTGGATAGGATATCTGGGGATGCTGCTGTTTATTTGGATTATATTCTACTATCAAAATTATTAGAATTAAATATTATATGTATTTAGTAAATCATTAAAGCTATGCACTTCTTTCTTTGAGTAAAACATTTTCTAATTAGAAACAAATTAGAAGAAATAAAAGTCACACCCATACAGACGCAACACTGCTGGAGAGACATTACCAAATGAAGCTTGTATCTGCGAACTCCCCTTCCATGCCCCTCCTTTGCCTGCGAGCATATTCCATCAAAAATGGTATTGCACAAAATCATTAAGATGCGTCACTTTCTTATATTAGTACCGCGATATATGATAATTATTGGATGTATCGGTGCGCGGGCTAGCTCAATACACGCTTAAATAATATTGATATTTTTATACAATATACACAAATTTATGTTTATTATAATATTACATTTTTCTCAATTTGCTTGGGGGTGCTGCAGTTCTTCAGTGCTTATGGACGAACCGCCACTGCTTAACCTACTATTTTCTTTCTACCTGAAAATTGACTAAATAACGTTTATAACAATGTAGTTAGATAGGACTTACAACAGCAGTTTTTTAAATTGATATACTTTTGTTTTGCTGTTTTCTTATACTCCTGGCTAGTAGGAAATTATATGTATATAAATAATGTTTGCTCTATATCTCATCATAGAATTGCTGCATGTTTCGATTCTGACAAGTATTTTTTTTATTAATTGTTCACAGGTTATTACGGAAATTCCTATTGAGTTTGAATCATGCGGTGAAGATTTAAGCTTCAACAATGACAAGCGTCATACTTATGATAAAAATGACGAGGACTCTGATGATTATGACGATCCAAATGATAAGGACTGGAAAGGCTCATCATCTCAGTCCATCAAGGCCAAAATGGCCCAGCTGGGCACTGTGATTCTGAAGAAACCCATTACACCTATAGTTAATAGAAAATCATACCAGGTATAATTTCACCTTTTCATGGTTAATCCTAACAGAAAATTTACAACCTTTTACCTATGTCTACTGTTTGTTCAAGCTCAATTGATTTAAACAAATATATAAAACAGACATGAATTGTAAATTTTGATCAATATTATACAAATTGTTGGCAAATGAGAATATCAAAATATGGTACTCTTTTGATTAAATATTATCATCTCTTCTATTCGGCTGCAGATTATTAACCTTTCTTTCTAGCAATATTTGCTGCCAGTGTGAACACATGGAAACACCATGCAGACACTACTGGTATAACAATATAAAAAAAAGTCTATTAAAATTCTTTAGTGGACCGATAATATATATATTCATTAATTGTTCTCACTGCCTCGTTCTTACCATCGAACGGTGCTGATTCTTTCATTAATTGTTGTTCAATTATTGAAGATAACACAGATCATTTTTCAATTTAGTCTCGAGCAGCGAGATTGGCGAGACATACCCCTCCGGAGACCAATTCAAAAGAACCTCAAATAGACCCATTGGCTGCAGAGGCTCCAAAAGTAGTAGATCTCCGACGAGTTGGCGAAAATACCATTAAGAAACCACCTAGTAAGTTGACAAATTATTTAGTCACCATTTCTAGCATCCATTCAAGCCTTGACAGCATTAATAGTTGCTCACTTTTATGGTGTTTACTACTATTTTACATTCGTTGAATAGTAATACAATGATTTGTTTTCAGTCAATAGATTTCCTTGCGGCTACTGCGACACTGTCTTCACGGATTCCAGCTTTTTAGGCCGCCACCATAAACGATGCAAAGCAAAAAGGGCCCACGATTCAGCCAAAAGCCCTGGGACTTCACAGCCGCAAGTGGCAGCCCAACCAATTGTCATAACCGAGCAGCAAATCAATAGAAACACAGCGCAGAGCCGAAGAAAATCTTACAACTGTCCGCAGTGCAGTTTCTCAACAAAGAATCCCGAACATCTAAAGTATCACATGCCGAAACATGCCAATGATAAACCGTTTTCTTGCAACGAATGCGATTATACGTGCCGGGAGTCTGATTACTTAGATATGCACAAAAAAATGGCACACTCAAAGAGCAAAGACAATCCGGAGCCTGAAATCGAAGCAGCTGATAACGACGACAACGAAAGCGACCCTGTTCCGGTCGACCAAATCAAAATAGATCCCTCGCTTCTGTTTTCCTGCGATCAATGCAGTTATACAAGCATTCGTAGCGGATATCTCAACATGCACAAGCGGATACATTCTCGAGGTGAACCCCTAGTCTGCGACGACTGCGGTTACAAGTGCTCTAGGATATCGTACTTCAAAAAGCACAGACTCACCCACGCTGGTGAGATTCCTATCCTTTGCGACATGTGCGACTTCTCCTGCACCCGTCTCGGCAGAATGGAAGCTCACAAGCTGACGCATATCACTCAGGAATTGAGCATCGAATACAGCCCAGATGACTAGCAGCTCTTCTCATAATCTATATTGCTTGTTTTATAGATAGAGAATCTAAAATTGGTACAAAAGGGTGTTTGTTATGTAACAAATGTTTTATAGATGTGAAAAATTATTATAGTTGAATTTAGTACAAAAGGTATACATTGATGTTCACGATTCTTTTATTGGACCCTTCTCACTGACCGCTTTCTACTGCTGTTTCTCAAAAACTTTTGAACCCATGAACCCATCCCATCTGGTACCAAGCGACAATACCCATAAAGTGACGGCAAGTATAAAAATATCTTCAACAAAACCATCAGTCATTGGCAGCATGATGATTAGTCAGAATAAATTTATTAATTGTATTTATCAAACTGAACATTTTCAATCTTTCAGTGATAGGTAATTGAATTGGGTAAATTCAATTTAAAAATCAGCCAAAACTATGGACAGGTAAATCATTCTACAAATTATAAAGAATTTCTAGTTAAATTTGAATTTTGTGCTTCTCCGTGAGTTTTGTGGTTAACGACTCAGGTTTCGCCTTTCAGCATCTTCAGGCATTTCATGAATGAACTTGAACTGAACTTGAATAAAAAGTTTATGTTATTACTGAAGTAATATAGAGGCAGTAGTGCAAATGATTGGGTAATTGTCTATTTTTAACATGACAGCCTTTCTAGGTAATGCATAGGTGCCCGACCTTTTTCGGGTGGCGACCTCTTTTTATAAAAGCCAATTGACCCGCGACCCCCAAGGCATGCATTAAAGTGAAAATTCATTTTAGTTGACTGTGTAAGATGGCGACTCATGGGTTGGAAACCCGTGATCTAATGAATGCCTGGAGATAATAGGGAATTGAAAACATTGTCCTAACGTGGTTTCAATTGGGCCCATAATATGAGAATTTAACAGCAAGAATAGAGATCAATCCTGATTGTTGGCCAACTGCCTTTCTTAGTTATTGGTATATGATGCAGTGGTCAACATCGTTGAGTTATCTCTCTGAGTGACACCTCATGGGTTTAAGTCCAAGTAGGAGCAGCATTTTTTCACCCGATACATCAATTCTGTTCGAAGGCAAGGGGAGTTGTCTAAAAATTCCTTCGCACTCGTCCGACCTTGTATGCGGAGTATAGTGAGAACGGTTACCACCACTCTTCTAAATATGCTAAGATACCTTCTTTACCAGGCTGTCCACATTCGAGAGCAGACAAGAATTTACATACCATATTTATCAGGATTTAGGATAACCAGTCCAATAGATCCTGGACTGACTTGATGAAATGAGAAAATACTAACTTGAACTGAATAAAATTTCCTTACAAGAAAACACGATTCTGATGTCACAGTTAAAATGGTTGGTTTTCAGACAGCCCTACCATAAATAATGGATCACAGGGGAGTTACACAAACCTTGTATACGGTACGGTAGTATAACTGAATAAAGTTATTTGGTGTGGAGCCTAACTCTTTCTACAGATATTTTCTATTATCAGAAAATGATTCCAGATTTTATAAAATTTATTTAAATTGAAAATTAATGCCCAGTATGTACTTATAAGTTATATTGCCTGTTTGTGCACTGTACTGTGACCATATTCAATAGAATTCTATAACATACTGAATTTGTAAATATTTGTTTTCTTGTTATCACACTTTTTGAATTTTCTCATGTGTGCATTCAAATAAAAAAAACCAATTATTTGTTTCATACAATCTTTTATTTTTGATACAAGTATCAAACCTTCTCTTCCTTCACATTATCATCTTACAGCTAAAATCTTACAAATCTAAATTGAACAGGAATTATGAACGGAATATCTCATGAGCCTACATAGTTGTCAATCAATGTCCCATTAAAAATCACTCCTTTCACTCAAAATCATTTACATTCAAATTGAAAACTAAATCCCCGAATGAGAGAATTGCGCATGACTTTGAAATGACACATGTTTGTATCAAATTGCTAAAAATGTGTCAAATTCTGATTTATACAAAAATAGAGCTTCCAAAAAATGATTTATTTCATTTATCATTCAATCGTTAACATATCATAAAAGTTTTTATCTCTGTTATAACCACCCACATGAATATTTCTTTTATAAGTTTGTTTCTACAATATGAAATACATTTTTTATTGTACTGTAAATAAATGCTCAGAAATTGTGATTCTTAATTAAGGAAATTAAAGGTTTACCCGCCCAATTAACTGTTATTCATTTTAGACAAATCCCATAGCACTATAAAACTTCTTTTCAAATTAATTGTAAGGTACAGTTGTGGAAGTTGGTTAAAAATGATAATTTATAGAAGACTCCTTAATTAAGAATCAACATGTGGGACGCAGTTGAATGAGAAACTCAATCATGTCTTTCTACAGTTTCAAATACTCCCCATTACTACGCCACACATTCAGATACTTCATTCAATAAGTTGACGCTGCCCTCCTAAGCAAGATAATGACATATGTATTAGATGTATAAAATTAATGCGAAATGAAAAGATCAACTAGAGATTCTGTAGAAATGGAAAATGATTTAAAATTATGAATTGCAAATAAAATACAATTCAAGATTAATTGGAAGTTTCGACTGCAGACTTTTCAGGGTCAATCTTTAGAATAGATACATGATATAGAACATATGCCTAGGTTCTTACTTAGGAGGGCAGGATACAAGAATTAATATTGTTACATTTGTAATATACATGATTATAACAAATTATAATGTCTCTTTCAAATGTCTTTGAAATTTTATCACTAGGCGCTCTCTTTTGCGGGCGGTCTAAAAACACCGACGACAACAGCGTGATCTCTCTCGTATGGTTCCAAAGTGATCTGCTCTTGCGGTTTGAGCTTATCGGCTTGAAGCTTCTTTACTTCGGCTGCAAATACTGCCTCCGGTTGTGCGGTTGAGTCAATACATGACGCCTAGAATACAAATAAACATTAGACCGAGTTCTTTAAAAGGTTAAAAGTGACATGGTGAATAATTTACTAGTCTCTGTTCAGAATTGGGTAGTGGTATATATAGTCATCAAGAAAAATTCAGGAGCATGGTGTTGTTCATCATTTGAGACTTAATAAGTGACAATTGTCATCACCAAATTTTATATTTAGTCATAAAATAGAAGATTTCTTTACCTTAATTGAAATTACGAAGTGTCCACCATTCTTCAGGAAATACTGAGCGTTGAGGATAACAATACGAGCTTGATCAGGCTGGGCAACATCAGCGAATATCGTATCGACCATACCTACAAGCATTCTGCAAACAAAATTCAAATCGAGTTATAATATAAATGTTGTGAAAATGTTTCTATCTAATTTGGTTAGATTTTTCTAATCAGAATTGGGTAGTGGTATATATAGTCATCAAGACAGATTCAGGAGCATGGTGTGGTATTCATCATTTGAAAGACAATTTCATAAGAACGACTTAGGTGTCAATTAAAAACATATGCTAGGCCTTCAGTAAATTTGACATTGAACAAACCTGTATTTGTGTGGATGTCTGGCATCTTCAATAATAGGAATAATGTTTGTTCTTTTTTTCGCTACGTTTATCAAATCTCTTCCAGATCTGTGGGAGAATTCTACTGCATACACCAAACCTTCCTGAGAACAAGGACAGAACAAATAAATTAACAGGACATAATGCGGACATGTAGCATAATTCTAAAGTTGTTCAATTATTCAGAATTGGGTAGTGGTATATATAGTCATCAAGACAAATTCAGGAGCATGGTAAGTGTTTCATCATTTGAAAATTGTTCTATCAAGTTGCCAAAATATAAATTTCATTTTATAACTTACGGGGCCAACAATGTCAGCTACGTGTGATACTGTCGTTCCTGAAGCAGCACCAAGGTATAACACTCTCGATCCTGGGGTGATGTGAATCATATCTACTCCACCAAGAATTGCCGCTGCAAGTTTCGATCTGAAGGGATTCCAAACTCTGTATTCAACTTTGTCTCCTTCGGTCTGAAAGCCATAAATACAAGATAATAAGGATGACAATTTAACTGATAATGATTATTGTGAGTTGGAAAAGTAAAGATTTTCACATCAGAATTGGGTAGTGGTATATATAGTCATCAAGAAAAATTCAGGAGCATGGTGTGTATTCATCATGTGTAATAATAATTTAGCAAAATATTAAAATTATTATAAGAGAATACAAACCTCGACAGATATTCTTTTTTCTCCATAAACTTCGGATCCGGGAACTAAATTTAATGTCACCAACGCATCTTCCTTTCCTCTTGCTATAAATACACCTGCATGTCTGAAAATAAAAAATTCTGTCAAAAAAATACTAGGCAAAACAAGCATGCAAAAGATTAACAATGGTGTTCAGAAACAACTATATTTCCTCAATGCGTTTGCAATTCAGAAGAACGAAAGTATGTGATTAACATCATGATAATTAGAACTTTTTCTGCTCATTGGCAAGCATTGCATCATGCAATCCAGGTGAGATCTAAGGAAACTTGCAAATTAGGTTTCTCATTATCTAAAATGAGGGCTTACCTGTGTGGCTCAATGACGACTTGTTTTCCTCCTTTGAACCCTCCTGCACCTCCTCCTCTACCACCTCCACGGCCTCTGGCACCACCACCACCGCGACCTGTAGAACAGAATGATTAATAAACAGTCACCATGCATTTATTTCATAAACAATAATGCGAACAAAATAATCAGAAGAGTTTATTTCTCAATTCATGAATTTATCAGTAGAACGAAAGTTGTAAACTATACATCATTGGAATTTGTTAAACATTAAAAGCTCTCGAAAATAAATTGCTTCAAGAATGGAAGTTTTACTTTATTGAAAAGGTGATAATAATATACCTCTGCCTCCAAATCCTCCTCGGCCGCCGCCTCGGTCTCCTCCAAAGCCTCCTCTATCTCCTCCGAAACCACCTCTTCCGCCTCCCCTGCCACCGAAACCTCCACGGCTGCCACCTCTATCACCACCGCCTCCTCGTCCTCTGAATCCACCTCCTCCGCCTCTAGGTGAGAAACCTAGAAAAATAAAAAAAATGTATATTCCTGAAATAGCTTATCGACAATAGTCATAAAAAACACATACTAAAAATCAAACATGATTTAACGAAGTTGCCAAGTGAAAATAAGATGTGATTTTATACCAAATTGAGGTCAACTGGTTTAGATGGTACATATTTCATACCGAATACATGTCAATACAGTCAAGAGATTCTCAATTTCACCAATAAACTGAATAATTCTGGTATAATGGTGAAATACTTCAATTACAAACAAATTCCAATGTAGTCTAGCATTGAGAATCGAGTGATAATTGGAGATAATGAATACTTAGTCCATAGGTTCCCGACCTTTTCTGGGTGGTGACCCCTTTCTATAAAAGCCATATAACCCTGACGTAATTAAAAAAACATCGATAATGCATTTTATTTTTTCAGTTGACTGTATAAGTTTGTGACCCCACAAAAAAAACACGTCGCGACCTATGGGTTGGGAGCCCGTGGCTTAGTCAATCAAATGTGACATGATTTAGCCCTAATCTTGTTTACTGACAATGTCACATTGTCGCAAAGATATTTTTCCGAGTGATTTGAATGTATACTTAAGCCCCTCAGGTCACTGAAACTATTTAGTAAATTTGGTTATTTTAAGTAGTCGAATTATTAGAACACTTGCAATTCAATTTCACATTTAATGAACATGTGTCAAGAACATCCTCTTCAGAATATGAGCAATATTTGTTGAGATTATTTTCCACATCAGAATTGGGTAGTGGTATATATAGTCAGCAAGACAAATTCAGGAGCATGGTGTGGTATTCATCATTTGTGGAAAATATTATCAAAACAATGGCTTGTGAGAATGTCAAACTCGGGTTGCTTTCGAAACAGCCTAATAAATTCCTTTCGAGGAAAACATTTGGCAATTGAATCGAACTTAACCGAAACAGCATGAGTATTTCGTAGGCCTCCCACTTAAAACAACTAAATGCAATATTCTCACCCATGCGGTATCACACACGATTCCGGAAAATGAATATACGAAAATAAGTACACGGTATAGAAGTTCATCAATATAAATTCACATAAACATAATTACACACCATCACACGTGGACATAACTATAAACAATTTGATTAATTATAAAAAAAAAACACATAACCTAACAATGCATCGCATGTTCAATTTGACCGGCATTTTGAATGAGAATATTATGAATTGAAAGGAAGCCAGGCGTTAATCGCGAAATAAGTGCTAACATAAACACAATTAGAACTGTATAAAGCTTTCAAAGAGTTACAAAACCGATAAACTCCGAAAAGACCACGTGAAATTCGCGAATCGACACTGGTTAACATAGATTAAGTTCCGATAGATTTATCAAATAAAATATATTGTATATGTATCATAGGTAATTACCTGGTGGTCCCATGGTTTCTTATGATATATTTCAAATTTATAACAGATTGACACAACAAAATTCTGCACGTCGTCTAAGAAGCTACCATCATGCCCCCACGTGTTCAACTGAAAAAGTTTTCTAAAGTCGAACCGGATACAGTACTAAAAGGAATTATATCATAGACAACATAAATTATATTGCCATGTTGACTCATAGACAACCAAACTTAAATATATTATATTATTATTTCTCATTTTCCACAATATAGAGATTCATCAAAAACCTCATGTAATTCAAAACTGTGCGTGTCGAATTTGATATAAGAAAAAAATATGGAATATATTGGTAGTATTTAAATATAGTTGAGATACATATGCATTGTTTTTATTAATTTTATGAAAATTCTGTGGGCTAATCGAATGAAATCGCATTCTTCGACCTTTGCTTTGAAAATGATTTCGTAAATAAATTAAATAAGTATTTTTTTATTATAAATCATTTTAATCTTTTTTTTACCCTGGACATGGAAAAAAAACATGATTGGAATTATTTGATAGTGTGAAACCAACACTGCGAAAATACATAAGTACTTTCCACGTAAATCAGAAGACAAGTCAGACAAGAATTATAAATTATCATGTATGTTAAATAATTAATCATTATGAATAATATTTTTGATAGGTGAAAAATATCTTTTTTTAAATTCTCGCAGCTTAAACGTAAACAATAAGCGATTTTTCTGTGCAACCAGTAATTATAATTTTGATAAAAACAAAAAAAAATGCTATGCAATGTATTATATAAATACATAGTACTATTATTATTATATTATATTATCAGTATCAATTTTATTTCATGAATGGTAGCATTATGACAAGTGAAAAATTTGCCGCAAAATTTCCACATTAATATTATACATCAAAAAATAGTACCAATGATAATTGAAGAACATTGACATTTTAGATTAGTTTATACTATAAGCTAGTCTCAACAAAATCAAGGAAAAATTAACGATTTATGCAGAAAACTATTGTAACTGTCGGCATCTGTGGTCAAATGGGAAGAGCTTTACTCAAGCGATTGGTTCAAGTCCCGGCAAGGTCAGATTTAGAAAAATTAAATCTGAAATCTTGGACATGTCATCTCATTTCTCATCAAGTTTGTCTCATGATGTCGCATTATAGTTCCATTTCGGAATATTTGATGCATTGGCATAATTTGTTGATCTATTTATTTAAGTGTTTTTTTTGCTATAAACCAAAAAAATAAATCTTATTACTTTTGAATAAATTTAAGCTTTCGATAAATCATGGCAATCATTTCGTTTTTCATCATTCTTTTTATCTTTATTCCGTTAGGTATTTCGTTTTGGCTCATAAAATCTTTTATATTAAATATACCTTCTTCATAAACACGTTAAGGTTCTTGGTGTACATTATTATTTTATAAATAAAAAAAAACTTTTTTTGTATTTCTTCCATATAAATATGCTTTTGAATATTAAGACCCGTTTCGGTAATCGCGAGCATTTGAAACTGTTGAAAATGCTCGTTTTATTTATTTAAAGTCATTTGTCACAAGCTTTTTGGGAGAAGGGCCAGATTATCAATTATCAGATATTTCGAGGGCCACATGGGTATAACTGATTATAGTATCGATAATTTTAGTGTCTATGAAATTGTTCTTCCTGCCGCAAATATTTACACAGAAGAAGAATAATATTGTAATATCTCGGTTACACGAAATTTAAATTTCGAATCCTACAGTCATTCATATAAGTTTAATTATATAAATATGAGCCCAATGAAAAGTCAAAGTATTCTATGTCACAAAGCTAAAAAGAAATAATGGTTCCATGATTTGGATTCCGGTCATGACGTTGGCAAAGCATCTTTTACTACTGTGGATTTGATACACTCATTCATGGGTTTTGGACAGCCCTAGAATTACAGAAACATAATTATTTAAGTCAATCCAGATCAGTCACACTCAACCTTTTTTTCACCCGGGCCCCATTCCGATTTTTGTTTCGCTACGTGGGTCCCAACATATTTATGCAGTAAACTCTCGATTATCCAAGTATGGATTATCCGGTTTGCGGATTATTCGTGCCTAAAAATAAATATTTTTTGATTGATTTTTTTCTATTACGATCATAGGACGCATTAATGAAATGCGATCTTGAATATCCGCGTTATTTGAAAAAAGGATGAATTTAGCGATATGTTTATGTTTACGTAACCAACCCTGCTTTTTTTTAACCACTTGGGCTTCGTATAACACGGTTTTTATATAACACGGATGTATAAATTGTGACATATTTTATACAACACGCTTTATATAACACGGTTTAAGGTGTTATACGAGGCCCAAGTGTATACATATATACATTTATGTATTCATATATTTTTCAAAGTACAAAATAAAAATGAACAACAAATCAAAAATACGTAAAAAGTACACAAAAATACTAATATACCAAAATCTTAAATCGTTTACTTAAAAATGAATATGAATTTTGATATTGAGTCAAACTTTTAACTATCTTGGTCAAATCAGATTCCTGATTTCTGCAGGCTACTCGTAATCAATACATCATCAAGGTGAGAATCAGTAAGCCGATTTCTATATACGCACTTCGCATATTTCATTTTAGAATATGACCATTCACAGATATACGTAGATGAGAATAATGCGAGCAGAAGCTGGGCACATTTTTCGGGTATTAGTTTCCAAAATTATTCATACACTCACGGTATCCTGCCTCTTTTCTTTAAAAATAATTTCCATTTGTAAAAATTTTTGGTGACTAATTATTTTGGCTGCACATAAGAGCTGGTTGGGCCGCATGTGGCCCGCTGGCCGCAGGTTGAGTATGGCTGATCTAGATAATTATCTAAGCATGAGAGCTGCGTTCAATGAATTATTGCATTATTCCTACATAAACTCCACTAACAATTCCAACATAACTTCTTAAAGTCGTTACCTACAAAAATAAACTGCTTTAACGACACAGATTTTAATTCCAAAAACGGATGTTGTGTAATTATTTAGTGATCGCTGCATTTATCTCATACTCCAAATACACATATTATGTGTAATGAAAATAAAATTAAATATCAATTAACGCCAAGCTTTTGAGTTGGGTATTTGGTATTTCCCGTCTGTAATAGCCAGCCATGGAGAATGCACTGCAAATTTAAGGTTGATAATGCAGATGGACTGGTTAGATAAACGAATCAGAGAATTCTATTCATTCAGTGGATTATAAGTAGGTACATAAATCACTAGCGGACTTAAGCTTGGTGATCTCCAGTGCATATACGAATTATGCTTGCTACTCTTTTCACCACTTCATCAATTTCGAAATTAAGCTGTGCTGGAAAAATAAATTTCAATAACACCACTAAATTGTTGACCACGTGGATTCTGAGCAGACTTTCGTGGTTAAATATTGATTGTCTGTGAAAAAAAGTGTTTCATGCGCCGCAGTCGAATCTATTTACTTTGTATTATCGCATACAATGTTTTTATATATTTAAGGAAAAACCTTTCCGATCTACTGCCTCACTCGTTTAATGTGTGATTAAAAGCATTGATTCTCGGTATTATTTTTGTATTTTACTAATCGCAAAAAAGTACGCGCCAGTTTTTTGATGGATTTTGTTTATGGTTTTAATATTTTTCAGTAGGTACTGGTGACGTGAATTGAAGGATTTCTGCTATTTTAAATAACACCAATCTATTTTTAGTTCTTTGGCAGCCACTCTATTTTACAAATAAATTATGATTATTAGACAAACAAATATCGAATTGATATGGTTAATCTGACTTTATTTTGATATCACGATCTTCATGCACAGTTAAAGATGACTAAGTATACTCATTCGATCTATGGATTCGGCTTTTCTTTAGGGGGTGTCGATATTTTCACCTCCATCATTTCAAGATACTATTACAGTGTGTTAATAAATCTAGCTTATACGTCTACTTTCACGTTCCCAATAAAAACTGTGACCACATAGTGTCATTTGCCTTCATAAATAATTAATTGACGTATAGGTTTTCCCGAAAAAAAAGCTCATTTCTGGCAACACCGATAACTATCAAAATAAAGTGAACAGAAAAAAAAATTTGCTCAACAGAAGTCATTAATATTACAAATTAGCTACATTTTCTGGATTTTTAATCGATATTAATGATTTAAAAGCAACTCATAAATAAATTTGACTCATGTAATCAATTTTATCAGTAAGCATGCGTCATACTCGAGTCATTAGATTTGAAAAATTATTATTCGTTAAACACTTAGAAATAATTATCAAATTGCGAAATAATTCAGTGGCCATAACGATTTTATCAGGCCTTATTAAAAACTAAAATATTCTTGTAATCAGAAGATCAAAACCTTTTTATAACCTGCAAAATGCAAATTAGTGAATAATTAATTTGTTAATATATGCATAATGATACTATTCGGGAATTTTGTGGAATTTAAGTTCTACGTTCTATGTAGTGTGGTAATAGTTAGTGACAGGTCCGTAGCGAGGTCCTCTGGCGCCTAGGACAAGGAGTAGATTTTGCATCCCTGTCATAATTTTGGCGCCCCGTCTGCAAGCTCCTAGCTACGGCTCTGGTTAATGGTTTCGGCGGCTATTTCTTTAGGATGCTGATATAAAGACCAATATTAGAGCAAACAATTTTATGTACAAATCAATGGAAAATTTGCTGTGATATCAATCGAACTAAGTAATTTTAATTTATATGTATATTTTTTGATTGCTTTCGTTTTTTACGATATTAGCATAGAGCTAAATGGTTGTTGAAATTTAATTAAACAAATATAAAATAAGTAACAGATTCGTTGCTTAGAGTTCAGAATTAACATTTCACCCTTTGCTGACTTGTTTTTTTCTTTTGACAGCATATTTTTGCAACGGTTAATATTCCAGGAGCATTAAATTTTATGTACAAATAACGACATATTGTCATATGATATGTCATGTCATATGACACTGCAACTGAGGGCTCCATGACTTAAATTTATAATATATTTAAATGAGGGCTGTGGAGTCGGCGTTTTTTGGCCGGAGTCGGAGTCGTCGCGGCGTTTTGGCCGAAGTCGAACCCGGTATCGGAATTTTTGAAAATTTTGAGTTTTTTATTTTTGCATATAAGTACTTATCATGTAAAATTTGACTACTGGCCGGATTGGTTGGTTGGCATATAATTGAATACCTACACATAAATAGAAAAAGTAAGAAAAAAACGTGGTGAAATTAAGCCTTTTCGTCGAGTCGTTTTTTTGTCAATGTTGGAATCGGAGTCGGAGTCATGTTTTTGGTAAATGCTGTAGTCGTAGTCGTAATTTTTTTTAACGACTCCACAGCCCTGATTTAAACTTTACATATTCAAGGAAAATCTATATTTATCATATTCATTTACAACATCCACCATCGATGTTTATATATTGAAAGTAAAACATCTAAATCAAAAACAATAACGAATGTAACCTCATACACTTTATCTTTAATCGCTAATCTGATCTGACAACGGTTTCGAAAAAATTAACTCCAAACAGCATCCATTTTGTGCTGTTTTTTCTTTACTTCTCGCGTCTGTCCCTCTTTATACAGAGATATTCAAATAAATTATTTATTACAATCAGCTTTACGAAATTAAATTATCAACCAATCGACTGAGACCTGAAGTTTATGATTTTAAAGAGGTGTTTTTCTTTCGTTAAAATTATTTGCGTTGCGACGTTTTGGAGTTGTAATCGAGTCTGTACCGCATTCCGATTGTTAACGATATCTATAAGAAGGTGCATACCTGTTTTTCATATGAATATGTGTAGGTAGCTATATGAACATTTTACAATATAACCATAAACTAAATGACTCATTCGATTTCATATAACTATTTTTTTTCAATATTTATAGCTGTCCGCTTACTTCTTTAAAACATATTTGTTGATGGTAAAATATAAAAAAGTAATAATACTATATAATTTTTAATATGCGCATCTGTTCATTTAAACATTTAAATCTTTATTCACGTCATGGTATGCGGGTTACTCTCTATTAAAAGATTTCACCGTGATAAAATAATTGCAAAATTAATGCGACAAGTGTTCAATGACAGGTTTCATTTTTAAAGATAGCCGAAAACAAAAAGAAAAAAACAAACGTTATCTGCATTCGAAATATGAATTATTTACAACCAATCATAGCACGATATCATTGAAAAACAATTGATCAGAGAATCCACGCCGAGAATGTCAAAAAAGTGTTTTTAAAACCTTTTTTATTATAATTTGTGAAAATTATTTTATTCCCCAAAGCCACAACTGGGCCTTGATTTCTTGCGGGAGTATTTTCCAAACAAGAAGACGCACAAATGTGAAAAGTTTTGCACCTGGTGATAAAAAAAATCTGTATTCCATCATACCGGTTGCCTTTAGCTATTCCTGACTGACTTGATTGGTACAATTTACAAAATATGACTTCAATCAAACTGATACAGTGTGCATTCTTATCTTTAATTGGAAAGATAGAAAGTAATCATAGGTTATTAAAAAATGTATTAAATGTCAAACATATTGATATGCCTTGTCATTGGTGCTATCGAAAATTTCCATTTGACAGGGATGAAATTTTTCTACGATAAGTCGTTGAAAAAAAAACACGACTTCGACTCCGACTCCAACATTGACCAAAAGCACGACTCCGACTACGACTAAAAATATTTAATTTAGTCACTTTTTTTCCTACCTTTCATATTTATGTGCATTAAATTAAATATCAACCAACCCGGCTAATAGCCACATTTACTTAACTTTTTATTTACGACTCCACAGCCCTAGAAATAACTTAAAAATATGTCTTACCTATTAATGAATATTATTAAATGTATTAAATCTTATATATAAAACCGAAACGGCGTATGTATGTCTGTGGGTCTGTAATTCCCTTTTGCATTGTTGGTCATTAAGTTGCCATAAAAACGAATATGAAAGAAAATATGTTTGAATTTTTATTGGCGAAGACATTTAGTCAAAATGTAATAAATTAGTCTTCTACCAACTTTTCCCCGGCTTTTATTAATATAATAATGTTTATTATTTACGTGAAGGTATTATTTGACACTTCTTTGACAGCACATTAGATTTTTTCCTTGAATTTGGACATTTTAATGGGCGAGAATGGGGCAGGGCTGTCATCAAATTAAATAAAGTTTGTGATTTTATTTTAACTCATATTAATAATACATGAGTTAACACTAAAATTTTGGATGTTAGATTTTGTGATTAAATAATTATTGGTCGCTAAGTCCGAGCGACGCCGGGTAGCAATACTAGTTCAATATAAAATAACTTTGATTATTCCACGTATTGTATTACTAATTGTGACACAAGTTTCTCCTCTTTCAGATGCATTTTCGGACTTACTTTACAAAGTTTGCTTAAGTAATAAAGCAAAATTGATTCTAATATTATTAGAAATGATACATTATAAAATGAAGTTGATTCCTTTTTACGGGAAGCAAGGAATGGGTGATAGAATCAAAACAAACAAATAATTATACTACTAATGACGTAAGCATTAGAACATATTAACTAATGCAATCAATTGGGAAGGGTTAAAACCATTTGAAATAAATTTAGCAGTTATATTTAGGATATTATTTGTTTATTTCCGAAAAATAAAATTGGCCAAATAACGATGTCTTAATATTTAAAAATGTTTTTTATTATTTTGTAAAGCATGGCACCAATGTTTTTTTATTTTAAAAATAGAACAAAAATAGTTGTCAATCGATTCTAATCACCCAGTAATGGAAGCAACTTACCCACCTATATTATAACTATGTACCCGTTCAGCGATCAAAATCGCCTCGAGTGAGTGTTTCTTTTTTTTCATCTCTCTTCTGCAAGCCGAGATTGAGGATAGTAACATAAAAAAAAAACATCGTGGTCGCAATGACCCAAAATAAACAAGGGAAATCGAACAAATGGAACAGAACAGTAATAACTGTTATACTGCAGAACCATTCTTGAAAGTAATTATCATAACACAGAAGTGTCCTAAATTAAATTCAATTGATTGTTTTAACTGTGTCGATTATCAACTTTGAACTTTGTACTTTTCCATGAGTTTTGTCGCTAACGACCCTGGTTTCGCATCAATGCATTTAGTGGGTTTGTTATAATTGCAGGGATTTTTGAAAATACTAATGACCAGATAATAACATAGGAATATCTAAAATAAATTTAGGGTTTTATCCGACTTATTATTAATGACTTGGTTTCAAGTTTTTGAATTAATACTTAGTGATAGTAAGTGCTTGAATTATTAATTAATGACAATTATATATATGGTTACAACAATGGTGAACTTGGTAAATGAAGTTGCTCTTTTAAAATTGGCAAACTGTTGAGCTGAGCTCTATTAATTTCCAAAATTTCTTGATAAAATAATTTAAATTCGCCCTTGTTAATATGCAAGAAATCAATGCCTGAGTCAAAATTAAACGTGGGTTGTTAGCGACAAAACTCATGGAAAAGTACAAAATTCAAGTAATTCAAATTTGATATTGAAACCACCCTCAGTCGAAATCCTTAATTGCGTCGATTATATTTGTTTTATGGTACATATCACAATCAATTTTCAATCCAGTAACTGTGTCTTCTGCTAGAATTTTTACTTACTTAACTGAGACACAACCATTCAATTATGTATATATTTGGTGGATTCTTCTTCATCTTCATAGTGAGGTCAGATTATTAGGTTTAGTTAATAAGTAGCACTTTCTTAATGTTTTTTTCCCCATATTCGCTCGCTATTCAAAGCATATGGCCGCAACACGATGCCTGAAAAATTCTCTATCACCCGTCAACCTCTTGGCTTCCTACCAGGTCATTCCGGCGTCCCGTAGCTCCGCTGAGTACATCCTATCGATGGTCGTCTGCGGCCTTCCGGGACGATGAAATCCATCAGGTTGATAGATGGACGATGGACCTGGCTTAGACATGTGCTGCAGATGCCCTAGGGAAGCCTAAATCTCTTCAATCAACCTTTCTAAGTGTATTGTACGTTCATCAAATACTTTTTTTTGCCGTCAGCGTAATTCTGACTTATACTGTGTGTATGTTATTTAATTCTTTGTCGTTTTATTTCTGTTTTTCTGCAATGAACTCAAGTCAAACCTTTGACTGCCGACCGCTTGCTATGAGTTTGAATTGGATCTTGCCTATAATCAAATAAATTAAATGTAAAAAATAGCTGGATTCAACAAAATATTAATATGAAAATAAGGTAAGTAATTGAAATCTTATCATATTTTCTTCAATGAGCAATGAGTGCACTGGTTCATGAAATCCGCGGAGAGTAGCGCGCCGTTTCGTCAAAATATAAAAAGTATCATATATTCTGGTTCATGTAATTTTCCATTTAGAGCCCTGACATGCTACTGGCGTATCGCGTATCATACACATGTTTACTTAACACAACATTTTTTATCAGATATATATGCTTATGTTGAAATTTAGGTAACTTCTCAAAGAAATTATTTCGTTATCTAATTCGAGTGCACATTTTCCAAACGGTTTTAAGCCAAATTTTGATCGTCATTGGATGACGTTTGACGTACATAATTATTTATGCAGCAAAACACAGACCTTTTAATACAATCGTTGAATCTGGCTTCAATAATTATTTTCTTCCAAAGGAAACACGAAGGCGTTAACACACAATGTAAAACACAATAAATTCGCATTTTAACAACCATAATTACAAAAAAAAAAAAAATGGTGCAATTAGAGCTGTTCTTGTTAATGCGCAAGCGTTAGAAGGCGAACAAATAAATCTAACATACAAAACCAAACATTACTTCACCATGGCATTATAATTTAATTGACTTTCATTATGCCAATACTAATTGCAGTAATTTAATTTATTTCAGGAGCAACCACTAACCGTGCAATACAACATGTCGATGGCCTTAGTTTAGAACGGCACACTTACAAATTAATAAATGCATTTCCATACCGAAACAAGATAGTGTAAAAAATATACCGCAAAAATTATATGAAACCTAAACCTTCTCTTTCCGTTAATTTGAAATAGCCGTTAACCAATATTCAGGTTACGCATAATTTTTGATAACGTTCTATTTTCACTGGACGAAGGTTTTTAACGTTAAATTGGTCGCAGAGCTGTGGGCTCGAATTCAAAAAAAAAGGAAACACTTCTACAGACTGACCGCGCTACTTATGCACTCGAAAGAGTGGCGCTGTGAGAATGTCCTGAATGACGCCGACAAAAAAAAGAAGTTCGAAATTTTTAAATTCCCTAATTTGATATACATAGACCGAACGCGTGGGCTAAGTGCGGTAGGTGGATTCTTACGTCAGAGAGGAGAACACTCATTTAGTATCAACGGCTGCCGCAAACTCGAGTGAACTGTTAAAGAAGTCAAAGTCTACATAGTAAATTTTGAATTTTTTGAATTCTGTACTTTGCCGTGAGATTTGTGGCTAACGACCAATTATATATAAACGATACAAACTGTTTACTAAGCGTCACTTCAGTTTCATTCGTACACTTGAAATGCATGAAGATGCCCGAAGGTGAAACCTGGGACAAAATTCAATCGAATCAAATTTATTATTGGAATTCTATCATGAACCTTCAGTCGAAATCCTAATTTATCTACATATTCATTGGTGTCAATCGATTTATCTCCCGATTCTCTTTTTGCACGTTTATTTTTGTACGGGCTCAAAATAACACGGTCTAAGAAAACTGATGAAATGTGTTGATCCATCACCGGCCCGAGCCCAAGGTTTATGTCCAAAAATCTTCGCGACCCGATCCCGGCCCGTACTCGTAATTACAACAAATTCCGTACAAAATCCGAAATTTATATTTTTGATAATTGCTTGTACATCCGGAAATAGCCTTACATATGTTTGAATTTCTGTATACCCAAGTCCGAGCCCGGCCCGTGGCCGAACTCAATCCTTCGTTAACCGGCCCGATCCGAGCCCGTGCAGACCTGTAGATTTCTTTCCTATCACAGTCTATCTTTTTTTAACGAGGAGGGAGATTGAGCGAATAACTTACAGCCAGTGCTTGTTGGAACGACTCCCCTATGGAAATTCCACTATACAAATACCCATAATCGATACCTAGGTGGTTGAGGGAATAGCACTTGTTCAAATATGTTGAAAAACACAATTACTATTATGTCATACTGCGAATTCGCGATTGATAAATAATGTTGTCTATGGTCTTTTTGTTTTATTTTTGTAGTGACAAATGCGGCTGTGCAATATGCATTTTATATCCATACAAATTTCTCACGGATCAGATAATTTATTGTGTGGAAATTTTCCCATGAATACAATTACAAGAAAATTTTTCTTTATCGCTATAAAAATCATTTTTAAAAAAACACATGCTTAATTAATTGCAACATTTTACGCTTATTGGCTGGCTAAATTGCCGGAAGAGGAATTAAAATGTTGGTCTATCTTTAATATTTAAAAAATAGGGCGAAAAATTCGGTTTGATAAGTCTGTGCATCTTTTTAAAAAATATTGCACATTTTTATTATTATATAGCAGGGATGGCCAGACTTTTTCGCCCGCGATCGACATTTTTTGAGATTATTGGCGGCGATCGACCAACATTAAAAGTAGTAATTTAAAGCCTATATTAATCTAATTGCCAACCCTTGTTTGACCCGGATTTTAGTTTGAGATTTTCGTCGATAATCGGCCAACTTCGAGATTTTAGCGCGCTGTCCCTGTAACACGACTTGTCTCGTACGCTTCTTGGGACGGGCACTAGAATTTGTACAGATCAGACATGCGATCGACGCTTTAGCCACCCCTATTAGATAGGGTGTATATTAACGTATGTATTATTAAAGAAAAAAAATAAACGAGAAACTTAACCGAGCATGCCCGACGCTCGACCCACCAACATAAACATAGTCGGTTTCTGTTTTCTAATGGTAATCCTAAATCCTACCTTTACGGGTCGTCTTAGCTGGGCGAATCTGGGCGAGGCGATCCGGCGCGGCTTTGAAAGCGGCAGAGTTTTAAAATATCAAACGGTCCTCGCCCATGTAAGTGTCATATGTAGGCGAAGCGAACCGGTCAGGACGGCATATGTCGCAAGTCGCCTCAAGTGCGCACTCATGGCGCACGTGAATCGCTTGAAAATATGAAACGGTCCAAGCTCACCAGAGCGTTAATTGCGTCCGGCCGAGCGATGGCACATAAGACCTTTGATCAACTACGTTTTAAATTGACTGGATTCGCCTAAATTCTCTTGCCGGTTCGCGTCGCTTACCTAAGACACGGGGTTAGCGATCAGATAGTTTCAGATTCAAGATTTGGCATGACCAATATTAAGTTTTCCGGTCAAACGAGTCATATTATCGATGCTAGTTTTAAAGCTGTCGATTGATTGATGTCTTAATATCATTTCAAGTCTTTTTATTTCTATTTATAATTAACATTCGCAGTTGTAATGTTTTTATTGTATTGTGACATCTATTGATAGTGGATGGTGTCTTTGGAGGATTGCTATCAATCCTAAAACAATAAACGTATTTTCATATTTTTTACACACAGTGTTTGACACAAAAATAATGACTACTAATTATTTGGTCAGTTTTTAATTCGATAAATGGTCAGTTATAAATACGTAAAACGGTCAGTAATAAATACTTAAAACGGTCAGTAAAAAATAATAAATGGTCAGTTAAAATAATAAATGGTTAGTTAAAATAAAAAGAACATGACATAAATTTACCTATTACGACCATATTTGATAAAATTCACAAGCTGTCAAACTAAAACTCTATCATTTTTTAAAAAAAGCTGACTATTTAAATTTAATACTAACCATTTTTAATAAATAACTACCGATTAAAATATATTACTGACCGTTTTACTTAATAACTGACCACATTCACACTGATACTAATGACAACTGACCGTTTATAATATTAACTGACCATTTTGATTTTTAATTGACCATTTATTTATTTAACTGACCAAAACTTGAATTAGTTACTGACCCATTAAATACATGCCAAAAATAATTATCTTATTTACAGGATCCGCTAATTTTATTTGTGTGTTGGAAACGAATATTGAATGTGTGTAATATAAAAAAAACAATAGTCCACTACGCGATGCTCAGCGGGCAATTCAAAAACCTATCACCAAACTTCCCGTTTTCATGTCAGAGATACTTGCCTCACCGGTTTTAATTGAGAGAAGTTCTTTTTACACGCTAACAGCGACGAAAAGAAGTTTAATAAAAATGATCATTCAACGTCACCATCTATTTCGAAGCCTACATATACAATTTGATTAAACAACTAAGTGTTTGTATGTTGAGAATAATATGAAACACACCATCGACAATATTATTCTTCGCTGTCAGTTGGATGGAGCCATGTTTTATTCAATGTCTTTGAGCAATGCCAAAAATAATTGCATATAAGCTTTCTCTTTATGGTACAAGTTTGAATTCAGAATAAAGAGTGCTGTCTTCTGAAAAGAATTTAAGTGTCTTAGTTCGAGAGATTATATATGCATAACTGAAATAATATATTGTAAAATAAGAAATTCATGAGATATATTAGATAAAAACGAGTGCATGAATATACAGTTTATTAATCATCTACGAGAAAGTTTTATTTATATGTTTATAGAGTTTTAAGCCAATTAATAAGTGCTTAACTTACGAGTGTTTATAATACATCATTATTAAACAAACTTTTTTAAAACCAGATACTTCTCAAGTAGAACGTAATACACATATTATTTTTCTTCCATAGTCACTCTTCTCCAAATAAACACTAAGCATTGTATTGATTGAGTAGGCATTTACTTGTTAGAACTCCATTATAATACGGTAAGAAAAATAACAATGTATTTTAGTTCTACATAAATTATTTTTTATATTTGTTGATAGCTATTTCGGCTTACGCCTTCGTCAGAACTATGTTTGAAACGTGTATTAGAGATAGTTTATATACCTATGCTAGACTGGGTGCCCCGTACATCCTCTCTTTCTTTTCAAACCATACCACCCATGGAAGAATTAAAATAAGTTTAATTTATTGGTCTAACGTAATGGTGCGAATTATAATCTGGGATAGCTATCAACAAATATAAAAAATAATTTATGTAGAACTAAAATACATTGTTATTTTTCTTACCGTATTACTAAGCATTGTCGTACAACAGCTGTCCGTTCAAGTTCATTCGTATACTTGATATGCCTGCAGATGCCGAAAGGCGAAACCTGGGTCTTTAGCGAAAAAACTCATGGAAAAGTAAGCAAGAAATTCAAACGATTCAAAGTCACCAATTGTATTTTGACGAGAAGGCAATAAATTAAATTCTTGATTTTTGAAGATTTTTCCATTTCCTTCTCGTACAGCATTTCAATAATTCTGCTGCTTTAAGAAAATATTTTTTTTAACAAAAGAACCGCGCAAAAGAATAGATTATGAAGTTCAATATTATTACACGTAAATCTTTTTTTGTGCGGGAGATGCATTCAGCGGAAAATCGCACAAAAAAGCTATGCCTTAATATGGGGACATAGCATGAACAAGGACTTACGTGCCAAAGTCACATTGTAATAAACAGATGAACCACTCGATTTTTCACGTCCAGTATGATTGTGAAAAACGCGCTGTTAATTACCTTTTTACGTTTTCGAGTCCCAAAATATATTTTAAAAAAATGCTTAAAAAAAAACCGCATAACTTTAAAATCGCACAAAAAAGAGGTGTGGATTTATGTGTTCGTTTCATTGTTGTATAAAATGTATTGGCATATACTTAAACATGCCCAGGCCTTTCCGTGTTCATTGATTGTTATCGAAATTGTTTTCAGTAAAATTTTGACCGCATTGATTGGACAAGTAGTTAAGGCAACATTAATAATGAAATTGAATGAATTACGGCTGATTTCTCAAAATAATTTAATGTATCATGTTTGAATGTTTATCGCATGTACCTATAATACAACTGATCACCAGTGGCGTGCTGAGAATGGAGATAAGGCGAATAGTCGGGAAAAACAAATGTATCGAAAAAAAATACGATAAATACCAACAAGCTAGTTACCCGGTTTCCGATCAAATAGAAGATTTAAAATCTCTTTAAGATTACCTATATGTAGTTACATACATGAGATTGATATAATTTACGATCGCTGACTTTTCAAATGATAGCATTTGTTGAAACGAACGTCTGAAACTGATAAATATATACATACATGTGTGATAAAGATTAAATAAAATAAAGGTATGCAAATTATAATTAAGGAATTTAGGATTTCGACTGACTTTATCAGGGCTGTGGAGTCGGAGTCGTCGCGGCGTTTTGGCCGGAGTTGTACTCGGAGTCGGAATTTTGAAAAGTTCAAACTTTTTATTTATGCATATAATATGAAAAAATTGGCTATTGGTCGGATTGGTTGATTGATATTTAATTGAATATAATAGGAAAGGTTGAATAAAATATTCAGAGTCGGAGTTGTGTTTTTGGTCAATGCTGGAGTCGGAGTCGTGACATTGTTAACGACTCTGCGGCCCTGGAATTTATAAATAAATTTCAAAATTATTAAAATTGAATGAATTGAATTTCAATATCAAATATGAATTGTTCGTTAAATTTTACACTTTTCTATTTTCTTCTTTCTTTTTGTCGCTAGCGACCCGGCTTTCACCTTTTCGCATCTTCAGGCATTTCACTGTCAAGTTGAATGCCTCTATATGACTGTCAGTTCAAGATCATTTGTGCACTTGAAATGTATGAACATGCCGAAAGGCGAAATCCGAGTCGATAGCAAACAAACTAATGCAAAAGTACAAAATTCAAACGATTGAAATCAAATAATTAATAATGAACTTATGTATTATTATTGTGACCAGAATCTCAATATAAATATATATTCGGCATTATGGCAACATTGGCAACCTTCCCTGTTAGATGTAGGAACGCCGCTGTGGCTGATAAATGAGGACCTACTCTTCAGACTCCAAACATGGAAGAAAACGGGCGTGTACAGTTGCGCGTGTGAGTGTCGTTCCATGAACAAGTATGTGTAAGATGTACATGTTTGTTGTTGTATTACTTTACTACAGGTGTAAAAAAAATATGGATTGTAAATCTCTCTATGTCGATGATTTTGAGGCTGAATCC
The DNA here is from genome assembly GCA_028554975.1 of Himalopsyche kuldschensis. NCBI lineage: Eukaryota > Metazoa > Arthropoda > Insecta > Trichoptera > Rhyacophilidae > Himalopsyche > Himalopsyche kuldschensis. Next base: position 603,453 of record JAHFWI010000028.1, read on the forward strand.
TAGTATTGTTTTTTCTGCGAACGGAGTACTATCATTATTTACATTTTTGGGTCGTATTGTCACGTGTTTAGAATTTTTCAATTTTCATTATTCCTAATTTTTTTTTAATTTAAAATAATAAAAAATATTTGGCATTACAGCTTACGCCAATGCGCCAAATATTCTTAATTGTGAAAGTGATACGAGATTAACACGATGATAAATAATGAATCAGTTGTGCACAAAATCAACGATAAATAACATACACCCAGCCCAAGATATCTTTTTTCAATTGAAAAAATCTGACCTTGCCGGGAATTGAACCCAGGACATCTGATCGCTAGGACAAAGCTCTTGCCACTAGACCACAGGGACCGACGATTTATGTATATGTTACAGTGAAACTGTATTCTCAGTGAAAATATATTCTTCTCCAAGCCGTCATTGAAATTAAATTTGACCGCCCATCTTCAGCCCTATGTTTGTCTGTGTTTTTCTTTGGTTCTCTTTTTATGAAAGGGACTACTTGCTGATTTTGTTTCATTGAAGCAAACCAAAATTTTAGGCCGGCAAATCATCGACTTTGGCCAATAATTTCCCTGATCGTGACCAGTGAAATCATGGTGTCATACAAATCTATAACTTGGTACATTTTCACTGAGAATACAGTTTCAATGTAACACATAAATATAATTATGTACATTAAAAAAAATCACATCTTATAAGTTGATTGCTTTTGCAATGTGAAAAAAGATCAAAATATTGGAAAGAACAAAAAAATGTAAATTGGTAAAGAAGACAACCGAGTGAGTTCCGACAAAATCAACTATAATACATAAAAAATAGAACTCATCTGAGCTCACTCACGTCCATGTGAAATATGTCGATATCCGAAGCAATTCTGTTGAAAATCACTAAATCTCTTGCCAGTGGCATACCCATTGGTAGGCTGGTTCTACTTTTTGGCAAAACAAACAATTCATGTTCACGATTTCTCAAAAAAAAAATCAGGGACATGAAATGTATCATAATCATTCTTAATCAATTCAATGTTTTTATTTTAAATCAGTTAAAACAATATACATACGACATGACACAAGTTTATTCTGATCTGGGGACAATATTTATGGTTGTTGTGAAAAGGTAAACAAAGATTGGAATACCTTAAGTATTGGTGGCTTGATTGAATGACAACTTGATCAGCAGAGATTCTATCACATTTTGGTATGCCATGTACAATTTTGGAAAACTGTGGAGGCACAGCCTAGAAGCAGTAATGGTGGTTTATTGGTCCATGATTCAATTCCCTTATCTGAGTCCACAATATTATATTGTCAGCAAAGAATAAACTTAAGTATTTCGACTGAGGGTGCTTGATGGAATTTCAATATCAAATTAGAATTTTTTGAATTTTGTACTTTTCCATGAGTTTTGTCGCTAACGAAAAATTATAAAAATTTAAATTCTAATTTAAAGAATAAACTGTTGTAATATAATAGTGAAATCGACAGATGATATACTACAATACATATACTTATGGAAAGGTGATGATAAGAATGAATACCTACGAAAATGACTATTAAACATTCTGTGGGATAGTACTGTTACCAGTATTCGAAGTACGTATGTTTAATACCTACCTAAGTAATATATTTTTATTTCATTTAAAAAAAGTTTTGTATACCTGATACACACCTTCCCGAGTACGAAGTAAGATTTGAGCGCTCAAACAGGTGTCTCCGAGTACATACCGAAGTCCGAAGCGCGCCGATCGGTTCTTTCCGTGAAATATTTTCACGTGTCGTGTCGCCATACAGGCGGCGGCCACAGAGCAGTTACCACGGCCGCTAGCGTTTCCCGCGATCGCGTAAATTTTAATAATCGCAACAAATCAGTGCATCAAACGATTCGCTCGCGGTAGCCATGGATTAAATTTTATAAATCAAATACTTATTCAAATATTTTTCGAACGCAACCCTGGCAGAATGTTTTCTACTGTTTCGTGAAGTTGGCAGCCTTGAGAAGTTTTAAAGTGACAGGCCGCCTTTGCGGCGGTGGATATTATTGCCGTGTCTTGATTTTCTTCTTAGCGCCTGAATGCAGTGTTTGTTTTTTATGCATTCCTAAACATACGTGGAATAAATAATCTATGTGCGTTTTACTCATATTTCTGCACTGACAGCCGCGTTCTGCGACGTTATTACATATTTTGTCTTAGTCCTTCTTGTGCCATCATACTTTTCGTATTTTGCGCCGTTCCAAATACTCCATACACGCGTAAACGGTGCATATTGTTTTTGTGAAAGTTAACTGCCGATAAATAATCAGTATTTTTCGCTAATGTGTATCGGCATATCGGTCAGGTGACAGAAATAAGAGTGCTTTCTATTCCTCAATGACAACAAATTGTTCCGCAATTATTGGAAAGTGTTGTTTTGATATCAATAAATAGTTAAGGGGGTTTCATAATGGAATCCTCCAAAATGTGGGTTGTTTTAAGTTGTGTCTTCTTTATATTCACAAGTAATTTTGTAAATGCCGCCGAAGAAGGAACATGTTACGGAGGTGGTAGCATAGCTGGAGCTGTCTTCGGGACTTTATTCGCAACCTTAGCGTTGATTGCTATAGGATACCTGATATATCGCTATTATTGGAAGACAAGGAAGGGTGAGTCTTTTTTAATTGTTCTACATTTTTCAAACCAATCTCATTCTGCGTACAATTATAATCTAGGTACACACTTATCTACCGAAGATGTGCAGCATTCCAATTTCTAATTCTGAGAACAGTTTGTCACTTGCGGATACGTTCGCTATTTTTTCTCAAATCTCAAGCGTATAAAAACATGTTTTGTTTCTTTAATTAAATATGTAGGCACGGAGGTACGTACGCGAGACGCAATATTTACAAGGACGGATTCAGGTCATCGATGGCCTCGGGCTAAACAAACTTGGTTATGTCTTCGATGAACGTTCGTTAACACGTCGAATAAATCTGCCGACCAGCGGGGTCGGATAAAGAAAAGCTAATTTGTTGGCACACCTGAGAATTCGTAAACATATTCACATTTCCTTCTGCATACCTCGGCATCGATTTTGTTTCCCATTCACACATAATCTATTCAATAGTTTTTACTGATGACTACAACACAAAACATATTTTTGATTCAATTGATTCACTTTTAGGGCGTTAACTGTCAACTCTCGGTTGAAAGGCACTATATTCAAATAAATAAAACACAATTCCTTAGTATTTGATCACTTTCAAATGCTCGCGAAACCGGTCCTGGTCTTGATATAAATATCCAAATTAAGATTAAAAATGTGTTTTATTTACTCAAATCACTTGAGAGTACTTAAAAGTCTTAAAACCACTTAAAAAAGGATTGATACACAAATTTTTGCCATGACATAATACTTACATATCGTTATTCCATGCTTCATAGTCGTATTTATAATTGACATGGATAAAGTATAGTGAAAGTTTTTTACTAGAAAGTTCTACACTGAATTCTCAAATTGAACCGTTATAGTCATAATATAGACTAAAGACTAAATGTATTATCCTTATGACAAAGTTTGGTATAAAACACTACGTAACCCGTATCATGAAGGTGTTAAGCACGCTCTTAGACAATGTGATGAATCGAATAAAAATAATACTTATACGTTCTACGATATAAATCTTTCATAGTTCTTGATCATTCAAATATCGAACACACTGAATAACAACTATTCCTCATATTTTTAAAAGATATTATATTTCAGTAAACAAATATTATGTTGCGAATATTCCGCTCCTTTCGCTTCACATAAATAATGAATTAATACATTTGCCGATACGCATAAAACTTGTATTATTTTTTACGTATAGGTATTTATAATGAAACTACAAGTCGTCTTATATCCAGGTAAACGGTAACCCGATAATCACAAGCAATCTTGAAAGATAAGGGAATATGCAAAAACCGCGAGTTTCGAATACAAAGCAATATGCCTTTTTTATTTTGGGTATGTATGTACTTACGTACTTTGCCATACAAATCTTTACACCAAGATAATAACGCATGGGGGGAGGGTATGATAAGAAAGACGCATTCCAGTGTTAGTACTCGCTCAATTGGTCATTACCTAATTGGAATCATTATGCAAAATATGATTATTTATATTTTATATTCATCATGAAAGAATTTCATCAACATTGATTTTGGCAGTGGTATTCATTGTCTTATTTTCTATCCGATCGATTTCGAAACAATTGTTTTTTTATTTGCGATCTTGGACATGGGTGTTTGCGATGTCTTTTGTCCTCGAGATTATCTCGAATGATTCTCCAATTAAAAAAATATTTGGTGCATTGCCACTCCCGTCTGTTTATAATAATAATTTGACTGACGACTTCTTTACCAGCCTAACCTTCCATTTTCAAGGGAAAATATGATACAAGAGGTTTTTTAAGTTTTCAATTGCATTTTATTATGAATTCCCTTTGTAATTTCTTTTAATCAAAACAGCCAAAAGTCGCAGTCCTCGATCAAAAAGGCGCATTATTACCTATTGCCATGAAATTACTACACAGTAATAAATCTGTACCAGCCCATTCGGTGTTGTTTTATTCTCAAGATCCTATGTCTTGGGAATCGCCCGCGGTTTCCCACCATCATACAAATATCTCTTTATTAGCCAATTATTTTACATTATAAAGTGTCGGCATATCTATGCACCGGTATCGCAAAATTTATTATATTCGTTATATTATTTTACGCTGTATAATATTTGTTTTTTTATCTCTGCTCTAAATCAAACTCTTTCTAACCATTATATATATATATTCTAGCACGTGGATCTTCTTTACTTTTGTTCAAACTAGAAGTAGACAAATTTGCAAGACTATGGTACTGCGGTGAGATAAGCTAGACCCACAGATGCAACCGTCATTATTCAGTGACATTCCAGTGTCGCCATCATTGATGGAAATGAAGTGAAGTTTCGCTGTTTCCCGGAGCATCGGCTGAATTCAGTCAAGCCAGGTCAATCCATGCGACAGGAGCTCAATATTCGTTCAAATGTTTCATTGGCAGCCAAGCTGTGATTCTTCACGAAACACTATATTGATGCATAATTAATTGAGTTTATATCGTCTACGTATAATGTGACGAGATTCAAATGTCATTTTTTAAATGAAGTCGATTTAATTGAACCGTTTCGGACACTTTTTGTTCAACGTTTGTTATGATTTTTCATAACATTAACAGAACTCTTTGGTGAAAAAGCATTACATTAAAGAAAAACCACCACATTTTTTGTACCAGTATTGCTTGTCATGTGATATATATTGAGTAAATCATTGACAACTATAACTTTATACATATGTAAAATACATGAAAATATACAATATTTTGTTTTAAACTAATAATAACTGATGAATGCATGTGAATCCAGTTTTTTCCAATCGATAAATTGAATGAAAAAAAAAACAATTATACCCAATTTTGCTGTCGAATGAGGCCTAGAAAAACCCCCGTACTTTTTTAATTTAGCAGGGACAGAGATCTTTACATTATAATCAAACACTCCGACTATTATTACGAATGATTCTCGGTATATTATCTACTCGTAAATATGTTTTAAACAATAACCTATAGTATCTACATTCTTGTCAAATTCTTATCACCTCTGTTATCTTCATACCTGTTAGTTGAATCACTTAATACCGAGATATTTTCATTGTTTTCGTAAGGTAAGGAATGCGCAATAATACTATACGTAAGCACTTGTACAGTTCCAAGTGTTATTTTACTACGACTGAATTACCGATGGTAAAAAAACATAATTTCCTCCTTGGACAGACACTTAGTAAAGTATGTTCTTTACCTAAATAATTATTGCTTTCGGTACGTTTGCTATTACTGGATTTCAGTAATCACTCGTTCGCTAAACGTAAGAAAATAATTTATTACTTTTTATTTTTATGGCGTGTTGTTGTCTTTTGAAATAAATACATAGGCCGCATATGTCTTACTAATTTATTCATAGATTTTTCTGTGTATTTTTTTTTAACGGGCGCTGTCTCCGGGTATCGGTTTGATGTTATACGAGACTCAATTAATCGGCGAAATATAATTAAACTTAATTGCCTTGTTTATTGTCAACAGTGGCAAGAGCAACGCTAACCCCGTGTCTTAGGTAAGCGACGCGAACCGGCAAGAGAATTTAGGCGAATCCAGTCAATTTAAAACGTAGTTGATCAAAGGTCTTATGTGCCATCGCTCGGCCAGACGCAATTAACGCTCTGGTGAGCTTGGACCGTTTCATATTTTCAAGCGATTCGCGTGCGCCATGAGTGCGCACTTGAGGCGACTTGCGACATATGCCGTCCTGACCGGACCGCTTCGCCTACGTATGACACTTGCATGGGCGAGGACCGTTTGATATTTTAAAACTCTGCCGCTTTCAAAGCCGCGCCGGATCGCCTCGCCTAGATTCGCCCAGCTAAGACGACCCGTAAGCAATTCACATTTGAGGACTCGATCCACGACTGAATATAATTTGATCTACTAAGTGTATAATCTTTCAATATAACTCATCAAAATTGACTGGTTATGACTACCCCAGCTTTTCATAGTTGATAGCATGTCACCGGCGTTCTTTTTAATTCGATTTATCAATATTGTCGAAGAGCCACGGTTTGGCAAGCCGTGTTATATTTATGTTCATTTTAATCTATCTCGCAGATGTTTTTGGATACATAAGAATGTTTACTTTTCATAATCACACTTGGTTATCTATGTATACACCAAATTCTATAATTTTAGGAAACTCCGATGATAATCGGTAGCCGCTTATGTATTGTACAACGTTTTATAGAATCACAAATACACTAACGAATGTGCTGCGAATGAAGTGTCGGTGCGATTATCTCACCTCGATTTTGTCTTTCAAACGTAACATGTAATTATTTCAATCGCATTCTTGGCATATTAAACACATAAATGAATAATGAATAAAGGTGTGTCAGATTATTCCGTGTAAACATGCTTTGTTGGCGAAAATAATACAATTTACGTAAGCATGTTCCATCGTAAAAATTTAAGCGTTTGCCAGTTTTAACGTTGGTATATATGTTACAGTGAAACTGTATTCTCAGTGAAAATGTATTATTCTCCAAGCTGTCATTGAAATTAAATTTGACTACTCTATCTTCAGCCCTATGTTTGTCTGTGTTTTTATTTTGCTTCATTGAAGCAAACCAAATTTTAGGCCGACAAATCATCAACTTGGGCCAATAATTTCAATGATCGTAACCATTGAAATGATGTTGTCATACAAATCTATTACATACTTGATACATTTTCACTGAGAATACAGTTTCACAGTAACATATATATTATATGGGTGATATTTTGAGATATTTTTAGCAGCTGAAAAACTGATGATTGCAAATGTCATATTTCTTTTTTGATTGCAGTCAGGTTTAAGACGACGAAAAGAACACATTATTCATAAATTATTTGACTATTAAATATAGATTTGATTGACAATACACAATTTTAGCGAAACATCATAATATTATTACGAAGGCAACTTTTTAACGTAAATATTTCGAATTTTTCTTAAAATAAGACGTATTTTATAGAATGGTATTTTTGCCAGACTGAATGCAGAAAAATGATTTTTTGCTGGTGTCTATTCAATACCTGTATATGTATGTACAACATATTTATACCTGCAAGAAAAATAACATTATATTATATTATCCTCATTTCATTCAGAAATTATTATGGTCACTTTGCCCACATATGTTATAAATCAATTTATTATTATAATCATTACTGCACCTTCATTTTGACCAATCAACTTGTTACGCGATAATTATTTAACAGTACTGTTCAAAAAATCCCAGACAATAATGTTTTTTTTATACCGGATCCGTTAATTGGTTGAAAAATCGATGCATGAAAGTGTCCATTTGACTGCACAGCCCAGTAGGACAAAGCATATAATCATTGAGCACTTGGCTACAAGAGCGACAAAAATATACCGAGCAACAGTTTAACTGTAAGCTCTGCAAATTCTCTATTTTTATGTCTTTTAGTTTTTTCTTAGCGCATTTGTTACACACGTTGTAATAATATATATTTAGATTTTTTGTTTATTCCATCATATTCATGTCCATTGACCCGTTCAATTTGATTTGACGAGAATTCCTTATTTTTTGTTTCATTCGAAGATTTATTCATGCGTTTTTTTTTAAATATACTAATTGACAAATCTTGGCCCAGGTGGCACCGAGTGCCTGTTGCAAAAAAGTAAAATCGACCTCGCGTTCGATCGAATCGGTCACCGCAATTAGTCTCACTGTGTTATTATCATCTCTCCGTAGCTTTGTCGCGTGCTGTGCAATTACACCATAGCTAGGGCGGTTGGGTTTTTTAACCGGTTGTACGCCAGTAACATAGATATACGGTCTAAAATTCCGTGAGCGCAGTGCTAGCCATAGAAAATGAGCGTATATACGGTCAACTTTACACCCACTAATTCTGGACAAGGTTGACGAATTTATAATTCAATTATTTTATACACTTAGCGACATCTCTTAGAATCACAATGCTATACTTACAGTTGAGATATTTTGTATAATTATTATTTTTGGTTAGAAAATGATAAAAAATAAAAACCCAGCATATTGGGATCGCGATGCCTGACGAATAATTGAATTTCAAATTAATCGCCATTATTATAAAACATATGTTATATCTATATTCAAAGAATTGATTTTCATAAATACCTTGAATTTGATTGTCATTAAAAATTCTTATTATCAGTGTTGGAGTCCAATCTTCAATTCTTGTAATCAGGGCTGTGGAGTCGGTAAAAAAAGTCCGACTCCACCGTTTACCAAAAACACGACTCCGACTCGGACTAAAAAAAGTTTAATATCGTCACTTTGTTCCCCTATGTTTTCTATTTATGTGTATTCAATTAAATATCAACCCTATAAATGCGGCCAAAAGCCAAATTTGACATATTAAATGCAAAAATAAAAAAAGTTCAAACGTTTCAAAATTAACGACTCCGGCCAAAAAGCCTCCGACTCCACAGCTCTGCTTGTAATACATTCAAGGTATTTTGCATTTTCAATACCACGATCCCGGTATCGGTTTAACCATTATTGCAATCTCTAGTTTTAACGATGCCCAAATAGCAATCAACTATCAACACCACTCGACGATCGTTTACAATCTTTGCATCGCATATTTTTTTAAACTGTCAATTAAAAAAATGCTTTATATGTATGTATGGTTATTCGGTTATTCTAACGCCTACTGCACCTTCCTGGCAATGCTATCGGAATGATCATCTAGCATCATCGCCGCAATTTCTGATTGTTTTTGCGTACATCTGGCGTATGGAGGAGTACTCTTGACAGCCTTCCGATCGTTGATTGTGGGCTGCGTGAGCGAACGGCCGACCAGACCGCGACGCCTATTATGATTATTATCTCATGTTACATGCGTCATTGAAAGAAGAAGTAAAAAAAACAATGTGTATTACGGATATCTTACGTGGCAAAAGGCGTTGAACACGCGAGATTGCAGGTCTGCCTGGCAGGGATTCCCGAAGCCGGAGAGCGTAAGACCAATTTTGAAATTGGACAAATTATCGTTTATGCCATGATTTTTGGATTGGCGTATAAGATCAGACGCGGATGTTTGTGGTTCTTTGATAGTTCTCACCCTACCCACTTTTTCGTAATGACTCGCAGTCACCCAACACTGCCATAGCGATAAGAAATAAGCTGAAATTGTGAACGATTCAATTGTTTTTGCAAGCTTCATACGAAACGTTTATCAAAAAATAATACCTGTCATTCTATGAATACCAACTCAAAGAAAAACAGTTTTAGCATCGAATAGCAACAAAAATAAAAATAATTTTGATTATTCCACGTATTGTGTCACAGTTAGAAGCACAATACGAAATAATCAAAGTTATTTTTAATTTTATACTAAAATGCCACCAGAAACTATCGAAAGTATTACATGGAGATGCCTCTGAAAGCGATGCGAAAGGGTCTTTTTATAAGGACAGTTTTGAAATGTAAATAAAACAAGTTGTTTTAGAGTTAACAATACTTGAAATAATCAAAGTTATTTTTAATTTTATACTAAAATGCTAAAAACTTCCACAAAGCTACCACCGAAACCATCGAAGTTCCTTGGTAAGTTGGACGGGTGCAGACATAAGGCCCGATTCAAAAGTATTACATGTAAGTACTGTTAAAAATGTCGCCCAGATATTGTATTTTGATTGCATGTTGGCCGATTATTTACCAAACTGGTTCATTTGAAGCCATCCCTCCCTAAAATAAAAATTAGGGCTAGGACAGCTTAAACGTATTCCAGTAAAATAACATTGTAATGATTACTCTTTTTGTTTAATTTTGGCAAAGCTTTGTTGTTCCACACAGAAAATGTGATATATCAATCTTTATTGGTTGTCTAGTTCATTGATACTGCAAGATGAATAAGTCATTTGTCGAAAAAAGAGTGTCGCTATTCATGTATTTTTGCACTATGAAGATATGCATTTTGACTATTAGCACGGTAACACATAACTTTCAACCGTTTTTGACATACATATGTACAACCTATCAAACTAAAATGGAACGCGTGAAGTAAGTCTTTTGATACGATCATTCTCAAAGCTAAATTTTGCCTTACTATTGACATCAACTACTCGCATGCTTGCGCAAGCACATGGAAGCGTTTATAATTTGAACGGTTCAAATCTTCTTAATCTCTCATGTAAACTTATGCAACCGTGTAGCTTGCACGTAAGATCTGCTCCAAATCTCGACCGACTCGAATTGCACCAACAAGTACTGATCATGCCAATCGTGTACGGATTTCCCTTCGGCGAATGCTATTTGGTCATAGGCTGTTACACAAATAGTTACGTGACAAGAATTTGAAAAAGTAAAAACATTCGACATCGTAGAAAAATTTCTCTAACACAAAAAATTAAGAATACATATATTATACTGAAACTATGTCTTTATCAAACTTAGACTTTCTGATCTAAACTAAACTAAACTACTCCCAACCACCACCCGCCACGGCCTTACATTCGGTATCAGCGATCGTGTCCCGTGGCGTAAACAACGTTAAGCGTATCTGTTCTGTTTGCGAGTATGGAATTGTCTCGGGAGCATCTGCCCAGGACTTGGAGGCCAAGGCACTCAAGTGTGCATTACTGACTCTAAATAATTAGCAACCCCTATACGTTACTGATTCTAGAAATGCTATTTAATGCTGTCATTAATGCAATCAACAAAGGCCGGTTACGGACCTATACGAATAGGTCCGTCCTTGCACCGTATGACGCCGCAAATTTGCTGAAGGCCAAATAATTATTTTTAATGGCTACCAAGTCGGCGTGGCCTACTGGCCCGACAGCTGGTCGGACCAACCTGAGTAAATCTTCCCGCTCAGAGGACATAAAAGGACAAATCAATAGAATGTGATCAGCATCCATTATATCGCCGCATCTACATGTCGGCCCACCTACCATTCGGCCAAGCATGGAGAGCTTGGCAGCAAAACCACCATGGCCAGAAACAAACTGGCTGGTCCAATGATTCACAACCAGACCGCTGGTGATTTCCATGTGCCATTTAATAGTAGGAAAGAATTTATAAACCTGCCGCCCCTTCAGGGAGGCATCCCAGCGCTTTTGCCAGATGCGAAGTGCCGTGTCCATCGCATGACCGCGAGCGGCGGCCAGGCGACTGTGCTGCGCCATATTGGCCAGTCCCGGGGGAGGCGAAAATGTGACGTCTCCGATCTTCGCGGGCCTCCCCGCCAAAAAGTGGGTCGTCGCACCCCGTACCTGTATGTGCAGATCAAGCGGTAGGATGCCCGCCATCACCGGCAGGGCGTCAGTGCTTGTTGGTCTATAGGCTTTAGTAATTGAAATCAGCGCTGATCGCTGCCCCCGCAATAATATTCTCCGTACGTAGGATAGACTACACCTTTCGGACCATGCACCAGCCGCATAGCCCGCTATACCCATAAAAAAGACTTTCTGATCTGTGTGCGAAACTCCTACCGATTTTTTTATACGGTTGTCGGACAGGGGTCAATGTATTCGTCAATACACATTTAAATCTTAATATATCCAACTAATAGATGATAGAAGTTTTCACAGAACTAACTCTTTCCAAAATATATTCTGTTTGGCTATAACTATTTAAGACGAAATAGCCCTTGATTAAATATTCACAAAGTACAGCTCATCAACACATTTTGTTTTAAATCACGCAACATTTTTTATTCAGTTATGGAAACTTCACGAAGACTGCATTATGTGCATGGTGAATGATGCATCCTTTCAAGAAGATGTACTTTCTAAATAATGACGACACTTTTCAAGGTCGGCAGAATCTGAAGGGCATTCCGATTAGGCGGCGACTTCCGGTGATGCACATCCTAGATAATTGCCAGTGAGTCGTAGATCGTATGCCAATTTGCAGCACTAAAGTTCGGTGGAATCGGAGAGACTTTATCAATGGAGATCGTAAGGCCGACAAAATAATCACAACTGTCTTATAGAATATTGCTTTCAAATCTCAATTACAACGATTAGTTATGATGCAGCTGAAATATATGTTGCATCTTTTGCTCATAGAAATGAGTGACATCTATTTTTGAAATAAATTTCATGGCCGAGAGAGTTTAAGCGGTCCGTATAAAATTTTCATATCGAATTAATTTACGTTTAAGATGGAAAATGTAATAATCCTTAATTTCTAAAATATGTCGATAATGGCAACGAGCTACGCTGAGCACAAACAGCTTTTTTTAAAAAAAAAAATTGATTGCGATGAACGATTGATTCCTTTGTATTTTATTTTTACTATGAAATATTTTTAGCGATTACGACATAAATTCAAATCTCGACTGTGTGCGGCTATGAGAAAAAAATCCTGTTTTTAATTACGGGCTTATTATTCAAAACGGATATCGCGATAATCGTCATTTGTAGATTTATATTTTTTCTCCAGCGATGTCGACGATTAATTTGTTCATACTTTATTCAAATGGAACTGTATTTTTTATGACATTTTTACGTTATAAAAGTATTAAAAATGTGCGCATTTCATTTGTATCAATTTAATTTTTCTCGTATGGCATCAGTAAAAACTTTGCGGTTTTGATAGTGTAATTAATATTTAATTAATATCATAATCCTCGCATTGCTTTGTATGATACAAAAAAAAATAATCTTTTATCGCTTCAATCGGTCTATTTTATTGTCTACTCAATAAATACCAAAGATATCTACCATTCCTAGATAAAGTACGTAAATACATAATTGATACAATAATATAGAAATTGAAATTCCAATTACTATAAATAAGTATTCTGGTCCATTGCTACCATTTTTTACGCAGCATAGAAATACCATTGTTGATTGAATTAGCTCTCTCATAATAACTTTTTATTTTGTTTGTATTAATAGTGAATAAATATATAACATGGAAATATATCAGGGCTGTGGAGTCGGTAAAAAAAAAGTCCGATTCCGACTCCAGCATTTACCAAAACCACGACTCCGACTCCGACTAAACAAAGTTTAATATCGTCACTTTTTTTTACCTAAATTTACTGTTTATGTGTATTCAATTAAATATCAACCCTATCAATGCAGCCAAAAGCCAAATTTGACATATTAAATGCAAAAGTAAAAAGTTCAAACGTTTCAAAATTTCTGACTACGGGTACGACTTCTGCCGCCGCAAAACGCCGCGACGACTCCGACTCCGGCCAAAAAGCTCCGACTCCACGAATCCGACTCCGGCTCCACAGCCCTGAAATATATACAAAGAACCATAGGTTGATGTTCTCCATTTTTCTTAGTTATTAATAAACAACACATGAATTAGAATTTGTTACAAAATATTGTATACTTATAAGTACCGTAAGTGGATCTAATCGAACCTTTTGACTGCACCTTTCCAACATGAACGGTTTCCATATTCCTTTGGTTTAATTTGGCTATGTTAATCTTGCGCTTGTTGTTGATTTGAATCACTTTTAAGTAAACTTTTATCACTCGTTTTTAACCTTTTCTTTACGGTACCAAAAAAACATATGCGATCCGGCGATGTGTAGTCACTTCACTTTATGCAGAGATTTATTTATTTATTTATTTATTGGCAAAAAACTATTAAAAATACATGGCATTACAGCAAGCGCCAATGCGCCATGCATTTGAGAAATTAATAAAGATTACATAAAATATTACACAAAAATAAGAAACAGAACAGAAACATATTATTTACATAAGAAAACATAATTTTTAAACAAAGCATCAAGTTCACTGCCGAAGATGTCAACATCAACAGGCAGCGCATTTATCAGCCGAATAGCCCTTGCAACTGGAGATTCAAAAGACCTACGTGACAAACAAGTTTTGACAAAGAAAATTGATTTGTCTTTGTTACGACCACGTAGGTAAAAGCTGGGAGCATGCAAATTTAAATTTTCAAGGATGTCAGGGTTATCAACTTGGCCCCGAAGAAGAAGAGAAAAATGTTTTAATATTGCAATTAGTCTTCGAGCTTCAAGTGAGTGAAATGACAGCATTCCTAAAAGAAACTTGGTTGGATAATATTCCATTAATGAATTGTCATACGGAAAATAGTTGAATTTTTTGAAATAATAATAACGCAGAAATTTTTTATGAACTCGCTCCAGTTGCGACTTAAATTTAAATTCATATGGACCCCAAATAATAGATCCATATTCTAGTTTGCTTAAAACTAAAGAAACATAAAGAGTACGAAACACAGTAGGGTTTTCAAATGGTTTACTTTGCCGAACTATGAATCCAAGAAGTTTACTAGCCTGCAGGGTAATTGAAGAAATGTGGGAATGAAACGTGAAAGAAGAGTCAAATGTTATACCAAGATCAACAACTTCAGACAAACGCTGTAAAGTCATATTCGATATCTCATATTTATATTTGATAGGAAATTTTGAACGAGAGAATGAAATGCAGAAACATTTCGAAATGTTGAAGTCAAGTTTGTTTATTAAGGACCAATTTACAATTGAGTTTATATTATGCTGTAGAATAGTACAATCCGACTCATTCCTGATGGTTGAAAACAGTTTTAAATCATCAGCAAAGAGCAGATACTTTATTCCACTCATACTTAGCACAATGTCATTTATAAAAATGAGAAATAAAATAGGACCAAGGTTTGATCCCTGTGGCACTCCAGAATATGTTGGAAAAATTTGTGATACGCACCCAGCATATTCAACATATTGGCGTCTATTTGACAAATAAGAATGAAAAAATTGATAACCTTGTTCGAGCTTCCTATTGCTTTTAATTTATTTATTAGAATAACATGATCAACCCGGTCAAATGCTTTGGAAATATCCGTATAAATGGCGTCAACTTGACAATGAGAATCAAGAGAATGCAAAATATACTCACTATACACCATAAGATTGGTTACAGTAGATCGCTTTGATCTAAAACCATGCTGGGCATTAGTTAGCTGACAATCAACATGCATATAGATATATCTATGCAAAAGTGATTCAAAAAGCTTGGCTGGTGCTGATAAAATAGCTACAGGCCGAAAGTTTGTTATCTCAGACAAAGAGCCTTTTTTATGAACCGGTCTTATACGGGTCAAACTCCAACATTCAGGAAAAGTGAAGGTACTTAAACTTAAATTGAACAAATACAGTAGTGGGGTAGTTAAAATTTCCCTGCAGCCTTTAAGTAACCACGGTGGAATACCATCAGGGCCCACTGAAGATTTTGGGTAGAGACGTGAAAAAGCATATTTCATATCGGACTCGTCAAAATTGTTGATATTTAGTGTTGGCCAGTTAGAATGCACATACTCGGATACTCGGAGAGATGATTTTTTAAAATTATTACATGCATGATATATCTGTTACAGTGGAAATGTATCAAGTAATAGATTTGTATGACAACATGATTTCACTGGTCACGATCATTGAAAGTAGTTCCTTTCATAAAAAAAGAACCAAAGAAAAACACAGCCAAACATTGGGCTGAAGGTAGGGCGGTCAAATTTAATATCAATGACGCTTGGAGAAGAATATATTTTCACTGAGAATACCGTTTCACTGTAACATAGTCACTATGCTTTATGCAAAGATTGTTTTTTTTATGGCGAATTATTAAATGCATGATATATCCACATCACCGGATAGGATGTGTGTTTTTGAGACCGTAAATGAAAGGTTAATAATTACTTAAAAAAAAGAATAAAGTTTAGTATTTTTATGTTTTGTTTTAGCATTGTAAAAATGTTGCCCCTCGCCTGTTGATTGGGCCACCTAGAAAGTGTAGCGGCACAATAAACGTATCATTATTAATTTATTTACACAAATGCCAAGTTTGTGAAAATATTTGATCATGCCGTAGTGGAATGCCGCTAATTTATTGTCCACGCCGGAATCCTTTCGAATCGCTATTTAATTGCCGTGTCACTTGTCTAATTGGGTATATTTCGTAATTATCATTTTTTAATTGATCGAAGTTGCGATTATTTTGAGTAGTGTGTGCGTCAACGGACGCACACAATGAATGCTGCACAATCTCTCGAACCAACTATCTAAGCGTAATTATCATATTTGTGAAGGTGAACAAATAAATTCTAAAAATATTTGTTTATCATTGTGCTAGCGGATATTTATATACAAGCTTTGACGCAATGGGTGGTGGGGAGGATAACGTAACGTGAATTATGATAAAATTTAATTAATCCTGCTGGACATGGCTTAGCGATTGCAATAATTACGATGGAAAATATATTATATGTATACTATACGTAATAACTTTTTAAAAATACTTTTTCGGCTACCTAATTAATGAAAAGAAATGCAAGTTGTAAAAAACTAAGCGATTGGTAGCATAACGATAAATGCTCGATTTTTAAAACTGTAACTCGAGTATAATGAATGGATTGGACATTATATCCTTACGAAACCATTACAATTAGGGATTCCAACTATGTATTCGTCAAAATCAACTATTCGGATATAGAATAGTAAAATAAAAAGTTTTGGCATGGCTTAACTGTTGTACAATAGTATTAGAATTATGAACAAAATTATGATTTAAAAAACATATTTTAATACACCAGAATTGCCAGTTGTTTTTGCAAGCCGCCAGTGGTCTCGATGTATAAGTTTTTAATAAATTATCGTATAACTCGCACGCAAATAGAGATGTTGCACGATCAACGTTTCCTTGTTCACTTATATACATTTTATAATAATTTAAGACTAAATCTTTCCGCACTTTTGTAAAATCTTAGATAGAGACAAAACATATATTTAAACCCGCCTCCTAGCCGGTTCGTTAAAATAAAGTATTATGATAAGATATTGATATCACCCGAGTTGGGCGAAGGCAAAAAAAACACTACCCTGGATATTCATAATTATTTTTTAAATGTGGAGAAATTGTGATGTGATCTTTCTTCGAATACGAATACTAATCGGACATTTTCCCAAATATCCGGATATCGAATATTCGAATATACGAAGTTGAATCCCTAATTACAATGTCATCGATATCAGGAAGAAGTTGTTTACTTTCATCGTTTGGTTTAACTTCTTGTTAACACAATACTTGATGACCGAGGTGTATTGAACTCGGTCCATTTCGTAATTATATATCACACTAACCGGAAAATTATTTATTAAACACTTGGCCTTTCGCTCAGTTGACATTCATTATTTATTTTAATATTTGATTATGCAAATTTATGCAAAGCCGGCTGCTTAAATTTGATGATTATTAATTTCTTTCGGTGTGACATCATTAAAAGATTTGGTCGAGCTCAGTGGCGGCCAGTCGAAAGGGGGCGGAAAACATCTCCGGCCCCCGAAGAATGGGACTCGATTTGATTTGCCGTAAAAAGGATTGTCAACGTTGTTGACTTGCGCGCCGGACCGCCCCGTTTCGATCCCTGGTACGAGCGAATTTTTTTCAGTCGATAAATCTGTTCAAAGGCATGGGTGTTTCTGTTGATGAAAATCCCTTCCAATCTTTCCGATCCCAAAGAGCGTGACAGCGATTGGCTAATCACTAGTCTTGTCCTAATCCTCGTATCCTTTCCATCACTAATCTCTTCGAAAATGAGAGGTTGAGCAACTGAGTAACAAGCAGTTCTCGTAGGTAAACATTGACACCTCCTAGTATTTTAGGACATCAGCACTCTCTCGAACGGTCTATATTTCACCTCAGTCTATGAGTTCAAGACAATATCAGGATATCAATTCAGTCTTATAATACTCTATAGTGGAATCTAAAGCGATTTCAATATAAAGTAATTTCTAAATTTGTAAAGTCGACATTTGAGGGCGACGTCTCCGGATGAGACCTGCGGACGTCCCGCTCTAAAATGTCTTGTCTCTGTTACGCCCTGGCTGCGTGAGATACGTAGTATTACACGCAGACTCCGCTGTACCAAAAAAATGGCAAAGATGACGCATACTTAACCGAATGCTGCAACGTTCGCCTCACGAACGAACGAAGTCGCGCCTGCTACAAACAGACGCTAGAGCGCAGATAACATAGCCAACCATGCTGTACGCCTCTCCCATATGGTCTGTAGACATCCCCGACAGCAAACTTCTTCTCCTTCAGAGGGTCGAAAATAAATGCCTACGCATAATCACAGGCTTGAAGAAGAACGCCAGCACCCGATACCTCCGGGCGTGGTATAAAGGCCCTGACATTAAAGAGACCCTACGCCTCCACCGTGCCAGTTTCGTGGAAAGCTTGAAGCAGGGTCCCCACCTCGCTCCAACTCTCCGAGCTGTGAAAATATCCAACTTTAAAAACCAACTAAAGGCCTCTAAGAACCTCGTCAGGACGATGTCTCAAACCTTATGCTCCACCCACCTTTCTCCTACAGCAATTTCTTCAACAGTGGAGGCAAGCGTGGAAGAAGCCAGCAGCACTGCCAGCTTCTATACTAACGCCCTAAGAGATACATTTTAAGCTACGAGCTAGGCTCGTCGATTTAGTAACAGTTAGGGACTGGGCATGTCTACTATAAGAACAAGTAAACTCCTCAAGTTTACGTAAACATTACGAGCAATTCCTAGTAAGAATTGAAAATTTTTAATGATTCCAAGACAATCATTCTCGTAAGGGGTTTTTCTTAAGTGTTTTCCCCACACAAAGCCCTCAGCTGACAGAATCTTTTAGAAAGTCAATACTTAGCTAGCTTACATGCGGGAAAGGGAAACAAAGACTTAGTCTGTATCCACCCTAGCAACAAAAATAGCCAGGAAACTAGGAGCCCGCCTAGCGGACTCCACATATAGTTTCAGTAGGAAAGTAAAGGTAGGAAAAAAAAAAAAAAAAAAAAAGATAACATCGTAATTTCTCTCAGAAAATCAGTCAGAATTGAAAAGCGAAGATTGCGCTTTGATTGTACATCTGTTGGGTAAAGCTTATGCACGGATCGAGTTTAAACTCTCCACAATAAGTTCCTCAGGTCGCCCTTCAAGCCAGTAATCGTCTTTCTAATACGTTTAAATCCTGATATTGCCTTTGTAAAGGCGAGAAGGTCGAATCATTATTGTTGCAACCTTTAAATTAAATTCTATATGTAAATCGTAATTGTATAACCTGTTCTGAAGACAAATAAATAGTGCGTATGCTATTTTCACTGTGTAATCCTTTGAGATCGTTTTCTTAATTAGAGCACCCCTCCTTTCTCACCTCCCAGTCCAATTTCCTCATCCCGAGAGTGTCCGACAGGGAGGCACGTCCTCTTTTCCGAGAGGGCTGAGATTGAAGTCGTCTCAACATGTGCTGAGATAAACTCCGCGAGGAGTCCATATGTTCTAAGTTTGGAGCGGAAAAGGTTTTGAAAAAATTAAAATACGAGAAAAACTTTCAGACCGAAAATGCGAAACTTGCGCCGCTTATAGTGGAATGAAGAAGTTGTAAATTAAAGTTTTATTTTAATAAAATAATATTTTAGGTTGTTTCACCCTGCCCATCCTGTCAAAACTGTATGCACGCTACTGGCTGTAATAGATGATTTATTTCACTATTGCGCCATTTTATTTGGTCTAATATTGCAGGTCTGACTAAATTAAATACGTGCTGTTATTGGTTGCCATTGATCTTGGATGTTAAAAGGTGTAGGTTTTTTTTTGTTTCTTTCGCCACAATCTCGCATAAGTTTGTTAAGATTTCACGTACTTATATTGCATTACATTGGTGGTGTTGTCTTAAAAAAAAATCAGCTTTCTCTATTTGAATTACCTGCACCATGTCCGTTTCTTCGCCGAAGCTGATATTTCAGTTAGCCAATTGCTCCAAGTCACGTAGAGCAGAGTGCGACGTAGAAAGCTGGGAATGAGGCTATGGATTTGGTTCTACGCGCTGCCTCCGGTAGTTCTGCCAAGAGAGAATCGGCGAGGAATAGTAAAACATAAATATCACAGCCATTCGCGATCTTAGAAATTAATACAGCCCCTTAGAGTTAGGAGTCGCTCTAAACCTCGTCAACACGTCAGTGAATGCAGTCATATGTTTATAAAATCGTAATTATATTTTATTCAGTCCGTGGTGCTGTGGTCAACTCCGTTGGCTTCCGTGATGCACCACCCGGGTTCGATTCCAGGTACGAACAGATTTTCCAGTCGATATATCGATTCTGTTCGAAAGCAATGGGTTTCTGTGTTGCTAAAAAATCGTTTCCACTCTTCCTATCTTAGCGAAAGCGATCAGCTAACCAGCTTGTCCTGCCCTAGACCTCGTATCCTTGAATTCCTACGCTCCTGAAAAAAAGAGGAAGAGCTCTTCTCGTAGAAGTAAGAGTTAAGCTCCGCGACGGGTTCTAAGTTGGGAGCGGGCATGATAAAAAAATATTTACATATGTGAAACCGTCACGTATGAAAATTTCATTTTATTTTATTTTTAATTCTAACGAGTCGAAGAGCACAGTAATGTAATGCAATTACGCGACATCAACAAACCGTCTAGCCTCCTATACCGCCGAAATATAGAAACTCGCTCTATGTGAGGCAAGACACCGGTACAGAATTTGAATGAATTTTGTAAATTGCAAGAAATCACTATATGTGTATAGCATTTTACCATTTTTGAACATCCCAACAATATTTTATATGACTTAATTTGTTTGACAAACAGCTACACTGACAAATATTCTACCAATGCAGTTAATTGTTTGTGTTTAATATTTCATACTTACTATATATGTAATTTGACCTTGAAAATTTTGCGTTTTGTAGAGTGCGGCGTTATAAGAGAGACTGCCGGATGCGCTATAGGAAACCTATTTATAGCAGGGAGCGCTATCGGAGGGCTGACAACATCATACGTGTATTTATACCAGTGGTGCACAAGCTTTTTGAGAGAAGGGCCAATTTATCCATTTAAAATTTTTCGCGGGCCGCAAAGGGTAAAAGTGAAGAAAAATATTTTAAATATCGATAAATCAGTATACGATTTTTATATATTTTCATTGTTTGCGGAGATTTTTTAATATCGATTCACAAACGTCATGCACTGACATAAATCCTGAAGAACTGACAATAAAATCCGTGTGTTGAAAACAATAATCTAAAAATAGACTGCACCTGCATCGCAAACGATATGACTCATTTAAAAAAATGAATTTCGGTCACAAAATTATATCTATGTGAATATAATCATATTAAATAATAAAAAATAGCATTGATTTTTTTATATACAGTTGCTACTGCATAATTTGTTCACATATCGAATACTATTTTTTTCATATTTAATGAAAAATTTGTGGTTGAAGTATTTGTTAATTTGGGCCGCAAAAAAATCCATATCGGCCCGCAGCCCGCGCTTGTGCATCACTGATTTATACACTGGAATACGTACGTCTACATGTGTTGAAAATTATGAGATATATATACTAGATTTTCCTCATGAAAGTTGGCCTCAAGTCACCTGATAGTGATCTCCAAGTCCAGTTCCCAGCTTAGCTATGATCAGCAATATGAGCTGCCATAAGAGGTGATGATAAGAAGCATTACCAGTCGGTTAGTCTTATATAAAATAAAACACAAATTAATATTCATTGGCTGGTAAAACCAGCCATGATCGTATATAACTAAAATGATGTGAAACAAGTCGCATCTTCACAAATTGAACGTTATTTTTTGCGGAATGTTCGAGAATATTATAAATAAATTTGAATGACGATTTTTTTATTGGAAGTGATTAAACATAACGTCAATTTATACTTAATATTATGTTTGCATTTTAGATTCTAGGCCCGTCACGCGATTCCAGATAAACATACCTGTCACTTCTCTGCAGCGTTATCAGTTTCCATCTATTTATGTTTGCTATCTCTTGTCGAGAATTAGGAATTTACAGTCCGGGATAAAACACAGAAATTTACTGATAACACAACAAAAGCTGTGCACAGTATGACTTTTGTTTGATTTGTTTACGGCGATATGCGTGGGCGTACGTGATTATTTCTAACTATTGTTTTACCTAAATGTGTTCAGTGTCTATCGAATGTCGAACCACTTTCTTCTTTCCTTGGATCATCGAACGAGGAGTTGAAGCGAACAATTTTTCGTTAAAATATACAACTTTATGCAGTTGTTATTTCTTGCTATGTATTTTATACATTCCTTCTCATCTTGTATGCAGATCGTATTGAGTAGTATCATAATCATTTGGGGTAAATGTATAATAAAGCAGCGATGTCTGTAATTTAACAACATCGTTTCACTTGAATTTATCAATATAAACATTTCATATTGATTAGGTTGTAGGGCTTATGAAAATTAGACTTCGTTGATTTTGCATTTTTGAACTATTCTTGAGAGACTACTTGTGTGCCGTCACTTACCCAAATGCTCCAGACAGATTTTGCTTTATATATTATACTAGGTGAAGGGATGAAGCGCAGTATATGTATTCACCTACCTCGGATGAAGCGCGAATGTTTTTGACGTGACAACGTCTTATAAATCGATGAACGCCCGCTGCACGCACGAAAAAACATGACATTATTGTCCCGTTTGTCGCGTTACGCCGAAGGCAAGCGTGCGAGCGAGAGCGCGGATAAGCGATAAAGAGGCACGATCGGCCTACCGTTCTGATTGTGCCGCATCTATCTCTCTTCCACTCGATTGGTCGATGCGTCTGAGTAGAAAAGAGACAGCGGCAGCACACAACTTATACACCTACAGTACCTACACGTGATTTGCTGCTGCGTGCACTGCTGTTTACAAATGTTTATAAAGTGAAGTGAAATGTTAATGTGGTTTTTATTGTTTATATTACAACAACAATTGCGGCAATAAAGGTAATTAATTCTTGCATATTAAAAATCTGATTAACGTATAACAAATATAAAAAATATCGTATCCATACAAAATAATGATAATTCAATAAAAATGATTCCATTTTATTCATAAAAGTATGCAATCATTTCATCAATGTTTACTTATGACGTTGTCACGTTAAACTATCGTCCGTGAACCGACTTTACAGACAACCATTTTTTTTAAGAAGGTCAAAGACATGGCGTTATATTTGGACGAATACTGTGAATATTTTTATGCAGAGGAAGGACCATCTGGGCAATAAATTATTGTTTGAATTTGAGTATTTCGGTGGAATATATAATGCATATAATACTTATAGAGTTGAGATCAAAAAACTTTATCTCTTTCAAAGAATAAGTATTTCATCATGTCGTCATCGGCGTTTGCTTAGTTTCGATTCTATAACCCCCCCCCACCTTGCTTCCCCTAAAAAGGAAAAATACCAAACTACATTTTCTAATTTTATCATTTTAAAATATTAGAATCAATCTTGCTTCATTGCTTAAGTAAACTTTGCAATAGTAAGCCCAAAGATGCCTCTGAAAGAGATGAAACACGTGTCACAGTTAGTAGCACAATACGTGGAATAACAAAGTTATTTTAAATGTACTTCCACAAAATTACCGCCGAAACCATCGAAAGTATTAGCATTGCTGTTGTGTGCCCGGCATCCTTAAGTCGCTGACGAATGCGATAGTAATAGTTTGCTGTGTCAAGAATCCCCGTACCTAGCCAGTCCACACTCACCTGTTCGTGGAATCGCCATCACCGGGACTCGACGTGAGATGTGACGGTTTCGGGCGTCTCACCGAACTATGCGAGCCGAGCGTGCGCGGGGGTACACCGGGCAGCAGGTACTCAAACCCGTCCTCTCCGACCTCCGCGACCGCATTCCGGACCAGCCTTGCCTCCCTCTCCGGCCCCGCGCGGCCGCCGATACCGCGAGACCCGCCCGAGAATACCGACTATTAGAGACTCCAATTACTCGACATCTCAACTACTCGAGTATCGAGTAGTATAATTATAAAATACTCGAGTAGTTTCAGATGTACAATTTTTTTTTTATTTGTGTATCAAATTTGTGTATTTAAATGAATGATTAATAAAAATAAATAAGCGTATTTAATTGATTATGCCACAGCTGCATCCATAGTCAGTCGGAAAATCAAAAGACTATTTTTCATTATTTTGTCTCTTGTCATCATAGTCGTTGGTAAGATAAGTCACCAGGACCCAAAGCAAAAGTAACAAAAGAAATTCTCTCACTGCATCGTTAACGGCAAAACCATTAAAAATAAATATTACCGGACAGTAAAACCACGCGTATGACTCTTAAGTTACAACGATAAAAATTATATATATATTTTTTAAATAAGTAAATATGTCTTCATTTATAAATTACGAGTATTTTTCAAAATACTCGAGTATCGAGAACTTGAAAAATGGACGAGTATACTCGATACTCGAATTGAAGTCTCTACTTACAATATTGCGATAATGTTGTTTTTCGTCGACAACACGGGCTGGGCTCGCGGCGGAGCCTTTTTTTATCAGTCAACAGTCAACAGCTGTGGCCCGTTCGATCACCGAGAGGCTCCCATAACAGCAATGATAATTCGCAGTGGACGTGCTCTCGACGGGAGACAGTCTTGGAAAAAAACCTCAGATTTTTAGATGATGGTAGCGTAACATTTCGACACTTCATATGAATTGCTAACTTCATGATATCGTTTGATAAAAAAGATACTGAAATAGGGAATTGATCGAGTTGGCATTTACTTGGTAGAACTCCATTATAATACGGTGAAAAAAATTACAATGTATTTTAATTCTACAGAAACTATTTTTTAGATCTGACGATGGCGTAAGCCGAAATAACTAACAACAAATATATAAAATAATTTCTGTAGAATTAAAATACATTGTTATTTTTTTCACCGTAAAATAGTGAATGGTCATTTTAATACCAAATTATAAATAACTTAAGTTTATTTCATGTATTGTGTTTCAAAAAGTGACACGCGTTTCGTCTCATTGAGAAGCATTATCAGACATTTTATCTCACGTTTGTTTTAATCATAAATACGTTTTAAAATTTAATGATTTGCACTCGTTGTTCAACGCTATAACCGTCCATGGTGATTTGCCGACAGATGTCACTTCGAAAATATGGCTGCTATATCCTAAAAAAATTCGAGCGTCTCTATTGAAAGACTCTGTATTTATAAATAAGTGTGTGCAGTTGAAATGACTGCAATCAGCGATGTATTATATCAAATTGAGTAGACAAACTCACTCGGTCGTTAACCATTAACTCAATTTTAGTTTATCTCTTTTGTTATATATCTATATTAATGCTAGTTTTACTTAATTGCAGTAACAAAATAAAATTTAAATTATTAAGATCTGCGTTGAATCTGCGCTTATAGTCGGATGTTTTGGTATCAATGAAATATCCCATGATTTGTTTTGATTGGAATCGTGCGCTTCGGCAGTTTTTGCGAGATTACATCATTTTTCTCGCGACCTTCATTTCTAATAGACTCTTCAGTATTGAAATAAATCACTTTAAATGTATAGAGGAATACTCAGGTGATTAGTTTTTTTTTTACTTAATTCTTTCGAATGGTAATGACTGACATTGCAATGGCAATGGGCTAGGAAAAGCTAATTTAGTCACTGAGTTATATTCTAGTTTCATCTTGATTGTGATCACCGAGCCAATCTGGCTTTTTGTAAAAAAATTACAGGTAAATCCTTTATAGATAATATACGGTTAGTTTGTATCTCTTATGTAGATATTATAATATACTAGTGTTCGAACCCGGCTTCGCTCGGACCAGTTTGGGGTTATGTTCACCTCGGCGCGTAAATTCAGACGGGCCAAGTTGAACGAACTTTTTTCAAAATAAAAAAAATATAGGTCAATTAAAATGAAATTAAAATGAACATTTCAGACTGGCATTGACATTTCACAGCCCCTTTTATATATTGACAGCCCCATTCTCGCCCATTAAAATGTCCAAATTCAAGGAAAAAATCTAATTTGCTGTCAAAGAAATGTCAAATAATACCTTCACGTAAATAAAAACATTATTATATTAATAAAAGCCGGGAAAAGTTCAGTAGAAGACTAATGTATTACATTTTGACTAAATGTCTTCGCCGATAAAAAAATTAAACATATTTTCTTTCATATTCGTTTTTATGGCAACTTAATAGCCAACAATGCAAAAGGGAATTACAGACCCACAGACATACATACGCCGTTTCGGTTTTATATATGTACTACTTGATACTCGAGTAATTGGAGTCTCTACACACACATTGATAACGAAACAAATTTACCGTCGAAACTTTCGCGAGCGAAATCAATTCGTTTGTTTGAACTTGCAATAACAATGCAAAAGGGAATTACAGAAATACATCCCCCGTTTCGGTTTTATATTGACACCGCCTTATGTGGTAGGTCATCAGAACTCTCTCGAACGATCTATTGTTCACCTCAGTCAATGAGTCAGTCGATATCTAAAAATAAATTCATTCTTATAATAATCTATATTGCAATCTATAGCGGTGCAATGTAGAGTTATTTCAATTTCTCTTATCTCTTGACGCCCGACAATGCATGTGCTTCATAAAAAGTTCATAAGGCGATAAATCATCCCTTATCAGCGGGCGCATGTGTTAACGATTTTTGAAACGGCCATTGTTTTTTCTTTCTAAAGTAACCGTTTGTTTTCATACAGCAGTGAGAGATTGGACTGCATTGAGAATGCACGCGCCTAATCCTCTCCCTCAGAATTAAATTCGAGTCAAATTCCTGATATCTTCTTCGCTATCGTAATATTTGTGTGTTGTATAACGTCTGTGTAAATCTTTAACGATTAAATAATGGGTGCTAACGCACCCACATAACGCTTTGAGATCGTGTTTTGTTTTAAAGAATTCCATGTTTCTCCTACTCCGTCCCCAAAATCCCTCTCCTGAGTGTCGGATAGGAGGCTCCTTCTCGATTACGAGGGAGCCGGAATAAAGGTCTTCTCAATATACATATAAGATTCCTTGTTGTTGCTTCTTGACAAGTTTCAAATAGGTTAATTGAGAAAAAATGGTTTAGGTATGTTTTAAACAACTATGAATTTCATGTGGGCTGTCTTAAATGATCTAGATCAGTGGTCTCCAAACTCAATGAGGATGCGAGCTACTAACAGAAATTGAAATTGTCTGGTGAGCTACTTTTGTATGTTGTTTTATCGTTGTCTTATACTGTACCATACATATTATTATGGCATTACTTAAATAAAATCGGACCTCCAATAAAGCATACAATGAGTACTCTAATTACGTATTTATAAACAAAACTAGCGAGTACCCAGCATGCGATGCAATGCAACTCAAAGAAAGAAAGTGTTTATGTTTTAATTCTGTTTATTTTAGTGCTTTTGGATACAAAATATTTTTCTTCTGTCTGGTACGTACACGAATAAATCACAATGTTTACCAACGCATGAGTAGGCCACATGCAGCTATCCATGTAAGAAGCATGGATTTTCCAAACTTTTCCTTCGCAAACTACCGAAAATGCCACCGCGAGCTACCGGTAGCTCGCAAGCGACCGTTTGGCGATCACTGATCTAGATTCTAGATGAAACCTGTTGTAACTCCATAACACATAGAATTTTAATATTCAAATCTTACAAAAAATCCATTTAAAAATGTCGCTTGAGATAAAACCATTATTTATCAAGGACGGCAACGCATGAGAGTCATTATCATATAGCCTATTATTAGCAAAAGTTTTACAGAATTGAATTACAAAAAAAAGACATTTCAATCGAAAATATTTAAGACGTCACGGTACTGAAGCTATGCGATTTATAAAAAAAACTGGCATATTTCATCCACTTAATTGCAGACCCTTGCGCGCAGTGCGGAAAAATGACACGAAATGCACGGACGATGTTATGTGACCTCCTGTCTAGGGATTCCAACTATTCGGATATCGAATAGTAAAACTTAAGCTATCAATCAATAAATAAAATCAAGAATTATGCTAAGATATTGATAGCACCCGAGTTGGGCAATGGCAAAAAAACACTACCTGGGATATTCATAATTATTCTTTAAATGTGGAGAAATGTTTATGTGACCATTCCTCGATTTTCTGAAATATGTAAAATATATCAAAAAATATTACGAATGCTATCCGTATATTTTCCCAAATATCCGAATATCGAATAGTTAAACCCTTTATAGGGCAAATTAATGTATGTGTATTTTTATATGAAATGATTATAAAAATAGTTTGCTCAAAAAATCGCAAAACAGTCTTCATAATTCAGGTCCAAATGCAATACGGTGCTCCAAAGCTGTCAGTGGCGCGCACAAACAGCCAATAGTAAATTTGAAGACTCGCGGATAAAGACGTCGATTTTTGGGGAACTTTCCGCCATTTGACAAATTTAGTGACGAAATAATATTATCGGCAATGCATTGACACACTAATATTGACTTTATTGTGGGCGGTATTGGATATTTTGATCTTAATGTGAATGGTTAATACTATAACCAATTTCGGCCTTTGCCCTATAATGGGTTAAAAATATAATAGGATATCGAATATCCGAGTTGGAATCCCTACTCCTGTCCTATTTTCGCGGGGTCGTGACATGATTTCGTACGCGACCCATCGGCGTCGTGTCTTGGCTGCACGTCACCCGGTGTAAGCTAACTTTAATGAATAAAAGAAGCGTGTCATATCATAGTAGATGAGGCGAGTGCATAGCGGTCGAACCGGTGCGCGGTGTGTTGTAGGCAGGTATGCGAGTGCACTTGACGATTGAGATTTCGCTCGCATTTGGGTCAGCGGAGAGAAACAAACACGGAGCGAGGTGCAGCCGCCGACGACGAGGAAACCATGACCGGTTTTGCTCGTTACCGAATTTATAGAAACCGCCTACCCACCCATATTCTTCCTCATCGGTTCACTTACTATCATACGGTGAGAAAAATAACAATGTATTTTAATTCTACAGAAATTATTTTATATATTTGTTGATAGCTATTTCGGCTTACGCCCTCGTCAGAACTATGTGCATTAGAACAAGTATATATAGCCCGCTTAGACAGGGTACACAATACATCTTCTTCTCTGTTCCACCATTTTAATTTTATATGGAAATAATAAGTTGGTGAAAATGACAAATTGGTTTGATGTATTCATGAAGTGAAAGCTAATCTGGGTTTTTACTAAGTGGGAATAAACGTAAAATTAGCATTTTATCAAGTTGATTTATTTAAAATTGCATTGACGTTTATTAACGGCTTAAGAAGTGGTGATGTGTTAATTGTGATTTGTTCATTAAGAATGTCATTGGATTGATTATATTATTATTATACCTAATATAAAATTTTAAATAACTTTGATTATTCCACGTATTGTGTAACTAACTGTGACACGTGTTTCGCCTCTTTCAGAGGCATCTTCAGACTTACTATCGCAAAGTTTGCTTGAGTAATGAAGCAAGATAAATTCTAACATTTTAAATTATGAAATTACAAAATGGATTACGGGTTTTTTCCTTCTAAAGGAAACAAGGAAGGGGGTGATAGAATCAAAACAATGCAATAACATAATGATACTAATAAGGTGCAATCAATCAGCTTGGGATTTTTCCTTTATAAGGGACGCAAGAGAGGGTTATAGAATCGAAACAAAGCAAACAAATAAATATATTTCTAATGACGTTAAACATTGCAAACTATAAACTAATCAGTTAGGTTGGGTGATTACTCTATATTAATTGGGAATAATGTTAATAAAGGCGAGCATCCTGTCCTGTTAAGAATTTATTTATTATTTGGTCCTCGCTACATCTTCACACGTCGATGTGCATATTTTCATAAAGTATTTTAGTTATAACACTGCTATGAAAGTGAGCAACAAAACTTTTCAAAAATATTTATCAAATGGCATTCATAACTCAATTACAGATATTTATCGAGTTAACGCCTTCTTCCTTAGAAGGGACGGGCAGTATTGCCCAGCTGTTTTAATTATGCGATATGAATTTATTTCAATTTTAAATTAGTATTTTTTTTTTTAAATGCTCTTTTAAAGCCTGTAGATGAGATGAAATCTTTCCACTTCCAGTGACATCGTGTATTCTAGTATTCTATATAAGATCACATCGATATCTAGTATTACTATATAAGATCACACATTTGGTTATGGAAACTGGTACGGGTTGCCGGTAAATAGTTGCATACAGTAATACAGATGATAGAATAACTGCAGTGTGGCCAATGTATTTATTTATTCGTGAACATATGCGCCATGTTGTGCCAAGCCATACACAAATAATATATATTTGCACAAGAATGACGGACAAAGCTTTTCGCTGAGCACTTCTTCAGACAAACGATTGACCAGAAAGACTTTGAAATTGACGCAGAGAGACTTCAGAAAAGAAAATGTCATGGCATCGGCGACACAGATAGAAATTGGATGCATCTAAGTTAACGTACTTTTAGTATACATACATGAAACCTCGATTCTACACCTTTCAATGGAATAGAAAAAACATACGTTAAATGCAGGAAACGAGTACATAATACGGGAAAATTTTAAATATGAAATAAAAAAAGTAAAACTTTTAAAAAAATTATTTATTAGAATTTCTTATTATACCTGCAACATTATTTTTTTTTAAAAGTCTTTATTACTACGATGCTTCATTGCAGTTTGGCATTTCAATTTTAGCAAAGACCCTTAAAATTCGCATATTTTTCAGATTCCTTTATATCCTTGGAGTTGAAAAATATATTCATTTTTTCGTAGGCCAATAACGCTTCTGTAAATGTCATTCCAGGCTCATTATTGCGTTTTTCGCCATCTTTTTCTACATAAGGCACATATGCTCAGTAATCACCGGAAACATTATGACAATGTATCGTTAACAATTGTACATTTACAGACTCAGTTTTTTTCTACGAACCGATTGGATGGGGTCGAATGTGTTTATGGGAAATATTCAACAAAAACGGTCAATCGGGATAATTTTTGTGACGGAACCATAATTTATAGACGATAAATTGGGTTACGTATTGATACCGCATGATGTTGTAGGGTATCAGAACTCTCTCGGACGATCTTATTTATCACCTCAATCAATAATAATAAGACCAAACGAGTAATATAACGCGAATAAATGCATTCAAATTGTTATAAATTCATGTAACCGACTCATTGCGACGGCTTCGCAGTGATTGGTTGAATTCAGCTCAGGCCAGAATGCGTTGCGTTGATTGGTCGAGCTGTTTTTCATACTAGAATCACGGAGTATAAATGTGGCTGTCAAATAAAATAACCGCCAAGTCAGTCAGTCGTTATCCTTCTTTCAAAAGTCATGAGTTTTTTTTGCGCTTGCTTCGGACAGCAGGCGTAGTGACATTATTCATTTGGTCTTACGCGTTTAAAAATGTTCTTACTGCAATGTATTCGTGTGG
The DNA here is from genome assembly GCA_028554975.1 of Himalopsyche kuldschensis. NCBI lineage: Eukaryota > Metazoa > Arthropoda > Insecta > Trichoptera > Rhyacophilidae > Himalopsyche > Himalopsyche kuldschensis. Next base: position 635,377 of record JAHFWI010000028.1, read on the forward strand.
AATAAAAAAATGTAATAATTTGAAGACAATAAATTAGCCGACTCTAGGATAGAGTTTTCGGCCAAGATAAATTACCGATTGAAATCTATACAGAGATACCTTTCCTCCCATCCTATCCCTAAGTTCCGTCTCCGAACGCCGTGGAAGGATGCTGTCTGACGCCAGTCAGATGGAGAAGGAACCCTGGTCGTCTCAGTATAATGCGCGATTTTTCGCATTGTTGTTATGGGCGTTTCCCGGGACTATAGAAAATGAACGAACTACGCGGGAAAACGGTTTATGCGAGTACGTTAGATCGGGGTTCCACTGTAGTATAACTATACTTAAAGTAGAAGATGACAAAAATGTGATGTGACGCCTACTAGACTTGGAAAACCTACATGTTTGTATGTCGACAATGTTTGAATACGTTTAGTAATCCATTATATTGTCTATGATACAATGAGGCAACATCAGCCGACGATATGTTTGAATAAACTATCATAGTCAAAACCACTCAAGTATAATAATATTGACACCGGAACTGTGATAATTGAACGGAACTACGATGAAAAGATAACTGAGAACTTAACCCATTGAATTTTAGGACGCCATATTATTTTAACATCTATTATCTGTTGCCTTTCTCCTGTGTTGTATTGAATTGCTATTTCTTCAGATTACCGATATCTATCAGTGATGTATGGTGTCTATTTAAAATTAACAAAGTAATTATATATGTATGCTAAAAGATTAATACATGCAGACAAACTTGTAGCCATGTAATCAGTGGCGGCCGGTGACCAGAATAGTAGGGAGTGCAATAAAACAACCTATTTATGCAAAAAATCCATCCTCCGATTCTTGGATTTTGAAAATACATCTATAACACGGATATTAAAGTCCGACATTGAAGATACCAACTGCTTCTCTATACTTAGCATGGCAAGGGAGAAAACAAAAACTCTATTAAAGGTACAGCCACAGAGCCATGGAGTTTTTTATAAATTACTACATTAAAATACCGATTGACTACTTTAGTTTTGGCCGTACACTTCTGAACTATATTTAAAACTGGCAAAGGACGTCCTGCTGCTTTGATTTCTAGCCTTTTAGAAAAATCTCGACGATTTTCTTTGATATAGGACACTGAGTTTGAAACATTATTGATTATTTAGTATTATTAATAAATAATAAATATATATAATAATATTCAATGCTATAATACATATATTAATTTATATATGTTAATATTTATTTATAATATATGTTAATATTATATAGTAGATATATAATAATAAAGTTAAATTATATTGTAGAATATTATATAGTAGGATATTGTATTTAAAGTTATTAAACAGTTTTATATAGACAAAGCCTTTCCATATAACAAAAACTTACAAAGATTCATATTATATACGCTAATAGGGTTTGTATTAAGATGTCTATGAAATGAAAACAAGTATGAAAAAATAATAATAAAAATGTTATAGTTGCGTGTTGCGTGAATCAAGTCGAAACTGCAGATGAGGTTAGAATGCACTGTCACAAATCACCCGCAAATATCTATATTTTTCCGTTCGTCAAAAGACCTTATCTGCCAAACTTTGGGCCAATACTGAATGACAGAATACAAATATATATGTTTTCGCTCAATTTCTTTACACAAGTCTTGTTGGTGCAAAAGGTCTTTATGCACCGGGATAGTCGAAATTTCAAAAGATTTTTTTGCATACGCCTTCGCCGTGTGAAATAAAGTCATGTTTTCTACCTACTTTTTTTATGCCAAATGGGACATTTCGAGAATTTCTAAGAAATGCACCATATCGAGGAACATCTGGAATCAGCTTATTTCGGGGAATCTACTAATATAATATTTGTGTGTTTAGGTCGCATGCGTGAAAGATCGTTTTATGAAACCATACATCGTTGGAATTTTGAATGAACAAATTGGTATATATATTTTGAAATTGATGAGCTCGATTCTTGGGGGACTAATGCACTTTTGCTCCTTCACACGAGCCGTCCCTGCATGTAATATTGAGCGTAGAAATCCTTTTCAGTTTGAATCCGTCCTGAAATCAGGATCAATAAAGAGCCACATTTCCGTATTTGAACGCAATAAATATGAAAGCATCTGGACTATTATTTGAAATAATCAGTAACATCTTTCAGAGTATTTTGTGTACCTTTAGTAAAAGTAAAAAATCTACTGTTAAATAACTCACAATTTGAAGGGTTAATTATATACTATAAATTAATCTGGCTAAAAACTTCATTTGGCGTCGTATGAATATATTTCAATTATACATTGATCTACTGAAATATTGTTATAATACAATCCATTTTTTAGGGTTGAATATCAAGCTTTATTAGAAAAATATGCTTAGCTTAGCTTCGCGCATATTCCTAAGTAATTTCAGCATCATTTCAAATATCAGTTAGTTTGTAGATATTATAAAATTAAATTCGATAGAAATTATTTATTTATTTACTGGCAAAAAAACAGCAAAGCAAGCGCCAATGCGCCATGCATTTGACAAATTAATAAAAATTACACATAAATAAGAAAGAGAACAGAAACATATTATTTACATAAGAAGACAAAACTTTTTAACAAAGCATCAAGTTCACTGCCGAAGATGTCAACATCAACAGGCAGCGCATTTATCAGCCGAATAGCCCTTGCAACTGGAGATTCAAAAGACCTACGTGACAAACAAGTATATTATAACCTATTAATTATAACCTTATGTGTCATGCTGTCGTTTCTTCGAGAGGCATTCAGACTTAGAAGTATCGATGCAATGTTTATTATCTAAGTCAGGCATGGGCAACCTTTCCTATGTCGGGGCCAAAATTATCGCTGTCAAGGGCCGGATCAAATTAATTGAACATAATATAGTAATATTCAATTCAATAAAATATTTTGCTACGTCTAATATATTTTTTTATTTATGTAATGAACGATATAATATTAATATTTTATACTGATCACAAAATTTTGTGTGAAGATTGGCCTTGTACTTGAATAACTAAACGATTTTCATCTGATATCCTCGTTAGAATTTTTGATTTAGTGTGCTTCATCCTCGAAAAAAAACCGTTGACACGTATACATATGTGCTGCCAAAAAGACGAATTATTTTTATATTTTTCTTCTACCCTCCCTGGAACTATTAATTTCTTTCTCTATTACTTCGCCGAGATGAATCAGGGCTGGACAAAATAGGTTGAAGGGCCGGATCGGTGGTTGCCCATGTATGATCTTAGTGTTTATACTTTGATTGATACTAAATACTCACCGGGTAAATTAGAAAAGGTTGAACGAGATGTTTCAGCAGTTGAATTCAATTATTGGTTTCGTGGAAGTGATAAATAATGTTGACTAATAATTGCAGGTTCTGCAACTTAAAGCAAGGTTATTTGCATTTTCAATTACTGATGCTTTCTAGATAGTTGAAATGGATATTAATATTATATCTCAAAACGCCTAGAGTGGAATGGTTATGTTCCCGTTACGCAGGTCGTTACCTGGGTAGCTTTGGCGCGTCGTAAGCAAGCGTAACGGTCCATTTGATCGATATTCGATAGGGAAGTCGATTGCAAATCCGACATAATTATTTTGCATTGCATCGGCATGTGGATTATATCACTGAATGCAGCTCGCCTTAGAAATAATGTAACCACCAAGTAGCGTAGATTATTTGAGCTTCACAAATGTAGCGGGCAGATTACTGCATTGATGGCGAACGGTGAATCTTGTCGTGTGGTAGCATAGAGTTTTTCCGCAAAATGCAATCAACATAACTATTTCAAAATGTCGTAACTCACTGATAAAAATTTTAGGCATTGCCGATTGACAAACAATATTTTTACATGAACGCCCAGGGGTTTCGTCTTTCGGGATCTTCATCGTCGTTCAAGTTCATTCGTGCACTCGAAATGCCCGAAGATGCCGAAAGGTTAAACCCGGAGCGTTGGCGATAAAACTCTTTGAAAAGTACACAATTCATACATATTGTTTCAAACCTGAGTCACGTCTATCTAAGTTGTAAAGGCAGTGACGGCCGATGACAAGAATATTAAGGAGTGTAAGACTCCTTGCGGGTTATTGGCATATTTATTCGGATATTACGTGTTGCTTGAATATAAATAGGAGATCAGTGCACTATTGCACCATGTCACCATTACAAGAGTCTCCGACTGTAGGTGACCAGGACTTGCAGTACACCATCATTGTGAGAAGATAGTTTTATTATTTTAAAACTATTTCACTGTCATTACAAAACACAATGCCGCCAGCACACTTCCCGGTGCTCTGGCATTGAGCTGCAGCGGCCTGCGACAGTTCATAATAATATTATTTCATTGCATGGTGTCGTGGGAACTACTCAAAATTACTGCTATGTACAAATGATTGTGAATTGTGAATAACGACGAAGACAATTATAAATCGTTTTTTCTTCACTCAAGTGACTTCATACACAATCAATTATCATGCAGGAAGTATGAACACAGACCCATCCATGGGAAAATATAATAATGACGTCATCGGTACAAGGGTACCCCAAGGATTGGGATAAGCTCGATTATAAATAGTATCCGAAATTAGGCAATAGTAAGACAGTCATTGTCAAATAACTGGCCGCTACTTTATACTCTAATTAATTCTTGTTCAGCATTGATCGTGTCAAACCACTTAAAATTTAAGACTATTTTAAATTGTTTTAAGTTTATTGTTTGTTAATGGTTTTAATAGAATCGTTAAGAATTTCATTGGACTAAATTTTCAGCATTGGAGACTTCATAAACTGTACAATAGAATCTCAACAGAATTCAAGACTGCTTGTACAGTTGCTTAAACTTTATTTTGTGGAGATTGTAAGGATGAGTCTAGGAAATAACTAATAGTCGATTTCTTTGCGCCTTGTTTTAGGATCGGATGGGTTTGAACACAAATAGTTGAATGAAAGTCTTCATTCAGAGATAAGCCGTTCATTACTGCAGCCGACGAGCTTTGATCATTATGTTCTCGGTATTTAAATCTGATGAAAACCTTAATATTCAATGAAAACGGGACTCAAATTTATATCTTCACTACTTATAGAACGGTGAAGGTTTCGTTATTGATTCGCAACTTGACATCGGTTAACTTATCCAATGCGTCAATGTTTTAAAAAAGAAAAACGTAGTTTGTTTTGTGTGCGATGTGATGTCTTCAAATATTACGAGCGCTTCGTTTTATCGGTGGATTGATTGCACGAAAAGAATGGCTGGTTTTACTTTTTATTTCGTTCGCGGAATACAAATCGTATTCGCCGATTCCGCAGTCGACTCTTATGCAAATCTGAAATAAAACAATTCGTATAAGGCGGCGTGGAGGGAGAGCTAGGCTAGGCACCGCGATCAAACCTCAAACGTTCACTTTCGCGGGGGGCGCTGAAACCGCGGAATAATTATTTCACATCCATCGTTATGATGATCGCTTACCTCGGGCTGATTACCCAGGAAGTTGAAAAGAAAGTGATAGACAGCTGGCGAAAATTTGTACACGACATAAACGCCGTGGTTAGGTAAAACATTCTAATTCATTAATATAATAATCGCAATCGTTACGTGCCCGTTGGTCGCTGCGAATCGTTCCAAAATACGTAATCACAGTGGCGGAAGTCATGGTGGAAATTTCACTTGTTGTATTCAAATTGGTACTAACTTAAAGTTCGCAAGGGCGCAACCTTCGGGGACTTTTCTTTCTGACGATGTTAACCCATCTACCCTCGCGTTCCTGCCAAAATGATCCATCTGTCATTCTCTCTTCTTCGTAAAGACATCGAGGGTTTGGTTGAAACTTATTTGCTATTTAAATACTCCAATATCGATCCGTAACCTAGTCCGCATCGGGCGCAACTCGTACAATTATTACAAACGATACATTTTTCTTCTCCTTCGAATATATTCGTTCCTACCATAATTCCGTTACCCACCAGTTGCTTTGCTTCCCCCCATGACATGCCAGCATCCTTCAGTTCCGCCGATAAGATTCTATGAATAGTACTCAGCGGTCGTCCAGGACGCCGAAATCCCTCTGAGTTGAAGGAGAAGCAGTCAAAGTTGAGGCTCTCTGGACCAGATCCAATGTCTCTCCATGCCCAGTACGTCCCCTAATTTCCTAGAGAATATGATTATGTGCGAGCTTGTATTGCTAACCTTCAAGTCGCAAAATTAATGCTCGGTTATTGACTTACTTAATTGACACTTTATTTCAGTAAAAGATGGATAAATTTTGGACAGACAGGCTTTATCAATCTTTTGACTGCGCGTTTCTGACTTCTAAATTTGACAAAACAAAGAATCTTATTCAACAGCTGTACGCCGTAGCTATTGCACACACAGGCGACGTTTGTCATACTACTATCCTTGTCTCGATTCGTAAGCCTTCGTTGTACGAGGGCTCCCATGGTCGGGAAACTAGCACTCTTACATTCAACACAGCTGTAGTATGTTAGCAGTGTAAATATTGTATTCGTGCTTAGAACGCTGTGCGCGGAGCTGTCCCAGCAGCCAAGCTCACAGCGACGAAATTCCTATTGTTGTATTATATTTTTTTGCATGAATCAAAACCGGTTGTGGAGGTCCTCAAATGACACCATTATTCTTGCTCTATGAGAATGCGCTTTTATTGCCTCCGCTACCTCTGCCACTCACCCGCTGCTCGTTCATGACATCACTATTAAATGGCTCGCTTATTGAAAACAACTCCGAGGCTCGGAGCGGTCACGAGTTCGCGAATGTAGTATCTGTTGCTGCTGAATGTTCAAGGGCCCGAGCTCCCCACACTCAACGCTTAGGTTTCAATTCTGAGATTTGTTTGCTACTGTAAAATTATCTAGATTTTAAAAATGTGTCAGCAATTTTTGACAGACGATGAACCAAATAGGCCTCACAAATTATTATTTTAGGAAGTCATTCATTTCCAAAGTTTCGGAAAAAATTGACGCTTCGTTGTTAAGAGTTTAAATACAACAATCAAAAATTAAGCATAACTTTTGCCAGGTTGAGCAATTAAATAAAAAAGAAAATAAGCCGGATTATTGTTGGCCGAAAACCATTTTTTACTGTCGCTACCAATTAACAGGATTAAAACTTCACTGCCCATACGCGATAAGATCACGTTATCTTATTTCAAACAAGCCACTTTCAATGAACATTCCATATCAAATGGATGCTTTTTTCATTAAAAAGTGTAGATAAGAAGTCGCATTCACAGTTGTGATATCGCCAGTCTAGAATAAACAAGAACACAACCAGGTTGTCTCATTCACGCGCGACTTAAAATATGAATAATTATAGGATAGTTACCGATTTTCATCTAATTAGAACTATGTATAAAGATACGTAAAGCATAATCATTCAAGACCCCCCCTTCGGTCTACGAGTTATTTTTCAAGGACAGTATTTCGAAGGTTAAAAACCTTAGGAGAGCTTATTAAAAAACTCTATAAATTCGTCATTGTTTTCCCATTCGCCAAATCATAACAAATTAGATTTCGGAACGACAAAAAATATAGTATAAGTCTCCAAGTGGTTTTCACGTCAAAGAATCAGATGAAAATTTTTACCGTAGAATCCAGGGCTGAAAGTCGGTGAAAAAAGGTTCGACTCCGACTCCAGCATTTACCAAAACCACGACTCCGACTCCGACATTGACCAAAAGCACGACTCCGACCAAAAAAAGTTCAATATCGTCACTTTTTTCCCCATAATTAATTAAACATTAAACATTTCAAAATTTCCGACTCCGAGTACGACTCCTGCCAAATCGCCGTGACGACTCCGACACCGGCCAAAAAGCTCCGACTACACGACTCCGACTCCGACCCACAGCCCTGGTAGAATCATAATAATAACAAAGAAATCAGTGTGGAATATTTACACATTCCTTGCGTGGGAAGAATGGAGCTGCCAGCTCGCGGGTCATCCGAGCCATTTTAATGTTATACATACTTTTATATAACTGAAATGAAATATTTATGTTCTGCATTGCAGTCAGAAAATCTGAGGCGAACTCTGATTTATTTTTGCAACAGTAATGTCCGGTCATTGGCGCAGTGGCAACGGTCTTGACTTCCGTGCCGGACCGCCCGGGTTCGATTTCCGGTACGAGCGGATTTTTTCAGTCGATAAATCTGTTCAAAGGCATGGGTGTTTGTGTTGTTGAAAATCCCTTGCCACTTTTCCGATCTCAAAGAGCGACGCATAGTGACAGTGATTAGCTAATCACTAGTCCTGTCCTAGTCCTCATATCCTTCCATCCCTACTCTCTTCGAAAAAGGGAGGTTGAGCAACTGAGTAACAAGCATGTTGAGATAATCTCTGTGAGGAGTCCATATGCTCCAAGTTGGGAGCGGAAAAAATCTATTAAAAATCCGAGTACGACATCTTCAAATTATTCTTTCTTTCATACTGCTTATAGTGAGTATTAAATCCGTAGTAGCGTATTTTTTACGAACCAAGATTTATATGCGGCATATATAAAATAATGAAATATTACATTCATAATATGCGAAGGAGACTTTGTAAATACAAGGTTGTAACGCCAGCTGACTCATTAGGTCTTAGGATCACGGTGGCCGCGTATCTGCGGATTGCATTCCTCCTGGCCAAATTGCTGTGGATTTACTCTGAATAGTATTCACCTTCTTGCGGTTGTCCTTGCGATGTACCTAATACAATACGAGGCAGGGAGGACGGCAGGCTCGGAGCTTCGTCATATTATTCTAGCTCAACTGTCAGGCGAGCACGCGGTGAAGAGCGTTTGGGGGTCGAGTTACCTGGATAGTGCAATACAAATTGCGAATCGCGTACCCCGATATAATATGTAAGATTTTGATGATAATAAGAGACTTTCGATGGTTTCGGCGGTAACTTTGTGGAAGTTCATTTTAATATAAAATTTAAAATAACTTTGATTATTCCACGTATTGTGCTCCTAACTGTGACACGTGTTTCACCTCTTTCAGAGGCATTTTTCAGACTTACTATCTTTAGTAATTTAGAAATACACCACCGAGTAAATAAAAAAGACTTAAAGATGAATAGTCTAGAATTTTTAGAAAAAATAAAACTCTTAATAAAAAAGAAATATTATTTAATAATATTCTTAATAGGACAGGTTGCTCGCTATTACTTAATGCAATTCAAAACAATGCTATCAGATAATGATACTAATGAGGTGCAATCAATCAGATTGGGATTTTTCCTTATAAGGGAAGCAAGAGAGGGGGTTATATAATCGAAAAAAATAAACATATTTCTAATGACGTTAAACATTAGAAACTATTAAACCATAAACTAAAGGGTTGCAATCAATCAGACTACTAAACCGCTCGACCGATCGATGTGAAACATTACAATTTTATTGAGTACACTCCGCAATGGTTTCTGGCCTACCAACCCCTCCCCCAAACCACCCTCTCCACCCCCCAAATTTTTTTTAAACTTTACGAATTTTTCGAGTTCATGCCTTCGAAGGTTTCTGGCATACCCCCCACATACGCCCCCCAAACCCCACCCCGCCAAACAACCCCCCTCCCTTCCAATATTGATATCGAATTGAAACGAAAAGCTACAATGTCAAAAAAAATTCAAAATAAACGAAATTAATAAATTGACTCAAATTGAATTGAATATTTGTGTAATGTCTTTCCTTCAAATTTATTTTAGTTGCTGGCGTAGCATCGCGCGCAGGGTACAGCTAGTTAGATATATAATACAATTTAAATCGTTTGATATTGAAATTCAATCAAGCACCTGCAGTCGAAATCATAAATAAACATATATATATCATAATAACAAATTCTTGTCTTTTACTACAGTAAAAATGTCATGCTAGATCACTGGTTAATCTATTTATTAATGAGGTTAAGGGTTGGAATCACCTGGCCTGTCATATCACTGTCAGCTCCAAGGTAGGCCGGAGATGGGTGTTACGTCATTGTGGTATAATAATAATGCATTGACCGGATTCACGAAGTTGGTAATAACATTTTTACTCCGATGACTAGGCTCCTCGGTAATTTTTGTTGATTGACACCTTTGCGAAACAGGATGTACATATTAGCTTATGTATCTGCGTAAAATGAACTGGTTAGGCGTTGTGTGTTTTGTTTACAACGCAAATTAGCACTTAATATTTTTTGAAACAATCAAGTATACGCCACACTAACTGAAAATTAGTTGAATCTGGCTAAAAATGAGTGTAAAACACTGTAAAATTTGAATTGTTTGAATTTTGTACTTTTTATGAGTTTTGTCGCTAACGACCCGGGTTTCGCTTTTTTGCATTTTCATTCTAAAATAAATAGATATTCCTATGTTATTATCTGGTCATTAGTATTTGCGGCACTACATTAAAAACTCCCAATAATTATGTATAACAAACCCACTTAATTCATTGAAACTAATTAACATTTTAATAGTTTTTTAACTTTGTGATCTACTTCTATCGTTGTATATAAACGATACAAACTGCTTACTGCGCGTCAGTTCAAGAACATCGGTGCACTTTAAATGCCAGAAGATGCCGAAAGGCGAAACCCGGGTCGTTAGCGACAAAACTCATGGAAAAGTACAAAATTCAAATTTGTTGTTGAAATTCCATCAAGCACCCTCATTTGAAATCCTTAATTGTAAAATACTGTAATATTAAGTATAAGTTGGGTGGCGCAGTCGCTAGAAATACTTCAGTTCTTGGCATGCCACTTAAACATATGGAAATCACTGCCTAAACGTTAAATATAAATATTGATCTAATATAAAATTTTAAATAACTTTGATTATTCCACGTATTGTGTTACTAATTGTGACACGTGTTTCGTCTCTTTCAGATGCATCTTCGGACTTGCTATCGCAAAGTTTGCTTAAGTAATAAAGCAAGATTGATTCTAATATTTTAAAATGATAAATTACAAAATGGAGGTTGGAATTTTCCCTTTGAGAAATTGGTAATTTTAATTATATTTTATACTAGTATTGCTACCCGGCGTCGCTCGGACTAAGCGACCAATAATTATTCGACATAATTATATCATAAAATCTAACATCCAAAATAGAGTTAAAATAAAATCACAAACTCTATTTAATTTGATGACATTTTGCCCCATTCTCGCCCATAAAAAGTCCAAATTCAAGGAAAAAATCTAATTTGCTGTCAAAGAAATGTCAAATAATACCTTCACGTAAATAAAAACATTATTATATTAATAAAAGCCGGGAAAAGTTCAGTAGAAGACTAATTTATTACATTTTGACTAAATGTCTTCGCCGATAAAAAATCAAACATATTTTCTTTCATATTCGTTTTTATGGCAACGTAATGACCAACAATGCTAAAGGGAATTACAGACCCACATACATACATACGCCGTTTCGGTTTTAGATATAAGATTGTGTGACGTGTATTTTAGTCGTTAATACATTATGTGCAACGCGTATAAATATTTTCATTTTTTTATTACGTTTTTACGTTTTTACTATTTTCATTAACGGATATTCGGCGTCTCCTATAATTAATTAAATCAAGTTTTTCTAGTGTAATTAATACACAGAATAATTTTGTCGAAATATTCCATTTATTCAATGTTTGAATGGTAGAGATAAAACGTTCTTATTTTTGTGAATTTATTAATATGTATTTTTTTCCGCGTATTACCTTTTATAGGCAAATATTAATGTTTTTGTTTTTCTGTTTCAGGTAAGCTTTTGCACTTCACTTTGAATCAATCTTCCGTTGGATGGTAGTGAACAGTGACGGCTGGTGACGCGGTGCTGGGGGGTGCAAAAGGAAGTATCAACTATTTTTCCATACTACGAAAGAGAAACAGTTGGTATTGCGAACATCTGAATTGAAAGTCCATGCTATAGAAGTTTTTTAAAATCCAATGAATAGGGAAAAACTCTTGCAAAAATGGTTGAATCTTCCTTTGCACCCCCAACACCCCGTCACCAGCCGTCACTGGTAGTGAAGGTAAGTCTCTTAATGTCTTTGACTGCACTCATTAACTTTTACGACTGACCTTCCAAATCTCCTACTTAATCTAATTACAAGTTAAATACATTTTAACCTCCTTGACATGGAAGAAGTATTTATTTTGGAAGAGAATAAAATTGTTTGTGATACTGTCTATTTAATTAAGAACAGACGTCACATTACATGGCTTATAGAAGATTTGATAGGCTACAAATAAATCATAGAGCACATTAATGGTCAAATATTAAATAAAACTATTCTGATCACAGTTGCCATTTCTCTTTAACTATCCTCAAGGTTGCTCAAGTAATAAAGCAAGATTGATTCTAATATTTTTAAATGCTAAAATTGCAAAATGGAGTTTGGGATTTTTCCTTTTTACGGGAAGCAAGAAGAGGGATTAGATAAAGGGGAAAGAATCAAAACAAAGCAAACAAATAATTATACTACTAATGACGTTAGCATTACAAAATATAAACTAATGAGATGCAATCAATCAGGTAGGGTTGGGTTTATCCCTTTAATTGGAAATAATGTAAAGGATAAATTGATCTTTTTACAACTGCCATACGACTGGTTGGAAATGACAGGATTATTCTTTAATTGCTAATTATCAATAGATTTAATTGAAATTTACTTGGTAGAACTCCATAGTAAAACGGTGAAAAAAATAACATAACAATAACATCCTGAGGTGAGTAGATGCCGGTTTAAACATAGTTCTGACGATGGCGCAACACGAAATAGCTATCAACAGATATATAAAATAATTTCTGTAGAATTAAAATAACGTCTACCGTCCTCATACGGGCCCAATATGCCACGCTGACTTGATCTCAACCAAGGCCAATTTTGAGGCATCCGATTGATTTGCAACATCATATGGGGAACGGGATACTCTTGATTCCTCTTCAGATACAACGCGAAATAGATTAAACTCCACGGATTCCCAGTATACGGATACATATCACTTTATCAAAGTGGCTGAGCAAGTTAAATTTTCTTTTCTATTTTTCTTCTCTTTAAGCATCTTTTTTTTCCCCATATCCGCTCCCTATTCGGAGCATATGGCCGCCACACGGTGCCTCAGTACTTTGTACAGATCAGATAGCGATCGACTAGGAATCGCTACGTGATCGACCAGTCGATCGCGAACGACTCTTTGGCCACCCCTGGTTTAGCGTTATGAAAGGCGGTTGTGAAAAACAGCTGCGCACACAACGGAAGGGTGGTGGGAGAATCAACTTGTTCACCCAAATATATATCTTGAATTACACTATGTACTTATCGTTGGTTAATGGTTCTCTGTTTATATATAAGACTAGTATTAGAACCCGGCTTCGCTCGGACCAGTTTGGGGTTATGTTCACCTGGGCGCGTAAATTCAGACGGGCCAAGTTGAAACAACTGACAACTTAATAACCAACAATGCAAAAGGGAATTATAGACCCACGGACATAAATCCCCCGTTTCGGTTTTATATATAAGATATTTTGGTTCATATGAAACTACTCGACTACTCGAGTATTTTGTAAAATGTACTACTCGATACTCGAGTAATTGGAGTCTCTACACACACATTGATAACGAAACAAATTTACCGTCGAAACTATCGCGAGCGAAATCAATTCATTTGTTTGAACTTGCAACAACAATGCAAAAGGGAATTACAGACATACATCCCCGTTCGGTTTTATATTTATAATAATAAATTCCCGTCGTGTGGGCATCTCTGAACCAAACTACTAATACATTACGAACTCTCGATACAGTTATTATAAATACATACATACATCGTGAAAATTTAGGAGAAGGTCAAGGAATCGTGTCGTTGCACTCGTTACGTGTATTTCAAATCAAAATATTACAGTTTACTTTGCGAAGTAATTCTTTTATAATGGCACTGTGAACCAAACCGTTTTGCAAGGAATCAGACGCGGTGCATTTGTTTGTAATAATTTTGCCGGTGTCTTACTACTGTTAGTGTGCCAGTGGGTTCACATAAAAAAAACGGTCGTAAATTGCATCAAATGATTTCCGTCGAGAATCTTTTCAATGTATTCATAGATGAATGAAGATGAAAAAAGTGTACTGTCATCGATATAAACTTAAAACACATTCGTTTCGGGGCATTTTTGCGAAAAAGTGCAAAAAATTAGGTACAATAATTTCGACTCCAGTTGTACAACACCTTGTTGCATAATACTGTATATATTTTAACTCACTTTTATTAGTGATACTCAAACTTTTGTATTTTTTAAGATAGAAAATCGGGTATTTGACATTGAATTGTACATACGGTAAGAAAAATAACAATGTATTTAAATTCTACAGAAATTATTTGACATATTTGTTGAAAGCTATTTCGGCTTAAAAGAATTAAAATACATTGTTATTTTTCTTAGCGTATTATAATGGAGTTCTACCAAGTAAATGCCTACTCGATCAATATAATTATACATTTCATCAAAAACGTAATAAATACCAACCCAAGTAGTCCTTATATATCATTCATTACATATACTGCATATCCTAAATATATTACTCAATAAAAAACATTCAAACAAAAAAAACTTCTTTAAAAAATTTAAGTTATGTTTTAACTGTCTGTTTTTTCTTTTTTAATTTCTAGCAAAATCGTCGAATAAAAAAATTATTTGTGAACATTTGTTATGCCATTTCTGTGGAGAATCTAATACATTTGTCGCATTGGATGTTTATATTTCGACGCCACAGTTAGACAGGCGAAAAGACTCGCCGGCGAGTCATCCGTAACCGATGAGTTAATTAACTTAACATTCCTATTATTTTTTGAGAAAAAAAATATGATCACAATAAAAAAGCGAGGTCTTATTTATTGCTTCAATCGTATTACGTATTAACAGGAAGGTAACAACGTTATATTTTATAGGACCTATTAATAATATTCAGATCGGAAATTGCTCGTAACATTGGTAGCTTGTTTATTTCGAATAAATCAAACCAAACCTTGCACTACTTTTTTTTATTTTTATTTTAATCAAAAAACAAATGCATATTATTTGTGATGTTCTTTTATCCATTCATACCGTACCGAATTATTCGAACTGGACAGGACGTAAAGGGAGCAATTATCTTCAGTTGATAATGCTCGCCATGAGCGAAACCGGTCCTGATGAAATAAATCAGATGTGGAAAAAGTACTAAAAAATGTGTTATTATTTTTATTACTAGTTCTAATTCGTAACTAGTTCGTCTCCTTGTGCAACCCTTTTTTTTCTACCTTTACTTTCCTACTGAAACTACATGTGGAGTCCGCTAGGCGGGCTCCTAGTTTCCTAGCTATTTTTGCTGCTAGGGTGGATACAGAGTCTTTGTTTCCCTTTCCCGCATGTAAGCTAGCTAAGTATTGACTTTCTAGAAGATTCTGTCAGCTGAGGGCTTTGTGTGGGGAAAACACGTAAGAAAAACCCCTTACAAGAATGATTGTCTTGGAATCATTAAAAATTTTCAATTCTTACTAGGAATTGCTCGTAATGTTTACGTAAACTTGAGGAGTTTACTTGTTATAGTAGACATGCCCAGTCCCTAACTGTTACTGAATCGACGAGCCTAGCTCGTAGCTTAAAATGTATCTCTTAGAGCGTTAGTTTAGAAGCTGGCAGGGCTGCTGGCTTTTTCCACGCTTGCCTCCACTGTTGAAGAAATTTATGTAGGAGAATGGTGGGTGGAGAATAAGGTTTGAGACATCGTCCTGACGAGGTTCTTAGAGGCCTTTAGTTGGTGCAACCCTTGTATCTTTACGCTATTTGAATGACTGAACGAAAGACTTTATGTCAGGGCTGTGGAGTCGGAGTCGTGGAGTCGGAGCTCTTTGGCCGTAGTCGGAGTCGGTGCAGCGTTGTGGCCGGAGTCGGAAATTTTGAAAAGTTTGAACTTTTTATTTTTGCATTTAATATGTCAAATTTGGCTTTTGGCCGCATTGATAGGGTTGATATTTAATTGAATACACATAAATAGGAGTCGGAGTCGTGTTTTTGGTTAATGTCGGAGTCGGAGTGGTGGTTTTGGTAAATGCTGGAGTCGGAGTCGGATTTTTTTAACCGAATCCACAGCCCTGCTTTATGTATCAAATGTATGGAGTTAAAATACCGCATTCAGGCCATTCATTGTCGACTTTAATTGCAAGCATGTTTCGGAAGTATATTCCTAATTCAATATACATATGAACACGTATTATATAATAGAAAATCTATAACAATATTATTGATTGAGTTAGCATTTACTTGGTAGAACTCCATTATAATACGGTGAAAAAATAACAATGTATTTTAAATCTGCAGATTTTTTTTTTATATTTGTTGATAGCTATTTCGGCTTGCGCCATCGTCAGAACTCTGTTTGTTTTAAACCTGCATTTTGTAATAAGGGCACTAAGCTAAATGCATTCGAACAATTAGAAATTAGATAGAATATAGAAATTAGAAAAAAGATATAATCAATCCAATCACACTCTTAATGAACAGACATACCTTAACGGATCACCACTTCTTAAGCCGTTAATAAGCGTTAATGGAATTTTAAATAAACCAATTTGATACAATACAAAATGTACGATTATCCCGACCTAATTAAAACCCAGATTAGCTTTCACTACGAGAAATACATCAAATCGATGTGTCAAATTTAATAACTTCTTATTACTATATAAAACTAGGATGGTGGAACAGAGAAGAAGATGTATTGTGTACCCTGTCTACAACAGTATATAAGGATGATTAATTGCAGGCTTAAAACATCGTTCTGACGATGACGTAAGCCGAAGTAGCTATCAACAAATATATAAAATATGTCCGCTTGGAGCCCAACTTGGAGCATATGAACTCCTCACGGAGTTTATCTCAACATATATTTTTCTACGAGAACTGCTTGTTACGCAGTTGCTCAATCTCTTGTTTTCGAAATGAGTATGGATGGAAAGGATAAGAAGACTAGAACAGGACTAGTGATTAGCTAATCGCTGTCACTTTGCGTCGCTCTTTGGGATCGGAAAAGGTGGGAAGGAATTTTCAACAACACATGCCTTTGAACAGATTTATCGACTGAAATCCGCTCGTACCTGGAATCGAACCAGGGCGGTCCGGCACGCAAGCCAACAACGTTGACACTGCGCCACGGACCGGTGCATAAAATAATTTATGTAGAATTAAAATACATTGTAATTTTTTCACCGTATTATAACAATATTCATTAGTTAAATTCAATCAAATGTATTAGGAAGGGGATTAATATCGATGACTTTCATTTCCGTCGTGTGCATCATAAACACACATTGGCTAAGCCGGCGATAATACTTCTCACGTGATTATATTATAGAAAACTTGAAGAGTTCAGTCAGTAACAGAATAATTTCACTTTACTCCGTTTCGGTAATAGAATAAATATTTACTGTACAAAATTTCTATTTTGAAGTGACAACGTCTTATAAATCGATGAACGCCCGCTGCACGCACGAAAAAACATGACTCATTGTCCCGTTTGTCGCGTTGCGCCGAAGGCAAGCGTGCGAGCGAGAGCGCTGATAAGCGATAGAGAGGCACGATCGGCCTACCGTTCGGATTGTGCCGCATCTATCTCTCTTCCACTCGATTGGTCGATGCGTCTGAGTAGAAAAGAGACAGCGGCAGCACACAACTTATACACCTACAGTACCTACACGTGATCTGTTTACAACTGTTTATAAAGTGAAGTGAAATGTTAATGTGGTTTTCATTGTTTATATTACAACAACAATTGCGGCAATAAAGGTAATTAATTCTTGCATATTAAAAATCTGATTAACGTATAACAAATATACAAAATATCGTATCCATACAAAATAATGATAATTCAATAAAAATGATTCCATTTTATTCATAAAAGTATGCAATCATTTCATCAATGTTTTCTTATGACGTTGTCACGTTAAACTATCGTCCGTAAACCGACTTTACAGACACCAATTTTTTTTACTTCAGTTTCACTTCCTCGTATTAGAAGATAAAAACTTCGCATCCTGCTCTTCTATTGTGAGGGGTCTTAAGCATTTCAGTTACAGTCTATTTGATATCAATTATGCCGATTTTGTTTTATTTTCTTTGAATTATTTGCATATGTGTATTACCAATTGTTTACTTATTGTTTTCATCAATTGTTTTTATTAGTCTTGATTATGTGTTATAAATCAGCAGATAATGTTCGCAATGAGCGAAACCAGTCTTGAGATAAATAAATTCAATGTGAAATAAGTACAAATAATCAGATTTGGACACTGTTTCTTTCTCCCAGTTCACGTTGGCTTCGCCTGCTGGTCTAAAGGTCAAATCCCTCTGTTGTAATAACACTAATCTTTTATTTTCTCGCAAATATGCAATGCTGTTAGCTCTCCCGCCGCAAATTGCCGAGTGTCTCTGCGCTTCAATTCCCTCGTAATCCGCGATTCGACGCACCGGCCGGTGGCCATCGTTCGTCACAAAAATTCGTTCCGCTCCTCGCCGGATTAAAATAATGAAATAGCTCACTCACTTATGCGGGTTTCGTTTTCTTCGCGCAAGTCTCTCCGCCCGCTGAATACCAAATGGTAATGTGTGCGCCGGCCGCTTTGTCTTTGGTGCAGATCTCTTTTTTCGTTTATTTTCACTCGATTTGCATTATTTTCAATTGAAGTAGTTTCACTCTCTCCCATTGGTGATTAGAGCTATTCTGCGATTGGCATTTCTTCACGTGTTGACGCCGTCCGCCCCCCTCCCCTTTCTTTCTCCTTATTTATAGACTACTAATTATTTGGTCAGTTTCTAATTCGATAAATGGTCAGTTATAAATACTTAAAATGGTCAGTAATAAATATTTAAAACAGTCAGTTAAAAATAATAAATGGTCAGTTAAAATAATAAATGGTCAGTTTACACTTATTAAAATCACTTTTAAGGTGATTCACTGTCAATACTTGGTGGAAAGGCATTATAATAAAAATAATAAAACATTTTTAGTACTTTTTCCACATGAGATTTATTTCATGAGGACCGGTTTCGCTCATGGCGAGCATTATCAACTGAGTTGACAACATAATGCAAAATATGTTTCGGTGTCTGTGGTCTAGTGCAGTGGTTCTCACGGAAAATTGCACTGTGGCCGCATCGTTAGCATAAGCGGCCCTGCGGAAATGTCTGGTGGCCGCACCAAATTTTTGTTTAAAGTCTGTTGTGTTTTAGGTATGTCAAATGGACATATACATGTTTGTTAATTTAGTAATGGTATTAATTGCATCCGAAAAAATTCATTTCCAGAGTCTTTGTTGACAAACTAACTTGTAAAACCACATTTTTTTAATATCAATATTTTTTATGAAGCTGTTGGTGGTCGCAGCCAAATCATCTGGTGGCCGCACATGAGAACCACTGGTCTAGGGGCAAGAGCTTTGATCTAGCGATCACGTGAGTTAGGTCAGATTTCATTGAAAAAAAGATCTTGGCCATTGGAGTTGTTCTCGACTGATTCATAAATCATTTATGACTTTCATATTTAAAAATATTTGGCGCGTTGGCATGTTTTCTATAAATCATTGAAAAATAAAGGACTAATTTTGATTAGCTATTTATAATAGTTACTGATTTTTATCTTCGGCTTAAAATTGCGTAAGGCGAATCCTATATCAAAGATTTTTTTTTTTGTACGTATTATACTAGCATTTTTGCTAACAAACGTTTAGTGCTGTGTAATTTAATTCGTGTGCTTATTTAATTTCACTAAACGAATTCTATCGACGGAATGGTCAATTTCCATTTTGCGCAATCACGCACACGTCTGACAAAAATCGCGCGTAGCAAAATTGCGTCGGTTCGGGCAAGTCAGCCCGCATACAAATCACATCACGCACACGCGAGGAATGTCCTTTTATTTTTTTCTAACATGCATTTGCTTTTCATTCATTTCGCGCTGCCTGCTAATCACTCTAAGTGGCGTCATGAATAAGTCATCGGGGCCGAGGAGCTGGTGTCCAAGCGAGCGCGAAGCACCCAGCCCACCTCGCCTCCGTGCGCACTTTCGGTTTCCGCGCCGTCCCACCGGGAAATGCATGCAAATTAAACCGAGTAAACCATTCACAGTTCGGTCCCAATTTTCTATTGTTTAATGTGTGCTGCAAATTATACGCTCAGGGATTATGGTAATGGAAAATATGACGCAAAGTGTCTTCTCTTCAAGAGATGAATAGAAATCTTGAAGGTTACTAGAGCTTTGAGTATTTGTATATGTTACAGTGAAACTGTATTCTCAGTGAAAATGTATCAAGTAATAGATTTGTATGACAACATGATTTCATTGGTCACAATCATTGAAATTATTGGCCCAAGTCGATGATTAGCCGGCCTAAAATTTTGGCTAGCTTCAATGAAACTAAATCAGCAAGTTGTCCCTTTCATAAAAAGAGAACCAAAGAAAAACACAGACGTACATAGGGTTGAAGATAGGGCGGTCAAATTTAATATCAATGACGCTTGGAGAAGAATATATTTTCACTGTAACATATACAATATTATACTTATACCTTTCATAATATGTACATATTGAGAAGACCTTTATTCCGGCTCCCTCGTAAATCGAGAAGGAGCCTCCTATCCGACACTCAGAAAGAGGGATTTTGGGGACGGAGTAGGAGAAACATGGCACTCTTATAAAGAAAAGACGATCTCAAAGCGTTATGTGGTTGCGGTTAGCATCCATTATTTAATTGTTTATAGTTTACACAGACGTTATACAACACACAAATATTACGATAGCGAAGAAGATATCAGGAATTTGACGCGAATTTAATTCTTAGGGAGAGGATTAGGCGCGTGCATACTCCAATGCCGTCCAATCTCTCACTGCTGTATGAAAACAAACGGTTACTTTAGAAAGAAAAACAATGGCCGTTTCAAAAATCGTTAACACGTGCGCCCGCCGATAAGGGATGATTTATCGCCTAATGAACTTTTTATGAAGCTCATGCAGTCGGGCGTCAAACGAGATAAGCAATTTTATTTATGGGTTATTGCACTTAATATGAGATACCGTGCACTCGAAGTGACACAGCCAGAGACATTTGGGAGCGAGCCGCCCGTATTACAAGAATGAATTTATTATCCTGATGTCTTAAACTCATTGACTGAGGCGAACAAAAGATCGTTCGAGAGAGTGCTGATGTCCTACCATACTAGGAGGTGTCAATATATTTTTAGTACTTAATAGTGAATTCTTGAATTTTGTATAAATACGTTTGTATTGATGTATAACTTCTTTGGCTCCGGACTTAACTTTACTCGATGCAGTGGTGTATTCTTCGTGTTATTCCTCTCGCTTCGTACCTCTACTCCTTCAATTGTTTCCTTCGGGCCTCAAAATTCCTTAGTAATCACTAATGATCCTGGGACGACCGGGCCGCAGGGGCCACTGAATGCCTCGGTATGTTTTTGTTATTATTTGTGCCCGTAAGTTTTCATCGTTTGAAGGGTTTATAAGCATTGACTGTGCTGCAATTGTTGTATTACTTTCTCGTCTCATTCTGATTGATCAGTTGTTCTCACAAAAAATTTGGCTGTTTCCGTATTAGGAACATAAGCTCTCGAACGAAAATGTCCGGTGGCTGCACCAAATTTTGGTGTCAAATTTTTGTCAAAAAGACCTAAACATGTATGTATGTGGTTGAGTTTTTGCAAACTAACAATTCTTGATGCACAATACAATGCATATGAAATATTCAATTTTCAGTGTCATTGTTGACAAATTAACTTGTTAAAATATTTTTTCATTAAATATCAATATTAACTATGAAGCTCTTGGTGGCCGCACATGAGAACCACTAGATAGATTCTCAATATTAGTAAAATCGCGGTCGATAAATAAAAATGTTGCCATTGACGGGTTCGAATTCCATTAACGACAGTTTCATTCACAATACTCTCGATGGATTCGGCGGTAACTTTGGGAAAGTTCATTATACATGAAATTTAAAATACCTTGTTTAATTCCACGTCAGACATACTGTTAGTCTGAAGATGCTTCTTAAACAGACGAAACACGTGTCGCTGTTGTAATAAACAATGAGTTCTGTGTTCGAAGTCGAATGTATGATTGTCCGCTGGAGATTTATGTCTCTTTTATACTTCTTATACAAATCTCAAGCTTCTTGGCATATCTCACATAAACAATTCAAAGTTGTTCCACCAAAAGGTTATATTTAATAAAAAGGTTATATTGAATATTATATAGTATTCAATTTATTAATTATCTTCGTCTTTGTGATCTAAGTCTTCTTCATCAATACCTAAGCTACGTCATACGTCTCGTTTTAGGTTTTCTACTACCACGGACATATTTATACATTTATAACTTTGGGACGTGAACCTATCCTTTCGTAGTTTTTCGTAAATATCTGCCCTAGCGACTAATAATTTTGCGATATTTAAATAAAATCACCGTACCCAAAAACAAGTTTAATTTATTCGCAGATTATTATTTATTATTTCCTGTTTTTATAACCCAGTGAGTATCGAATGAAGAATTTTTAAAGCAGCGCTAAGTGGCACATAACTGGCTTGTTCGTGGAATTTGGGACTTGTTCAGATATTTTCCTCCTACTGAATGTGTAGGTAAAGAACCAATATTTTGACACGGCTTGCCAGATTTTAATTTAACGGCAATTTTCAACTGTAGAAGTTATCTTTACTTGGCTTAAATTACGTATAGTCGCAGTGGCACAGTTAAAAATATGAATTACTAGTATTCGAACCCGGCTTCGCTCGGACCAGTTTGGGGTTATGTTCACCTCGGCGCGTAAATTCAAACGGGCCAAGTTGAAACAACTGGCAACTTAATGACCAACAATGCATAAGGGAATACAGACCCACAAACATACATACGCCGTTTCGGTTTTATATATAAGATATTTTGGTTCATATGAAACTACTCGAGTACTCGAGTATTTTGTAAAATGTACTACTCGATACTCGAGTAATTGGAGTCTCTACACACACATTGATAACGAAACAAATTTACCGTCGAAACTTTCGCGAGCGAAATCAATTCGTTTGTTTGAACTTGCAACAACAATGCAAAAGGGAATTACAGACCCACATACATACATACGCCGTTTCGGTTTTATATATAAGATTGTAACTAAACTTGGGCCTCGTATAGCACGGTTATATGGCTCCACAAAAACGTCGTGTAATACAAATCCATGTTATACAAGGTTTGAAGTATATACAAAATTAGGATTAATTAAAAAAAAATATCGAAATTTTTATTTTACTTTATTTTTTTAAATAAGCAAACTTTATATATTTACTGAAAGAAACTTTAATAACATAATATACCATTCATTCATCATCGCTATCACTTAGAATTCTATATGTTGTACTCTTTTTCGAGATCGGTTGTGAGTTTTCATCATCGGAGGAGGACTCTGGATTTTGTGTGGTTTTAGCATTCAAAAAATTCGTTAGTAAGCGTTTGTCTGCTTTGAGCTTATACATCTTTACATATTTCCTTATAAGGTTCCAAAATATTTTGTAATTCCCTCTTGAATTTTGAACTTCTTTCCATTATAGGATCATTTTCAATAAAAAAAAAATCTTATATAATAGCCAATTCCAAGCCGTCATTTAATGTTTTAAATGTGAAACATGTAGCTACTTCGCTGCAATTGCTTTCTAAGTCATTATTTGTGGTGGGTTCATCCAAAATTTCGACTAATTCTTCTTCGTTCGAACGTTCAATCTTCCAAAATTGTTTGGATATCATGAATATCCATGTCATAAAAACCTTCTCCACCAACACAACAGTGTTGTGTAAAACCGTGTTATACGAAGTCCAAGTGTAAATGTTTTTACAAAGCAACAAGTACGTGACATGTTAGTACGAGTAAATTCGTTCGCTTATAACTTTGCTCTTTAAAGTCCGACATTTAAATAATAGGGATATGGCATGCGCTCGACGAGACAATATGTCGTTAAATGCAATAGTAATTATTTTCGCTGCAATAATGACGCTCGCATGTAAATAAGCAAAAATAATAAGACTTGACAATCGACAATTAAATTAAATGTTTTACAAAAAGTAACCTCGTTGCCTACAAATTACTGTATGTATATTTATAATTATTGCTATTATTGCCTTTTCATAATTGATTACAAAGAAATACTCGCGTAAAAACTTGTTGATACAAATCAATCGCATGTATTTAGCTATACATACGTATATCAATTTTTTAAACGTCTCTATTCTGACCAAGGTTGCTGTTGTATCCATGAAGGTTTTCGTGAGTTATTACCATGTTTAAGTTGAAGACAGTACTCGATAGTTAGTAGACAGCCATTGCGTTATGGGTTAAATGTATTGAATTATAAAAATAATATAATATGGAAAATTTTTAATTTATACTTTTAATAAAAACTGGATTTTGATCCACACCATTATGCCATGTTATTTGTTGATGTTATTAAAAATAAAGACAGTCAAATTGATGGCACCATCTTGAAAGGAGCAAGTCTTAATACGTCGGATTCTAGGAAACATCAATTCGTTATACTAAACAAAACGTGTTTATGAAGCAGTCTCGTACGACAATTGAACACTATTGTTAAGTTATTAAATATAAATATGAAAAGAATGTTTGAACCAGATGACAGTAGAATATTTATATAGCACATACCTAGTCATCCAACGGACTTAATCTCACGAGAGATTCTTTACGAGAACTGTTTATTACTCTCTTTTTCGATGTGAGTAGGGATAGAAAGGAATATGACTTGAGGACAGGACTAGTGGTTAGCGAATTGCTCTGATTACGTCTCGTTTTTGCAATGGGGTGGGCGTTGGGAGTGGTATTTTAGTCAGCTTATACATCAATGTCTTCAAATATAACACAATAATTCGATTTAAAAAAAAACGGGCCGGACTCGAACTCGAGTCCGTGATCTCCGCAGCATATGATGTACAGATCAGGAATGGTTTCGCTCATGTGTATTTTACGTCAGTTGAAAATTTTTTCGAATAGCGAAATCGGTCCTGATCTTAACATAACATTACATTAGTGGAAGCAGTACGAACAAATCGTACTTCTCTTATTTGGCTTTCGGCTTAAAATTATAATATAGTCAAAGTTAAAAAAAAATATTTAACAAAAAAAAGGTGGCGTCAGCCCTTAGACGCATACCACAGAATTTATTGACTCGTCCTTGACTTGTCAAGGTCTCCTCCAGAGACGGTCTTCTCAAATAACCTACCTGACCCTCACTAATCCGGAATCTCTTGTTACCCACCTTACCTATATTTCATAAAATAGAATAGTAAAAAAGGCCTGATTTAATGGTCGCGCTCCTCGATCTCAATTTCACTTTATAATCGATTATGGGGCGTGCTGCGAGGGATGAGCGAATTCTTTTTTAAATACTTAAATTTAGAGTCGCTGTTTTAGATGTTTGGTGATATTTTGGAGATCTCCGTAGCCGAGCTTCTATGATTGGTTCATTCTGTTAGACAAGATTAATCCGTCTATATCAGCTCTTTAGAGCAGTGCTTCTCATGTCGGTCCCTGTGGTCTAGTGGCAAGAGCTTTGTCCTACCGATCAGGGGGCCCTGGTTCAATTCCCGGCAAGGTCAGATTTCAATTGAAAATAGAGATCTTGGGCTGGGTGTATGTTATTTATCGTTGATTTTGTGCACAACTAATTCATTATTTATCATCGAGTTAATCTAGTATGACTTTCACAATTGAGAATATTTGGCGCATTGGCGTAAGCTATACTGCCAAATATTATTTTCTTTATATGTATGTGTGGCCACCAGAAGAATTGGCTGCAGCCACCTACAACTTCATTTTAAAAAAATGTCGTTTTACTAGTTAATTTATCAACAAATACTTTGAAAATCGAAAATTTTGTGTGCAATTAATACCAAGAGTAAACTGTCAAGCATGTTTAGGCCGATTTGACAAATTTCAAACACAACAGATTCAAAATAAAAATTTGGTGCGGCCACCAGACATTTCCGTAGGACCACGTATATTTGCAATGCTGCCACAGGACATTTTTACGTGAGAACCACTGCTTTAAAGTCAGAGAAACCTTATTGATAATTCTCTATTTTTCAGGAGAAGCATAAAACAGATTTCAACATTAATCAATGTTCTTCTTCTTGTCTTGTATTTTGGCAACTTTAATAGGGACTTGGGCGTTAGCCTAATCCCCTTCATCTGTAGGGCTTCGTGTTGAGAAGAAATCTGTGCAGCCGTTTCGGCGCTGGCTTCGGCTGGCGTTAGCTGGCTTCTGCGGCAACCGGTAGGCTTGGTAATCATGGTGAAGATGCGAGGATGGAGATAATGCTTTGGTCGGGGCTGTTGCTGGCGGTCGGATGATGATAGTGGTCGAGTAGTTGTAGAATCTTGGCAACCATTGTAGTCGCACGTGTAGGCTTGCTTCAGTCTGAGTGTTCCATGCAGATTATTCCTTAATAAGTCATGTTTGGTGTAAACACTCAGTTTCGGCTGGTGTAAACACGCAGCTTCCACGGCGAGAGTGGAGGCTAGATGATCGGGTTTTCTGGCGGTCGAGGGTGATGTATAGATAATGATGTTGATAGCGGTAGAGATTTTTCTGTGATCGGGCTTGCGGGTCGTCGTAATTTGTTGTAGGATCTTGGCAACCATTGTAGTCGCACGTGTAGGCTTGCTTCAGTCTGAGTGTTCCATGCAGATTATTCCTTAATAAGTCATGTTTGGTGTAAACACTCAGTTTCGGCTGGTGTAAACACGCAGCTTCCACGGCGGCAGTGGAGGCTAGATGATCGAGTTTGCTGGCGGTCGAGGGTGATGGGTAGATAATGATCTTGATGATAGCGGTAGAGATTTTTCTGTGGTCGGGCTTGCGGGTCGTCGTAATTTGATGTAGGATCTTGGCAACCATTACGGTCGCACGTGTAGGCTTGCTTCAGTCCTGAGTGTTCCATGCAGATTATTCCTTAATAAGTCATGTTTGGTGTAAACACTAGGTTTCGGCTGGTGTAAACACGCAGCTTCCACGGCGACAGTGGAGGCTAGATCGTCTGGTCGGATTTTGTGATGATCGGGTGAGTGATGGCAGCCAATAACAGTCGTTCGCGGCAGTCAGTAGTCATGTAGAGTGTTACTACCCCGTACGGTGTGCAGCATAATCGGATCGCTTACACTAAAGACGGGGGTTCCCAGGCCTCGGCAGGAGTCCCGACGGCTGGGCGATCTTCTGGTATGTCCGGATCGCGGTCTGATCGAGGTAATGTCGGTCGGGTGATGATGATGATGATAGTATTTGTGATGATCGGGTGAGTGATGGCAGCCAATAACAGTCGTTCGCGGCAGTCAGTAGTCATGTAGAGTGTTACTACCCCGTACAGTGTGCAGCATAATCGGATTGCTTACACTAAAGACGAGGGTTCCCAGGCCTCGGCAGGAGTCCCGACGGCTGGGCGATCTTCTGGTATGTCCGGATCGCGGTCTGATCGAGGTAATGTCGGTCGGGTGATGATGATGATGATAGTATTTGTGATGATCGGGTGAGTGATGGCAGCCAATAACAGTCGTTCGCGGCAGTCAGTAGTCATGTAGAGTGTTACTACCCCGTACAGTGTGCAGCATAATCGGATTGCTTACACTAAAGACGAGGGTTCCCAGGCCTCGGCAGGAGTTCCGACGGCTGGGCGATCTTCTGGTATCATGTGGTCGCTCGGTGTCTTGGTGTTGGTGATGATAGCGGTCGTATGATGATAACGGTCGGATGATGATGATGATAACTGTCGGATGATGATGATGAATGTATCTGGGTTTGGTCCGGTGAGCTGTTTAAAAACAGCTCACCAGTCCCAGAATACTGGCAGTTGTGAAATCGGATTTCAGCTCAGAGAGGTGTTCACACGGCGAGAGTTGAAACGAGAATGCAATCAATGTTACCTATTTTTTAGTACATAGATACAAATCATTCGAATTGTTTTTTGATTATATTAAAAGTCAATGCTTTGGCTTTCTGATATATTTGTTAAATATAAAATAGTAATGTATTCTAATGTGTTGTTCAGTGGAGCTACGAAAAAGAAAGTGATTTTAATTGATACGTATTGAATTTTATTCGTATGCACTTGTCGTATAATATGTTTCTTTGACACAAACATTACTTCACATAGTATTTTGTATCTAGGGGCATACATAATTCAAATCCGGTGAAAATCGACGTCGATATACAATATATATTTTTAAGTACATGCTTAAAATAATAAGCACACAAAACGCAGAGTAGAGGTCTGCACGGGCTCGGGTTTGGCCCGCGGGCCGGGTCGGGCCGGGTAACGAGGGTTTTGATCCGGGCCCAGACACACAAAAAATATAACAAAAATCGGGCGATTTCCGAATGAGCTCACCATTATCGTAAATCTAAATTTAATACTATAATAAACTTCACGTACTCGTTACAGTCATCTTTTCGACACCTTGTTCGTTATTTAAAAACACTATTTTCACTTATAAACACATCCATTCGATAGAACAACACTTATTGTTCTCGGTTTATTGACTGCTTACACCACAATATTATTTTTTAATGGACACTCTTCTTTTTTCGATGGTTTCGGCGGTAACTTTGTGGAAGTTCATTTTAATATAAAATTTAAAATAACTTTGATTATTCCACGTATTGTGTAACTAACTGTGACACGTGTTTCGCCTCTTTCAGAGGCATCTTCAGACTTACTATCGCAAAGTTTGCTTGATTAATGAAGCAAGATAAATTATAACATTTTAAATTATGACATTACAAAATGGATTACGGGTTTGGTGGACAGTCTTCTGTTGAGGAGTTTGTACAATACGCATAATAAATTTCATATGATCCTGAATTTAGTACTTGTTAAATGTATTTTGAAAAACTGCACACACGATAATCGGTCAGTGAATTTTGATTATTTTTAATTTTTATTAGAAAAAATCGGGTTTTTTTCGGGCAAGGATGAAAAATGTCGGGCTCGGTTCGGGTTCGGGTAAGATTTTGGAAATGAGCCTCGGGCTTGGGCCGGGCCGGGTTGGAGGTTTTCGGGCTCGGGCCGGGTAAAATTTCAAAATTTCGGCCCGTGCAGACCTCTAACGCAGAGTAACATAATGAGTGGATTGTTGAAAAAATTGAAGCCAAATAACTGAAGTATAATGAATGCTTAACTGTTGCTTTTCGCGCATGTTTGGAAGTCGGATTATTAGCGGATAAGTGTTTTTTCAAGCTTTGAATTATTGCTTTGTCTATTCTACCGCGATAACTTTAAATACAGCTTATGTTAAGAATAAATAAGACATGCTATAAGCAGTACATTCGAATCAATGACGTATAAACGCAGAGTTAAATTATTGTGATGTTTATTATGTAAAATTTGTCGCTAACCCAACGATTCAATGCAAAGTGAACTACCATTGTTCAAAGCATTTCCGATGGCGGTATTTCTTATAGTTATACATAGATCAACGTTCGTGAGAGTAACTCTACCACACACGCCGCGATCAAAGGGTTGATCCGACTTCCCTTTCGTTATCTTTTTTACAGTCTTTTTTTGGTCCATTGAAACTGAAAAAGGGTTAATAAAAAGTCGGACATAATGAGTGGATTTGTTTGTTGGGCTTTTTGTGTTCATGCTGTGATTTACTTGTCGATTTAAAAAGGGAAAAGAAAATAAGTAAGAAATGCTCGCAGGTTTTCGTTGCATTCTCTCATTTCCACTAAAAATATTTTTTATCTTTTTTTCGTGTTTTAATTTGAATAATAATATGTAAGATTATGTATAATTAATTTTTGATGTTTTGAATCTTCATGGAATGTTAATTAGCTTCTGCGTAAATTAATAAAATGTATATATATTTAAATATTATTGATATAAAATGACTACGGATTCCATACATATCTTTCGATTCGTAAAACCAGTGGTGATTGTGTATCTAGAATCTAGATTCTGGATGACCATCGCAAAATTATTATGCTCACACGAGGAGCTATGCGATACTGGTATGGACCTGTGAGGAGTCGAAACGGTTGATTCCTCTTTTTGGTACTAATCGTGTGTTTGCAATTGTATTGAATTCAAATACAAGCCATGTAAATCTACTTATGATATATATGTCACAGTGAAACTGTATTCTCAGTGAAAATGTATTCTTCTCCAAGCTGTCATTGAATTTGACCGCCCTATCTTCAGCCCAATGTTTGTCTGTGTTTTTCTTTGGTTCTCTTTTTATGAAAGAGACTACTTACTGATTTTGTTTTATTGAAGCAAACCAAAATTTTAGGCCGGCAAATCATCGACCAGTCGATTGGGCCAGTAATTTCAATGATCGTTACTAGTGAAATCATGTTGTCATACAAATCTATTACTTGATACATTTTCACTGTATCATATATATTAGATAACTGTTCCTGCATCATGTTGTATAACATTGCACGGAGAAGATCGGTCGAACCAGGTACTAAGGTTACATGTGGCTTATTTAGCTACCTCATCTTGTAGATTCGTTTATAATTTAGAGAAAAGTGGGAAATGAAATACACTTGAAGTTATAAACAACATTACACACGTGTCAATAAGAAGACGTAAAGATTCTGCCTGGAAAGTAATCATAACTAGAATGCAAAAATATTGAGCAGGAAAAAAGGTTTTACTAAAGATATTGTTTTTCGCAACGCAAATATCCAGCTCGGTATATTAAAAGCCACAAAAAAAGGTCTAGAAAGATTCTCTCCACAAAACACCTGTCCTGTCGATCCTCGGCGTGATTCACCTACATTCCTTTGCCCCACACAGGTAGACGGAGGTTTTTTTTCGTTTTCAATCTTATGTCCCGACGTGAAATAAAAACAGCTGAAGAAATCACCTGGAGCCATCGCCGTAGCCGAATACGGCGGCTCTTTTGTCTACGCAATACCTTCGTCTAACAATAAAAGGAGAAATTTCGTTCCGGATATTTGTATTGAAGTATTTTTTTGTCTCGTTTTAAGACCGACGATTATTACGAACTAATTCAAGTGTTCTTAAATGTGAGACTTTGGTCGTGGAGTCGTGGAGTCGGGGCTTTTTGGTCGTACTCGGAGTCGGAAATTTTGAAAAGTTTGAACTTTTTATTTTTGCATATAATATGTCAAATTTGGCTATAGGCCGGATTGGTAGGGTTGATATATAATTGAATACGCATAAAAAGGAAAATTAGGAAAAAAAAGAAACTACCAGGGCTGTGGAGTCGGTCAAAAAAAGTTCGACTCTGACTCCAGCATTTACCAAAACTCCGACTCCGACAAAAAAAAAGTATTATTTTGTCAGGTTTTTTTTTCTTCTCCCTCCGAAACAAAAAATAAACGAAAAGAAAATAAAAAAAAAAAACAATAAACCAATCGCACAACAATCGATAAAGATAAAAAAAAAACAATGAGAAAAAAAAGTAAAATTATAACCACCTATAAATATTAAATATGTATGTAGATAGCGAAAATGCGTATTAAAATGAAATATAAAGCATGATGTGAATTTGAGTGATTGATTTATAGTTTTAGATTCGCCGTTGTGAATTATAAATTACCAATAATTACCATTCTTTTCGATTGGCATTGTGCATGCTACTATTGCAAAATTGTTCGCTGTTGTGTGGTTGATTTAAAATTCAACTTACATATATCATTGCAATTAGATTTATCTATGATTCCGTCATCTTCTAGAACGATTTTCCCGCTCTCTGCCTGCTAATTAATTACGAATGTTCACATAAAATGTATTGCATCATCAGCTGCTGGTGTTTACCGCACATTTATCGTGATTAGTAAAAAATATTAATAATTTTCCATATCGCAGTGGCAAAGTTGCATTTATACCAGATCGTTTACTGTTTGTATCAGATTAAAAACAATAATGACACTCTCATCCCGAGCTTTCAAAAATTAAAGTAAAACTTACCACTCTTAAGGCCAATGGGTCTGGCCGGGAAGATTCTGTTAGCCAGATCCGTGGGCCAGTACCTCAGGCCGAGCGCAGGTATAAGTCTGCATTAACTTATAATCAGGGCTGTGGAGTCAGTGTAAAAAAGTTCGACTCCGACTCCAGAATTTACCAAAACTACGACTCCGACTCCAACATTGACCAAAAACACGACTCCGACTCCCACCAAAAAAGTTTAATATCGTCACTTTTTTTTGCCTAATTTTCATAATTATGTATATTCAATTAAATTTCAACCTAACCAATCAGGCCAATAGCCAAATTTGACATATAATATGCAAAAATAAAAAGTTCTAATTTTCAAAATTTCCGACTCCGAGTGTGACTCCGGCCAAATCGCCGCGACGACTCCGACTCCGACTCCAGAGTCCTGCTTATAATTGAGGATTTCGACTGAAAGGGTTGATAGAATTTCAAAATCAATTTTAATTCCTTCTTGAGTTTTGTCTTTCACGACGAGGTTTTCGCATTTCGATATTTTCAGGCATTTCAAGTGCAGAAGTATTGACAGTTGAACGGTCAGTTTGACGCTTCAAATTTGAAATAAATTAATAAATTTAGTGTTATATATTTGTATGCGAATAGCAGACACAAACGCATCGAACTTTTGTGCGACTTTTCTCTATCCTAGATACGTTTATTGTTAACCAAGACGTCTATATGTACATCTATAGCCCATAAGACGTATATCTATAGCCCAGAAGTCATGATCACATGTTATAATATTGCAGGGTCAATTTATATAATAAATATTCTAATTAAAAACAAAATTCGGATGCTACCAGTTTCTACAATCCTTTATTTGTGCGATTTCAAAGTAATGCGGTTTTTTTAATGCATTTTTAAAAAAAAATATTTTAGGACAATTTCAATGTACGTAATAACGTAATTAACAGCGCGTCGGTCACATACTGTACGTAAAAAATCCAGTGTTTCCCTTGTTTATTACAATATGACCTTGACACGTGTGTCCTTGTACATGTTATATTCCCATATAAACCTTTTCCGCGGAACACATATCCGCACAGAATAGGTTTAGGTGTATCTATAAGAACGCCGCCGCTGTTGAAAGATCATTCATTAATCGAAGGTTGCTATTTTTTATATGCTTTACGATAGCTTTGCTGTAAGAATTGATTTTTTATTAAGTAATCGATTAAACACCAATAAAATATCTCGCATTAATATACAGATAATCTTTTTACGAGTAAGTGGACATACAATAGAATACGAATTACTTACAATCACTTGATGGAAAATTTCTGCATCGCATTCTTGGTGCTGGTACTTAACGGCTTACAGAGTATTTAGAGCATGGGTGGCCAACCTTTTCAGCAGCCGGGCCAAATTTTAGAAATGAGATTTCCTACCGGGCCACACAACAAAAACTTTTTTTTTATTGATGGCAAACAGGAAATATATAGTTTTTTTAAGAAGATATTACAAAAATGAGAGTCAAACATATTTATTATATTAGAGTTACGCAATAAAAAAAATAATCAAAATAAATTTTAGTGAGTCGTCTGATTTTGTTTGTCAGAACTAAGTTCATTAATGTTCATAACTATTGATGTTGTTGCTACACGCAAACAGTTTTCCAAATGCTCATCAGCGATTCGTGTTCTGTAAAAGCTCCTGAACAGGTTGTGTCCTTAAGTGGATACAGTGCCGCTAATTCTTCTATTTTGTTCAGATAACCATCAACACCCCTGATAAAAATCGCCATTAGGTGCTAGAACATAACATATGAACTTGGATTATCTTCTCCAATTATCTTCAATATGGTTTTTAATGTCGTCGACACGCCTAGTCATAGTTTGACGTTACATGCTTATTTTTGAGAAATTTACTTTTATAGAAAATTGGTTTTATGTACACTAAAAGAAAAAAATGTTTGCATAAGCTCCGCGGGCCCCGCGTTGGCCACCCTTGATTTAGAGGCTTATTTTACGAAAGCCGGTTTGCAGATTAAGTTGTCGATATGTATTCTTTTTACATGGAATCGATCAATGGTTTTAATTCCTGTGTTGTTATTATTCTAATCCATAACAGCCGAAACAAAAATTTGTTGCTAGTCTTCGTTTACTCAAACCAAGTATGACAAAGAGGACGAGTGAAGGAATTAGGTTATTTGACTATTTAATTTAGTTGTGTACAGTTTTATCGTTAACGACACGGGTTTCGCCTTTCGGCATTTTCAGGCATTTCAAATGCGCAAATAAACATTGAGACGACCAGGGTTTCTTACTCAATCTGACATCGACAGACAGCATCCTCCATAGCGTTCGATGACGGAAATTAGGAACAGGATGGGAAGAGATACCTCTTGTAAAGATTTCAATCGGTATTATCTTGACCGCACTCTATCCGAGAGTGGGCTAATTTATTGCTCAAATTACATATACAAAAAAAAAACAGATACAACATTGCAGTCGAAACTACACACATGTAATTTCAGTTAAAACTATAGGATTTTAATCGCGATTAACAAAACGTAAGACCAAAACGATTATATTGAGACTTCCTGCCTGTCCGGATGCAGGAGGCGACAGGTCTGTAGGCTTTGGATGAACGATCACAACTGAGAGAGCATTAGACAGGCATATTTATACCCTACGATTCTAGTGTCGATAAGAGCTTAACCAATCGACGCGAAGCTGTCGCGAATCAACTGAACGAGAGACGTCGTTTGTAGATGTCGGTTACAAGATTTTAGTGAATTTATTTGCGTTATATTAATCGTTTAGGTCTTATTATCATTGATTGAGGTGATAATAAGATCGTTCGAGAGAGTCCTGATGACCTACAATATCATACGGTATCAACATGAACTGACGCTTAGTTAACAGTTTGTCAAATTTTAAATGAGCAACTCAATCTTCCAAACTCACCATTCTTATACCTCTTTCAATGAATATCATTTACTTTTGATTAAAACACTTTAAATAAATCAATTCTTTAATAATAGGTCGGATGAAACCCACGAACTGTATTCGTCGGCATTTCCATGTTTCTTACAATCTGGTCATTAGTATTTACGATAATGCATTGAAAATACCCGATAATTTTAATTTACCTACAAAATTCATTGAAACTTATTTACATAAAAAAATTCGCTGTTTCATATAATTTATGTTTATGACAATTAAACTTAGTGGCTAACTTTTATTTTTAGATATAAACTGTTTACTAAGCGTCAGTTCAGGTTCATTCGTGGACTTAAAATGCATGAAGATGCCGAAAGACGAAACCCGGGTCGATAGCGACAAAACTCATGGAAAAGTATAAAATTCAAATTTTACTATTTAATGTATTTTCTTGCAAACATTTCGTCGAAAATCAGAACACCACCAGTACAGTCAGCTCCGACTTACGACGGAGACACAAAACGACCCAATTGATCCAAAAACGTACCAAAATTTTGGTCCTGCCAACTTTTGGCATCTGACGAATAAGATGAGTAAATTAAGCCACTAATTATAGAATACCGAATGATTTTTCCAGTATTGATTTTACCTTGACTGTGGTAATTATTATTATATTACTTAAAGTACATATTCTGAAATAAATACCACTAATACGGTAAGAAAAATAACAATGTACATATTTTAGTTCTACATAAATTTTATATATTTGTTGATAGCTATTTCAGCTTACGCTTTCGTCAGAACTATGTCTAAAACGTGTATTAGAGATAGCTTATATACCTTTGCTAGACAGGGTGCACCGTATATCCTCTCTTTCTTTTTAAACCATACCAACCATGGAAGAATTTAAATAAGTTTAATTTATTGGTGCAAAAGATAATCTGGGTATTTTTGGGCTATTTTTATCGTGTCTAACCATTTAAAATCTGCAAAGTCTTAAGTGCATATATTTTAATTTTTAAATTGTTTTTTAGTTTATTGCATAATAAAGGTTTTAAAAGAGGTGAGGCAATATAAGTAATCTGATCGTTAAGAATAGCTATAAGAAATAGCTATCAACAAATATATAAAATTTATGTAGAACTAAAATACATTGTTATTTTTCTTACCGTATTATAATGGAGTTCTACCAAGTAAATGCCTACTCAATCAATAAATACCACTAACGTACCACGCACTTTTTATGTCTATCATTTCATTATTTTTTTGTATTAAATTCGACTTACGACCATTTCTACTTACGTCCTAGGTGGTGGAACAGAACTCCGTCGTAAGTCGAGAACTGACTGTACTGAAAACATAAGCCTAATCAGTATTATCTATAATCGGTCGAGTTGTTGGCGACTGCAATTCCGGCCTAAGTAGAACACCATTTTTAAGCGCATGCAGTTAGTCAGTAAAGCGTTAAACTGTGTTAACGTTCATTAATTATGAAATTTTCTTCATATTTGAACATGTATGGAAGTAAATTATTCCCTCGCGTTTGTTTGTATGAGTGATATTATCTTTGCCGAGTGACGCGTGTGTGCTCACACAGTGCATAATGAATGAAAGAATTTTTTTCTATGAAAATATTGCACATTGTGTGTCAATCAAACGTATGCTTGGTTTTTTTTTTATCTATCTTTAATTAAACGTTGCACGTAATCGCAGACGGCTGGTGACGGGGTGCTGAAAGGAAGTTGGCAAAACTATTTAAAACAGGGCTGTGGAGTCGGTAAGAAAAATTACGAATCTGACGTTTTTTTCCTACCTTTCCTATAGATGTGTATTCAATTGTATATATGAGTCAAAAAATCCGGCCTATAAAAATGGTTGAATCTTCCTTTGCACCCCCAAAAAGTTCAAGCTTTTCAAAATTTCCGACTCGAGTACGACTCCGGCCAAAATGCTAACTGAGATTTGAGTTGGCAAAAACTAAAAAGCCAAAAAAAGCTGGTCGTGGTAAGATATTTATCAATTACCATATCAATAATTTTCATTTATGTGTATTCAATTATATTGGTGGCCGATGCTGCTGATTCAGTTTGCCAATTTTTAGTTCACTTAATAGCATGGATAGACAGCCATTAGGTTTTAGATGCCATTCGCATCTTTTCAAGGGTGCCAAATCAGTTATTGGTTACTCCACAGCCCTGATCGGATTGAAAGGCATCACCAGCACCTGTGAGATGGTTCTTCCGACTCGATAAGAGTAATAATAAGTACAGTAAAACCTCATATAGCGCCGATTTAGGATCCGTGCTGTAGAAACCAGCCCTATAAAACAAAGACGATGCACGCATGCAAAGTTAGCAAAATCAATATACTTATGTAGAAAATTTTCCTACTTTTAAATGAATAACATGTTCTTTCAGACAGTTATATATCGTGTCACATATTTACG
This sequence comes from Himalopsyche kuldschensis, assembly GCA_028554975.1. Lineage (NCBI taxonomy): Eukaryota > Metazoa > Arthropoda > Insecta > Trichoptera > Rhyacophilidae > Himalopsyche > Himalopsyche kuldschensis. The sequence continues at coordinate 672,740 of JAHFWI010000028.1, forward strand.
AAATGTGCAATTTGACCTTAAATATGTAGTGTTTTGTAGTCAACTCTAGGTAGAGGGACTAGCCAATGCGCTGTAAAAAAATCGCTATAGGAGGGTTAACTGTATTATTATCTTGCATTGTTACTTGGATTGCGAAGTATGGCATAGGTGTATTTTTTTTCTTTGAAATAGATACTGCAAAATAAATATGTCGTAAACAAATATCTTTATTGTATGTTATTAGTCGAAGACATTGCGGGATTTCACCGTTCATTGGACATGAAGAGGTGGAGAACTCATCACCACAGATAGATATCTCGTTTTAGGAGATGGGAAATTGTCAGTGATATCTTGAGAGATAAAAATGTAGAACATCCATCATATTTGAAAAAAAATCCCCAACCGTTTATAGAATTGAAACAAACTAAAACATTTCATTTATGAAAATTAGTATTATTAGTTCACTAATATTTTTGTAACAATTGCATTAAAAATAATGGGCTGACAACACACCATTTAAAACGTAACAAATGTGGCATTTGAATATTTTCTTATTGATTCTAATAAAAGCTAACATGACAATCACGATCTTACATATTAAACAAAAACAAAAGGTGACCTTCATACGCTTGACTACTAAAGTTGACATATTATTATCATGATTTTGTTCAGGTATTTTCCATTCCATTTTTGGCTGATGACTAACTCGAATAATAATAAAATATTTTTCTTCGGATCAACCACTTCTGCCATGATGCTTTTTGATTCAAATTTGCAGCATATTCAGCTTTTCTACGAGAACTGCTTGTTACTCAGCTGCTCAAACTCCCTCTTTGGAGAGAGTAACGGTTTAAGGATAAGGCTATGACAGGAAGGTCCTGAATGGTAGGTGGGAATTTAAGGCATCATAGATATCCATAACTTCGAACAGAAATCCATTTTTCGATTGAAAAATTAATTTATGAAGCTGTCTTTACTGAGATACAAACCCGTGAGTATGGCAACCGAAGTCAATGTCGCAGTCTACTCAACCACACAACCTTCTTGTTCTATCTAACCCACGGGTTCCCAATCCATGCATGGGTCGCGACGGGTTTCTGTGGGGTCACAAACTTATACAGTCGAACTAAAAAAATAATATAAAATTTAAAATAACCTTGATTATTCCACGTATTGTGTAACTAACTGTGACACGTGTTTCGCCTCTTTCAGAGGCATCTTCAGACGTGTCACAGTTAGTTACACAATACGTGAAATAATCAAAGTTATTTTAAATTTTATATTAAAATGAACTTCCACAAAGTTACCGCCGAAACCATCGAAAAAACTAAAAAATATTCATTTTAATGCATTTTCGTTGATTTTTTTAATAACCGTATGAAAAATTCCTTTTTCAATTTGGCCTAGGAGGTCGCGGGTCAAATGGCGTTCATGAAAAGGGGTCACCATCCAAAAAAGGTTGGGAGCCTATGCTCTAACCTGTTTATAAAAAAGTCACGTATGTACAAATTGTACACATATAACCTTATTTTTGAACACCGACGATATGAAAATAAACAGCTGTGCATTCAATCCCTAGAACATCGTGTATCTTGACCACTCGGTTACGGCGATAGATCGTCAAATAAACACTTCAATTAAAAATCTCTGCAATAATAGCTTATTTTTATTTCCATCGTACATATTTCCATTCAATACACGCGTGCGCCTACATAACTGAGATTGTATAGCGGTCGACGAACTGTTTTGAAATCTGCCCCATCGCAGGCCGTGCTAATATTTTGTCTTGTTTTTTTTTTTGTCAACCCATCATCATCAATAATAATAACGTGTGCCTACTTATTCATTCCGTTCCGCGCCATGACATGACCTTAGGTGATTTAAATGCCGATGGACCACTTGCCGAAGACCAGGTCTTCGCAATAGTGTTTGCTGAAATGTGCTTGTGCAGTCGGCTCCTACTCGACCGGCATGATTGGTAAAACTAGGATCGCGACTGAAAAAATCAACGCTTTTATAAATACTTAACATCTACTGCCCGACTGTTAAGACAGGCGACACCTACTGCCACTTTATCTAAAATATCTTTCTTAATGTCAGTGTTTTTTTTAAATCATTCCCGCTCCCAACTTGGAGCATATGGACTCCTCACGGAGTTTATCTCAACATATGTTTTTCTACGAGAACTGCTTGTTACTCAGTTGCTAAACCTCTCTTTTTCGAAAAGAGTAGGGATGGAAAGGATACGAGGACTACTAGGACAGGACTAGTGATTAGATAATCGCTGTCACTATGCGTCGCTCTTTTGGACCGGAATCTGTGGGAACGGATTTTCAACAACACAAACAGCCATGCCTTTGAAAAATTTATCGACTGAAAAAATCCACTCGTACCGGGAATTGAACCCGGGCGGTCCGGTACGCAAGCCAACGAGATGTTTTTTTTATATCAATAGGCGGTAGATAAGCGCTCGCGTACGTGACAGCACTCACGATGATTGCCACAGTTATCAGAGCGGAGATTTCGTCTTTTTCATGCGCGACATAAAATATTAACACTTTAATTGAAACTATCGAATATGAAATATATTTATAAAGATGCATAAAGAGACGTTAAAACATAAAAAGAAAACATTTTTTCATTGCAATCTATTTCAATAAAGCACTACCGTTGGGGTATTTTTTAGACTCCCTTTCGGCTTATGAGTTCTTTTTTGGCCGCCGTCTTTCGAAGGTTCATCAAAGAAGCTTTTCATCTGTCACGAAATGTGTATGGTCGATAGTTAACGGTCTACTACAAAACGCTTTCGATGCCGTTGAATTTTGACAAACTTAACTGTACCCTAGTCTATATTGAAGTACTAAAATCAACTTTCGAAAATTAAAATTCCAGGCATAGAAAAATATCAATCATTGATAACCGTTCTAAAGCTAACGGAACACCGGTGTGTCGCATAAGAAAAAGCACTGACAGCTAAGAACTCACAGGTGGGCAACTATGTTTAAGGCGTCAAAAAAATACATTTCTCAAATTATCACATCGAATATCTATCCGACATCTCTTTAGGCTCACAAAATGAAAATAAACGTTTTAATTGTAATATTGAACAAAAAGTGTATAGAGGTTATCGGGGGGGTTAAATATATGTTTCAAACCAATTGAATAAATACAAATTATTCATAAAATCATAAGAAAATTTCAACAAAAATTCATTTTAAGATAGCCACTAGGGGTGCAATATTGACAATATATTACAAACTGTGTGTGACAACCCTTATCGAGGATTCGTTAATACGGTCTAAAAGCCATGTGGTATGGGAATTAACATGGGATTGCTTTCATAAGGGATCAAATACATCTAAGTAATAATTTTATTGTCCTTTTTTAAAATTTTTGTAAAAGTCGTAAAGCGTACAGGGCATAAAAGTGGGGAATACTTCTAGCTGGTAATATGTAGGTTAATATTCGAGTCGAGAGTGTGATAGCGATAAATTCCCCGTTGACGTTTCAGTGGGTTGTATTGATATCTCAATCAGGTGTTTTAAGCCGAGAGAGTATTTGTTACATATTTTTCCACTCACACCCGCGCTGCATTCAATGCATTCTGCGACATTGAATTTTCCATCTAGGGACAATTTTTTTGTTATTATATTTTATTATAAATCACTCCCACGTTTTTGGGCTGTAAAAATTAATTATATACACTACCTGGTTCGATTCGGCAGTAAATTTTATGTTGGCAAGTGTCGAAGCGTCAAAATATAATTGAAATTTACGACTTTAAAAAATAGTTCAAAATCAAAATGCAATTGTTGAATTAATATGAAAGTAAATAATCATTTGACTTGCATATAATAATTGTAAGGAAACGGATATCATTGATTACTTTAAACATAGCAAACAAAGCGTTTACTGCCAATTTATTATGGTATATGAAAGATTGGTATGGTATCTAACTGGCCATTAAAATGCATGATTTTATTAAACCACTTTACACATGATAAATCTTATATATAAAACCGAAACGGCGTATGTATATATGTGGGTCTTTAATTCCCTTTTGCATTGTTGTTGCAAGTTGCCATAAAAACGAATATGAAAGAAAATATGCTTGAATTTTTATCGGCGAAGACATTTAATCAAAATGTAATAAATTAGTCTTCTACTGCACTTTTCCCGGCTTTTATTATTAATAATAATGTTTATTATTTACGTGAAGGTATTATTTGACATTTCTTTGACAGCAAATTAGATTTTTTCCTTGAATTTGGACGTTTTAATGGGTGAGAATGGGGCTGTCATCAAAATAAATAAAGTTTGTGATTTTATTTTAACTCTATTTTGGATGTTAGATTTTGTGATATTATTATGTCGAATGATATAACATCAAATAATTATTGGTCGCTTAGTCCGAGCGACGCCGGGTAGCAATACTAGTATTCTATAATTGATGTATTAAGGTCAGCACCGGTTTCGCTCAAAGCGAGCATTTTCATATGTTGAAATGCATGAAGATGCCGAAAGGCGAAATCTTTGTCGCTAGCCAAAAAACTATATATTTGATATTCAAGTTCCATCAAACACCGTTAGTCGAAAACTTTAACGAACTTATACTAAATTAAGATGAAGTAACTAATACCAAAAATAAGTTTAAATATCGAAAAAAACAGACACGTTATTAGAACTTTCCTCGATAAAATATAATAAGTTACTACCAGGGCTGTGGAGTCGTGGAGTCGGAGCTTTTTGGCCGGATTCGGAGTCGGAGTAGTCGCGGCGATTTGGCCGGAGTCGTACTCGGAGTAGGAAATTTTGAAAAGTTTGAACTTTTTATTTTTGCATTTTATATATCAAATTTGGATTTTGGTCGCATTGATAGGGTTAATATTTAATTGAATACACATAAATAGGAAAATTAGGGAAAAAAGTGACGATATTGAACTTTCTTTGGTCGGAGTCGGAGACGTGGTTTTGGTAAATGCTGGACTCGGAGTCGGATTTTTTTTCACCGACTCCACAGCCCTGGTTACAACAGCTTAAATATATCGAATGTAAAATTATCATAATTTTTATATAAAATACTTGTTTTAATTTACAAATATATATTATATTTATTACAGTCCCGGTATTAAAATAAAAAATCCTCATTGCAAACCAGTCAATAATTAATAATTATTTTTACCACTTAACTTTTTTTGCTTATTTGTCAAATAATTCTAAAATTGACCTTTAAAATTCAAATTCAAAAATAGAATACGACAAAATTATATCACATTATTTTTACTGATGCAGCAGAATTATTTGTTATATGTTTTGTGTGACCTTTATCATGCAAATAGTCTTAAAAAAGTTCATTTCCGCGTGAAAACATATTTGTCGCAGCATGTTTCGATAACGGCAAACGCACGGCGGAAACTAGTTATCTACCTGCTCGCATATAAATAATTAATACCGTTAAAAATGTTGAAAATTCTTCACCGCGCGACCATTTCAATCTTCTCGGCTGCTGGACATATTTAGTACCTAGCGAGAAGCAGTATGCAAAGTCACCGTTCGCCAGGGCCTGCCAACACTTCACCAAACTACTATACGTATGAGTGCTAGGTTAAAAAAACACGGTAACCGGACAAATCAGAACATGACAATTCAGAACATGACGTTTCAGAACATGACAAATCAGAATATGACAATTCAGAACATGACTTTTCAGAACACGACTTTTCAGAACATGACATTTCAGAACATGACATTTCAGAACAAGACTTTTCAGAACATGACATTTCAGAACATGACATTTCAGAACAAGACTTTTCAGAATATGACATTTCAGAACATGACATTTCAGAACAAGACATTTCAGAACAATCGGCCTATCTACGGACACCGTCCGAGCGCGCTCGCTTTATAATATTGGGTTTTCACATACATATTTGTCTATAAAAAAATTACCAATTATGAATAGGGCTGCCACAACAACAAAATATCTGTAATTATGAGATCGCCGAAATTAAAATAAATGTTCACTAACTATTGTAGTTAGTTCGCGTGTATTTTAAAATTCATTCGTTGTGCTGGCACAAACATGTATATATATATATATATGTATGTGGGATCTGGCGGTGGAGTCGGGCAAAATAACGAAGGTTTTAGTTTTATAATACGTCTTTATTTATTAACAGTCTTAACACCGGCTTATTCTGGCGGAAAAAATATCATAACAAAAAAATCTTAAGATTAAAATTTACATTTATATAATATTTTTACATGCTTCTCAAATGTCGTATCGAGATCGACTTGCACAGAATTTTTATACACATTAAAAATTATTAATTATGTTGTTATTATTAATTAATAATTTTTATTGTCGATCTCGAGATAGGCCGATTGTTCTGAAATGTCTTGTTCTGAAATGTCATGTTCTGAAATGTCATATTCTGAAAAGTCTTGTTCTGAAATGTCATGTTCTGAAATGTCATGTTCTGAAAAGTCTTGTTCTGAAATGTCATGTTCTGAAATGTCATGTTCTGAAAAGTCGTGTTCTGAAAAGTCATGTTCTGAATTGTCATATTCTGATTTGTCATGTTCTGAAACGTCATGTTCTGAATTGTCATGTTCTGATTTGTCATGGAACCAAAAAACACACATAAGAAGTATCGTTGTATGACACTGTCAAATGAGGAGCTTGAAATCAAACATGCTCAAATCCAGTTCAAGTGTTTATGGAAGTACGTATTGAAAAGCTTAGAATTCCATTTTCAAACTCTCTGAAATCCTCATAGCTTCCATGTAATTCAATATCAAAATATGACTATAGAATCAAAACTGCCCAAATCCTGTTGAGTTTTGGTTTCATAAATGCCCAAATCGTTTCGGCGGTAACTTTGTCATTTTAATATAAAATTTAAATCGGCCAATGGCGTGTTTGCATTTGTCGGCCATGACAGTTCAGTCGGTAGTAATCCTGCCCACATTGAGTGAAGTTTTTTATGTTTTTGTGTCTGGTTTTGAGTGTTTTTTAAACTTGAATAATTTGTGACGGGGATGAGTTTTTATACGAAAAGTTTGTATATCTCTGTTCAGAGATGTGGTCATTTTTGATCCCAAGCTCCTCAAATATTTGTCTCGAGCAGGTAACCAAATATCACGAATCTTCATACAAAAATATCATACAGTTTTTTATTCCTTTTATTGCTAAAAATATGTATTTCACTATATTGATATTTCGGCGTGTGTGGTTTGCAATAACAACAATCGAAAGTAATTTTGTTGATTCTGCAATATAATGAAATGTAAATGTTTGCTTTCAATATTTTCGAACGCTGTAAAGACCAAAATGTTATGCTAAATCGCATTTTATACACATGGAATAATATGTATTCAAATGAATTCAGAAATTCACTTTTTTTTTGTTGACTGAGGCATCCATATTTGAATCTACTTAAATAAACACGAAGCATTGGCGAATTCTACATTTTTTTCCGTTGTATACTTTAACAATACTCAATATTACGATCATTAAAATCGCAAGTCAATTTTAAACGGCTAGTAAATTAAAATGTTTACTTTCATAATTATAATCCTTAACACCAGGGCTGTGGAGTCGGAGCTTTTTGGCCCGAGTCGGAGTAGTCGCGGCGTTTTGGCCGGAGTCGTACCCGGAGTCGGAAATTTTGAAATTTTGAAATTTTTTATTTTTGCATTTAATATGTCAAATTTGACTTTTGGCCGCATTGATAGGGTTGATATTTAATTGAATACACATAAATAGGAAAATTAGGGTGGAAAAGTGACGATATTAACCTTTTTTTAGTCGGAGTCGGAGTCGTGTTTTTGGTCAATGTCGGAGTCGAAGTCGTGGTTTTGGTAAATTCTGGAGTCGGACTTTTTTTCACCGACTCCACAGCCCTGCTTATTCCACATAAAATTTATTGGATCAGGACCGGTTTCGCTCATGTTATTTACATAAATACACTCAAGTGTAAAAATAAATTTATATATGAAACACTAAAGCTGAATATGTCCACCTCAATAGGCAGTGCATTGATTAACTCTACAGCCCTTGTGTCTGGTGTCTCAAATGACCTACGCGTTTTTACTAACTTCGATAATGAATAATCTAGTGAAATTCTTAGTATGCCAACACAGTATGGACTACGTACTAAAATAATAATATTTTGACGAACGGCACTGGATTAGTAAGTGTATTGATAAAATCAGGTACTAAAAATAATAAAACATTTTTAAGTACTTATTCCTCATAAAATTTATTGGATCAGGACCGGTTTCGCTCATGGCGAGCATTGTCAACTGATAAGAGATACAACGAAACAAGGTATGACAAACAATTGGTATTGCAACTAAGCAAATAAATTTATACAAAATACAAGACAAATAGACTATTATCAAAAAGACCTCTTAGCAATGCAAGCTATTACATCAAAAATTGATTTATATGAATAATCAGTAACAAAGTAATAGCCAAAATAAGTGCATTTAATAAATAAATCTTAATGTCTGTAATACATAATTATACGTGGAAAGTCCAGGAAAGAATGCTCAGTCAACGAAATAAATTCTGCGAAAAAATTTAAATGGACACAGTATCAATTCTTTCTAATTTTAATTCAAATTTGATGTGGAATAAGCACTAAAAATGTTTTATTATTTTTATTTTAATGCCGTTACACGAAGTATTGACAGTGGATACATTAAAAGTAAAATCAGATACGTTACGAGTTAAGTAGCTGCTCGAGTTTCAAGACCACTGTACTGAAATGACCGGGACAGAGATGTCAATGTTTTACTGCCAATATGTTTAAAGTTTTCTTTTCTGTGCGCCTGAGCCTTGCAAAGGTGTGACTAGATTTGCCAGGCCTTATGGAAGCGGTCACACAAGTGCATAATGACATTTGCTCGCTTAATAAAGGAAAATCACTTAACCTCTTAATGCGTGTTTGCTGAATGGCTTACTTCCGCAAGAGACACAACATATGTTCACGCTCCGTTGCTCAATCGATGCCGATGATGTGTCGCAGAAGCCGGAAAGCACCAAATCAATTGGCATTTTATACTTTTTATTATGCTTGACAAATTCGAATGAATGATACTATTTTAGCTCTCTACGTTATTCCATCTCTAGCTATTAGTTACCGACGAAGGTAGTAGTAGATCGTTGAATTAAGTTTAACGAACACATCGGCTAAAAAGCGTTATGCTTAATGCTAGGAGCAAACCTTCCCTAAAGAGTAAACTTCTCCTATATACAGCAATAATTCGTCCAATTATGGTGTACCCTTCACCAGTATGGGCTTTTGCTCACCAAAAATATCTGAAAATTGTTCAGAATATGTCATCGCGGCAAATATGTGATGCTCCACGGTAAGTGCGTGGTTCGCTGTTACATAGATATTTAAGAACGCCCACAATTCGCGAGTTCGTTCGTGAAACCACTAAAAAGTTTCACAAGCAGTGGGCCATCACTGTAACCCAACGATCTCTTGCCTGCAGGATTGTGACGAGGAGGAATAAGAGAATCATTATATACCCGAGTGCCATTCTTCTCGATGACTCTCAACTGGAAATGAAAAACAAAAAATAGCTGACCTCCTGAAATGTACTGCGATTGCGCCCTCCTATCAGCACCGATGGGAAGGGAATGCAAATTTAATATAAAAGCTAAACTTTGACGCCATGCGCCTTAGAACATGAATCTTCATCAAATAGAAATCTACAAAAACAAAACCGACAAAGGTAGCTTATTAGAAAAACTAACCGTTATTGATTCATTCATGATAAATATATATAGAGATTTTTTCCATTCATCTATTTATTATAAAAGTATGTATTTGATTAGTAATATTCTTCGGTTCCTCATTGTCGTGGCGCCTAAACTGTGTTGCACACTTGGCCGGTACGCTACCAACTTGCCCAATATCGCTGAATATTCTTAATACACCGGTGACTTGTCACAGGCAGGAAGACTGGACTGTCCTCGTTAAAATAATACCGTTTGAATATTATCTGAATGTAGTAAAAACACACGGTTTTCTTCATAATATTTATCACCGCTACGAAATACTCTTGCGCCTATGTGGCACACAATAAGTTGTAAGCTTTGCGTTTGTTTGTGTATTTTTAAATGTTCTTTTTAACTCGTGCATATGACACCGATATTTCGCACCTGCATACGATTTCCTTTTGTGGATGCGTTTATGTGATTTTTCACGTATTTTACAGTTATGTATTTTTGCTGTTATGAAAGACGGCACTCATATACTCCGTTGTAAATTAGCTCCATAAAGTCGTGGACTTGTTTGTATGTTGGATTTTTTAAAGATTCCTAACGAAAACCTAACACGATTTTGACAAAGTTAAAATTTACTGTTGGATGGTTTCGATAATGAACCCTCAAATAAAATTTTCTTAAGAACCATATCCGATCCAAATGTGCAGTAGCATATGAACTAGTAAAAGAGTTTATCTCGACATTATTTTTTCTCACTTTTAAGGTGTTCATTGTCAATACTCGGTGGAATGGCATTAAAGAAAAAATTATAACATATTTTACTTCGTATTCTACATTAGATTTATAAAGATCATGGCCAGTTCCGCTCGCGAGCATTATTCACTGAAAATATAGGGCTATTAGTGAGCGTTACAGCTTCTGTATAAATAACGCTGTATTTTTGTATTGCTTTTCATTTTATGCTCAACCGGTCATGATCTTAATAAATCTAATGTGGAATAAGTACAAAACATGTGATATTATTTTTTATTATAAGTTTTTCTATTAGACATGCTTGTCATTCAGTTGCTAAATCTCTCTTTCGAAGGGAGTATAGATAGAAAGGATAAGGTTACTACAGGACTAGTGATTAGCTAACTGCTCTCGCTACGTCCCGTTAATAGGTTCTGATTGGTGTGTGAAAGAATTTTATACAACACAGACGTCAAAGTCTCCGAACAGAAATCAATGATTGGATTGAAAAATGAAATTGCCCTGAATGTGATATTTGCTATTGCTCGCTATTTATTGTATTTGATAGGTAAAAAAATAATAAAATAAGTACTTATACTTTTTGTGGATTCTACGCTAACTTTGTGAAAATTAATGTGTTTTGTTAGTTGCTCTTTGAGAAGCATATATAAGCTAAAGATGATTCTCTGAAGAATACAATAAGTGGGAAAACAAGTAATGAAATTTAATTGTACAGTTTAAGTACTAGTAAATATACCAATGTGTCTTCATAAATTTAATTTAAAAAAATAAGTATTATCAACAGCACGCTGCTGAGAATTTGTATATTCTGTGTCACTACTGTATTGACAAAGTCCACTATTAACTGTGCTAAAAAGCACAGTACATAATACGATAGTAACGTCGCTGGCAAGTCAGCTGGCAGTGGCATGTCGCGCTGTCGTTTCACACACACACACAATGTCGATTTTTCCGTCTCTCGGGCCTCCCATCAGCACTCGTTTACGCCGACCCACATTTTACTTTATTTCCCGCCGTCTCTAATCGATATGTCGATTTTCCGAACATCGTTCTTTTATTGCATTGTCATTTAAGCCGCGCCATGAGTTCTATTGCAGGCGAAGGAAATATCAAAGCGGTACATTTTTTATGTTCGATTTTATCTATCGGAACTAGAGACTCCAATTCGAGTATACTCGACCATTTTTCAAGTACTCGATACTCGAATAATTTGAAAAATACTCGAGTAATACTCGAATACTAGTATTTTATAAATGAAGATTTATTTCCATTTTTTTTTTATAAACAGCGGACACAAAAATTGAATGCACTATATAATTCATTGCTTACTTTTAAACGGCATGTGTTTAATGGGTCGGTAACTAATTCAAGTTTTGTACAGTAAAATAAATAAATGGTCAGTTAATATTATTAACGGTCAGTTGTCATTGTGTCAGTGTGAATGTGGTCAGTTATTAAATAAAACGGTCAGTAATATATTTTAATGGTTAGTTATTTATTCAAAACGGTTAGGATTTCATTTAAATGGTCAGTTTTTTTAAAGAATGATTAGTTTTAGTTTGACAGCTTGTGAATTTTATTAAATATGGTCGTAATAGGAAAATTTATGACATGTTCTTTTTATTTTAACTGACCATTTATTATTTTTAACTGACCGTTTTAACTGACCATTTATCGAATTAGAAACTGACCAAATAATTAGTAGTCCTTTTAAACCAACGTCCACAGCAACTGACCATTTATCTACTGCGGGATTGAAAAAGAAAATTTCGAACCAAATTAAAATTTGAAATTTTTTGTCACCTATTATTTTTGATATACATATATGTTTCATAAATGTCTTTCTTTTACAGTTTTATCAATTAAAATTTTAATTTTGTTTTATCTAAATATATTTTTAAATTTAAAAAATATATTTGGCATTACAACTTACGCCAATGCGCCAAATATTCTGGTGGCAGTTAACTCGATGATAAATAAGGCTAGGACAGGACTAATCAGCGGTCAGCTAACGCAGCCCAAGATCTCATTTTTTTAAGATCGGATGTATGGGATTGAAAATTTTGTATCGAAGTCAATTTTAATGCTTTGAATAGGTTAATTCTCTTTTATCGAAGTATGTCTCTCAAAATTTTACTCGTGAATTACATTTAAACTTCAAATGAAAAATGAATCGCATAAATTTCATGCTATGGCGTGTTTATTCCTAAATGCGTTCCTCGTATTCGTATCGCAAACAAATCATAAATAATTATATAATATGCAATAATTATTAGGTTTTTCTAATAGCATACATAATAGCTCAGTTTTTTTTATAAGGCCTAATGCGTGACTTTAAAACAATGTATGATCCTTTCGCCTTTTCGGCATTCTGAAGGCTGCTTGTGTCATTATTCAAATTTTGTTGCCTTGCGGCAGATGACTTCAAATGCGAGCCGCGTTCCATTTTTGGACAGCACACATATGCCATTTTGATTCTTCAATTATTATTCAAATATTTCAAACGTTTTTGTCAGTAACTCACACGGTAAATGGGACGGAGAATTTGTGTCAAATTCGATTGCATATTATTGATATGCGATTTCAATACGGAAATAATTCAATATTATAATTTTAGTTGCCGAGTGAATTGCCGATGTAATTAAAATATCAAATTTAAATCGTTTAAATTTTGTACTTTTTCATGCGTTTTGTTAATAACGACCCGGGTTTCCCCTTTTGGCGTCTTTTCAAGTGCTTGAATGAACTTGAACTGACTCGAAGTACATAGTTTGTATCATAATATCAAATAACTTTGATTATTCCACGTATTGTGTTACTAATTGTGACACGTATTTCGTCTCTTTCAGAGACATCTTCTGTCTTACTATCGCAAAGTTTACTTAAGTAATAAACACAAAATTACAAAATGTAGTTTGGGATTTTTCCTTTTAACGGGAGCAAGGGGGCTTTAGAATCAAAGCAAAGCAACAAAAAAGTATACTACTAATGACGTTAGCAATTACAAAATATTAACCAATGAGATTCAATCAATTAGGAAGGGTTAAACATATCATTGGAGATAATGTAAGCAGTAGCGAGTAACCTGTCAAATTTAGGATATTTCCACAAAGTTACCGCCGAATCCACCGAAAGTATCGTTTGTACATAAAAATAAAATTAATATTCCAACGACTGTTCTTTGAAGTTTTGAAGTTATAATTTTTTTTCTCCATATCCGCTCCCTATTCGGAGCATATGGCCGCCACACACTGCCTCCCGCCAACTTCCTCGCATCTTCCCAGGTCATCCCGGCGTCCCTTAGCTCCCACTGAGTACATCCTACGGATGGTCATCAGAGGCCTTCCGCGGCGTCGGGATCCATCAGGTTGATAAAAGAGGCAGGCAGGATTCAGGCTCCCCTTGGGCATCCGCAGCACATGTCATCGCAGCACATATAATTATTATTCATCAATATTTCGTAATTTTGAGAAAAAGCACACCGTTTCATTATCCAACTGTTGATCACGTTGCCTAAGACTTGTTACTAAACGATCACTATTCAACCTTTGTCTGGTATAAAATACAGCTAACGTACATCGTATACTATCATGAATATGAGTCTTCCGTTTGTTTTTAATGACTGCTGAAACCTCGCAATTAAGACTGTTTAAATTTTAAATAAACACTATTTTTATCTATAATAATTATTACACATGTTGCAACTTCATCCAACATGTCATTTTCGCCATCGGTATGATAATTGTACCTTTAGTTGAGTGCGTTGTCGTTTATTACTCTTTTGGAACATTGGCATTTGCATATTTTTTCAAGTGACCATAAATACTTGGCCACTGGTATTTTGGCACACATAACCCGTTGGGGAAATGGCACCGCTACACAACGGCTATCTGCTTCTATTGACTCATTAAAATGTGTTTTATTTATTAATATGGAGCCAGAGACAAATCGTTTGTCTTATTTAGCAGTAGTGTTACGATACGTGTTTAGAAACACAAATAATGTATCGCCGAATGGGCTACCAAGAGAATTCATCAATAATTAAATCATTACTAATAATGCTTACAAAGTTTTATTTATCACTTTTAAGGTGTTCACAGTCAATACTTGGTGGAAAGGCATTATAATAAAAATAATTATACATTTTTAAGTACTTTTTCCACATAAAATTTATTAGATCAGGACCGGTTTCGCTCATGGCGAGCATTGTCAAATGATAAGGAATACAATAAAACAGTGATATTTATACAAAAGTTAAACAAGGTATGACAAACTAGTGGTAAAACAACTAAGTAAATAAATTGAAGCAAATTACAAGAAAAATAGACTATAAATAAAATGTTGAAGACCTCTTAGCAATGCAAACTAATACATCAAAAATCAATTAAGTATGAATTATCATTGTCAAAGTAAAAGCCCAAAAATGAGTGCATTTAATAAAATAAATATATCTGCATGTCTGTCAACCATAATTAGACGTCGAAAGTTTTATTTGATTGTTTATATATGCTGTTTCAAACTAATTGATCTCAGATGGTACTATATACAGTGGAACCCCGATCTAACGTTCTCCCATTAACCGTTTTCCCGCGTGGTTCGTTCATTTTCATAAGAACAATGTTAAAAAATCCCTCATTAATCGTTCTCCGATTTATCGTCTAAATAATATGGTCCCGTCACAAATATTATCCCGATTGACCGTTTTTGTTGAATATTTCTCAAAAGCACATTCAACCCCATCCAATCGGTTCGTAGTAAAATACTCGAATCTGCAAGTGTGCAATTGTTTACGATGCATGGTCATAATGGTTCCGGTGATAATAAAATTCTCCTCAAAGGAAAATTATAGATGAATCTGTTGTTAGAAAAATGTGCGAATTTGAAGGGTCTTTGTTAAAATTGGTGTGCCAAACTGCTAAGAAGCAAGCGGTCACAGCAACCTAATAAGACTAACTTTAACAATTCGGCTACGCGGACTGCAACCTATTCATAAATCGTTTTATATTAACGTTGATCCATGCCCCAGATCTATCATATATAATTACTTTATTTAATACATAGACCTCGTTGATATATACATATATTAGGATTCATGGCATTGATTAAATGCAACTTTTTCGTTGCGTATGTTTCCATACGAAGCGCCACTAAAGTAGATTTCCATCCCGGCAACCCGTCGCTCAGTGGGTCACCGTCATATCACCTTGTCCGCTGTGCGAGGTTTTTATAATCGATACACACAAATAAAAATCAAATTAACGTATGTCAGCAGAACACCGTTATTATTGCACGCCATTTGTTCCTATGCACGATATTATAAATAATAATTATTTACAGCTGCAACATTTTAGTGAGCCACTGTCAACCTTTTTACCGCGCGGCTTTCGATGCATGCACTTTTCGGTTTACGCACAGATAATTCCATAACGCCAGATTTTTTTTATTCTTTTGAAGCGATCCTAAGAAACTCATACTTAATTTCGCAAACTCATACTTTAATCAACATTTATGTTTGACGTCGAATACGACTTGAATTTAAATTATATTTCATTAGATGGTTCGAAGGAAATAAGGGTTTTGAGTTAATTGGTTCGACACATTACTTTCAAAAGGTTCTAACTGCTATTGACACTGTTTTGAGATATGAGCGTTTGAAGTTTCGATTGATTAAAGTTCACTTGTAACAATGAGCAAGAAAACATGTTTCAAATTACTTATTTTAGGCATAATTTTTCACAACTCTTGCTAAAAAATAATGATCCTTTAAATCTAATGTTGGAAATAATGATGACAATCTTAAATCTTTGTCAAATAAATTTAGTAAAAAATCTGGAATTCCGCTAACTCCGTTACTCAACCATAGATAATTCTGAAATTAATATATATGATAGAATGCGGTAAATAAAAGCTTTTCAGACCAAAAGGTCATTTTAGGCAAAAATGTTAATTATAACCTTTTCAAAGATTATGCTATAAGTTGTCGGATTAGTACTTAACGAAGTGATTTTTATTTTTGTATATATTATATAATGCCCGCCCATCAAAAATTAAAAGTTAGCAAATGAAGTGTAATCCATTGAGATGGTTGAATGCGTGTTTTAAAATCCTGTAATTTTCGTCAGAAAAACAGCTCGCGTCCCACTGGTTTCGCGCATCTGCTTTAACATGTCGCAGGGCTAGTAGCCGTACCTTGCATACACGGTATGACCATACAAGCCGACCGGTCCGCTACTTCTCCGACAAGCCGACATGATGAGGTCGTTTAACCCACAAGCCGGCGCTTCTGGGTTCGATATCCACCGATATTTGCTTCTAAAAGCCTGTATCTGTGGCTGCATGGCGATCTTTAGACTTACGTTGCGCGATGAAGGATCCATATCTGTGCTGCGATAAAATTATTTAGACTCTTCATTTTTTTCAGAATATGGCAATTGATTTACATTTTGCGTGATGATATAATAAACAACAAATATTTGTACGATTGGAGACAAGTCATACCTGATGATTCCAAGTTTAATTCATGATGACGATATGCGGTATGCATCCAGGGCGTCTTAAAGGTTTTGCGATTTTTTCTATTTGGTAAGTTATCCCCCGACAATGCTTCAATTTGGGCATTAATCGCGATTACATTTTTTTGCGGTTTTCCATAATTTCGTCAGATGCTTACGCGACTAGGTCTGGCTCAGTACTGTTTAAGCCTTCAAATCTCGCTCGTTCTTCAAAATGTGGCTATTAGTTTTCTTTACAATCGGAAGAAAAAAAAATGGAAATCGGAAAAAGATTTCGTTGAAATATTCTCAAATGAATGGAATTCTGAAGGATGCTCGGATTTCTATCTTCGCGACTGTATGTATATGTTACAGTGAAACTGTATTCTAAGTGAAAATGTATTATTCTCCAAGCTGTCATTGAAATTAAATTTGACCGCCCTATGTTTGTCTGTGTTTTTCTTTGGTTCTCTTTTTATGAAAGGGACTACTTGCTGATTTTGATTCATTGAAGCAAACCAAAATTTTACGCCTGCAAATCATCGACTTGGGCCAATAATTTCAATGATCGTGACCAGTGAAATCATGTTGTCATACAAATCTATTACTTGATACATTTTCACTGAGAATACAGTTTCACTGTAACATATATAAACAGTAGCTGGAATTACTCTTCGATAAAATGGGATTTAATTTGATGTGAGAACTGTACCAAGATTGTCAGTGCCCTCGTGTAGATAGTTGGATATTCACTATTTCGCGGATTCTTCTACTTTTCAATCATTTTTTTCGCGATGCACTTGCAACAATCCGGCGGTGCACCGGTTGAGAATCGCCGATTTAACCAGTGAAACACAAGTTATGGAAAAGATGACGTTGCGGCGCTTGAACGAGAAGCGGCATTATTGAGTTTGTTCAGCGCATTCCGATTGCGGCTTTGCGGCCTTTGACCGACCTTTGAATGCCTCTCCCACCCGTTTTGAGTTTCACTCGGCGTACGACTCACCCACTAAGTGAATAACATACAATGCGCATGCTCATATTCAACAAGAGAATGTATAAGAAGAAGTAACTTGGAGATAACAACTAGAAAATGAAATTTATCTTTCTTTTCTTTCTTACATATGGCCGCCACACGGTGCCTCCAAGATTCTCTATCACTCGCAAACTTCATCGCTTCTTCCCAGTGCATCCCGTAGCTCCCCTGAGTACATCCTAATGATGGTTGTCGAAGGCGTCGGAAACCCCCAGGCTAATAAAAGGGGCAGGCGGGATTAAGGCTCATTTCGGTATCCGCAGCACATGTCCAAGCCAGGTCCATCGTCGCCTTTTTATTTTGGACGTTCTCTTACCTCCGTGTTCCTGACAATGTCAAACCACCGTACTCCTAATATTCGCCGTAGGCATCTGTTTTCGAAGCACAGTATACGGCTACCTTGTGCTTTTATAATGTGCAACCGGAAAGCAGCACAGTCAGTATGCATGCGTTGAATAATTAGCACTGGTTCTTGGTTCTGACCGAGTAAAACCATGAGTCCCAGACTTTCCGCATAAAATGAAATTTGTCTTCCTCATACGAATTGATAGTAACGTGCTGCAAGCCACGGAAGCAACAAAACTCCTGCCTTTCCCGAGGCCAATTCGACACCTCATTTTGAAAAAGTTCTATCTGCTTGCTCTTGAACCTGTTCTGACATATGATCGTTTGAAGTTTGTATAGTTTGACTGTTTAATTCAAAAGATAAAATTCACTTGTACCAATGAGAAGTAAAAATGTTTCAAATCACTTTTTTTAATCATTTTTTTTACAATTCAAACTATTCCATTTAGAAATAATGATATTAATGATCTAATGATGATGAAAATCTTAGAACTCTATCAAATATATTTAGTAAACAAAGTGCAAATAATTCAATAATAAATCAGGGGTGTAGGAACATACGGGCGAAACTACAAAAACAACGAACTGAGATAAATAGCAAAACAGTTTTCAATGTAAAAATAAAGCAATTTCACACCATAAAAATACAAAAATATTTATTGAATTGGTTGTAAAATATTCAAAAAGAGTAATTTAGAGCAATATTGTTGTCTTTTAAAACATGTGTTATAAAGGATCTTTTTATAAGGACGCTTAGTTTTGAAATGTAAATAAAACAAGTTGTTTGTGAGATTTCGACTAAATTTTAATTTCATTTGTAAGTATATTTTACGGCATTAAATATGGAATATAGCATCAAATGTCTGCCAATATCCATTCATTATAAAATGGGCCATGTCGCTAAAGTTGACTTTTTTGACAAATTTGGGTAAACTTCCAACTGCTCCAGAACCCAATCAGGCGTTGTCTGCGGTCGTTTACCTAAAGTTCCTTGGTTAGTTGGATTTTATACGGGTGCAGACATAAGGCCCGATTCAAAATTCGCCAAGTTGAAGTCGCAGAAAACGCCAAGTTCTTGTGAACAACGAGAAATAAGCTGCCTTGGGTTTTCCTGTACACTTTCACACACAGCAGCAATGTTTTCACCAGATATTGTATTTTGATGACGTACAGGTAGGTGTTGGCCGATTATTTACCAAACTGGTTGACTCAAATTTGGCCACTAAACAATGAATAATCTACTCAGCAGGACAAAGTAACATATTTTGAGCGTCCATATTGAAATACCCTATATAAAACTTTTCCGACCGAAACGAAATTTTTGGCCAATATGACAGTTGGAACCTTTTGAAATTGGCTTTTATGAACAAGGACGCAGGACTTAACCTAACCTAAAACATAGTCAAATTCGTATGTTAGTTGGTTTTAAGTTCGTATGTTAGCTGGTACAAGTTAAAAAGACAACAAGTTAGTATTAATATTTAATTTAAATTGATAAATTCAAGCTCAAGGTGTTTCTCAAAAAGTAAAACACTTGTCATAAATATTTATAGAACCAGTGGAATGGGGAAATTATCAATGTTTATTTTATGTTAAGAGTGAATCTTCACAAAGGTACCGACGAATCAATATTTTAAATTATTGCTTACATTAATGTTGTACCATAATAATATGAATGCTTTTATCATAGGCGAACAATTGATTTAGTCAAAGTGAGTTAAGGGGAAGTGATGAAAGCGAAAAAACCACAATATTATCGTTTATGTAAATTAATCATAGGTATCATGTATTCGTATAGGTCCGTAACCGGCCTTTGTTGATTGCATTAATGACAGCATTAAATAGCATTTCTAGAATCAGTAATGTATAGGGTTTGCTTATTATTTAGAGTCAGTAATGCACACTTGAGTGCCTTGGGCTCCAAGTCCTGGGCAAATGCTCCCGAGACAACTCCATACTCGCAAACAGAACAGATACGCCTAACGTTGTTACGCCACGGGACACGATCGCTGATACCGAATGTAAGGCCGTGGCGGGTGGTGGTTGGGAGTAGTTTAGTTTAGGTATCATGTAATAAAACTAGGTCGCCAGAAAGACATTTTTCGCTCAATTGAATTGAAAGGTAAGATACGATTTAAAATTTCAACTGAAGGTGCTTGATGGAATTTCAATATCAAATTTGAATCGTTTGAATGTTGTGCTTTGTCGCCCACGACTCGGGTTTCCCTTTTCGACATGTTTAGGCATTTCAGGTGCACGAGTAGATTTGAACGGTCAGTTTGACGATTAAAATTTGAAATAAATTTAGTGTTATGTACTTGTCCAGTTATTGGTCAGTTCAAGTACATTCGTGTACTTGAAATGCCTGAAGATGCCGAAAGGCGAATCCCGAATCGATAGCTACAAACTCGTCAAAAATCAAACGTTTCAAAATTTGAAAGGTAAGATTTATTGTTAACTAGTCGGTTCGCGGCAAGCGTTGCAATGCCACTCAAAGAAAGAAAGTGTACATGTTTATTGAAGTGCTTTCGGATGCACTATATTTTAGATAAATAATTTCGATTTAATTTCACTAACATTGATCGGTATCGATGACATTTGTCTTTTGCCGATTGCCAACACGCGTCACCTACTGAAAGTCAGTTGTACTATGCCTATGACATTTGCGCAAGTGCAACAATAAGTTATCTAAATTAACGGTATGTCAGCGCATAAAATATGAAAAAAAACACTGATTATTATATAAAAGACCTACTAGAAGTTGATTTTACTATATAACTATAACCATCGCGCAAGTGCAAGCAATAATTTGACAAAGTTTTATCGCTATCGGATGAACGGTATGGCAAGGCATAAAATACGAACAAACAAACACTTATTTTTATATATTACATTCAATTCTTACTGCATTAAACTATAGCTACTATAATGGTCTATTGAAGCGGCAATTTATTTTATTACAAAGACCTGCAATTTTCTGCCTCAAACTGGACATAAGTCAGAAGCGCTGACCATTTGTGTAAAGAGGAATATTTATGTTAAGTTAGATGAATAAAAATAACACAGTTGACTTGTATGAATAACACCGGCCAAGACAGCTCGAGTAAATATTGTGACAAATTGATTCATGCCATGTTATTTCGTGTCTCAGCACTGTTTATACATTTTCAACACCGTATAGAGTCGCTGTTTTAACTTTTTCCAGGCTGAGGGTGAAACAGTCGACCACCACTGCTACTTTATCTTAAATATCTATCTTACTAATACAATGTGTAAACTTTTGATATTTTTAAATCATTTTATATCATTTTGCAGTAAAAAAATATGATTTTGATAGACTAGTTTCGTCGCAATTAAATAAAAAAGAAAATAAGGCGGATTATTACTGGCCGAAAATCATATATATTGTCGCTACGACTTGCCCGGATTAAAACTTCACTGCCTATACGCGATATGATAACGTTATATTATCTCAAACGCGCTTCTTTCAACGAATATTCAAATCAAATGGATGCTTTTTAATACTTTCGATGGTTTCGGCGGTAACTTTGTGGAAGTTCATTTGAATATTAAATTTAAAATATCTTGATTATTCCACGTATTGTGCTCCTACCTGTGACACGTGTTTCGCCTCTTTCAGAGGCTTCTTCAGACTTTGCTTTAGTAATTACTTAAGCAAACTTTGCGATAGTAAGTCTGAAGATGCATCTGAAAGAGGCGAAACACGTGTCACAGTTAGTAGGACAATACGCGGAATAATCAAAGTTATTTTAAAATTTATATTATGGATGCTTTTTTCATTAAAAGGCGTAGATAAAAAGTCGCAGGTTGTCTCATTCATGCGCGACTTAAAATATGAATAATTATAGGATAATTATCGATTTTTATATTTATTTATTTTTTTAGAACTGTTACGTTGAAACTGTATTCTCAGTGATAATGTATTCTTCTCCAAGGTGTCATTGAAATTAAATTTGACCGCCCTATCTTCAGCCCAATGTTTGTCTGTGTTTTTCTTTGGTTCGCTTTTTATGAAAGGGACTACTTGCTGATTTTGATTCATTGAAACAAACCAAAATTTTACGCCTGCAAATCATCGACTTGGGCCAATAATTTCAATGATCGTGACCAGTGAAATCATGTTGTCATACAAATCTATTGCTTGATACTTGTTCACTGAGAATACATTTTCACTGTAACAGAACGATGTATAAAGATACGTCAAAGCATAATCAATCATTTTTTTTTATTGCAGTCTATGCCAATAAGGCCATACCACTGGGGTATTTTTTAGACCCCCCTTCGGCCTACGAGTTATTTTTAAAGGACAGTGTTTCGAAGGTTAAACATCACGCATACTGATATCACTGTCGGCACTTAGACCGGCACAGTCACAATTATTCTGTTTGAAAACATACGTGCACAAAGCATTCACCCTTATCTGACTGAGACTGAGTAATATATAATAATAAAACAAATGCGTTTTCCATTACAGAACCGTTTGTGGTCGGCGGTACGTGCCATAGATACGTTCCCGATTGTCTTAATAAAATAATAATGTAATGAAATATAATAACAACAAAACGCTTGCATACTGACACGTTCCACCGCAGCCGTTCGACAATTTGATCATCATCACAAAACACAACATGTCTGCCAGAAGCGTAATCCGGCATATCCTGAGCTTTTTATTATACGCGTCGGCAAGTAGCATATTACATATGAATATGCTAGAAGTGATGTTTTATATTTCAATTGTTCAATATAGGCAGATGTTAATACTTTCGATGGATTCAGCGGTAACTTTGATAGTTCATTTTAGTATAAAATTTTAAAATAACTTTGATTATTCCAAGCATTGTGCTACTAACTGTGCTTCAGGCTTTAATAATTTCAATGTATCGTGGTCGATGTTATTACACGGCTTGCACGATGTTTTTTGTTAAAGAGCGATCGTTAATCTTTGGAAAAACTTCGCAAAGAACCGAATCATTCACGATAAACAGGCAACTTTTAGTTCCAAATGCTAGCTGGCGTCTTCGTGCTGGCAATATGTTTAGTAGAATTGGTTCAAAATTTTCTTTCCCTGAATTTAAAGTATGCTTATAAAAAAGCGTCTTATCAATGTGCAAAATCTTACTTAATTTTCTACAGTAATATGTCCGGCCCTGATTGCTATCATAAACCGCCATGGCCCTCCCGATCCAATATGGAAGAACTTCCGGCAGGGCTTAGTCAGCCATATCCGGAACGAGCGACATCTTAAGTACAATGCAAAATTCGTAGCGGTTTTAAACATTACGCGTATGAATTGTCAACGAAATTGCGATACGAAATTAAACCATATTTTCGTGTAAATATAGTATGTGTCAGGTATTCGGACCAGTGTACCGTTTGAGGCCCCTTGCCTGCAACTCTAACCGTTCTGGGTTATAATTAGGTGATGTAGTAACACCAACATAGTCAGTTATTACGTTTATTTATGGTTAGCCGTTAATTTAACAGATTAATAAATATTGATAACGCTTTTCTTATTGATTACTCTGCTATCGATGAAGTAGGGAAGTATACGTCAGTTTTAATAACATGATACTTCGCAATTCTGTCTTGGTTACTACCGTACTTCCACAATGTACCGCCGAAACCATCGAAAGTATCAAAATAATTCTGCCCACTTTCAATGGTAGTATTAAATACAGTTTTTTAATATTGTTATATTTTCTATCGTTATATTTACAATTTTTAAGGTGTTCACTGTCAATACTTGGTGGAATGGCATTATAATAAAAATAATAAAACATTTTTAGTACTTTTTCCACATACAATTTATTGGTTCAGGACCGGTTTCGCTCATGGCGAGCATTGTCAACTAGTAAGAAATACAACAAAACAGTGATATTTATACAAAGTTTAAATAAATCAAATTGATAATGCTCGCCATGAGCGGAACCGGTCCTGATCTAATAAATTTTATGTGGAAAAAGTACTAAAAATGTGTTATTATTTTTATTTTGCTATATTTCCAGTCAAAAACATTTTTAGTAGACAGTCAACCGCTAATCCCAATTAAATTGATCAAATCAGCACTGACTTTATCGATTTGTGTTGGTGATTAGGAAAATTTCGAACATCGTTTTAATAAGCTTTTGTCCG
Source organism: Himalopsyche kuldschensis (assembly GCA_028554975.1). Lineage (NCBI taxonomy): Eukaryota > Metazoa > Arthropoda > Insecta > Trichoptera > Rhyacophilidae > Himalopsyche > Himalopsyche kuldschensis. The sequence goes on from JAHFWI010000028.1 coordinate 697,242, forward strand.
TTATTCCATATTATATATATGATTAAATATTGTATAACATGACGCATATTATAAATCCGTATTTTTGATACATCATGACAAAATGTTGACTTTTCGGTATTTGCCTTTAGCCGCATCAAATGTAAGCTCCAAATATGGAATACAAATCATTTTACATTGTGTTATTTCATTTTTCTCTTATCATTTTCCCGAAACGTATGTATATATTTTACTAGTAAATTAAGCTTGGCCGATTAGATTGCATCGATATTTAACTGGTATCAATACTGATATTGAATTAACTATTCACTTCGGGCTACATACTTATTTATCGCCAAACATATAAATTCTTTCCTGCCGTTAAGTGGCGAATGGAAGTCTCAAGAGGACTCTTTGTAATCTTGGCCGGAGGGTAGATGGGCCGACATGCAAATGCGGCGAAATACAGGATGTTGACCACATACTGTGGGATTGTCCATTAATGTCGGGAGAAAGAGAAGAGTTGCTCAAGGTGGTAAGACCTTCTGTCGGACCCACGGGACATGCGGACTTGGTGGCTAGTAAATTGAATTACGCGGCCTTCAGCAAATTTGCGGCGTCGGACGGCAACAGAGCGGACATATTCGCCTAATAGTACGAACCTCATGCAGTCGATCGGAAACTAGAGTCATTTCACTGTTTTGCATTTTTAATATTTTAAACTTAAATGATAGAGACAGTCAGCACATTTAAGTGCAAGCCGCCCGTACTTGAGCAAGAATGGACATTTCCTGCGATCAAAACTGAACAGATACGCTCCACGTTGTTACGCCACGGGACGCGTCTGCTGAAACCAGAACGTACGGCCGTGGCGGGTGGTGGTTGGGAACAACGCAGTGATGTCGAATCAATTTTATCGGGGAGATATGTTTCCGCTATATTTTGTATTGTTGTTCTCCCTGAAAAAAGATTAAAATAAATATGTCTCGGAGCTACACAATGGCATTATTTAAGTTTAGTTAAGTTAAACTTAGGAAAGTAGGTTTTTTAAAAATATAAACTCCATACAAATTCGAAAAGACAGCTTTTATGTCCTTGCAAGCAGGGCTGTGGAGTCGGAGTCGTGGAGTAGGAGCTTTTTGGCCGGAGTCGTACTCTGAGTAGGAAATTTTGGAAAGTTTGAACTTTTTATTTTTGCATTTAATATGTCAAATTTAATTTTAGGCCGCATTGATAGGGTTGATATTTAATTGAATACACATAAATAGGAAAATTAGGGAAAAAAATTGACGAAATTAACCAATGTCGGAGTGGGAGTCGTGGTTTTGGTAAATGCTGGAGTTGGAGTCGGACTTTTTTACCGACTCCACAGCCCTGCTTGGAAGTAACAAAAATCTGATATAACCATTTTCACTGAAAGAAAACGTATGCATTACAGCGGCGGCCTAATAAATCAATTTGGACAACGCGTTGAGTTGTTTCCGCGGGTGACGCACCCCCCTGTGATATAATAGATTATTTTCGCATTCTTTTCGGTGTAGCTACATATTTAAAAAAGCGTTATTATTTTACAATTCCGTCTAGCAGTTCGTTGATCGATAATTATCGGGTTTCGTGGAAAACTTTTTACCGCGCGTCGAAGTCTCCGCCGCCGAGTGCGAAATTTTCAAGCGGGTCGAAACGATTTCACCGTAGGCGGGGCGGGGCGCGCACGCAATAGTTTTGATCCTTGATAATTTACGAAGCTGTTTGTGTGTTCGGTGATTCTTTGTTACATTATACATCGTGGAATTGCAGACAATAAAACTCGACGATGACGGCACGGGCAACGTAGTATGGGAATCGTGCTTTTTATGACCCGTGATTATTTTTATTTGTGCGAAGTTTAAGCTCATAGATCACGGTGAAATATGGCTTGTTACATGCTCACAATGACATATTTCTTGTGATTATCTTTCATGAAATACTTCATATAATTTTGTTATAAATTGGTACGTAAAAATTTACACCAAAAAATTTACTAGTTAATTTTTAATCCGTAATGTGTACATATTCTGTATATTTCGTATTGAAAATCACTACACAAAGTTTAGGCACAGTGTAGATCAGTGGCTCTCACGGAAAATTGCACCGTGACCGCATCGTAAGCATAAGGGGTCCTATAAAAAGTCAGATGGCCGCACCAAATTTTTGTTTTGAGTTTGATGTTTTTTAATGGAACTACGCATGGTTGTCAATTCACTACTGGTTTTAATTTTATACGAAACATTTCATTTTCATAGTCTTTCTTGAGAAATTAACTTGTAAAACCACTTCCGCCGCCACACGGTGCCTCCAAGATTCTCTGTCTCCCGCCAATCTCCTCGCATCTTCCCAGGTCATCCCGGCGTCCCTTAGCTCCCCTGAGTACATCCTATGTATGGTCATCAGAGGCCTTCCGCGGCGTCGGGATCCATCAGGTTGATAGAAGAGGCAGGCAGGATTCAGGCTCCCCTGGGGCATCCGCAGCACGTGTCCAAGCCAGGTCCATCGTCGCCTTTTAATTTTAGACGTAATAAGGGGCTGGTTTGTCCGCTCTCTTACCTCCGTATTCCTGACAAAGTCAAACCACTGTACTCCTAGTATTCGCCACAGGCATCTGTTTTCGAATCACAGTATACGGTTACCCTGTGCTTTTGTGATGTGCCATGACACGCAACCGTAAAGCAGCACAGTCATTTTTTTATATCAATATTTTCTTTGAAGCTGTTGGTGGGCGCACATAAGAACCATTGGTGTAGGTAACGCTATAAGAATCAAACCACCCGGTGATTTCTTTCTTGTTAATATTTATTTATTAATTAACACAATTGTTGGCGCACATGTCCCTCGAAATGTATATTGGTTCCTCAAAAACACATCGCATATCAAAACCATTTAAACAGTGACCCTTTCGTATGTTAAATCAAAAGTCAGATCTAGAGACTTCAATTACTCGACATCTCAACTACTCGAGTATCGAGTAGTAAAATTATAAAATACTCGAGTAGTTTCAAATGTACCAAAATATATATAATCAATTCAAATTTGTGAATATAAATAATTATAGCATTAATACATTTATTTCAATTTATGAAACATATATTTCGAAAATAGTAGAGAATTAAACAAATTTTAATTTCGTTTGAAGCTTTGTTTTTTTTATTCCGCAGTAGAAAAAACTCTATCTGTTGCTGTGGACGTCGGCTTAAAAAATAACAATGAATTCAATAGTGCTATTGAGCTTTTCTGTCCGCTGCTTAGAAAAAATAAAATTAGGAAATTAGTCATCATTTATATATAACGAGTATTACTCGAGTACTAGAAAAATGGACGAGTATACTCGAGTATCGAGTACTCTATACTCGAATTGGAGTCTCTAGTCAGATCCAATGAGAACACGTTTTACTCATTTGGCATTATTTATGTTGTTTCCTTCTTTACGTAACAGTCTAACTCTAGGAAGAGATGTGAAACGGTTATCAAGTCATCAGGACTAGCTTCGATTTTGTGTGTTTGTAATTGATTAACTTTTTCACTTTTAAGGTGTTCACTGTCAATACTCGGTGGAATGGCACTATAATAAAAATTATAAAACATTTTTAGTACTTATTCCCAGGGCTGTGGAGTCGAAGTCGGAGTCGTGGAGTCGTAGCTTTTTGGCCCTAGTCGGAGTCGTCGCGGTGTTTTGGCCGGAGTCGTACTCGGAGTCGGAAATTTTGAAAAGTTTGAACTTTTTATTTTTGCATTTAATATGTCAAATTTGGCTTTTGGCCGCATTGATATGGTTGATATTTTATTGAATACACATAAATAGGAAAATTAGTGGGGAAAAGTGACGATATTAACCTTTTTTTAGTCGAAGTCGTGGTTTTGGTAAATTCTGGAGTAGGACTTTTTTTCACCGACTCCACAGCCCTGCTTATTCCACATAAAATTTGTTGGATCAGGACCGTTTTCGCTCATGTTATTTACACTCAAGAGTAAAAATAAATTTATATATGAAACACTAAAGCTGAATATGTCCACCTCAATAGGCAGTGTATTGATTAACTGAACAGCCCTTGTGTCTGGTGTCTCAAATGACCTTCGCGACAAGCAAGTTCTGATGAAAAAAATGTATGGCTTAAGACCTTATAATAACGAAATGAACTAATTTTTCTGAATTTACATACGTATATAATAGTACCTGTATAGTAGTTAATATCTGTATATAAAACAAGATAGACTATCATTTCAACGCCTGTCAAAGTCAGGGTTGTATTCAGACACCTACTCACGTTCAATTTAAATTCGTTTCTCATTTAACCGTTCTAAAGTTAACGACACACCGGTGGGCAACTACTTTATAGGCGTCAAAAAATATTTTTCTCAAATTATCACATCGAATATGTATACGAGATCTCTTAAGGCTCACAACATGAATATAAACTTTTCGTTTTAATAGTTTTCTTTAAAGATATTCAACAAAGCCTGTCAAAACTTGATAAAAATATTCACAATACTATTTTGCATGTACATATATATGTTTCAAACGAATTGAATACATATAAACTATTCATACAATCAAAGAAAAATTCATTTTATGATAGCCAATCGGGTTGCAAAATTGACATAATATTCTAAACTATGTGTGACAACCCTTATCGACGTAAATACGCTCTAAAAGCCATGCGGTATGATAATTATCATGGGATTGCTTTCATAAGGGATCAAAGACATCTAAGCCCTTAATTATCGTAAGTAGTTATAGTAAAAATAATAAAACATTTTTAGTACTTTTTTCACATAAAATGTATTGGAACAGGACCGGTTTCGCTCATGTCGAGCATTTTCACCTGATAAGAAATACAACAAAACAGTGTTATTTATACAAAGTTTTCTAGTCTTCACCAGTGGTCTTCAACATTCTAATTATAATCTATTTTTCTTACAATTTGCTTTAATTTATTTGCTTAGTTATAATACCAATTGTTTGTCATACCTTGTAATTATTACTCAAACTTTGTATATATATATCACTGTTTTGTTGTATTTCTTATCAATTGACAATTCTTGCCATGAGCGAAACCGGCCCTGATCCAATCAATTTTATGCGGGAAAAGTACTAAAAATGGTTTATTATTGTTATAATAATGCCATTCCAGCAAGTCTTGACAGTGGGCACTTTATAAGTTATCGTCCTTTTTAAATTTTTGAAAAAGTCGTAGCTGGCAACAGGTTAAATTCGTTTCTCATTTAAAAAAATATATGTTTTTTTTTTTTTTACACACATCAACGAATGATTTATCACTTTGTGCGAGTTCAGTAGACGACGCCTGCGATGAGATAATAACAACAATGATTCCTACGGCCCACTGCTGCCCGTTTTTTTTGTCTTTCTGAAACTTACATATATTATTACACTGTAGTTTTTGCTTTTTTTTTTTTTTACGATGCACCTATATGGCATGCAGAATTAAGAATCGTTGCGAGACGTCGTGCAAAAAAAAAATATATTCGTATATTTTATTTTTCAAAATTCTTTTCGCATTAACCGATTATTATTTACCGAGGTCAAGTCAAGGTTTCGATAATGAGGCAGACCTCCAGCATCAATATATATCGCATTAAATATAATACTATTTTCAATATCAATTATCTCGCAAAAAAATATTCATTTCTTAATTCGAACATATAGACTTATTGTTAACGTAATGACCATTGATTGTCAGGCAATACAGTGGAGCAGGGTTTGCCTAACTTTGTCTGCTAAGGAACACTTCGTAAATCCGATTTTTTTAGGTTGGGTAATATCTATTGATTGAGTTGGCATTTACTTGGTAGAACTCCATTATAATATGGTGCGAAAAATAACAATGTATTTTAATTCTACAGAAATTATTTTTTATATTTGTTGATAGCTATTATTATTATTATTTATAAATACATTGTTCACTTTTAATGTGTTCACTGTCAATACTGAACGGTGGAAAGGCATTATAATAAAAATAATAATACATTTTTAGTACTTTTTCCCACATTAAATTTATTTGATCAGGACCGGTTTCGCTCATGGCGAGCATTGTCAACTGATCAGTTAAAAAATGGTGGAAACAGTGGAAAAAGTAGTAAAAATGTATTATTATTTTTATTAAAAACATTGTTATTTTTCTCACCGTATGGGTAATATCTCCTTATAAGAATGACGCCCTGTCTTTCGCACACGGCTTAATGAGTGCCTTTCCAATTTTATGAGCTTCACCATGAAGTGCAATGCGATAAGATTTATGAACAGTATTTATTAGCGTTGCTAACGGTTCTGTCAAATCTTGGCAACTGTCGTTAAACTGACAAGGCTTCTCACGAAGGTTAGGTAAAAGCAACAAAATGGTCCGTCTGTATCTAAATACTTGACGTCATAAACATATCAGTGGAGATTAATAATGATTCGCCTTTTAATTTGAAGTAGAAGATCTTGGAATGTGTTGCAGTGTATAAAACCTTACATATTCAGATTCAGAGGAACGTAGTATCCTGTTTTAAAACAATGAGTAAGATTAGTTTTTACTTTACTAATTGTGTGTCCTCTTTTTCATTGCAGACAAACATTTGGTGTTGATGAGTGATCCGGAAAACGTGAAAGACGAATTCGCGTTCGACAACCCCAGGTTCAAGGAGGGCGCGCCCCCTCCGGCGGGCGTGACCGGCGCGGGAGGAGGCAGCGGCTGGCTCAGGTCGCAAGCTCCGCCGAACCTGGCCCCCTCGCACGACAAACACCAGAACTCGCATCCGAATCAGCAGAAAAATGCCAACGGGAGCGCGCAGCTGAACGCCGACAAGCGGAAGAATGGAGAGTCCGTTGGGGCTAGGCTGCCCATGCAACAAAATCTGGGGAAAGGATTCCTGGATGATACATTTGCTGAGGTGAGTTGATTCAATTAAAAAAAAAAAACATGCACCTTCCAGAAATGTTTCACCCCAGATTTTCTATCGTTTCATTACGAACAACTTTTCGGCAACAACAACTTGTGAGGTTATGTTTTTTGTATTGAAATTTGTAAATTGCACGTAATCCATAAACATATTAACAACATTTTCCCATTTATGTAAATACAGTCAACCCTTCTATAGCGGAAACTTCTATAGAGCTTTTTGCGTATGCGGCGGTTCGTTCAAGGCACGTGTCGCTTGCTTACAGACTAAACACTTATAATTTTACTAAAAATTGGGAAAATGTTTGATTTGCTTCAAATCACACAATTGAAAAAACCAAACCCCAAATTTTGTATTGGTGCCTAAGTTTATATAGCTTTTATTTGCCCCCGCTATATAGCAGGGCTGACTGTACATCGATATTTAAAATGACCATCTTTGACAATCAGCTACTCACAATTAGTATTCCAATTTTGCGTGTGTTATTACATATTTACGAAACATTTAATCTGACCTTGCATTTAAGCGTTTTGTGGAAAACGGCACATTATTTATGAGAGGATTTCCCACGCTCTGTAGTAAACCTTAGTGAGGGCTTAAGAAGGGTTAACTGGATTTATTTGCGTTGATAGAAAGAGAAAAAAGTGAGTCTTATGTACATACTAGTATTCGAACCCGGCTTCGCTCGGACCAGTTTGGGGTTATGTTCACCTCGGCGCGTAAATTCAGACGGGCCAAGTTGAAACAACTTTTTTCAAAATTCAAAAGTCTAGGTCAATTAAAATGGAATTAAAATGAACATTTCAGACTGGCATTGACATTTCACAGCCCCTTTCATATCTTGACAGCCCCATTCTCGCCCATTAAAATGTCCAAATTTAAGGAAAAAATCTAATTTGCTGTCAAAGAAATGTCAAATAATACCTTCACGTATATAAAAACATTATTATATTAATAAAAGCCGGGAAAAGTGCAGTAGAAGACTAATTTATTACATTTTGACTAAATGTCTTCGCCGATAAATATTCAAACATATTTTCTTTCATATTCGTTTTTATGGCAACTTGCAACAACTATGCAAAAGGGAATTACAGACCCACAGACATACATACGCCGTTTCGGTTTTATATATGAGATATTTTGGTTCATATGAAACTACTCGAGTACTCGAGTATTTTTAAAATGTACTACTCGATACTCGAGTAATTGGAGTCTCTACACACATTGATAACGAAACAAATTTACCGTCGAAACTTTCGCGAGCGAAAACAATTCGTTTGTTTGAACTTGCAACAACAATGCAAAAGGGAATTACAGACCCACATAAATACATACGCCGTTTCGGTTTTATACATGAGATTTAGACTGTATAAAAGATCGTGGTTTGATTTTACAATGTCAGTCAATATCTTTTTAGCAAAAAACCAATTCAGAGTACATATGTATCTGACATGATATCTCCTACAAATCACACCTTTGCCTCACTTTTAAGGGTTGTTATCTTGGGCTGTAAATTAATATCTGTCACAAAATGCTACGCACAATTGAAGTTTATATAATATGTAAATTATGCTATATTATAGTTAAATATTTAACGCATTACAGATCGATAAATAAGTCTTCGCTTAATCTTGCCGCTGCGTAAGTCAACCATTTTAAATTGTGAGAATAAATCCAGATGCATTGGACCACCAGTAAGAAATGTAACAAAAATTCTCCAAAGTGATTATATTTATACGCATCAAATTCGTTATGTAGATCATGTCTTAATTGTGTAGTAATGTGTACTAAAACATCCGTTTTATTCTCGTGAGGCGAATTAATCACCGCTTATTGCTTCATTACTGCAGACATGTAGGGGGCAATTAATTTCGGCGAAATTTCCCATAAGACATTCTCTCATTATAAAATATTGCTTTTATCTATTCAGTATGCAGCATCATCTTGTAAATGCCATTCCAATCTCAATAGTGATTATTAATATTATTTGGAATAAAAACTATGCAAATTTTTTATCCCACACTTTCGATTCACTTTTACTCTTTCTAAATAATGCAGATTTTTCATTTATTATTGAATAATTTAGTCCACAATTTGGTGGGATAGCTTTCGTAAAATATTTGACGAGGTTTTGTATTTTTATCCGGGCTCCAACTCCAACATTGATCAAAAACACGACTCCGACTTAAAAAAGTTTAATATCGTCACTTTTCCCCCCAATTTTCCTATTTATGTGTATTCAATTAAATATCAACCCTACCAAACCGGCCAATAGCCAAATTTGACAAATTATATGCAAAAATAAAATCCGAGTACGACTCCGGCCAAAAAGCCACGACCCAACGACTCCGACTCAACAGCCCAGATTTTTATACTTCCACATTGTTGCCTGGCCTTCAGCCGATTGGACAGCGTGCTCGCAGGCTCGAATCCCAGGACAGACAGTTTCATATTTCTATTTATGAATTGGTGTTTGGATGCATAGATGTCTATTATGTTTGTAATTCTCCCGATTAAAGACACAACCGATTCTAAAAATGAGTTACCACGAGTCCCTCCCTACCGTAGCCTCTTTGAAAAAAAGAAAGATGGAGCAACCGAGTTGACGGATCTCATAAAAAAAACTTATTGGTGAAAATTGTAATACATGGCATTACAGCTGACGCCAACCCGCCATGTATTTGACAAAAATAATTAAGATACAAATTATTATACAGAGAATGGCATAAAAAACACAACATATTATTTACATTTGAATTATAAGAGTGAAAACAATGCACTGCTAAAAATGTCCACCTCAATAGGCGTAATTTATCAGCCGAACAGCCCTTTTCGCTGGTGATTCAAATAACCTTCACGACAAACAAATAAATGTTTGGCTTTGGTTTCGACCACGTAGGTTAAAACTGGGAGCACGCAAGTTTAATTAAAGTCTTCTGTTGGAATAAGGGTTCAGATACTTCAGATCCTCCACATTGGGGCGGACATGGTTAAATGTTTTAAGATTTCGACTTAGGCCAGAAAGTTCTTTACTTAACTGTTGTTTTGAATTTAATTAGCTGTCAATCACTAGCTTAAAGGTCATCGATACTAGCTTACAGCACATCAAAAATTCAAACTTGTTTTTCTCGGAATAGATAAAAGTGTCTTGGTTCGAACCAGTTTTTGTATGGGGCCAGCACGGACGGTGCCTCTTAAAATTGTCTGTCTTGCCATTATTTGACTCCTTGCTTCCACGAAAGAAATGACAGGATCTTGGAGTTGTTATTAAAGATATTCATCCATGTGTTACCAGAATTAGGAAGCAAAATTTTCTCAAATATAACAGTTTCGTGACAAAGAAATATATATACAACGATAAATTGATTTCATTAACTCAAAAAAAAAATAAACTGATGATTTTGACTAAAGGTGCTTGTTGGAATTTCAATGGAAATGGAATTGCTAAACATAATGAGAATCACTCAATCAACGCGAATTAAAGGCTTAAAATGTTACATCATAACACGGGCGATCATGATTATCATTTTACTAGTAAATACTAGAAATAAATAGGGCACAGTTGAATTGTTTGCCAATTTTAAATGAGCAGCTTAATATTCCTAACTCACCCTTGTTGTATCATTTTAAATGCATTAAATTAAAACAATATACATAAATACATACTTCAATAATACGTCTGATTAAACCCAACTATTAAATTAGTATTCATTTCTATGATATAAGCTAGTAATTAATTTTTACGATATCACATTTTATAAAACCTATAAAATTCATTGAAACTCGTTATCATCAAAACATTTGCTAATTCATCCAGATTGCGATGATAGTCATTAAACTCAGTGACTTTATTTTATTCCTATATTACAAACTATTTACTACTCATCAGTTCAAGTTCATTCGTGCACTTGAAATGACGAAAGTCAAAACCTAGGCGATTCAAATTTCCGGAAAAAAATGTTTTTTAAAAAGCAATTCCATTGGCCTTAAATTAGTTTTAAATATCGACCCCTAATACTGTGGAAGGAGAAGGTGCCGACGAATGGTCGAAAGACAACACGTCCTCGGACAAAATGTCTACGCGGCAAATATCCCCTGACAAAACGCTTATTGGTTACCTAGGTTAAGTTAAGTTTGGATTATAATCACACATTTAAAAAAATAATTGCCGTAAAGCTTTTTCTCGGGGGACATTTTGTCGCGGAGGCATTTTGTCCGGGGACGTTTTTCCTGAGACGTTTTGTCTGGGGACGTTTTGTCGTAGATCTGGAAGGAGACCATCGACTCGGTACTTGCCCTTTGTTCAGACCAAAACGAACAGGATGAAGAGGATAATATTTAATCTTTTTTTCATCTTCTGAGAAATATAATATGGCAGTTCAATACAATACACAGCATGGTGTCACACATAATCTGCCGTGTCTAATTTGAATGCAAACTGTCGTTGTGTAGTATGATAATTTTTTTTCGTCCATTGTCTTTTGTTTTTCTCGCTGTCATTATCCACAACGCACACTTGCCAGGACTCACGTAAATTAAATCTGCATATTAGATTCGAGTTTTAATGTCGCCATTGTGCCGGCCCACCTGCGCGCGCACACTTAACAGGGTCGCATCCAGTAGTTACAGGGACCTCGCATGTTTTGTACGCCGTGAAAAATCATAGAAGACATCGGGTGCTTGAAATGATAATCAACATAAATAATGAGGTTCTAATTGTTTTTTTTTTATTGTTTTGAATGGGAAGTCTGGCTCGAGATCGTATAGGTAACGCGCAACCGGTCCTAACCTTTAATTAATTTGTGAGGAATCAGTATACGTTTTATTTAATTCAATATAATGTCTTTCCGCCGAGAATTGACAGTTTACACAAAAGGGATAGTACTTACTCCATTATCGAGTCTAGCTCGACATCGCATAGGTAACGCGCAACTCCTATGTCCTCAGGACATTGTAAAACATGGTTGGAAAATTATTTTTTACTCATTTTAAATTATCCTTATTTCTAAAACTGTATTTATTAGAATGTGTGCCTTGGTTAAAGTTTGTAACAATCCCTGTGGTCTAGTGGCAAGAGCTTTGTCCTAGCGATCTGGAGACCCGGGTTCAATTCCCGGCAAGGTCAGATTTTTTTCAATCGAAAAAAGATCTTGGGCTATATGTATGTTATTTATCGTTGATTTTGTGCACAACTGATTGATTACTTATCATCGAGTTAATCTCGTATGACTTTCACAATTAAGAATATTTGGCGCATTGGCGTAAGCTGTAAAGCCAAATATTTTTTTTTTCTTTTAAAAAAATTATAATTTTTTTTTATTATAATGTAGTATATTTCGTTTTACCTTGCTAATAAATACGCAAACCCATTGATATCAAACAATTTCTCAAATCTATTGAGAAGTTGTTTTGGACGAAATAATTATTTATATTTAAGAGTACAAGGGGTGGGTGACCTTCTTCGCTAGTGACATCTTTTGAAAATACAAAATAATTTAATAGAATTGCAATTGCTATGAACACACTTCACTATAGTGTTGTCAACGTCTCAGTGGACGAGTGTTTTATGTAGATTCCAATTTTTTCACCCGGCACGGCATCATTTGAAGAATTTATTATTTTTGATCTGAAAAAATCTACTCAACAAACATCGCATGCCTTGTAAATTGGTATCAAACAATAATTTTCAATGACAAAATATTAAATTTGAATTGTTTGAATTGTGTACTTTTCCGTGAGTTTTGTCGCTAACGACCCGGGTTTCGCCTTTCGGCATCTTCAGGCATTTCAAGTGCACGGATGTTCTTGAATTGACGCGTAGTAAACGGTTTTGTATCGTTTATATACAACAATAGAAGTAGATCACTAAGTTAAATTGCTATTAAAATGTAGACAATATATTCAAAATTATCCTATTGCTTTCATTTGGCACACCGTGCCAGAGAATTTGAGAAGAATATGTGTAAAATCCAGAGATTAATGACGATATAATCAATTATAAAATGGAAACCCCTTATTATTACAATAAATTAAAAATTACAATCTGAAACTGCGTCACCATTAATATATGTACATTTATTTAGCCCATTACGGCCCTGTCGCGGCTGCGCCTTCTCTCTCGTACTATAAAATAATATTCCAATATTTTATTTTTGCCTACTGTGGTTGTGTGCCCCACTAAATTTACAATGCCCACGATTAATGGAGCTATTCTTAGATAGATTGGTCACCCTACACCTTTCATTTTCTTCATGCAATGCTATTTTTACCTGTGTCTAAATATGGTATTTCAACATAACATACTGCCCATAGAAAATTATGTTATGTTTTCAAAAACAATGCTTTGTATTTTTTATTATTTTATAATTATTTATGTAAGAAATCTCAACATTTTTTTAAAACGAAATCGTGACCAAAATGATTATTACTAACATTGACATTTATATGTTTTTTCTGTATTCACTCGTAACCTCATGGTATAATTTAAGAGCGGATAATTAATAACAATAAAATTATTATAGCAGGGGTTTTTAACCTTATTGCGTCTCCGGGCGAATTTGAGATTGAGGAGAATAGTGACGGGCGCAGGCTGGATTTAAAAAAAACAATTCTTAACCTTCGCTGCACGGTGATATGTACTTACTACAACTCTACTCTAATAATGAGAATATTTCTATTAAATATAATAGATACTGATCTGAGAATTTTTGTATTCCTCAGTAATGTTATTACGTATTAAATAAAATTACAGTTATGTATGGTTATTCATTTGCAGCGATGGAAATAAATAATTAGTGGAAGAATCGGGCAAAGAATCACCCATACACACAAACGTATTCCAATTTATGCGCGTGTGTAAGCGCGAGTGCGAGCGTACTTTTGCACGTGTTCAGCTCCGGCGCGAAAGCGCATGCGTAGAAGTGATCGACTTCGAACTAGCCATTCATTTCGTCATTACGAATTCGACTGCCGACGGGTGAAGACGTCGGAGCGGCAGCTAATTGCGATGTTTTTTTCTTCTTTTCAGACACTTAGATTACAAAAATTGTTATATTTCAACTTCAACCATAGTCAATCAAAGCAATGTCTAGAAATATTCACATTTTTCCGGTTTTTAAATAACTTTTTCATATGGTGTAGTAAATACATATCACCGGAGCTCGCGGAAGTTTTTAGCACAGTATGGGGAGGGTTAAGTACCTTGTACATATTTATTATTATATGTACCTTTACAAATTTAAAAAAAAAACCACACAGTTACATTTGAATAAAAAATAATTTGAATAAATAATATTTGGGTTTTTTCGTAATGTTATACTTTGTAGATGGCGCACGATAATTGCTCCGCGGGCGTTATTGTGCCCGCGGGCACAGGGTTAAGAACCCCTGATATATAGTGACCAAACTATTTTTTCAAAAAATGTAGAAATCATTTTTTTTTAAATAATCGTGTATGTAATTCCATCAATTGTGTAAATTTTTTATAATTCGGATTATTTTTATTATTTTATTGTATGATGTCATTTAAAAATATGAATGGTTTTTGTTTATTGCAGAAACGTCGCGAAGCAACCGTAGTACCGCTGTGGTCGCGAGACTTCACCGGGCTAGGATTCGAGGTCTGCGGTAATATGCGAGACGGAATCTTTGTCAGCAGCGTTCTCCGAGGAGGGCCTGCTTACGAATCTGGCAGAATACACACAGGTAAGAAATATCTCCAATTGTAGCTCGCAACGTCTAAATACTAATTTTGGTTAATAAGGGATTAAAAATGCTGAAATCATGATCTTGGTAATGACCAAATTTCATTATAATATTGATTAAGTTGGTTGGTAGGTAACAAATGGTAAACCAGTGGTTCTCACGTCTACTTGTCTGGTGGCCGCACGAAATTCTTGTTTTAAGTTTGTTGTGTTTGACTTTTTCTTCTTTAGGTCAAACTGACCTTAAGATGTTGTATAATTTACTATTGGTATTAATTGCATAAAGAAATATCTTAGACTCGTCTTTTGTTGACAAATTGACTTGTAAAACCACATTTTTGTTTGATATCAATATTTACTATGAAGCTGTTGGTGGCCGCAGCCAAATGCTCTGGTGGCCGCACATGAGAACCACTGCTCTAGTCTCAATATGTTAAGTAACATAGACAATTATAATCCGATCCGACACAAATAAAGTTAAGAATTATGAGAGTGGAAAAATTACCCGTCTGTAAATTTGCATCAGTGCACGTAATTTTTATTTACTGAAGTACAGTGACAAATCCAAACACGCTTCCAGTACAGTGACAAATCGTTAATAATGTAATGTATGTTTACTTTTCACAGGTGACCGAATTAACAGTGTAAGCATCTCGACACGTCACATGGTGTACGAGGACGCCCTGGCGATCCTCTCGCATGCGAGTCCTTACGAAATACACCTGGAGGTGGAGCAGCAGCAATCGGGTCTCAACCTTGGAACAGGTATCTATATATTTTCTTGTTACTTTGAATCTACTGCCCTTGCTAAAAACCAACATTGCCAAAGTAAACAAAATGTTTATGATAGAACACACAGTCATAAAATAAACAGCCACTTACCACAGATCTTAACCCTCGAAAGCGGTTTCTGAAAAATAACTTGTGATCCGAAGGGAGGGACTAAAAATACCCCAGTGGAACTAAAAAATAATACATATCTACAAAGAATCGGCACCTTAAAAGTGACTCATAGAATTCAGTTCAAGTACATCCGTGCACTTGAAATGCCTGAAGATGCCGAAAGGCCAAACCCGGGACGTTAGGGACGAAACTCATGAAAAAGTACAAAATTCAAAAGATTCAAACCTTATATATCTGTTATGAAAAAAGTGTTGTTATTTATTGTTAAATTCTTGAGTATTGCTTCTAATTTTACTTGGTTATGTGTTTGTACAAATGAGGTGGGCGCAAGATATTTTTCTTCTAGTATGTTCAACGTCTGTTATCAAATCTATGCAATAAATTTGTTTGTCTGGATCAGTTATATTGATTGAATTGTTGATCTTTCGGTCAACACTGGTTAAGAGTATGCACTGACTTAGAACATATTCCCGCAGGTGGTCTAAGCTACCAGACATCCGCTGGTGTGACGGGTGTCGCAGGCGGTACTCTAGATCGCCGATCCACAGCCGGACAGATGAACCAAAGCGGAGCCGTCATTCATCCTCTGGCCCTCGGAAGGTTACGTGCCGGATCATACGGAGATATCAATACTGTGAGTAAACTGACATTTCTTTCGCTCTACCACAGAAGTATATTCATCGCACCCAGGCAGTCAGATGTTGAGTGTTCACGGTTTCTGTATTAGAATTTCTCCATCCTAAACCCTTTCCAGAAACATAAGACAATGTTTAACCTTCGAAAGACTGTCTTTGAAAAATAACTCGTAGGACGAAGGGGGGTCTAAAAAAGACCCCAGTGGTATGGCCTTATTGGCATAGACTGCAATAAAAAAATGATTGATTATACTTTGACGTATCATTATACATCGTTCATATTTTAAGTCGCGCATGAATGAGACAACCTGATCGTGTTCTTGTTTATTCTAGACTGGCGATATAAAAACTGTGAATGCAACTTCTTTTCTACACTTTTTATTGTAAAAAGAATTCAGTTGAAAGAGGCGCGTTTGAGATAAGATAACTTATCACGTGTGGGCAGTGAAGTTTTAATCCTGGCAATTGGTAGTGACAATATAAATGCTTTTCGGCCAATAATAATCAGACTTATTTTTTTTTTTATTTCATTGCGACGAAACTAGTCAATCAAAATCATATTTTTTTACTGCAAAAGATGCAAATAACAATGATTTAAGAATACTAAAAGTTTACACATTGTATCACTAATATTGAGGAAGATATTTAAGATAAAGTAGCAGTGGTGGTCGACTGTTTCACCCTCAGCCTGGCAAAAGTAAACAGGCTATTTAGTCCTTATTTCATACCTAGATATTTATCTCATTGGATTATTTCACCTCCATTCTTTGTTCATTTAATCATTTAGTAGAGTCAATTAATATTGCAATTTATTTACTTATACTTTGCTCATTTATAAAAATAGCTTATTGAAGTTGTTTTGAAGTGAAACAAACAGCCTTGGATCTAGTATACATTGTAAATATTATCATTTCTGTTTTTTCATCGCAGATTACTTAACATCTGCATTACAAAGTATGACTCAATATAAACAATTCATTAACAATTATTTCAAGAATTTTGCAAGAGAGGCACACATTTTTTAATTCAATTCACAATGACAACACAACATGCATTTTGTGCTGTTTATTTTTGATGCATATTTTCTTCCGAGATATTATTTAATTTTTTTGCTTATTTTTCAGCTGGAGAAGGCGTCTCGCCAAAATCATTTCCCCCGTCAGTCGCCCAACTCTACACTAGACGCTTCCTCGCAATCTAAAAACAACACATCAGCCGGGAGCGCCATCAAGAAGATGATCACCGATAAGATCAACATCACAACGGGAGCGACACTCGAGAGAAACAACAAGGCCAACAATCATCAGCAGCATATGCACGGCCAAACGACCACGATGGTTGCCAATGCTACCACGCTGGAGAGGGAGAACGAGAAGAATGCCAAGAACCACACTGGGAAAACTCACCAAGGCAAGATTACTACGGAACATACTACCGTTAGTTATGATTCAGATCTCTCCGGTAAAGACGATAAACCTGAACGCAACAACAGGAATAAGCATCATGACAGAACGTCCGGTCCTCCCGATGTGGTTATTATTAAAGACGGCGGCGACAGATACAGCGCTAAAGTTGAAAAGGTTGATGTCCAAAAAAAAGAAGCCGATACCGGAAAGAAGGGAATGAAGTTTGGTATCCGAGTGCTTCCCCCGAACGTTCCTGATGACGGAACTCTATCGAATAGAAACTCAAAAGTCGATATCGGAAAAGGTTCGGGAGACAATGGAAACGTAGTTGCTGAAATTCGAAGCATCGATGAAGTGGATAAGAATTTTGAAAATGTTGCCGTTTCGCCTGGTAAAGAATCGACAAAACCCAAAGCGCCGATACCCGTTGTCGCCAAGCGCAGAGAAAAACCTGCAGCTCCCATTCCCAACGCCAGGAATCTACCGCAGAACGTCAGCAGCGGCAATGCAAACATCAGCATGACGGTCGAAACTGTCAAAATTGATCCGGTCGTCTCTGGAAAGAATACCGAAGTCAAAATGGATATCGAGGTTTCTGCATTCGACAGAAGCGACGATTTGAATTCGAGCGGGATCAAACGCGACTCGCAAGGAATTCCTCAGGAGATCCCTCAGCACATGATGGAGGCCGCTATGTACGCCAGAAGTAACAGGAAAGGCTCCACCGATTTTGTTTCTTCATCCGACAGGCTGAAGCAAGATTATGTTCCGAGTAAATACTCAGACACTAAAAAGTCTGATTTGAGTAAAATGGAAAAAGAAGCCAACAAGAACTCCAAGAAGTCTAAGGGCAAGGCTCCTTCTCCTCCGGAGGGCACGCCCAGATCTAGAGACGATGATAATTCGAGCGATACAGACGTATCGAGCGTCACTCAGGAAACGATGATAGGCATCGATGTGTCGTCCAAGGATCGCAAGGGATTAAATTTCACCGACAACTTTAACGATCAGTCGTTCCACGATCCACACAGCTTCATCGAAGCGGAAAGAGATCACACGAGCAGATTGCAAAATACAAACAGGACGGACGATATGATTCTAGGAAAAAGTTTAATCAACACGTCCACTCCTAAAGTGGAGAAAGTAGTCAAGAGAATGAGACCCGATGTCCCCACACAGAAGGCTATCGACATTCCGGACGACCTGGATAATTTTGGATTGAAACCTTTCCAGAGGAAAGAAGCCTCTGAGTCCATGAATAATCTTTATGAAGATTCTAAATCCAATATTTCTTCTAATTTGGACGGATCTTCTATGATATCGCAGGATAGTTTCGCATCAAATGTCATGAGTGAACTGGATAGAATCGGCAACGCTTCCACTACTATTGAACTGAACTCGAGCGATATCACAATTCACAGTTCCCCGGTGACGGAACACGAAGATCGGGATGCTGACGATTCCGACGATAACGAAAGGAAAGCCGCCAGTCTAGGAGACCTCTCCAAATTGGAACCTGCCGATAAAAACAGCAGAAAACCATCACAGGGGACATTGGAACGCGCCCAAAGCTTAGATATATCGGCAGAAGATGCGAAAATCATCGCATCTGAAAAACACATTACTCCAAAGAAACGCAAGTCGAATTCCGTCTTTGACGGAAGCTATTATGATAAAGTCGACGATCTGCCGACAGATTCCAACGAAAGCGTCAACCAACTTATGGGGCACTCCAAAGAGCCCCGGCTGAGCTTGAACATCAGTAGCATTTCCAGCATGGAAGGTCTCAATACTTTTCAGAGAAATAGACTAAAGAAAGCATCGGAATGGGGCAACATGGAAGACGCCCTAATGATGAAGAAGAATATCGCAGACTCGAGCAACTCCGGTTCTTCGGAGATCGCAAACTCTGCTGAGAATCTCAATGAAATGGGTGACTCAGTGACTAAAGCGCTAGAGAATGAAAACGTCAAATTAAATGATGAAATTAACAAACTTAAATTTGTATCAAATGATGTTGTGGGAGAAGCCATCGACAAAGTCACCGATAAAGTCATCGACAAAGCCATCCTAAAGACTACTGAAATAAATAATTTCAAGAGTTCATCCGCTAACGTGACTGTTGGAAAATCTATATCCGATTTTAATATCGGGGATATAAGAATGGATACAGTGTCTCAAACGAGGCCTGAAATATCTTCTCATTCCACGATCGAGGTCCACAGTAAGACCGCTTTCACCAAACCCGAAGTTCCCACCAGAATAAAGACGAGTGAAATCAATGACCAGCTCAGACCTAATTTCGAAATCGGCACATACGTGTCTGACGTGTCAGGCGCCAAATACAAAACTGACCCCCCCCCAGCTTTCGCTTCGAGCAGACTCTCTCCGAAGATGGAAGATAAGCTCACAATGATTTACGATACGAACATTCCCGACGATATCAAAGTCTCCCGTCACTCGCTGGTCAGCAGTTTGGAAAGACCCAAGTCGGACTTGATGAAGAAATTGCTTGCGCAAAATCCTGTGTTGAATGTGGGAGTCGAATCTCAAACGGATCTGAAGAAGGACACGGATAAAGTCAGCGTTGATAAATCTGTCACTGGCGAGATTGCGGAAGCAAATTCTTCACCTGATATTTTCAATGATAAAGACTCAAAATCAAACTCAACCACTTTGACACTACTTAATCAACCGGATATCGTTAACTTGAGGATCAAGCAGCACAATGCAGAATCTAAGAATTTCTCACCCACTTCTATTAATACTAATACCGTTGTTAGCGGAGAAGCCAGTGGCGGCGGTGTCGCGGAAGCCATCAATGAATCTGACTTTGTGAGCAATATAAATATTGTTGGAACTACTACTAAAGGAGATGCTTCCAAAATGAACTTAAAATTCGATACGTCTTCCGCTACCGATAAGGTTCAAACTAGGAATTTCTTTTCAACCAACGACAACGTGGTAACTATTTCAACAGATGGCAGTCAACCGTCATCCATCATAACGATAGAGGGCGAAGCTCCGGTCATCCCGAACGTAGTGGAGAGCTTTAGAAACTCCATTGAAATCAACCGAAATGAAAACTTCACCGCGCCTAACGATATGACTGGCACGCAATCAGAACAGAGCTTGTATAATGAAATCATTTCTGAAATGCATAAACCTAAATCGGAAAATGAAACTCACGGATCGTCGAGCACCTCCACGACGACCAACACGAGGACTTACATGGTCGACGGTGGCGTCGTTACCGAAGAGAGAACCATGACTCCGTACATTGTCGACTCACAGACTGTTAATTTACCACCGCAAAAAACGGTTACAGTAAATGTTACTTACGACGAACATGGCAATAAGATCGTCACTCAGAATGTGGAAGAGACCACTACGAGATTGGTGACGATCAAATCATCTCTCCCGATTGAAATCGAAGAATACACTTTCGGCGTCATAAGGAATCCCACTGCGGAAGACATTCAAAGAATCGAAGATTCCAACATGGGCACCGGGGTAGATTTAAAAATGTTAAGCGATATCGAAAGACAGAACCCGAACATTAGATTCACATCCAATGACCCCACGTATAGCGATACCGACACCATGATGGTGAACGCCAATATGACCGAAGAAGAGACGATGGCGCTTCTGGCCAAGCTCAAGGAAAATCCGCAAATGTTTATGGACGGAAATAGAATATTCAATCAGAAGAGTACGGTCATCAGAGAAACAGAAATGATCTCCGACAACGGTAACGACAACTTCGACGGACAGCCTGTCGTTAAGATGACTCAGTCATCGTATAAGTTCAATATTGAAGACGGCGTACAGAACAGCAGCCCTGCCAAAATTGTCAAGATGATCGAGAGCGACACCAGGAGAACCGTTCAAGATTTCGACACTAGCTATAACAGCTCACATTCATCCGAAGCTGGAAGTAAAATTGCCGGTAGAATCCATAGCAAAGCAAATGGTGCCATGGCATCTATCTACTCCAATCGCGAAGGTTTGGGTTCAGAACGGCGCGACAGCGGCGGACACGATTCTGAAACGACTTACAACCGAATGGAAATCAAATCCAACGCTCCGCTCGCCAAGGACTTTATTACGGAGATCGAAGTCGTCACTCCCCGGTCTGAGAAGCTTTCCAAGCAGAAATCAGACCTCGAGAAATCAAAGCAATATTACTCAGATAAAATGTCCACATATTATTCGGAACCGAATTTATCAAACGAGATAGACATATCTTTGATGGGTGACTTTTTGAATTGTGAGAGAAGATTTTCAGCTAAAGAAAGAGTCGATTCAGAAAAATACGAACGCAGCAAATCGACCAGTCCCGATTCTGTTCTAAATGGAAAAGAATCGAGACGGCAATCGAACGAAGACGAATCTAAAATGAAACGACACAGTGATTTTGATTTGCCGCGAAATACGCACATAAAATTCAGGACCGCTACGTATGAACCTTTGACAGCCCCCCCGAGCAGATTATCCTCATCGGAAAAACGCCTCTCGCAAATAGAAATCCTCAAATCCAACTTTGAAAAAGGCGGCAGCTCCGAAAATATATCCAATATATCCTCGCAAAACAATATTTCATCAGTCAAACCGGCCGTGTCGATGAAACCCAGCAGTATACCGATCAAACTGCCCGAATTGAAGACGAATACTCACATGAAAATGCCGATGATCAGTCCGTCCAAGATTCCCGTTTTAAATAGCGGCAAATCAGCTAGCCAGGAGAACCTTCTGGACGGTGCCAAAGGACTCGGAAATCAGAAGACGTCTCCGCACGGTAAGCTGTCTGCGTCTACAGGTAATGTTTCTGTGACTTCGATAAAAAGCAGTTCATGTGACCCTAGCGGGAAATGAAGCTTGTTGTTTTGATATGTAGGGTTATTCTGTACAAGGATGACCTATTGGTTTGATTGTTTTGGGCACTATGGCACTCACGCGTAATTCGTGGAACATAACAAAGGACATAAATGTTTTCCCATCAAGGGAATAATTGTTCTTTCTCAATATAGATACAAACATCCTGCAGCTTACTTAAAGTTGTTTGGTAAATATTTAAATAAAAGATAAATCATGTTGAATGCTTTCATTATTAATTAATCAAAATTTGAATCCAATCTAAACCAGTGGTCGCCAAACTCAGTAAAGATGTGAGCTACTTTTAGAAATCGAAATTGACGAGTGAGCTACTTTTACATATTCCTTCTTCATATGTTTATATCATAGTCCTTTATTGTACCATATATAATATTACTTCAATAAATTTCTGACTTGAAATAAGTCATAAAATGCATAGTTTAATTATTTATGGCAAGATAATGAATGGAAAATATTTTGAAATATGTGTGAGTAAAAGTAAAAATAATTAGTGAAAAGAAAGGTATTCACAATGGGAGTACACTGTCACTCCCATCCAAATGTAATTATTAAGATATACATTTGGAAGTCTGTTTCTATATTTACCATATTCCATAGTGGAAAATGTTGATTCACATAAGTGCTAGATGCTTTCCTTTTGAACATAATTCAAACAAAAATTGCACTTTTCCGTTGGGAGGAAAGTCCATACGGATTCCCTATAATTGAGGCAACACTCTTTATCACTTTGAAATTCTTATCAATTCGTATTTCATTTCGGAGTCCAATAATAAAATTTGATGTGGTGAAATATCCTACACGAACTACCAATAATGCCACCGCGAGCTACCGTTTAGCGATCACTGATCTAACAAATGAATAAGAAAGGATGGCTTCTTTGAATACTAAATTTGTCAACACCATTGTATATTTGATCAAAACCTTTATGCTGATTTAATATACATTTTGCGTAGTGAATGTCGACGAATACGCGTGAGTGCTACACATTTTTTTGACGCACGTAAAAGCTTAAGAAGTAAATCATTTCACAAATATATTTTCAGTTACTTTTACAACTATCATGATTTGTTTTAATTTAGCAATAATAATAATTATAATACTGCTTATGGTCCATAGGAATTCATGCTTGATCTGACGCTGTAAGTAGATATATTTTTATAATTACATATGAATGCTTGTATTATTATTTTATTTATTGTAATGTGAAGACTTTGATTATTATGTCCGTTCAATGATATTTCTCTGTTCGAGGGCATGCTGATTCTCTGATTGTCTATGCATGCTTTAAAAGATTCTACATACATTGTTCTTAATTAATATAGATCTGTTAGTTGTCTATTATTCAGTATTTAAAAACCAAACTCAACCGATAATACTTTCATTCCAAATTTAAATAACTCAGAATTTTTATCACACCGTTTGTCACTTTCAATAATTCACCTTGAGTTATTTATTTAACAATTTGAAATTTTGAAACTGTAATATATAAAGTTAGCAATTTCATTACGTTAATATCTAACCAGTGTTGTGTGATTGCAACAAAGCTTCATGTAATTTCATATAACAATTATTAATGCTTAAACAACACATGCGGAAATTATATTTGACTTATAGAATTGCTGATCAGTAAAAAAAATTGATTTGTGGTTAAACTATCCATGAAAAAGTCTTGTGTCTATTTCGCCACATTCATAAAGTCACATCAAGGTGTCTTCTTGTATTTATTATACATACTCGTAATATATTATGAATTGTATTGTTTACTCCAGTGACTAAAAATGTTTGTATCTTATTATGGACTTTTTTCTGCTTTATTTTTTTTTTTGTTGTTTATTGTGATTGTGTAGTGTGCTTTGTTTAATTTGAAAAAAAAATGCTTTTGAATGCTTTCAACTTATTTTGGCTTTAGTAAAAAATTTAGCTTTTATTTTTTACGGATAAACCATTTTGTTTACTCTATGAAAGTGTTTTTTATAGCTATCATTAATAACCAAGGTCAACAGACAGTTATTATCATCTCCAATGATTTAATTATTATAATCATGGAAGATCTAAAATAATATATATTTGAATAGTTTTGTGTTGCTTTTGTTTTGTCTTCTTTTTAGGTAAGAGCTGTGTTTTAGTATTTTTAACAACCATTATTATTCTTGAAAAAATTTTAAGCATGTTCCAAATTTAAATAACGATTTTTTTCTTTTTTACTTTCCTTATTAAATTCACCTTTACTTTGCATGGAGGGGTACAAATATTTTGTTTTAAACTCTGATTTTACTAAATAATTTGTAAGTTTTCAACATAAGTTTGTAGATTTTGAATGTGAGATATTTAAAATAAAAGAAAGAAACTTCTAAATGCATAGAATAAATTGTCTGTATGAAAAATTAATTACATGTTGTGTCCTGTGGAATAATATACTAATCCAACAAATTAATTGCCTGATTCCAGATATGTAGGAGCGAACGAATGGAAATCACCAATAGTTGTGAAAATATGATCAAAAGTGTACATTATATTCTTTATTATTTGTTATTGTCTGCCATGTTACGTTATAAATATAATTTTCTACCCATGTGATAAGTGACCATCGACAACGACTTTATTATGCCATCTAATGCACGGTTTAATGCATGCTGAATACACACACAATCAGATGAATATTTAAATATTCAGTTATGTGAAAATATACCTCTTGAGATACAAGCTATAAAATTTTGATATAGCACAATCTACTTATTTACAAGTTTTTTAGTTTTATTTTTATAGCACTGATGATTTTTGATGAAATTGATTCGTAAAATTTTAATATTGACGCTATAATGTCTGTAGACAGTTGACTCTCGATTATTGCCTGTCGCCAGCTAGGTAAAAAAAAATGTTATTAAAACCAGGGTTGTGGAGTCCTTCCTAGTCCAACATTGACCAAAAACACAACTCTGATTCCGATTAAAAAATGTTTAATTTTGTCGCGTTTTTTTAACATACCTTTCCTATTTATGTGTATTAAATTAAATAACAACCAACCAATCCGGCCAATAGCCAAATTTTACATGTTATATGCATAAATAAAAAGTTTTTCACGATTCAGGCCAAAACACCACGACAACTACGGCTAAAAAACCGCGACTCCAAATCAGTTTTCACAGCCCTGGTTAAAACTAAGCCTGAATGAATAATGGTTTCAATAAGTATAATAGCAGAATGGAGAAAAAAAATAATACTCCTTGTACATCTTCACTTTTTGGGGTATATAATTTTGGTCAATCTTTCTCTCCTGCCACCCTGTATAACCAAGTGACAACTGTAATAAAAATGACTGTTGATGGATTCTGATTATATTTGATACCTCACTATTTATTTGTTATAGTGATGAAATGCAATATACAGGTTTAAAGATATTTTTTACCTGCTTTATTGACTTAATAATTAATTTTGACCGTCTAATAATTTTGTTACTTGAATTAAATTCTTCATGTTCACTCTTGTACTTTGATAATATGCGATATAATTGTAATTGTACATGTGATGTCATGCTGCGAATTTACGACATAATACATATTTTAATTATTCTGAATCTACGTATTATTATCCAAGCAATATTTTTAGTTATGTAAATTGCATTTGTACTTAATATTTTGGAGTGTTTCTATTTATTCTCAACTGTTTGATTTAATTATCCAACCGGGCTACCACTTATAGATGCGATGCGGACTCGGTAATTATTTATTATTGTTTTATTTATGACACTTTATTACAATCTATAAAATTAAAATCAGTTACGAATGCCATTGAGGAAATTTTGTGTTACAAAGATGGCTATAAAAAGTTTTTTAATGCCCATCTTATTTATAATAAAGATTTGTAATTGCATATAATATTATTAGCATTCATAAATTATTGACTTGTGTAAAACAGAATTTGATTGTTTGTCTTTAACCGGTTCTCTGCAGCAAGCGAGTTTAATCGCTCTACAATTCTGTGTATGTAGGGCCGGCCATAGAAAATGCGCGAGTTAATATGCTCTACTTGATACTTGATTTACTTGTCACCACTACCTCTTTTAAATATTTAAATATGTCGTGCATACAGTGACATCTTTTAACATCATGTTATAATACTTGAACTGGAAAGATTTTTCATACATATATTTATTAGGTTTTATATTTTGAAAGAAAATCGCGGCTCTCCATCTTCGGCCATACTAATTCTTCCAGGCATAGAATCGTTTAAAGGCATTATTTGACAGAATCTATGATAGCGTAAAAGCTCCACGATTGGTTATTTTCTGAAGCCAATCACTGTTGCTAAGAACAGATAATTGTCTCCAGTTCTTAATTGAGTGATGTATTTAAAAAAATATATATATATTTTTATACGCGTAAATATTTATTTACATTTACGAATTATAGATAGAATTAATTATTATATGAACATGAAAGTCTTAAGGTGCCTTATTACATTATAAAAAAAAACATTTTACATTCTTGTTATTAGAAATATTAGCAACTAATTACAAACATTTGTAGTATATTTGGAGGTTGACGTTTTCAATAAAATTATCAAAAGTTAAATGTCGAGTATTTATCGATTGAAAATATTTTAATGTGGTCTGTAAGGATTGCATAATAATTTTTCCCACATTATTCGTTTTATAGTTCTTTAACAATTTTAATAAATAAAATTGTGTTATACGGTTTCATAAATATTACCATTGAAAAAATGATACTTCACGGTTGTGTACTAAAAGCACATAGTATTATGTTATTCACAGTGTAAGAGATTTGGTATAAATATATTATTAATTGTACACACATATTTTTTTATTTTAAGCAATTATCTAGTAAACAATTAAGCCTTACAAGTATTTACCTGATATCACATCTTAATTTAATTGTATGTAGTAATTTATTACAGCAGTTCAAAAATTGCACAGATAGGTAGGGTATGAATACATAATTTTTCACCCAGTTTCAGAATGAGATCAGAATCGTATGTTTTATACGTGTAATTTTAATTTATCTCCAAATGGAATAAGTTGTACGATATTTATCGACTGTGTAAAATGTATTTCAACTTTCAATTGTTTATAACAACAAACTTATGAGAACGTGGACCAATAATAGTTTTTTAAAAACTAGATTCCATATTATTCCGGAAATAATAAATAATCTATGACTGTTTATCCGAGCCAACGGTGCATGCTGTGCATTTCAAGTGCTTTGAATTATTTACCTTTGCTCACCGGTAAATTGAAATAGAAATCAGTGATTTATTCATTTAATTCATCACGCTTTGTTTATTATAAAACGTCTTAAAATTATATTCACTTTCTGAAAGGAATATAAACTTTCCAAACGATGAGTCTATGTGAGTGATATTTTATGTACATAAAACTGTACTCGTTAAAAAGATTACGCAATAATTTTAGTGTTAACAAAATAATATTGATCGAGGGATTTTGGATTAATTTTGCATTAATACTACGGGGTATTATACATAATAGTGATGATAAGACATTAATGTTTGTTTTATTTTGCTCAAATAATTTTTTTTTTTTTTATTTAGTTTTTGAGTCATTCCATTTATTATTATTCTGAATAGATTGCAGTATTTATTATTAAAAAATAAGCATATATAGGCATACATCTGATGTTATCGAAATATGATTTTTTTATTAGACGCATTATATTTCTTTTCTCTCTACCATCAAAAGTAGTGTATTTAATGTATCAATCTTCAGCTCCACTGTCCAGCAGAGAGAAATAAATCACCTTTCCTTCTTATATTTTTCCATCTAAAGATATCATGTATGGACCTGAATGAAATTAAACAAGCAATTATGCTCTTGGTAAGAATTTTGATTTCCAGAGCTCTGCCTAATTTTTGTCAAAGCAAAGGAGCGACAGCAAGTCTGCATCTAGGAATAACGGCAATCTACAAGTTGAGGGGTTCAATCATTTTTTTTACATAATCCAAGATGGCTGCTGACTCCTCACCTAATTATTAATAAATGATAATAATCACTTTTAAGGTGTTCACTGTCAATACTTGGTGGAATGGCACTATAATAAAAATAATAAAACATTTTTAGTACTTTTTCCACATAAAATTTATTGGATCAGGACCGGTTTCGTTCATGGCGAGCATTGTCAACTGAAGATTGTTGAAAATGCTCACCATCGAGCGAAACCAGTCCTGATCCAATAAATTTTATGTGGAAAAAGTACTAAAAATGTTTTATTATTTTTATTAAATTTTATATTAAAATGAACTTCCACAAAATTACCTCCGAAACTATCGAAAGTATGATAATAAATCGATTCATTATTATGTTTCAGAATAATTAATTATTACTTGTTTGATACGTAGAAATATGCATCAGCAATTAATCAATAGGGAACATTGTGTCGGCAACCATCTTGGATTATGTTTCAAATGCAAAAAAAAATGATTGAAACCCTCATCTTGTAGATTACCGAAATAACTGTTTGATATATATGTTACAGTGAAACTGTATTCTCAGTGAAAATGTATTCTTCTCCATGCTGTCATTGGAATTAAATTTTACCGCCCTATCTTCAGCCCTATGTTTGTCTGTATTTTTCTTTAGTTCTCTTTTTATGAAAGGGACTACTTTGTTGATTTTGTTTCATTGAAGCAAACCAAAATTTTAGGCCGGCAAATTATCGACTTGGGCCAATAATTTCAATAATCGTGACCAGTGAAATCATGTTGTCATACAAATCTATTACTTGATACATTTTCACTGAGAATACAGTTTCACTGTAACATATATACCTAAAGGATGCTGAATGTTCATAAAAATAGACTAACTATCAGATGTAATGTCCTAAATTATAGTCTAGTGAAAATAATATAATAACTATTTATACACTTTTCATTACTAACGCAGCCCAGTTTGAATACATTCCAAACAAAAGAACGGTTACAAAGTAATCGGATATCATTTTATCTGTTGGGCCAAGAAACGAATACGCCCATACGGTGCATGTTGACTGTGTGGGAAACAAAATTATGAATGTCTATTGAGTATTAATTAATAACTTACCATGTATATTTTTAACATCGTATATGATTTGTGTAAATAGTGACCACTAACCGTAATAATTCCGCCTGCAGATTTTTTTTTGCAACAGTTATCATTACACCCACTAAGTTATAAGTGTTAGTCATGTATTCCTCTATGAATAATATTATGTATCTATTTTTTTTTAAAGAAAATTAAATTTGGATTAAAAAGTTTTGGGTTTTTTTTTTAACTGTATTGATTATGATTTTTGCACCATTGGGTTTGCAACAACTCGGTTAAACAACCAATTTATTATAAATTTGTGGTAAGTATATTCAGTATGTGGTACGTTAGCAAGATAAGTTTGGTGAGACATGAAACTGTTCTAACTGCCATATGCAATCTAATCATCAGGTTGATTTGAAAGATATGCTATATGTAACTGTCTGTGTCTATGGTCTAGTGCAGTGGTTCTCACGGAAATTTTCACCGTGGCCGCATCATTAACCCTCCCCATACTGTGCTAAAAACTTCCGCGAGCTCCGGTGATATGTATTTACTACACCATATGAAAAAGTTATTTAAAAACCGGAAAAATGTGAATATTTCTAAACATTGCTTTGATTGACTATGGCTGAAGTTGAAATATAACAATTTTTGTAATCTAAGTGTCTGAAAAGAAGAAAAAAAACATCGCAATTAGTTGCCGCTCCGACGTGTCCACCCGTCGGCAGTCGAATTCGTACTGACAAAATGTTTGCATAGTTCGAAGTCCATCACTTCTACGCATGCGCTTTCGCGCCGGGGCTGAACACCTGCAAGAGTACTTACTGCGACTCGTGCACACGTTTGTGTGTATGGGTGATTCTTTGCCCGATTCTTCCACTAATTATTTATTTCCATCGCTGCAAATGAATAACCATACATAACTGTAATTTTATTTAATACTTAATAACATTACTGAGGAATACAAAAATTCTCAGATCAGTATCTATTATATTTAATACAAATATTCTCATTATTAGAGTCGAGTTGTAGTAAATACATATCATCGTGCAGCGAGGGTTAACATAAGGGGTCCTATGAAAATGTCTGGTGGCCGCACCAATTTTTTGTTTTGAGTTTATTGAGTTTGAGGTATGTCAAATGGAACTAAATACACATGTTCTGTCAATTTACTATTGGTTTTAATTTTATAAGAAACATTTCCTTTTCATAGTCTTTCTTGAGAAATTAACTTGTAAAACCACATTTTTTATAATATCAATATTTTCTATGAAGCTGTTGGTGGCCGCACATTAGAACCACTGGTCTAGTGGCAAGAGCTTTGCAATAGCGATCAGGTGGGTCAGATTTTTTTCATTTAAAAAAGAAATCTTGGACATGAGTATGTCATTTTTCCTCGATTTGTTTTCGACTGATTTATAGAAATTTCTCATTGAGTATCTCGGATTGGCATTAGATATAATGCTGTGCTGTTGCAGCCATATATACAGTGGAACCCCGATATTACGTTTTCCCGCGTAGTGCGTTAATTTTCTATAGTCCCGGCATTTAATTCATATATAAAACTTTCCCGCATTAATCATTTGTTTTATACGGTCCCTTGGAAAACGTATAATCGGGGTTTCACTGTATAGGAATTGTGGCCCAGTAAATTAAGCGTATACATGCGAGATGAGTTCAAACAAAAAATTAAATACGGAAAGAAAAATAAAAATGTATTTTAGTTCTACATAAATTTATGTAGAACTAAAATAAATTGTTATTTTTCTTTCCGTATTATAATGGAGTTCTACCAAGTAAATGCCTACTCAATCAATAAAAAATTAAATGACTAAAGCTGTAATTGTTGCCGCAAGATAGTTTTTTTTTTTTGAAACGACACGAAAAATAAAACTTAATTGTACCTATTTATTTATTAAGCATAATGTAAATATATTATATGATAAAAATACATGTATTCAATGCTTGCTGAACATTTGAAGGAAAAAAATCACATTTTTCTAACTATTGCCAGCCGATAACATGTTTTCATATTTTCTTTTTTAACCTCAAGGTGACTTATAATTATCAATGACAAGCTATGTCTAATAAACACATCCAATAGTTGTAAATGCTTGGGTGGCATTGAAACCTTCAGCAGCAGACTCAAAATGATTCCAGATTCTATTAACCTATTGTTTACTTTGTGCACAAATGTGTGAATAATTACCATACTAATTAAAGAGGCCCGTAAACAAAGTGTTAAAGGATGTAGGTTAATTTAAAATGAGTTAGAAGTTCACTGTTAGTTCGTAGTAATCCCAACCCTGATATGTATCGTATAGTTGGTCAAAGATTGAATACATTTGATGAATAAATAGACAACAATAATTTAATTTTTGGCTTGCTTTTGTTTTTTGATACTGCTTAGACATGGAACCAATACTTTCATAAATTATTAGGATCATAGAATTTCACAGGCATAATGCAGAAAAAACTTGCTTATCAGTCATTTACAGAAGGATTAAAAAATTTTGAAAAAGTAAATAATACATATTAAAAGGCGATGTTTTGAGATTGAAAGAAAAAAAAGACATTCAATACCATTTAATATTCAAATGAGATATTACATTTTTCAATAACACTATTATTAATAAAACTATTATGTGTAATTATATTCACAACAATATTTCAACCATTCATAATCTCGTGGTTCTTGTACACTTTTTTTTTTTTAATTAAAGTCTTTGGTTATTTATCATAGAACCATAGATAGATTTAAGCCACATTTAAAATGAGCTCTGTGAATTGTCTTGTTTTGATGGTGACATCTATCAATTAAAAAATCAAGTAGAACTTTGTCTATAATTTTTGATGTCTATGAGTTTCTTTCCGCACATTGCACATATTCCTTTTTTATATGCACACGCCTGACAATAATGAGATCCAACTTGGTGCACTTTGGTTCTGCATATTCTGGAATGACAAAAAAAATGACATGTACAAAGAGTGGTTTGAACGCCTCTAATTTAACAAAGGAATAAAATAAACAACATTCCATATTGTATCCGTTAAAATCTGGGTAAAATTGATTACTAGTGAAACCAAATTTTTTGACTCTCCTGAACAGCAGGTCTCTAAAGGGCCGTACTTTGAAATGTGTTTTATTTATTTAAAATAATGGCTTTCCACCAAGTGACTGTAAAACCGTAAGTGATTTTAAAAATAGCAATACCTCAAACACCTGAAGATATGGCGGACTACTAAGCAATTGTTTTAACAAATGTAGCACAGTTCCAAGTAAACAGAGTATAGACAAGGGTCTTTATTGTAAAATCTGAGGTTGGCAGCTGGCCATTTTGATGTTTGATGATTTGAAAAAAGTTTACAGGCCAGAGAAAAAAAGACAGGACAGAATTGCTCAGCTTACATCTTTAAATAAGAAAATATTAATTTTCCATTTAATAATTTCTACCATGAGACACAACTGTCGAATAAAAAATTTGAGATTAAAAACTATCCTGCAAGATATTAATCGATTTACCAGATTTTAGTAAACCAAAGCATCCATCCGTACTTTCTTTGATAGGGAGGTTAAATGATCTTCATCCTGCAGATGTTCACTCGCAGAGTAAGGATAAAAAGAGAAGGGTTGATTGCTCAAAGTATTTTCTGCATAATCTACACACAAACTAACCTGCATCCTTCAAATTTGGCTGTATATGGATTGAACCTGGCTTTTGTATTGGTAATTGCTTTATTTTCGCCTACTTTTCTACCTCCCGACTCGACAGTGTTTCTAGCTCCGGTCTTCCAAGGGTCGGGAGTAATTACTCTGCCTAATTTCTTTTCACACTTGTCGCAAACCATATTTACGCGAAGTCTGAATTAAACTATAGGTTATCTATGAATTAAACTTAGAATCAAAAATGTTAGCCTTCAATATTTTCGTACGAAGTGGTTGATAGCAAAAACAAGTAATGTTTATCTTAAAAACAACGTCACAACTCTACCAGGCATTTAGTGGCTTTTAGTAGGACATCATAACCTTACATAAATAAATAAAAGCATATAAGTCTATGCAATAAGTATACTTATCTATGAGTCTATGGCTAAATTAATAGAATATGTACATATGTGATTAATAACGAGTATACAATATTATGAGAACTGCTAGGAAGTGAATTTAGTATTTTGTCTATGAAGTATGTGCAGCATAGACAACTAAAACAACCTGTCAAAGATTTGTCTATTTAAGTATTTGTCTTACATATGACCATCGAGAAATAAATAAATAGCCGACATTGAGGAATACCTACCTATTGTAAGTCCATAGAACTTTTTCAATCAATTAAAATAGAAAATGCTCAAATTTGTTGAGTAAGAAAAAAGTGAGATTAACGTTTAATTTGAAACGATCAATTCTTTGGTGGATAGGCATTACCTATGTATATTTAAAAAAAACATAATGGTTTCGCTCATCTTGAGCATTTTCAACTGTACATAGAAGGACGATTATTTTTTTACTGAGTTGACAATTTGAATCAAAATGTAAGCTCTATGTTAATCACACGATAGCCTAAATACACAATTCTTGAATTGTCTATAGTTCCGCTGTTTGGGAACAATATTATTATTATCATTTTCAATTTCGACCATACTATCGTATTTTCGCTCCTAACAACTTCCTCTTTCTTTTCGGCGAGGGTGGCAGCGGTTGTATATCGTCAACTGGTTTTTTATTTTTAAATCTATTAATTATCCGTTCCGTGAGTTAGATAGGTGAGATAGCTGCAACCCAATTTGTAGGTAACAATCAAAGGTTTCCACCAAATATAACCTATCAATAATAATAGCCGGTTTCTCATCGTTATTAAAGTTTCTTGCAACTTGTGTTACTATCGGTACATAAATAAGTGTATATTCTTCAATTACTTGTCGTCTAACGTCTGCCTTAGTTCAGTTAATTAAATGTAGTATAGTTTCAATTTGCTAAGGTATGTCGAATATGTTTCATTAGATCTATTAATGTTTGAACGCGTCCGCCAAAATAAAGGATGTTAGTACCACTATCCTTAGCTATAACTCGCTTCCCTTTGAAACATCCGATTAAAACGCTTTCCGTTTGAAACGTAAATTACATCTAAAAAGAAGTTGAATTATAATATACGACAATATTCAATTTTAACAACTCTTAATTGATTGTATATTAGTGGTTTGTCTTATTTGCATGCCTACAGCATGGTAAAATTGATTTTAAAAACGTGTTGGCTTATGATCTGAGCTGCACTGTCACATCCCATCTTAATGTCATTCTTCATAATTTTTATACGAGATACACTATTATTAATTGATTTATGGAAAATTCGCTATTCTTGTTAGGAAACATATTTATTCGTTTTTTCTTTCAATAAAATGTATTTGGATAACTTTCTTTAGTACATAAAAGGCAAATAGTATATAAAAGACAAATATCTCCTTGCCCGCATTTGCTCTTTAAATCGAAATTTTACTCTATAAGGATGGTACACATGTTGGATGAATCAAAATAAATATTTTCTCTTGCAGATCCTAATCAAAATGGCTGGTGCAATGGCCGAAAAGAAAAATGATTCAAATGCTCAAGGGCTGATAATCAATATGCTGAAAAACTTTTTAGAGGTTCCGTCAAGTAACGAAAACCTGCTTGCTGAGATGGTAAAATCATTTGCAAAAATGATAAATGACAGAGAAGATAAAACAATGGATGTAAGTGTTTGTAAAACTTTTAACAGGTGTCGCAGAATCACTGTATAACCAACCAATTCAAATTAGTCAATTATACCTATGTTGTGATTTATTTAATGAGTGCTTTAGTCTTTCTTCGCCTTCATAAATAAAATGAGATAAAGCAGCCATTTGTAATGGTAGATGTGGCTCTTAAACCCTGCTCAAGATGCTGACTGATTTCTGTGGTCCTAGATGGTTTTCAACCCGTGATATGATGTATCAGACCTACAGGTCATAAGCACAGATTACCTGCCGGTATAATTGAATCTGTAATTTTTTCCAGACGTCAACGATACCTCCAGAAGTTATATTAACATGCTCTGTCTGTCAAAACCCTGCTTCGAGATACTGTCAGAAGTGTGCGATGATGTACTGTTCAACTGAATGTCGAGTGAAAGATTGGAGAGGTATTCATCGATTTGTTTGCCTAAGGTAAGTTTTAATGACTATATTTTCAAATTCCAACACTACTTGATATAATAATTATGTCTCCCAGTTAATATTTTTTCGTTTAGCAACAGTATAAATATTGATATTTAACACTTTGTTTACGGGCCTTTTCAATTACCATAGTAATTACGCACGAATTTGTGCACACCGTAAACAATGGGTCAATTAACCTAAGTTCATAGAAAATGACCCATCTCTCCGAGGGCTAATAATTTGAAAATGCACCTCCTTGCTTCATTTCAGCACTGATGATTCGTTTAATGGCAATTCGGACAAAAGTGATGAAAACTCCTTGAGCCTGGAGCAAAAGAGAGTTTTTAATCGGATACTGAGCGGCAATAAATTGCCGGTCGTCAATCGGTATGTACATTGATTATTATTATACCTTCACCTTCATTTTGCCCAAACACTTTGGGCATTAGGGGTAGTTCACCGTCTGAGTAGTTTTTCTGTCTCCATGACTAGTAAAAAATATTTGGGTAAAATTATAAAGATTGCTTTATGTCAATAGCTTAATATTTATTTTAAACGGAATTATTCAATTGATTGAGTTTGCATTTACTTTGTAGAACTCCATTATAATACGGTGATAAAAATAACAATGTATTTTAATTCTACAGAAATTATTTTATATATTTGCTGATAGCTATTTTGGATTACTCTCTCGTCAGAAATATGTTTTAAACGTGCATTAAATCATGTATATATACCGTTTAGACAGGGTACACACTACATCTTCTTCGCTGTTCCACCATCTTAGTTTTATATGGTAATTATAAGTAATAAGTGGAAATAAACGGAATAAAAAATATAATTTCTGTAGAATTGAAATACATTGTTATTTTTCTCACGGAAATATTCAAACTTTTTTAAAATTAAATTTCAAATAAAATTTGTTCAAAAAAGTTCTCATCTCACTGGATGAAAAAAACTAATATATTACAGTTTTGCAATGAAACACGACACCACAGACTATATAAATAGTCATTTAGGCACAAATATTTCATAAAAGAAATAAATATAAATACATAAATGCTCGAAGAGAAATGTATTTGGCATTATATTTCTTTCGGCTTATCCGAGGCCAAAATGAGAATTCCACCATTCTTGAAAATGTTAAATTGAATGTTCCTGATAATTTTTTGAGGAATCGTGAGCATGAGTTGTTTGTTCTTCCAAGGGGTAGAACCAGTCTGCCAATGGGAATGCCTCTGGGAAGAGCTTTAACAATTTTAAACGGCATTGCTTCGGATGTCGACATATTTCATATTGACGTGAGTGAGTTCAGGCGAATACTATATTTTATGAATAAAAGTTGATTTTGTCAGAACTCACTCGGTTGACATCTTTGAAAATTTCTAATGTGATTTTATAATTTTTTTTCTCTCTGTTTTTATGATTACAATGTTTTCATCTTGTTTTTAATTAATTAATGATTAAAATTATGTATTTACATGTATGTATATATATAAATACATACACGTATTTATATTTGTCAAATACATGGCGCATTGGCATTAGCTGTAATGCCATGATTTGCTTTTTTCTTAAATAAATAAATAAATAAAATCAAAAATGAAGTTATGTTTTTTTTTTTATTGAAATCATTAGTTATTGTAAACCAGTGTAATCTTGTCGCGAAACTCACCATACCCATTGGTCTGCGCTCCCTATTTGGCCCGCTGTGCAGATAAGGGTTAAGGTAACCAACCTATTGTACCTGCAGACTCGAGACTTTAAATTTTGAATTTTCGCTGAAGGTGCTTGACTGAATTTCAATATCAAATTCGAATTGGTTGAATTTTATTCATTTCCATGAGCTACCAGTTCAAGTTATATGAATTTGAAAATCATAATAGTTGACACCCAGATAGTTGGCGATTGTCTTTAAAAATTACACAATTCAAACAACTCAAAATTGATTTAAGAAATTAATTATTTATACACATTGAAGTATTAACAATATGCACAAGTTATTTTAACCAGGGCTGTGGAGTCAGGGTTTTTAGGCCGGAGTCGGAGACAGAGTCGTCGGGTGCTTTGTCCGGAGTCGTACCTGGAGTCAGAAATATTGAAAAGTTTGAACTTTTTATTTTTGTAAATAATATGTCAAATTTGACTATTGGCCGGAATAGTTGGTAGATATATAATTGTTCGTTGGTAGATATATAATTGGTCATTGCTGGAGTCAGAGCCCTGATTTTAACAGTTTATTATGACAACGCCAAGAACTTGGCATGAACACGAATGTTGAATGCTTAGGATTTAATTTGTAACCATTTTTCATGATATTGATTAAAAGTGTTTTCTGTTGCAGTGTTGAAAAAAAAGAATCCAGCTGTTACATCAATGGCTCAATGTGGAAACCAGTGGAAAAATCATTTGTGAGGGAATCTTCGGCCGATTCTGAAGTGCCCAATCAAAAACTGCAAACTAAATATCGACCAGTGGATGAAATGTGAGTATTATTAATTAACCTTTTCCCTGCTGAGCCGACTCACAAATATTCCAACAGCTAAGATTTCAAAAATTAATTCATCTGTGTCTGTTTAATACACACAGAGGTTATCAGATTAAATAATGCAAACCTATTTGAATCTTAGAAACACTTATATTTATTGTTGAACAAATTATAGTGAGTAGATATGATAATTTAATGAAAATACATTTTTAATGTGAGAAATGGCCTATGCCCTAAAATACCCGGATTAGAAGTGTCAATCCATTTTTTTTAAACCATATATGCTTCCAATATGGAGCATATGGACTCCTAATGAAGTTAATCTCAACAAATGGTTTCCTACGAGAACAGCTGATTAATACTCGGTTGCTAACGGAATTTTATATAATACAGGCATCCGTGCCTTTGAATAAAAATCAATAATTCAATTGAAAAATTAAACCGCGCGGACTGAGGTTCAAAACAGCGAGCTCTGCAAGCGAAGCTAACGACGTGATCATTTGACTGCAGGTGTGGTATGCAATAGAACTCCACATGGGAATACAAACTAAACACAACTTTTGAATTCAATTAAAAATGCTCAGATTAGAAAACAGGTGTGACCCTCATTGTGAGAAGTGCAAAAATAAATCTTTTCTTATTATTAAGTCCTGTGTTGCAAGAAGCTAGATGTTACAAATCTAATTTTTATTTCACTGTTCCAGAAATAGATGTTTGAATAATTATCCGGTAAGGCTCTAACCAAAACATCCAAATCTGTCAGCTAATTCAAAATGGATGCCATCGTCAGTGTTGCCCTATTAATGATGTATAATTGCTTGTATGAATTATATGACCAAGTATGAATTGGATATTATTTTTGATACACAAGAACTATTTATATTTTCTTTTGATCACT
This sequence comes from Himalopsyche kuldschensis, assembly GCA_028554975.1. NCBI lineage: Eukaryota > Metazoa > Arthropoda > Insecta > Trichoptera > Rhyacophilidae > Himalopsyche > Himalopsyche kuldschensis. The sequence continues at coordinate 736,269 of JAHFWI010000028.1, forward strand.
TATTTATTATTGTAAATTATAATTATATTTAAATAGCTTATCTAAACACTATAACCCCGTGTCTTATGTGAGCGACGCGAACCGGCAAGCGAATTTAGGCGAATCCAGTCAATTTAAAACGTAGTTGATTAAAGGTCTTATGTGCCACTTCTGGCTAGCATGGCTAGCCACTTCGCAGCGCCAGGTTACGGCGCAGCGATTTATCGCTGCTTGTTTTAGCTCCAATTCAATGTACCGTACCCTTTACGCACGGGGAGATATCGATCAAACTATTGTTTTAATATGCACTAATACACGTTTATCTATGAAATTATAACATATATATTTTTATAAGTTGTTTATTTATATAGTTATATTTGTTTGAAAGTACCATATCTAATACCAATGCCTTTCGTGCTGTGCATTTTTCACGTTTTGTTTGTTGCAAATAAAAAAAACGTGATTTTTTTTTAAATTTCCACACGTATGTATATATCTAGATTATATTTGCATAGTTTATATTTAAAAAAAAAATAATAATAACACATTTTTTAGTACTTTTTCCACATCTGATTTATTTCATCAGGACCGGTTTCGCTCATGGCGAGCATTATCAACTGAATCATCAACTGAATTATCAACTGAACATCAGTTGATAATGCTCGCCATTAGCGAAACCGGTCCAGATGAAATAAATCAGATGTGGAAAAAGACTAAAAAATGTGTTATTATTTTTATTATAATGCCTTTCCACCAAGTATTGACAGTGAACACCTTAATAGTTTATATTTAAAAAAATATTCATATTGTTATTTTATATTGGATAAGATTGCATTTTCTTGTCAAAATTAAAATTTATGCAAAAAAAATATGTATTTATTTTATCTTTACAATTTTCAATTTTTTTATATTGTTTTCTTTGATTCCTTTAAATATAAACTGTTTTTTGATGTGTATTATTTTATTTCAATGACTTAATTTGAATAATGTAGAAAATATAATTGTTTTTGGCAACCCATAAACCATTCCCTTTTTTTTCGAAAATTCGGTCCGTAACCAAAGGGTTACATTCATCATGTCGGACGCAAACGCTTTTTATTTGAAAACTGATATCGTGAAAGAAGGTGTCGCGATTTCACGGAAAGCTACCTACCTATCGTTCATTAGAATAATATATCACACTAATCTTATATGTATATAAAACCGAAACGGCTATGTATGTTAGTATGTTTGTGGGTCGGGAATTCCCCTTTGCATTGTTGGGTATTGCTATAAAGTTGCCATAAAAACGAATATGAAAGAAAATATGTTTGAATTTTTATCGGCGAAGATATTTAGTCAAAATGTAATAAATTAGTCATCTACTGAACTTTTTCCGGCTTTTATTAATATAATAAAAATAATAACACATTTTTTAGTACTTTTTCCACATCTGATTTATTACATCAGGACCGGTTTCGCTCATGGCGAGCATTATCAACTGATAAGAAATACAATAAGACAGTGGTATTTATGCAAAAGTTAAGGATGAAAACAAGGTATGACAAACAATTGGTAATGCAACTAAGCAAATAAATTAAGTAAATTACAAGACAAATAGACTAAAATAAAATGTTCAAGACCTCTTAGCAATGCAAAACTAAAACATCAAAAATCAATTAAGTATGAATTTAACATTAACTAACACATCAAAAATCAATTAAGTATGAATTTAGCATTAACAAAGTAAAAGCCCAAATATTAAGTGAATTTAATAAAAATAAATAAAGCTAATGTCTGTCATCCATAATTAGATGGAAGTCCCGGTAATGAGTTCAAATGAGTCAGTGCCTGTAACAGAATAAAAAGCCATATCAATTCTTACAAATTAAAATCAAAGAAAGGAAAATAAAAAATAAAAAATTAGAAATAAAAGTAGAAAAAAATACAATAAGAATTGGTTTAGTGAATTGGGTATAGTAATGGCGAGGAAACGAAGACTAATTGATCATTTAAAAGATTACAATTATTCATAAATTTATGTCGGTTTATTTCAAGGATTTCTAACTTATCTAGTTTTACAGATTTATTAATAATATGCAGGATTTTAAAGTTTTTAGTGATATCAAAAGTATGCTTATTTAGAACAGATGGTTACCAAATGAAGATACTTCATTCCCTTTAATTGAACAAGCTAGATGTTCTTTAAATCTAGTATTGAAAGTTCTTCCCGTTTGACCAATATACTTGGCTCCACAGGATTCGCAATCAAGTAGGTAGATCCCACTTTGGTTGAGAATATTAATTTTATCTTTGGAATTTACTAAAACATTTCTGAGATTGAAAGGATTGTAAAACGTTACATTAAAAAGATTTTTATCAATTTTCCTTGAAATCTTTTCTGAAACTCTACCTAAGTAACATAATTTCACCCACTGTTAATATGATAATGTTTAATATGATAATGTTTATTAATATGATAATGTTTATTATTTACGTGAAGGTATTATTTGACATTTCTTTGACAGCAAATTAGATTTTTTCAATCAAATTAAATAAAGTTTGTGATTTTATTTTAACTCTATTTTGGATGTTAGATTTTGTGATGATGTGAAATAAAAAATATGGTTGACACGGCACAAACACACAGTGGATAAACACAAAAGTTGGAATATGTAAATGTGACGAGGACAAGTTGTCTCACAGTGTCAATAAATTGTGTGCTTCTTTGCGTGGTCAATTGAAACAATTCAAATTTGAATATTTTCGTTATTACTATTTTTCATAGTCAAACTAAAAACAAGCACCACTTTGGTTTTTGATATTTGCGGGTGTTTAATTTTAAAATCCCGTATACAACACTTTTTGCAAACGTGTTCTAAATTTAATCAATTTAGTGGTCGGTCTGACAAGGGCTTGAGTCGAAATAGCGATCAACTAATTATTATATATTTTTGTAGAACTAAAACACATTGATATTTTTTACCGTATTTTAATGGAGTTCTACCCAAGTCAATGCCAATTTAATTAATATGCTCTTGAGAGTTGGAACTGTTTCACGTATCGTAATACAGGTTGAAGCCATTGCTTAAAATTAACTTATAATTTGTTATTTTTGTAATGCACATATATATTAAATATACATTTTTCAATAAATAAACGATTATGATATCTTTTGTTTTTATTGTCCGACATTATTTGGCGTCCATTTGTATGTTAACTGAGTAAAATTTCTACATCTGTCATAATATGACGAGGCCCGCCCGCGTCAAGATCGTTTTCAAAATATCAAATCAACCGATCGCGCAAAGTAAACATATGCGGTAACGCTAGCGCGGCAACGCGCGGTAAATCGTCAACATAAGACGCTCTGGTGAACTTGGACCGTTTGATATTTGCAAGCGATTTGCGCTACAAGAACGAGTCAGGCACTTCGATGACTTACGACAATTTGTTGAAGTTATTATCTATGCCGTCCTGACCGCATCGCTTCGTCTACATATGACACTTGCATGGGCCAGGACCGTTTGATATTTTAAAACTCTGCCGCTTTCAAAGCTGCGCCGGATCGCCTCGCGGAGATTCGCCCAGCTAAGACGACCCGTAATTGTTTAGGTTAGGTTCCACAATTTCCGTATGTTCACGCGGTCTACTTGCCATCTTAACTGACTGACACGAACTGATTGTTTGAACAAGTCAATAAATATGTCAAACGTAAAAAAAATTTGGCGGTTTAAATAGACAATTATAATTAATTAATTAATATTAACACTCTAGCAACCGCATTTATCGGGCCAAAGTTACACGTAATACCGCACATTTTTCACGATTTTGGTTTTTCGCGCGACATTTAGAATTATGCTTATATCTTTTTAATCAGTTGAGTAAATTGGATAAAATAAAGTGTATTGTGTATTGTATAGTATAATATATCTATTTAAAAACAATTAGTTCAAAAAAAAATTATTAAAGCTGCAAACACATGATTTATTTATATTTTTTTGAAAGAAAAGCGAAACAAATATTTCTTTTCCATTCATAAACACATAAAGCGAAGTCAAATTCTTTTGAAATGTGGTCTGCGATCATTTTACACAATATTGTATAAAAATATTTGAAAAAAATAGAGTATTTATTGAGAGCCGCTAGACTTACCATACATCCATCAGTCGTATAAATTAGGAAAATTTACTTGTCATCACAATGCCACAATAACATTATAACTATTACTTTTACCAGCCAAAAGGGGTTCATTTATTGTTATTAGTTTTTATAAACACTTAAATATTATTTTTTAATGAAAACAGAAGAAAAAATTACACACATATTACTTATCACTACTAACTATACTATACCATACGTCTACAATAATCACTAAAATTTTATCAATATTTTTTGTGTGGTAATCTTCAAAACATTTTCCCATGTGTAATGGAACATTACAAAATAAACACGTCGTCTTCCGATATATTGAGTAATATGATAAGTTTTGATCGACACGATCAACGCCTTTCATATTTTTGTTATAATCTAAAAACAATTGGGTTTTATTTTTGGTTCTACGATTTAGTTTATAATATATTTATTTCACAAAAACACGTAAATTTAAACTCTTTTTCCACAAATTATAAGATTATATACCATTACTATAGCACGTATGTAAAACGATTTTACATAGAAATACGCAATAATTATAAATACAATCGCGGAGTAATTACATAGGATGTATTCTATTCGACCGATATTTTCAAACTAATTTTAAACTACAATTCTTATATATAAGTATGTATATAAAATGGGATGGTCAACATCAAAATGTGTAAAGACTTCGCTAATTGTTTAAAAATACAATGGTAATTGCTAGAAAGCAAAATGCCATACATACCTCACACATGCCCGGTAATTTGATTTTTATGATACACGTATTTTTTGAAAATAGGGTTCAGCAATAAATCTGTCAAAAAAACATTATGCAATGCACCATTCATCTCAAACATGCGATTGAGAAATCCATTCATCTTTTACAGAAATTTCGACTTCGCTTAAATGTTTAAATATACAATTGAAATTTCTAGAAAGCAAGCTGTCATCAATACCTCAAACATTCCCGGTAATTTGAGTTTTATGATTCGTGTATATTTGAAATAGGGTTCAGTAATAAATCTTTTAAAACTTAACGCAGTATGCCCCATTCACCTCAACATGCGATTGAGAAATCCATTCATCTTTTACCGTAATTAGTTTTATTGTCCTATTTCAAAATTTAGACTCGGAGTTGACAATGAAACATATTTTGACGAGCTAATAAACAAAAATACTTAGTTCGTTTCAGTCAGAATATAGTCCATGTTTATTTATAGGAAACTTTTACCCAACACCGCACATTTTTTCGCGATTTTATTATTTCGCGCGACATTTTGAATAATGCTTATAACTTTTTAATCAGTTGAGTAAATCGGATAAAATAAAGTGTATTGAGCATAGTATAATATATGTATTTAAAAACAATAAGTCCGAAAAATAAAATATTTAAGCTGCAAACACATGATTTATTCATATTTTTGAAAGGAAAGCAAAAGAAATATTTCTTTACTCATTTTATTACATAAACACATAAAGCAAAAGTCTCATTCCTTTGAAATGTTTTTTGCGATCTTTTTACACAATATTGTTGGTTTATAATAATCAACCAAAAAATATAATATTTATTGAGAGACTTCCGAGAATTAGGGTACATACCATCAGTCGTAAAATTAGGAACATTTACGTGTCATCACAATGGCACAAAAACATTATAACTATTACTTTTACGAGCCAAAAGAGTTCATTTATTGTTATTAGTTTTCATAAAAACTTAAATATTATTATTATTTTATTAGGTAATGTAAATAAGTGAGTTAGTAAAAAAATAAACTGATATTTAATTTTATTGCATCTGAAATGTGAAAAAAAGATAAAAACATTGCAAGAAAAAATTACACACATATTATTTATCACTACTAACTATACTCCATTATATAACTATTGTAAAAAGTTGTCCATGTATGTATTTGATGCCATAAACCCTCGACAATGATTCAGAAGCGATGATATCGTTTGAAAAAATGTAGCACATTTTTAGCATATATTTTCACCTGGTAATAATGGTATTATTGTCAGAGCAAAATTTTTTTTATTTCCTTCACTGTCGATCCATTTTCGGGTCTTTTCAACTTCTTGTATCTTGTTTTATTTTGATTGTAATATCTATTACTTCACAAAACACGTAAATTTAAACTCTTTTTCCACAAATTTTACCACTACTATAATAGCACGTATGTAAAATGATTTTACGTAGAAATACGAAATAATTACAAATGCATTCGCGGAGATATCACATAGGTTGTACTCATTTCGACCGATATTTTCAAACTATAATATAATTCTTATGTATATAACATGGGAATGGTCACATCATATGGACTGTGTAAAGACTTCGCTAAATGTTTAAAAATACAATGGAAATCAATACCTCAAACATGATTCTTATGATTCGTGTATTTTTGAAAATAGGGTTCAGTATAAATCTTTCAAAAAACATTATGCAATGTGCCCCATTCATCCCCAACATGACATTGAGAAATCCATTTATATTTTTACCGAAATTACTTTTATTGTCCTAATTCAAATATTTAGACGCAGAGTAGACAATAAACATATTTTGCCGAGATAATAAACAAAAATACTTAGTTCGTTTCAGTCGTTATATTTCATTATACGAAACTTTTTGACTCAACAAATATATTTTATTTCAAGGACGTTTTTGAGCCATAAGCTTGTGAGAAATTGAATAAAAAAACACGGGGAGCTATTAACCAGACAGTAATGGGTCGTAAAATAAAAAAAAAAAATCCAAAAGTGTCATGTAATGTGCCAACAGATGCAAAGACAATGCGCGGGGCGTAAATCCGCGCGAACGCGGGACCGGTTGTTAACCGATTGCGATAATTTCCGCGCGAACGCGGGACCGGTGACTTGAGTGTTAACAATAATAAACAACATGAGGAAAAATCAGGGCTGTGGAGTCGGAGCTTTTTGGCCGCAGTCGTACTCGGAGTCGGAAATTTTGAAAAGTTTGAACTTTTTATTTTTGCATTTAATATGTCAAATTTGACTTTTGGCCGCATTGATAGGGTTGATATTTAATTGAATACACATAAATAGGAAAATTTGGGAAAAAAAATGACGATATTAACCTTTTTTTAGTCGGAGTCGTATTTTTGGTCAATGTCGGAGTCGTGGTTTTGGTAAATGCTGAGTCGGAGTCGGACTTTTTTTAGACCGACTCCACAGCCCTGGGAAAAATACATCATTAATAGGGAACAGTGACGATGGTATCCATTTTGAATTTGAGCTGTCAAATTTGGATGTTTTGCTTAGAGCATTACGAATAATCCTAATGATTTCATTTCACATTTAGGCCGAATAAAGGTCGTCTACCTTTGGTGAGCAACTCTTTAAACGGTCAGCTGAAGCCTACTGGCCGCCAAGAATCGTTTCAGAGCCAAGAGTGCAAGGGTGAAGAAAACAACGGCTCTAACCATAACGGTGAAAACTATACCAGAGACAACCGCAGGTCTAAATATAACAACAAAGACAAGTAAGTCATTGTTATTTTTTATGTTGTCCAGCACTGTAACTTATTTCAAAATGTTCAATGCTTAGATTATGAATCAGATTCAACACATTCATTGGAAGTTGCAAATGTTGGGTTTTAAAAGATAATCAGTATCCAGAATGAACACATGTTATTTTAATGTTAACTTACAAAGAAGGATTAATATTTCATTTATTCTTTGCTATCTTGCCGTAGATCCTACGACAGCGACCGTCACTCCAATAGAGACAGCGTCAACTCATCAATGCAATCAGTCGGCTCTAACAGTGGGAATAAGCCGAATAGTGGCATAAAACAGAAAAGTTTCACTCCTAAAAACATTCCCATCAGGAACACCACGAAGAAACCGCTTTTGGGTGACAATGCTAAGTCGCCCGATAAACATGATGACGCCAGCGAGGAAACACCCGAGCCTCAAGAAGATGCGTAAGTTCCTCATTCAATTAAGTACCTTTTGATAAGTTTCATTGTCTAATTTAAAAAAAAAACTAACAGAAAACTTTGTCTTCTTATTTGTATGTTGTCTTCTTATTAATGCCTTCATTTTAAAGTTACAAATAAGATATGAATGATTCCATCGCAGTTTTTAAAATATGGAAACATTTCACAAGGCCAGTGTAAAACCTTTCTGAGAATTTGCGTGTTAACCCGTTATAGGACAGTGGTAAATATACATACCGATCACTTTTATGGTGTTCACTGTCAATACTTGGTGGAAAGGCATTATAATAAAAATAATGATACATTTTTAGTATCATTTTCCACATAAAATTTATTTGATCAGGACCGGCTTCGCTCATGGCGAGCATTGTCAACACAATGTTGATGACAATCAGTTGCAAGTGCAGTTTCAAAATGCAAAAAAATAGCCCCGTCCTATAAAGGGTTAAAGGACAGCTTAACGCTTAATGTAATCTAGTCTTTTCACTGCGTCACAAAACTTCGGTTGGCATATTTTATTTAAGGGAAAGGTTTAAATTAAAAACTATCTTACATATGTCTAATAAAATGAAACAAACACATATCTTCATAGTAATATATGAGTTGTGTTGATATGTGGAAATTGGCATGGCACAACATGCGAATGGGGGATACAAATCAATCAAGTCATGTTAATGGGTTGCATTTCACATATTTAATATATATTTATTGAATGGATTTTATTTGTTTAAATTTATTACATGTAACAAAAAAACATTTATTTATTTTTTAATTTACATTGCATAAATTAAAATTATAAGTTTATTGCTTTTGCAATGTGAAAAAAGATGAAATCATTGAAAGAAAAAAATACTTAGTATACAGGTATAAGAGTGAAAGAAAAAAAAAATACATTGGGAATTGACAAAGAGTGAGTTCCGACAAAATCAACTATAATACATAAAAAAATAGTACTTGTCTGAACTCACTCAAGTCCATGTGAAATATGTTGTCATTAAAAATCACTTAAGCTCTTCCCAGTGGCATCCCCATTGGCAGACTGGTTCTACTCCTTGGAAGAACAAACATCTCATGTTCAAGATTCTTCGATAACTTATCAGAGACATTCAATTTAACATTCTCAAGAATGGTGGAATTCTCATTTTGGACTCGGATAAGTCGAAAGAAATATGTGGCCAGGTACATTTCTCTTCGAGCATTCAAACTATTGAACGTGAGCATGCCTAAGAGAAAATCGGTTGGGTAAAGCCATGGGTAGTATAAGCGTAGTTTCAACTGATAAAGCAGTTAGATACAGCATCAAAATTTCACATACACCATGAACTTTGATCCGAGAATGGTGCCTTGTGATTATTACCAAATGCTCGTAGGCAAAGTTATGTTTTTGATAAATTAAAAAAAAAAAAATTATCTTTTATGGGTAATTTATGGATATATGGTCACGGGACAGAATTTTGTAAAGATTTCTGAAAAATAAGCACATTAAATGAAATGAATGTAAGGCTTATGATTTTTTTTGAAATGTTTCGTCCTTAGTTTTTAAATTTATTATAATATTTAGAAGATCCTAATAATAATGATCTTCGCAATAAGTATGCAATCGAGTTGTTTTAATTTACAGGAGCAAAAATGCAACTACAAACTACACAAATAATAATATTATACAGAAAGAGATGGTCCCATAAGTTTATTATGTGTTTAATAAAAAGAATAATTTTATTATAGGCTAATATAAAAAAACAAATTCTTCTTTCAGAACTCATACAATAATCAGTAATATTCTTCAGATTTAATCATTTTGATTCCACATTTTATAATAATCCACAAGAAGTCAAAGAGTAAAGTCAAAACATAAAATTATAAGCCAGTATGTATAAATTTTTTGAGCTTAGCTCGAGAGGATTGGGATTCTGTCCCGTGACCATATATCCACAATTTACCCGTTTATGTGCCTAAGTTGTGACATAGCTTTTTTTAATACGGAAAGAAAAATAACAATGTATTTTAATTCTACATAAATTATTTTATATATTAAGCGGCGTAAGCCGAAATAGCTATCAACAAATATATAAAATAATTTATGTAGAATTAAAATACATTGTTATTTTTCTTTCCGTATTATAATGGAGTTCTACCAAGTAAATGCCTACTCAATCAATAGCTTTTTTTATTGATTAAAATTGAACTATTTTCTTTCAGAGGGTTTGCTGCGCAGCATTCCCAAGTCGGCAGCACTATAGATCTGACAGTTAAATTCCGTCGAGATATCGCATCGTTTGTCTGCGTGGGCGTGCCAAAGTTTATGGAGAACGATTATAATTGTTTCAAAACTGAACTTATGGACGACGTCCCATCTAAAAATGGTCCTTCCATGTAAGTAAAATGTTTTGCTTGCGTGTTTCTTAACATAATTTTTGTGAACAGCAGTCAGTCACGTACTAATTAATTTCTAAAGATACGAAATTTTATTTTCTGTTGTAAATATAATACAACTTGAGGAAGAAGGTCATTTTTCAAAATACAAGAATACGGTTAAAACTGTTGATGATAATAAAGGAATTTGGTTTATCTATGGTGTGATTACAACACACATAACATTGTCATTCGAGTCAAGTTTGATCATTTTTACTTCTTCTACATTTATTTCGTGAAGATTATAAAATCATTATAAAAACATATCGATGGCTTAAAGAGTAAATTTGCTCTCTCCGTTTTTGTCAATTGTGCAGGAGAGGGTAAAAACTGATTATTTAAGTATTTTCAAACCGATCGGGAAAATTTCAAATAGGACTTTCAAACGATTTTTTTTGTACCACCGCTGAAAAACAATGAATGAATTACAGATAGACAGTAGAAAATGGTTGATTTGGATAATTAGCAGTGTAGATTTTAGAGCGACAATGGAGTTATCAAATTAATCTAAAACGTTTTTACAATGCACTCAAATGAGTTTTGGTTATAAAGAAATTACGTGACATGCACATTGCATGATGCAACAAGATGGCATTATTAAGTAATTTACAACCAAAAGTGGAGTTAGCTAAATTACTCTTTAAGGCCATGGATATAAACAATTAATTATGAAATTCAATAATTGACAATCCACAAAATTCACCCATTCAATGAGATTTTGATGTTAACAATATTATAATCAGAAAATTAAATGACATTTTAGGTGGAAACGGGATTTCATGGCACGCTTAGCAATCGTAAAAGATAGCAGCAGAGTAACAGGCACCCATTCTTGGAATAGGGCACTGTATAACGCTTCGGGCTCCTGGCAATTGATTGATGAAGGTGTGATGGCTAAGCACGAAGAAGATCCAAAATATTGGAGAACTTGTCCTCCCCGTGGCGCCGCAATGCCCCATCGCACTTGCGTGCTTACCGTGAATAACCCCAAAAACACACTCGAGGTAATGTTTAACATAAGCCGCTAACATTTGAGAAAAACACTACTGGTCAACTGCCTGTCATGTCTATTCCATCTCTTTTAACCTGTTGCCAGCTACAACTTTTTCAAAAAAAAAGAACAATACCTTAAAACTACTTACATTATTTAAGGGCTTAGATGTCTTTGATCCCTTATGAAAGCAATCCCATATTAATTACCATACCACATGGCATTTAGAGCGTATTTACGAATTGTCGATAAGAGTTGTCACACATAGTTTATAATGATATATCAATTTTGCACCCCGATTGGCTATCATAAAATGATTTTTTTTTTGAATTTTTGAGTAGTTGCCTACCGGTATGTCGTTAGCTTTAGAACGGTTAAGGTCAATACTTGGTGGAATGGCATTATAATAAAATATTTTTTGTACTTATTCCTCGTTAAATTTATTGGATCAGTTTTGCTCATGGCGAGCATTGTCATCTGAGACAACGATACAACGAACGATACAAGAGATACAACGAAACAGTAATATTTATACAACAGTTAAGTAAGAATTACAAGGTATTACATCTTAGCAAATAAATTGAAGCAAAACACAAGAAAAACAAACTAGAGAGGTATTCAACATTTTAATTATAGACTATTTTTCTTGTATTATGCTTCAATTTATTTGCTTAGTTGAAATACCAATTGTTTGTCATACCTTGTAATTCTTACTTAACTTTTGTAAAATATCACTGTTTCATTGTATTTCTTATCGGTTGATGATGCTCACCATGAGCGAAACCGGTCCGGATCCAATAAATTTTATGTGGAATAAACATTCAGAGCACTGGAACACTGTCAACATTACTAGTTAAAATCTAATGCTTTGGTTTTAAGTAAAAAATTGTGTTTATCACCTGTTGTTAAAATTATCAATTTTTTACAGGTTGGTCAAACGTACACCTGTACAGTGACATCTGTTGATGAGCCGTCTGAAGTGCTCGTACAGATGAAATCCGGCTACACTACCCTGTATGGGAAATTGACGCAGTGGGTTAAATTAGTTCAGCCGTGCAACAGCTCTTATCCCAATAATAAATCACCAGGTATGTTGGGCATTCATAATGAATTATCGTTGTTTTTATTCGACTCCTTAAACTGCTGGGCCTAAAGCATTTTAACCTGTTAGATCAAAATATTTTAAAATGATAAAATTACAAAATGGAGTTTTTGATTTTTCCTTTTTACGGGAAGCAAGGAGAGGGTTATAGAATCAAAACAAAGCAAACAAATAATTATACTACTAATACTAATATTTACTAACGAGATGCAATCTATCAGATAGGGTTGGGCTAAACCCATTAATTGGAAATAATGTAAGCAGTGGCGAGCAACCTGTCTTATTAAATACTACTTAATAATACTTTTTCTAATATCTTTTTTGTTACTATTTTTATATATTTCTAAAAATTCTTAGTTATTCATTATTAAAATTCTTAGTTGTTAATAGTTAGTAGCGCAATACGCGAAATAATCAAAGTTATAAAAAAAAATATATTAAAATGAATTTTCACAAAGTTACCGCTGAATCCATCGAAAGTTTAAAAATCATTTCTTGATTTACTTTTCCATTTAACGTTTAGCATAATAAGAGGAGAGGCACCGGCGACGTATTTAAACATACACCTTTTCAATTGTTTCCCATAGCTGCAGTCTATGATTCCACAAAGAAAAACAATTTCAGCGAGGCTTCACCACCGGACAAAATGAGTTATGATGTCGCCAACCGCCAGACCGTTAAAAAAGTGCCACACCCAAAAGAGGACATAAAGAAGCCTGTCCAATTTGTCTCTTATCAATCATTGTTAAGGTGTGATACAAATGTTTTGTTCTTTTCGATATTGCAACACAATTGCTCACTTACTAAGAAACTCTTGTTGTCTGTTGTTATTACACTTGGGCCTCGTATAACACGGTTATGGTCATATGGTTCCACAAAAATGTTGTGTAATACAAATCCGTGTTATACACTGTTTGCATTCCAAAAAAATATTGTGATTCATTCTGAAATTCGAACTCCTTTACATTATATATACATAGGATCATTTTCAATAAAAAAAATCTAATTAATAGCCAATTCCAGGCCGCCATTTATTGTTAATAATGTGAAGCGTGTAGCTTATTCGTTGCAACCAGGGCTGTGGAGTCGGTGAGAAAAAGTCTGACTCCAACTCAGCATTTACCAAAACCACGACTCCGACTCCAACATTTACCAAAAACACGACTCCGACTCTGACCAAAAAAGTTCAATATTGTCATTTTTTTCTCCTAATTTTCCTATTTATGTGTATTCAATTAAATATCAACCCTATCAATGCGACCAAAAGCCAAATTTGACATTATATGTAATGCAAAACTGTAATCAAACTTTTCAAAATTTCCGACTCTGAGTAAGACTCCGGCCAAAAAGCTCCGACTCCACAGCCCTGGTTGCAACTGCTTTCTGAGCATTTCGACTAATTCTTCTTCGTTCAACGTACAATTCTCATGTCATCCAATGTCATGAATAGCCATGTCATAAAAAACCTCCACCAATACCACAACAAATGTTAATTGTAATTTTTAAAAAAAAAATATAATTTGAATTTTGTACTTTTCCATTATAAGGACTTTATCAATGGATGGATTCCTAGATATTTCAAAATTCGAGTGTCAATCACACCAAGTGGCAAAAATACATAAATAAACTATAAATGACTTGGCAGTGACTCATGGACAACCTTTTTGTCGGGCGTGAAATTTCTTAACCCGTCATTCTTTCATTTGAAGGTTTACTGTGGAGGATGGTGATATTGTGAACATGGTACGTTGCTCCACACCACGCCTAAGGCCCGTTGTTCGAATCATGACGAAAGAGAAAATCTTTGAGTACGAGAATGTTGTGGACTCCATCGCCCAATACGGAGTGGACGGTGAGTTCTAACTATTTTTGCTTCCAATTTGGAGCATATGTACTATTTGCAGAGATTATCTCAACATATGTTTTTCACAGTTTCTCAGCTTTTCTTTTTCAAAGTGATAAGGGATTGAAAGGATAGGTAGACAAGGAAGGACTTGTGGTTAGCTAATCGTTTTAGCTACACCACGCTTACAAGATCTGAAGGGTGGGAAGGAATATTTGCTTGTCCCAACTCTCTCGTATGTCACAATAACCTTCAGCACACTATGAAATGCGTGTAGATAAGCTCTTTAATTTAACTATTTAAGCCTTTAAGCAGGGCTATGGAGTCGTGTAACTTTGTATTTATGCATATTTATGTAAAATTTGAGCATTTAAATGCATTTAATAAATAAATCTTAATGTCTGTAATCCATAATGCGACGTAAGAATTCCAGCGAATGCTCTATCCAACGAAAAAGTTCTGCAAAAAGTATTAAATGGGGGCACTATCAAATAAATGTATAAATATCACTGTTACGTTGTTTTTTTTATCAGTTGACAATGCCATGAGCGAAACCGGTCCTGATCCAATAAATTTTATGTGGAATAAGTACTAAAAATGTTTTATTATTTTTATTATAATGCCATTCCACCAAGTATTGACAGTGAACAACTAAAAAGGTTTTATATCAATTAATTATTGAGAAATTGCAAGGTGAATTTGTCTTGATTTGTTTAAATTCTATAATCCACCAGTTGATTCTATTAATAATACAGCAATGTTTTGCGTTTCTGTTTTATCTGTGCACATATTTAATGATTCAAACTATTAATGCATCCCCCTTAAAAATGTTACAGCTGGACCTATAGAAATGGCCCCCTCGGTCAATGACATGGTGGTGGTCAGACATAAAGATGGCATTTTTTACAGAGGCGCTATCAAAACACCGAATGAAAAGACGCCCGATAATACTTACTGTATTATGTTGATAGATATTGGTGAGTGTATTTTTGTAACCCGATTTTGTCTCAGCTCTTATTTCACACTTAAACTAAATACTTTGCTCTTTTTACCTTATCATAATGGAATCCTACCAATTCAATCGAGATATAATAGTATTTGTTTTTTTTTTGTCTTGGATAAAATAAACATGATGATCGCTACTTTATTTATTTAACATAGTACACAATTTATCTATATACAGTCAAACCCCCGCTAAGACTATAGTCGGGACCGTGGTATATGAAGTAGTGTAATAGGGGGTGTGAATCTCATTCAAAATTAGGCACTTCGTTTTTTTCCGCCAAAAATGCAAACTAAGATTATATATGAGTTTTGCAAAAAAAATATTTGAACGAAATATTTACGTAAATATTTGGTTGCTAAGTGATACAATGCATAGCGCTCGCAAAATGTAGCAAACAGGAAGTCGGCACGCAGTCGTGCATTGTCTGGCACGTGTTGTTTGAGTGTATGCGAGAGTATGCACCGTAGAGACGGCCAGCCGTTTGGCTCTGTGTGTGCATCGGCATCTGCCCCGTAATAACAGCCGGCAACGTTACATAGCAACGACAATGGTATGCGACCGTGCCATCGGGGGATTTTCGACTAGCGTGTTATATGGAGTAGTGTTTTCGGAGGTTTGACTATATAATACAAAGTCGTGTTAGTTACACCACTTATAAGTCGAGAAAGGCTGGTCCGATATTGATATTGGTTTTTCAAAATATTTCAGATACCCATCAGCGGTCCTTTACTTTATAAAGATATATGTGGAAGTAGTACCAAAAATTGTATATCTTTTTATTTAAAATAATGCCTTTTCACCAAGAAGTGTCAGAATGTGACAATTTTTAAATACCGTAAAACGGAGTGAGAATATCTCTAAAACAAAGATTGAACTTTAGCACAACTTTACTGAGTATCCAATGTATTTTTTACTATTTATATATATGTAAAGACAATGACTATAATATTGATCTCTCGAATGACAAAACCAAACCAACTAAATTATTGGCTAAAATTGAAACAAACGTGATTAAGTTCGATGCCTGTGCATCCTCCTTATTGACCCCATCCCTTTTATTGCACGAAAATAATATTTAAAAGTTTTTTTTTGGTAAGTACCGTTAAACAGAATGAATAGAGACTCATATATTCCAATCATTACAATCTGTTGTTTTGTCTCTATTCACCCCGATTCAATGTGAATAGAGAGTAAATTGACAGTGTCTTGATAACGATAGTGTATATTTGAAAAATATTGTCATGAATGTGTAGTAGGACCATAGAAACAAGTTTCAAGCCATTCAAGTCAATCCGACACATGCCACGTCAACACATGTTAAGTCGACACATGACAAGTTGCAATTCAGCACCTAGACAACTCTTTTTATTCAATCTCTGTCAAAATACTGCACGAAGGGGGTGTTTTATGGAAGAAACACCTTCTGGCACACTAGGGGAAGTGAATGCCTACATAATTACATAACTTTTGCATGAAGATTATGAAAAATGAAGTCGTTACTACAATCTAACATAGCCGCGTCAGTGCTCCCAGTACAGAATTAGGATTGTTAATTATTTTTATTGTACGTTCATTACCACTCAATAAAAACCCAGATTTGCTTACATTTCCAGAAAAACCTATAATCAATTTGTCACATTTCAAGCATTATTATGAATTAGCTATCAACAATATACTATATAATTTTTGTAGAGCTCAAATACATGTTTTCACCGTATTACAAAAAGGAAATTTTCTTTGTGTCAAATTGTGTAGGAGCTTAATTGTCTGTGTTAACTTTTCATGTGTTATCACGGAACCCATAGTATATTGTGTTCAATTCTATTGATTCCAGGTGAAATAATATTCGTCACCTTATCTGAAATGAGGTCATCTCCTGCAGAGCTGATGAGAGCTCCCCTCACCATCATTCCGATTGCATTGCACGGAGTGAAGGCATGCTCTGTAAAACCAGGCGTCGCCGTCTATACAAACAATCTCATCAAAACCAAAGAGGCACTCGTCTGTGTAAGAACTATATTTATATTATCAAAGTGAAGCAGGCTGCCAGCATATCAATGTTGGCAAAGGATTTTTTATAGTTAGTGTTAATCTTGATGTAAAATTATAACATGACTGTTAGTCGAGGACGCCACCATCTATGAATGATATAATAATACCAAAACGGGTTTATTTACTTACACATTTTAATATGCAAGATATATGTAGATCGGGGGGGGCAAACTTTTCAGATGGCTGATCAATTCCAAGAATTCAAAATGAGCAGCGGGCCGCAACTAAAATACCATCTTTAGATATGCACCCGATTGTTTTTTACGCGATACATTGGTTTCAAAAAGTGGAGCACATAAAAAAATTGCAGAAAAAAGTATCCAAAATATAAGAACAAAATTTGTTTTTCAAATTCGAATGTTAATGTTAGTTTTTATACCTGAAACATTCCCATTTTCATTCAAAAATTATATTTCTATCTTCAGTTTGTATTTATTTATTGTGCATTTAAAATATTTGGATGTGTGAAGTGCATTTATTTGACATAGTAACTCTCTGTGATAAAATTTACGACCGGGAAACGTGCTATTCAACGAATTTAATAAATGCATTGTGTTTATTTAAGTTACAGAGCAGAGTCGCCAATAACATCGCATGAGTTTGCGCACCATTTTTTATGTAAAAATAAAAATAATTTGTGAATTTCTTTGACTAAAGCTTAACTGCTTTTTAGGTTCATAAGGTGTTGATTTTCTTATTTGTATTTATTTCCTAACTTTTGTTACATAATGCCTTTCACATATTTTATGGTATTAATCTATTTCAGAAAAAAATCAGAAATAGTTATGTTCTAACTGTGAAGAAGACTAATGAGTCGGTGAACGATCGCATCAATGAAATTAATGCTGC
This sequence comes from Himalopsyche kuldschensis, assembly GCA_028554975.1. Taxonomy (NCBI): domain Eukaryota; kingdom Metazoa; phylum Arthropoda; class Insecta; order Trichoptera; family Rhyacophilidae; genus Himalopsyche; species Himalopsyche kuldschensis. The sequence goes on from JAHFWI010000028.1 coordinate 754,580, forward strand.
AGAATGGAAGCAAATCATCGAGAAAGGGGATGACATCGTCAGTGAGTATTCCATACGGCAATATATTATATGACAACTTCTGATTCCATTGGTAATCCTTAGGTTCCATATTGAGAACGGATATAAATACAAAGTTAACTCTGAACAATATAGCCCAGTGTTTCCAAACCGGTGGTCCTCGGCCCAGTGCTGGGCCGCAGAGAATTTGCCAAATTTTTATCTATCTATCTATATATATAAAAATGAATGTCTGTATATATGTCCGCTATGGACTACTAAACCGCTCGACCGATCGATGTGAAACTTTACAAATTTATTGAGTGCACCCCCGCGATGGTTTCTGGCCTAAGATAAAACACATACACAGAAAAAAATATAAATATACATAAAAATTCATAAGAATTAAAAGAGTAACAAGAAATTTAAAAATAAAACCTATCAAGCTCACTGCTGAAAATTTCCACGTTAATAGGCAGTGCATTGATCAGTCGAACAGCCCTCGTGACTGGTGACTCAAATGTCCTTGAGTGAACTTGTCACTGCTTAACACATTGATTCATAGTTTATCTAAACATTAATACTATATGAATAAATTTCTCTATTTTATATTTCAGCTACGACCCCTGTGTACATGGTGAATATGATCGAGTACCAAACCCTGCGGAGCAATGACGTTTTGGTCATCGCTGACAATTCCGAGTTGAAATCTGGGACACTGTTTTGCATTCGTGGCGAACCAGAATTCTTACAAAAGTTGGATACCCTCAATGAGCAGGTTTGTTGTTTTGATTCATCACACTGCATTCGGTTTGCGCTTTTTGTTCTTCCGTGCCGTCAGTCTACCATCGAGTTTTTATCCGTACACAATTGATGTTTGAACATGGATATGTCGACAGAATGGCATTAAACTTTTTTTTTTTTTTAACTCTTTCGGTGCATACAATGTAAACTAGTGGTCTCCAAACTATGATATGAGCTACTTCCTTAAATTGAAATTGTCTGATGAGCTACTTATACATGATATGAGGGCTTTGAGGAAATCATAGCTTTCTACCAAAAAATGGGTTTTTTTCTCCATTTTAAAGAAAAAAAGCTCTCAAGCCCATTTTTAATACCTTTAAACGCCAAGCCAATTCCATGAATTTTTGCTGTACGCCACCATTTTCAATCATCGATTTTGCCATGAAAATGCCACGTTACATAATTTTATACTCAACTTATTATTGATTTTCATAGAAAAGTGAAAAAAATATATCAAAAGGACAAGATTTAAAAAACGTCTCTAGGGCTGCCAAAAACAATAAATATTATAAATAAAAATATGATATATATATATATATATATATTTTTCCGTAATAAAACAAATTATATAGGTAGCACAAATTGCATCTAGGGCTGCCACAAAAAAATAATGTAATTTATGAATAAATTAGAATTATTTTGTTATGACTGGAAAGTTATTTTTTTATAATAAACTACTGCGATAATAAGGTGCCAGCCCTAGTGACGTCTGTTAGCCCAACTTGAAATAAAAAGAAAACGGTTCAACATATGGGTATTCTATCACATTGCCTCCAAAAGGTGTCTGCATAATATTGCATTTAAAAATATTATAATTTATTCATTAATAAGCTCGTAATCGCTACTACGTAAAAACTACTGAAAATGCCACCGCGAGGTACCGGTACCTCGCGAGCAACCGTTTGGCGATCACTGATGTAATCAGTAGTGTTGATATATTCATTGGTTCCATGCGTCAAGTTTGCTCCAGTCCTGTGAAGCTTGTGATATAAAAAAGGTCTAGCAACATTTTTAAGTTCAATAGTTTCAAAAGAGTTTTATTTTATCTTTTCCGCTGTACTACTTACAACCCTCGCAAGTATCCAGCGAAAGTGTTAACCCTTTTACATCCAGCTTTTTATTCTTTAAATATAACAGCAATACATCAATAGAATAGATGTTGTCACTCCTAAGTACTTGCACAATCCACACCATGCATAAATTTGAATAAAACATGTGTTATTAAAACAACTCGAGGGACACTTGACTGGAACATGGTTTTCGCAGCGCGATCGCGCTGCTTAGACGTAAAAGGGTTTAAAAAACCCTAGAATAATGATTAAAATTAAGGTTATTCAATTCTGTTTAAAAAAAATAATATGATAAATCTGAGAACGATTTATTGGGGTTACACTGAAGATAATAACAAACAATATATTTTCAGATGGCGACTTACTGCAATAAAATTACAGATCCCTATATGCCTAGGGCCACCGAGTTGTGCATAGCAAAGTTTGGTGAAGGTAAGCAAAGCTTTCAGTTATTACGTACATTGTTAACACGGGTGATGAGTCACCTCGGTGTGATTAGAACATTTTGAGTCAATTTCTCCCCGTGATTCTTTCATACAAGTCGTAACACTTACACATCACCAAAGGTTCCGTGAGTCAGTCTTTTTTCACTATGTCTTTAGTTGACAGAGCAACATAAGTGCCCACACAAGTGTCCTAACAAATGGGAACACTTCATTATACATGATTCTCAGTGATTCTAATAATAAGATGAATGAGGTATTCTGTAATGACAAAGATTAGTCTGCTTGAAATTTTTCATTTATTAACCCTTTGATTAGTATCGCAGTACTGGTACGGCAGTAGTATGTTTTCATCTATTATCTATTGCCATTCTCTTATTGTTTATTGAAATGTTATTATTTTTTCATATTTTGAAATTAGAGGTGTCAATCAGTGATTTTTGGTAGTCACATTATTTTTATTATATGTTTGAAATATGCAAAAGACTTTTTATAAAAGGTTAATATTTGGTAAGAAATCTGTGGCCATATATTATTGAGTGTAAAAATCCATTTCGGTTTGATTCCTTTTCTTCCTCTCGAGACTGGATCAAAAAGATTGTGCAGTTGTCACAAAGATTCGTCTTGATTCACATAGAAATAGTTTATGCTTAATCCTTTGTGTTTCATATGCTTTTTCTCTATTGATTGAGTTGGCATTTACTTGGTAGAACTCCATTATAATACGGTGATAAAAATAACAATGCATTTTAATTCTACAGAAATTATTTTATTTATTTGTCGATAGCTATTTCGGCTTACGCCCTCGTCAGAACTATATTTTAAACTTGCATTAAATCATGTTTATATACCGTTTAGACAGGGTACACAATACATCATGCCTTTTCTCCCCTGCAGATGGCCAATGGTACAGAGCGTTCGTGATGGGTCCGAGCGGTGAAGATACTGTTTTGGTTATGTTCTTGGATTACGGCAACACCATATCCTGCAATTTCGCAGACATACGCAAGATGATGTCCGAGTTCGTGGAAGCTTTACCAGCGCAGGCTTGCTGCTGCCGCATCAAAGGTAACCCACGTGTATATTTGGTAATCCTTCGGGTGAGGGGCTTAATCATTTTTTTTTTCATTTGACGCATAATTCAAGATGGCTGTCGAAAGTGTTGATGAAGAGTGGCTGATGTATATTTCTACGTGTTGGAACAAGTAATATTTCTACATGAAAAAAAAAAACAAACCAAACCCTACCTAAACTTAACAAACCAAACCTGGAAATTAAAAATAATAATAAGCTAATTAATTAAATATATAATTTGATTATTCTACACATCAGCAATTAATTAATAGGAAACACTTTCGACAGCCATCTTGAATTATGTGCCAAATGCAAAAAAATGATTAAGCCCCTCATCTGAAGGATTACCGTATATTTATCTAGTCCTTCTCGCACTAGCACTATATTGAATCGTAGAGATTTCAGATTCATTCATATTGTCTCCAAACCTTCGGTTTTTAATTGTATATATACCGGGCGTAAGAGACTTAGATTATATACAATCAAATATTAGTGAAAGCAAAAATTATGGTATTTTGGTGTAACAGAAAGTACTTATTCCACGATTTAATAGTTTTGTCAGGGCTGATTTGATCCAGCGGGGAGGCATTTTAAATTGACACTATAAGTGTAGTAATGTCTCTTCACTGAGAATGACGACTTCTTCTGAGATAAGCCCAATTGGAAGATCACACCGAGTCACAAAAATTCCAATTGTGAAAGTGATATTTGATCCGTTGATCGCGCATAGTTAAAATTTTATGTAATAATCACCAATGCCGAGAGGAGCAGGGCAATCCAAGAAATGCACGGCATAATTTCAATCTTTTTGCAAACATAGTTTTATAGTTTTCCTTTACATCATATATGGGCAACCAACCATAGCTTGGCGAAATAATAGAGAAAGATTTGATACCACGTTTGCTGGTTTCCAAAACAAAGACTCCACATTCGCTATATTTGCTTGTCCGAAGGATGCAGATGTAAATAATGTGCCAGCAAATTTATAGATGGAACTTACTGAGCTTCAGGGGGATTTAGTGCTAAAATCACAATTTAACATTTAACAACATTGCTTTGACGGATTTTTATAAATTTTATTTGGTAGAAGAAAAATATATAAATTTACGCGCATTTGCAAAAAAAATCATTCGTCTTTTTGGCAGCACATATATGTACGTGTAAACAGTTTTTTTTCGAGGATTAAATACACTAAATCAAAAAAAAAATACGAGGATAACAGATGAAAATCTCAAAAATTCTATGCGATTATCCTTAAGCAATATCAACGCCAATATTGATAGTCTCGTGATTCAAGTAAAAGGCCAATCTTCACATTAACTTTTGTTATCAGTATATAATATTAATATTATGTCGTTCAATATTGAAATTAAAAAATATATGAAATAGCAACGTGTTTTATTGAATTAAATATTACTTTATTATGTTTAATAATTTGGTCCGGCCCTTGACTCGGAGATAGGATGATAATTTGGCCCCAGACCTAGGAAAGGTTGCCCATGCTTGCTTTACATAATAATAATTATCATGCCGCATGGATTTTTGTTATTTTTCTGATTTCTTCTTTCGTTTGTAGGTTTCGCCGAGGATCCGAAGAAATACACGGACCAGGCCGAAGGTCTTCTTAACACCGGCAGCTGTCTCACCGTGTCGTCACTGGAGTTTATTGATAATGGCAAATACAATGTCTCCTTAGCACTCATTTCATAGAGTACTAAATATGTCATCGGGAAATTTGATAATTGTTTTATTATTATGACTAGAGAGAATTCTTAATTTTTTCAAGTCTAGTTTATTATATTGAATGTCTTGGTAATTGAAACATTAGATATCCTCAGTAGGATATTAATTGACTAAGACGAAGCGATACACTGCAAAGATTATTCGTATTATAAAAGGTTAATGTGATGACTATAGCCAAGTTTATGTTTGAAAAAAAACTGATTATATTTTAACAACATAGTTGCCCATTCTAAAATGACTTTTTGACGAATGCTCGTATCAAATTGTGAAGAAAACAAAACTCAATGTGGAATAGGAGAGATTTTCTTGAGTTAAGGTTGTCAGGTTATTAGTTTGCTATTCTGACAATTCCATTAACATTTATTCAATTAAAAAATTTGGTTTCTTTGGTTCGAGAATGACGCATAATTTAAAGTCACTGTAATTCCTTCATATTTATTTTCGTGCAGGAACACATTTTAAGAAACAGTTGGCTATGCTTTGAACATTGACTGATGTCAATCATGTCAAGTAAAATGATTTAAAAATATCAATTAAGGATATTGTTTCATTGCCATTCAATGACAAAATTCATTGATTGAAACCATTTCGTAAAGTAAGTGTCACCTGGTTTACCTGAAACATTGGTAACCAACTTATAACGGTCTTAATCGGTCTATCCGTGTTAAGTATTGCATAGATTGATACATTCATCAACAAAATCTAATTTTATCTGGAGTGGCAGGACCGCCGACTCCATTTTGCTGGAGTGAGACCATTCATTGACGCTGTCAGTGATCTCTGTTTCTTCAGACTGGCCAAAGAATTGATCATTTGTATGTGAGCTTTTGGATTTTCTTTGTAGTCCATTATCTATACATTTTGGTGTTGTGAGTATTCTTTGAGTGTGACACATTAAGATATTGTCAATTCTTTTCTCGACATGTCTTCGATTTCTCCTGGTTTATTCCATATGTGTATGTTGAGAAAGGCGTATGTATGACCAGTTCAGTCTGACAGCACCAAATCAATGGCTCAATCTAATGCTGAATCTGATATACAGCTAATTTTCTGTTATCTCAAAAGATATTATTATAAAAATCGTCGTTGATAATAAATTAAAACAATGAAATGATTGACTGTAAATAAAATTCAAACTAGCTGACATCACAAGTCTTGTCTCAATTAACACTTCAGCGCCCTCGGAGTCGTGTGAAGTTGATTCCCCTTTTCCGTGTGATGTTAAGTTTTTCGGTCAGCTAAATCCTTACTCGAGGCCGATCGATTCTTTTTATTAAAAGACTAGAGCCGTTTACTGTCATGTGACAATTTTAATATCAATAACTGACCAAGACTATTCTGCGACATGAAATAAATGAGCAGACACCGTCTTGAGTCTGGAATTTTTAAAAGAAATTCAATATTCGTTATAAAGATGATAATTCTTAAATCACAGTTCTAACAATATCACTATACTTCTGCATCAAAGCCAATTGATGTATTGAAAGTTTGACGTGGGCTTTTAACTCGTTCAGCCCACTCATATTAATTTATTGATCGGATAGAAATCAATAAATACGTATCTGTCATTCCTTGTTCCTTAAATTTTTGATTCTACTCTTGGTAAAAAAGAGTGGATAATATAAGCAATTAAGCTATAGTGTAGTCATTTAGTGTGCGTTTCAGTTGTTGCACTTGTTGCACTTCTGCAAATGGCTGGAAACACTATTTCTGTCAGTGTTCTTTTCAGTGGAACTATGTTTGCATTGCAATTGTTGTCCCTTCACATAACTGTTTTCCAGTTGTCTTTCTTCTAAATAATATGCAGCTACTGCTCATATTTCTTTCGTAAAGCATAAATTATAATGCTTATAAAACATTCTTCAATTTATAATTAATGATTATAGTGAAGTGAGCTGGCAAAAGGTCTCTTAAAAATCAAACCATCTTAGAATCCGACCAACATCTGGTGGACTACCGTTCACCAATACCACATTTCAAATGCGTTTAATCTCTACATATATGAAAAATGTTTGAGAATTAGTAATCATTGATAATGCAAAGTTTTGCTGAATGACAGTTACTATTCATTTCTTTTTCTCTGTCCATATTTTGCTACCTATGTGGAGCATATGGCCATCACACTTTTCCTGCCGCCCACCAGTTGCTGTACTTCCTCCCGTGGCATGCCAACATCTCTCAGTTCTGGCGAGTAGATGGATACAGTCGTCTAGAATCTGAATCCCATCGGGCAGACAAGGTCAGGCAATCCGCAGCTCATGATCCGGGTTGTTCCAACATCCCCGTGACCGTTGCCCGGTATGTTTCCTTATCTCTGAATTCTTCATGAAATCGAACCACCACCACAATTTTATGCTCACTCAATGGTGATGCTTGTTAAGAAGACACTAACCCAACTCATGTTGGGTTTAATTCTTGCTCTCGACTGATTATTCATCGACACGTAATTGCTAGTGGGGGGCGTAATGGTTTCTTAAAATATTATTGGTATTGTCAATCAAAGCTTGAATGTTGGCACAAAGATCGTATCCGGACAATTTCCGATGGTTTTAGTTAATTTGTGTTGCTTCATGTCCTTGGACAATCTTCCGGGAGGATTGAATTTTGGTGTTTGCTTCGTAGATTGTGTCGATGGTCCCGGTTCCTGGATATTTATTTCATCATCAGAAGCTGTTCGTTTGGTTATCCAATGCAATGCAATTTCAGCAGAATTTTTTTATATTTAATCTTTTGATGGACCGAATTATACACAACGAATGAATTGAAAATTACATGATTACCCTCTTCGTCCATATGTAAGCATACTCTAAAAAACAGTCTTCCTCTCCAAGGTATCATTCCCTCATCTATACTTAATTCTTGATGGGGTTTGTAATTTTTGTGAAAAATGGTCAATAATTGGTTTTACTTTGCACAATCGGTCGGAACTATCTATGATATCTTCATTGTTTGAAAAATGCCACGCTTTCCAAATTTTGTAGAAACCGGTCTCTGGGCATTGTTTTCGCAAAAAAAGGTGTTTTAGTTGATGTTTCCGTTGACCAATACTCGTCACTTCTATCTTTGCGAACTTGTCCCATCAAAAGAATCAGCCTGTGAAATGCGCAAAATGAAATGCCGACAAACATTTTTGTGCTGACCTTTTTATAAGTACGGCATTTTCCATGTCCCAACAACAACGTGTTGATATGAATCGGGAATGTTTTTTGTCTCATATTGTCCATTGGCTTTATTTAATGTTCGATGAAGCAGTTATATTTGGCTACCATGTGGGCTGAGAATTGTCCTGAATAAGCAAAATGAAATCGGAAAGTTTATCTTTGGCACTGAAATCATTCAATCATCTGGATAGTCTTCAAATCTAACTCCATTGACATTGGCCTAGTCTATATTGCAGGAGTTTGTTGCCTTATTCTGTCTTCTCGATAGGCTAAATCGGTAATTTATAACTCTTCGGCATGATGGAGAGCGTATAACAAATGCCCACATGATTTTCTACAACTAACGCAGTCACCACATTTCCCATGGGCCCGTAGATCTGCGATGCTGAGGTCTTTCAGCCACGTAAGTCGCTCTATTTATCGGCCTCCTGTTCATAGGGTTGAGATGCAGCGGAAAATTTTGTTAATGTTGCATTACAATATAGAAAAAGGGCATTTTTTTTCTGTTCTTGCTAGGTGGATTTTAATATTGAAAAATCTATTGAATCTGTGGAAGGAGATTATTTCGTTCATATTATTGTCTAATGTCCTTGAGTTCATTAAGGTGGTATACCTTAGTGAACTTTATTTATATTCTATTTGGTGGTTCTAGATTCATAACCATTGCTAAAATAAATCCTCATATTGAGCAATGGTTAAATGACTGTTGCAAAAATCAGATAGCAGAAGGAGTAGATTTTACCGTCAGTTCTGAAAAGAAAAGGAATTCAGTAAATGCTTATTCAAACGCAATTATTTATACAGCTGCGTTTAAGTATTTTATGAACAAACCACTGATGCAATTCTATTTTTGCAAAAACAACAGAACAGTCTTAAAACATAAACATGTGGTAGTTGTGTTTATAGTAAGTAAACATTTATCTTATTATATTCAATATTTTATCAAGAATATAATTTTATTCTTAATAATATAATAATGATCTTTCTTAGTTGATCATTAAAATGTGTATCTTTTAATCACACACAAAGTTTTCATATGTCCTTCGCCTTTTGATTTTATGGGCCCAGATCTGTTTTAAGTCTACTTTATTTTTCTTATCCGTTCTCTCTTTGTGTTGTGCTTAAATGTTTACATGGCAAATTCATTCATGATATGAAAATTGATGATTTTGTATTAATTTCTTTTTATTGACGGACGGATAATTTTTCTGGCGCTACAGTCCAGGTTTCTGATTAAGTTTTAAACACATTGATCACCATGGGGATCGCCAGTGACCGAAAAGGTAAACCTACCTTTTTGTTGTATAACAACAGTGGGAACTCGTGAAATTCTTACATTAGCGGGTAGACGACATCTATCCACCCTTATCTGAGACCCTTGGCGTCAGGAGACTTTAATTAGTAAAACTTCCCTACTGACCGCTTGCAGACGCCCGTTATTGTGGCGATTACTTTGGGATTGTGACACTCGTATGTAAGTGAAATTGTCTATCGTTTGTCTCGTATGTAAGTGACCAGAATGGCCCTGTTAGGTGTTTCTGCAATTTGGCTTGAAAATACTTTTTCTAAGCCACTCAAGAATCACATTTTAAGAAGGCTTTTGCGAAGTTAGCCCAGTGCCAGTCACCGGTTACCCCCATGGCATTGTTCATGATTTTATTCTATGTTACTTTCTACTATGAAAACTAATGTAATATATTATCTTCTGTCTGAATAAATAATATTTTGCCAAGTTATGTTTTTCATTTTTTAGAATTAAAATAAATATATATACATATCGGCGTGCGGTTGATATTTCTCTCCTTCACACAGCCCACTTTTATGTGAGCAAATAGGATAGAAAAAGCAAAAACCAGCATGATCTAATATCTTGTTAACTTTCTTCATTTAACATGTGATAGAATGACAAAGAAAAATTCTCCAAACGCGGCACAAAAAGTATTATAAATCAAATCCAAAGTTCAAAGGTTTGAAAAAATATTTATACTGTACAAATGATATTGCAGTAATATAAAATATAAGATTTAAAAAATATTAAACATGTAAATATATCAACCTTTTTTCCATATTTCAAAACAAGATGATTAAAAGAATCACTGACGTGACAAATAAATAATATTTGTAAAAATAAAGCATCAATTTTTTTTTTACCATATCTGTTGCCAATTTGGAGCAATTGGACTCATTGCATGTTTTTAATTTATTTGAACATTTTTTTCTGCGAGAACTGTTTGCAACTCAGTTGCTCAACCCCGTTTTCAAAGATGGTAGGGATTGAAAGGATGCGAGGACTAGTGGTTAGCAAATTGCTCTCGCTATGCACCGCTTTCTGGGATCAAAAGGGTGGGAAGGGATTTTTATCAACACAAACACTCATTGCCTTCGGACAGAATTGATAAATCAGCTGAAAAAACCTGCTTGAACCCGGGCGGTCTGTCACAGAAGCCACAAATTTTACCACTGCACCACGGACCGGGTAATTTATTGGTCATAGCAAAAAGAATGAAGCGAAATTAATGCAGAAGTAAGTAAAATGCCTTTTTCCCAAGAATCGACAGAAATTATTGTCTTTACTGTAATAGAAACTTCGAAACGATTATTGAAAAAAATTATACCCTGATGTTATCAAAGACCATGAGGAATACTATCATCAGATTAGTCCACAGCAGCCCTGAATAAAAAAAATATTGTGGCCAAAAGCTGAGATAATGGTCATATTTACTGAAGAAAAAAAATTATGAATATCAATAACAATTATTCAGGTCAGATTGTTGGTTTGGCTTTTTCCCTCCACTAAGCTTATAGCTATTCCAGCCACAACTGCATTCATCTATCTTTTTTCCATCATTTAACAAACAGGCTCCCAACCTTTTTCAGATGGTGACCCCTTTTTATGAAAACCATTAGACCCGCGACCCACCAGGCCAAATTGAAAAGGGCATTTCTCATAAGGTTATTAAAAAAAATAGCATTTAAGTGAATATTTTTTTAGTTGACTATAAGCTGGTGACCCACAGAAAACCCGTCGCGACCCATGGGTTGGGAGCCCGTGATCTAACTCTAACATTTTACCTTATGCAATACAACTAATTGTGATAAGTCACGGAGTAATATTTATTTGTCTGTCATTTAAAGCGTGAGGTGATGTGCTCACAGGTCTATAATAATGCGATCCATAAACTTTCATGAATAATTATTTTTATCAATTTTAAAATTTATGTGAAGAAACATAGATGTCTGCGATATCGAATAATTCTATCCGACCCTAAAATGAGGCATAGAGCGATTAGCTTATCATATGTTCTGTCACGACAAAAGCAAAATATTATGTTGAGCAGCTGATAAGATAAGGGAGATAATTTGAATCAACATTTCAATGTTAAGATTATCCGTTAATTTATGTGTGAAAATATCTAGTGATATTATCAATGAAAACATTTGTAAACCCGCCTTACAAAAAACAACAGAATATTTATAATGAGCCAAATTGCTAAAAATGTTAGATTTTTCTTGGCAAATTTTAAATCCGATAAGAATTAGTGGCTCAAGACAACCCTTGCGCAGTATGTAACACCGTCCATGCATTGTGCATCACTGGAAAAGAGTTGAGGCGTCACAAATATCTGCAATACGTCATATTTACATATCGCTAAAACAAGGTTTAAATTTTCATGAATTTTGTTACACGGAGGTTTTTTTTCCATCAAATTTGTGAGAGTTTACGGAATGCGAAATTAGAAATGAATCAGAATAAAAAATATATATGATTTATTGAAGATTAAAGTTATGAACATGCTATAAATTATGTAATGCAACAAATTATATCGTTATCTTAAATATTCAACAACATTCTTGACAGTCATATTCGAAAAGTGAACTCATTCAAGATGGCGATAGAAAGCTAACTTGGAAAATTGTTGACAATCGGTTTTAAGGTTAACTTTTGACAATGAGTTTTGATGTATGACATTATCTGTTCATTTAATACGGATACATCTTAAAATCCTAAACTTCAATACCTTCGAAACGCAGTCGCTGGTTGAAAACAGTATTACCGCAGGAATTTTGTGGGGAAGCGATCGAAAAATAATATAAAATTGCGTAAACGGGTGATAGTACACAGCCGTCGATCAAGTTTCACTAGCAAGAATATTACGGAACTCCAGGTGTTGAAAAGTGTTTCATGTTGTTGACATTTTGGTCTAAACCGAGTGTGATTTGAAATAAAGTCCATCACGACAATAATTCGCAGGCACTTCCCTGTCAACCTTGCACCCCTTACTCTTTCATTTTGAAAGCCCCTCCCATCCAATTTGTTACTCCTGTGAATATTAAACCTCAAAAATGTCGAAGCTGGAGAACGCTCTACTGTTGATCGACCCCCCGTCGGAGCTGAAATTCGAAGGCCCCTTTAATGTGCCAATTACGTGCGTGATCAAACTGACTAATGTTACCGAGAAGAAGGTGCATTACAAATTGAAGACAACAGCGCCCAAGCGATACTGCGTCCGTCCCAATTCCGGCGTGCTGCGCCCCAAATCCAACATCGAAGTCCAAGTTTTACTCCAACCGTTTGTTTACGACCCGGAAGAGAAAAACAAACATAAATTCATGGTCCAATCGGTCATCGAACCGGAGGGCTCCACCGTGACGGCGGAAGAACTGTGGAAATTCGTCGACCCAGATAAAATAATGAATTCCAAGTTGAAATGTGTAATTCAACTGCCGCCCATCCCTGGCTCGGAGCAAGACACTCAGGTGGATTCTAACGACGCACCAACGGACAGAGGCCAGAAGTGGACCGACAAAGCTCCAGCGAAGGCGTTGCCAGGACTAGGGGGAGAAATTCAGAAAGTCGCCGCCGAGGTCAAACAGCTGCGAGGCGAAGAGAGCAAATTACGACAGGAAAATATTCTGCTGAAAGAAGAAATATTGCGATTGCGCCAAGAGTGCGGTCAGGAGGCCATGCGTCACTCGTACTCTCCTCCCACCCAGGCTTATCCAGAATCCATGTCCATGTATATCATTATTACAGTTCTCATTACCTCTGTAGTTGCCTTTTTCCTTTCAAAACTCGGGGGATGGTAAACTTGCGACAGCCTGTTTTTCTATTTAAATAATATAAATCAATATATTAGTAGCCCCCTATCATGTATATTGACTTGTCTTATCGTTGTTTCTCAATACAATTTATGTATTCTAATTTAAATCCTATTATTATACTATATATATATTATATATTTAATCACCGTATGGTAACTGTTAAAAGGTACATGACTATGTATATTTGCGATATCATTTTTGACTATTTGATTAATCAGTCATCAACCATCAGCCTGAACACGTAACAGTTACTGCCTACATTTTAGATATTGGTTTTTGTCATTTGAAATAAAAAATAAATCCGGAGTCACTTGTGAGGTGATAGTTTTTCTATTATAACTACAACATACATTACATTACTAATAATATTATATCATAACTACAAAAAGCTGCAGCTTCTTCATCGAGTGGTTATGGCATTTATTCTTTTATCGTTTTATTGCTGTCGGCTTTCTATTGGATTGGATGGGTTTCATGATTTCCTAAATAATATATTCTAGTGATGGATCTTCTCCCACGATACCTATGTATTAGTTTTAACAAACGCTGGCATTTTGAGATGCTTGCCTATTGTTTCTCGAGTTCTCTAGATTACGATGTTACGTTGTATGATGGATTAATTAATTCAATAAACATTGATATTATTAATAGTGGGTTCCTTGTTTTTAGATGAGCCGATTTCTTTCATTGGAAATATTATTTTTAAGGTGAAAGTCAACTCTAAATTTAAGTGTTTTTAATTAATAATAGAAATGTAAATTTCCCTGCTGTTCTTTCTCAACATGTTTACTTTTGCTGCCTAGTCTCTGAAGGAATAATGTGATGTCGAAGTAAAGTTAGACTGCCATCCATTATCTAAAATTTCAGGTTTCCTACAACTGAGAGTTGTTAAGCATAACTTTATGCTGCAAATAATGTTTGTATATTTGACAATGAAATTTTTGAGAAATATGGATGACTTGTTCACTTTATTGCTTCTGAATAGTTTGTAGTATAAAGAGACATCGATGAAGTATTCAAATTAAAGCTTCTTAGTTAAATAATTGGCCTTTTATTTTCAAATGATGCATTCTCTTCGTGTAAACTGCATTGTATATGTAGTATGCAAGAGGCATGCCAAAGTTTTATTTATATGAATTCCCATTTATAATTCAACAAGACCCTAGATCCCAAAATAATCCTAATCGATTTACAAATAGCAGAAAGTGTATGTCTGAGTAATTTAAAATTGAGTCGCGTAATCAGCTGTGTGATATCTGAGGAATTCGTGATGTTAAATTACTGCGATTTAATTGATAATAGTCCATAGTTCAATTTTTTAATAAATTCTAATGAAATGTCATTTTTCTGAAGACAATTCTTTTTGATACCATCGACAATGTAGTAATATGCAAATATAATGAAAATCGAATTCACTGGCAAAATAAATTTCGAAAATATAATTTTAGGGACTATCTACGATACTTGCCAAGAAATTTATAAAAATAATTAATATTAGTTATCATTTTAAATTTTAACGAAATGTTAATATTTTTTCGCTTATCAGATAAATAGAGATTATCTTGGTATGTATGACTTCTCCGACGCAGCTTCTTGAGAATAAAGCAATTAATAATAATTATTGTCACGTCGTCGTTTTCATGATGGTGCTTTTTAGGAATGGTAATAAATGTAACATTTCTTTAATAGACAAGTAGAAATTTGATGGCAACATTATATACTGAACAACGTTATGACGTTGACGGCCGTTATTTTTGAATGTTGTACATTGAAATACAAAAACATTTTTAATATATTTTATGAATTATATTCAATTATATTTAATTGTTCTGCAGAATTATGTCAGGGTGGACATATAAAATATTGGATAAATCAAGAGTCGTAGAGAGAGAACTGTGTGATATTTTTTTCACCATTTACTATTTCCGCTGAATACGGTAAGTCTTCTCATAAAAATACGTAGGTAACATTAATATGTAAATTATATTTCTATGTTAGTTGACAGTACAAATAGATTATCAATGTGACATATTTTCGCCAGTATAATGGGATGTTGAAAAGCAGAGTTTTAATTGGACGATACATTTATGACTTTTGTTGTCAAAAATTCTTTCAGATGGAATGTGGCACACGTCTTCATATAACTCCTCTCCCGAAAAAAAGTAAGATTTTTGAATATAAACTATGTTAACTTATAAATTATACATGTAAACCATGTAATGGGACTTTTCTACCGTGCCTCTAAGGAAATGATACAAATCGATCAATAAAATTATGACGCACATCAATTCATTAATACGTAGAACTCATTTCCTATTTTGTGTTATGATCCATACTTTTTACCGAGACTTATTTTGAACGAATTAAATAAACGAAACATTGCAAATACACACTCCAATAGTTTGTATAAAAATGTTTTGTCATAATATTATATGAATAACTACTCTAATTGGTTTTTCATTACTTTACAGAACATAAAAAATTGTTGAATTAGTTGATACATTTACTCACTCCTTTAAAGATTAAAGTTGTGTTATATTTATATATATAAGATTAGTATAATGGCATTTTTGTTAAAATATCATGTGTGAAAGTTGTACAAAATAAAAGTTTTATTTATTTAAAATAATGCCTTTCCACCAAGAGGTGAGAGTATACACTTTACAAGTTAATCCTGTTCACATTGAATTCATCCCTATATTCTATCCTGTCCTAATCACATTTTTTGTGAGAACTTGTCATTAAAAATACGTAAAAAAAACTCAAAAATAGTGAGAATAATTGAATCAATAAATTATTGGCTTGGTTGTGATTTTTATCCAGGATTTCAACGACTGTGCTTGAGGAAAAACATAAGCAGCTGTTCTCCGAAAAGCGTTCAGTCTCAGAACAAAGAAAATGAGCACCACATCATGGGCCTGTCACCGAAAAAGTTGATCCATATAAGCGGAAGATTATCATCACCAGGTTACAGGATGGAACATAGAACAACACCCACATTTGTGGTCAGTTAAATACGCACTACAAAAAAATTCATGTAGTTTTTACTTGCCCCTCCATAAAGCTAATCTACTAGATTAGTTTTATAATTTATATTTTTTTTTATTCCAGACGATAAGACGACCGAGACGCTTCGTTCCTTCACCTTTGACTACGTCAGGCAGTAATATTGACAGCGACTCTTCTCAATTAGTCGTCAGTGGTTATTTCTCTACAAATTCACCAAAATCATATCTTGCATTTAGTACTCCAATTGATAATGATAATGTGTATCGTTTGCATTCACAAAATTTTATCAGCTCTGATAAAGTAGAAATCAAAAAGACTACAGATAAAGAAAAAGAAAGTAAAGTCGCCTCGATTGAAAGTACAAGCTATCCAAATGAACAAATAAAAATGGTGAACCGAAATAAAGAAAATTCATTTCTCGGAGAGAATCTTTGTAAAGCTTTATGTGACGTTAGTAATATTATGCTCGGCAATGACTCTTATAACGATATTTCTACACCGAAAACCTTTGACAACATGGAATCTCTGAATATTTTCGACAAAGAATGCTGCACTGATTCAGTCCCTGACCGTTTGAAAGAGAATAACTACCAAACACCCGACAACCGTACAGACATTCTGAGAAAACTGACACCGCAAACAGCGAGCATCATGGATAATCTTTACGGAGACGTTTGGAAAAGCACGCCGGGGCTCTTCAAGAAAACAAAGTCTAGAATTGACCCTACTCAAAAACTACAAAAGTTTTCTCTCGATGACGGTGACTTCATTGACAAACTGGATTCGCTGCAGCTTAATGTTCCGTCGACTGATGGAAAATCCAGGCGTCAACCAGCGCAGAATAGTATAAAACAATTCTTTCAGAGCTCTAGTAAAAATATTATCAATGAATTTACTGATGATAAACATACTGAAAGTATAAATCCAACTTTGACACATTTTGACATAATTGACGATGTTTTTGTTTTAAAAGATTGTTTGAAAGGTAAAAATACTATAAAAATTAATAGTATTGCAGTAAATGAATGTGACGATTCAAAGAATGACGAATTACCAATATCTGGTTTGAATTTAGACTCGAACAATCATGATGTTAATATTCCTAATCGACCTGTGCAAAAAAATGATATAAATCAAATTATGCAATTTAGTGATATCATTGATTTGACAGATGGCAACAATATAAACCCACCGAAGAGTTATTTAAAAAAAACAAAACAGCAATTTAAAGACTTAATTAATTTAAATAAAGAATATGACAACTCTCTATGTCAGAGTTTAAATGATACAGATAATTTTATATTTATTAGAAAACCTTTTTTAGGTAGCAATAATGATCTCAAAGAAAATATTTTACCCAAGGGCATTATTGATGACATAACTAACAAGAGAATCAATTGCCTAGATTTGAAGACTGATAATAATAATAAAAATATAAAAGTTAAGAATATAACTGGAAAACGGAAAACTAAAAGAAGGGTTGTCAGCGAAAATTCCATCACAACAAAGATTGACGATGCCATTCCTTGCCTTAACAACTCGATAGAACCAAATGACAAAGAGAATAATTCAGAATTAAAAGAGGATATCGGAAGAGAGAAATCCAAGAAAGTTAGTCAAACATATGAAACATCTCATAAAAAAGGTTTAGAAATTAATCGTATCCTTGAAAAAAGTAAAAGTAATCTTGAAAAGAGGCATCATATTTTGGAACCCGACTCAATTGTACAAATTAAACCAACCAAGTACAAAACATGTACAAAAGATGGAATAATAGAACAAAAGGATAAACCTGATTCAAATGGTTTCAATAATGTGGATTTGAAATCATTGAATCTTAGCATTCAAATGAAATTAAATAATATTGCAGATAATTATTCAAAACTACAAACTAAGTTCTCTAAGCCAAATAAAGGATGTATAAATGATCCAATAAAAGATAGTAGGTATGTTTCACATATAAAGAACCCTGGAGGTTTAAAATGTCCCAAAAAACAAGGGCAGAGTGATATCAAATCAAATACTAGTAACACCGAAATTTCAAACAAAGTTTCTAAACCATCAAAGCATAAAGAAATGCAAACAAAGGAAAATACAGATAGTATTATCAAAAAAAAACTGGATTCTGATAAGAATCTAAAGATTGACTCCAAACCAGCCGTCCGCAAAAATGTTGAGGCAAAACAGGAAACGCAACGTAATAAAGATGTTGCCGATTTATTTGATACTTTGATCAACAAGGAGACGGTAAAAATCAACAGCAATTTGGATGATTCCTGCGAAATATTAACTACAAGAAAAAAGAAAACTAACTATTTTTACTCGAGTGACTCTGACGATGACTCCGAAAGAAGATTAGATGATTTGCATTTCGACCTCCAACCGAAGACCTTGATTTTTGAATCAAATGGTGATGACGGGGTATTAGGAAAAAATCCAAATGACGCTGTGAAGAAGAATGTTGTGAAAAAGTCTTTGAAGGAAAAAATCCCGGCCAAGAGTTTAGCAGTTTTGAAAATTAATCCAATTCCAGATGAAACTCAAGTATACACCTTTATGGCATCTCTTGCTGGTAGTGATTTTCTATTTTTTTTTTAATTTAAGCTTCATTATATTGGGGATGTTTGAAAAAATTATGTGTAAAAAGTGAACTCTATTCATATAAAGAACAAATTGATAAAACATTCTATGGTTCTTGTCTTTTACAAAAAACTTTTGTTGCTTTATGGCAGGGATGGGCAACCTTTTCTAGGTCTGGGGCCAAATTATCATTCTGTCTCCGAGTCAAGGGCCGGACCAAATTACTAAACATAACAAAGTAATACTTAATTCAATAAAACACGTTGCTACTTCTTATAGATTTTTTTATTTATATAATGAAAACAATAATATGAATACTATATAATGATTTTAAAAAATTGTGTGGCCGAGTGTGGGAGTAAGCTTGGCCTTCTACTTGGATTAAAAACCTATCAATATTGTCGTATTTCTTCAGTATAATTGCATAGAATTGTCAGGATTTTCATCAGTTATTCTCGTTCGAATTTTTGATTAAGTGTGATTCATCCTCAAAAAAAACTGTTCACGCGTTTATGTGCTGCCAAAAAAACAAATGATTGTTCTTGCGTTAAATTGTGGTTTTAGCACTAAATCCCCTTGAAGCTCAATAAGTTATATCTGTAAATTTGCTGGCACATTATTTACATCTGCATCCATCGGACGAGCAGAGACTCCACATAGAGAATGTGTAGTCTTTGTTTAAGAAGTCAGAAAACCTCGTATCAAATTGCTCTATTAGTGCCTTCAGTTCATTGAATTGAAGATCTTATTATTCTCTATAAGAATTGTTGTGATGTTTGTATGAGCCGATAGACTAGAAAAATGGTTTAAATTTTTTTATCCCTCCTTTGCCGAGATGTATTAGGGCCGTGCAAAATAGCTCGGCGGACCGGATCCGGCCGGCGGGTCGGTGGTTGCCCATGTATGCTCTATGGGCTGCATAGTCTGATTTTGAAAATAGAAATATATTGTATTGATTGAGTAGGCATTTACTTGGTAGAACTCCATTATAATACGGAAAGAAAAATAACAATGTATTTTAATTTTACATAAATTATTTTATATATTTGTTGATAGCTATTTCGGCTTACGCCTTCGTCAGAACTATAGTTCTGACGAAGGTCTGACGAAAGTAGAAGGCCAAGCTTACTTCCACACTCGGCCACACAATTTTTTAAAATCATTATATAGTATTCATATTATTGTTTTCATTATATAAATAAAAAAATCTATAAGAAGTAGCAACGTGTTTTATTGAATTAAGTATTACTTTGTTATGTTTAGTAATTTGGTCCGGCCCTTGACTCGGAGACAGAATGATAATTTGGCCCCAGACCTAGAAAAGGTTGCCCATCCCTGCCATAAAGCAACAAAAGTTTTTTGTAAAAGACAAGAACCATAGAATGTTTTATCAATTTGTTCTTTATATGAATAGAGTTCACTTTTTACACATAATTTTTTCAAACATCCTATAGTTCTGACGAAGGCGTAAGCCGAAATAGCTATCAACAAATATATAAAATAATTTATGTAGAAATAAAATACATTGATATTTTTCTTTCCGTATTAGAAATATATTGCATTTGAGTTTGCAGAAGATTATAAATGTGTTATCCATAATAAATTACTTGGAATACTTATGTACTTACAGACAAGCTTGTCTATAAGCAAAAAAATGATTCCTGCTTTTCACGCACATCTGTAATAAAAGATACATATTCTGAATGAATTAAACTACGCATTGCATCCATTTTCTTCTAATCCTGATTGTGATTCCTGTAATTTAATAATAATTTTTTTTGAATATTTTTTCAGACAATGTCCCAACGTGGAGATGCGATTCAGATGCGAAATGCTTTAAGAAAAATTTCAAATCCAAACGCGAAGAACTGACAAAGAAATTGTTTACCATGTTTAATGAAAATGTGTTTGAATCAAAGCTGCCCACTGATTTGCTCGTCGAATGGAGTGTGAACCTTACAAAAACTGCTGGGTAATTAATACAGGCTTTTTACTGCTTATCTCCATTAGCGCTACCAGTCTTTATTCAACGGAAAATACTTGTCTCGTGCTGTCCAAAAGTTGTGTATCCAATTTAAAAATCTTCTGTACTCTTTATAATATATAGGTTTTGATGTTAACCCTTTAACTGACTGAATTTCTCTCGTCCTCGTGGGAATAAATGGGCTATTGATTGAATTGACATTAACTTGGTAGAACGTCATTATAACATGGTGTAAAAAATAAAAATTATTTTATATATTTGTTGATAACTATTTCGCCATCGTCAGAACTGTATATACATTTACTTATCTTTATATACTGTTGTAGACAGGGAACACAATAGATCTTCTTTTCTGCTCTACCATCCCAATGTTTTATGGTATTAATATGTTATTAAATGTAACACATTGATTTTATGTATTTCTCGAAGGGAATACTGATCTGTGTTTTTATTAAATGGGGACAAACGTAAATTAGTATTGTATCAAGTTGTTTTATTTAAAATTGCATTACCGCTTTGTAACAGGTTACAAAGTGGCGATGGATTGACATTAGTTTGTTCATTAAGAAATTTTTTCACCTTGCTAAATGGGCAAATTCTTGAATATTTTCGAAAAATATTTAAAAGAATCCTGAATGTTTGAAAACTGAAACAAAATATAATGTCTGATATTTTTTTAGAAAACTTTCGATTGATAAACAGTGGATTGTGATTTGTCTATGATTGCATGTACTAAATGTTGAATAGAGTGATAAATATGCATCCTACTTTTACTTTTAATCTAAAAAAGGCAGTCCTATTCACAATTCAGAAAACATTTTAGGAGGCAAGTGACTTTGGAAAAGGAAGCAAGTAATGTATTGAGTTGATGGCTTCTGATTCCAGGCGGGCCCACAATAAAGTAATAAAGCACCGAAGCAAACCACCGGTTCCTCCAATTATAACGCGAAAGTCTCACGTTGAATTGTCAGCGAAGGTGGTCGATAGTACGCAGCGATTGAGAGATACCCTGGCACATGAATTGTGTCACGTTGCCACGTGGCTCATTGATGGCCAGCTTAAGGATGGTCACGGTCCTTGCTGGAAGTCATGGTTAGTAATATTTTCAGCTTCAACCATATGTGGACTGTGGTGGATAAATATAATTGGGACACAAATATGCATGGACTCTTAAGTAGTCACCGGTGACTGCATTACTTGTACAAAAAATTTTGGCTTGCATATTTTGTATAGCAGATAATGTAGATCATTTTTTTATTGTGTAAGGAATAGTTGAGCAATCTTCCATAACTTATTTTGTCTATAGTTTTACCGGCATATATTGAATGTTGAAACCATTGAAAGAAAAAATATACATTTATTATTTTTAAAAATAAACTGATATATTGTTACAGTGAAACTGTATTCTCAGTGAAAATGTATAAAGTAATAAATTTGTATGACAACATGATTTCACTGGTCACGATCATTGAAATTATTGGCCCTAGTTGATGATTTGCCGTCCTAAAATTTTGGTTTTCTTCAATGAAACAAAATCAGCAAGTTGTCAGTCCCTTTCATAAAAAGAGAACCAAAGACAAAACACAGACAAACATAGGGCTGAAGATAGGGCGATTTCAATGACAGCTTGGAGAAGAATATATTTTCACTAAGATTACAGTTTCACTGTAACATATACATATGTATATTATTTTTAATTATTCAGAATGGTATTCATAGTAAATAATTTTGCCACTTCAAGATATTTGTTTAAATTCTATATAAGCACCTCACTATATATTTGTGTGAATGCGGTGCTGTGTTACCCAATAAAATATTTTATCTAACAAAATCTTCATTTCCTAGGGTTGCCAGAACGTTAAAGAGATATCCTGAAATAGTGGCACTTCCAGTTTGTCACTCGCTGGATATACATTACAAATATACATACAAATGTATCAAATGTGGATACAGGTAAAAAAAAAATTATTACTTAATAATATTTTTTATATATTCCTAAATCTTAGATCAATATCACTGCTTATTTTCATGCTCCATTATGCGTTGCATTGTCATGAGAATTTTTTTTAAGGTTAACCATTGAAAGAGAACTGGTCTTGTCCCACATGTGTTTGCATTGCTGCTAACACGAGTCTAGCTTGTCTCGCCAGTTAACTGTTGTGAAAAATAAAACATTTTCATACCTTCCTTCATTATTTTATTAAAATTTGCCCGATCATACTTGTTTTTGAAGTGTTTGTTTTGATAATTTTGTAATTTTGATATTGCAATCACATCATCATATTTTGAGTATACTAAACATTATGAAATAGATACTTTTAATGTAGGCTTATGTTTAACACCATGTTTCAAAATCTACCATAGTAAATTGAGTTAATATCTTTGATGTTTAATACCTTTTGTAAAAAAATCTAAAATTATTTTTCTGTTGGAAAATGTCTTGAATAGGTTTTCTTTTATTTTTACAACCCCTATATTTTCTACTTCAGCCTGTGATTGGATTTGAGTTTATTTTAAATCTAAAATCTTTAAAAGCTGTAATATAATATAAAAAATCTTCATTTTATTTACAGCATCAGTAGGCACTCAAAGTCTGTTGACACAACAAAAAAACGCTGTGGTTATTGCTACGGAACTCTCGAATGTATCCACAATAAAAAAAACAAAGACGGTCTTGTCATCTCAACACCCGTCGGCCAAAAGCGTCAAGCCACTGCGTTTGCTCTGTACGTCAAGGAAAACTATGGAAATGTAAGGGGCGCTAATACACCGCATAAAGATGCAATGAAGTATCTTGGAAAGCAGTATGCCAAGATGAAAATTGACAACCAGGAAGCTGTTGATCTCAAATAATATTGCACCTTTTCAAATGTCAACTCTGTGATATTTCAATGATACACATATAAATTCTTTTCACTTGAAATTGACAACTATGATATATAATGTTTATCCAAAATATGTGAAACCCATCATATTTTTTGCTTGTTATGATCTCTATTGTCTGTAAAAGTACAACAGTATTATGAATAAATTTTAAGATTTTTGTCTAACTATTTTGATCTATTGTAAATTTGATAAATAATCTAAAATTTGTAAAAAAAAAATGAAATATTATTTTATATTTAAATATGATGTCTTTCCACCAACAATCTACTGTCAACGCATTTAAAGGGAACTATTTCATAAGTGTCATGTTAAGACTGACTGAATTGACAGGGCATATATTATATCCTTAATATACTTTTTTCTCTTATATTGACACAGTTTGCCCTCAATCTTCCATTAAGTCCCAACATGACAATATACTATAATGTTTGTAAAAATCTACTATTATAATTTATTATACATTTTTGACCGAATATAATATATGTATACTGTAATTTTAGAGTTGTATTAATTTATATAAAACCTGTTTAATTTTTTCATTACAATGAAAAATAGCAATAAAATTGTTTGCATATATGTGGTTATTTAATTTAAATTTGTGCAACAATATCTATCTCAATAAATATTTATGGAAACATACTTATTTTTGGTTGTTAGAAAAAAAACAATGAAAATTTTGGTAAACTTCAAGAGTAAGTCTTATGGGACTGCAATAAATCCATTTAAAAGATATACTACGATTATTATGTATATGTTTCCAATCAAAATGGCATTATTTACTGAGATATTTTGCTTATTAAATAGGCTTAGATAATGATATGATGATTGAAAATGGTCGACGAAGTTTACATCAAGGCTTGATACAATATATTTTAAGATATTTTGACAATAACCACTTATTTTTGCAAAAAACCGGTCGAAATACATCGACAAACAAAAACAGTAATAATTTGGACATAGTTCTTATTATAGCAATCAGATATGCTTAATGTTGCCATATTTTCTACGTTGCTAAATTAAAATGGAATGATAATTATTATTACTATCCTTACTAGTTAAAAAAAGGACCAAGTGTGAAAATTATTTATTAAATGGAGTAATTTTAATATTTTTTTCGTACTAACCGTCATAATTACAGTGTTGATGATGCAAGAAAAACTTTTTAAGAGTGGTAACATAGCATCCATTCTCTTTTCGCTCTTATATGTCTATGCTTTTTCAACTCTCGCGTAATTATAATTATACTCAATAGTTAATATTCCGACTATCGCAGTGCGAACTGTTCGACGTTAGTTATAATTGGTGCTTACTTTCGGTACGTCTATTTTTTTTAAAACAATTATCAATTATTTTTGTTTACCTGACTCAACTCAGTTTTGAAATATCTATAAAATGTATAGTTTTTCTGAAATAATATATGTGTATTTAGGTCGATAACTGCCCTCCAATTCTCGGTTTCTCATTTGTGACCTTGGTTTTTTTGATTATAAGTGTTGTAACTTCACTTTGTAGATAATTAACCCAATAAGCGTATACAACACCGGTTTCTTAGCCTTTGCTTGCGTAATTTCATTTCTACACTACATAAGCCACTTGAAAATGAAATTACTCGTTCCCGTATATAATTTGGCCTTATATCCCAAAATACGAAATGTGAACCGAATTATTTCGGTTGGTGACGAATATTACCCGATAAAAATACATAATCTTTGAGTAAAAAAAGTCATGTTCCGAATTCCAGTTATTCAGCATGTTGTTCCCATTTTTTTGAGGTTGGATAATATTTGACAGTTTATTGTTAACAAAATAGTGATGGGGCAAAACGAATAGTTTTCTTAATATTGTATTGGTGACCCTTGACTCGAATGATCAGCTACATCTTTTGCGTTGATGTATTTTCCTAATTACGAAATAATAATATATCCATATCATGAAACAGATTTTTTAATTTAGTTTTTGAAATGTAATTGAAAACATTCGAAGGGTGATTATTTCAAACGCACTTGTTTTAAGCAAAAAATACGTAATTTAATAATATGCATCATCTTGATAAAGTAATTTAAGATACCTGATAAAAAAATCCAATGAGTTTAATGATCGCATATATAAGTTTTGTCATTTAAGTTCGTTGTCTCGAAGTAATTTAGAATGTCTTAGAAACGTATAAAATTGAAATCTGAGTGTCAACTATAAAATAGGCTTACTACGTATCTTTCTTCATTCACAAATTAATTGGGAAATTGATCATAAGCATTCTTTTTCTTACAGATTGTTCCGGAAAGTTAACATATTCGTTGATGACCGATGCTGTTAAATCATCGTGACTATTAATCTATTATCGTCATAACCGAATGAGTCAACAATCAAATGATTCGAAAAGATTCTTTTGATCTGTTAAGAATGAATCCAGTATATCGTTATTTTTATTGACCTTGATATGGCAATAAAGCTATGTCCGACATTTTTAAATAGTTTTTATGTAAATTCAATCATAAATTATAAAGTAGCCATGACTGCGAAATTCCCCAGGATCGCAAGGTGCAATAGTTGTAGCCATTCGATAATATATGAGTAGGTATTATTTCGAATGTGTCATTGATTTTGTTTCGATTTATAAAACTTACGAAAATGAATTATTGCACATCAGTGAATTACGTGCTGACATAAATTATTCGAACACGGCTATGAATCGACTTCTCGATACGAAATGACTCAATAATATTAGTAGAAGGCACTAGACTAGCCATTGTAGGCACTATTTGTTGTTCATTTTCGAATGGAAAGGTAAATATTGTTTCGCATTCGCTAAAATAAAACTTACATTAGATTCTTTGGTGTTGTCGGAAAAAAATGCCACTTTATATTATGATTTATTTATTTTTTGTATATTCATAAAAAAAAATACAAATCATGGCATTACAGCTAGCGCCAATACGCCATGCATTTGACAAATTTATTTACATATACATACATACTTGTATACACATGATACCGAGTATTATAATACAACCATCTTCTAATCTCAGAAAAATAACAAATTTTGAAAAATTAATACATGTTTTTTTATTGCTGACTGAATAGAGATACTTGTAGAACTATATTATAACATGGTGAAAATAGCAATGTATTTAAGTTTGACAAAAATTATATAATGTATAGTCGATAGCTATTTTATTTAGCTTATGCCCTACCCTATTGTTCTGACGAGGGCGATGCTATTGACTATAAATTATGTATTTTTTGTAGAACTGAAATACATTTCTATTTTTCCTCCATGGTATTTTATTAGTTTAATGACATGTTTCACTGAAAATACCACCCCCACCCAACATCGTCATAATTATTCTATACCCGCTCCTCACACCAAAGGATAAAACGTTATAAATAGACAGCCCTATAACAAAAAAAATATTCAGTGGCTCTCAACCTGTAATTCGAAAACTTGGTTTCAGTCAAATGGGAAATTTGTCTGCAAAAAATGTGACATCAAAAACCATGTTATTTGAATATATGATAGTTTGAATCTGAATCTGATTTTTTATTTCACTAAAAATAAATTCGGATAAAAAACTTAATATATGGAGCTTTATATGGATAGACTTGAAAATAATTTAATCAGCAAAATCATCACAAAGTAAATCGTTTCAGCATTAACTAACTTTTTCTATGATTTATTTATTTATTTATTTAAGAAAAAGCAAATCATGGCATTACAGCTGATGCCAATGCGCCATGTATTTGACAAATATAAATACGTGTATGTATTTATATATATACATACATGTAAATACATAATATTAATCATTAATTAATTAAAAACAAGATGAAAACATTGTAGTCATAAAAACCGAGAGAAAAAAATTTATAAAATCACATTAGAAATTTTCAAAGATGTCAACCGAGTGAGTTCTGAGAAAATCAACTTTTATTCATAAAATATAGTATTCGCCTGAACTCACTCACGTCAATATGAAATATGTCGACATCCGAAGCAATGCCGTTTAAAATTGTTAAAGCTCTTCCCAGAGGCATTCCCATTGGCAGACTGGTTCTACCCCTTGGAAGAACAAACAACTCATGATACTTTTATAAGTGGGCAATAGTTTCGTAAGTACGATATGCTCCATGCTGGGTGCGGACAAAAAGATATTATTTGCAATGACAATGTTAATGAAATTAATAATTTTGGTATTCGATTTGATTATTAATAAGCAATTTAACGACTATCTTATCATTGTATATATTGTGAAACCAAATACTTGTCACGTAGTCAATATCCCAAATCATGATGGATCTGTTATCAATCACCCACTCCATGAGCACTTTTTTTGATTGACATGCATTTTTTATCAGTGACAATTACATGACTGTCAAAAACTGATTGCAAACGATTGCCATAGAGTTTATTAAATAGCAAAGATAAATGTATTACTTTCGATGTATTTGGTGGTAACTTTATGGAAGTTCATTTCAATATAAAATTTAAAACTATTTAATGTGTAAAATAAATAAATAGTAATTACGTTAACACATTGGATGCTGAGAACACGCCTGGCGTGTCCATTTTCATACTAACAAACAGGTTCAGCATTGAATGCGTTGATATTGATTCTAATAACATATTAATAATTAGAATTATTACAAATTTAATTGCCAGTGTGCATCATACAACAATTATTATCAGAGAACTAGTAATGAATCTTCCCAACAAAGCAAAACAAAAGTGTCACATGTGTTTATACAGCAGTTTTCATAACAAATTAATGAATGATTTGGTTCTATATCACGCGTGTTTGCAGCTTGCAAATATTGTTTTGATGAAGCAAATCACATTCTTTTTTTCACTTCTTACACTTTGAGAATCTGTGCACTCAACAAAAAGTAATGGTCATTATTATACCCCCCTCTGTGTCTCCCCTCCCTGATTTCTCCACTATCCACACCTCCATACTTTTTTTAATATACCAATGATATCATCAGCCTTCATTGAAAATTCACACATAAATAATTTGAATATTAAAACACACATTCAATATTTTTTGATATTAACACTTTGTTTACAGACCCTTATAATTACTTTAGTGATTAACACTGTATTTCGTATTTTATGTTCACTAAGCAAAAGCACAACTTTGTGAACTCCTTAACCCTTATACGACTGAGGAGTGAAAAATAATCACTTCGTGCTTGTGCGAGAACAGCCAACCTATGATTTTACGATCCGTCTGATAAAGCTTCATGTAATCAACCCCAGGTTTTCAGATTGTTTTCCTAATTTGAAAAATAAAATGACTTGTGAACGGCATTATGTAACAAATGCTACAAATAAAACACTTAAGATTCCTAAACTGTATTCGTTCTTGCAAAACCCATAAAAAAAATCAGTAAAAACTGCTTGGTTATTTCTTGGCTAATCCTTTTTAAAAAGGTTCTAAAAATTTTAAATTTTTTGTTAATGGATACACCTTGGTTTGCAAAACTTGCTATTTATTGTTAGAGACCATTTTGATTGCACTATCTTGTTATAGTATCTATTATGGTAGTTTCCTAGTTTGGTGCTCCGAACTTAGCATACTCATCGGAAACTGACCAGTTATAATATTATTAACTGCTCATGTACAGCTGTGAGTTACACTCAACCTGGACAAAACAGTCTCCTGGATTTTGACGACCTCGGTGTCACAACTGTTCAACCTATTAAGTCATTATAATACGGAAAGAAAAATAACAATGTATTTTAATTCTACATAAATTATTTTTAAATATTTGTTGATAGCTATTTCGGCTTACGCCTTCGTCAGAACTATGTTTAAAACGTGTATTAGGGATAGCTTATATACCCTTTGCTAGACAGGGTGCCTCCTACATAATCTCTTTCTGTTGAAACCATACCGACGTCACATGAAAGAATTTAAATAAGTTTGATTTATTGGTCTTAAGTAATGGTGGGAAACAATAATTTGGGTATTTTTTGGGGGGGGATCGTGTGAAAGCACTTAAAATCTGCAATTTCTAAGTGCATCTATTTTAAATTGTTTTAGGTTTATTGTTTGTTAATGGTTTTAACAGAGGTGAGCTATTAATTGTGATCTGATCGTTAAGAATTTCATTGGACTGATTATACCTATTAATTTCAAGCTGTTCCAATGCATTCAGTTTGAGGCCCTTATTGCAGGAATGTAAACGAATCGGGACCGAATTCGGATTATGTGCTAATTCTATAAGGTGATTTGCATATTGTGAATCAGTTTTTCCATTGTTAAAGGATCTAACATGCTCGTTAGCTCGAATTGAAATTTTCTACCGGTCTGTCCGACATATACTAAATCACATGTACCGCAAGTCATCTTATATATACCCATGAGGCACCCTGTCTAGCAAAGGGTATATAAGCTATCCCTAATACACGTTTTAAACATAGTTCTGACGAAGGCGTAAGCCGAAATAGCTATCAACAAATATTTAAAAATAATTTATGTAGAATTAAAATACATTGTTATTTTTCTTTCCGTATTATAATGGAGTTCTACCAAGTAAATGCCTACTCAATCAATATATTAAGTCATTCCTCTATTTACTTCAGTGTCATTTTTATAATTCAATATGCAAGTTTCCGAGGCTTACGTCAGTGCTGGCATCAGACGTCTCATGTTCAGGGTGTTCTCGGCTTTCCTAGAAAGTAGGTCAAACTCTAGACTAAAAATTCTAAATAGTGAAAAATATAACTCGTTCACTGCTATTATTTATGTTTTGTTGATTTACACAGTGACCTCATTTTAGTAATCTCCGTAATTCTACCTACTCATAAACAATTACAAGTATTATGAAAGCCGATATTTTATCTTTTCTTCAACAGGACTGTTTTAACCTCAGTGCCTAGTTTGTAAATATTTTTCTATATGTAACCACAGGCTGCCTATTATAAATATTATCACAAACACATTTATTGTTTCTACTAACCCATATCTCACCTCAAGTTAATTTAACGATTATTTCCAGTCAAAAAAACAACCTTTGTGTTAAACATTCATATCAATAAAAGAACTGGATACGGGCTCACAACCCATGTGTCGTGACCCCAAAGGGGGCCGGAATGGGTTTTCTGTGGGGTCGCCTTCTTATATAGTTAGCTAAAGTAAATATTCAATATAGTGCATTTTCGTTGTTTTTTTTTAATTACTTTAATAAAAATACCCTTTTCAATTCCATTGGGGTCGTGGGTCACATGGCTTTTATATAAAGGGGCCGCCACCCGAAAAAGGATAGGAACCTATGCTTTAAACAATGTTTCAGCATAAATAATTACTATGAAACATTTAACAAATTAATCAGGAAGCCAAATTATCGCCTTTAACCCTCTTAATACCCTAGAGCAGTGGTTCTCACGGAAAATTGTCCTGTGGCCGCATCGTAAACATAGGCGTTTCTACGGAAATGTCTGGTGGCCGCACCAAATTTTTGAGTTGAGTTTTTTTTTGTCAAAAAGAACTTAACATGTATGTGTTGAGTTTTTGCTAACTAGTAATTCTTGATGCACAATACAATGCATACAAAATATTTAATTTTCAGTGTCATTGTTCACAAACAAACTTGTAAAAACACATTTTTATTAAATGTCAATTTTAACTACAAATCCTCTGGTGGCCGCACATGAAAACCACTGCCCTAGAGCATTGGTTTTCACAGAAAATTCTGTTGAGTTTGAGATATGTCAAATCGACCTACACATGGTTGTCAATTTACTAAAACCACAATTTTTTTAACATCAATATTTTCTATGAAGCGGCTGGTGACTGCATCCAAATCCTCTGGTGGCCGCACATGAGAACCACTACCCTAGAGCTAATGTATCGACTTTCATATAATCGCCGAAAATACTCTGAGCCGATATATTGACGCCTTTTTTTTATAGCTATTTTACTTAAAAGCAGAACAAAACCTGGTTTACGTGAATATTAATCGTTTTGTAGGTCATCATCAAAACATTCCTCTAATATTCTAAGATAAAATCTGTTATGAAAAAATGATTGAGTTGTGATTAGATAGCAAATACTTGTGCTTGTTATATTTTTGGTTCTTATCTCATAGTTAAACCCATTTATACCAAAAAGGACAATTTTACATAATAACCTAGCACATAAATTGTCCCTTGAGTCTTTTTTTTTTTAATAGGTATAATCAGTCCAAGGAAATTTAACGACATCAGTAAAGGGATTTGTTAAAACCATAAAGAAACATTTTTGAAAAAGACGATCTCAAAGCGTTATATGGTTGCGGTAAGCATCCATTATTTAATTGTTTATAGTTTACACAGACGTTATACAACACACAAATATTACGATAGGCGAAGAAGATATCAGGAATTTGACGCGAATTTAATTCTGAGGGAGAGGATTAGGCGCGTGCATTCTCAATGCAGTCCACCCCTCACTGCTGTATGAAAACAAACGGTTACTTTAGAAAGAAACAACAATGGCCGTTTCAAAAATCGTTAACACATGCGCCCGCTGATAAGGAATGATTTATCGCCTTATGAACTTTTTATGAAGCACATGCATTGTCGGGCGTCAAGAGATAAGAGAAATTGAAATAACTCTACATTGCACCGCTATAGATTGCAATATAGATTATTATAAGAATGAATTTATTTTCTGATATCGACTGACTCATCGACTGAGGTGAACAATAGATCGTTCGAGAGAGTTCTGATGACCTACCACATAAGGCGGTGTCAACGTGAATATTATAACATCAAGTCTAATCTATTCTAAGATAAAATCTGTTATGAAAAAATGATTGAGTTGCATGATTAGATAGCAACATGCTTGTGCTTGTTATCATTATTTTTGGTTCTTATCTCTATAAGTTAAACCCATTTATACCAAAAAGGACAATTTGCATAATATTTCACCTGTAATATTGTCCTACTTGAGTCTTTTTTTTCCCCTATTTATACACATCAGTAAAATTTGTATTTTTGACGTGACAACGTCTTATAAATCGATGAACGCCCGCTGCACGCACGAAAAAACATGACTCATTGTCCCGTTTGTCGCGTTACGCCGAAGGCAAGCGTGCGAGCGAGAGCGCGGATAAGCGATAGAGAGGCACGATCGGCCTACCGTTCGGATTGTGCCGCATCTATCTCTCTTCCACTCGATTGGTCGATGCGTCTGAGTAGAAAAGAGACAGCGGCAGCACACAACTTATACACCTACAGTACCTACACGTGATCTGTTTACAACTGTTTATAAAGTGAAGTGAAATGTTAATGTGGTTTTCATTGTTTATATTACAACAACAATTGCGGCAATAAAGGTAATTAATCCTTGAATTAATGAGTGCGAATAAAATATATCAATAAAAAATTGTAGATTTCATTTCACTCCTTCTTCGTATCCATACAAAATAATGATAATTCAATAAAAATGTTTCCATTTTATTCATAAAAGTACGTTGTCACGTTAAACTATCGTCCGTAAACCGACTTTACAGACAACCATTTTTTTTAATTATAATATATTTATTGTCGCACACTATTTTAATTCTCATTAAATCGGTAATTATCTTGATTTTAATTTTTCCGGGGAGAGTAAGAATAGAATGTTAGAAAAGAACCAGATTAGCTTATCTCTATTGTTACTACCTGTTTTAACTCCTTGAACTCTTATGTCGGGTCCTGCTTTACATTGTACAACTTGGTAGAAGAACTGTTTTTTATTAATTTTAAAATATCCTTATTTCTGAAACCGTATTTATTGGATTGTGTCCCTTAGTTAATGTTTGGAACATGTCATAATGTGATATATTTTTCGGTGTTTCATTTTACCATGCTAGTCAACACGCAAAACTTGTTATATTTGTGAGTGCAAAGGGTTAAGCATTGGAAATTGGTGGGAGTTAAATAAGAAATTGAAGACATTCATTGCTTTAAACACAAATCACAAAAATTTGATTCACTTGAATTTTGTACTTTTCATAAGTTTTGTCGCTATCGACCCGGGTTTCCCCGTCAGTTCAAGTTCATTTGTGCACTCGAAATGTCTGAAGATGCCGAAAGGCGAAACCCGGCTCGTTGACAAAACTCATAAAGTACAAAATTCAAACGATTTATATTGAAATTCCATCGAGAAGCACCTTCAGTCAAAATCCTAAATTACAAATCTATAGATGATTGAACAATCAATTTATGAAACGTCTATGGCTGGATTTTAATTTAGGCATTGTCAAAATCACGAGTGTTGAAATACACATTAGGATTCGACATACTTTCCATTAGTAGGAAATTAGTAGCCAGCATTCTTGCTTTTGTTTATTTTGTATGTTTTTTGTTTCAGACCCAAAGACTTAATCAAAAATGGCTCACCACGTCGTTGATAACGAGGATTTCCAGAAGCAGTTATCCGATGCCGGTACTAAACTCGTAGTGGTTGACTTTTTTGCCACCTGGTGCGGACCGTGCAAAGTCATCGCTCCCAAACTGGAGGAGCTCGCCAACGAGCTCAGTGCAACATTGGTTGTTCTCAAGGTGAATTGATTTTAATTGAAAGAATATTTTGCTGCATTTTACTGTGAATATTCTGTTATTGGAGAAATAGTTTACGGTTTTATAATAAACAATTGAAATTTCAGTTGTATTAATTAACACGTTGCAGTCCGGAGGACTT
Organism: Himalopsyche kuldschensis; assembly: GCA_028554975.1. Classification (NCBI taxonomy): domain Eukaryota; kingdom Metazoa; phylum Arthropoda; class Insecta; order Trichoptera; family Rhyacophilidae; genus Himalopsyche; species Himalopsyche kuldschensis. Next base: position 789,101 of record JAHFWI010000028.1, read on the forward strand.
GTATGAGTATGGCATACGTTGAGGTGCGGTGGACCCGTATGCGCGTCTTCGTTGGCGCTGATGTTTGCGAGGTTGATTGATTATAGAGATCATTTCCAATCATATTACCCGAATCTGGCCCAAGCCCAAAATTTTTCCGACATGTATATGTACAAAATCCGTTTTTTTTTGTCGAAAGTATTAATTTATATTTACATTATGTTTGTAATTAACCATAATGGTGTGTATATCCGGAAATAACGCGACATCTTTTTTAATTTTTGTGTATCTGAGCCCGGCCCGTGCCTGAACCCAAACCTTCGTTGCCCGTGCAGAGACAGCTACTTAGGATATTTCAAGTGCACTCATGGAAAAGTACAAAATTCAACTGATTCAAATTTTTAAGTAATTGTAAAATTATATGGGATTTAATATAAAATTTAAAATAATTTTGATTATTCCACGTATTGCGCTACTAACTGTGACACGTGTTTCGCCCCTTTCAGAGGCATCTTCGGACTAACTATTGTAAAGTTTGCTAAAGTAATGAAGCAAGATTGATTCTAATATTTTAAAATGATAAAATTACAAATTGGAATTTGGGATTTTTTTCTTTTACGGGAAGCAAGGAGGGAGTTATTAAGTCGAAACAAAACAATATATGGGACTTCTTTTTGCTTTAACAGGTGGACGTTGACGAATGCCCTGACATCACCGAAAAGTACAACATCACATCCATGCCCACATTCTATATGATCAAGGAAGGCAAGTCGCTGGAGCATTTCAGCGGAGCCAACTACCAGAATCTCAAGGCCTGCATAGAGAAACATATGTGAATGTCACAATAATTTAATTCTCTGCCTTATGCCTTATCACACTGCTCCACCAAAATGTTCCAATTTTCTAATGCATTCAAATTTCATTGCAATTTTTTATATGATTCTTAGACCCAAACATATGCAGCTAATATAATCCCGCAATGACTATTTGTTTTTTATTCTTAATAAATAAAATCTACCAGTGTCATCATTTAAAAGCTTGTCTTTGTTTAATTAAGACTCCATGTTATTTTTTCTATGTAATCGTAAGAAACTAGAGTTCACACTATACTTCAATATTGTTTTTTGAGGCAATGTAATATATTTTGATTTGCGTTTAATATGCGGAATTTTTTCACAGGCTTAAGAGTCAAGTGTATTTAAGTTGGCCACCATGTTTAAGAACATATTGTTGATATTGAATCTAAACCTGCTTAAAAACCACCATAAGAATTGTTTCAACAACCACCATTTTATATTATGGACACATAGTAAATGTTGACTTGCATTATTGTAATAGATTTTTTTATAATTGTTCATACATATGTATTGTTGGCAGCTTTGAAATTGTATTTTTATGTTATTTTTTTAATAAGAAAAGTTGTTGATAAACTGTTTTACACATAGAACAAATATTTGAACTGCTAAATAACTTATTTTTTAAGTGTTGAATGTATAATGTTTTCTTTGGAGACAATCTATTCACGGTCTTTTGTTTGTTGTGTGCACTTACAGTATTTGATTTTTTATCACAATAAATGTTAAAACAATTTTTTTAGATTTTGTTTTATTTTGTTTAGGTAGATATCCTAAGACAGGCTTTTCCAAAGTTTGTTCCGCGGAACATTAGTCTTCTGCCAAACCTTAACCCGTGGCGGACGAACGTCACAGATGTCGTGTCGGGAAAAGACAAGGCCCGTACTATTGTTTTAAAATATTGCCTTATCTATCTTTACCACAAATTTGAGATTGTCAGTTCTCGAACAGTTACAATTTTTCGATTTTACCCGTCAGTGCGCTTATTCATTTGAAAGTTCGCGCGAACTCTCGCTGAACTGGTATTATATTTATTTTTCGTGCGATCTTTATTTACATACTTGTATTATTGAGGGACACATTTAAATAAAAAACTATCGTATTTATTCTAATTGTGTCGACTATTGTGTTTACTAAAAAATTATTGGGTGTATTCAATATTTAAAAACATTTAGTTCTGATTTGTGATTTGCACAATGCTCAAATGTAATTCAAAGAAAAATAAAAAAAAACTTTAACAAGTTTCATGTGCAAAGATTGTGATGTATTTGTCGTTATCTTTTCTACAAAATTTATAACTCTTAAAAAGATTTAAAAAATCATAAATTATTATCTCTCCCTAGGTGTATGTGTTGAACATTTTGAGGCTCTTAATTTGTTTAATTAAAGATAACAAATACGTCATGTCGACAAGCATTGCTTTTTTTTTCCATTTGTTTGTTTAAAATTGTGTTCATGTGGTATTTCTTTCGGGTTTTTAGTGTTTAACATATTCTTAATGTGTTTGTCCGCAATCAATATCAATCCAATTACTCGGTTTTAAATTGTTATGCGTATCAATTTGGAAAGGTTTTAAAACTTGCAACTGGAGACTCCAAGTTTTGTTCAGTACAGAGTATTACTCGAGTATTTTTCAAAATATTAAAACCTTTTTAGTACTTATTCCACATAAAATTTATTGGATCAGGACCGGTTTCGCTCATGGCAAGCAGTGTCAACTGATAAGAAACACAACATATTTATTTAAATAAAAATCATTTGAAAATCAATGTTATAATATTTTGAATGGAATAAATTCTCCTCAGGGGGGACCATGCCCCTAAATTTATGACGAATTTTTGCCGCCATAAAAATGCTCGAATTTTATCAAAAACATTGAAGATGAATTTCCGAAATTTAGGAAATTAGCAATGTTCATTATAGTTGCTTTGGCACCAAATTTCACTGCGTATCATTTTACTTCTTTATATTTAAGTTAAAAGTCGTAAAATGGCAGTGTCGAAACAGGCTGATGATGAAAATTTAACGAATCTACTGAGATGTGTGACTCCAAATAACCGGTCGGCATAAAAAAAATCGTATTATAAAAATAAATGTGGTAGGGAATAAAAAATATATACATTTATTTCAATTGTGAGCTTAAAAAATATATACAAGTTGGTTGTCCCACCACCCTTCCGTTGAGTCTGCAGCTGTTTTTCACAGCCGCCTTCCATAATGTTATACGATCAAGAAAATAAACTTACTCCTTTTAAATACACATTACAAATTTATTCCTAACTTACTTGGCCCTAGACAAAGTTGCAAGGGACTGATCTTTAAACCCTTGGATCCACCAATGTCCATTGCACAAAAAGTTTGGGAATCCGTGACCTAAAACATTATAGATGTTGGCTATGATGATGAATCCATTGTCAAAGTTTATATCATTGCCTAAGAAGTATTGGGTGAGACTTTTTGAGACAAATTGACTTACTCTGATATCTTATTTTTTACTATGTCGGCTCCCAATGTCCAACTTGTGACTACACTAGAAGATCTTAAACAGTTGCTCAACCTCTCATTGTTTATGAGAGTAGGGATAGGACTAGTGGTTAGCTAATGGCTCTCATCCAAGACACTGATTTTTGGTTGCTCGAAATCAGTAACAATGTTCCACACTACTTTAAGAGGGATACAACCAATAGCAATACTCATTAATAATTAGCTCATAGATAAATTAGCTGCCCTGTCCTGGTGTGTCAAAATGGTAAAAATTCCATGTTATTTAAATAAAATGGCTGAGTGGTCCCCTGTCTTGTTATAATTGATTTCTATTAAGGCTTTTATTAATTTCTAAAATATTCATTTTCAATCCTTCATTGCTTAATCAAAAGTGTTACGTGTATACAAGTTCTAGTTTCACAACCAGCATTATCACAAAGCTTCTCTTGGGTAACAGACAGTGATAATTCCTCATATTTTAAAATAAATCTAAAATATACTTACCTACCTAGTAATTCAGTTTATTGGAAAGACGTTTACATTTTTTCTTATCTTCGAAAAGTAAGGGATATCGAATTGTCTAAGCTCAAGTACAAATAACATTCAAGATATTAATGTCTTATCAGTTATTTATAAGAACGATTGATTAAATTTAACGCATTTCTGTTATAAAACTAGTGCTTTTTAGAAGTGATTTCTAAATAATTTTGATACACTAAGCTGTTAATGCTCATTTTATCGTTGATGATAGATTAATTATATAAGGACAGTAAATTTGGAACAAGTGGAAGTTACCGTATTAATTTATTTCATTGATAACAGTTCCCTGAAAGAAGAATGTGAGTAAAATATACTTTTTTTAACTATTAATTTAGTGAGTTTTCAATGTGTATTATTTAACTGTGAGCCGATAATAGTGGATGAATGGAATTATACATAATTCTAATCGATCTCATGGATCAGGCCTTTATTTGTAATGGGAACATGGAACCTCTTAGGATACAAGAAATGTATCTCGATTTTTGCCGGTTTTGAGTTATGAATGGCTCTAGATCAGTGGTTCTCATGTGCGGTCACCAGAAGATTTTGCTGCGGCCACCAACAGCTTCAGAGATAATATTAATATTTAAAAAAAATGTGTCTTTAAAAGTAAATTTGCCAAAAAAGTCTCTGAAAATGAAATATTTTGAACGTATTGTATTGTGCATCAAGAAGTGTTCATCAAACTGTTATTGAATGCATATAATATGTGAAATTAATAGTGAGAAAAGTATTCAATGGAACAAATTTTAGTTTGACAATTTACTAGACTGGTAAATTGTCAAACCAAAATTTGGTGCGGCCACAGCACAATTTGACGTGAGAACCACTTCTCTAGATACAATATAATATGTTACATTATTTGTCAAAGATTCATATCAATCTATTGATGTGGATACGAAAATATTTCAATGCATATTACAAACGCTTAAAATAACCTTAAAATAATCCTTAAAATAACACATTAGAATAAATTACTATTTTATAAATGGTCTTTTTATAAGGACGCTTAGTTTTGAAATGTAAATAAAACAAGTTGTTTGTGAGATTTCGATTTTTTTACAAGATAGCCATGTTTAAAAAATAACTATATTGTTTGAAGAAGTTACTATACATTTGTTGCAGAGTTCACTTGAAAAATGACTATTTATGACATCAAGAACGAGAATGATTACCACACCCGAATGGCTGCCGCCAATGGTGTCTTAGTTGTTTTAGGATTCTTTGCCAAATGGTGCCCGCCATGTAATGCCATTGCTCCAAAGCTACGGCAGTTAGCCCAGGAGCTTTGTGATAATGTCATGGTGCTCAAGGTAATTTAACAATTATTTCATTACACATATTACCATGGTGACTGAGTCCTGTCCATACATCCTGTGAATCTGTAGCACAGGATTTACAGCCTGACCACGCTACTTATGCACTCAAAAGAGTGGCGCTGTGAGAATGTCCTTAATGACGACCACAAATAAAAAGATTGCCAGAGATCAAAAATTTTAAATTCCCTAATTTGTCCGGTCCGTGGTGCAGTGTCAACGTTGTTGGCTTGCGTGCCGGACCGCCCGGATTCGATTCCCAGTACGACCGGATTTTTTCAGTCGATAAATCTGTTCAAAAGCATGGGTGTTTGTGTTATTGAAAATCCCTTCCCACCTTTCCGATCCCAAAGACTAACGCACAGTGACAGCAATTAGCTAATCACTAGTCCTGTCCTAGTCCATTTGCTCCAAGTTGGGAGCGGACATGGTTAAAAAAAATAAAAATAAAATTGATATAGACTAAACGCGGGCTACGTACGGTAGGTGGATTCATATGTCAGAGGGGAGAACATTTATTTAGTATCAACGGCTGCTGCACACTCGAGTGAACTGTTAAAGATGTCAGAGTGTATGTTGACTGGTATTAAGTAATACTATTTATTTTATGGTTCTGAAAACAATGAAATGCAGTTCAATACAATTTCAGTCCAATTTTCCAAACCTGCAAATAGTCTCAAATGAGTAATGTGTGCAATCATCAAACAAAAAGAGAATGTTGAGCAACTGAGTAACAATCAGTTCTCGAACTACAAGTATGTTTAGATACCTCCATCCAGGAGGCCATATGCTCCACATTGGGAACGGACAAAAAAATGAATGGTTAAAAAAAACAATAACTTATTGTCAATGTCAGAGTCCCAAAATTGATAAATAGGAGAACATTGAAATGCAAAATTAAGTATGTCTAATAGTTGCATAACCAATAGTTTTATCAGCTATGATATACATATTTAAACCTGCATGATTTAGTTGAATTTGCCTTAGGAAACTATCAATTGTGAAATTATATCATCTGGTAATCTTGATTAGGTAAATATTGTTTGTTGTTTTATTTTTTAGATTGAAGCAGACTTCTGCCCGAACCTGACCAAACAATTTCACATCACAACTGTTCCAACATTCTTCATGATGAGAGATGATAAGGAGTTGGAATATTTAAGTGGCTCCAATTTCCAGGCCCTCAAGACCTGCATACTAAAACATGAGTAAATAAGTATTTAATACCATGATAATAATTATTTTACTATGCTCAAACCTTGTTGAAAAAATAGTCAGATTTATAATGTAAATCCAGTATTTGATAAACGGTGGTATAATAGATAATCAATATATTTTATTATAATAAATAAAAAAAACATTTTCTTTTTAAATTCGGCAAAACCGCTAGCGCAATAATGACAGCAAAAGGATGTACAGACAAAAGATCAAAATTGTCTTAGACTAGTTTACTGTGGTATATATGAAATATAACTGAAAATTTCAACCCAGATAATAGACCTCTGGTCTGTGTTTGAGTATCAGCATGTCTGGCTTTGGCTGTAAAGCACACGGGTTCGAGTCCCAGTCCAAGCAGTTCCATTTCCATTCAATGATATTACAGTAGAACCTCGATTATCCGGACTAATTGGGGATGAAGATAGTCCGGATAAGGACAAATCCGGATAATCGAAAAAATCATAATTGACAGGAAAAGACAAGCATATTCAGTATAAATAAATTTTATTTCTTTAGATTAATACATAGCTTTAATAATAAATTATTTTTTAATAAAAAATTCAATAATCAATTTCTGCTAAAAGCTAGCTTTTCTTTTCGATGTTGCCAAATCACGAATACTTTTAAGACACATTGGTTGTCTTGAATAGCACTCTTATTGAATCTTAAGCAACTTCATGGCGACATCTAGACACTGAAAAGCTTCAAAATGTGTAGGACCAATATCTCCCCCCTCACAAATCTCTTCTACGTCTTCTTGATCTTGTTCCTCTGACTTTAATTATTTTGTCAAAGTCGCATCGCAATTTAACCACTCGGTTATATCTTCTTCGTCGCATTCAGCACATATTTAAAGTTGTGTTATTGCTTCTGCAATGTCTCCTCTATCATTTTCTACTTCGTTACTGGAACTTTTAATGATTTTTTCACAAAAATTTTCCATGAAAATCATGTTCATTTTTGTTTATTTTGACCAATCCGGATAATCGAGGTTCTACTGTATTAAGTTCTATTCGGACACATGTATGTCTGTGCTGACTTAAATTTCCTCCAGTTTACCCATCTGAGACTAATGATTGGATGAAGCAAGTGCGATTAACTGACCACTATCTCTACTCTCATAAAAATTCTTATAGAAATCTTCTGTTAAGATTAACTTATTCAAAATTATTATTGAAAAGAATTATTCAAAAAATGTTAGATGAACCAAACATGTTTTTATATAAAGACACACAAAGCTCCATTGTTGCTCACAAGCCAACCTAGAACTGGATTGTTGATATAATTTGTGATTGATGGAAGTTTCGGTAAATGAATGCTTTGTTAGCAAATGTGTTGTATTTTTTTTTGTTTTTTTACAGATCAGGCACTTCTATTCCAGACGATGAGAACATTACTGCAGTAGTGAAAAAGTGAGTAATGCTATGGAGCTTCGGAATGTTAAAATTTCTTAAAGAACCTTGATTACTTAAGTCTGAAATATGATGGGCGTAATGAATAATGATTTTTTTTGAATATACCAATAAGCTTTAAAAGAGAAACAGTTCCAATAAAAATCGGGAAATATTATACATGTAATAACAGTGTCATTGTCTTGACGATGGCGTGAAACTGAAATAGCTATTTTATATATAGAATTGGTATTTACTTGGCAGAACTCCACTGTAACACAGTGAAAAAAAAGCAATGTATTTAAGTTCTACAAAAATCATAATATTTAGTTTAGTAGCTATTTGGGCTTGCATTCCTATCAGAACAAAACCTAGTTATGTCGAGGGTGTAAGTCAGTTCAGTTGATAATGCTTGCAATGAGCGAAACCGGTCCTGATCTTTATAAAATTATACGTGAAAGTAGTAGTACTTAGTGTGTTTTATTTATTTGAAATAATAAAATATATATCGACACACAAATTATAACAGTCACAACAGCCAATTTTGGTAGACCAGCACCGGTCCGCATGTTGACAAACACTGATCAAGAGCATAGTGCTCACTTTTTACATTGGAAACATCTGGAACATTAAGCTGTGAATTATATCAATTTCATTGAAATCTTAGTGCCTCATTTAACCTGTAAAACAGAGTATTATATTGGCAGGTGGAGTGGGCCACGAGTTTGCAATAGAAAAATTATTTTGGATGAATGTGTGATACGAACAGTAACGAAATTGTCTCTTTATTTAAGTATAATGTCATTATTTCAGAATGGAATCTAATGCCATCTCCAGCAATGAAGATGTACAATTTGAATCGAAATCAGTCAGCTCATCAGATTCACTACACAAAATGTGAGTATGTATATCTTTCCACATCTTATGTAGTATATTAAGATAAACTATATTAGTGGTGTAGTATATATAGATACTTCACCAGGACGCATTTTAACAAGAACCATTTACTATTCAGTTGATTAGCCTTATATTTAAAAAAAATACTTAATTTTTGAATAGACAATACACATATTTAAAATTTTACATTCGGTAATCGATCATTCACAAATGGTAAGTAATTCACGTAGAAACAAGTTTTCTTACCATGTCCACTCACAACATGGAGCTTATGGACTCCTCACAGAGTTTATCTCAATACATGTTTTTTCTATGAGGACAGCTTGTACTCAGTTGCTCAACCTCTCTTTTTCAAAGAGATTAGGGATTGAAAAGATACAATGACTAGGACGGGACTAGTGGTTAGCCAATTGCTCCCACTTTTTGGATATATGAAGGGTGGGAAGGGATTTATAAAAATACAAACACCCATTGCCTTTGAACAGAATTGATAAATCAACTAAAAAAATCTGCTCGAACAAGGACTCGAACCCAGGCGATCTGTCACAGAAGCCAACGACGTTAACCACGGACCGGGAAAAAGGCATAGTTATACCATAAATTTATGCATTGATTATGCAGTGGGTTTTCAGTATTTCACAATTTAGCTGCCCTTTATTTTCTAATAGTTCTGTTTCATTTGCTATAAAGCGCATTAGTCTTTATTGTGTTGATTCATGATCCTTAGCTCTTCACCAACTCTACCTAGATCTGGGGTGTTGATATACTTTGTACTCGATGGAAGTGTGGGTACATGAATGCTTTGTTAGCAATTGTGTTATATTTTTGTTGTTTTATTACAGATCAGGCACTCCTATTCCAGACATCGACAACGTTAGTGAAGAAGTGGACAAGTGAGTAAAGTTGATAACTATTTTGGCTAACATCCTTGTCAGAACTAAACATAGTTCTGTAAATTTTTGTAGTACTAAAATACATTGCTATTTTATAGTAATTAAATTCTTATGAAACTTATTGCTTTGCTATTATTACTTTATCATATTTGAGTTATGTCAAATAAATGCCAATACAATCAATAAGTGGTGGCCATAGTTTTGTTTTGTTAATATTTTTATTATTGAAAACTACATGATGTTTATGTTTATGCAGTGGTGATACATGCTGCCAGTCTTACCAACCCAATTTTCCATTGAAGTAATCACTTGTTAAACAGATTAAAAAAACATGATCCAACTATCTGAGAAGTCAAAATTATCTGACGTTTGGTTATATTTTTTTTCATTTCAGCCCTATCATACCCATTGATGATGCAAAGTATGAAAAAGAGTGAGTTTCCTTAATAATGAATATCAATATAGTAGACATTATTAATAATTACATTTGAAATATATAAAACATAACTGTTAACCATTTTATTTCAGACCTCAAACACTCCAACCTTGGCCAGTTACAATTGTAGATCAACTAGAAAAGAATCCGGGGTAAAATATCAATCAGAATAAAGTTATATGTCATATTATCCTATCCGTTCATTTTTGCTTTGTTTCAAACCAATCTAGTAATAATTAATGATTTCGACTGAGGGTGCTTGATGGAATTTCAATATCAAATTTGAATTTTGTACTTTTCCATGAGTTTTGTCTTCAGGCATTTGAAGTGCACAAATGTACTTGAACTGACACACAGTAAGCAGTTTGTATCGTTTATATACAAAAATAGAAGTAGATCACTAAGTTAAATTGCTATTAAAATATAAATTAGCGAAAATTTGATGTAAACGAGTTTTACTGAATTAAGTGGGTTTGTTATAATTATCGCGATTTTTTAATGTAGTATCGCAAATACTAATGACCAGATAATAACATAAGAATATGTTCAATATTAAAATATTTTGTGTTTAAATTATAGACATTGTTTTCATTCCCAGGCTTGAACCCGCAATTTACAACGTTCATAATGTGAGTGAATTACATGATCTACTAGTCAACGCTGGAAACACACTGGTTATATTAGCATGTATTACCACATGGTGTAGGCCGTGCCTTAATATGACGCCAGTCCTGGATAAGTTATCCGAAGAGTATATCGGGTCATTGGTCATTATTAAGGTAATTATTTAATTGATATTATTACATATATTTTGAAGTAAAAAGCAAAATGTATAGCAATGGTAAATGATAAACAAAATTTATCAAAATGAATTCTAAGAAATAGTGATATTGATAGATGAGCAAAAAATCTTACACGTAGTTGTCTGTAGGTTATAAGAGGAATAGTAAAATTAATATGTATACATAAATGGAGCTGGTGATAACATACATATGTCTATCTGTGTAATTATGAAACATCAGACTAACTGAATCAGTCAAATTGTCTGTTTTGTAATATAAAATTGACAACTTTATTCCATTGGCTTCTTAGAGAAGAATCTTTAAGCTAACTTAAATTGTAAGATTTTTATTTATAGCATAGACAACAATCCTTATAACCTAAAAAGGGTAGAATTTTTTCTTTATCAAATTCAAATTTGGAATCTCCAATTTACTTTAATAGATATGATGTATAAAAAACAATACTTAAATTTTGAATTGCTTATCTGCTGTCATAAAATGGTTAACTGAAATTATTTTTAATGTCAACAGGCTGATATGGACAAATGCAAAGATATAGCGCAGCAGTTCAACATCACCGGTTTCCCGACCTTTGTGATGATGAAGGGTGTTAACCGGGAATTGAACCGAATAGTAGGAGACAATCAGATGAATTTGAGACACTGTGTAGTACAGTACAAATAAAGTTCACTCTTAACCCTTCACCTGCTACCAAATGTGCATGCTCGTTTTACCAAAGGGAATACTCGAATATAAATCTTGTATAGATGTTAAGATTTCATAATAAAATATTTACGCAATGTTAGTATTAGTTTTATTTGATATTTGACTGACATGAGACATTCCATTTAGGCCCCTTCTTAAAGTAAAAACCAATCCACCCTCTAGTGCAGGGGTCCCCAACCTAATTGGACCCGAGAGCGCATTTAAAGAAATATTTATTTTTTATTTTATTTTTATTTAAGAAAAAAAATATATATTTGGCATTACAGCTTACGCCAATGCGCCAAATATTCTTAATTGTGAAAGTCATACGAGATTAACTCGATGATAAATAATGAATCAGTTGTGCCCACATCAACGATAAATAACATACACCCAGCCCAAGATCTCTTTTTTCAATTGAAAAAATCTAACCTTGCCGAGAATTGAACTCGGGTCCCCTGATCGCTAGGACAAAGCTCTTGCCACTAGACCACAGGGACCGACGAAATATGTGGGGCGGCGGGCGCCACCTAGTTTTTCTAAGGATATTATAAAAAGATAATGATTTTTTCAACCATGTCCGCTCCTAACTTTTTCTATAATATGGGTGAACTGGGTGGGATGATATAAAATTATTTATGCCTGTGAGGAACATTCTCAATTTTCCACAAGCACTAATTTCCAGGTTTCTTTTTTTCGTGATGCAGTTCAAAACTGCACTAAATTTATGTTCTAGTAAATAGGACAACAACAGCTTCTGTACAGGGCCCAAAATGCAGGATATAAAATTGGTATTTGTTTTTGTAACCAGAATTTGTGGTCACATTAATGAACGAAAAAATTCAATAGAAATACAAAATATAAAGCTTCTGATAATGATAACTTGAAAATAGTGAAGTACTTGATTTCTATTTTAACTATGCGTTTTAAAAAACGGAAAATTTTATCATTACTTGGAATAATCAGCAACATTCCTCCCACATTGACTCATAACAGCAGAAAACTATTTATTTATTTATTTTATTTATTTATTTATTTAAGAAAAGCAAATCATGGCATTACAGCTAATGCCAATGCGCCATGTATTTGACAAATATAAATACGTGTATGTATTTATATATATACATGTGTAAATACATAATTTTAATCATTAATTAATTAAAAACAAGATGAAAACATTGTAATCATAAAAACAGAGAGAGAAAAAAAAATTTATAAAATCACATTAGAAATTTTCAAAGATGTCAACCGAGTGAGTTCTGACAAAATCAACTTTTATTCATAAAATATAGTATTCGCCTGAACTCACTCACGTCAATATGAAATATGTCGACATCCGAAGCAATGCCGTTTAAAATTGTTAAAGCTCTTCCCAGAGGCATTCCCATTGGCAGACTGGTTCTACCCCTTGGAAGAACAAACAACTCATGCTCACGATTCCTCAAAAACTATCAGGAACATTCAATTTAACATTTTCAAGAATGGTGGAATTCTCATTTTGGCCTCGGATGAAAGAAATATAATGCCAAATACATTTCTCTTCGAGCATTCAAACTATTGAAAGTGAGCATCCCTAAGAGAAAGTCTGTTGGATAAAGCCATGGGTAGTACCCATATGTCCTCAAATAGAGAATTCTCAAAAATTTCTTCTGAACCCTCTCCACCATAAGAACACATTTCGCACTCCTCGGTGCCCAAACAATCGATCCACTCTCAAGTCGGCTTCGAACCAAAGAATTATACATTAGTATCAAAATTTTTACTCCTGGAAAGACCCTGGTAGTGCGGAGGATAAAGCCCAACATTTGCAAAGCTTTGTTGCAAGTAATCTTAATGTGATTGTTGAATGTTAGTTTGCTTTCAAATTGTACGCCAAGATCTTTTACTGATGAAATTCGTGAGAGAATTCGACCATTCATTGAATATTGAAAGAATAATGTTCTCGTAAACGATAAAAGATTGCATTTATCAATATTAAATTCAAGTTTGTTACATCTTCCCCACTCTATTATATTATCTATATCGGACTGGAGACGGTGACAATCATCCAAGGTGACAACCCTCAAAAACAGTTTCAAATCATCAGCAAATAATAAGAACTTAGAATTTTTAATGACTTTTACAATATCATTTATAAATATAGTGAACAGCATTGGCCCCAAGTTCGAGCCCTGTGGTACACCAGAATACGTGTAGAACGGTAGCGATTCAAAAGACCATACGTTACGTATTGTTTTCTGTTCCGAAAATAGCTAAAAAGCCTAACGAAGCCGTCAGACAAACCGATTAGTTGTAGTTTTCCAAAAGGATGTCATGATCGACCCTGTCAAGAACAGTCAACTTGCAGGCCTTTATCTAATGCCGTCGACACGTAATCTGTAAACACCATCAAGTTGTCGGTTGATCTGCCTGCCCTAAATCCATGCTGTTCACCGATTATAAATGGATCAATTCTTTTCATTATCATGTGATGCATGATCATCTCTAAAACCTTTGCTGGTGTTGAGAGAACAGCCACTGGTCTATAATTTTCAACTGATGATTCTGCACCATTTTTAAAAATTGGATTATTAAAAAAGATAACCTTACAAAACCTTGAATACCTCACCACTCGAGTTAAGATTAAGTTAGTTGATTTTCACAATTTATAACATAAACTTCAAGTCAATGCAAAGTCTCTTTTACGCCAGATCACTATAGCGCGGGCCTTATCTCAGTGCTATATGAGGGTTAATTACTAAAATATTTTAGTTCCTTTATAAATTCGATGAATAATTTATGCCAACAAGTAGCGACATCTATGGAGCAGTAATAAAACATTATTCATTCATAGTTGAAAGTTATTTTCAATTTTACACACAGGTGGAACTAGGTTTACCACATGCCAAACCTAAACTATTGAATAAATGAAAGACATGTTTTAAGCATAAAATATTTTATTTTATTTTTATTAAATGTGGCATAAGTGTGACAACAAAACTCTAAACAATGAACTGGTGCCAGAGAACTAGCTTTTATATATGATGTGAGCAGGAAAATGTAGTTTTACTGTACTGCCAATCTTTCAGGTTTACAATTATTGGAAAAAATACATAAAATATGAATTAAGTCTCCTAGCAAGAAAAGATAAAAAATTTTAAAACTTGTCTATGTTGTATTAATTCCTTTTCTTCTTTCCAGCATTACCACCCTGTGTTCCACCTGACTGTCTTTTTCTATTGTTGGCAGGACCTCCTTTATTGAAGTTGCCACCTTTTTTAAACGGTGGTTTATTATCATTTCCTCCAGTTTTACGCTCGAATTTCCCGCCACTTTTCCTGTCATTCGAATTTTTGTTGTTTTTGTATCCTTTGACCCATCTATTACGCTTATCTTCCCAATTCAATTGTTTTACATTTGCATTTTCAGTATTAGAAACAGCCTGACTTGTGCCCTGGCCTTTATTGGTTCCGGTTTCTTCCAGGATGGTTGCAAATTCTTCAGCGGAAGCGAACATTGACTCAATTCCTGAAAGCAATGAAAAAAAGTCAAGACATGTCTTAGTACATATTCCTTTTTGCAATTATTTAGAATACAATTAAGTTTCAACAGAGAAGCCAAATGAAATGAAAAAAAAATGCTTTAGAATCTTTAGTCAATGGATTTTGTAATCTTTAAATTCATTTGTGTTTGGCATGGATGCCTTTGCTACCCATCTAGTCCGTAAAAATGTGGTGTACCAATATTCCTTTCCTAATTTAATTCTTCTATAAGTAAATAAGTGGTCATAAAACCACTTTGGTTGATGGACCTTTATGCCATATGATCCACATTGAGAGTAGACACGGAGCAATCAATTAATTGGGACAGCCGGTTAATTAAGATAAATCCCAAGAAACATAAACAAATTGAATTTTTATTTGTAAGTATTATGTCATAGATTATTCACTTGTACACTCATTGAATACTCGTTACGTTCTGTACTGAAGTACATTTCAATAATCAAATACATTCAAGTATAAAAAACAAAAAACCCCCATTCTTTTTCCTCAAACTTCGAGCCAAATCCGTTTATTTGGGATGCAAATTTTTGTGCCTGAGTGTCCCAATTATGTGATATCGAATGCAATACATATTCAAATGCATATCCTATATTACCTTTCTTTCCCTTTTTCTTGCCCGGAATGATTTTTGTCCGCTTAATATCATCCTCATCTTCTCCGAAATCAAGGTCAGAATCATCATCATTGTCTGTAAAATATAACAAAAAATCATAATGGTATTCACGAGCATTATGTAATCCAAATATAATATATAAAAATATTAGAATATACCTTTTTTCGTTCCTTTCTTCTTTTTCGGTGGAGCGTCTTCATCTGCAGAGAACTCCAGATCCGAATCATCATCTATGAAATAAATACACGTTAATTAAATTTTACTGTTACGTTGTCTTGTCAATTGTTGTAAACAATCTATCTATGATAAAAAATAGCCCTAAAAAATCTGATTAACAGGAATAATTTTTATTTAAAAAAAGGGCAAAAACAAAACACCAAGTTCACTGCTGAAAATCTCTACCTCATTAGGCAGTGCATTGATCAGCCTAACAGCTCTTGTGACTGGAGACTCAAATTAAATAAAATTTTAAAAACAATGCCTTTCCTCCAAGAAATGGCAGTGTGAAAATCATCAAACCGGTAAAGAGCATTGTATTCTTACCAATATCGCTCATCATGCTCTCTTTGTCGTCATCATCTCCTTCGAGCTCATCTCCATCTTCTCCTTCAGACATACTCCAATCGCCTCCATCGTCGTCTTCATCATCTCCGTTTTCAAAGTCATCATCCTCTCCGTCATCAGTGTTTTGAGATTCCTTGGATTTTTTGGAGCTCTTCTTCTCTAGTTTGGAGTGTTCTACCATTTCCTTCATGTAGTCTATATCCTCTTCTTTATCTGAACCATCAGAATCTGTAATTTTTGACAATCTTAATATATTTTCAAAGACGCGGCAATACTCCAAATACGCTCTACATTGGTAGCACACAAGTAATAGATAGTCATTAAGCATGTGACCATAAGCGAAAATGATTGTGAAGCAAGGGTTTCTCAATTTTTTACACATTTTGGATTGCTTGGTATTTCTTTGACTTATTTAAATTAATAGATGAAAAATACAATTATTTAAATTACACTAGAACTTCGATGATTTATTTTAATAAACAAAAATACAATGTGAACACTTGCAGCTGCATGATTCGAATGATGATTATTGCTCAGAATTTTTAATAACCATGTCTGCACCCAATGTGAAGTATATGGACTCTTTGAAGTTTATCCCAACAATTTTTTTCTATTAGAACTGCTTTTTGCTCCATTGTACAACCTCTCTTTTTTGAAGAGAGTAGGGATTGAAAGGATAGGACTAGTGGTTAGCTAATCGCTCTCACTGAGCCCCGCGGTCATGGAAGGAATTTTTAAACAACGCAATAACCCATGCTTTCGAACTCGATCGATAAATTGACTGAAACAATCTGCTTGTCCTGGGGCTTGAACCCGGCATTATTTGTGATGTGGGAATTTTACAATCGCTGAAAACTTCAGAAAATTCCTGCCAGTAGAGAAAAATTGTTTAAGTGGGTTTTAATAATCGTGATGATGATTATTTCAACAGGTGAATAAGATATAAATATTGTACCATCATCATTTTTGGGAGGTCCAGCTAGATCATCAAGATACTTCTCGAATTCGACACTATCAACAGAGCCTGCATCCGATTCAGCATCAGAATTGTCTTCTTTATCTTGTCGCCGCATGTGAAGATAACTGTTAACAAATAATAAAAAAAAAACTAGATATATTCAAATTTGGAAGATTCTATCGAATGATAAGCTTTGTTTATTATATTCCCGATACAGTAAAAGTCCGTTAATTCGAAATTCAAGGGACCAGATTTCCCAAAAACATTTGAATTACGGGATCAGTATGAAAAATTGAATTTTCGCGGCAATTGTTGACGGCTTGGACCATTGTGGCCATTTTTTCGATTTATTATGGACCAAAAAAATTCAAATTACGCAATCACTAAAAAAAAAAATTTTTCGCGGCAATTGTCGACGGCTTGGAACATCGCGGCCATTTTTTCGATTTTTTATGGACAGGCATTTCATATGAATAAAAAACACTTAACATATTTGATTTTCAGTCACTTATATTTAAGGTATTCGCGCGTAAAATAGAATGGCGTCTAGGTATATACTTAAAAAATGTGCCATTGTTGTGAAGTTAGGTATATAGATGTCTCTCTTGCACTAATGTTATAAATGCTCGAATTCGATTTTGACATACGATACTTCACTTTATATAGATGTCTCACTTACACTAATGGTTTACATAAGCTTTACTCTTCAAAACAATGTGTCGACTAACTTTTAACCTAACAAACTCACGAAATTGTCAAAATTTCGAATTACAAGAAATCGTATGTACATTTTGACGAAAAACATTACGAATTACGAATTAAGGGATATTTCGAATTAACGGTACATTTTACTATGAAAAGTCAATATTGGGACGAGCAAATTATGAAAATTTCGAATTATAAATTATCGTT
The DNA here is from genome assembly GCA_028554975.1 of Himalopsyche kuldschensis. Taxonomy (NCBI): domain Eukaryota; kingdom Metazoa; phylum Arthropoda; class Insecta; order Trichoptera; family Rhyacophilidae; genus Himalopsyche; species Himalopsyche kuldschensis. The sequence continues at coordinate 807,185 of JAHFWI010000028.1, forward strand.
GTTCGAATTAACGGACTTTTAATATAATAATAAATTGAATGAAATAAATTCATAAGAACATATTTTTAAAATACTGAAAGTAATCTTACTCGTATAAGAATTTCTCATCGACTGGTATGTGAGCCGAGTTCTCATTCAAATAAGCTGCCGAGTTAACGTTTAGGCTTTTGATTCCGGTGGCGGTATAATTCTTCCTCTGAGCAAACTTGGGATGGCTTCCTTTCACAGTTTTTATACGGCTGTCTTCACCAGTCGGCTGCAGCGTAGGATCCTTTTTGGGATTCTTGAAAGCAAACCGATCCAAGAATCGTGCAATTGAAAAATCCTTAAGCGGGTCACCGCTATATTGGATGAAACCGCCTGAAAATGAGGAAATTTTGATTCATTTTATTATGTGTGGAAATTTGCTGTAATATACAATTGATGATGTTTTGCGAATATGTAATGAGTTTATTAAATATGATTGTTTTCCTAGTTGTATTGAAATCTATGATTCCTACACTATTCAATATTTGATAATGACGATTAGTTCTGATAGACTACCAATCAGTCATCCATTAACATAACCTTTTTTTCAGTACTTTCCTAAAATGGGAAGACAAAATTTTTCCATTAACAGTGGACTTCCTTTTTGTTTGACAATATTTTGTATGTGGAGGATATGGCCACAACATAGTGTCTCTATGATTCTCTGTCACCTTCCAGTTGCTTTGCTTCCTACTGAGACATGCTAGCATCCCTCAGTTCCGCTGAGGGTACCCTATGGATAGAACGAAGCGGTCATCCAGAATATGGGAATCCCACCGGTTAGAAGAAGAGGCAGGCAAGGGTGATGCACTCTGGAAGCATTCGCAGCAAGTGACCTAACGAGTTCTGTCTCTCCATGACTACTGACGTAACAGGGCGCTGTCTATTTCTGAATTGACAGTAGACTTCACAAGCAATAATAAAATATATTGATTGAGTAGGCATTTACTTGGTAGAACCAATCCAATGAAATTCTTAACGACCAGATTACTTGTATCGCTTCACCTCTTCTAAACCCTTTATTATGCAATAAACTAAAAACAATTTAAAAATTAAAATAGATGCACTTAAGACTTTGCAGATTTTAAGTGGTTTCACACAATAAAAATAACCCAAAAATACCCAGATTATATTTCGCACCATTACTTTAGACCAATAAATTAAACTTATTCAAATTCTTCCATGGTTGGTATGGTTTGAAAAGAAAGAGAGGATGTACGGGGCACCCTGTCTAGCAAAGGTATATAAGCTATCTCTAATACACGTTTTAAAACATAGTTCTGACGAAGGCGTAAGCCGAAATAGCTATCAACAAATTTATAAAATTTATGTAGAACTAAAATACATTGTTATTTTTCTTACCGTATAATAATAAAATACCCATGTTTCCTATGTATGTTGTAAAAACAAGATTTATAATACCCCTTTGTTTATTTTAGTTGTAACATATTAGTGTGAGGAGAGGAGTAACATACCTTTAATGATTTTATCAGCAAAGAGTCTGACACTGGGATGATAATGATGAAGGAGTGGTAGAAGCTCCGTAAATGCTGCAAGTTCTGCTCCGCAATATGCTGGATTTCTGTTGAATGGACAGTATTCTGTGATGACCTAAAATATCAATCAACTGATCAAACTGTAGCATTATGATGACTATATTTGTTTGAGTCAGTCATCAGAAAAAACCCCACAAAATAAATATAGTCAAAGCATGTTTGTACCTTATCCATGTTCTTGCTTTTTCTGATCAATATCTCCAATTCTTTGTCTTTTCCTACATCGGTCCTTGAAAACTTATCAACATTAGTTTCTTGCCGGGTTGGTAAGATCGGATCTTCAATATCAGCGTCATCCTCATCGTTGACTTCATCGGCGGTGCCGCAGTGCAACCAACCTTTCGATGTAGTTTTTTTATTTCTCGCAAGTTTGTTTATCTTCTTTTTATGGTCCTCTTCGTCTTCTTCCAGAGGTATATCATGATACACCTCTTCGTCGTCTTGGTCTGGAAGATAAAATAATTTGAAATGTAGATTTGAGCACCGTATAATGGGTACCATGGCCTTTGTGCCAACTCTAATGCTACTATTGAGGAAACATGCACAATGAATAAAAACATGTTTGAGAAAGATACAGGAGGGATTTTCATAAATGTGCAGAGGTTTATGAATCTAGAAATCATTTGAAAACACCATTATATTAAGTACTGCAACAAACCATTTAAGAGATCCATTTTGTCTCCAATCCAGAGATTAACTTTTGATTTTTTTGTTACTTTCTTTGTATTTTCTTCTTCTTTGAATTCAACCACTCCATTTTTTACTTCTGTTAAATCTTCATTGGTTGTATTATTATTCTTCTTTTTGGATTTCTTATTCTTGTCATCAACAGCAATATCGGTTGCTATATCCTCGGCAGGAGCTGTTGAAGTTTCATCTAAATTGATCTAAAACAGAATGGACATATGAACACTTTGTAAACCAAACAATTCAAAAAAACTAGCTTCTACAGTAATGCCAACTAGAAGACTTTTAAGCACGGAGAGTTTTGATTAACAATGAAGGTAGAAGTTCAGATAGTAAGATACATTGAATCACAAATATATCTGCAAATATTGATTGAACACAAAGTGTTCCGAACGGTTCACTTAAATGACATGTATCAATGAAGTTGCATACGTTTTTAAACTTTAAACACTTTGTTTATGGGCCCTATTAATTACTTTAGTTATTAGCATTTTATTTCCAACTTGATGGCCAATTAGCAAACGTAGAAATTTTTGCACTCCATATGTATAGGGTTGGTATAACAGGACTCAAGAGATGACTTTGCAGAGCCTACTTGCAAGAAACGATTGGCCTTAAAACCGTAGTTCTGAAGTTATGCTATGATAATATTTGCCAATACCTTTTCATCATCCTCTTCTTTGATATCTTCTTCTGCCTTGATGGCAGCAACCAAACTGAGACGAATCCTCCTATTTCTAGCAAGTCGGGCAACTACCAACAGCAGAGAACAAGCTCTGGGTGCATCAGCAAATGTGGCCATCTGTAGTAATCTCTTCAAAAATGCCATTACTCTGGGTTCCGATTTGTCGACTTTTATCGATCGGTAGATAAGGTTCAAAAGGAGAGATGGCAGAGTGGTTGTCAGAGCTTCGGGATCGGCAAGTTTTTTGTAAAGAGCACAATAGTACCTGTAAAAATAATGTTTGAATCTCAATAAATGACACTTGATAACAAGATGTAACTGACACAGGAGGACGTTAATTTTGATTTTAGGACATTGTGTTATCATGGAAATCGGCTTATCCGAGGCCAAAATGAGAATTCCACCATTCTTGAGAATGTTAAATTGAATGTCCCTGATAGTTGTTTGAGGAATCGTAAACATGAGTTGTTTGTTCTTCCAATGAGTAGAACCAGCTTGCCAATGGGGATACCACTGGGAAGAGCTTTAGTGATTTTTAGCGGAATTGCTTTGGCTGTCGTCATATTTCACATGGACCTGAGTGAGTTCAGACGTGGACTGTTTTTTTATGTATTATAGTTGATTTTGTTGGAACTCACTCAGTTGACTTCTTTGCCAATTTCCAGTATATTTTTTTTTCTTTCACTCTTATATCTGTAAACTATGTAAATTTTCTTCTGATCTTTTCATCTTTTTTCACATTGCAAAAGCAATAAACTTATAATTTGTGATTTTTGCTATGTACATATATGTATCAATAAATAAATTAGTGGTTATCATCCTATGTTTTGAAACTGTGGCAAGAACCAACTTCAAGGGTTCTAGGACAATGGAATATGAACAAAGTTATCCTATCGCAAAATAAATTGACAAATAAATGTACTAACATATAGTGAGTTATAAGTCTAAATTACCAACCTGTCACCGAGCGGTTCATCGAGAGGCGCTATCTGCAACAACAATGCTAAGGCGTGCAATGCCACGTTGAACTTAGCCAAGTGAACTAAGGAATGAAGGGCGTGAGCTTGTTTCCTCAATTCCGGCAGTTGCTGTTCTCTTAAAAACGGCTGACACCTTCTAGCGCCGGTCAATATACCTGACATAAGACGGGAATCTATTTCACCCTGCAAAATTGTAACAACAGTAATTATTATCGGACACCGGACTGAATATGCTAAACTTCTTATCAATTTCACTTTGCATGCAGAATGACAGTTATAACAGTCTTTATCCTTGGAGTTGTAGACACTTGGTGCAAAAGTGTAATCTTCAATTGGAAAGAAAGTCCTTATTTTATTTATAGGCCATGTAATTGGACAGGGAAAATATCTGTACTTCGGAGGTAAATTACACTATGTCAATATTTGGTAAAATTTAGATATCAACAGGGTTCTATTTCTCACGACTCTCTGTCGAGTGGTATACTAAAATTTTTCATAATCGCATTATCATAATACATAGTAGAACAAAATCACTTGTATTTTAACATACACTTCTCAAAGTAAAAGCGAAAAAGAGCCATTTTCGACATAGTGTAGTTATATAAGTCTCAGAATAAATTAAATAATTACATTGAAGATAAAATATGTATTACCTTTTTGATGCAAGCTTTGAAGAATGAAAAGTATACTCTGATTAGATTTTCAGCGATTTTTGAATCGTCTTTTCCCAAGAAGAATTGATTGAGGAAGCACACCCCGTAATACTGAGCCTTGGACGATATATTTGGCCTAAGATAAAAAGAAACAGAATCAGTAATCAAAGAAATATTTGTGAATGCATAGGGAAAATGTTAAATCGTGTAAAGAGGTGTCATTTATTTTATTGGTACAAATAAAGAAGCACTTATTGCTGTAATTTTTACAAGAAAGGGTAATCGAATTAATTCAGCTGAATTTAACGGCGTTGAAAAATATTCACATAAAAGGTTAAATTAGGTTTACATCTTATAAACTCTATAATAGACAAATGGCCTACAGATAAATTTAATTTGACCTTTTCAATGACACATTGTCTATGATTACCAAACAAAAATGAGCCTACACATGAATGATGAATATGTCGAGATAAATGACAATACAATACCTGAAAAGCATCTTTTCAATTTCATCCAGGACAACTCCTTTCATATTTGGATGATTGTAGAGGACTTGACAGAGATGGTAAATTACTTTTGAAGCCACTTTCTGCGATGGGTCACCAAGTTTGTTTATGATACTCGAGAGAAGAACCTTAAACAAAATAGACATTTTTAAATCAGTTATAAAACTAATAAGCTTGTGCTTTTCCCTAAAGAATTTAAAAACAGATAATTCATACTGTTTTGCGAGGGCATGTTTCAAAGATTTCAAGGAACACTGAGATACAAATGATTGAATATGTTTGGGAGCTTAGGTGATAGAATGTAGCTATGTCTCGTACACATAAAATGTAAGTATTGGTGTATTTATATAAATGACATCTACACATAAAAAATTAATAACAATAAGTAGCACTTTCATGTGATACTATTTGATGGGAACCAATTAAGCTGTGGGTCAATCCCATGTCAATTGATAAAAAAAAAAATATTATTACACTGACCTTTTCTTGCTCGGGGTTGTGCATTAGAAGTTTTGACATGGCACTGACTGCTTTTTCTTTATGCGCTTCAATAGAATCGTGGGCAAAGTTATTCAAGCATTTTATAAACTCTGAAATAAAAATAAACAGCAGATTTCTTAACAGATAATTGTACAAAAGGTATTGCATTAAAATGCATTGCTATTAAAAATAACCATTTATGTTTATATTTCCGATGCATTTCCACCTGGAAATAAAAGTTAACATAAAATTCAGTGATTTGATTACTTACCACCATATGCTTCTTTAAGCTGATCTTCGAATATCCAACCAAGCAATATCTTCTTTCTGTGATCTTTGTTACCGGAACTCATTTTCTCTAATTCAGAAGCGGGGTGGGCATCGAAATATCTCAATTTGGCATCAGGCAACAGAAGGTCAAATACGAAAAGCTCAGATAATGTTTCTGAAATGAATTATTAGGTTGCATTCAAATTTGACGGATAGAATCAAAATCTTGAATCGTGTAAATAGATTTAAGAAAATTTATAACATACCTATAACTGTTAAGCTGTCTTTCTTTTTGGCAGGTTTAACCATCGCAACCAAATTTTGCAAAGTGGAAAGATGATGAATTGGGCTGTCCTGGAAATAATAACAAAGCCGTTAGTATATGGGGACAAATAAAATATTAAGCGAGTGATTAAAACTAAAAAATCATTAGATTCATTCTTTTACTCTTTGATAGTGAGTTATTTTGGATTAAATTACCTTTTGTTCAATAGATTGGAAAAAATACTATTAGCACACAATTTTTTTATGTTATCCGTGAATTTGGAGAATATAATTAATTATTTGAAGTGCTCTTTTGAAACCATAACCTCTTTGGCCCCAGGTGTCACCTATGATACTCATGGTTTTTATAAAATATCAGCCCGGTTGTAGAATTGAATACCCGGAGCTCGAAGATGTTAATAATTAGTAATGTAAATAAAATAATTCATTATAAATTTTATATAATTATCTAGAAGCTTTTACATCTAATATGTTTGTTCTTCCAAGGGGTAGAACCAGTCTGCCAATGGGAATGTCACTGGGAAAAGCTTTAACAATTTTAAACGGCATTGCTTCGGATATCGACATATTTCATATTGACGTGAGTGGGTTCAGACGAATACTATATTTTATGAATAAAAGTTGATTTTGTCAGAACTCACTCGGTTGACTGCTTTGAAAATTTCTAATGTGATATTAATAATAATGTTTCCCTTCTGTTTTTTTTATGACTATTGTAATTTTCATCTTATTTTTAATTTTAATTAATTTGTGATTTTTATTATATATTTACATGTATGTATGTATATATATATAAATGCATGTATTTATATTTGTCAAATCCATGGCGCATTGGCGTCAGCTGTAATGCCATGATTTGATTTGCTTTTTCTTAAATAAATAAATAAATAAATAAATAACAAGCTCAGTACCTGGAACATTGATTTCAAGAAGCGTGTATAACCAAAATGGATTGTTAAGTACAATGACTATATGGCCACAGATTTCTTACCAAATGTTAACCTTTTTTAAAAAATCTTTTTTTAATTGAAAGATATTAAAAATAATACTGCTGTTTCAACCAGGAAGGCAGTAAGTGAAGAAAAAAGCCCAGAGAGTAGAATTATGTTAAAATAAAAAGTAAAGAAAAATTGGTACCTGAATTAAAACTGTAGCAGCTGCAACTCTATCTGCCATAGCTCCTTTGGACAGCAGAGATTTCGCCCATTTTTGATCAGATGAACCACTTCTGTTCATCTCTGTTAACAAAATTACATGTATGTAAATTTCAACAACACATTAGCCTTATTTCTAAGTATAGTTGGATTATACGTGTATCAGTGACTTCCTGATACACGTATACTGTAATTGTTATGCACGTCAATTGATGAGTATTTATGTATTGATTTGTTTACATTGCACATAATAAATAACTTACTGGTCTCATAAGCCAAAGATTCTCCATGTAACAGACTATTGGCTTCCTTTTTGAGTGCAGCCATGACATCTGGAGTCAACGGTTTGAAGTCAACTGGTTCTTCTGGAAGCTTTGGAAAGTAAGATTCACTATTTAAATGTTCCAAATTTAAAAATCAGAAGAAATAGGCTATCGAGAATGTTCAATATTATATATATATGTTCAATAAGAATGATCACATAAATGTTGAGTAACCGGGTATTTAAAAGGCAAACAATAAGATAAACAGCACGGTGTTATCGTTAGGTCCTCTGATATTTAAGACTTTTCAACCACTAATATAATAATTAACGGTAATATTTTTGTACAAAATTAAGGAGCTTTGAGTCCCGAGTATATTATAAATGCAAACCTGTTGGTGCCATTTCTTGGTTTCGGGTGCTTCATAATCATCATCATATCCACTATCAGCCAATTTCTGAGCGAAATCCTTTTTCGGTTGTTTATTCTTTCGCGTGTACGACTCGTCCGCCTGTATGTTTTCATCAAATTTGATATGCTTCATGTTGAAATATTACTATTCAACACGACTTTAAAATAAAAATTGACATGTCAAACATGCCAGAATTGAGGTTAGTTGATTTTGAGCATGTGCGATTGCTTATGGTACTTTTTTGACTTTTTGGAAGATATTGCCAGTAAAATATTTAAAGCTGCTGACCATTATCCAAAATTTTGCGAATTTATACGTAAAAATAAAAAATTGTCGATAAATCTATATTTATTAAATTTTAAAAGAAATTAATTAGAGCTTGAGCTCTTTCGATATTTTGTTTAATATATTATTATTGTCTATTTGCGTCAGATAGCGATTTTTGCGGCTATAAACAGAACTAAAATTTGTTCAATACATGAAAGGCGTGTCAAGTGTAAAAAATAAGTCAATATGGATCGTATTGCTTCAGTACACAAAGCCTATTTTAGCATATATGTAAAATAGGCTTATAATACACTTTTAGTCCGTACAGCCGGTGCCAATTTGTCATATAGCTGGTCAGTTGTCATCCAGTTAATGACAATTTGTCATGTTAATACCTCAAAACGGCATAATAAACACAAATATGGATAGTCAGGGCAGAAAAGTCATCGTCTGCGACAATGGCACAGGGGTAAGCTTCCGTACTTTCGTCAAATTGATTTATTTTGCACAAAAACTAACGTCGAAGACCACCACTGACATTTTTTTGTGGTTAGCGAACGAAACATTTTGACCGTTTTTTAATAATCTGAATGTCTTCATATCATCGCAAATGTTGGTTGTTAAGTATCAGCCTAGCTTATTGATTCGTATAACAATAATATTTGATTTACAGCTTTTGTTTTTCACATCACTGGGATCATTTGGCTAATCAGTTTATTCTCAGCAAAGAGTTATTTTCATAGATAAGCACAGCTTTGATATGAATTTTAGGTAAACGTATGACACATCACATCCCAATGATTAACTATAGGCCACTAGATAATTCTGCGCAAAAATGGTTTATCTATTTTTAACACGATCTAAAAATTGAAACTACCTTGTCAATTTGAAGACCAATTTAATATCCATGTCAAATTAAGGACCACTGGTATATTAGTAGTGATATTAACGTACATCACATAATATAGAAACAAGTGAACATTCAAAGAATTTATTATTTATTTTCTTAATAGCCTAATGAATGATTGAATGTTAACAGGGCTGAGGACTTCTTTCATTCTAAAAATTGGAGTCCCAGATGTTTGCTATAGTTGGGAGTCCAGAAGATTTGAATGATTTTAGCACTAATTATTGGTATTACAGAACAGAGAAAATAATTTAGTTAGGTAAACGAAACTTATGTCCGTGTCAATGTTGTTGGCTTGCGTGCCGGACTGCCCGAGTTCGATTCCCGATACGAGCAGATTTTTTCAGTTGATAAATCTATTCAAAGGGCATGGGTGTCTGTGTTGTTGAAAATCCCTTCCCACCTTTCCTATCCCAAAGAGTGGCGCATAGCGAGAGCGATTAGCTAACCACTAGTCCTGTCCGAGACCTCGTAGCCTTTCCATCCCTACTCTCTTCGAAAAAGAGAGGTTGAGCAACTGAGTAACAAGCAGTTCTCGTAGAAAAATATATGTTGAAATAAACTCTGTGAGGAGTCCATATGCTCCAAGTTGGCAGCGGACATGGCTAAAAAAAACGAACCTGACTGGGTTTTTTAAAGTGCACCATTATCAAAATTTCTATCTAAAAAAGTGTTACAAAATGAATGGATTTTATAATACATATTATGTTTTTAACACTAAATAGGGGAAATAAAAATGCTGCAGTGAATTTGAAAGCATTAAAATAGGTTTAGAGTTTATTTTCTCCAAAATGCTTTTTTGGTAGAAAGCTAACTTTGCTTCCTAAGCCCGCATGTATCATAAATAAGTAGCTCACCAGACAATTTAAATTTTGAAAAGTAGCTCAGACCCTTATTGAGTTTGGAAACCACTGATATAGATTAATGTTTGTTTGTTGCCTTAAACCTAAATAATATTTTTTTTTATTTCCAGTTTGTCAAATGCGGATATGCTGGCAGCAATTTCCCAGCTCACGTCTTCCCCTCCATGGTGGGCAGGCCTATCCTCAGGGCCGAGAACAAAATCGGTGATATTGAAATCAAGGTATGGAATACACAAAATGTGATCTGTCTGAAAAAGTTATTCCCAAATGATAACGATTAAAATCTGCATATGCAAAAGGGTACTATACTATTCTTGCAAATATTCTAATATCAGAGATCCATCTTAGAATCTCTCCATTACTTGGGTTGGATTACCTTTCTGTCATATGAGTGAAATCGCATATCACGCTGATAAGGTATTGCAATATGATAAAATGTCTTATGGCAAAGCAAAGAATCTTTTTGCTGTCCAGCAAATCGCAGTACTCCTATTGTTACAAAGTAGTAACTGCAAACTTCGTGCTCGGAAATTCATACTTTTTCAATATTTGATATTGACCCAATGTTATACATGATGCAAAAAAAAATATTGTTTTATATTGTACATGTGAGATAGTTTCCAAACATAATTTCAATATCAAATTAAACGCCAACCCATGATCTAGATATCCAATGTTGCCATGATACGAATGCTGGACATGTATCTCACATGCTCATCATTTTTCATTATGATGCGTTCGCATATAATTCTTGTCTATGCTTTTATTATCTACTTGAAATATTTTATGGCTAGTATGCTTGAAGTTGTTTAAACTAGGCCAAACTTACACACAAGAATTATTTTTCTTCAATGTCAATCCATTTGAAACGTTTACAAATTAATTATACGAAAAACTGTTTAAAATAGGTTTATAACATTCTATGTTATGTCTCAGATAACCGTGAATTTCTTGAATCTTTCTTCTCTTTACCATGAATCTCTTGAACGACTGTATTCCCATCTATAATATTTCAACTGTTTATTGATTTCAGGACGTATGCATAGGTGTAAGTCGTTTAAAACTTTTGCTTGTTTTTCATCCTAGAATTAATTCCTCCTCTTTACTCTTCTATTTCATTAACAAAAACCATAACCATTATCTATGAATATCGAGAATGGAATTTCGAATCCGATTGTTGATTATCGTTCACCTTTAATTGTATTGCATTTTTTATTCCATTTTAAGAAATCATCAATCACAATTATTAACACGTTTGATTCATAACACTAGTTGGATAAAATAATCTGTATTGTCACACTGGCTGTGTTGATTCTGTGCTTAGATGTGTGATATTTTTTATGATTGTTTTTGCATGCAATCTTTAAGGAGAGTTCATCTGAACATATTGCGGTAAGTGGGAGAGCATCAAATTTCAAATCAATTTGGCGGCAACCAGTAAAAAAGCACATGGGGTATTTTTTTCAGTTCAAAAATAGTTTATGTGGTGCAGTTTAATTTTGACGATTTTTAGTTTTACTGGCCAGATACTTTTCTGTGAGATTACCTTATAAGAGTACACTTATGTTATTCCTAAAAGTATGATATAATCTTTAAAAAACTCTATGTTTTGTTTCTTTGCAATGTTTGCTTTTCATTCAATGGAAATTCTGTTGTACTAATGTTATTGATGAATCAAGACCTTTATTCTGTTTGATTTTTCTTTGTGATTGGTAATATAATCACAGCTTTATCTTCTTATTTATATTATAGAGATCAGTGTGTGTAATTCGTAATTATGTTCTTTGTTCTTAATTTAAATTTTATTAAGAAAAAACAAATGAGTTAAGTTTTTGAATATTGCAATGTTTCTCAACATTCCTTGTTAATTATTTTTGAATTAGTTTTTCTAAAACTGTGATTATAATATTACAAATATGAAGCAAAATCTGGTGTTACCCTCTTATATTTCTTAATTGATTTTCTTATCTTCGTAAGAATACAAAAATAGTCTGAAAAGAAAAGCATTGAAAACTGTTTTTTTTTCAACAATGTCACCTCAAAATGCGGAGCATATCGTCTACTTATACAATGTCTCAACAGAAGTTTTTTTTTTAATAACTGTTTGTAATTCAGTTGCTCGTTCTCTCTTTGCCTTAAAGGTTATTGATGGGGCTAGGAAAGAATAAGTATTTTGTTTATCTTTCTCGCTATGTCCTATTCTTGGTATCGGGGGTTCACACAGGGTCTCGAACCCGTGCAGACTAATAATGAAAGGGTCACTGTTGCTATTAGTACAACAGAAATGTTCATCATTGAGAGAAATATCTTTTTGTGTGCACATGATTATCAATGTATCATTTTAATAGGGAAACACAACATAAGTGATTGATGCTATCTTCTATCTATACTCCTATTGGCCATGTCTCATTTATCACAATGATTCCATTTGGGGATATTAAGTATTTTTTGTACAAATTAAATAATATTTCTTACATAAATGGAACACGAAAACTTAGTAAACCATTTCCATGCAAAGGGTACTGAATTATACAGCTCAATGACTTAATTTATAAAGAAAAACAAAATTACCAATAATATATTGATGCTGTTGCAATCTGTCCATTTTGAGTTTGGCATGGCAAACATATTATCTCAATAGTTCAGATGAAATTTAGGATGCGTTTAGAAGCAAGATTTTTTAATGCAAGAATGGATTTATTTTCTTAGTGTCGTTTCATTAACATCAAAATTTGAACTGCTCGGTCGGTTCATTACATTTTCTTGTGCCTAATGGAGTGTCTCTTTGCAGGATTTAATGGTAGGAGATGAAGCATCTAAGCTTCGTTCCATGTTGGAAGTCAACTATCCGATGGAAAATGGGGTAAATATCATTATAACTGCACAATAACTAATATGGATAATCTATTCTGTCAACACTTTGTTTACGGGACTTATTAATTACCATAGTAATTACGCACAAATTTGTGCACACCGTAAACAATGGGTTAGCACCTGTTCCCTTTTCATGTAGTCAAAAATTTACATGCAGTATTTATTGAACCACTCAATGCTATTATTATATTGTATGATTTTATTTCATTCAAGCAGTAGTGAGACTTTGTGAGTTAAAAATCCTTTGATCCTGATGAAATCCTAAAATACATTCTACAGAAATCCAAAAATACATTGTTATTTTTCTCACCGTATTATAATGGAGTTCTACCGAGTTAACGCCAACCCAATGAATTAAAAGTCGTTTTTATCTGTTTTTAGTTTATTCATTGTCATTGAAATATATCATGACCACTCCTAAATGTAGACAGTATGGTCTCCTGATATATCTTATCCGAACAGATGTTATTCTACAAGTATTCCATTTGTCATTCGACTTCTCCTAAATAAAGAGATACAGGATAGAAGGATAGAGCTAAACGTACAAAATTTAGCTTCAGTGGACAACCTTCCATTTTAAATACTTGCTAATCTGTAGGATGTTACAGGTTGTCAGGAACTGGGATGATATGTGCCACGTTTGGGATTACACATTCGGTCCGAGTAAAATGAATATCAACCCGTCTGAGACAAAAATCCTGCTCACAGAACCACCAATGAACCCCACCAAGAATAGACAAAAGATGATAGAGGTAGGGCTTATTATATTACTGATAAAATAATACAGTCATTTCAATATTTATTTCTTTAAACCATATCAAATATATAGAAGGTGTATTTTTATATTAAAATATGGTTGTTTTGATTTCAGACAATGTTTGAAAAATATGGATTCGACAGTGCGTACGTTGCCATTCAAGCAGTTCTCACATTGTACGCACAGGGGCTGATTTCTGGTGTTGTAGTAGATTCTGGTATGCACATGACTTGTTTTACTAACCCATTGTTTTACGGTGTGCACAAATTTGTGCGTAAAGTCTACGGGAATTGAAAAGGCCCGTAAACAAAGTATTAACATAATATAAATTTTAATATAACTGCCTTTAAATTAAATAATTCATTATTTCTTTCAAATAATCATCTACAAGATTTTACTTCAACTTAAGGCTAAGATCATTATGTAGTTGATTCCTGGGTGGACTGGAACCTAATTGGATTTTTACACTCAATATCGTATGGCTACAGAAATGTCTCCAACTATTTTGTCATTAGTCATTTAAAAACTTCAAATTAAAATATGAGGATAGCAACAGATTATAGATGACAAAATACTTGGGCTTACATGTACGCCTGGCCCGTACTACTTAAAGGGCTAATAATAATTACTTGACAATATTACGTTTACGCCCTGAAAATTCTAAATAGCAATGACTTTATTAACGTTTTGCCAAATGAACAATCTTCTCCACATTTTTCCAGGGGATGGAGTCACACATATTTGCCCTGTATATGAAGAATTCTCTTTGCCACATTTAACACGTCGATTGGATATCGCTGGGCGTGACATTACACGATATTTGATAAAGGTAAACGCCTGTAATGAATAATTTTGACACAATATAGGTCAAGTGATCATCGGGAGTGAAAAGAAATGATTGAAGGGAGGGTGTTTTGATTCTAGACTTAACAGAGGAACATTGATTTTTGACATTTGGAATAGCGCTTTTAATAATTATTCAAAAGAACCAACTGATAAATGGCAAAACAGTTTTCCCAGCAATATCTGGTAAACCGCTCTTCGTGCAAGTTTCATATTTTGATATTGTATAGAACTGTATTTGAGTATGACAATGCCATACTTAACTCAAAGGATTAGTTGAAATCGGTCATTGAACATTTTATCGTTAGCTCATATAGCAAGCAAATTGGTTACTTACTATAATTATTATCAAACTTCACACTGACTGATAATAATATATCAGGAGGTAATTTTCAAAACTGGTCAACTCCAAATAAAAAAATTTTAACTGCCAATTTTAGATTAAACTTTTGAGACCTTTTTTATTCACATGGAAAAGTTTGCATTTTTGCACATTATCTGTTATTATTTAATTAATATATATATATATAATAACATATTCAAAAAATATTACTATTAAACAAAAACTTAAGAGGAGAAAGTAATGAAAATATCTCACTTTGTCAGTTAGTCAACAAATGGATTTGACTTAATTTGAAAACTACCTACTAATATATTATGTGTAAGACAATATATCCATCTCTGAAGTTATATGCAAATACTAGTATTGTTACCCGGCTTCGCTCGGACTAAGCGACCAATAATTATTTAATGTTATATCATTCCCAAAGAATTACAGACCCACAGTATACATACATACGCCGTTTCGGTATTTCTAGTATTGTTACCCGGCTCCGGTCGGACTAAGCGACCAATAATTATTTAATGTTATATCATTCCCAAAGAATTACATACCTACAGACATACACCGTTTCGGTTTTATATATAAGATAATAAAACTTGATTATAGAAAAATCTTTTGTAATCTTTTTAGACACAATACATAGTAATCTGATGCAGATATATTTTTCAGAATCGAAAGTTGAATTAATGTTGTATCAAATTGTTTCAGTTGCTGCTTTTGAGGGGATACGCCTTTAATCATTCGGCAGATTTTGAAACTGTCCGCATGATGAAAGAGAAATTGTGTTACATCGGATATAATATCGAACAGGAGCAGAAACTGGCTCTAGAGACAACAGTCCTTGTCGAACCATATGTAGTAAGTGAAATCTTGTAAATTACCCCTTTCTTTCAAACACCACATTCATTGCCAATGTATGGAGCATATTAACATTTTCCGGTCCACAAAAAAAGAAAAAAAAGTTCCACTATAAATTTACAGTATTTTGAGAGAAACTAATATTTTCTTTTTTTTTTAATAAAAACTAGATTTTTGGTACAAATTAAATTGATTTTCAAAATATACATAGTAATGTCACTAATATCTATATTTAAAAAAAATATACAGCTAAGGTCTTCATTTTCACTGTCAACAAATAGTTCAAATTTACTCCATTCAATAGTCCAGTTCATTTATACAATCTTCATCTTATAGATTCAAATTTGTTGTCAACGCGATTTTTCTAAATTTTAGGCATTTTTGCTAGTTAGAATTATTAGAACAATCGTTTTTATCGGTAATAGTTTGGTATTTCAAAAAGTTGTGTCGCCTGTGCGGCAATTGCTCCATGCAGGTCGTGCCAGCCCCTAAAACGACCCTTTTGTATCCCTTCCAAGTAAACAGTTTAAACAGTTACATATTTTAAACGTCAAAAAATCATTTGGTCCTGTGCTCAAAATACGGTTGTAATAGGTACCAGTGAAAAAAAAATGTGAACTTGCATATTAACTCAATACTAATGAAGAACAAAAAATGTTGAATGACATTCGACATGGAACCCGGAAAGGGTTAAAACACAGTCCGGAAAGCCTTTTATGATATATTAATTTTCCTATAGCTCCCTGACGGTCGAGTCATAAAGGTAGGCGGAGAAAGATTCGAAGCACCCGAAGTCCTATTCCAGCCGCATCTCATCAATGTTGAAGGTCAAGGAATTGCTGAGTTGGTCTTCTCAACTATCCAGGTAAGAAAATTTTTCTTTTGACCATATTCTTGAAGTAGAAGATACTTTGATTGATTTGTTGCCATTTTGGCACCATGCCTTTCTTGGAACTATGTATGAACGTATTTTTGCTTATATTTATTTACTAAATTAGAAGAGATGACGCAATGGAGCTTAGTACCAATTCAATCAAGAAATTCTTTACTATAATTGTTCTGTACAATACAGATTATGTCTGTTAAATCAATTTACATATGTGTTGAATTACATTCTAAGCAGTCAGTGCATTACTTATTATTGCTTATCACTTGTATGTCATACGGAAAGAAAAATAACAATGTATTTTAGTTCTACATAAATTATTTTATATATTTGTTGATAGCTATTTCGGCTTACGCCTTCGTCAGAACTACTTCTATATCACCCGATTATTTAATTACCAAATAAGACTTATTGTGTTTTTTCACAGGCTGCCGATATTGACATTCGTAATGAACTGTACAAGCACATTGTCCTATCTGGTGGTTCAACAATGTACCCGGGCCTGCCGTCTCGTCTGGAGAGAGAAATCAAACAGCTGTACCTCGAGAGGGTTCTCAAGAACGACACCGACAAGCTGTCCAAATTCAAGATCCGAATTGAGGACCCCCCTCTTCGGAAAGACATGGTGTTTATCGGCGGAGCTGTTCTGGCCGAAGTCATGAAAGACCGGGACACGTTTTGGATGTCCAAGGCTGAATACAATGAACAGGTAATATTATAACGTAGTCTAGTGCTTGATTGATGGAGTTGGCATTTACTTGGTAGAACTCCATCATAATACGGTGAGAAAAATAACAATGTATTTTAATGTATATATTTGTTATTTTTCTCATCGTATTAGTCTAGTGCTTCTTATTCATAATGTAAAATTAAGATATAATTTACTCTTGAAGGTTGAACAAAAACCAAACCAATTCTGACACAGAACTTAACTGATTTCTAGGTAAATCTCATTCATCTGGTAAACTGAACTCATCTTCGACATCATTTTTTCAGATTAAAACTTTTAAAAATTAATTGTTTGTATAAAAAATAACAATGACCAGGTCCATGTGCACTGTGGTTTATATCATTCTCTTTGGTAACTGTCTGCAGGTTCAGATACCACCACCTAAATTGTTTTTTCAATCTATTTGGATTCAAAGGCGTCCTACATTACCTTCTACTCATATGACTTGACGGCACGCCACTACTCCTGTCCTAGCCCAATGTTTCTATCCATAATCTTTCTGAAAAAGAGAGGTTGAAAGACTCTTGGAACAACATTTACCGATTAGAAGTTCATAAAAAAATATAACCGTCATTCCTTCATAATTGGTTACGCATACCAGGGTCTCCAAACCACGCCTTAAATCAACATTCAGTGCATGAACTGCCATCCCTCTTCGTGTTGTACAATGTCTCACAATCATGCAATACTAATAATCTATGTACAAATCGTGTATAGTTATTCAATGATTTTATTTTCACTATTGTTCCACTGTACACAGCAGTTGGGTAAATGTTTCATCAGTCGGTTTCTATATTTTCATGCTTGTCTTTATTCTGATACATATACTAGAGTAGCTTATTGTCATTTTGTTTCTTCAGAAATGTTATGCTTCTGTCTGTTATATAAGGTAAATGTACCAGTCGTTGACCATGTACCAGTAGTTGACCTTTTGAGAATAAAATGGCCCAAAATAAGAAATACAGGTGCGGGATTGCTCTAAATTGTAAAGTTCAGACAAGTTAAAGCATCTGTGGTCGGAATGAGCCACTAACACATCACCATATAGCCAATTGAGTGCCAGGGTGGCCATTTGAAAACAACACCTAGTGAGGAAAGTGTATTATTTCAAATTTCTTAAGTGATCAATCTAGAAATGGGGTGTACCTTGTTCCTGAACCACCTATTGCTACTTGATTCAACCAAAGTGGTGTGACAGAAAGTTCACTATTAACCCCCCTGATTAGATATGGTCAACTACTGGATTTTTCAATATGTGAGATGGTCAACTACTGAAACATGAACTTTTTTTGAACAGGCCCTTTTGTAATTTTTGTTACATAATATTAATTAAGACATATGATCCAATATGAGTATACTTGCTTTGCCATCATTTGGTACAATGCTAAACCTTAATCGTTATTTTTGTTGAAATTTTCTCTTAAACGGTCAGCTACTGGTACATTTACCTAAATATAATATTTTTTTTTTGTTTCAGGGTATTAACTGTCTGCGAAAGCTTGGTCCCCGAGCCAGTTAATCATCAGCTCATTGATCGTCAGTGTAGAGTATTATAAATTTACAAAAGACTTTTATTATATTTCAAATGATTTTTGTGAACGAGAAAGAAAGAGGGCGGTTCATATTACATTCAAAGATTATTCAATATTAATGATATTGGTAATAATTATTGGAAAGCTGTAGCAAAATTTAGAAGCTTATTTTGAAATGATTTACATTTGCTCAGAATTGATTTAGAATTATTGTCTGGTGCATTTTTATCAATGAATCAGTTCAAGTCTGTACCTTAGAACTGAAAGTAAAAAAATTATGAAATGAACATCAATTCGACTACATTGTATCTTTACAAATACATGAGAGACTATTGACTATCTATTGTTCAAATAATATATTAGCATAAATAATCATAAGGCAATGATGAAAATGTTTACAAGTGATTATCTCATGTCACAAATAGTTCTCGTTTACTTACTAGTTTTATAAACAATTCACCTCCTCAGTACATAAGTATTGTAACTTATATTAGATATGTGGGTGAGAAAACCTTTTTCTAATGTAGTTTTCAGAACATGGACTTTGAAGGAATCTGGCAAAAAAATGTATGCTGATTTGCTGCATGAGTTAACAATTAGAATTCAAACTTTCAGTTCTGGGATATAATGATTATAATTTTATAAGTATTCAATTGTTTAAAATTTCTCTTTCAAAATGTGTTATAGTCAGATCTATCTAAATTCATCGTTTATAGTGAAATACCCACATCCTGTTTTAGTATAATTATTGTTATCCTGCGTCATTCTGTGTGCTTCTTACAGTTTTTATCCCATTATCACATTTTATCCATGCAATTCTAAAAAATAAAACTATCAAAAACATTATATAGAAATTACCAATAACTGGGTCAGTCCTTTCATGACAAAACTATAACAACAAATTATTTACTTACTGATTTTTTTTTTCAAATGAAAAATGTATTTTAACAGATGAGTTTTAAAAAATTGATTTTTTATTAAATTTTTACGGATAATATATGTAGGTATTTATTAAATCAGTCATTTTATATCTTTAAGTGATAAAACCTCCCAGTTTTCTAGCAATATTCCATTTTGCAGGCAAATATCTATCTGAAAATTCTGTTGATAAATAAGCTGTCTATTTTTTTAACTAGCTGCCATCTTTATTCTGATATAATGTATTATTTTCATCGCAATTATCCATATATACATTCTATATATTTATTCAACTATTCTATTAGTTTCATGTTTTGGATTAAAAAAAAGAAGGGATAATAATTCAAAGATATCTATTGATATTCTAACAGTTATATTGATCTAAACGCAAGTTGAATGATCACAGTTTATTGCTTGATTCGTAATTCAATGTAATTGTGATCGATGAAATAACATACAAACTTAACAACAACTTATAAAATAGTTAAGACAGCAAAGCGTAAGATGTCAATTTGTGTGGGATTTTTTTCTTACGCAATTTCATTACAACTGAATTCTAATTATTCGGATCATACTGATATGGAAATTGTCTGTTGTCAAAAACTTTCTGCTACCCAGGTAAATAAATGAGTTGGATGTTTATTTATAAACTAAGTTAGTATGTATTTCATTCCAACAGAGCAATCCGGATAGTCATGACTTTACTGTATTTTCAATCGTTTATTTCACCAATTAAACATTGAAGATGGCAAGATATTGGTTTCACTTAAAAGAAACATAGATTACAAATTACCATTCAGATTGTTGAAATATTATGTTATATTGTAATGAAAACCTATGAAATAACTTTAAGTCTCAATTATAAATATTTATTATTTGCACAAATCATTTTCGAATTTGTACTTATTTTTCATTTCTATCTATACTGCACTACACATTACTACTACCAAAGGAATTCATTCCATGTTTGGATTATTATTATAATTCTTGTATATTAGATAAGCTAATGAAATTGGATGAAAGAAAATTGTATAAAATAATAATTGCTAAATAAAATTATGTTTAAATAACACAGTATTTATTTATTATCTTAGATTTTTTGTCTGCCAAAGTTTTTTTACTGCCATATAAAAGGGGATCTGTTTATTACAATAAATTATTAGAAGAAAACAGGTTGAAATTTAATAACTTTGGTTGAATGGCATTACATATAATAAAATATTTTTAGTACTTATTCCACATTGAATTTATTTAGTTCAGGTCCGGTTTAGCTCATCGAAAGCATCATCAACATTCAGTTGACGGATAGTAGATGCAAATAGCCTATGAAAGCATCTATCCATTATACCAGTGATGCACAACCTGTGGCCCAATATGACAAGTATCAATCACTTTTTTATGCGTCAGAACTTTTTATGGACGATGGAAGCTCACTGAAATAATAAAATTTTAAATTCAATATAATGATAATTTAATCACTTTTACCCATACGGCCCTCAAAAAATCTGAAAATTGATAGGCCCTTCTGCCAAAAAGGGTGTGCATTATATGCCTACATTACATTTTCATGAAACAATGTCTTGCACCATTTGGCAGTAAATAGTTTGAGCTTTGTATAATGAAATTGATATGGAAACTGAAAACCATTCTTGTCTTCATTATTAAAAACCAATAGAAAAAATAAAACAAAAATTTATAAAAAATACTTTTAATCATAAAACAGATTACAATGAAATAAATATAAAAAATATAACATACACAGAATACCCTATATTTACAGCGTGAAGATAAATTTAAATTTATTTGCTTTCATTCATGGCGACACTACATGTACGAAATGATAACATTGTGAAGAAAGAAAAACAGATTGATATTTGAACATGTCTATATTTCACGTGAATCAATTCACTTTATGTCAGTTCAAACAATGTACAATAATTATTCTTTCTAATTATATTTACGCATCCCATTGGGAAATATTGCTTTTAGGAACAGTTTATTTTTAAGTAATACAGTGACTCTGAATCGATTTACACAAAATTAAATGATTTTAATTTTAAACTAATAATCATAGTAACTTTAACTTTGTCATGTATATCTTGCCAAGACCCATTGATTGACGATACTGATATTATTAAAATACATCTCATGGCAACACTATAGTTTTTCGACTACTATTAAATCGTGGGTGTAGGGACATACGGGCTAAACTACAAAAACAACGAACTGAGGTAAATGGCAAAACAGTTTTCAATGTTTTGTTCTTATGGATTTGCAGGAAAGCCGAGCAATATCTGGTAAGCCCCTCTTCGTACATGTATCATATTTTTACATTTTATAGAACTGCATTTGAGCATGACAGTGCCATATTTAACTGAAAACAGCCATTTTTGTAATTTCGATCGTAGGGACATACACCCATGAAATGATCATAAATGAATCTCAGACGTTGGATCGAAAAATACATATTCGAAAACATATTATATTTATGCTTTAAAATTAGATTAATATATTTCATTGAAAGTCGAATAGTTATGTATATGGCATGTTTATGAGAACACCCCTCGAAGAGAGACGATGCAACTGTTAAAATACTTTTATCAAATCGATTCCTCTACAATTAAAAACTGTATGAACAATTACTATTATATATAATAAAGGTTTTTCAAGAGTTTGGTATTTTAAGATTTTGTAATGAATTTTATACCCATTTTTGGGTACAGTAAAATAACATTTCTTCACAAGTATATTTACAAAAGGAATGCAATAATCATATGAAGCATTCCTCATTTGAATACAAAGTAACAGTTTTAACAATAAATAAGAGCTAATTTAACTAGGGTTTCAATTTTTATTACTTGTGACGACACTTTGAACTTCACTCTATTTCCCAAAATAGACAATGCACTATAGATAGATGCTGCCTAAGAATCGTCAAAAAATGAATATAGAGGTTTCAAAAAGGTTCAACTACAATAATTTTCAATCGTTCGACAGAAAATAATATACTTACGCAGCTAAATAAAAATTAGGTTTACATTTCTTTTGTTATACACAAAATTCACGTGACATCATAAAACACAATTATTCATTAAGTATCAATAGTAACACGGGAAAGATAATTGATTTGCAATTATCAAAATGAACCGACGCTTTGGAAAACTTCACCCCAATCAGAAATGTCTTTTGTCATCATGAAGTATAAAAGAGTAGAGAAGAAGACAGTCGATAGTAAAGCTTATAAAAAAAAAAGTATTTCCTTAAAAATGTGTCCGCTACCAATGTGGAGCATGTGTACCAATAACGTAAAAGAATATTTTATAGAACCGGTCATAAATCAATCGTCTCTCATGAGAAACACTGGTCTCCTGATAACCTTTTCCGTGTAGGGGTTGGTTTTAAGCCCTTCCATGCAGAAAAATTTGGTCTCTCACATTGAGAGGATTAACAATGAGTAAGTTTGAAAACATCACAGCCTATGGATACAAATTGATATAATTATTGAAAAATTAACATAAGCATGTTTCTTTTCAGGGATTGGAGCCCTCGAAGCGTGGAACATTATCACTCAGCGAGGGCTAAAAACGATCCACCCCGAAAAGAAGCTTAGGATCTCAGGTTTATTGTGACACAAGAATGACATTGAAAAAACTTTAACTTAGTATATCATCAAATCAGTCAGCGATTTTAGTTTAACAAAATTCAGTTGAAAGTACTAACATAAAGGCAATTTTCACAGAATACCATATGAAAAGCATATACAGTAAAAGTCCGTTAATTCGAAATTCAGGGGACTGGATTTCCCAAAAAAATTCGAATTACGAATTACAGGATCAGTATGAAAAATTCAATTTTCGCGGCAATTGTCAACGGCTTTGAACACCGCGGCCATTTTTTCGATTTTTTATGGATCAAAAAAAGTGAAATTTCACGGCAATTTCGATTTTTTATGGACATGCATTTCATATGAATAAACAACACTTAACATAATTGATTTTCAGTCACTTATATTTAAAGTATTCGCATGTAAAATAGAATGACGTTAGGTACATACTTAAAACTATAAAAATGTACCATTGTAGTGAAGTTGAATACTAATAGATAGATGTCTCGCTTGCACTAATGTTATAAATGCTCGAATTCGATTTTGACATAAGATACTTCACTTTGTATAGATGTCTCACTTACACTAATGGTTAACATAAGCTTTACTCTTCAGAACAATGTGTCGACTAACTTTTAACCTAACAAACTCACGAAATTGTCAAAACTGAAAAAATTTCGAATTACAAGAAATCGTATGTACATTTTGACGAAAAACATTACGAATTACGAATTAAGCGATATTTATCGAATTAACGGTACATTTTACTATGAAAAGTCAAGCAAATTATGCAAATTTCGAATTATCGTAGTTCGAATTAACGGACTTTTACTGTACTATAAATTGAGTGTTCATACGGCTGCAAGAGTTTTAAAATGTCATTGCCAGGTACAAAAATGTGAATTGAAACGCCCGAGATCAATATCGATTCATATCAATTAAACCTACTTAAACTTTACAATTTTTGTCCTACACAATATTATCTGCAGTATAACCTCGTTAATTAAATAGCAAGTCAAACTTCTGATTAGAATTAAAGAGCCCCTACTATTTTACCACACAAAAAGGCACATGCAATATGAATATTTATGTATATTGAAGTATATTTTGTGAGCTATTCTTGTTTGAATATGTTTGCTTTTCAGATTCAATTTTGAGGTTAATATTATTAGGGAAAGTTGTAACCTATTAGGGTTCTGTCCAACCTAAGTACAGTGAGATAAAACACTACTTTGCTACTTATTAGATGGACAACCTTTTGATAAAAAAAAAACAATGATTAACACACTGACAATTGATCGGAATAGTTAGTTCGATCACCAGATTTTTTTAAATCTTGACAAAACATCCAATCAAAAAAAATATTGTTTGAATAAACTCGTGGATGACTTTTTGAAAAGTTAATATCACAGACAGCTGTGCCAGTCGATATAAATTCATATATCGATTCGTGGCATATAAAAAATTCTGTCTGGAATTTGAACTGTGGCTGCAGCACGTAATCGTTAGCAAATATACAACGTGGGTAAGCAAACAGTGCATGAGCATTATTTTACGGTTGTCAAATAGGATAGTAAAAATATCGATATCATTTTTTCTAATTAGCCTTAATATTCAGGATAACGATAGTGAGATTTTATTCAAGGTGACTTGAATTTGGCAATATCAAGGTTATACTGTCTTCAATAAATGTATTTGTTTGATAATATTAGTTAACGATAAATAGTAATAAAAATATAAGCTAGAACTATTTAATATAAGATTTCAGATGAGGCCCCGTTTCTTTTTGTAGTCTTCTAAATTGAGCGAGCGCTTCGGGCCGGTGTCTTTCACTTTGTTCATCATGGGCTTGGGTATTACATTGACGGCGTTCACTGCAAACGAAAATGATTCACATATAAAAATCAAGCATAGATAATTTTTCTTTGTTGATCACTTTTAAGGGGTTCACTGTCAATACTCGGTGGAATGGAATTATAATAAAAATAATAAAACACTTTTAGTACTTATTCCACATAAAATTTATTGGATCAGAACCGGCTTCACTCATGGCGAGCATTGTCAACTGATGCAAGCTATTACATCTCAAAAGGCAATTAAGTATGAATAATCATTAGCTAAGTAAAAACCAAAATAAATTCATTTAATAAAACATATTGTTTGCTTTTATTTCTAAGAATTGATATTCCCTCCTTTAATTCTTTTCGCAGAACTTTTTCGTTGGATTCAGCTTTCCCTTGAATCCCCACGACGATTACAGACATTAAGATTTATTTATTAAATGCAAATATCTATTTCTCTTACATTTTGCTTCAATTTATTTGCTTAGTCATAATACCAATTGTTTGTCATACAGTCATTTCTTATCAGTTGACAATGCTCGCCATGAGCGAAACAGGTCCTGATCCAATAAATTTTATGTGGAATAAGTACTAAAAATGTTTTATTATTCCTTTGTTGAGTTGTGGTAAATTCTATAGACGTCTGTCATACAAGACAAACATTTAAGTAATGTTTTTTCGATTTAAGAAAGTATGAAATATTTTTAAGATGTGTGAAAAATAAAACAATAGCATTCACTCACTCGGTTGGGGAACTTCAAGATCAATATTGATTTCGAAGTCGTGCATGGAGTAAAGAGTGTTTTCATGACTCTTCAGCAATTCCTTTTGACTGTCCGCTTTTTGCTGTAAATAAAAATGACAGCTCATCATTGTCTGTTCACATTAAAATTAATGTCTCATTTATAACTTGTCGAGATTTGAACCGTATCAAAGACGGTTTCTTCCCGGCTAGAATTTAAAGAAAATATATCTTCAGCCATTAGAAAATGCGGTACACACCTGTAACTGAGCTGCTTCCCTGGCAAACTCTTGAATGATACTGACTTCCGGATTGGAAGAATCTTTATTGGCGTTGGCGGCGGCGTTCTCCATAGCGGCGAAAGACTTGAAGTTCATGACGGGCTTTGTGGAACGGCGGGTGAAGGGATCATCAATCTTCATACCTTTGTTTGCTTTTATCTAGAATACAGAAATAATCAGCAATCTAATAAATCATTATGGAGAGGCAGAGTTATCACCTATGCGTGTACTATTTTATCAATATAGTTTATATTAAGTAGCAACAACTTTAAATAATTTTTTACGCATGCAATAGATAAATGACAATTTAAGTATATGAAAAATACCTCTTCCATAATAGCTTTCTCGGCGCCTTCCACATTCAGTTTCCTATTCCTGTTATTGATGTATGATATACTCTGAATGGACGAAGTCCGCACTTTGTCTAGGCGATTGGCTCTCTCTTCTAGTTCTTGTATTTTAATTGTGAGTTCTGACGCTATAACTTCTTCGCCTCGTATCGCAGCCGCGTCCCTGTCTTTCATCAGCTGTGTTTTCTTCATAGCGTAATTAGTCGGATGAGCTCGAAACCGGTCCTTCTCCTGAATGATTTTCTCGACGTCTTCTTCTTTGAATTCGTACGCTAGCGCTTCCTTGATGTCCCTAATTTTTGTTTCGACGTGCTCCAGCGTCGGCAGCACTCTGTCTGCTTGCACGCATGTGTCTTTCCATTTTAGGAATTCAGTCTCAGAGAAATCTTGATTCGAGATGAATTCTAACCGGAAGACCCTATCCTGCGCACCATGCCTGAGTTTTAGGCCCTTGTTGGTTCGAGTGCCTCCCAGTTGATAAATCTTAGCGGTTTCACAGGCGTCAATGATTTCGGCGACACGGTAAACCGGTCTATCGTTGTTGTTACCGATCGCTATTCTGACAAAGCAGCCTTGCGCCACTCGAGTGAAAAAAGGCAGGTGGACAAAACGTTCCATTTTATACCTGATAAGAACAAAAAAAACAATCTTTATTATTCATTAGCTTAAGTTACACAATCCAAAAATGACATGATTAAAAACAAAAATACTTTCAATGTAGTTTACATCAATAATCTGGCACTGGTATTAGAGGAACAGTCAATATGACTAACCTGCTGAGTCTGATTTTGCTGAGTTCTTCTTTGGTGGTGATATTGGTGGGCTTGTCTCTATTGGAAGCCGCACCCCTGGGTCTTTGACTGACGACAGACTTATTATCACTGTCGGAGTCACTCCCCGAGCGGTTGCTCTCCGAAGACCTCCCCCTGCCTGACCTGGCTGATTTACCGTCGTCCGAGTCCGATCCTGAATCGTCCGAGTAGATATCGGACGCTTTCAGTTTTACACTCTGTTTGTTCGATATACCGTCACCGTCCTGTAATACAACATTACACGATGAACTCAGTTCTCACAACGTCAATATCATTAAAGGTCTACTTTAGTTTATTATGAAATATACCGGAGGGAAAAATGCATACCTTCTCTGCCCTCTTCTGCCTTTCTTCTTCTTTTCTCATTTGATTGTCCAAATCTCTTCTCTGTTTTCCTTCTCTGCGGGCCTTGAGAGCGGCCATGGCGTTCACTCGCTTGTCGTCGACGGTTCTCTTACGCTCTTTCGGTCTTTCCTTAGCGTCCGATTCACCTGAATCGAGTTAAAAAATGATATCGATTGCTGATTACATGTGATGGGAAATTAGCACAGCAGGGTTATATACTAATTCATCGAAAGCCACTTATTTAAAAGCTGCATACCACAAGACATTTGGATGGGACTATCAGAATGTGCGTGTTATGTTATAGAAACAAACAATAAAAACCTTTCAATGTGTATTTTTTCATCAGCAATATTTATGTTCTACACACGGCAGCAGATCTATTGGTCTATCTTGATATTTACAAAAATCAATTCAAAAAATGGGCAAATCAATTAGCATCCACCATTTTTGTTATTCTCTAAGCAATTATCTAATCAATGTAAACCAAATGAGCGAAAGCCACTGACTCTTCATGCGGCAATGGATTGGTAATTTATCCATCGAGATCAAGTTTAAAATTAAAATTCTTACGGTCCTATTGCGGAAATGGGAAGATGATAGAGAACGTTTTCAATTTGTTAATCGATACTTCAAAGCGATAAATGGAATGGTGATAATAGGCTTGACAATAAATTAAAATGTAGGTTTTATGGACGCATGTTAAAATTAATCAATGAGGATGCACATTAAGAAAAAATACAGGTTTGCACTTAGACCAATGAAAGAAAAACCTTAGTAATAATAAAGCCCATCAGCTTTCTGTACACTCTAATTTTCAAAGAGTCTAATCGTAATAAATAGACTAACCTGTATTTTTGATTTACAAAAAGGACCATACATTCAATAAATTATATAATGTGGTGCTATTTATACATCCAGTGATCCCTTGTTATTAATGAAAGTTCAGTTTTTGAAGATCTTCTTCAAACAAATGAATTATTAAGCCGTGTCTGCTAATTAACAGAATACCAAGGCGTAATCGTTGAGCATTTCTTTATAGTTCAAAGTAACAGGCATACCGTTTCCCGTATGAACAATATAGCAATTTGATAGGACCTTATCCAAGGATAAAAGATTCACAAATAACAAGGGATATTTATAATGGATATTAGTAGATGTATTACATAGATCAAAGCTATAGAAAAAATATATATAAATATTTTTTTACTGAAAACCCATATTGCATAATAAACGAGTCGTTAAATTTTGCAAAAATGTACCAAGTCACACAACAACACTGTAAACTCGACCGTCGGAGCAATTTTCAAATTAAAACCTGCAATATGTTAATCTCGAGGAAAATTTAATCAATTTAATTATCTATCGGATTGAGGTAAAAAAATCACGCGACATCACAAGTGATAAAGAAATATAGCAGTATTCTTTTCGTATTGTCTTTAGTGTCATTGCGCATGGCATATTTTTGAAGAACACGAAATTCCAGAAAAAATACCATAACAAAAAGGGTGCACAAATGAACACGGCAACTGAAAAGAAAGAAAGAGAAATAAAAGATGGCGAAAATGTGACAGCCGTGTTTGACGTTGTGTAGGGTATATTGCATTACCGGTCGAATCGTCTAAGTCCCTTTGCACGGCCGACATGTATCCGTGTTGCTTATGATCGGCGACGCCCGATTTAGAATCTCGGCTGTCTTTAGAAGACATGTCGCCTTTGCCTAAAATTTAACAACCACACAAAATTGACCCACAAACAAGAGTACACTGTACACACAAACAAAGCCGGAAAACACCGCGACTGTGAGGGGTGAAGTATATGTACAAATCTCTCGGATGTCAATTACGTAAGAGCTAGTGTAACTTGCAACAAAAAAATTCAAGCGTGAGAGACGTGTGAGGAGATCAGAGCGGAGACAAATAAATAAAACAAGTGAAGTCTACTGTCGGAAAACGGGAGTGATACTTCTATCATTTTTACCAAGATCGCATCCGTTTACTTTTAGACACCGATATCTAGCATACACACGTACCATGCTTCAATTTTCTATTCAAGTCATAATTATTATCGTCACTAACACTAAGAGAGATGATTTGCATTAACCCTCAATGCGTACAGTTGTCAGTTGCCAATCAAAGAACACGGTAGAAATAGCCTTATTATATTTTGCCACAATGGGGCACTCGATGTTTTACTTCATAATGAGGCTAATCTACGCAGATAACACACCGTTTGATTTGTCACATGTTTTACATTGACAAATTCAAAATTTGTTTTAAAAACTATCTTTCATAACATGAAAGACTGAGTCAAGGCAAAAAAAAACTATTGAAAGATTCAAACTGCAGATGTTATCTATCCTTCAATGGCAAAACGCGTGGTGTATAATTTTCTTTTTATAAAAAGCAGTGAATCAAGGCCCGCAAGTAAAAAGATCACTCACTTCCGCTTCGGGGATCCGAGTCATGCGAGTGCGAAGACTGCTGATGATGTTGACCAGAAGAGTGCCGTTCCGACTCTCTGGGTGACGATATAGTGCTGGCTGCGTGAGTCTGCGAAGGAGCCTCAGACGGCTTGGACGAGGAGACGGGCGTCTGCGAAGGCGAAGGCTCGGACTGGTTCGAAGATCCCTTGCCGCGATCTCTCGAGGGCTGAGACTCCCCGCCTTTCTTGCGGCGGGCCAGGCGGAGCTTTCTTTCAATTTCCCATCTGTCGAGTGGTTACGTGGGTCAAACTACTGTTGCAAGCATATCATGGAATAGAAATATTCAGATTCAAATATGTTAAGAGTTTACAGACCGAGTTTTACAAAATATTTCAGCTCCTTCCTAGCTCTCGAAGCTCAGAAATATTATTATATTGATCATGTTACTACTTTTGGTAGACTACTTTAGAAATGATCATTATTTATAATCCCAGCAAGACAACAGAACTGTTTCGGGTCTGAAACGGTGTCGGTTAGGCTTCCTCTTTAACTCTATTGATCTTTGACATCATTACGAGGAAGCGTATTTGAATAATAACAGTTATCTCCAATTTATAGCTATACTGACGATGCAGTCATATTGGGCATTCATTATTATAATTCAAAACAAATCAGTCGCCCAACATCATAATGATGACTTATTCAAAATATACGCAAACATATATATTAATTAATGATAGAGTTACCTGGTTTTCATGAGTTCTCTTCTTTCGATTCTCTTGAAAATTTCTTGTTCTCTTTCTTTTTCTGACAAGCCGGCAAGTCTAGACCTGTCTTCGCTGTCGCCCATCAGGTTTTCATCATATCTGTAGACATGGATTCATCATTTAAAATAGGATACTTATATGAAGAGAGAGATGGACTGTCTCAGATGGATTGTATGAGATTTTATACTACTGCGAAGTCTAATCTTAAAGACGACGAGCCCTGTAATCTCAGTGTTTAATATGAGCACGAACAATCGAGTATCGCAGTTTCGAAAGCTGCGATCGTAAAATGTGTAAACTAAGAGAAAATGAAAGATGATTATTTGGATGAATGAAATATTGTTGATCGTGCTGAATAAATAATAAAGTTCTCACTGCCGTCTTACAAATAAAACGTGGTGAGGAATAATCTTTGCAATAATATTGCAATGCCATAAATGACTTTCTTATTCAACAGTTTTCAAATTAAGTTCTGTATTCTAGCGAAAGAAGTTTACTTTGCGAGCAAGTGTTGCCAGTTCAGTACGAAACTTAATTGAATTACTGCTAAACAAAGTGAAGTCATGGATAAAAAAAAGACATTTAGTAAAGATTAATTGATTTTCAATATGTCAGTGATTGAAGATAAGACACAATATTTTACCCGTCATTAAATTCAGAATCATCCGTATCGAATCCGCTGCTTTCTGATAGACTGCCAGCCGACCGCCTCCTGTTGGGAGACGCTTTCTTCTTCTTGTCATCTTCATCTGACGAGTTAGATGACACTTCACCTGAACAAAAGATGAATTCTTAAGTCGTTGTAGCAAAACGCTAAGCTCAATAAAATGACTCAATTAAAATTGTCAGTTACCTTCTTCAGGCTCTGAATTTGTCTCCTTTTCTTTGAAGTTTTTGGAAGATTTTTGACCGCTGGAGCCTGTGCTGTCGGTTGATTTCTTTCTAGGAATTTTGTTGGATTTTGTTGCACCTGTAATAATGTCATTATTATACATTCCAGTAAGATTTTTATAACACATATTAGCATAAACGGCTAACATTTAAAAATTGTGAATTAGATGGTGTAAAAAATATCACAAAAGCTGGACGCTTATAGATCAATAAAAAAATTACTGCATTGCAACAATTTGGTATTCTAATTGAAGTATAGTAAGGACTTCGCCCTTGCTTTAATATTTAGTTTCCATAGAAAATAATTATTACATGTATTTGAGAAACCACAAAACTTTCAGATACAAAAAAAACCTCAGTTTGCAATAAGAGTAAAAGCATTGTGTATCAGTTGCGAGGCAGCTTAATATTTCTTTTATACGGTTCAAGATTAAGATACTGATAGGCTTTGTACAAATATTGTTGAAAGCTATTCCTATATGACACCAACGTGAACAAAAAGGAGTTCTACCAAATTAACGCTTACCAAAAGTTACAAGATGTTATATTTTTGTCAGAACAAATTGCAATTTTTGCACTACAACTTTATGGGATCGTGGGATAAGTGAGATTTCTGTGAAAAGAAAATTTTAGGTTTTAGGTAAGTCAGTTCACGAAAATATAGTATTGCGAGTCACTTACCACTCTCATTGTTGCTTTCAACGTGATCAGAATGGCTATTAGAAACCGTTGAACCTTTCCGAACAGGCCGCTTCCCTTTCTTGGGAGGGCCCTTGTCCTCCGATCGCTTATCATCTTCATCATCGTCGTCATGGTTATCACTGCCCGAACTGCTGTCGGATCCACTCCGCTGCCTGTCCGCTTCTGATCCTGACGAGACACTCCGTCGTGAAGGTTTTTTAGCAGCCGGTTTTGATTTTTTATTTTTGTCAGTCGGAGAGCGCCCCCAGTCTGAATCGCTGTCGGATCCTGAAGAATCGTCCGCTCGCCGATTCTGAGCCGGTGAACTTTCATTACTGCTCTTCTTCTTTTTTTTTTTGGCGAGGTTCAAAAATTGCTGTAATAGATAAGTGAGAATGCATTATTGTGACATCTTCTTAACATGGTTTACATCAAAAGCATTATTTATTGCTAGATAATTTTACAGACAGCTGCTAAAAAGCTGATCCCCATAGCCAACATGTAAAGAATATATATTCTCAACATTTTGAGTATGTAATTCACTGTTGTTTGGATCCACAAAGTTGTCATGATTCGCCAAAACGTTGAGAATATGTGGATGCAAGCGAAATGGAAACTGAAACTTCATTTCGGCACAAGTCTCTATCTATTCGCGTTGCACTTGGAAGAATTCATATTTAGGAATACGACTAGCACCACCGGCATAATATCCAATATGTTTGGAATATTTCTGACATAACTCAGGGACAACTGCAATCTTTAGGCATGATTAAAAATTAAAAATAATAATACCGACTCTGTAGCCATGTTGGCTTACACGTCAAACAGATGCATATATTTTTTAAGGATTTCACCAAAAACTATAAATCATAAATTATGAGATACGGCAATTTCTATTATGAATGTAAATTTTTTCACTCAAAATTCTCGAGTTTTTCGGGGCTGGGAAAGCTTTAAAATAAGAATAAAATAAAAAATGCTCGATAAGACACCTTTTAAGAGGAAAATCGAGTAATATTGCTTCCTGTCAAATTCTCTGAATTAAATTGAATGTATCCTAGACTGTGAATTAACAAAGAGCCTTTTTACACTTTTAATATGTGGCGATGCATCATGATTTAGTATAATGTATCATTTGTTGAGGACGGATGTGAAAATGAAATTGAATGATTCATACACTTTCATTTGTTTCCTTTTTGTTTTTACATAACCTGAAAATCATGTTTGGCAACGTTTCAAAAATAGAATCGCAGTTGCTCGAAAACAACAACAATTTGTAGAATGCCAAGCAATAATAGATGTTCTAATTTCAAACATTCAACACACCGAAACGATGCCGTTTTCTCACAACTATGAAGATGATACTAATTTTAGCGGTAAATAAACAGCGAATCAGTTGAAGGAAATAATATTGAGCTTGGAAATATTTAACAGAATTTATTAAAAAATAATTGGGCTTGTTAAATAATGGCATATGATACGGGATAACTGTGTATTACGTCGGGAAAATAACTAGATACGTCCATGACACAACGTTCTAACCTTCGTGAAGAAAACATGGCGAATAATTAGATTTACTTACCGCGTCTAAATCTGAGCACTCGCTGCTGGAGTCCAGGTCAACCAGTGTCTTTCTCTTCGCCATTGCGACGCTGATAATATTAATACACTATAGCTGAAAAGAAGTGATAAGTAAGAATAGAAGCACTCAACAATCTATAGCAAAATTTTACTGCTCCGATGCTTGCCCTACGTCGCTTTATTTTCTCTATGATGTCGATGCCATCGACCATAGATAGCTCAACTATAAATAATACTAAAGATCAAATAAAGATGATCCGTATTACATTCATGCTATACCATAATCTATTTTATCTTTATTTTGGAAGAGGGAACTTTTATAGAAGTTATAAAATCCTCGAACGCTCACGATTCAATGGTGACATACAGGTACGTAATGAAAAGCTAATGATGTTTTCAACATAAAAATGTTTTATTTAACCCCGATGATAGATTCGTCTTTTTCGCCATATTTTTTCCAATAAATTATTATTTACACAGGTGCTCTCAACGAGTCATTTCACATTTGTAATTCAAAAAATTACGCCATTTCTCAAATAAACGTAGATATCATAAGCTTCACATTGATTAATAAAATATGTATGTTTCTTCTTTTGAATATTACTAGTATTTATTAAAAAAATATATATTGAAATCAAAAAATATATTATAATATTCAAAAAATGCTTGGAAAAATAATTAATTCGAATAAATAATTTTAAATATTTTTTCTATATAAATATAAAAGATTTGTTAAATTTAATAATAAAAACAAGAGTATTAAAATAAAAAAATATATAAATATATCAGGCTGCTTATTTTGATGACTGAATATCGTATATTAGTCTTCATCAATTTCAAAACGAGAGTTTTGTTTTGACAGCTGTCATGAAGTTATAAATAGAGAAGTATCTACTAGCAACGTAGAAATAAATATATACCGTAAAATGGACGTGACAAGAAAACTATCGCTGAGAAGAGTTGAAATATCACTCAATAATTTTAACGATATCGCAATACCCCATCATATTGACTTGCTAAAAAAACACAAGGCCAATATACTGAAGGTAAATATTTCTTTGTCTTATGTTGAAAATAATCTCGTGTCGTCGATATTTACACTATCACGTCTCATTTGATGTAGATATGCGCACTATTTTTCATTTAGATATCACGCTGATTCGGTTTTTTTAAACTCTTCTTATTTAAAATAAGAAAACCCTTTCATAGTGATTTTATTTTTAAAATGAGAATTATTATACTAGATCCAGATTTCGTTTCCGCTCAGTTTTAACTAAATTTTAAAAGCACAGATGACAATTAAAGATATTATCATATTAGGATCCTAAAATTCCAAAAACTGTGCTTTCAAATTTGACGTTATACAATAATTTGACGTTATACAATATATATTAAGCAACGCTGAGATACAAACCATCTCCATCACGGTCATCCAGCAAAATATAGATAATATTTTTTTTACCATAAACAAGCTTTTTGGTGTGTATATCTCATTAAAAATAATTTTAACCAATTGCATCAGACCAGCATGCAGCGTTTGTTTTTTTCTTCAATACAAAAGTACCAAATATATAATAGTAATCCCCTAGATCGGTGGCTCAAAAGAATTGGACGTTTCAGCCTACATGGCTGCCATGTCAATATTGTCAGTATTGCCAGTACGAAAAAAATGCAGAATTACTTTGTGAATTATTAATATTAAAAATTATAATCGGTCAGTAAAAGGAGCGGGAAAAATAAAAAAAATATTCTGAAATAAATTATTTTCGTATGATTGTTTTCGGCTACTAATTTTTTGCTCAGTATCTAATTTGATTAACGGTAACCTAAACTAATCTTACCCAAACTTGACCTAGTGTAATATTTAAAATAACTTTGTTTATTCCACATATTATGTGATGAATTATGGCATGTTTCACCTCTTTCAGAGGCACATTCCAACTTCCGCGCGCACTTGGTTATTGGTTCTATCGAATTAGCTCACCGCTTCCTATTTTATTTGGTAGATTGTGATTGTGAATGTGTGATTGACTTTTCCTACATATATTTATTTTTTACAGTTCCAAAGCACTGGTGATTTAGACCGAATCAAAAATGAACAAATTAACGCAACGAGAATAGTAATCCAACTGAAGCATCTCTTGGAAGAAATGGAGGTCCTCAGGCAGCAGGTTGTGGAGAAAGACGTTCAAAAATTCGACAAGCTGACGGAAAAATCTAGAAAATTCACCATGAAAGCTATTAAAGAATACATAGGTATAAAAGATTATTGTTTAATTGAGTAAAAATTATTATTATTTCACAGTATTGCTGGTTTTGTTTGATCATTGTAGACATCTTCTACCCACAGATTTTATTATGCATTTATTTCATTATTGTCGTTTCCAAATTAGTCCAGAGCAGAAACGTAACTTGGCGGCATGGGAGTGGTATGCACTTATCCCATGCTGCACTGACAAAAAAAATGCTGGCAACATTTGCCCTTCTCAATATTTTTATAATTTAATAACTGGACTGTGAACTCGATTGAGTTTATTCATATTTATTGATATTTTTCAGCGAAAATGCTTGCTGTATTTTAATTGAATGGTCATTTACTTGGTAGACACCATTATGACACGGTGTAAAACTGGTGATAGTTCTGACAACGGCGTAAGCCAAAATAGCTATCAATTATACTTCACATAACTTTTTTAGAACTACAATACGTAGCTATTTTATCACCATGCTTCTTATTATTAAGTTGGTTAATCTCCCTTCTTTCACAAAGAGAAAAGATAGTGAAGATGTATTTTCAATTAAAACTGTCTACTAGAATTCAACCGTAGCAGCACTGTGACCGAACCCAATGACATTGATTATTCGGCTAAAGGCCGGGCTAATAATTCACACATTATTTTATTGCAGATATGCCCAGTTACTCTGACAATTCCATGTCACCGAGCATTTCGAGTGGATATTCATCAACTGCTACATCTTTATCGCAAGACCAGGACTCTCAGCACCGTAAGCCAAATGCTACCCAGTTTGGAAGCCAGCAGTCGTTAACGTTACACGTAGACGCCGACTTTATAACGCAGGAACAACTCATGCAGAAAGAATCGTGCCTCAGAAGTTACGAAAAATTACAAGACGAGGTGCAGGAGCTGCACGAGCTGTTTGTCAAGTTTCAAGAGTTGATAGAGACGCAAAAGGAGAGCGTCGATCTGGTCGAGGAAAATATTGAAACCACCGCTGTGAACGTCGAACAGGGTACTAATATTCTAGCTAAAACTGAAAAGCACAGGATCGTCTGGTATCCTATCGCCGGCGCTTTTATCGGGTGCTGCATCGCGGGCCCCGTCGGTCTGGTAGCCGGCTTAAAGGTAGGCAGCTTGGCCATTCTCAGCGGCACGGCATTAGGATTTACGGGCGGTCGATACTTGAAGAAAAAGAAAGAAGAATCTTACGAGATGACTACCACTGCAGTACCTACGCTCGAAAAGTCGACCTGTGATAAAAAAGATGATTGATGACCTAGTGTTGTGTTCCGATTATGACTACATACCCCTATAATAGTCAGTTTGGATAATGTTTATATATTTGAAATTTATATGTATATAATTTACTGATTGAGTAGGCATTTACTTGGTAGAACTCTATTATAATACGGTAAGAAAAATAACAATGTATTTTAATTCTACAGAAATTATTTTATATATTTGTTGATAGCTATTTCGGCTTACGCCCTCGTCAGAACTATGTTTTAAATGTGCATTAGATCATATATATATATATATATACCGTTTATTACTACCATATAAAATTAAGATGGTGGGACAGTGAAGAAGATGTATTGTGTCCCCTGTCTAAGCAAGCTATATATACTTGTTCTAATGCACGTTTAAAACATAGTTCTGACGAGGGCTTAAGCTGAAATAGCTATCAACAAATATACAAAAGAATTTCTGTAGAAAATACATTGTTATTTTTCTTATCGTAAATTATTTACAATAATAGTTAATAAATTAGTTATGAACATCATTCAAATTAATGTGCTGCATTGTTTGAAAATTATCAAGGGAATAATGAGCAAGGGGCTTATAAAAATACATATGGTAAATCCGATTCTTTTTTTGCATGGTTACGAAATAACACGGTTTTAAAAAAAGTACTGATTATTTTTAAATAATAAATAAATTCGATTTAACGAGTTCAAAGATTTCATATTTTCAGTTGATTTTAAGTACTGAAACCTATCTACCATGTAAAAACATAAGGTGCCCATAAAAATGGGCACCGTATCCTTTTTTACATGGTTTTTTTGCACGGGAGTCTTTGGAAAGAAGCCCCCCTGCAAAAAGTGGATCGGGTGTATCAACATTTGCAGCGCTTAATTTCTTGCTGTATGTTTATAGATTCATGACATATTTTGTACACAATATGTTTGCTGGATTTCAAATGCCAAAAGTAAGCTACTATCTATGAAAAACATGTCAAAAATAACTGACTATTATAACCTAGCAAAAGTAAACAAAACTGGCAGATATTTGCTGTGAAATGATTGAAAAATGAGTGTATTGTTGATTGCATTAAATGTTTATAGTAATAAAATATATAATTTATAAATATACACTGCTGTGTTGTGGATAAGAACAGCTGATAGTAATCGCACTCGTGTGAATGGCCTTAGTCTCATATCTTAACTGAAATTTTATACAATTTTATATTCCCAAAATACATCCTATTCTTTCATTGTATTTCTTTGAGTTTTTTTCCCCTCAATATTTAATTGCTTAAAAAACTTGTTAACCTTACGACAGTAGTACTATTAAACAATCTAAGCACTGTAGAACTCTAAAATGATAATGACATGAATAATAGTGTGGTAATTTTTAGTCAATTTGATTAATTCAAAGTGTGACCTTGATTGCTTGCAATCAATGCTTGTTTACGGAATGACAATTTGAATCATATGGTAAAACAATATAAAAGTGTATAAGGTGACTTGTCACTGTCAAAATTAATTGATGTTGCCATAATTGGATCGAAACTGTTTTCAAATTGGGATATGTCAAAAAAACAATTTCAGAAATAAATGAATGGTATGGAAAATAGATTTAAAATAAACATAGACACAAATTGGATATTTATTTATATGTATTACATTTTAATTGACAAGGTTCCACTTTATTTGTATCATATATGGTATAATTGATCTGATTATAGTTTTATTTTATATTTAGTTTAGAATATATTACCTGACCTGTATATTTTGACGCAATTTACTCATTTTAAATGGTGAGATAGACAATTATTATATATATATTTAATTTTTATTTTAAACTTTTGAAATAGTCATCTGTCAATTGAAAAAAATGTTTTGAATTTATTGGTTGATCAATTAGTTATTTCAATAATGGAATGGTAATGCAGTAGAAACCTGATTAACTTGATAATTATTGTATAGTTGTTTGTCTTGCATGTTTATCGCTGCATAACAGTGGTGGCCAAAACTTACTTCATACAATCTCCTTTTTTTAATGTAAACCTTACGCTATACCCAAATGAATGCAACATATTTATTTCTTCTGTTGAGATGCTTCATAAGAAATCCATTTGCTTTTGTAGTGAAATAGTTTAATTTTACTTAAAAAATCGTAATCAAAATCATTGACATGACTAATTAAAAAAAAAATTCACCAACCACTGAGGGAAGTAAGGTAGTTTTTACTGACTTCAAGACTTGATATTTCTTTAAATTATCATACTCAACATAGGCAGCTATTGTGTTATAAAATACCCTTCAATTAATCAAATTATTTATGTATATTTGGTTTATATAATATGTTATGTTTTATCTATAAATTAAGATTAGCGTATAAAAATTATACCGTGACTAGAATATATTATCGTAGGTTATTAAAGATTGTTTTGAAAGATTAAGATTACAATGTTTCCTAGATTACAAGACGCAACCTTATTTTTCGATAGCAATAATAAAAACTTTGAGAAAACCATTTTATAACAAATGAATTCATACCATGAATGAAAAGGAATGAAGTTAAAATACTTCTATAATATGATCTAAATAATCTGAATCTAGTCATTCTTGACTGCACCTTTCTATAGATTACCTGTTTCTGTCCCATCAACGACATAAGTAATGTAGTTTTCGAGAAGCTGACATCATTTTTACTAATACGGTGAGAAAAATAACAATGTATTTTAATTCTGCCCTCATCAGAACTATGTTTTAAACGTGCATTAGATCATATATATATATATGTATACCGTTTAGACAGGGTACACGATACATCTTCTTCTCTGTTCCACCATCTTAATTTTATATGGTCATAATCAGTTATTGAATATTATTACCATATAAAATTATAAAATTTATATACATGTAGATATAAATAAATATATATTATAAAATATATATATTTCTACCATGTGTACCCTGTCTAAACGGTATATATACATTATCTAATGAACGTTTAAAACATAGTTCTGATGAGGGCGTAAGCCGAAATAGCTATCAAAAAATATATAAAATAATTTCTAAAGAATTAAAATACAATGTTATTTTTCTCACCGTATTATAATGGAGTTCTACCAAGTAAATGCCAACTCAATCAAAAACATTTTTACTATTTCTACTTCCAGCAAGCGCTAGCCAATATTGCTTATATTACGCACCTTTAATTCAGAGAAATTTTAATAGCATCAAATTCATCTATCTTTCAATTGAGAAAATAGGGTATGTACCAGGGCTGTGGAGTCGGTAGAAAAAAGTCCGAATCCGACTCCAGCATTTATCAAACCACGACTCCGACTCCGATTCCACAGCCCTGGTATATACTAGCTGTCGGAAGATTCACAAACAGAAGAACAGCTTTTTTTTATTTACCAAACCAAATCACAAAGCTAATAATAAGATATGTTAAGTTACCTGACTGCAGCCATATCTCATGTTAAAATTGATTTTTTATTATTGAAATAGTTGTATAAAAACTTTCTACTACTATAGTGAGCAATTAATTTAACTGTCTGTATAGTGTTGCCATCTCAACGACTTTAATGGCTACTGGCCTGTTCTATTCGACACCTTACTTTGAAAAGGTTTTAACCGCTCTTGACACTGTTTTGAGATATAAGCGTTTGAAGTTTCGATTGATTAAAATTCACTTGTAATAATGAGCATGTAAAAATGTTTCGAATTACTTAGTTTTAAGCATATTTTTTCACAACTCTTGCTGAGAAATAATGATCTTAAAGATCTTATGATGGAAATAATGATGACAATCTAAGAACTTTGTCAAATAAATTTAGTAAAAAAAGTGTGCACATGCAGTGCAACTCCGTTATTCAACCATAGATAATTTTTAAAATCATATATATGATAGAATGCGATAAATACAAGGTTTTCCGACCATTTTTGGTCATTTTAGGCAAAAATGATAATTAGAACCATTTCAAAGTAAGGTAATGAATTATCAATTTATGGACTTGTTTTCAAAGGTTTGGATATCTGTGCTGTCATAATTCCCTTCCAATCATTCAATCCTATAAACGGGGTTTAGAATGATCAATTAGTCCAAACCTAACCACTCTAGTCACGCTATCTTGTTCACTTTAAAATCGTTTGTTGAGATACGTTTCACAAGGCGCCCATTTGCTACTATCTAGTAAAGAAATATTTCATTTGAATCCTATCCCGGGTTTGTACTTTTTAACAACCAATATGGGAAAATGATTTGTATATCAAATAGTGATTAGATTATTTTTTAGGTTTTAACTGTCAATTCTCAATGGAATGGCATTGTATAATATTTAAATAAATCAAACACATTTGTGTACTGCTAACTACTTCATGTACTACTCTACTTGCATCTATTTTGTAAAGATCAGGACTGGTTTCACTCATCACCAGCATATTCACTAGATAGGGATGCTACTGTAAATTGCTTACACATGATATCCAAGTAGACATTTATAATATACTAGAATTCGAACCCGGCTTCGCTCGGACCAGTTTGGGGTTATGTTCAGCTCGGCGCGTAAATTCAGACGGGCCAAGTTGGAACAACTTTTTTCAAAATTCAAAAGTCTAGGTCAATTAAAATGGAATTAAAATGAACATTTCAGACTGGCATTGATATTTCACAGCCCCTTTCATATATTGACAGCCCCATTCTCGCCCATTAAAATGTCCAAATTCAAGGAAAAAATCTAATTTGCTGTCAAAGCAATGTCAAATAATACCTTCACGTAAATAAAAACATTATTATATTAATAAAAGCCGGGAAAAGTTCAGTAGAAGACTAATTTATTACATTTTGACTAAATGTCTTCGCCGATAAAAAAAATCAAACATATTTTCTTTCATATTCGTTTTTATGGCAACTTAATGACCAACAATGCAAAAGGGAATTACAGACCCACAGACATATTTACATACGCCGTTTCGGTTTTATATATGTACTACTCGATACTCGAGTAATTGGAGTCTCTACACACACATTGATAACGAAACAAATTTACCGTCGAAACTTTCGCGAGCGAAATCAATTCGTTTGTTTGAACTTGCAACAACAATGCAAAAGGGAATTACAGACATACATCCCCCGTTTCGGTTTTATATATATGATACGGACAAAATTGCTCAATATTGAAATGGTTATTATTCAGTACAAAAAAATGTTGTCTTAACTAAGTATAAAGATTTCGCTGATAAATCCTTTGAAGTATATACTATTAATTAGTAAATTGCTTATTTTTACCAACTGAAAACACAAAGCACATTATCTCCTCATGTAGTGTTGAAACAGAAGTCATATTTTTTAAGTATTAGGATAACAGAAGATTACTTTTTGATCGCCCATTTTTTCTACTACACACGCTTTTTCAGGTATAACAGCGTAGAAAGTGATTTGTGTTTAAATTCATAAGTATAAGAAAATTGAGTGCAGACAATTCACCGCACAAACCAAATGGTTTTGAAAGTGATTTTCAAAACACTCGCTTCCCATATTAATTAGTGTACTATTTTGACCGACATTTATTGTTTTACGGTACCACATATTTATGTATGAATATATCAACAGCAATGAATCTATACATATGTTATTGATAATGCTTCATTGTAAGCAACCATTTCCTATTAAAAGCCTAACGTTTTTCACTAGTCATGACCGGACATAGTTTTAATATATATAAAAAAACTATATATTGATATCAATACTTCTATAATATATAACTACACTCTATAATATACTTCTTACAATAATATTGTCAAAATTACATATCATAATATATAATATTATACAATTTATTCAAATATATATTATCAATCGATAATGCTTCCTATTTATAAATATTGTAAAATAACTGATTTTAATTTAAAATTAAATTTGATATTCCAGTCTGACGATGCCTTTTCAAAAAGACGAAACACGTGCTATTTTTTTTGTAACACAATACGCAGACTTCCTAATATATCAAATTTAATTTAGTGGTGTTCAAAAATAGGAGTAGAATTTTGAAAAACATTTTTTCATTTGATAATTGATGGATGACTTTATTGTATTCACAACAGTGACTGTATGCCAGTGATGCACAACCTGCCGCACACGGGGCGCATGCGGCCCGAAATGACATTTGTTGCTGCCCAATATGACAATTATCAATTAATTTTCAGAACTTTTCACGGATGATGGAAGAACAATATAAAATTTAATATTTTTACCACTGCGGCCCACAAACAATCCGAAAACTGATAACCTGGCCCTTCTGCCAAAAAGGTTGTGCATCACTGCTGTATACAATACAATTATTACTATTATAAAATAAAAATACCACAAAATAACTGATGCATCAATAAAAATAATAATTTGAATTCAGCAGCTATCGGTGTCACTGTTTTGAAATGTTTTAAATTTTATATCCAAATTAGATGTAGTCATTTTGTATTTTTTTTTAAATTTTTCGAACGCTCATAAAAAAAAATGTGATCGATTTGCCTGTTTCGAATTTGATGAGCAATGCTTGAAAGTAATAATATTTCAAATGTAATTTATATTATGTGACGTTTTGATGGTTTTTTATACATTTTATGGAAAATTTTATAACAAATAAATAGTCTCTCAAAAAATACAGTTTTTTATTCAACAGATATTGCTTCCA
Organism: Himalopsyche kuldschensis; assembly: GCA_028554975.1. Taxonomy (NCBI): domain Eukaryota; kingdom Metazoa; phylum Arthropoda; class Insecta; order Trichoptera; family Rhyacophilidae; genus Himalopsyche; species Himalopsyche kuldschensis. The sequence continues at coordinate 851,408 of JAHFWI010000028.1, forward strand.
CTTTGATGGTGTGTATGGTCTATTGTTGAGGAAGATGGAGTGGAAATTTTATTTTAAAAAAAGAACAAAAATAATTATTCAATGAATTATAGTTTTCTTAAAGTCAAGTAGTGTTGTTTTAAAAATTATTGTACTTATTAATAGTTCCGAAACTGCTTCTACTGGTTTTACATGTAGTTTGGGATAATATAATTATGAACTGGGCTTGAAATGCAAAAAAATGTAATCTGGAATGAAAGATGAAAAAATCGACATAGTTTTTTGTGTTGGCAATAATATTGCCCGGTCCGCGGTGCAGTGGTCAACGTCGTTGGTTACTGTGTCGGTACACCCGTTACGAGCAGATTTTTTAAGTCGATAAATCGATTCTGCTCAGAGCCAACGGGTGTTTGTGTTGTTAAAAATCGCTTCCTACCTTTCCGATCCCAAAGAGCGACAGCGATTAGCTAACCACTAGTCCTGTCTTAGTCCTCGTATTCTTTCCATCCCTACTCTCTTCGAAAAAGGGAGGCTGAGCAACTGAGTAACAAGTCCATATGCTCCAAGTGGACTTACAAGACGGGTGCTTCTACTACCTACTACATACTACTATCTGCGGATTTAGCTAACTCTCTTCGACTCTTTTCTTTCTTTTTTTAACAAAGCCTGCTCCTTCAAAAGAAGCCATTGACACCTAATGGAGCTTATCTCAATATAAGTAAATATTTTCATGAAAACTACATTTGCTACTCAGTGGCTCAACGTCTTTTCTTGTGGGTAGGGATATACATAATGTGACCATTTATTTTTGTCCTCAAAACGTGTCATCTACCAATTTTTACGTAATAGTATGTATATTCGAGAAAACACGTATTTTTTCAGTTAGTTTTTATGTATTAATAAAAAGAAAAGGAATGTTGATAAAGAAAATAACAGGAATAAATAATATAAATATGAAAAAAAATTATGTAATATATTTTTCCGATGAACAAATTTAAAAAGTATAACTGGGTTTGCTTTTAAATAAGAATAGAATTCTTGGCAGGATTTTTAAAAAAATATTTTAACTAACAACATTGCTTTAAGTACTCCGACTTGTAGATTGTGTTTTTTCTGTCGTCCACAACTTATTCATATGTGAAAAGACTCTTTCTTCGGGTGCATTTGTTCCGGGCAAGCATAAAATGTATTCAATGATTACTCTAAAGTTTTTATGGCTCAAATTATTATTATTACGAAAGTCGATTTTTTGCACTTTTTTTAAAATTGTTACCGTGTTTTGCCCTCTTTTTGAAAACGGGACATTTCGACGTCCCGAAGCTGTACTTGGGGACAACGGGACAGGCTACCTAAAAACGGGACGTATGGTCACTTTAGATATACATAATAATAAAGCTAGGACATGACTAAAGGCTAGCTCATCGATCTCGTAATAAATCGTTTTTAGGATCACCACCCATGTCTTTGGACAGAAATCAATTTTGTGAAACTGCCCTGTACTGAGACAAGAACCCGTTCGCACCACAAACGAAGCTAACAACGCACTTGACCACGGATCTGGCTTAATCATTACCATACCATTATCAACAGTCAATATTCAATTATTTATTGCTAGAGAAAAATGCTTATAAGTCTCATTACTCGAGGATCTTCTTTCCTGGCTAAAAAAACTAATTCAATGAATATTTTGCGTTATTATTATCTATTGAATAGCTTACATTTTTTATGTCACTGTTTTATTTATGACAATACAGATACGATTTTTCTACGCATGTGGCCGAGCTCGTTGGTTTATTTATTTAGTATTAAATCAAACAATATACCGACATGGATATATAAAATGGCGTTTAATTTTCCATTGACAGACGGTGTCGATAGCATAAATAACTATTAGAATTACGTTAATCGATTTCTAATCAAACTTCGTGTCCATATTATAAAAAAAACTCTGCTTCAATTTTGTTCATAATAAAAATGAAATAAAAGCATTGTAGTATAAGGTAGTGTGTAAACATTTTTGTTTAAAGGTGGGCTAGATAATAAATCTCGATTTAATAAAAAGGCCCGTCGGATTTAAATTCCCAGATCTTATCGACCATTTGAGAAATGCTTTTGACTATAGTTCGTTCAAACACAAATGCCACATCGACTTGTAAATATAAGTAATCAAAAGTATGTATAACTAAATTCAGGCAGTCGATATTGTCATTTTTGGAATTTTACCAGGGCTGTGGAGTCGGAAAAAAAATTGTTCGACTTCAACTCCAGCATTTACCAAAACCACGACTCCGACTCCGACTAAAAAAGTTTAATATCGTCACTTTTTTTTGCCTAATTTTCCTATTGATGTGTATTTAATTAAATATCAACCGTACCAATCCGGCCAATAGCCAAATTTGACATATTATATGCAAAAATATAAAGTTCAAACTTTTCAAAATTTCCGACTCTGAGTACGACTCCGGCTAAATCGCCGCGACGATTCCGACTCCGGCCGAAAAGCCCCGACTCCACGACTCCGACTCCGACTCCACCGCCTTGAATTTTACAAATGTCATTGTATTGATTTAATTGATAATTACTTGGTATGCGTTATGCGTCGCGAACTAACAAACGTGGATGCAAGATATTATAAAGAAATGCGGAAACGCTGAAGTAATCTCAACGGAACTTACTTTATTTAAAAATTTAAGTTTATTCAGACATGGTAAAGCTCAGGGGTGACCAGACTTTTTTGCGCGCGATCGACTTTTGTTTGAAATTATTGACGGCGATCGACCAACATTAAAAGAAGTAAATTAAAGCCTATATTAATCTAATTTCCAACCCTTGTATGACCCGGATTTAAAAAAAAAGTTTTTTGTCGACAATCGGCTAACTTTGAGATTTTAGCGTGCTGTCCCTGTCACACGACTTGTCTCGCAAGCTTCTTGGTACGGGCACCAGAGATTTGTACAGATCAGATAGGCGATCGACGCTTTGGCCAGCCCTGGTATAGCTCATCTTTTAATACATTTTAAAAATATATATTTCATTCAGAGAATCGCTCCAAATTGGCAGGGCGTATATCAAAAGACACGGGACGGGTATCGAAATGGGTCTTGTATTTCGGGCACCATTTGCTGGGCAGATTCTGTCTTTGCGATCTCGGATAAGGTCGCTAAAAAATATAGTAACGAAACTTGATATCGTTATTCAATTATTAGGTGTATCTTGATTCAATTAAAATTAATCCAGTATATCGATGGCTTAAAGAGTAATTTAGCTAACTCCACTTATGGCTGAAAATGGCTTAATAATTCCATCTTGTTGTATCATGCAATGTGCATGTCCCGTAATTTTATAACCAAAACTTATTTGAATGCATCGTAAAAACGTTTAAGGAAAATTTGATAACTCCACTATCGTTCTAAAACATACTCTGCTAATTATCCAACTCCACTATGTTATATTGTCACCTGTCATCATTGATTGTTTTTCAGCGGTGGTACAAATAAATCGTTTGAAAGTCCTATTTGAAATTTTCCCGATCGGTTTGAAAATACCAAAATAATCAGTTTTTACTATCTCCTGCACAATTGACAAAAACGGAGTTAGAAAATTTACTCTTCAAGCCATCGATATATTATATTTATCAACGGCTTTTTTTCAAAGTAATTGTGTTTTCAACGCGCGTATTATTGTGATAAAATCAATTTTCGGAACGGCAATGTTACACGAAACAGACTTTGATATCCTTTAACGCGATGGGCGCGGTCATCGGCAATATATTAACACCTGGCTATCGGGCTTCGAGTTGTGAAGCCAAAAGAGAATAAATTACATTTAATTGCATGCCTGAGTGAAAATTAAAAGTGTTAACATGATTTAATAACAGTACATAAAGGTAATCTACACCTACTTGCATAATGTATAATACCTCTACAAAAATATAGCGTAGTTTCTAAATTGAATCTATAATTCCTGATACATATTAGTGCCCTAAGTATTCCTTGTAGGGCTCTTGCTAGAGGAAAAATAAACAAGCCCACCCCTTCTATATTTATAATATGCAGTGTGTTGAACCCTGGAAACAGAGCCCATTAAGGGTGACTGAAAACTATATTGTGTGGCACTTCGATAAATGAACGTTAAATAAAAATGTCCGTCAATTAAAAACGGTTCTTTAAAATACTTTTGAAAACAGAAATTTTGTGACATTTTTATTCTCTCCTCGCCTCTTGTTCCTAACTTCATATTATTGTAAAAGAACTTCAGCTGAAGATGTTGTGCTAAGAAAAATTAATAAATCTTATATCAATTATTACTCCTGTCATCTTACCAACCTCAAGAAGAATATTACGACATGGCAATGTTTTTATCAAACAAAGTGTTTGGTCCATGTTTAAATTTTGAGTTTCGAAGATAGTTCATTTGTTTCATCGTGTTTATTTTTAAAAATGTGTGCATATTTTTATTGGCCAGTCAAACCTTAATTGCAATAAATATAAGCAGAAAAAATGGGTCAAATATTAATTTGCGTATATGTAGCTATTGAACTTGTTGAAATCTACGTTCTTTTGTTTCTGAGCTTTTACATTTTTATTCATTTATATAGTCTGGTGAACAATTACTTATATTATAATATGAACGTATTTTTGCTCAATTCTAACACAATGTGCGCCTCAATTAAGTTTTATTTGTAATAAATAATACACTATCCGATTTTTATTCGAACGTTTTTTTTTATTACGTAAACCGTAACCAAATACGACATTAAAGTACACACAACAAAATAAGTGCCCATTCTACTTGTTGGGTATTTATGTATGTCGCCTGGTAGTGTGCTTAAATTATGTGGTGTGTGGGAAATTTATTCGACGGGTTCCCGAGACCACAGGCCAGCCCATCTTCATCATCAGCCTCTAAATTAAAAACAACGCGCACTGTTTGTAGGTAACTAAGACCGGTTAAATGGGGTGACCAACTGACAGTAATCACAAAAATAAAAGTGTTTTATTTATTTAAATACAACGCTCTGTTCTGCTTATTATTTTGAAAGCTCTTTTAGTCGATGGCTTTCGTCTGTGTGATATTCATATTGGGGCGAAATTTAATCCACGATAGTGATTTACAATACACAAGAAGAAAACAGGCTTCTGACTTCTTGACAAATATATTGATAAAATTTGTTAAAAATTGGAGCAATCTATAATAGATATCACAACCAATCTATACGTGAGAAGCACTTCAACATAATACTTTGTGTGTATGACAGCTATTTACCAGTTTTTAAATAAAAAAGAACATTCATGCAATCTAGTGTTGCAAGGTTTAATCACTTTTAAATGCGTAAAATTTGAATAATTGGTGGAAAGAAATTCTTTTTAAAAAATAAAAAAAAGCTTGTTTGTAGCTACAACCATATGCTCGAGATGAGCGAAACCGGTTCTGGTATTTATAGAATCAAATGTGGTCAATTCCAAAATATTTTTTTTCAACTGCCATTTTTAGATTAAACTTTTGAGACCTTTTTTTATTCACATGGAAGAGTTTGAATTTTTACACATTATCCGTAATTATTTAATTAAAAACATATTTTAAAAATATTTCGACAAATGGATTTAATCACTTTTAAAAACTACATACCTCCTGATATGTGTAAGTAGTGCAAACAAGTTGTGTTTTATTAATTTAAAAGTTATAAAATTTATGGTTTTCAATTTTTTATAAGATTCGTGAAAAAAATCGATTTCGTTCAATTTTGCAAAATACAATTTATACACTCACAACATGCAACATAGTATCAAATGATTTTCAGCAGTATTTTAGCAGCAAAACCTCAAGAATTGATTTGACAGTACATCTGGCGGCAATCAATATCAATATCTCTAGTATTTTTTTCACTGATTACCTGAGCTGCGAAGGATGTAAGATATGTTACTACTTACCTTCCAAAATCCATAATAATTATTATTAAATTAAGATTACCTTTCAACGTGGTCACCGTATAAAAGGTATAGGGCTGGTGTTAAAAAAAGAGAAATATTCCGTAAGTTTACAAGCTTTATGATTCATAAAATTAATAGACAGTGGGTCTAACAAGACTTTCATGATAGGTGGAACCCCCGCAGTATGTGACTCAGGGTTGTGCCAAATGCTAATATTATAATTATAGTTATTTATTTTTGAAGACATATACCTATATACTGTTAGTTAAAGGCTTTTGTGTTCAAATGTATTTACGGTTGACAACAAAAATATTATATTTATTGATTTTCACTTTTCATAGCGTAAGAAACGCTTCTGTTATGAATTAAATACACGACTTAATAACCATGGTCTGCTGGCCGTAACCAGAGGGGATGGTTTTCAAAACCATAAACCAAACTGCTTCTATGTAGTTGAATTGAATACAACACCATACACTTTATATTGAATAACAAATAATATTTATTAACAATTTTTTTAGCATTTATTTAATGGGTCAGTAACTAATTCAAGTTTTGATCAGTTAAATAAATAAATGATCAGTTAAAAACCAAAATGGTCAGTTAATATTATAACCGGTCAGTTGTCATTGTATCAGTGTGAATGTGGTCAGTTATTTAATAAAACGGCCAGTATTTAATTTAAATGGTCAGTAATTTAAAAAAAAATTGATAAATTTTATTTTGACAGCCTGTGAATTTTATTCAATATGGTCGAGAGGCAAATTTATGACATCTGCTATGAAAAATAAGCGCATGAAATAGTTTCTTAAGTTCAGGTATTTGAAAGCAGATAATGTTATTTTAATAAGTGTAAACTGACCATTTATTATTTTTATTGACGGTTTTAAGTATTAATTACTGACCGTTTTAAGGATTTATAACTGACCATTTATCGAATTAGAAACTGACCAAATAATTAGTAGTCAATTTTTTTGTAGTACTTTGACATATTCTGTAAATTCTTCTTTCAATTTCTTGCAACAATTCATAGTACCTCGTCATATTTTCCGCAATTTGATATAAACCCTGTTGCAAATAATAAGTCATCCATTGAAAATGATGTGCGATGAGCGAAACAGGCAGGACTATTGGTAAGTGAATCGCTCTCGCTACGTTCCCCTTTTAAGATCTTTTTATCATCCATGTCTTTGAACAGAAACCAATAATTATATGGCAGAATAAAACTATTCATACTGGAATTTTAATTCATGAGCTCCATTATGCACCCAACATATAAATATTATGCCTTTCCATCGAGAATTGTTAACATTTAACTGTTCATATTAAAACATCTTAGAATAAAACTAGCAATTGTTACAGCTTATCTAAGGAATCATTAAAAATGGATACATTTCTTCCAGCAATACACACATTTTAGTAAATTTGAATCGTTTGTCGCTGACGACTCGTGTTTCGCCTTTCATCATCTACAGGTTTCTACTTTCAAGTGCACGAGTGAACTTGAAATAAGTAGTGCAAAACAAATGCCTGAAGTTGCCGAAAAACCAAGACCCGGGTCGTTAGCGACCAAACGATTCATATTTTATGTATGTTGAAATTTTATCTGGCACCTCAGTCGAAATTTTACATTTTAGTATTAAATACTTATTCATAATTATTTATTATATTATTAGTTTTGGCCAACCATGTGTGTGTGCAGCGCTAGCGACGCAACGGCGATCGGTCCGCAGATAAATTCAGCCGGCTAAGTGTTTTTTTTATTGTAATATTATTTTTATGAATTTTCTTTTCTTTTCCCCATTGCAGTGAAGAGGTGATAATTTACAATAAGACAAAGCTGTGCGCGCCACGGGCGGCATTTTTAAGTGTTGGCGTCTGTTTTGGTATGCCATCACCATTATCATCATCAGCATCGACAGTCTCCATCCATCGCGGAGACCAGAATGTGCACCTAGCCAGAATCAATTTATATTTATTGTGTCGTTCTTGATATGTTTACTCGTATCTGATACATCGTTAGTGTTTAGGAGAAAGTCACGTTTTACATAAAAAGCGTTATGGTGAATAACACGCTTTTAATTATTTATTTGGCTGATTAATTTATCAAAAAACAATATTTATTTTTTTTTTCAAATTTTTTAAAATAAAAATATATTATATTTGGCATTGCAGCTTAAGCCAATGCGCCAAATATTTTTAAATATGAAATTAATACGAGATAAACTCGAGAGAAATTATATAAATCAGTCCAGAACAACTCAACGAAAAATGACATAAATATACCCATGTCCAAGATCTCATTTCAAATGAAAAAATCTGACCATGCCGGGGACTTGAACCCAGACCCACCTGATTACTCGAGCAAAGCTCCTGCCACTTGACCACAGAGACCGACAATTAATAATATGTAATTCAAAATATACCATAAAAAGTAATAGAACATTTTTTGTACTTATTTCACAAAACATTTATTTAAATCATGACCAGTTTCGCTCATTGCGAACATTTTCAACTTATAAGAATATTTATCAAAACAAAGTTAATTATGCAAAACCAGGGCTTTTTTTTTGAAAAAAATAAAGGTGCCGGTACTCACTTCATGTCAAGCTTTTTATTGAATAAAATTATATTCAAATATCATTTAAGTAAAATTTTGTCTAATTGATTTTGAAATCTGTGAAAAAAGGTGCCGGAACGCCGTTCCACCGCGTTAAATGGGAAAAAAGCCCAGTGCAAAACTAATCAGGGTGTATGTAACAAACAATTGGTAACAGAAATATGAAAATAGAAAACAATATGCATAATAATTATAAATCGACGATAATTTAAATATTTAAAACTTCTAACAAAAAGAAGCTACTATATTACAATCATAATTGAGGAGCTTGGGATCAAACATGCTCAAATCCAGTTTTGATAAAAAAAAAAAAAAAAAACGAGTACGTATTCAAAAGCTTAGAATTCCATTTTCAGACTCTCTGAAATCCTCATAGCTTCCATGTAATTCAATATCAAAATATGACTATAGAATCAAAACTGCCCAAATCCTGTTGAGTTTTGGTTTCATAAATGCCCAAATCCTAAATCGGCCGATCGCTATCACACGCTTGTTTGCATTTGTCGGCCATGACAGTTCAATCGGTAGTAGAGACTCCAATTCGAGTATCGAGTACTCGATACTCGAGTATACTCGTCCATTTTTCAAGTACTCGATACTCGAGTAATTTGAAAAATACCCGAGTAATACTCGTTATATATAAATGAAGATTTAATTCCAAATTTTATTTTGTTTTAAACAGCGGACAGAAAAAAGTCCACAGCAACAGAGAGAGTTTTTTCTACTGCTGGAATAAAAAAACAAATTTTCGAACTAAATTAAAATTTGAGACGCTTAATTCTCTATTATTTTTGAAATATATATTTCATAAATTGAAATAAATGTAATAATAGAATATACTTATTTATTTATGTATCATCTTTTTATAGACACAAATTTGAATTAATAAAATATATTTCGGTACATCTGAAACTACTCGAGTATACTCGAGTACTCGAGTATTTTGAAATTGTACTACTCGATACTCGAGTAGTTGAGATGTCGAGTAATTGGAGTCCCTAATCGGTAGTAATCCAGCCCACATTGAGTGAAGTTTAATGTTTTTGTGTCTGGTTTTCAGTGTTTTTTTAAACTTGAATAATTTGTGACGGGGATAAGTTTTTATACGAAAAGTGTGTATATCTCTGTTCAGGAAAAAGTGGATGTGGTCATTTTTGATCCGAAGCTCCTCATATGTATTAAAAAAACAAATTAGCAAGGGCGGTCACTAACAATAAAATTCAAACAAATATGTACATGGAATGGAAATACTTCTAGCAAATGCGGAGTTTAATAATAAAATCAATTCGCGGGAAAAGTGGAGTAGAATACTTTTCCAACCCAACGCTGATGAGGTTTCAGAAAAATAACTTTTCGCAACCATATAAATTCTTACAAACGAAAGAAACAAATTTCAAAAAATACATATAGCCAGCAGTGACGGTGGTGACGGGGTGTTGGGGGGGGTGTTGGGGGGGGTGCAAAGGAAGATTCAACCATTTTTGCAAGAGTTCTTTCCTATTCATTGGATTTTAAAACACTTCTATAGCATGCACTTTCAATTCAGATGTTCGCAATACCAACTGTTTCTCTTCCGTAAAAATAGTTGAATCTTCCTTTTGCACCCCCCAGCACCCCGTCACCAGCCGTCACTGATAGCCAGACATACATAGGTTACTGAAATAGTTTTTCATCTTAGTTCTGCTTTGTTATCCTTTAAGTCTCTCACTCCGATGCTTTTTAAGGACTTTAAAGGAAAGTTAAATGGCAAAAGAATTCATATTTTCTGTTTACTCTTTGCCGTCACATTTTCTATGGATCCTAGAAAATATTTACATTACTTCTTCCGCCCTTGATGGAATTGATCGTGGCGAGCATTGATGCTTTATTTCATCAAAATCCTCACTTAAAATTAACAATTTAGTGTTTGATTATATTAAATAAACATCTGACGTCAGAATCTCTTAAAATTTCTTAACAATTTTCCTGGAAAACAAAAAAGGATTTTTTTAAAGATCACGGCGATGCTATTGGAAAATGCTGATGTATTTTCTCCTTGTTTTCCTATCTTAAGTCCCATAAAATTGGATAAATATTCACATTAAAAATATTTAGCGCATTGCTATAATTTTTATTTCATTCTGAGAAAGATTATTTTTGAATTAAGCTGGGAACCAATAATATTCATATTTGATTTAATTAGTTATATCAAACATGTACTAATAACCAGTGCTGGGGAGTGTTTTGTCAGGAGTCGGAGACGGGGTTTTTTGGCCGGAGTCGCAGTCGTCGCGGCGTTTTGGCCGGAGTCGTACTCGAGTAGGAAATTTTGAATAGTTTGAACTTTTTATTTTTGCATTTAATATGTCAATTTTGCCTTTTGGCCGCATCGATAGGGTTGATATTTCATTGATTACACATAAATAGGAAAATTAGGGAAATAAAGTGACGATATTAACTTTTGTTTAGTAGGGATCGGAGTCGGAGTCGTGGTTTTGGTAAATGCTGGAGTCGGAGTCGGACTTTTTTTTACCGACTCCACAGCCCTGCTAAAAACAATATAAATATTGGTTATGGCATAATGTCAGATAAAACTTCACGCTATCATGCCACTGTGGGCCGTTATATTATATACCTAAGAAAATTAGCTGATACATAAATATATTTTTTTGCCATGTCCGCTCCCAGCTTGGATCATATGACCTCCTTACGGAGTTTATCTCAACATATATTTTTTCTACGAGAATTCCTTGTTACTCAGTTGTTTAAACTTTCTTTTTCGAAGACAGTAGGGATGGAAAGGATACAAGGGCTAGGACAGGGAGTTAGCTAATCACTGTCAATGTGCGTCGCTCTTTGAGATCGGAATGGTCGGAAGGAATTTTTTAACAACACAAACACCAAAACGATGATTTCAAGCACAGAGAGAAAATTATTTAGTGTGTATTCTCCGCTGGTTAATAAGTGGTTTTGTCAAAAAGTTCGTAATGTTAGTCTCAAGCAGGGTTGCGAGGCGTCCCTATTTGAGCGGGACTGTCCCGAGTTCAACAGACAAATCCCGAGTACCGCACTGCCTTTGAAAATCCCGACGTCGTTAAGAATTAATGATCAAATAAAATTTTGATTACAATTGTAATAACTTTCAAAAAAATTCGAATCAAGCTAAAAGCCAGGAAAAATATATTTAAGAAAACTGTTATGATTCTATCAATTTGAGCACTTAAATCAAACAGTAATTCCTATAATTGTATCTAATCTATAAATTTTAAATCTGTGTTTCTAGTGATTCACCTAATAGGTGACTATTTTTTTTTATCGTTCAAAATAATGAATGTCCCGAGCAGTGATTTTTTAGATAAATTTGGCATCCTTGGTTTCAAGTGACTTGATTGTCAAAATATCAGGCTTCTTGGCTGTAATGCCAAATATATTTTAATCATAACATGAAGGCTGTTTTTAAAGAGAGAAAACATAATTAATTACTTAATTAATATGCGTTAATGACGAATTAACAACAGCATGTTTTTATTAAAAAGAAATCGAGCTTTCATTCGATAACCAGTATTTCATGATTGGGAAGGTACAGAAGGAATAAATAATACAATACAGATACCTTTAGATTTCAATCAGTGCTCGGATTTGTCAGGACCGAACCGGATCGGCAAGACGGTTCGATAAAAAAATATAAAATTTCTCTAAAAAAATCGAGCGTTCTGGTTCGTCAAATTTTACATTTCAAGTCCTGAAAAATCAAAGCGTGGAATTGTCCAAAATATAACTCGAGCATTTGATCTCCTAAGGATAAGGTGTGGCCCTTCCCAAGAATATTTTGTTGTATTACAGCTATGATAAGTCTTACTATTTCTAATGCATAGTCCTGTCAAATATGTATTTTTTACGATCCTTGATATCACATTTTTAAACCATGTCGCTCCCAATATGGAGCATATAGATTCCTTATGTTGTTAAGATTGATCTCTCTTTTTAGAAGAGTGTAGTGACATGTGTTTCGCCTCTGTCAAAAGCATCTTCGGACTTACTATCGCAAAGGCTGCTTGAGTAATGAAGCTAAATTGATTCTAATATTTTAAAATGATAAAATTACAAAATGGAGTTTGGCATTTTTCCTTTTTACGGGAAGCAAAGAGGGGGAATATTTATAGAATCGAAACAAAGCAAACAAATAATTATACCACTAATGAAGTTAGCATTACAAAATATTAACTAATGAGCTGCAATCAATCAGATAGGTTTGGGTTTAACCTATTAACTATAAATAATATAGGCAGTGGCGAGCATCCTGTCATATTATTTAATAATACTTATTTTTTGTTAAGAGTTCTCTTTATTTCTAAAAATTCTTAGTTGGTTATTCTTTATTAAAATTCTTAGTTATTAATAGTAAGTAGCACAATACGTGGAATAATCAAAGTTATTTTAATTTTTTTTATTAAAATGAACTTCCACAAAGTTACCGCTGAAAGTACAAAAAATCAAAAGTTTAAAAATCACAGTTCATCTTTAAACCCTTTTTATTTACACTTTGGAGTATTTCTAAATTACTACTCTGATTAAAATTATGATCGTTCAAAAGTTTTCTTTTTTTAGTTCATATTTAAAACTTTCCCGCATTAATACCGTAATGATCCATGGTACACAGGTACGGTTACTACCTTCCAACTCGAAGAGAAATCCGTGTTACACACCTAGTCACGGACTCAATAAAAAAGTAAACATATGTAATCAATAAATAATTAAACATTAATTAGAGTGTCATAAATAAGTTCGGGGGAGACGTGCGTCATAAATCTGGAGGTGTCCAAATGACCAACGGGCCCGTCCGTGTGTCCGAGAGGCCGTTTTTGGTATATTCATGGGCGGGTATTCGACGCCTGTAGCGTGAAACCTCTCGGGAGACTCTTCTCAACGAGAGGTTTCGCCTTAAAGACGGACCTCCGAGGAGTTGGGCTAACAAGATATCGACGGTGACCATTGCTCATTAATATTTGTTTTATATATATATCGTTTATTGTTAATTTTTGCCTGGTGAACGTCGTTGGCTTCCGTGACGGACCGCCCGGGTTCGAGTCGATTTATCGATTCTGTTCGAAGATAATGTGTGTTTTTGATGTTGAAAATCCTTTCCCACACTTCCGTTTCCGAGGTTTACGAGATAACGAGGATGATACATTATGGATTATATGTATATAAATAAATAAATGTATTTTTTGACAAATATGAAAAAGACAGCACATAATATATCACAGAACACAACAATCAATCAACAGATAATAGCATGAAAGACACAATGTGGAAATTAAAAGGGCAAAAACAAAATGCCAAGTTCACTGCAGAAAATGTCCACCTCAATATTTTAAAGTGATAAAATTACAAAATGGATTTTGGGATTTTTCCTTTTTACGGGAAGCAAGGATTATAAAGGGTATTTCAATAGGGACGCTCAAAATATGTTACTTTGTCCTGCTGAGTAGATTATTCATTGTTTAGTGGCCAAATTTGAGTCAACCAGTTTGGTAAATAATCGGCCAACACCTACCTGTACGTCATCAAAATACAATATCTGGTGAAAACATTGCTGCTGTGTGTGAAAGTGTACAGGAAAACCCAAGGCAGCTTATTTCTCGTTGTTCACAAGAACTTGGCTTTTCTGCGACTTCAACTTGGCGAATTTTGAATCGGGCCTTATGTCTGCACCCGTATAAAATCCAACTAACCAAGGAACTTCAGGTAAACGACCACAGACAACGCCTGATTGGGTTCTGGAGCAGTTGGAAGTTTACCCAAATTTGTCAAAAAAAGTCAACTTTAGCGACATGGCCCATTTTATAATGAATGGATATTGGCAGACATTTGATGCAATATTCCATATTTAATGCCGTAAAATATACTTACAAATGAAATTAAAATTTAGTCGAAATCTCACAAACAACTTGTTTTATTTACATTTCAAAACTAAGCGTCCTTATAAAAAGACCCTATATAATCAAAACAAAGCAAGCAAATAATTATACTATTAATGACATTAGCATTACAAAATATTAACTAATGTAATGCAATCAATCGGATAGGTTTGGGTTAAACCGTTTAATTGGAAATAATGTAAGCAATGGCGAGCAACCTGTTCTATTAAGAATATTATTTAATAAAACTTCTTTTTTGTTAAGAGTTTTATTTATTTCTATAAACTAAAAACTATTCATCTTTTAACCCTTAGTATTTACTCGGTGGAGTATTTCTAAATTACTACTCTGATTAAATTTATGATCGTTTTCTATTAATTAATAATCAAAGTTATTTAAAATTTTATATTATCAACTTATTCAATTAAATAATGATATCTTGGAATGCGTGGCCACCCCGAGTGGCAGGTTATTTATCGGTGTTATCTGATGTCAGAAAAACAATGTTGGATGTGATTTACATGCAGTGATGCCGTATCAAATTTGTCGAAGACTTTATTTAAACTTTTTTAATACACTAAAGCAGCTAATATTATTAATTTTATTATTTTAGGCTGGTTTGAAATAAATTATTGCCTGTGTTTTCATCATTTTACAATGGCGTTTTGTGCGAATAGATAATATATTATTGATTATAATCGCTGTAAAACTTAATGATCTTACATATAAACGTGTGTGGGCTCGAAGTAGAGACTCCAATTCGAGTATTGAATATTCGAGACTCGAGAATACTCGTCTATTTGTCAAGTAATCAATACTAGAGACTCCAATTCGAGTATCGAGTACTCGATACTCGAGTATACCCGTCCATTTTTATAGTACTCGATACTCGAGTAATTTGAAAAATACTCGAGTAATACTCGTTATATATAAACGATGACTAATTTCCAAATTTTATTTTTTTTAAGCAGTGGACAGAAAGCTTAATAGCACTATTGAATTGATTGTTATTTTTTAAGCCGACGTCCACAGCAACTTTTCTACTGCGGGATTAAAAAACAAAGCTTCGAACCAAATTAAAATTTGAGACGTTTAATTCTCTACTATTTTCGAAATATATGTTTCATAAATTGAAATAAATTTATTAATGCAATAAAATAAGATTATTTATTTATTTATATTCATAAATTTGAATTGATTATATATATTTTGGTACATTTGAAACTAATCGAGTATACTCGAGTACTCGAGTATTTTAGAATTTTACTACTCGATACTCGAGTAGTTGAGATGTCGAGTAATTGGAGTCTCTACTCAATACTAGTAATTTGTAAATGAAGATTTATTTCCAAATGTTAAATGCTTATTTTGAAAAATATAGTTAATTTTTAACCGTTACGTTTAACTATGTAGGTCTTATTAATGGATTTTATTTTGGAAATATATTTTTTGAAATGCATTTACCGTTGACTAGTCGTAATACTCGTAATTTATAAATGAAGATATATTTATACCAGGACTGTGGAGTCGGAGTCGGAGTCGTACTCGTACTCGGAGTCGAAAAATTTTAAAAGTTTGGATTTTTTATTTTTGCATATAATATGTCAAATTTGGCTATTGGACGGATTGGTAGGGTTGATATTTAATGAATTCACATAAATAGGAAACTTAGGCAAAAAGAAGTGACGATATTAAACTTTTTTAGTCGGGTTCGGAGTCGGAGTCGTGTTTTTGGTCAATGTTGGAGTCGTGGTTTTGGTTTATGCTTGTGAGTCGGAGACGAACTTTTTTTTACCGACTCCACAACCCTGATTTATACGTTCGATGGATTCGGCGGTAAATTAGAAGTTCATTTTAATATAAAATAACTTTGATTAGTCCAAGTATTGTGTTACTAACTCATTGTGTCTTTGCTTAAGCAAACTTTGCGATAGCAAGTCCGAAGATACATCTGAAAGAGGCGAAACACGTGTACAATCAAACAAAATTACACAATCATCTCACAATTAGTAACTATTTTTTTTATTTAAGTTATTTTAAATGAAGATTTATTTGATGTCTTTAATTGTTAGCTATTAAACCGACGTCCACAGCAACAGACAGTTTTTTCTACTGCGGATATTATAAAAATCAAAATTTAAAATTTGAGACGATTATTTTTTAAATCATAATATATAAGCCTATTTATCATCAATTTATAGCAACAAATTCGAATTAATAATATATATTTTGGTACATCTGAAACTACGCGAGTATTTTAAAATTTTACTACTCGATACTCTAGTAGTTGAGATATCGAGTAATTGTAGTCTCTAGTGTGGGCCCGAAGTAACAATAAACTGTACAGCATAAACATGTTATATTGTGTGTTATATATCAAATAAAAACAGTTACAGAAATTACTGTTGACTATTGGGAAAATCTTTTTTGAATAAATTAATAGCAAAGAATTTATTGATTCTAGATAAATTTAGCATTTTTATTTGTATAATATTTATGTAAAAAAACATGCGAGCTGAATTGTTCTTTCGATTTGGCAATTAATTAAAAAATACAATGCTGTTCAACTAGCAATAACAACACTTCATAACCATTTAAATAACACGCTAGCGATAACTGTATGCAATATTTAACACTGAATAGTAAATATATATCCAATCGCTTAGCAATAATATCATGTGACAAGCATTTGTGTCAAAACTGTCCAGCCAAATACATTGACCAAAAAACAAAAAAATATCATATTTATATATATTCATATAAATGTCTTATTGGCCAACACAGTTGGATTCGGCTGAGGTAATCGCGTGATCGAATCCCGTACGGACATTAGAATAAAAGATTTTTGGATTAATTTATGGATTTCTGTGATTTCTAGCCCCTCCTCTTATGACACTTTAAACCAGGGTAAAAATACAATTTCCTTACCACCTACCAACACCGCTGTGTTTCAATCTAGTATATGTGTGAATAAATTTGGGGAAAAGGCAAAAATCGCACAACGCCCACCACGGAAGCCTTTATCTCCCACTAGTGGGCAGTACGTACCAGGTTGACGACCCATTTTTTAAGCAAAATGAGAACGCTTAGTTGGCCACTTGTCGGACAGGTCCTATCTTTCTATTCTTAATATCTTCGAAAATAGAGTAAATTCATAAGCTGAGACACAAGGAGTTCTCGTCGAAAATCTTCTGTTTACATAACCTCTATATAGCATATATGCAAAATCAAAAACTTTCATCGAAGCATGTAACATATATATATGTTACAGTGAAACTTTATTCCCAGGGAAAATATATTCTTCTCCAAACTGTCATTGAAATTAAATTTGACCGCCCTATCTTCAGCCCTATGTTTGTCTGTGTTTTTCTTTGTTTCTCTTTTTATGAAAGGGACTACTTGCTGATTTTGTTTCATTGAAGCAAACCAAAATTTTAGGCCGGCAAACCATCGACTTGGGCCAATACTTTCAATGATCATGACCAGTGAAATCATACAATTCTATTACTTGATACATTTTCACTGAGAATACAGTTTCACTGTAACATATATATAAAGATCTGCTGTTAAATGCAATATAATAATTATGATAAAACCCTTCCCTTGTAAAAGTGTCACTTTTGACAGCAACGGTATTTTTTATGAAACACTAAAAATAGGTTTCCACGATTTGATACATTTCAGAAACAAATTATGAAAAAAAATGATTCCCACAATTAAAACGGCTTCAGATACAAGCTCATGAGTCTAGTTCTAGTATGTAAGAAAGTATCTCTTATGTTTGCTATTGTAAGTGAGTAGAGATGTCAAGATGTTGCAAAAAAAAACGTCAATGGCTGACAATAGTCTAACAATACAATATAATGACGAAGTAAGGGATTCTCCGTGTTATTTATTTCTTTCCGGTTGACCCTGTTGACCTAAACAGGGATTGATCTATTCATTTGACATCCTTTTCAAATATTTCAATCGGTAACAATGACGGTATAATTGGGGCAATCTGCACAAAAGAAAAGATTGACAAATTTGCGGTGATTCTTGGTATCGGCCCTCCATTATTGTATTCCGATCAGTGGACATTTTTTCATTGTATTTCTATTATCTGTAAGAGTAGATTTATGGCTGTGCAGTGCTCGAAATGGAAACGCTCAATTTACAATTCTTAAGAAGATGACAATTTTTTGAGGCCAAAAATTATAAATTAGCGTTACGACAGTTATTCTGAAGATCAGGGCTGTGGAGTCGGTAAAAAAAGTCCGACTCCGATTCCAGCTAAAAAACGTTTAATATCGTCACTTATCTTTCCTAATTTTCCTTTTTATGTGTATTCAATTAAATATCAACCCTACCAATCCGGCTTATAGCCAAATTTGACATATTATATGCAAAAATAAAAAGTTTGAACTTTTCAAAATTCCCACTTCCGAGTACGCCTCCGGCCAAACGCCGCGACGACTCCGACTCCGGCCAAAAAGCCCCGACTCTACGACTCCGACTCCACAGCCCCGCTGAAGATGTTTATCACAGAAGCGAAACACGCACCGCTGTTTTATTAAGTTTTTACACAAAACGCAAAAAAACTGTTTTCTAAATAGAATGCAAAATATGTATATATTTAAATTTGATTGGAAAAAGCGCTGTAACATGACATTTGAATCATTAATAATTTGATTTATAGGCTAAAATTTACTGTTTTATACAAGAGAGAGCAAGTTGTTGGGTCTGTGGTGCAGAGGTCAACGTCGTTGGCTTCCGTGACGGACCACACGGGCTCCCCCAGTAGAAACAGCATTTTTCAGCCCGTTCGAAGTGTCTGTGCTGGTAAAAATCCCTTCCCATCCAACCGATCCTATAAGCGGGAAGACCGAGTAAACCGTTAGTTCTATCCCAGCAGTATCCTTTCTATCGCTACTCACGTCGAGTTTAAGAGAGGTTCAGCGATTAAATAACAAGCAGTTCTCTAAGAACAAAATTTAACACTGTGAGCGGATATGGATTCAAATAAAAACCACAAGGGGAAAGACATATGTACATCTTGCAAAAGAGTTTTAAGACGCATTATCTATGAATGACGTAATATTTATTTGGCGATATTGTTTTTTGCAATGCCTGCTTTCAGTATGAATCACAATCGCCTGATAATGGAGCATTTAAATAAATTTTTAAAAAACTTGTCTTGGCCGAGATTTTTTCAATATCGATGAAATAAATATGCTGGTTCTTAAACAATTACCAAACCTCTCTATACTGAGAGACTTAACTCGAAACATTGGGTGATGTTATTGCAGTTAGCTTATCGCCTTTACTTTGAACCGAATTAAGATTAGGATATGGTAAGTTTAATGAGACAAAAACATCACAGACAGCTCTCGGCCAGTATCATTACCAAAGGAAATTTAACTCTGAGCATACATGTATGTAAAATTAATGTAACCGCTTATCTTAATAAAATATAGATCGATCGACAGAGTAACGAGCAGTTCTTGTTGAAAAAAATATGTTTAGATACCTCCGTTAAAAGGCCATATGCTCCACATCGAGAGCGGACATTGAATTTAGAATAAAACTTTAAGTCGCAATGAGGATAAATTCAATTAACGCTAGACGATCACATTCAGCCGTTAATCGGTGGGGATTGTGATATTTTGGAATGAATTATGCTTTATGAAGTAATGCAGTATTGGTATCTATAACAGATGTTGACACAACAAGTGGAATATAGTAAATAATTAGTTATCAATTATAATTTGACGCTTAAATTTAATTTTCATAGACTTATTACCGAATCCCTCGTAAATATTACGATGCAGTTCCGTAATTGATAAAAAACTGCAGTACGAAAAAAGGAAGGATTTAGCCGTTCCATTTCAAGCTCTGAATTTTTTTTATCCAATTAGAAGTTTTAACAAGGCGTTTAATGTAGGAATATTCGTTATTTTTCTCTCTACAAATATTATAAAATATCATTGAGAAAGTAAAATAGAAATTAATAACGAAGAATAGACCCAAAGAGAGATATTAATAATTGAGGGTTTTTTAAATCGTACAAAGATGCTCAGTGCTCAGAATATGATTGTAAAGTTTGATTCTCACTCACACGGATTTAAATAAAACTTGTAATTGAAATATTAGATTTCCTCCATCATCCCTATTTGATATCAAACGTTGTACTTCGTTTTTTAAATATTTTTGAGGTTAGGTACAGATAGAGACTCCAATTCGAGTATCGAGTACTCGATACTCGAGTATACTTGTCCATTTTCCAAGTACTCGATACTCGAGTAATTTGAAAAATATTCGATTAATACTCGTTTTAGTAATAATCGTCGAAAATTTTTTCTACTACGGGAATTATAAAAACAAAACTTCAAACAATTAAAAATTTGAGTCGTTTAATTCTATATTATTGTTGAAATATATGTTATATAAATTGAAATTAATGTATTAATGATATTCAATGTTTCTTTTTTTATTAATGATATATAAACATACACAAATTCGAATTAAAAATATATATTTTGGTACATTTGAAACTACTCGAGTATTTTGAAATTTTACTACTCGATACTCGAGTAGTTGAGATGTCGAGTAATTGGAGTCTCTACTTAATACTAGTAATTTGTAAATGAAGATTTATTTCCAAATGTTAAATGCTTATTTTGAAAAATATAGTTAATTTTTAACCGTTACGTTTAACTATGTAGGTCTTATTAATGGATTTTATTTTGGAAATATATTTTTTGAAATGCATTTACCGTTGACTAGTCGTAATACTCGTAATTTATAAATGAAGATATATTTATACCAGGACTGTGGAGTCGGAGTCGTAGTTTTGACTTTTTATTTTTGCATATAATATGTCAAATTTGGCTATTGGATATATACGGATTGGTAGGGTTGATATTTAATGAATTCTCATAAATAGGAAAATTAGGCAAAAAGAAGTGACGATATTAAACTTTTTTAGTCGGAGTCGGAGTCGTGTTTTTGGACAATGTTGGAGTCGAAGTAGGAGTCGGTAGGTACAGACAACGGTGTCAGTGGTTTTATTTTAATGAAATATGAATAATGAAGATTTCCGCTGTGTAATTTAAGCTAGGGAAATTTATTATGACTGCAAAATTTAATTACATTCTATAATTTGGGTTGCTAGGCCAACGGCCAACACAAAAAGACACTTCGTTTTGTTGACACTTGCCATTGTGTTCAATCCTTATTCAATTATTTACAAAACAACGATATCAATCAAAATAAGTTGATAATTGCAATAACCATACAGCTCACAGTTAATCTTATATATAAAACCGAAACGGGGGATGTATGTCTGTAATTCTCTTTTGCATTGTTGTTGCAAGTTCAAACAAACGAATTGATTTCGCTCGTGAAAGTTTCGACGGTAAATTTGTTTCGTTATCAATGTGTGTGTAGAGACTACAATTACTCGAGTATCGAGTAGTACATATATAAAACCGAAACGGCGTATGTATGTCTGTGGGTCTGTAATTCCCTTTTGCATTGTTGGTCATTAAGTTGCCATAAAAACGAATATGAAAGAAAATGTGTTTGATTTTTTTATCGGCGAAGACATTTAGTCAAAATGTAATAAATTAGTCTTCTACTGCACTTTTCCCGGCTTTTATTAATATAATAATGTTTTTATTTACGTGAAGGTATTATTTGACATTTCTTTGATAGCAAATTAGATTTTTTCCTTGAATTTGGACATTTTAATGGGAGAGAATATGAAAGGGGGGCTGTCAATATATGAAAGGGGCTGTGAAATGTCAATGCCAGTCTGAAATATTCATTTTAATTCCATTTTAATTGACCTAGACTTTTGAATTTTGAAAAAAGGTGTTTCAACTTGGCCCGTCTGAATTTACGCGCCGAGGTGAACATAACCCCAAACTGGTCCGAGCGAAGCCGGGTTCGAATACTAGTTCAATATAGAAATAATTTTGGATTTACAGTGAAACCCCGATTCTACGGTTTTCAAGGGACATTTGAAAAACTTATTTGTTAGAGTTTCTTATTACAGTGGAACCCCGATCTTACGTTGTCGCATTATACGTTTTCCCGCGTGGTGCGCTAATTTTCTATAGTCCCGGCATTTAATTCATATATAAAACATTCCCGCATTCATCGTTTCCCGCATTAATCGTTGTTAAAACATTTTTTTTTAAAAAAAAGAAGGTTAACACTACGTTGCTTCTTTGCAGTTTGGAACTTCAATTTAAACAAATTCCCCTCAAATTCGTACATTTTTCAAACAGATTCATCTATATCCTTGAAGTAGAAAAATATTTTTATTTTTTCGAAGGGCAACAACGATGCTGTAATTGTCATTCCATAGTTCATTATTGCGTTTCTCGCCATCTTCTTCAACAGAAGACACAGATGCTCAGTAATTACCGGAAACATTATGACCATAAAACGCACACAAAAAATGCACAGTTGCAGTTTTGGTTTTTTTTCTGCGAACCGATGGTATGAGGTCGAATTTGTTTCTGAGAAATATTCAACAAAACGGTAAATCGGGATAATATTTGTGACGGGACCATAATATTTCGACTATCGGGACGTACCTAAAAGACTATTATCATTAGACTACAGTCATTTCTTTGAAATTGTTTATTTCGAGCTACAAACATCACGCCATGCTAAGGTTATATAATAAATGACTGAAGGCTTTTTGATTATAAACAGACGTAAAGAATGGAGTGTGGGAGAAGCCTTCATCATTTACATCTGGTAGTGATGACGTAGAATCAGTTGAATCAACCCTGTATGCCACGTAATAGGGTGACATAATAAAATGATCGTTTTAGATGAGCTACCCCAGGCGTAATACCCTATGATACAGGACAGTGGACACAATCATTTAATGTCCCTCGTTTCATGAAGGGGGGTGATTTTTACTATCTTCTGATTTATATCGAACTGTCATCATGTATGTGCTGTTTCCTGTGTAATTCACATTGATAATTGCAACCGCGGGGACTCGAATCCCGGCCAGACAATTTGGTGCGTCCCCCAGTACTAATGGCTGATGATAATAAATCATTTGCTGGTAGTATGTAATCCGGCAACGACTTCACTATGTTTGATGATGCGTCTCCAAAATGGATGAGCTTTCTCCTAGACGGGACTTGAGCCCCGATCCAATCGATCGCTAGGGCAAACTATTGCCACCAGACCACATAACCCGATATCATGCAACATATTTTTTTAAATAATGACACATTGATATTACTTTGATGCAGAATAACTCGTATACACTTCCTTAAAGAAATGAATGCTTTCACGCTTTCGAGCCGTATTTCAACAGACCTCACCAAATGCTATAATTATTTAAATACGCGCCACGCTTAGTTAACATTACCGTTCCGGTAGGTAAGACAGTTTACCACCACTGCCACTTTATCTTAAATAGCAATCTTAATATTAGTGATACAATTTGTAAACTTTTGGGATTCTTGAATCATTGTTTTTTACACCTTTTGCAGTAAAAAACGATTTTGATCGACTACTTTCGTCGCAATTAAATAAAAAAGAAAATAAGTCGGATCATTATCATCATTAAACCATGAATATTGTCGCTACCAATTGCCAGGGTTCAAAAATCTAAACCTATACGCGATAAGGTAACGTAACATCTTATCTCAAACGCGCCTCGATCAAACGTACGTTTCAGATCAAATGAATTCTTTTTAAATTAAAAGACGTAGATAAACGCTCACGCAAACAGTTTTGATTACACCAGTATGTCATGAACATCAATACAATCTGCTCGTCCCTTCATGCACGACTTACATTATGAATAATTATAGGAAAACTATCAATTATATATGTGTATTATTTTAGAACGATGAATAAAGATACCTTGAAGCATGATATAGCATTTGTTTAGTAAAATCTATGCCAATAAAGCCATAACACTAGGGAATTTTTAGTCCCCCACTTCGGATCACACGTTATTTTTCAGGGACCGTTTTCGAGGGTTAAAAGGCTAGAAAAAGTTATGGGGCTCTGCCTTTGTAGTCTAGATGAATATGACAGACTGTCATCGATGGTGAGGCGATAAGTGCTAGATGTATGCAATTTTCAATTTTTATTTCAACGTCGGCTTGGTTTAAGTTTTTCACACGTCCACCTATCCAGAGAATCTAATACAGCAACATACAATTATTATCATGGCGAAATTAAATTAAATTACTACCCATAAAACACTTCGTCGCCTGCAAGCCTGTTATTACCGAGAGTAGATCAGCGGTGCTTAACATTTAGATAAATAGGGGACTATCAATCTAACATTAAAAATAATACGGTAAGAAAAATAACAATTTATTTAAGTTCTACATAAATTTTATATATTTGTTGATAGCTATTTCGGCTTACGCCTTCGTCAGAACTATGTTATAAAAATTTATGTAGAACTTAAAATACATTGTTATTTTTCTTACCGTATTATAATGGAGTTCTACCAAGTAAATGCCTACTCAATCAATAAATTAAAAATAATGCCACACCGATATTAGAAAAGGAACGCAAAATTGTGATGGTAATAAGAGCACATAAAAAGGGTTTGATCAATTATTGTTAAAATTTTAATTAATTTAATCTTATATATAAAACTGAAACGGCGTATGTATGTATGTGGGTCTGTAATTCCCTTTTGCATTGTTAGTCATTAAGTTGCCATAAAAACGAATATGAAAGAAAATATGTTTGAATTTTTATCGGCGAAGACATTTAGTCAAAATGTAATAAATTAGTCTTCTACTGAACTTTTCCCGGCTTTTATTAATATAATAATGTTTTTTATTTACGTGAAGGTATTATTTGACATTTCTTTGACAGCAAATTAGATTTTTTATTGTTCCGTATCCACATAGTAGATGGCCCTAATAGACGGTGCCTCCAAGATTCGCTGTTAACAAATAATATCCTTGCTTCCTCCCAGGTCATCCTTGCTTCCGCTCCCAGGTCATCCGATAAAAGGGACAGGTGACGGCTATGGTGATTTTGTTTTGCCAATTTTAGATTCAACCATTATTGTTTTTGTTTAAAAGAGTTCTTTTTTCAGGGAAAATTCATTAGAATTTTAAAACACTTCTATAGCATAAAAAAAAGACTTTCAATTCA
Source organism: Himalopsyche kuldschensis (assembly GCA_028554975.1). Lineage (NCBI taxonomy): Eukaryota > Metazoa > Arthropoda > Insecta > Trichoptera > Rhyacophilidae > Himalopsyche > Himalopsyche kuldschensis. Next base: position 876,982 of record JAHFWI010000028.1, read on the forward strand.
GATGTTCGCAATACCAACTGTTTCTCTTCCGACCGGTACGGACAAATAGTTAAAAATCTTCGACTAGTTTGCACCCCCCAGCAATAAAATCGTGTCACCAGCCGTCACTACATCCTATGAATGGTCACCAGTGGCATTCTAGATTGACATAATCCATCAAGTTGATAAAAGGGAGAGGCAACACTATTTGCTATATTTATTTTGTTTTGACAATTTTATTTTTTCGGCACGTTTGCCATTATTGTTTGTTTTTTTGTTTAAAAGCAAAAATAGGGACAATCAAGCACACTTTGGTGCAAGTTTATCAAGTCCTGGGTAACTGCTCCCAGGACAATTTCATAACTATAAACTGTATAAAAATTCACGTTGTTACCCCACGGGAAATGTCTGATAAAACGAGGCGTATGGCCGGGGCGGGTGGTGGATGGGCAAGAAACTACCTTTTCTTATTAGACTAGAATTAAAAATAATATTCGGCGAATGACTGTCACCGGAAAAGGTTGTGAACTCACGAGGTAGATACTAGAAACCTTCACAGCGTGGTGACTGGTGAGTGATTTCATACAAACTAGCATCATCGTATCATATTTTATCAGCATCACACATCTTGACTGAAAACTTCGCCAATTATAGTACATATAGAAAAGTGGATTCTCAATTATAGTACACGCCGCCATCATAGCTTATATTGGAAGTTAGATCGCTAAAGGATTAGGTGTATCATAATGTTATCTACCAGCATTTTACCTGGGAAGATAATGCGAGATCAGAACGGTCGAGTCTTAAAATGCTGGGTTGTTCTCTTACCTTTCCGTTACCTGGCGGTAGACTCGAATTACTCGACATATTAACTACTACTAGAATTAATACGGTAAGAAAATAACAATGTATTTTAATACTACAGAAATTATTTTATATATTTGACTGGAAAGATATGTTTTTTATAATAAACTATTTTTTATAAATAGCACAAAATGCTATGTGTTGTCTACTCGCACTTACTGATATTTAGCTATTCTCTTCTCACTCTGATGCGCTCTATCAATCGAGCGACCATTGCGATAATAAGGTGCCAGCCCTAGTGACGTCTGATAGCCCAACTTCAAATTAAAAGATAACGGTTCAACATATGGGTATTCTAACAATTACATTACCCCCAAAAGGTGTCTCTGCATAATATTGCATTTAAAAATATTTAATTCATTCATTAATAAGCTCGTAATCGCGTTTGCGTGCCTGAGCGCCGTGGCGTCTGTACGGTTAATGTTAAAATGAACTTCCACAAAGTTACCACCGAAACCATCGAAAGTAAGTAAATACAATTTGAAAATAAATCTGGATTTATAAATTGCTAGCATTTTTAGAATTGGATTCCTTTATATACTTTTTGAATTCTTTATTTTACGTTTGGAAAATAAATAGTTTAATATTCTGTGTTAGCCTTCACGTTTGCGTGGTGAAATTTATAGGTTTATGTAATGTTCTTCTACTTCTTCCACCCACCCTCTATCGTAGCATGATAATTGCTAGACGTTTCCTAACGCAATGCCTCTTTCCTTATCTTACCCAAAAAGGGAGCATGAGCGGTCGACCTCGAAACAATTTTCGTTAACACTGCTATAAATCAAATTTGAAACATTTGAATTTTGTATTTTTCCATGGGTTTTGTCGCCAACGACCCGGGTTTCGCCTTTCGGCATCTTCAGGCATTTCTAGTGCAGGGATGTTCTTGAACTGACAGTTCAAATTCATGACAGCTTTGATAAAATTTAATATTGAAATTGCTCAGTCGAAATTCTTAATTATACTACATATATGTCACTTTCGATACTTGGTGGAATGTCATTATTATAAAAATCGCACATAGCGAGCATTATCAACTGATCAACTGACTGTCAAAACGGAATTTTAAATTGGAATAAGTACTGCCATACATTTTATATATGTTGCTCCATAAGAAGTCCGTCAGTGGCGGCTGGTGACAGAGTATTACGGAGTACAAAAAATGATTCAACTATTTTTGCAAGAGTTCGTTCCTATTTATTGGATTTTAAAACACTTCTATAACATGGACATTCAATTCAGATGTTCGCAATACCAACGGAGTGCCAGTCTTATGAATTTTTGGCTGTCCGTAGTACGGAAAAATAGTTGAATCTCGTTTTCTACTCCCTAATACTCTATCGCCAGCCGCCACTGCGTATAGTACACATTGGGAGTGGGCATGAGTTGTTCTCTTTCTGCCGGCTAATTGGAGGTCAAATTTCAAAATTCTACCCGGCCCGAGCACGAGGTTCATTTCTAAACATCCCACCCGAGCCCGACCCGAATCCAGAATTTTTCCAACATAACCGTACGCTAATTTTTGTGTACACAAACCCGTGCCCGACCCGGCCCACTGGCCTTAACTGAACCCGTGGAAACCATTACCGCATATGTATTTACTTGATTTTCAAAAGTATATTAAATGGTGTTCTTAACGCTTTTTAAAAAGCAGTAAAGAACAAATCGATTAGAATCACATACCTACAAAATTTTCACATTTTTTTTCTCGTGTCAATTATCAATTTATCTAGCAAGCAATTAACTTGAGTTAATAGCTTCTCAAAGTGAAAACACGTAGCACAAAAGTAGCACTTACTTATACGGGAGGAATTTCTTAATTTCACATTAACGTGTTTTATTTTACTACATATCTTATCTTGCTTTCTTTTCTGGTATCGTGGCTGAGTGAAGATCTATTGGTTAATAATCAATGTCTTCCAAGATTGGTGGTTGCCGTGTAAACAATATGATTATGCAGATATAAATATATTTCTTTGGGGCTATGTTAAATCTTTGGTCTATACCAACAAACCGGCGACGTTACAAGAGCTAAGAAAAAATATTGAACGCGAAATTGTTGCGATTCGGGCCGAATTATGTGAAAAAGTGGTGGAAAATTGGATTCAACGATTGAACTTCTGCAAACGTGCCCGCGGTGGTCATGCGAGGGAAATTGAATTTCATACATAATTGCCACTAAATGTACTTCAAAACATAATAATTTTTTTTTAGTTATCTTCATTCGTTTTTGTTTTATTTAAAAAAAAAATTGAGCGCCCTTAATGAAAAACCCTTTATGAAAACCAACGCCAAAATGTATGGTAACCGAAAAATTGTAACGTTGTTATGACAACCGCTTGAAAGCGATAAACTTTCGATGCAAGCTTTATTCGGGTATTGATATCGTAGCAGGTGTGGTGGTGGGTACATCAGAGAGTATCGTCTCTGCGATAAAGATTTGGTTACCATTCCTATCAACCTTAAATCAATCATTTAGTTAAGCTATTATTTTATTGGAAGAACGTATTTTTGACACTGAAAGTAATGTGGATAAATTATTTAAATAGAGCATATGTAATATAAAAAAGAAAATTCTATATTTTTATAACCATGTCCGCTTCCTCGGAATTCAATGCGGAAAGTCTGGGACTCACGGTTGTACTCGGTCAGAACCAAGTGCCACTTATTCAACGCATGCATACTGACTGTGCTGCTTTACGGTTGCGAGTCGTGGCACATCACAAAAGCACAGGGTAACCGCATACTGTGATTGGAAAACAGATGCCTGCGGCGAATATTAGGAGTACGGTGGTTTGACTTCGACAGGAACACTGAGGTAAGAGAGCGGACAAACCAGCCCCTTATTACGTCCAAAATTAAAAGGCGACGATGGACCTGGCTTGGACATGTGCTGCGGATGTCCCAGGGGAGCCTGAATCCTGCCTGCCTCTTCTATCAACCTGATGGATCCCGACGCTGCGGAAGGCCTCTGATGACCATCCATAGGATGTACTCAGGGGAGCTAAGGGACGCCGGGATGACCTGGGAAGATGCGAGGAGGTTGGCGGGAAACAGAGAATCTTGGAAGCACCGTGTGGCGGCCATATGCTCCGAATAGGGAGCGGATATGGAGAAGAAAAAATGTCCACTTCCACTCATAAAAGAGCTCAATCTTTATTTTTGAATAGAGTAGGGACAGAATAGGGATAGTAAAATGACTAGCGGTACGCTGACTATGGTCTCTTGCTTCGTCCCGCATTTTAAATTGAAGTGGTTGCAGGGAAATTAAGACGATCGATTGAATAATTAATTTATGAAACTACCCTTACTGGGACTCGAGCCCGAGAGATTCGTAACTTAATCCAAAGACGGTGATCCTCAACCGAATATTATATTAACATGTAGCATGAAGAGATATTTATTTTTAAAAATTCATCATAATGGCAGTGGTGGATTCAGCACTTGGGAGGCCCAGATGCACTAAAGTTTTTGAGGCCCTCTTTTTTGTATGATAAAAAAAACGTCGCAAAATTTATTCGAGGTTAGATTACAGCACAAATATATTGTTTTTTATGAAGATTTTACCGTTAGTTGTTTCTCAAAGTTGTAATTTTAATTTTTATCAAATGAAATCGAGAGTCTTGTACGATGCACGGTTTTTCCCGCAGTTCACTAGATACAATTCAGAATGCGTACGTAGCACAACCGCACACCGCACTTTATGATTTACGAACCATCGCTTATTCAATATTACAACCAGGGCTGTGGGGTCGGTAAAAAAACACGACTCCGACTCCGACTAAAAAAAGTTTAATTTAGTCACATTTTTTTTCTACCTTCATATTTATGTGTATTCAATTATATATCAACCTACCAATCCTGCCAATTGACAAATTTGACATATTCTATTGAAAAATAAAAATGTCAATCTATTCAAAATTTCCGACTCCGACCAAAGTGCCGAGACGACTCCGACTCCGTCCAAAAATCCTCGAATCCACGACTGCAACTCCGACTCAACAGCCCTGATTACAACCATAGAAAATACATTTATAGATTGGACACAATATATTCTTCGGCAAATATTGTTCTTATTATATGTATTTTTGAGCCCCCCAAGACTTGGACGCCCTGAGCGCGCGCCTCTTGCGCTATTAGGGTATTCCGCCACTGCTGAAATGAAATAAATAATAAATGTGTGAGAAAAATGGTTAAATTCTCACCGGGGTCTTTGATAGATAGCATATCGAAATTTAATATTCATTTCGTTGTTGACCGTGGATTCGCTCTGTATCGAAATGGAAAAAAATGTTTTTATTAACATTCGAATATGCGCTCATGTATTGTGTATGTTTTTTAGTGTTGTTAATAAGATAATATCGATTGATTCAATCATAAATCACACACACGAAAGAGCGAAGTGGCGGGCGTTTGGTCATCGCTTGTGTCTACATAATGGTGTGCTGTGCCCCGCGGTTCTTCTACGGATGGGTGGCCCACGGAGCAGTAACGTGGTCAAGATCCTACCCGAATGGGGTAAAGTGTGAGACCCGCATAACACTTTGACCCCAATCGGGTAGAGCTACTGATCAGGTAAATTCAGCAAATGCTTGGCATAATTTAAATCATCGAGCATATTCTGTTGAAATGCTTCATTAAGAAGCCACATGCATCCCATTGGGAGCGGACAAGGATTACAAAAAAAATGTTATGCCGTTATATTATATTGGAGTGCGCGCAAACCTAGGACAAGTGCGCGGAGGTTTTCAAAATGTTGCGTGGCCACGCACGCGCGCAACTTAGGGAACCAAGGCTGTGGAGTCGGTAAAAAAAGTCCGACTCCGACTCCGATTCCAACATTGACCAAAAACACAACTCCGACTAAAAAAGTATAATATCGACACTTTTTTTCCCTAATTTTCCTATTTATGTGTATTCAATTTAATATCATCCCTACCAATCCGGTCAATACCCAAATTTGACATATTACATGCAAAAATAAAATGTTCAAACTTTTCAAAATTTCCGACTCCGAGTACGACTCCAGCCAAAAAGCCCGGACTCCACAGCCCTGGACAATGCCATAAGATGTCACTTTTAATATAGATAACTTATACTTGAATAAATATAGCACATTTTTCGTAACAAATTTCGTTCGAAAATTCTCGCAATGAACGAAACCGGTGGTGGTCTCAATTAATTAATCGTGAAATAAGTACATTTTTTATTACTTAAATATGTATTAAATGCAAAAATAAAAAGTTCAAACTTTTCAAATTCTCCGACTCCGAGTACGACTCCGGCCAAACCGCCGCGCAGATTCCGACTCCAGCCAAAAAGCCCTGATTCCACGACTCCGACTCCACAGCTTGATTTATACACCTAGTCGAGATCTTCCAATCTCAATAAATAGTTAAACTTAATATTATGTCAAAATACATCAATTTTGTAAGCTATTGCCAAGCATTGCAGTACAAATAATCGTCATCCTAATTTTTGTCACTGCGTGTTTGACAAACCGACCGTCGAATGGCTACAAGTGTGAGCTTTGCAAAACGGCCAGAGAGGCGCCGGAGAGCTTTGTGGACGGGTTGCACTGGAATACCGAAATGTAAAGGCATAGCACAGCGGAGTATACAGGTGAGAGAGGCCCCTCATTATCCGCACTTAACACTCTCGACGGGCACTCCCCGATAAAATAACGATTTGTTTAGTTGTAAATTAACGGCGGACCGTTTTGTTCACAGGTGAGGCGATTGCCACAACAAAAGGATGGCCTAATTTTGTTACGCTGAAACTTTTACACCGTGAATTACGTATACGGTAGTCGATTGTTAAACCAGGACTGTGGATTCGTTTATAGCACGACGCGCCCATTTGCTAAATACCAGGGCTGTGGAGTTGGTAAAAAAAGTCCGACTCCGACTCCAGCATTTACCAAAACCACGACTCCGACATTGACCAAAAACACGATTCCGACTCCGACTAAAAAAAGGTTAATATCGTCACTTTTTTCCCTAATTTTCCTATTTATGTGTATTCAATTAAATATCAAACCTATCAATGCGGTCAAAAGCCAAATTTGACATATTATATGCAAAAATAAAATGTTCAAACTTTTCAAAAATCCGACTCCACAGCCCTGTTTGTACGCTTGTGACCAATGCTCCCTTCGAGTTGAGAGGTGATCTGCTCGGACAATTTAAAGACTCTGCAGGCCAAGTCATCAAATGCGCGTCATAATTTCAATCACCGAGAAACTTCTGCTGAAAAACTTCATTGACTACGAGAACTCCAATGTCGACTCTCGTTCGACATTATAAAACTTCGTTGGAAAAAATTCTTTTATTAATTTAAAATTATCCTTATTTGTTGGATTGTGTGCCTCAGTTAAAGTTTGTAAAATGTCATAATGTGGTATGTTATTTGGTATTTCGTTATTACATGCTAAAAAATACGGAAAACATGTGACATCAATCAATTTCCCAAATCCTTTGTGGAGTGGCTGGAAGAAATAAAAAAAAGTCAAGAGTCCATATGCTCCACATTGGCAGCGGACATGGAGTAAAAGATAAATGTTAATAGTTTGTTTGATTAATTCATGCTTCACTATTTTGTGGATCAAATAAAAGGTCGTTTCGTTCATCGACTATTGGAATGCGCGGCAACCTTGGTCGAGTGTGAAAAAATAATCTTTTTTTTACGATTGCAGAAAATGTAGCAATGTGTCAGCTATTCCCTTTTGTGCATGTAATGGGAGTCGATTGCACGCACGTCCATTCAGTTAGTTGATATAAATCTTTCCACAAAGTAGATAATTGATTGGATAGCATGGCCTGCCGTTGTAAAGGACTTTTGAACTGGGTGTTTCATAGTTGTGTCATGTTTTCACCAGATTTTTTTTTTTTCGATTAAATTTGACGTAAGACCACAAGAGTGTACCGCAAAGTTAACAATTTGAAGAAAAAATATTGATTAAATCGGTCAGTATTGTCCGTAGAACCCATATTTTCCCGAGTGTATCAAAACATTTTGTTAACATGTTATTTATATGATAATTAAGTAATTGTATCAGTAGACAGCTATCAAACGCTTTTAAGCCCGTAAAAGTGTAAAAGCAGTGCTTTTAATAAAAATAATAAAACATTTTTACCAATTTTTTCCATGAGTTTTATTTCATACTTAACTTTTGCATAAATACCACTGTTTTATCAACTGATAAGGAATGCTCGCCATGAAAAAGTGGTATTGATGAAATAAGTCATGAAAAAAAGGTATGACAAAAATTTTTAAATTTTTATTATAAGACCTTTCCACCAGTGACGGCTGGTGACGGGGTGCTGGGGGGTGCAAAAGGAAGATTCAACTATTTTTACTACGGAAGAGAAACAGTTGGTATTGCGAACATCTGAATTGAAAGTCCATGCTATAGAAGTGTTTTAAAATCCAATGAATAGGAAAGAACTCTTGCAAAAATGGTTGAATCTTCCTTTGCACCCCCCAACACCCCGTCACTAGCCGTCACTGCACCCAGCACAAGGTGTTTTTTTCAATTGAAAAAATCTGACCTTGCTGGGGATTGAGCCCGTGCCCCCCGATCGCTAGGACAAAGCTCTTGCCACTAGACCACAGGGACCGACCGAGTAGTGTTTGTAAACACCCTGTTATTACTTAACACCGTCCGCTCGCCTTAAACTATTTATCTATAAAAATCATCATTCTTGTTTTCACTTAAACAATAATTTACCTTTTATAAAACAGGCTATAGTGATTATTATTTTGAGATATTACACCAGGAATATATGTACCTTCATAGTAAATAAAGTTTTAGATATGAAATCTCTTTAATAGGTTTTTTAATATGCACGTTGGTACCGCGGCCGTATGTTGTTATAATAAAATATAAGATATGTGTAGGTAATATGTGTATATAGATGAAGGATTGTGTTAGTTTTATTATAGTTTGTTGAATAGCAGCGAAAAAAAATCAATTGGCGCATGATTTATTGGAGATGAAATGTGAGGATAAAAAAACGTAAAGATCATGCGGTCAAGAAGTCACCGAAAAACTTCACAGCGTATTAATGCAATCGAAACACTTTTAAGATGTTAACTGTCAATTCTTGGTGGAAAGGCATTATATAAAAAGCTTTTTTGTTCTAATTCCACATGTTTTGCAAAGGTTGTTATTCAGTTGATTATACTCACGATGATCAAAACTGTTTCTTAATCTTTCTTTTATGGTACCGGATGATATGATTTGACTTAAACTCGGTTAAATAATTTATCTATTTTATCATGCGAGACGTTTTTTTATTAATAATAATACACGACATTGTCATGATTAGTTCGTCCAAAGAAAGCGAACGGCTTGATTATTAGAATTTTCTTTGACATACCGGTAAAACGGGGTGAACAGAGACTGGCAGTTGAATAGAGACAAAAAAGGATTGAACTTTAGCACAACTTTACTAAGTATTCAATGTATTTTTTGTTATTTATTTGTAATTATTTAAAATTACTATAATATTATCTTTCGAATGACAAAACCAAACCAACTAAATGATTGCCAAAATTGAAACAAACGTGTTTAAGTTTGATGCCTGTGTATCTTTACTTTTTGACCCCTAATAAACTTCTCTTTTATTGCACGAAAATTAAAATTAAATCATGTTTTTTCGGTTTATAATTACCGTTAAACGCGATGAATAGAGGTTTATATATTCTAATCATTACAATCTTTATTTTTGTCTCTATTCACCTGCCAAGTCTCGATTTACCCTCTTTCGTCTATATTCGCCTCGATTCAATGTGAATAGAGAAATCAAACAAAATTGACTGTCTTAATAACGATAGTGAATATTTGAAAAATATTGTCATGAATGTGTAGTAGGACCATAAAAACAATTTTCAAGCCATTCATATTTGAATTATGTGGCGCAGGTGTGGAGATGCATCGTCATGAAGGGTAATAAGTTTCTCCATTCACCCCGTTTTCATGGTACTTAAAAAATATTAGCTCCGTGTGATGAGCAGTCACTTCATGTCAAGATGGTGACGTCAGCGAATGACCAAATAATCCAACTCAAACGGAAGCCCGAGAGTTTATGAACTGCCTGTATCACACTTCGAGTGAGTGTGCGCGTTTCAATGTCACGACGCGACACGCAAATGACGGGTCGTCTTAGCTGGGCGAATCTGGGCGAGGCGATCCGGCGCAGCTTTGAAAGCGGCAGAGTTTTAAAATATCAAACGGTCCTCGCCCATGCAAGTGTCATATGTAGGCGAAGCGATCCGGTTGTGGACGGCATATGTCGCAAGTCGCTCTTGGGGGTGCGCACTCATGGCGCACGCGAATCGCTTGAAAATATTAAACGGTCCGAGCTCACCAGAGCGTTAATTGCGTCTGGCCGAGTGATGGCACATAAGACCTTTGATCAACTACTTTTTAAATTGACTGGAATCGCCTAAATTCTCTTGCCGGTTCGCGTCGCTTACCTAAGACACGGGGTGAGCCTTTCTTTCATTTGTATGTGATCAAACTTACGGCTCGAAAATAAACGGCTATTTCCTGCAAAAAATCACAATGAGTGTGTAACACACTTGCCCACGTTTCATTGAACATATTTAAAAATAGTATATCATTAACAATTGTCTTGCGAACAATTATCGGTAAGAAATGTTTTTTGAAGAAAGTTCAAAGAGTTATGAGCGACGCGATTCTACTTCCTCCGTAGCCAAAGAGCTAGTGTAAAGGAAGTGCTGAAGACAAAGCTAAGGGCGGGATTTGTAATCTAATTTTATTGTCATTTCAGAAACTCAAATAAACATACTATTTTGGTTGCAGCATGAAAAGAGGATACAAAAAACCAGCCTATACGGGGTCTTAGGAAATACAAAATCGAGGGAACCTGAGGGAGAAAGACACTAGTGGGAAAGCAATGGTTTCGGTGGGACATAAGAAGCCAACGGGCTTCTAAAACTCTATTTTAACCTTTAAAAGCCCAAGATTTTTTTGCAAAATATCCGCGCGACCCGTAGCTCTTATAAAAATAATTATATCTCTAAAACAAGACAGCCTATGTGGGTGAAATAAAAAGCATTAGCAAATTTAAAGATTGCTCATAATTTATTTATAAAGACCAGCACCGGATTACACTGATTTAAGATAATAGTTTTCGACAAATGAATATGAGCTTTCATAAGTAATGTCTTTGAGATACCGATTCATAATTTTATTTTAAGTTTCGTTAGATATTTTTGTCATAATGAAGAATATAAAAATCTGCGTTACAAGGTTGACTTTTGAGATATGCGTTATGTTATATCCGGTGGACTGCAATAAATCAGCTTTATTAACATTTTACAATATGTATATTTCCATACCTAGAAATTTATCCTTTGGGGTAACTGATCCTTTTTTCAAGAAAGCTTTAGCTAAAATGGATTCCCTTATTTGTTTACCTAGAGGATAAGAAGGCGTACAAGTTACGGTGCTGGTCATTGTTTGTAAAACATAAACAATCTTTTGTTTTGCTAACAGTGCCGGCTGGTGACGGGGTGCTGGGGGGTGCAAAAGGAAGATTCAACTATTTTTCCGTCCTACGGAAGAGAAACAGTTGGTATTGCGAACATCTGAATTGAAAGTCCATGCTAAAGAAGTGTTTTAAAATCCAATGAATATGAAAGAACTCTTGTAAAAATGGTTGAATCTTCCTTTGCACCCCCCAACACCCCGTCGCCAGCCGTCACTATAGACTTTTATAGCTCGGGGTGATTTTTACTCTACATCTACCTATCCGTGTCGTATGTGGCTATCGTGTGATTATTATTAGTTCTGTGTGTGATTGTGCAATATTGGGGAAATGCGTGTATGATGCGCGCCAATCGAATCTGTCAAATCCATCAAATGTTTCGAAACGAAGCAAAATCTAGCGAAATGTATCGATTCCGTCTACGCATCAGTGCCGTGCCTGTCTATTGTGCTATTATCGCCGGCCGGTTGTGATTTTTCAATTTTTAAAAGCCAAAAGTATAGGCAGCGCTCGAAACTCCTTTAGAGCGGGCTATAATAGTCAAGCCTCTGGGCTCTTCAAGGCGTTGACAGAAAGATAGATGAGTTATGATATATCATATCGAGGCGGGATTAATGTAATGTTGCCATATTGGTTTTATGAGATGCGACCATTCTCAATAAAAATGATAATTCATCGGGAATATGCTAAGTAAGGAGCTGTCGTAAGATTTTGATTTACGTGCCAGATTTTCATCTACCAATTTGTTTATTTCGTTTTAAGTACCTGCATAGTAATATTTCATTATAATAGTTCCTATACATTGTTAGGAATTGAAAACTTAACCATATATTTTCATTGTATTGGATAATAATTATAATTATTAGATAAACAATCTTTATATGAATTTAGAATTATCTTATATATAAAACCGAAACGGGGGATGTATGTCAGTAATTCCCTTTTGCATTGTTGTTGCAAGTTCAAACAAACGAATTGATTTCGCTCGCGAAAGTTTCGACGGTAAATTTGTTTCGTTATCAATGTGTGTGTAGACTCCAATTACTCGAGTATCAAGTAGTACATATATAAAACCGAAACGGCGTATGTATGTCTGTGGGTCTGTAATTCCCATTTGCATTGTTGGTCATTAAGTTGCCATAAAAACGAATATGAAAGAAAATATGTTTGAATTTTTATCGGCGAAGACATTTAGTCAAAATGTAATAAATTAGTCTTCTACTGCACTTTTCCCGGCTTTTATTAATATAATAATGTTTTTATTTACGTGAAGGTATTATTTGACATTTATTTGACAGCAAATTAGATTTTTTCCTTGAATTTGGACATTTTAATGGGCGAGAATGGGGCTGTCAATATATGAAATGGGCTGTGAAATGTCAATGCCAGTCTGAAATGTTCATTTTAATTCCATTTTAATTGACCTAGACTTTTGAATTTTGAAAAAAGGTGTTTCAACTTGGCCCGTCTGAATTTGCGCGCCGAAGTGAACATAACCCCAAACCGGTCCGAGCGAAGCCGGGTTCGAACACTAGTAAAATATAAAAGATTGATAGAAGGATGCAGAGTTCAACTTCATTGAAATGATAACGATTATTTTTATTCACATTTAAACATTTTAATACAAAAACTGAGGGAAAAAGAGTGAGGCAGCTTAAAAAATGGTTGGTTCTGACCTTTCGCCCTATTTGGTCGTGGTGTCATGACATATCATTGTTTTTTTAATTTATTGGCGAAAAATACAATACATGGTATTACAGCTTACGCCAATGCGCCATGCATTTGGCAAAAGCATAAATCAATATATGTACATACAAAATTTTTGCCCAAACATTATTGGTATAAAAATACACACAACACAAATATCTCACATCCACGTTCGTTAGTTCTCGGCGCGTTCGATAGCATGATGCCTATACAGTACTTGATCGTTAATTTGAAAGACAAATACGATTTTTCATTTATTGGTATTGAATTGTAATCTGGAAAGGGCGAATATATATATTTTTGACAAAAAAGTGTTCTGAGAATCCAAGATTTTCGCAAATTTTCGAGAAATGGGATAGAGCGAAGTATTTTGACCGGTTTCGGAGGATGTTTATTATATGAAAGAGCTTGTTTAACATATTTTTACTGATGCATTCTATTTTTTAGTTTTACTGAAATCTTTGGTTAACGTAAGCATAAATTTCAACCCTTTCTACAATTTTAAAGTATGATCAGAAATCAGGATCAGCTACTACTATGACTACACTAAACATGAATGTTTGAAACGTTTCCTAATCTTGTAAGATAATGTATCATGATTTAAATTCGTAATTTCACTTCCGTGCATACTACTTTTTGTTTCTTTACATATTCCTGTTCGTTGATACGAAACGGTTACCGATTCTGGTAATGCCTTCCCTCCAAATTCATTCCAGGGAATTAAACTTGCGGAAACGAAGTGAACCAGAGATGAATTCGAATTTCAAAAAACCCAAATTGTAATCAAATCCAAAACAATGGAATTCGTTTTTAAATAATTTATTGGCATTTCCGGTATCCGATATCCGATATCTGGTACACACACAATGTTATTACACGTGTCATGAAATGACAGGTATATATAAATTAATAATAATTTTGTATTTTTTGTTTTGCAATGTATGAGTAATAAAAATTAACGATAATTAAAACTATTTTTAAGCAAATTCTATGACTACTAATTATTTGGTCAGTTTCTATTTCGATAAATGGTCAGTTATAAATACTTAAAACGGTCAGTTAAAAAGAATAAATGGTCAGTTAAAAATAATAAATGGTCTTTTAAAATAAAAAGAACAATTCATAAATTTGCCTATTACGACCATATTTGATAAATAACTAACCATTAAAATATATTACTGACCGTTTTATTTAATAACTGACCACATTCACACTGATACAATGACAACTGACCGTTTATAATATTAACTGACCATTTTGATTTTTAACTGACCATTTATTTATTTAACTGACCAAAACTTGAATTAGTTACTGACCCATTAAATACATGCCAAATTCTATTGCTTAATGTTCTTTTATTTTTTGAATATCGATTTCATTATCATAACAATAAGATAATTAATTATTACAATATAACATTAGGATTTTAACATAGATCACAGAAGATGATATATAATGTGTACCTTTTCTACACCAGGAAAAAGAAAAAGTAAATGTATGTTTAAAACATAGTTATTCGAGAGTTGAGCTGAAATGGCTATCGAATTAAATTGCTATTTTACCACTGTGTTATTACGGAGGTCTACTAAAGTAAATGAAAGTGAAATCAATAATTCATTTTTATTTAACAACAATTTATATATGTTGATTTTTATAAATTACTAGTATTGCTACCCGGCGTCGCTCGGACTAAGCGACCAATAATAATTAATGTTATATCATTAATATAATTATGTCACAAAATCTTACATCCAAAATAGAGTTCAAATAAAATCACAAACTTTATTTAATTTGATGACAGCCCCATTCTCGCCCATTAAAATGTCCAAATTCAAGGAAAAAAACTAATTTGCTGTCAATTAAATGTCAAATAATACCTTCACGTAAATAATAAACATTATTATTAATAATAAAAGCCGGGAAAAGTGCAGTAGAAGACTAATTTATTACATTTTGACTAAATGTCTTCGCCGATAAAAATTCAAACATATTTTATTTCATATTCGTTTTATGGCAACTTGCAACAACAATGCCAAAGGGAATTACAGACATACATACATACGCCGTTTCGATTTTATATATAAGATTTTATGAGTCATATATCTTTAACCAATTGTTTTGTTTACCTTTTCATCAGGCATACATAATATTGTATAACTACAATGAATAGCCCTTTGTCAAATGATTTTTCTATCAGCTAGTGTAAAAAAAATACGACTCCGACTCCAGCATTTACCAAAAACACGACTCCGACTCCAATATTGACCAAAAAATGACTCTGACTTCGACTAAAAAAGGCTTAATTTTTTCCTAAATTTCCTATTTATATGTATTCAATTATATACCAACCAAACCAATTCGGCCAATAGCCAAATTTGACATATTATATGCAAAAATAAAAAATTCAAACTTTTCAAAATTTCCGGCTCCGGCCAAAACGCCGCGACGACTACGAACGACTCCACGAATCCGACTCCACAGCCTTGATTTTTATGATATTGAGCAATGCTTTAATTTTATGTTGATCAATAAAATTTTCATCTCATCGTTATTTGTCTCCCTGGAAATCCAATTAAAATTTTCAGTTTTAGTCCTATTCCGACCCTGATCCCGAGAATCTACCTTTGAATAAATTGGTTACTTACCTTTGTCGATTCCAGTCGTCGTGCCATAATATGTATGGCCGTTAATAGGAGTTTAAGGGAAGTATTTTGTACGAAACCATTATTCGCTTTCTCATCAAAAAATCGAATAAACTACCCCTAAGCACGCTATCTAAATGAGGGTTTAACAGTACTGCCCTTACAAGAAAGAAGGCAGTACCTCGCCAAATTTCTGAAATTGAGTTATGAATTCCATTTGCTAAATATTTTTGGATGCTTAATATGGTGCTCACTTTTATAGCAATATAATAACTAAAATACTCTGCTAAAAAAACTGCTAAAAGCATAAGATTTTCTTAGTCAGCAACACTACTTAATTGATCAATGATGTCGACGGAGTGTGCTTGATGGAATTTCAATATCAAATTTGAAACATTTGATTTTTGTAGTTTTCCATGAGTTTTGTCACTAACGATCCGGGTTTCGCCTTTCGGCATCTTCAGGCATTTCAAGTGTACAAAATATTAAAATTATGCCGCCCATTTGTTGGATTGGCCTATTTAATTTTCCGCGCAGCTAACCTCTCGGCTTATGAAGAAAATTGATTACAAGCAGTAGTGTTTTGGTAAATAAATAGGTACCAGGTCGGTCATTGATTTCTTCAATAAAAAACTGTACTCATTGAATGTATGATTGTAGGTCCTTGAAAATTAAGTTATAAGTCAAAATGAAGCCCTGGCTCATTTTCAGGTGCCAGGTCGCTGACCTGACCCAACTTACTCCACTGATTGCAAGTATGTATAGGTATTACTAATAAACATATTTAACTGTTGCAATGTACATAAAATTAGCACCCGGCAAGCGTTGGAATGCCACTCAAAGGAAGAAAAAGTGTTTGTGTTTATTGAAGAGCTTTCGGATGCACAATACTTTCGATTTAATTTTACTAACATTGATCGGTATTGATGACATTTACCGTTTGACGTTTACTGTTTGTCTTTTGCCAATTGTTTATGAAACGACACACGCGTCACCTACTGAAAACTAATTGTACTATGCCTATAACCTTTTCGCAAGTGTAACAAATAAGTTGTCAAAATGAACGGTATGCTAGCGAATAAAATATGAAGAAAACATTGATTTTCATATAAAATACTTACTAAAGTTGATTTTAATATGCCTATAAACTTCGCGCAAGTGCAAGCAATAAGTTGACAAAGTTTTATCGCAATCGGATGTACGGTATGACAACGCATACAATACGAACAAACAAAGATTGATTTTTATATATTAGATAATTCATTACCACCAAGAATGGACAGTTGTGTTAATTAATTTATATTGTTTTAGACTAATTGTCAAATAAAAAATCCTTAATACTTATTAAATATGCAATGTAATATAATAAAAGATTTTACGCGCAATCATCCACTCTGACTTCATTCATAATAGTTTAACAAATCGATGGCCGATGCCCGCATGAATGAAATAGATCTCACTTGGTTTAATATCATCAGTACGATGACAGTAAACTTTTCTGTCGTATCTAAAAATGATTGCGGTAGGCGTGGTCTTTGGAAGCCTCGCCCTCCGATTCAATTAAGTGGGCAGGTGAGGCGGTAATAACACAACCAGTTTACCTGCAGTTCCACGGTCGCGGCCGGGGCACACAACCGCTCGAGCCTCGCCGTAAAAATGTCGTCAAGCGGCGAGCCGTGAGCCAGATGGGGCGAACGCGTATTTTATCTAGAACAGTGGTTCTCATGTGCGGCTACCAACAGCTTCATAAAAATATTGTGGTCTTGCACGTTAATTTGTCTACAAAGACTCTGAAAATTAAGTATTTCGGATGCAATTAATACCAATAGTTAATTGACAAACATATTTTCACCCATTTGACATACTTCAAGCACAACAAACTAGAAACAAAAGTTTGGTGCGGCCACCAGACGTTTCCGTATGGCCACTTCCGTGCAGCCATGCGGCTACAGTGCAATTTCATGAGAACCACTGATCTAGCAAATATAACTATGCAACAATGGCGATTAATAAACATTTCAAATTACTAATTTCTTAAAAAAAGTTTAAAAAAATCTACGTCAATTGGTTGAAAGGCATTATTAAAATAATTAAAACAAACAAAATAATACTTTTACCACATATCAGAAGGTAATTTTCAAAATTGGTCAATTCCAATATGGTAAATTTTTGAGACCTTTTTTCTTCACATGGAAAAATTTAAATTTTTACACATTATCTGTTATTCTTTCATTTAAAAAATACTGCTAGTAAACACAAACTTGTGAGGTAAAAGTATTAAAACTATCTCACTTTCTCAGTTTGTCAACAAATGATTTGACCAAATGTGAAATTTACCTCATGAATTATTTTCTGATGAATATCAGGACCGGCTGAAAATTTGCTGAAAGAGTTGAAAATGCTCGCGATGAGCGAAACCGGTCCTGATCTATGTCAAAAAATATGTGGAAATAGTTGTGTCCTGATTTGATTGCAACGAATATTTATCAACCACGGACTACAAGGGAGAACATATCATACTTTTTTAAAATATACATAGAAGGCATGGGTGTTTGTGTTGTTCAAAATCCATTCCCACCCTTCCGATCCCAAAAGCGGAGCGTAGCGGAAGCGATTAGTAAACCTCTTATACTGTCCTAGTCCTCGTATCCTTTCGATCCCTGCTCTCTAAGTAGCAAGCAGTTTGGGAGCAGACACAGACAGGGAACAGAGATTTTGAGAAAACTGCAGAGTCAAAGATACTGGAGTACACCTAAACCTTTTATCGTGTGGTAGATGCATTCCGCGGAAACTCGCACAAAACAAAATATCACAAAAAAACTATGGCTTCAATATGAGAACATAACATGTACAAAGACGCACGAGTCAAGGTCACATTGTAATAAACAGGTGAAACACTGAATTTTGCACGTATGGTAACAACGCGCTGTTCATTACGTTATTACATATGTACGTTTATATAGTCCCAAAAATATATATATTTTTTTTTTAACCATGTCCGCTCCCAACTTGGAGCATATGGACTCCTCACGGAGTTTATCTCAACATATGTTTTTCTACGAGAATTGCTTGTTACTCAGTTGCTCAACCTCTCTTTTTCGAAGAGAGTAGGGATGGAAAGGATACGAGGACTATGACAGGACTAGTGATTAGCTAATCGCTGTCACTATGCGTCGCTCTCTTTTGAGATCGAAAAGGTGGGAAGGGATTTTCAACAACGCAAACACCCATGCCTTTGAACAGATTTATCTACTGAAAAAATCCGCTCGTACCGGGAATCGAACCCGGGCGGTCCGGCACGCAAGTCACAACCGTTGATACTGCGCCACGGACCGGACAATATATTTAAAGTAGTACAAATAGCACAGCTCTGTTTGTAATGACTATTGATGGTAAAATTATGCGAACCGCGTAATTTCAAGCCCTGGTTCGCGTTTGTTCGCATAGAATCATTGATCGGTAAATTAAGCATTATTAAAACTGGATGTATGGCGATTAGGAAAGCTTAATAAACACCTGTAAGCTATTATAGAAAACGAGCAACAATATAAAATTTTATCACGCCATTAAAAGTTAATGTTAGTCTTCGAATTAAAATGATTTAACGTAACAAAATGTATTGGTACTGTGCTTGGCACACCTGTCAATTATAATTTGTGAATACAAAAGTTTTCAGATTTGTTTTGTGTGGAATTTTAACGATTCGTATAATATTGCAATTTATCCCGACACGTTAAGTGCAGGGATCTTCAATATGTATATCTTTGGTGTTTGGCCATGTAAAAAACACAGCATACATAACATAAAAATGAAAGTTGCTTAAAAGGTTCCCCGCCCTTGCACAGAGGATTTCGGTTGTAGAAAGCGAATGTAAATACAGTGGAACCCGATCTGACGTTCTCGCATTATACGTTTTCACGCGTAATGCGTTCATTTTCAAGAGTCCCGGCATTTAGTTCATATGTAAAACATTCCCGCATTCATCGTTTCCCGCATAAATCGTTTGTTTTATACGGTCCCTTGAAAAACAAACGATGAATGCGGGAAAGTTTTAAATATGATTGATTGAGTAGGCATTTACTTGGTAGAACTCCATTATAATACGGTAAAAAATATAACAATATATTTTAGTTCTACATAAATTTTATATATATGAGTTATTTCGGCTTACGCCTTCGTCAGAACTATAGGCCGAAGGCGTAAGCCGAAATAGCTATCAACAAACATATAAAATTTATTTAGAACTAAAATACATTGTTATTTTTTACCGTATTTTAAATATGAATTAAAAAAAATAAACTTTTGAAAAAAATATTTATTTATTATTATTTCTTATTATACCTATAACATTCATTTTTTTTAAACTGCGTTCCTTCTTTGCAGTTTGCCACTTATACAAATGCCCTTCAAACTCTAATATTTTTTAACAGATTCATCAATAGCCTTGAAGTAGAAATATATTTTTATTTTTTCCAAGGCCAACAACGCTGCTGTTAATGTCATTCCATGGTTCATTATTGCGTTTTTCGCCATCTTCTTCTACAGAAGTCACAGATGCTCAGTAATTACCGGAAACATTATGACAATGCATCGAAAACAACAGCACACTTGCAGTTTTGATTCTTTTCTACGAATCGATGGGATGTAGTCGAATGTGTTTCTAAGACAAATTCAACAAATCGGGATAATATTTGTGACGGGACCATAATATTACGACGTTAAATCGAGGAAATCGTTAAACGGATAATGTGGGATTTTTTGACATTACTTATGGGTGTTTGGCCGGGACTATAGAAAATTAATGGACCACGCGGGAAGACGTACAATGCGAGGATGTAAGATCGGGGTTCCACTGTATGTCATAAAGTAAGTACAATTTTAAGTTTGACCATTTTTAATCTCTTTCAGATCCACTCTATCCGACCCATAAAGCTGCAGGTGCTGTAATTTATATGACGGTGAAAGAATAGAAATGTAATTTCGATGGATTCGGCGGTAACTTTGTGGTAGTTCATTTTAATATAAAATAACTTTGATTATTCCACGTATTGAATACGTGGAATATACGTATTAAATTCATAGAATAATCTAAGTTATATTAAATTTTATATTAATAGAAATGTGAGATATAATTATAGTTGATACATATTTCGGCTTACTTTCTCGTCATAACTATCTATATAATAATCTTTTTTCTTACCATGTCCGCTCCCATCTCGGAGCATATGGACTCCTCGCGTAGTTAATCTCAACATGTTTTTCTACGATAACTGCTTGTTACTCAGTTTCTCAAACTCTCTTTTTCGAAGAGAGTAGGGTGATGGAAAACATACGAGGACTAGGAAAGTACTAGTGGTTAGCTTATATGTAGCTCTCGCTATGTGCCTCGCTTTTTTGGGATCTGAAAGGTGGGAAGGGATTTTTAAATCACAAATACCGATTGCATTACGAATCGATTTATCGTTTGAATAAAATCTGCTCGTAACGGGAATCGAACCCAGGCGGTCCGTCACGGAAGCCAATGACGTTGACCACTGCACCACGGACCGGGCATTATCATATAATAATATATAAATATTAACTAATTCAAACAGGTCTTTTCTAATTCTAAGTAGAAATACTAGACATTTAACCTGTATAGCAAAAATAACAAATAACATTAATTAGTGTATATTAGCAATTATCACGGATATATTTTTTATTTGCATAATTTTTGTTAACACCTTTATCTGATGAGGTAAATTGATAATTTAACATTCAATCACATGTCCATTAGATAAATCTGTTAAAATGGAAATACAATGTCTTTCTGAGATCCATTAAGGATATGGCAGAATAAATTTACATTTGTGGCAAATTAAAAATAATTAAAAGCAATTAAAATGTTTTACTTTGTATTGCGCTTTGTAATGATTATAATAAATGGGAAGGAGGGGGGGGGTCTTTGTGTAAAACTGCTAAATACATTAAAGTAGGATATTTAAATATGTTTGCAAACTGTTAACTTATTTCCTCATATCAAAAAGGACAATGAATTTTCGACACGCGGATTCTCAAACATTTTAGTTTTTAGCACCTTGAAATTTTTATTTGAGATTCGGTCCAATGATGGCTGCCTGAAAAGGATGTTTACAGAATAATCATCAAAGATGAGATATATTTTCGGTATGAAATAATTTATATTGATTTATTATTTTCTAATTCAGTGAGGTTTTTTTTCTTTTGGAAACATAACATTCTTTTTTAATGTGTTCACTGTCAATATTTGGTGGAGTGGCAATATAATGGAAATAATAACACATTTTTAGTACATATTCCACATTAAATTTATTGGAACAGGACCATTTCGCACATGGCGTGCATTATCAACTGATCATTTGAATGATTTGCCTCATGGTGAAACTGGTCCCGATCCAATAAATTTTATGTGGAATAAATACCAAAAATTTGTTACTAATTTTATTAAGATAACACTTATCGAAACTGTTATTTTTTCAGTCAGTTAGCCATGCCATAGTAAGTCTAAAGATGCTTATTAAAGAGGTGAAACACGTGCTATTATTAGTTATACAATAAGTGGAATAAACAAAGTTATATTTAATATTGTAAAGAACTGAGCACTGAGTAACTACCGAATCCATCGAAAGTATGAAGATTTTTTCACAATAAAATGATTATTTGCATATTTCACGAAATAGGTATCTTTAAATTTGTATGGATATGTCACTTTGGACTGATAGAAGTAGACTTGAACACCCTGTGATTCTTTCCTAAGGTTGTCTCATTTAATTTTAATTTGTAATTGATTGTCCCTTTATTTTTGGGTGGTATCCTCTATTGTATACTGTGCTTCGAAAACAGATGCCTGCGGCGAATACTGCGGCGAGTACAGTGGTTTGACTTTGTCAGGAATACGGAGGTAAGAGAGCGGACAAACCAGCCCCTTATTACGTTTAAAATTAAAAGGCGACGATGGACCTGGCTTGGACATGTGCTGCGGATGCCCCAGGGGAGCCTGAATCCTGCCTGCCTCTTCTATCAACCTGATGGATCCCGACGCCGCGGAAGGCCTCTGATGACCATCCATAGGATGTACTCAGGGGAGCTAAGGGACGCCGGGATGACCTGGGAAGATGCGAAGAGGTTGGTGGGAGACAGAGAATCTTGAAGGCACCGTGTGGCGGCCATATGCTCCGAATAGGGAGCGGATATGGGAAAAAAAAAATCCTCTATTACTCTTAAAAAGATTCTCCAGTGTAAGTTGCCATATAAATATTACTCAATCTTCACATGCTTAAATCGTTAGGAGAAGTTGGGGGTTAACATATTTAGATTATTTCACAAATGGTCCGTTTTACATTTATGACAATTTATATTGAAATATTCGCTACTTTATCGACAATGCATATGGATCGTGCGCTGTAATATAATGTTGCCCATCACAAAAATATTCTTTTGAATAAATCATTTAAGATACAGATATGCCATACGTCAGGATATGTATTGTGTGTAAGGCACAACATATAAATAATGTATTCTAGTTGCTATGCTATAAAAGCCATCTTTATCACCTATATCCCAATAACATATTTCAATTTTTTTTTTTTTATATATTTGGCATTACAGCTTACGCCAATGCGCCAAATATTCTTAATTGTGAAAGACATACGAGATTAACTCGATGATAAGTAATGAATCAGTTGTGCACAAAATCAACGATAAATAACATACACCCAGCCCAAGATCTCTTTTTTTCAATTGAAAAATTCAGACCTTGCCGGGAATTGAACCCGGGTCTCTTGATCGCTAGGAAAAGCTCTTGCCACTAGACCACAGGGACCGACATTATCGAAAATTATCAGGCTGGTGTAGTAATTAAGTTAATATTGGGGTATGTACTAATGCTTAAATACTTAACTTAAACTTATTTGCCATCGTTTTAAAAAAATCATGGCCCCAGTATATTTTATACCCCATGGAAATAAGCTATCGACGAATGCAATGTCTTATTATCCTAGACCAGTGGTTCTCACGTAAAATTTGGCTGTGGCCGCATTAGGAACATCAGCGGTCCTACGAAAATGTCTGGTGGCCGCACCAAATTTTTGTGTTGAGTCTTCTTTGTCAAAAAGACATAAAAATGTATGTGTTTGAGTTTTTGCTAACTAACAATTCTTGATACATAATAGAATACATACGAAATATTTAATTTTCAATGTCTTTGTTGACAAATTAGCTTGTAAAAACACATTTTAATTAAATACCAATATTAACAATGAAGCTGTTGGTGAACGCAGCAAAACTCTCTGGTGGCCGCACATGAGTACCACTGTCCTAGACTATCCGTAACGAGCGGTAGGTTGACATTTTTATTTTGGATAACGTCCACTTATACATTGTTTAAGTTAGGACCGGTGTCTCTCATCGTGGATATTTTTAAGTGGTGATTAGCTGAAAATACTCACGGTGAGCAAAACCGTCTGAAATTTGAACAAAATTGTTGTGTTTAATTCATTTAAATATAGTGCCTTTTCACCAAAAGTTGGCAGTTAACATCTAACCGTGAATCATCATGTATAAATTTACATGGGAATATTTGATAAATATTTTCAAAGCAAGATCTAATATAATATGTATGCATTTACAGTTTTCTCACCGTTTGAGCATAACTGAGACCGTTTCATAAGTTCTGACGTCACTGCCGTGCCATTGGTCCAAACCAGAGACGAGATCGTAAGTGATCAACCATTCAGGGCTCAGTATAAAACCAGGGTTTGCCCTGCAAGCATGCTCGGTATGTCGTGGACCCATGACAGAATTTAGAATATTTGAAAAATGATATTACTAACCCTTGTCAAACTGTTAAATGGATAAAAGTGCGTGATATAGATTTGATTGTAAAGTTGGTGATATATTACAAACAATAAGTTATTTCGGTGAAATTTAGTGAAACTTTTGGAAAATGTGAATTATGTGAATGGATTTTGTGTGTAGGTTTTTATTATAAATGGTTTATTTTTATATTTTACGCAATGGCTTTCAAATACCAACCCATTTGAGATATTCATTTGTTTTGCAATGAAAACCGTTTTCAAATCATCGTTTTGTTCTTAATTCAAATCTGTTGACAAAGATAGTTAAACATAGACAATGTTTTGTCAACAAATTAAAAAAAAAAAAAATACTGTCATTTGAAATCAACATTTTTTTATTTTATTTGTTTTATCAATAAACAATTTTTCACATCGAAATATTGAAATACATACTTGCATCAAGTACATAACTAATTTATTGTTATTTAAACATGTCAATACTTGTGTTTCTATAGATATTTTAGCGATGAAAAGTATTTTATGTATATTATTTAATTTCTAGGATTTTACAACATTAGTCAAAACGGTTTTAATAAAACAAATGAAAATGCACTTTTTCCGTCGTCGGTGATGGTATATCCTTATTTTTTTTTTATTTGAAAGGGATATACATACATATATTTTTTTTAAATTCAGATACACTTTTTTTGTGCTAATTCTTATAACATATAATACATTTAAAACAACGTCTCAAAATAATATTAGTATAAAGCTTCTGTCCTAACTTTAAATTATTCAAATGCTTTTTGAGAGATTCAAAATAACAACAAACACATTATTATTGGTATAAGCCAATATACTTAACCTTTCGGTACATTCATTATATTATTATTTTGAAATACACTATTTTAACACCCAACGTTTATTAAACAACATAAAATGATATCATAAACCATTGACAACTAAGCGTCGATTAATTCCGACAAGATGCTTTCCCAAAATTCAATTTTTAAATAAAATATATCTATATCTACAAACTTCAAATGATTCTCTTAATTCTATAACTATTTCAGCTTCACGATTACGCCACGTCTATTTCTAGCGATGGTGTGATGTTGAAATAGCTTTCAGAATCATATAGTTAAGTAAATGCTTGTAAAATGAAACTCATCGTTATTAGATGTCATTTTTTTAAATGTCATTAATGAACTAATTACCTCACACAATTCACTAGTCAAATGAGACATATAAACAAGAATATGTGCACATGTTACAGTGAAACTGTATTCTCAGTGAAAATATATTCTTCTCCAAGCTGTCATTGAAATTAAATACTTAGGCTGGCAAATCATCGATTTGGGCGAATAATTTCAATGATACGGTAAGAAAAATAACAATGTATTTTAATTCTACATAAATTATTTTATATATTTGTTGATAGCTATTTCGGCTTACGCCCTCGTCAGAACTATTACTATTACGTCAGAACTTTCTGACGAGGGCGTAAGCTGAAATAGCTATCTACAAATATATAAAATAATTTATGTAGAATTAAAATACATTGTTATTTTTCATACCGCATTATAATGGAGTTCTACCAAGTAAATGCCTACTCAATCAATAATTTCAATGACCGTGACCAGCGAAATCATATTGTCATACCAATCTATTACTTGATACATTTTCACAGCTACAATAGTTTAGTACTATATTTAATAAGTTTGATAAGATTATTGCGTACCGTTTTTATTCTCAGCAGGGGTGAATTGAGGATATTGTGAGCAACGAAATGGCCAACGGTAAAAATAGACGTCCCGCCGGGGAAATAGCGTAAATAATGTCTGACGACGAAATCTATTTGCAAGCAGTTCGGAGAAATATGAGAGTTATTAATAATAATTGCGTAATGGTATTTTAAAGTAGCTCCTTCACCCTTTGCACTACTCCATATTTGTTTCCTTCAAGTAACTCCTAAATAGATTTCAGAAAAGATTAATATCACAGGGTTTGCGAATTTATTAGCATGGTAAACCGAAATACCGATAAATATACCACATTATGACATGTTACAAACATTAACGAAGGCACACAATCTATTTTTTACGGTTTTTGTAATAATGATAATTTTAAATGAATACATTATAAATTGCTAACCAAGTTTTACTATGTCGAGCAGGACTCGACCAAGTAGTTGCGCGTTACCTATACGATGTCGACCCAGACTTGACTTGGGCGTTGTTGTAATAGTATAAACAGCCGTTCCAAGGAAGAAGGCAGTTACTCGTAAAATTTCTGAAATTCAGCTATGAATGCCATTTGATAAATATTTTTGAAAGCTATGTATATATGGTGCCTTTTTTTTATAGCAGTATAATAAATAAAAAAAACTCAAAAATCCTTTCGTAAAAAATGATCATTCACTAAAAATATAAGAATTTAGTAGCAAAAAAGCAACCATAGAAAACTGTTCACTACTTGTTGTATATTAGTTAATTTTCGTATCAACCGTTCTTTATAAATTAAAAAACTAAAAGGTTAAAAAACGCATTACAGTGAAACCCCGATTCTACGTTTTTCGAGAGACCGTATAAAACAAGCGGAACGGGAAACCATGAATGCGGGAAAGTTTTATATATGAACTAAATGCCGAGACTATAGAAAATGAGCGCACCACGCGGGAAAACGTATAATGCTAGAACGTAATATCGGGGTTCCACTGTATATCATATAATATTTAAAATACGTATTGTACAATTTGTGGAATAATCATGTTATATCAAAATGAACTTCCACAAAGTTACCGCCGAATCCATCGAATGTACCTACATTATGTCATTTACTGCCTTCTTGATAGCAGCGATATGTTTAGCGATTTATATTTTGATTACACAGTTTAATCAAACATTTCTCTAAAATATAAAAAAATACTTTTACTAAGACTTTTAATGTATTGCAGAATCCGTAAATAGTATATTTTCGGTACCTTGTCAGTTCTCAATATGGAAGTATATCGTCGCCAACAAATTTGTACATCTACATAATATAATAAATATTGCATCAAATGTTTATATTATTTATTGTTAAAACACCCAGGCTGATAAAAGCTCTATTGAAAACTCTACTGAAATTTAATTCATTTTTCAATCAAAATTACTGTAACTAGATTTAATAGTGCAGGTATGGCTTTCAGCTCAATGTGTCGATTGAAATAACCGTTCATCTATAATGGCCGTGATGAGAATCCAAGATTGACGGTTGTTTGATTGTTTGTCTTGCAATACTCCAATATATTGTGTTTGTTCTTGCCAACCTTTGCAAATATTTGACATTTTCTAAGAGCCTAATAGCCTGACAAAATTTTTGAGAAATAGCGAAATAAAACAATAATACCGTATAGAAATGAATGAATATTATAATGCATAAAAATTTACTGTAGTGTTAAACAAATGCGCGGCCGCGCAGCAGTTTTCAAGCCCCCTTGCACTCCAATAGTTGTTGATGAATTTAACAACTCGATTAATTCAACCCGATCGCTTAAAATATGTAAAAGATCCACAAATTAGAGAAGCATATAAAGGATTCATTACCGCTCCCAATGCGTAGCATATGGACTCCTAATGTTGGTATCTCATCATGTTATTTTGTTGCTAGAACTGCTTGTTACTCAGTCATTCAACCTCTCCCTATTTAGCTAGTGGTAAAGCCTGCCGCTATCGCTTCGCCCAGTATAGAGACTGATTGATTGGTTCATTCCGCTATTTTTGCTTAATTCCAATGACGCAAAGCAAATCAAAAAGAACTATCTTTATGTCAAATGTATTTATTACATTGATGCTTGCAAAAAGATTAAAATTATAAAGCGCATTTGTTAGATCGGCACGATCAACATTAAATTTTCCCCGCAGTTAAACTCTCGGTGCTAAATGAGATGAAATTTGTTTCTGTCAATGATTAACGTACGTATCAAGTGTTTCATGCCGACGCTCGATGGAATATATTGTTTTTTTACGAGACAATCGAAGATTGAATTTTAGCCATGGTAACACTTGGACTATTCAGCGTGACGTCTTACACCGTCTTAGATCTCACCATGGACGTCTCATGGAAAGTCGGGGGAGACTGCAAAAACTCCCTTGAAATAGAAGACACATAAATTATCATAACCTGATGTAGTGACTTACACATTTAGACTTAATTTAAAATAGTACGCTGATATCTATTTCCCTGTTTGAAAAAACCGAACCTGTGGTTCTTCGTGTCATAATGTTTTTGCATCAGAAACATCTTTAAAAAGTCTATATTCCATTCATTATTGATGACCAATCCATTTTCATCTAGTTTGTTTGATTCCATGAAATAAATCTAGTTTGCTCACCTTAAAAAAGACAACTCTAATGATATAAAGCTGACACTATTAATATTGTTAAATAAAACATATCAATTGTTTCCTACGTATGACACACTACGTTATATCGGAAAAGTCGCGTATTTACTTGTATTTCAGTTGATTCCCTTTTCCAAACTCTATCGTCTGGTTTATTGTTTATTTCTGTTTTAATATCATGCCATCGTCATTAATGGTATACATTTGTCATTTATATCTTATGTGTTATGATATGTACGATATTTCAATAATACGTTCTTTAAATGTATCTGATTGAGCATCCAACACCCAATTTAATTATCAGCATATGTAGATTAATTAACATCCAGTTCAGTGATGCAGTCCCTTTTTGGAAGCAGGGCCAGATAATCAATTCAAAGATAGTCAGAGGGCCGCATGGGTATAACTGATTAAACTATCGATATTTTTAGTGTCTATAAAATTGAGAATTTTATTGTTTTATATTGTTCTTCCACCGTCCGTAAAAAGCTCTGAAGAAAGAAGGTGGTTTATATTTTTCATTACGGGCCGCATGAAATGTCATTGAGGGCCGCAGGTTGTGCATCATTGATCTTGGTCATTCGAGAAAGGTGAAGAATAAAGACTGATGAAAGGAAGTCTCCAACCATTTTAGGGTTTGATAGATTTTCCTGCCTTTAAGACTTGATATACAGACGGACAAAATCTTTTCTACGCTCCGTATTTGTTTTTCACTGAGGGAAATGTCTTATGATTTTTAATTTATCTTATTTAGAGCCTCCGGAACGTCAGAAGGGCCTAAGTAAGGTTTCAGTGAATCCAACGTGACATCTAAAAAAGTGTATTGTTAAATTTGATCAAGTGCAGATCTGATTCAGAAAATAAACCAAAAATAGAACCCTGCATAACTAAAAACAAAAACAATTTACGCGATCGCCAGTGTTATGTGAAACAGTGATCGAAATAAACTGAACTTGAATATCAGCTACAAAAATGCTGCAGCATCAGCCTCAGGACTATGGCGGAGGAATGGGAGTTGGTGTTGGCGGAGGAGGCGTATTGGGAGCCCCTTCTGGAGGGAACCAGCCTTCGAGAGATTCAGCGCTTTTGCCCAGTTTTGGGTTTACTCAAGAGCAAGTGGCGTGCGTATGTGAGGTAAGCAATCATTTCTTCAATCAATTTCATCTGATACAAGCAATCCTCAATCAAACTGCATCTCTATGGAAACCGGGATCTTGTTATTTCGGGCACAAGAATGCATAAATATCTATGTCGGGAATTGGGCAACATTGAAACTTACTAAATCTACCACAATACATACATATAATTTCATAGAATTTTTAGCGATGAATCTACGTACTTTAAATCCTCAAAAATTTGTTTCATCATTGAAGGTTCTAGGATTGGTGAATTAGCTAACCTTTTAATATTGTAATTTAATTAAAAGAAACAATAAATTCACGGTGTATATGACAAACCATCATTATAACACATCTTAATCCACATTCCATTTATTAAGATCTGGACCGGTTTTGCAAATCGCGAGAATTATGAGAGATGAACTGACATTCGTTGATAATGCAGTGTACTGAAAAAACAGTATTTCTTTTGTGCTATTTCGTAGTTACATTGTATAATACAATGAACAAAACTATCAGTTAAACGAATCAGTTGAAAACACTCCAGATGAGCGAGAACGGTCCTGATCGAAATAAATTTATTATTGAATAAGTACAAAAAATGTATTATTACTTTTTAATTATGTATTAAACAAAACTATGTGTGGTTTACTATACTTCCACGGGTCCACGGTCCGGGCTTCGTTTTCTTCCATGATGGGCCGCTCGGGTTCGAGTCCCTGCACGAGCTGGTTTTTATCAGTCGATTTATCGATTCTGTTTGTATTTGTGTTGTTAAAAATTCCTTCCCATCCTTCCGATCCCAATAAGCGGCGCGTAGCTATTAGCCTACCACTAGTACTGTTCTAGTATCCTTTCAATCCATACTCTCTTCGAAAAGGGGAGGTTGAGCAACTGAGTAACAAACAAGTAGTTCTCGTTGAAAAAACATGTTGAGATAAACTCCATGAGGAGCCCATATATTATATTCCAAGTTGGGAGCGGATATGGTTAAAAAATATATAGAATCTTATATATAAAACCGAAACGGCGTAAGTATGTCTGTGGGTCTGTAATTCCCTTTTGCATTGTAGGTCACTAAGTTGCCATAAAAACGAATATATGTTTGAATTTTATCGGCGAAGACATTTAGTCAAAATGTAATAAATTAGTCTTCTACTGTACTTTTCCCGGCTTTTATTATAAATAATAATGTTTATTATTTACGTGAAATTATTATTTGACATTTCTTTGACAGCAAATTAGATTTTTTCCTTGATTTTGGACATTTTTGGGCCAGAATGGGGGGGGCTGTCATCAAATTAAATAAAGTTTGTGATTTTATTTTAACTCTATTTTGGATGTTAGATTTTGTGATATAATTATGTCGAATGATATAACATTAAATAATTATTGGTCGCTTAGTCCGAGCGACGCCGGGTAGCAATACTAGTATATAATAAAAACCCCTACACGATTTAGTCAAATATTGACTTAATTAAGGCTCGTATTTTAACGGTCATAATAGTAATACAGTTGTGGTCTGAATTTATAATAAGATGGTCAGAATCTTTATTACAGTGGTCTGAATTTATATTAAATGGTCATAATGTAATGGTTAGAATACAGAGGGCAGAATAAATTATTAATGGTCAGTATTTAAACAAGTTGATCAGAATTTAAATATCATTGGGCAGAATTTAATCGAAATTGGTAATATTTAATAGTATTTGGACATATTTATTTAAACATCTGTCAGAATTTTTTTTGGAGATCGAATAGCGTTTCTATTGGTGCAAAGTGATGTCATACGACAAATGGTCCAATGGGCGATAGATACTACTAGCGCCGCGGCCATTGAATAAATCACTAGTATTTACGTTAATTTGACAGCTGTCAACAGATATTTTCTCTAAATATTAAAAATTAAATATCAAAATGAGGAGAATTTTGATGATGAAAGTCACCGAGAATTCAGAATTTTAATTTCAACAAATCGGCTTCTCAAAAATGCAAAAATCAGAAATAATGTTATATTGCGCAATATATAAATTAGTATGGGAAGGGATGCCCGTTATTGTTCTTGGAACCACGGATATGGATACAGTTCTATCCAATGGGAATGGCTGTGTGCTCTGGTGAGAACACACGCAATTATGAGATTATAAATATATGAACCCAAACCTTTACCGAATTTTATTCTGACGTTTTGTTTTTATTTACCATTTCAGACCAAAATTGTTACAAATTCTGATCATTTTATAATTTTATTCAGACCGCTAAATAATTTTATTCCGACCGTTTAATAATTTTATTCTGACAATCATTAATTTTATTCAGACCGTTACTATTTATTTTATGACCTTATATTGAATTGTATTCTGACCAAGGAAACCATTTTTATTCTGACCGAAACATCATTTTAATTCTGACCATTTATTTTGTTGCCCTTAATTAATTCGGTAGGTATGTTCTTAAAATTTTGACTCATCGTTGAAACTGGGGACAAGTACAACCTGTTGTAAATTTGAGATTAGTATCGCAAATTGCAAGAGTATGAATCATTGAAAATTTGTTTATGGTTTTATCCCGTCTGGCCCATTGATCAAACGACTTTTTAAATTCTGTTCGGGTCTACTTGTCAAGTGATTTGTCATTTTGGCGTGGTCAAAAGTCGAAGCTTTGGCCATTTTCCCCGTTTGAAATGAATTCAAAAACCAATAAAAGTCGGACTGCAGTTTCACATGTCGAACATATTTAACTTACCAACGAAACAATGGATGCTTTTATTTGTTTTTGCAACAGTTTATACGCATTTCAAAGTTGTTTGAATGTCGAACGTGCATAAAAAAATTCAAAATTCGAACACTAAAATCGCCTTTTTGACACTGTTCACAAAGGCGCAACAAACTAACTCAAAAGCTTTGCTGGATTTAAACTGTGCATCTGAAGTAGCTAGTAAATTAGAAAATAAGTTATGTTTCTCAATAAGCCATTCAACATAACTATGGTAGCAAATCATGTCGTTATTAATGTAATCTTTGCATGATGATTTGTAGTGGCTTTTCAAACTATTCGAACGCAGACCAGTTGCTACCAACATGTCGGCTATGAAAATGTAAAATTTCATTTAATTAGGGATCGGTTGACGACTCTGTTTTACGCTAAGCGATTATTTTCTCAGATTTTATGTACAGTCAACCCTTCTACAGCACCGAGGCAGGGATTTTTTATGACTTTCTTTATCAAAAGTAAAGGGACGTACAGCTTCTGATAAATTTTCTTAAAATGCACATATTTTTTTTTTATATTCATATCAAATAAAAAAAATGTTTTACACCCAGTGGTGCAGTGGCAAATAAATTAGTACCAGGTCGGTCATTAATTACTTCCCTATTTGTTATATCCGTCTGAAGTTTTAACAATTAAATCAATAGAAAAAACTGTACTCTATTAAATGTGCTGTATGTAATTTAAAAAAAATGTTTCAAGTCTAAAGACGACAGGGCGGTGCCCTGGCTCATTTTCAGGTGCCTGGTCGCCGAACCGGCTCGACCTGAACCCACTACACCACTGATTACACTTATGTGTGCTTTTTAATTCACTCGAGAAAATACAAAACGAACTAGCCCATATCTAAGATGTAGTAATGATATCACATTAACAATGTCGACGGAGTAAATCCCCAGATGTATCTAATTACTAGGATATTTCTTTCGATGCAATGCGAGTTCAAAACATTTTCGTTTTAGTTTGACTCATTGTGGAATCGTCCTTTCATAAATAATCGTAGACATGTTGGCAACACCACGAAAAGTTAAGTAGTGTTCTAAATTTAATTTCCCGACAGAAATAGACGTGCCCAAGAAGCACCTTCTGAACTATAATGTAAGACTAAAGAAACAACTTCTTCGACTTTTAGCTTTCCAATGTGTTATCTTCGCTGACGTCTTTTGGTAATCTCTTGTCTATATCTCACTATGATGCGAATAACAGTCTAAAAAGCTCCCCGAAAGAGACTCAAATATACACTGTATCTCTTTCTACCTCTCGTTAATTAGAACAGCTTCTTTGTCACTTGACCACGGTATTGAAATGTTATACATGTAAACGAATACACTGAATTTATCAGCTCCGTCTTCTGTGTCAATGATATTATCTCTTCCTCCTTCTGGGCTGTCTTTCTTTGTTTCAGAAAACGATTTGGAGTTGTTCCAAACAAGAAAAATTTATTGACATAAATTTTAAATCCTGTAAAAGTTTTCATTTATAATTACATTTTTACGTGCTTTAATTAACATCACCAATGTAAGAATATTTAATTACGCTAAAATCACTTATAGAATAGAATGAATAACAAATAAATCAGTTCATTATTACAAAATATTGTCATTTCACGATTTAATACATCGTGACATTATGATACTAGACTAAATAATTTCTTTTTTTTATTTCAAATCATCAAACAATCAATTGAAATTATGTACATATTCCTAGAATATAATGTGAAAAAAATAAGTTTTAATGACAGACGTTAAAATCTCATTGCAAATAAGTAATAAAATGTAATCATTTTACAGTAGACTTACGTAATCTCAGCTATCTCTTTCGAGCTCAATGTAAGAATTGACAATAATTATACGGAATGATTTTTGTCTCTTTCACCTGTTCCATAGGTTCTGAGAGATGCGATATAAAGTTGTGTTTCTCCCTTTGACCTTAGGGCCATATTGAAAATCTTCGTTGAGTTGTCTCTTTCTTTCAATGTTTTAGTGAAAATACTATCCTCCGTTTGTTATGAATGCCTGATACATCTTGCTCGCAAAATGAAGAGTATTTTTCATCGGTTGTCAATTTTGCGAACATTATTTCAATTTTGTTTGAAATTTTGTGGCGAACGAGCTCTTAAAAAAATATTGATTACTCGGATAAACTTGGACCAACTTCTAATTCTTAAATATGTAAGATGATTTGGTTCAGATATGAATCGTTCAAATTGTGTAACCATAATTAATAAGTTTTGTCACCAACGACTCGCGTTCCTCCTTTCGATATCTTTGCGAATTTAAGGACACGGATGAACTCAAATGTACATGTGTGGCCATGTTACTCAAATGTTATATTGGTAAAACTTAAATTTCTTAACGAAACTGTGACATTCACTTTTTTGCCTATTGTTCTATACTTGTCCTTGAATAGGGATGGGTGATCAAAAAAATACTAGGCATGTAAAATAATATCTATGGATCTTGACCAAGAAGCTGGATGATAAATATTATATAATCTTAAATAAAACTGTAATTATCTTTAAAAGAAATCATTTATCAAGTGAAATAAAGTTGAAAAAATGCTTCGAAGTCACTTTTGTTTCATTTTCGGTGTTTTTTAGTTACGAACTTTGCAATCTCGGCTGATCATATTAAACTATTACCTTATATCAGTGACGGCTGGTGACGGGGTGTTGGGGGGTGCAAAGGAAGATTCAACCATTTTTGCAAGAGTTCTTTCCTATTCATTGGATTTTTAAACACTTCTATAGCATGGACTTTCAATTCAGATGTTCATAGTACGGAAAAATAGTTGAATCTTCCTTTGCAATCACCCCGTCACCAGCCGTCACTGCCTTATATGTTTAAAAGATTCTGTAAAAGGATTAGAGTTTCTTTATACACCGAAACTGTTTTGTTATACTGAAATAAGATGTTGTACCAGCTGAAAAACTAAATTGGGTGGTGCAGTCTGGAAACATTTCACCGCTTTGCCTATGGAATGACTAGAATCCAGAAGTCTCCGTATAAGGGGATTTGCCAGATCCAAAGAAAATATCACAATGAAGTGAGCTTCGATTGAAAGAAGAATTGGAGAACGACATGAGTTTGGAACTCGTTTTTATACACAAAGTTGATGGTTTTAGTCACCAGGAATATGCTAGAATTGGACAAGTCGAGACGCATCTGAAATTTGGGTAAGAAAGACAGCGAAAGTAACAAGAGAATGATAATTGTATGAACGAAATGAGTAAAACAATTGAATCATACATAGCATTATAGTCTAATAATAACCTTGCTTTATGTTAGAAGACAAAAAAGAAAACACGGCTTGATTTAAAATTAAATGTAATGGCTTGGTCCATTTAAAATACGCTAGAATGCTCATTTACGTTTGTACCTAAAAAAATGATCATTTTATGAACGGAATGAAAAAAACAATTGAATCATACAAAGCATTATAGTCTGATAATAACCTTGCTATATGTATGTTAGTAGTTGAAGTCAAAAAAGACAACACGGCTTGATTTAAAATTAAATGTAACGACTTGGTCCATTTAAAATATGCTAGAAATCTCATAATTTACATATGTAGCTACTACCAGATTTGTTGACATTTCGGTAATCCAGGAGAAGAGAATAAAATGTGAAGAAAATATGAATTGGAACACAGATTTCAGCCATAAGTCGCTTCTCATGTTCTATAAATATATCGTCGGTGTGAAATTCAAAGCGCTCGGTTCTGTCGGCTCTCGACGCACTACGAAAATATAATATGAGTTTATGTTACACCCGTCCAAGACAGTGATGCCAAACCATTCCGAGCAATAATAAAACGGAATTATGCAGTGTGGCTTCATTGTAGCTCTACAGACAATACGGTGGAAAAAATAACAATGGTTGAGCAACTGAGTAACAGGCAGTTCTCGTAGAAAAATACATGTCGAGATAAACTCCGCGAGAGGTCCATATGCTCGAGGTTGGGAGCGGACATAAAAAATAATTATTAGAAATTGGTTTTGTATTTAGAAGCTTGTGTAATGGCTCCAATAGTTTATTGATTGAACTGGCATTTAGTTGGTAGAACTCAATTATGACACTTTGAAAAAAATAGCAATGTCTTTTAATTCTACAAAAAACATTTATTCATTTGATGATAGCTATTTCGGCTTATGCCATCGCCAGAGCTATATAACTGGACAGAACAGAACCATAGAGCTGTAGAACTAAAATACATTGCTATTTTTTTCACTGTACTACACCACATGTTATGTATGTGTATTTTACAGGGCTGAGGAGTCGGTAAAAAAAAGTTCGACTCCGACTAAAAAAAGTTTAATATCGTCATTTGTTTTCCTAATTTTCCTATTTATGTGTATTCAATTAAATATCAACCCTACCAATCCGGCCAATACCCAAATTTTACATATTATTTTCAAAAAATAAAAGTTTTAGCTTTTAAACATTTCCGCCTCCTAGTACGACTCCGGCTAAAAAGTCCCGACTCCACGACTACGACTCCTGCTCCATAACCCTTCGTGAAACGGTTAAAAGTTTTAATTCATGTCATGTTTCTTCTTTGCAAAATACACATAACATAAAGTGAAAAACGTGTACGGTGAAAAAATAGCAATGTATTTTTAGTTCTACAGCTCTAATGGTTATGTTCTGTTCAGATCTATAGTTATGACGATGGCGTAAGCCGAAATAGCTATCAACAACTATATAAAATAATTTCAGCAGAACTAAAATACATTGTTACTTTTTTTCACCGTGTTATAATGGAGTTCTACCAAGTAATTGCCAATTCAATTATGATATGAAGTGTGGTATATATGGCAAATGGTAACCGGACAAATCAGAACATGACAATTCAGAACATGACGATTCAGAACATGACATTTCAGAATATGACAATTCAGAACATGACTTTTCAGAACACGACTTTTCAGAACATGACATTTCAGAACATGACATTTTCAGAACAAGACTTTTCAGAACACATTTCAGAACAAGACTTTTCAGAATATGACATTTCAGAACATGACATTTCAGAACAATCGGCCTATCTACGGACACCGTCCGAGCGCGCTCGCTTTATAATATTGGGTTTTCACATACACATTTGTCTATAAACAATTAACCAATTATGAATAGGGCTGCCACAACAAGAAAATAACTGTAATTATGAGATCGCCGAAATTAAAATGTATGTTTACTAGCTATTGTATTTCGCGTGCGACATTTTAAAAAAAAATATTAAAAATATAAGGCCGAATGT
Source organism: Himalopsyche kuldschensis (assembly GCA_028554975.1). Taxonomy (NCBI): domain Eukaryota; kingdom Metazoa; phylum Arthropoda; class Insecta; order Trichoptera; family Rhyacophilidae; genus Himalopsyche; species Himalopsyche kuldschensis. Next base: position 915,034 of record JAHFWI010000028.1, read on the forward strand.
TCTGAAATGTCATGAAATGTCATATTCTGAAAAGTCTTGTTCTGAAATGTCATGTTCTGAAATGTCATGTTCTGAAAAGTCGTGTTCTGAAAAGTCTTGTTCTGAATTGTCATATTCTGAAATGTCATGTTCTGAAACGTCATGTTCTGAATTGTCATGTTCTGATTTGTCATGGAACCATGGCAAATATATCACTTTATCATGGCAAAATCTGAGTCCATAAGTTCAGCGTCGCTGCCTCACATGCTCTCAAATTCCTGGGACAGTGGAGCTCATCTATTTCGGTAGCACTTCTGTGAAACGACCTCTGGTGAATTTGCTTCACTTCTATCGTATTAAGCAACGGTCCATAGATCATTTTTTCCCAATGAAGTAAAAAAAAAAAGAAGAACAATGCCACACTATATTATGTTATTACGTTTGTATGCTCTCTCTCTCTCTCTCGCTGGAACAATTACATTTTGAAATGATCCAAACATCTGCGAAACCCACGTTTGTTGTGAAATACCAAAATTGGAACTGTGAGCCATTGCTCAAACGAAACAATTTCAAGGTTATAATGCATTTACGAACATCGTGAAATATTCTTTTAAAGATAATTTATGTATCTTATTCTTAAGAATATTTTATTTTCAAACATATTATCAAGTGTAGTATTTTGGGAATATCCAATAAAGCCACTTTTAATGTACCTACACGTAAAAAAAGACAAATGTTTAAAAAACAAAGAGACAAAAGTTTAAAATCTCTTTTTCCATTTTTAAATATCGAAATACGTATATTTTAAACCGACGCCCTAGTGAAAATCATGTGCTTAGGTAAACTACTACCGTAGACCGGAATGAATAGAGACACTTTTTACCCTTCACGACTATGTATTTTCATACCTGCACAACATAATTCAAATATAAATGGCTTGAAACTTGTTTCTATGGTCCTACTACACATTCATGACAATATTTTTCAAATATTCACTGTCGTTATTAAAACACAGTCAATTTTGTTCGATGTCTCTATTCAAATTGAATCGGGGTGAATAGAGACGCGAAAAGGTAAATAGAGACAAAACAATATTTTACGGTACTTATTAACAAAAGAAAACATGATTGATTTTAATTTTCTTGCAATAAAAGAGAAGTTTATAAACGGTCAAAAAGTAAGGATGCACAGGCATCGAACTTAAACACGTTCGTTTCAATTTTGGCCAAACATTTAGTTGCTTTGGTTTTGTTATTCGAGAGATAGTATTATAGGCATTGTAAAGAATTATATATAAACAGTAAAAAATACATTGGATTCTTAGTAAAGTTGTGGTATAGTTCAATCCTTGTTTTTGTCTCTATTCACCAGCCAGTATCGGTACAAGTAAAAAAATACAAATTTTAAAATCTCTTTTTCCATACGTACATTTTTAACCGACGCCCAAGTGATAATCATGTGCTTAGGTAGATTTCAAATTTATTCTAGACCTCAGTATAATTTCGCAATTATGTATTCGAGCCCTCGATAATTATGTATAATGGGCGTTTTTATTGGTATTGATTAGTGATGGTGACGTAAATTACATATCCTGAGTGGTTATATATTTATTACTGAGAGTATAATACATGCCAATTACTTTAAATACTGAACATGCTAATTAGTATTTGCATTGTATAATCAATTATAAAGCATCGCATGTATGGAAAGATGTTATTAAAATATGTATTTCATCTCTTACATCTCGTATCTCGTGTTTATTTATAAAAAAGACCTGTCTGTCGCGTTTCAGTAAAGTGGCGGCCCACAATTTTTTTGTCAACATTTGAATTTGATTGATAAAAAAACTACCCAAAATATGATACTAAATATTTAATGATGCTATTTTAACGGCTCCATGACTGGTTCGTATGTGGTTATAATACACAAAAGACAGACAATTCTACACAAAATGAAAGAATATATTGAACAGAAAATAATACAAAACGTCGTCTCGATAAGTTTATTTTTGTATTTAAATCATTTTATACTGTTGCTCATTTTTGTCTGTTTTGCTCCCGTTATGTGTATGCATCCGTTGTTTTACGGCCGCCTTCCATAACGCTGTGCGATCAAGAATTTACTTGGTTCGATACAGATCTATTTATTTATTTATTTATTTAAGAAAAAGCAAATCATGGCATTACAGCTGACGCCAATGCGCCATGGATTTGACAAATATAAATACATGCATTTATATATAAATACATACATACATGTAAATATATAATAAAAATCACAAATTAATTAAAAATTAAAAATAAGATGAAAATTACAATAGTCATAAAAAACAGAGAGGAAAAAATATTATTAATATCACATTAGAAATTTTCAAAGCAGTCAACCGAATGAGTTCTGATAACATCAACTTTTATTCATAAAATATAGTATTCGTCTGAACTCACTCACGTCAATATGAAATATGTCGACATCCGAAGCAATGCCGTTTAAAATTGTTAAAGCTCTTCCCAGTGACATTCCCATTGGCAGACTGGTTCTACCCCTTGGAAGAACAAACTACTCATGGTTCACGATTCATTAGTATCAAATCTTTTACTCCTGGAAAGTCCTTGGTAGTACGGAGGATAAAGCCCAACATTTTCATTGCTTTATCTGCACGGGTATGACCTTTTAACCATGCACCAACCAATCAACAAGATAATGTGACTTGATCAGCCACTAAGTTTGAATGATATTAAGTATTCTGTGTATACTAAGAATCCGCCGTATATAGAGTTTAATCTCAAGAATGTCGTGAAGTAAGCGTGGCCTATTGGGCCTATATGAGTACGGACCGCAGTTAAAAGTCCTGCTCGTTAGACATTTATCTAGGAGCAGTTCCTCAGCACGTGGTTAATGTCATGGTGATCTTGTTATTATTTGATGCCTGTTATTTTATATTATTTAGTGCATTTATGGTGATGTATTGTATTTATCAAGAATGGTGTACTCCCTGCAGGTGCTGCAACAGGCTGGCAACGTGGAGAGGCTGGGGAGGTTTCTGTGGTCGCTTCCCGCCTGCGAGAAACTACACGGCAATGAGAGCGTCCTGAAGGCAAAGGCAACCGTCGCATTTCATCGAGGAAATTTCAAGGAACTATACAGACTTCTGGAAAGCCATTCGTTCAGTCCACATAATCATTCCAAGCTGCAGGCGTTGTGGTTGAAAGGTGAGCATATCTCTTCTCACTTCGATCTACCTTTGACTAACCTAACATAACCTAACCTAACCTAACCTTCATCCATTGCAAAGGCACATCCAAAGGGGTGCCAGGGGAGCTATAGCCCCCCCTGAGGAGAATTTATTCTATATAAGTATTATAACATTAATTTTCAAATGATTTTTATTTAAATAAATATGTTGTAGTTTATTTTTCAAGACCCTTTACTTTATATATACGACATGCTGTGATAAATTCATAATTATATCCTAATTGGTGTTTGACAATCAGCGTTGCCTCCGCTGAAAGGAAATTTTCCACATAAAGCATGAAATCCTGGCTAAGGAATCATTATGAGTTCGGAAAGACTAAAGGGTCTGGCTTTGTAACATATCCACTGGAAAATAGATATTTAATCTGAATATTTTTTGGGCCGATTTGCAACGTCAAAAAAACAAAAATTTTACTTCATTTTATAATATTTGCTATTTTTCTCTGGTATTAAACTGTATTTGTATCTGTAAGTGATGCCGTCCAAATAGTACTATATTATAAATAGAGGGCTGTGGAGTCGGTTAAAAAAAATTTGACTCCGACTCAGACTCCGACATTTACCAAACCCACGACTCCGACTCCGACTACAACTAAAAAAAAAGTTTAATATCGTCAATAATTTTCTTATTTACATATGTGTATTCAATTAAATATCAACCCTACCATCCGGCCAATAGCCAAATTTGACATATTATATGCAAAAATTGAAAGTTCAAAATTTCCGACTCCGAGTACGACTCCGGCCAAAGCGCCGCGACGACTCCGACTCCGGCCAAAAAGCTCGAACTCCGACTCCACAGCCCTGATAAAATCGCATGATTTGTTTTGGGGTCATCACTTATTGAAAAATGCATCCTTTTTTCTGTAATAAAAACTCAAAAAAATTGCGTAACAAAAAGAAGCCGTCCAAATAGACACATAATGTGTTATATTTATTCAGAAATATTGTGTTGAAATCTTTTAAATGTAAGGCTTTTCCACCAGTAAACGCAACTTGGCATCTGAAATAAATATATTTTTGGTTTCGGAGTTTTCCATTTGAGACTTTTATATCTCGTATTTAAATAAAACTTCTTTTCAGCAATTACATTCGTATTATATTAATACACCGTATAATATATGCAATCAATACAATATATTTACTTATTTTAAACGTTTAAAAGATGCTATTTCTTCGGCTTTGATGATGTAGTTACTTAACCTCTAAAAGCCCTACGGTCCCGTACGAGACCAATGATTATGGCGCACTTCGTAATCGGATTACACTGATTTATGATAATAGTTTTCTACATATGGATAAAAGCTTTCATAAATAATGTCATTGAGATACCGATCCATAATTTCATTTTCGGTTTCGTTAAATATTTTTGTCGTTATGAGAAATATAAACATTGCGTTACAAGGTTGACTCTTGGGGTATACGTTGTGTTATATCCGGCGGACCTTTATAAATCAGCTTAATTCATACTTTAAAATATATTTCAATGCAGATAAAAAAAAATTTCCATACCTAGAAATTTATTCATTGGACTGACCGATTTGATTTGATGGACTGATTCGATATAGACAGTGACGGCTAGTGACGGGGTGCTGGGGGGTGCAAAAGGAAGATTCAACTAATTTTCCGTACTACGGAAGAGAAACAGTTGGTATTGCGAACATCTGAATTGAAAGTCCATGCTATAGAAGTGTTTTAAAATCCAATGAATAGGAAAGAACTCTTGCAAAAATGGTTGAATCTTCCATTGCACCCCCCAAAACCCGTCACCAGCCGTCACTGGATATAGATATTGCTAAAATGGATTGGTTTAATTGTTTAACTAGAGAATTAGATAACGTACAAGTTCCGGTGCTGGTCTTTATAAATAAATTATGAGCAATCTTTAACTTTGCTAATGCTTTTTATTTAACCCACATTTGCTGACTTGTTTTAGAGATATAATTATTTTTATAAGCGCTATGTGTCGCGCGGATATTTCTGTAAAAAATGCTCGGGCGCTTAAAGGTTAATGGATATGTTTTACGCTTGCATTTCCGTACAACACGTGTTTTCCAAAGGTCAGCGTATAATCAATACTAAAATGCCCGTGCAATAATTACGTTTGCTTCCGAATCACCCAGAAATATGTTAGAATATTGAATTACGTATACACGAATCAGATATCTACGAAATGTAAAATTTCTACGACTGACTTATGACCGGTATTAATTTCATAGTGCATCTATTTAAACGAACTTCGTATTTGAAGTCAATACCTGTATTAATCTCACACGCATATTCCACAAGCTAATACTTGATTATAAGTTAGGATCAGTTATGATAACCTGGTGAATTAAATGCTCAATCTATCATATAAGACTGCAGTGGTTTTCAACCATTTTATATCCGCGGACCGGTGATAGTTATAAAATATTTTGCGGACTGACGTCAACCATCCCTGTGGTCTAGTGGCATGAGCTTTTTCCTAGCGATCACGTGGCCCGGGTTAAATTCCAGGCATGGTCAGATTTTTTCAATTGAAAAAAAAGAGATCTTGGGCTGGGTGGATGTTATTTATAGTTGATTTTGTGCACAACTGATACATTATTTATCATCGAGTTAATCTCGTATGACTTTCACAATTAAGAATATTTGGCGCATTGGCGTAAGCTGTAATGCCAAATATTTTAAATTTATTGATATTAAAAAAAAACATATATTTACAATCAGTTTTACGAGTATTAAAAAGAAAAAAAAAATCTCTAGTTTCTGTCAAATATTTGGCCGCGGGTGATCGATATAATGTCAAAATTGGACGTATTAAATTAATTTGAATTTCTGACTTACTTCAAAAGTGGCGGAACGAAACCAGTTGCAAGTGGAGTACTGACTGTACATGGTTTTTTTGAACATTAAACATTTGAATCCTAAAAGTGACAATTCAAACGTCAAGTCAATGTTACATAGAATTTTATTAATTGAAGCTTGTAAAATTACAATTTTTGTTTCGTGCAAAATCTGTTCAAAAAAAAAATCGAAACATATAAGTTTTTGCGGATCGGCAATAAGTTGTTACAGACCGGTTCCGGTCCGCGGACCATTAGTTGAAGAACACTGTTTTAAAAGATACCAGTGCGATCAAACGATAATGTTGGTACGTCAGAAAAATCTTTATAAAGAACATCAACAAATTGTTTTATATTTCACAAGAATTAATAATGATGAATTGAGGAATATACTCCAACTAAAATAGATAAATACTTTCGATGGATTCGCCGGTAAGTAAGTGGAAGTAAATTTATTAAATAAAAGTAAAAATTACTTTGTTTATTCCACGTATTGTGTTACAAATAGTGGCACGTGTTTCGCATCTTTAAGAAGAATACTATCGCAAGGTTGCATCAGTAATGAGATAGTATAATGTTTTAAACGGCCAGTATAAGAAAACGTTCAATATGATAATTTTATAATTTTTGGTTTTTTTTTATGAGCCTGTTTCGGGACCCGACCACCAAAAAATGAACGCACAAGCTGGAAAACGACAGAACGCGATTCGAATGAAGTAAAATTCAAATTTGACGTATCTAATTGCTTCTGTATATTTTTAAATTTGAAATATTTACAATACATGTTTTAATTATACATTTGAAAAACACATACGAGATATTCAAATATTAATAGTCAACATTTAAATTTACAAAAATGTACACTACTAAGAGGCAACCCATGTTTTCTTGTAATGAAGTAGTGACTGTGTAATCAAATTAACCATTAATTGAATTGTATTGATTACGTTTATTTGAGAAGCATCAGATTATGGACTCTTTTAAAGTATTGAAATTATTATTTTATCGTTAATTGTGAATTCATTCAAATTTTAATTTAACCATTGTGAACAGTGGTGGAAAAACCTTAAAACCAGTGTGCTAATTTTCACTTCATATTTCATTGAGATGCTTTCATGTTTTGATGAAGTGTTTGAATGATTAATTAAAAAAAAAAAAAAAGTAGGAAGCACTTAAAACAGGGCTGTGGAGTCGGGGTTTGGAGCCGAACTTTTTATTTTTGCATCAACATACATATGTAATATGTCAAATTTGGGTATTAGCCGGATTCGTTGGTTGAATAGGAAATAAAATAGGAAAAAAGTGACAAAATTAATCTTTTTTTAGTGTGAGTCGTGTTTTTGGTCAATGTTGGAGTCGGAGTTGTGTTTTTAGTAAATGCTGGAGTCGGAGTCGTATTTCTTTTATAGACTCCGCAGCCCTGCATTAAAATCAAAATTCTCTATTTCGTAAAATAAAAAAAAACCAACGAATTGAATTCGTTGAAATTTCTCATGATATAAGCTGGTAATAAGTATTTACGATACAACATTGAAAATACCTGATAATTATAATTTACCCACATAATTCATTGAATCCCATTGACATCAAAACTTTCGCTAATTCCTATATAATAGATTACGTTAATAACTATTAAACTTACTGATCTACTTTTATTTTTATATATGTACATTTAAACAATACAATTTTTTTTCTACGAGTCTGTTCAAGTTCATTCGTGCACTAGAATTGCCCGAAGATGCCTAAAGACAAACCCCGGGCTTAAGCGACAAAACTCATGTAAAAGTACAAAATTCAAACGATTCAAACTATATTTTGATATTTATCATGTAAGAATATTAGAATCACTCTCACGCTATTACTAAACTAATCGTGCGACAGTTAGTCTGATAATGTTTTTTAAAGAGGCAAAACACGTGTCGCAATTAGCCACGCAATACGTGGAATAAAATAACCTAAGCTATCTTAAAATCAAAGGTTTTGTTGAATATGAGCTTATTGGAGCAATTGTATGATATCATAATTGTTGCGTTTACTTTTACGATGTCTATTTTAATCAATTAACACGCAGTTTAAAATATATTCGATTTCGATGAGAAATGTTTTTAACTGTTCGCAGTTAAAACTCATCGCTTCTATAAATTAAAATGTGTAAATTTTTGCAAATGGTATAAATTCATTCTATTCGATTCTCCCTCTGTTATAAAAGATAAAATATGTACTCATTTTTATCTCAGTCAGATTAATGATAGATGGCGCAACGATCGCATGGAACATTATTTGAATCGCACAATGGATATTCATTTTTTTCATTAGTTTTCTCTATGATAAAAAACGCATCAAATAACAATGTTTTCCTTAAACTGACACAATGTTATTCATCCCTGGAATATGGTTTTACCATATAATATAACTGCATAAATGAAAATTCGTTTTAATTGATTAATGATGTAATAATTGATTGTGATTTTCTTTGCAGCGCACTATGTAGAAGCGGAAAAACTCCGAGGGCGTCCATTAGGAGCAGTTGGAAAATACCGAGTCCGTCGTAAGTTTCCACTTCCCAGAACTATTTGGGACGGAGAAGAAACATCATATTGCTTTAAGGTAACTAAATATCATCTATTTAATGGTCACAGTGAAACCCCGATTCTACGTTTTTCAAGGGACAGTAAAAAACAAACGATAAATGCGGGAAACGACGAGTGCGGGAATGTTTTAAATATGCACTAAAAAAAATTAACTTATTTATTTATTAGACTTTCTTAATATATATGTACATACTTATAACATTCATTTTTAAAAAGTCATTATGGCACTTCAATTTTAACAATAATCGTTCAAATTCGCAAATTTTTCTAACAGAGTCATTTATAAACTTGGAGTGGAAATATATTTTTATTTTTTCCCCAATAACGTTTCTGTAAATGTCATTCCAGGTTCATTACTTTCTCTTTCTTCTACAGAAGACACATAAGCTCAGTAATTACCGGAAACATTATGACCATTAATAGTTACCACACTTGCATCTCAGCTTTTTTCTACGAGTCGATTGGATGGAGTCGATGTGCCGGTTTTTTTTAAACATTGTTCTTTGGGTGCTTATGAGGGTTAACATTTGTCTTATGGGTGTTTATGGATTTCCTGGACTAAATGAACGAAGCACGCGGGAAAACGTTTAATGCGAGAATGTTAGATCGGGGTTCCACTGTACTCGATTGACTAATTGAACGTCACCTAATCTGTAACATTTCTGAATACATTATTTGATTCAAAAATAATTTAATAATAATAATTTTTCTTTCGTTGCTTTCAGGAAAAATCTAGATCTGTACTTAGGGATTGGTATACACACAATCCTTATCCATCACCCAGAGAGAAACGAGAACTAGCAGAATCTACTGGATTGACTACAGTTCAGGTAATTAATTAATTAATTAGGATTGAACGAATAGGACAGCGTTTGCCAAATAGGGCTAAGCGCGGCTTAATCTTGACGCCGTCGGTTCTGTGCTCGAACGTCAACGTCGTTGGCGTTGGTTGTGGAGCTAACAGGCTCAAATCCCACTACGCCCAGACTTACCCATTCAGTCAAAATATACACAGAAAGCTGTTACGTCATATGATAGTAAACTGCACCGATGTATGTGTTGTTTACGGGCACATCGAATGCACATTACACCACCGTTTTCCAACATTAATACCTTCGCATGAAAGCAAATCTTCTTCAACACTTCGACATCTTATTTTAAAAAGGTTCTAACTGCTCTTAACTCTGTTTTGAGATATAAGCGTCAAGTTGAGAAGTCGAATCGCAAGCTGATTTGACTTCGTCATTTATGTTTCGCTTCGACTTTTCAGACGGCGCCATCGTTAAAGCTATTGCGGCAACCTTAGATTATGAAGCAAGTCTCGCCACGCTACGCCAAAAGCCTTAGAAGTTTCGATTGATATTATGTCATTTAAATGATAGAATTCAGTTCTAACAATGAGCAAGTAATTATATTTACATGTTATTTATTTTAAGCGTGATTTTTTATTACATTTGGAAAGAAATGATCTTACTGATGGAAATATTAATTATAATGAGAGAGCTTTATCAAATAAAATTATCAAAAAGGTGTGCAGACAAAACTCCGGCATTCTGCTTACTCCATTATTCAACAATACATATCGATGGCTTAAAGCAGCGTTCACCAAACTACGGCCCGCGGGCCGGATCCGGCCCCGTAAAAATTATCAACCGGCCCCCCTAAAAATTTTGAATTTTTGTATAAATTATTTATATAGAAAATATTAATTTACGATTTTATTGTGATTTTACAATACGAAATGTGTTTCAATTTATCAATTGGGATAAGCATAATGATTATGTAATCATATAAATTAATATTCTAACTGGATTCCAACACGAATTTATTTGTCGACCGGCCCGCCATGTTTTTAAAAAGTTCAATCCGGCCCGTTTCTCAAAAAGTCTGGTGACCCCTGGCCTAAAGAGTAAATTTGCAATTGCAAAATCTCCGTTTTTGGCAATTGTGCAGGAGAGGGTAAAAACTGATTTTGGTATTTTCACGCTCATTTCAAACAATTTTTTTGTACCACCACAGGTGACAATAGAAAATTGCAGATTCGGATAATTAGCCGTGTAGTTTTTTGAACGACAATTGAATTATCAAATTTTCCTAAAACGTTTTTCCGATGCACTCAAATAAGTTTTGGCAATAAAAAACTTGCACATTGCATGAACAACAAGATGGCATTATTAAGTCATTTTCGGCCAAAAGTGGAGTTAGCAAAATTACTATATAAGACATCGATATATGATTCTGAAGTTAACACACATTAATGCATCCCTTTTCGGTCGTTTTAGTTAGAACCTTTTCAAAGGAATATAACGACTTCTCAAATCCATATCTTAATCGAGCTTAGACGTAGTCACAACTATTGTTAACCCCTTCTCGCGGAATCATCTTCTTTATGTTTCGTGATCCCATTTAGAGAACGCTGATGTATAAAGATTTATTCTTGGCAATTGCGTAGTCTTAGAATAGAAAAAAAATAATATTTATGTAAGTACTAGTAGTGCTACCCGGCTTCGCTCGGACCAGTTTGGGGTTATGTTCACCTCGGCGCGTAAATTCAGACGGGCCAAGTTGAAACAACTTTTTTCAAAATACAAAAGTCTAGGTCAATTAAAATGGAATTAAAATGAACATTTCAGACTGGCATTGACATTTCACAGCCCCTTTCATATATTGACAGCCCCATTCTCGCCCATTAAAATGTCCAAATTCAAGGAAAAAAATCTAATTTGCTGTCAAAGAAATGTCAAATAATACCTTCACGTAAATAAAAACATTATTATATTAATAAAAGCCGGGAAAAGTTCAGTAGAAGACTAATTTATTACATTTTGACTAAATGTCTTCGCCGATAAAAATTCAAACATATTTTCTTTCATATTCGTTTTTGTGGCAACTTAATGACCAACAATGCAAAAGGGAATTACAGACCCACAGACATACATACGCTGTTTCGGTTTTATGTATAAGATTCATTTATTAATCCAACATCTCTGACGGTCGATAAAATGGCGTGAATTATTTGAATTTATAAAAAAAATATTAAAAATAAATATCTACCGAAAATAATAATATTACTTAATTCAAAACATTGAGTAAACAAGTTACAAAACAAATGCCCCTCTTGAATTCCAGTCTACTTCATCGGCCCCCTCGCAAAGGGGTATGGCTTCATGGCATTGTTTGTTTGCTTTGGCTATTTCCTTTAGGGAAAATATAACTATTTTTTTACCCTTTCCGAATTATTATAGTCTTATTATGTTGATATGATAACAAAAATCGATCTCATATTTTAAAAGTATAATTTTTGAGTTAGTCATTTTTGACAGATTTATGATGATATCGAAAGCAGAAAACAGAGCTCAACATTTGAAAGATTGATCTTTGATATTAGAGCTATATAAAGTATCCTTATGATTAACTGAATACATTTCATATTCTATAATTAGACTGATATATTATAAATCAATAAAACATATTTTGTACAGATTAGTACAGGTTTCGCTCATCTGGTGCGAGTGGTACAATTTTTTTTTTATTAATCACAAATAATGCCTCAGCACCAATAATTTACATTTTACACGTTCAAAGTGGTTTTATATATCACTAGTATTGCTACCCGGCGTCGCTTAGTCGGACTAAGCTACCAATAATTATTTAATGTTATATCATTCGACATAATTATATCACAAAATCTAACATCCAAAATAGAGTTGAAATAAAATCACAAACTTTATTTAATTTGATGACAGCCCTATTCTCGCCCATTAAAATGTCCAAATTCAAGGAAAAAATCTAATTTGCTGTCAAAGAAGTGTCAAATAATACCTTGTAAATCGACCCTTTTCAGTTAGCAAAAGTTTCGTTCAATTGTAATCAAATGCTGATCATTCATTTAGTTAATGTACTGTTCTTTTAATAAAAAAGTGTTCTTTTTTTAAATTATTTTTTAAGAACACGGTGAAAGAATAGCAATGTATTTTAGTCATACAAAAATTATATTACGTATGGTTGACATCATCATAGCTATATATTATCAACCATATATATTACTAGTATTCGAACCCGGCTTCGCTCGGATATAAATAAGCATATAAAAGCTCGACTGTAGATTTGTTATCTTAGTTGTGCCTGGCTGAGAGTGAAACAGTCGACCACAACTGCTAATTCATGTTAAATAGATATCTTATATAAGTACTAGTATTCGAACCCGGCTTCGCTCGGACCAGTTTGGGGTTATGTTCAGCTCGGCGCGTAAATTCAGACGGGCCAAGTTGGAACAACTTTTTTCAAAATTCAAAAGTCTAGGTCAATTAAAATGGAATTAAAATGAACATTTCAGACTGGCATTAACATTTCACAGCCCCTTTCATATATTGACAGCCCCATTCTCGCCCATTAAAATGTCCAAATTCAAGGAAAAAATCTAATTTGCTGTCAAATAATACCTTCACGTAAATAAAAACATTATTATATTAATTAAAGCCGGGAAAAAGTTGGTAGAAGACTAATTTATTACATTTTGACTAAATGTCTCCGCCGATAAAAATTCAAACATATTTTCTTTATATTCGTTTTTATGGCAACTTAATGACCAACAATGCAAAAGGGAATTACAGACCCACATACATACATACGCCGTTTCGGTTATATATATAAGATTTCAAAAACAACATTTCTTACTATTTTTATCAAATTTAAATTTTCTAACGAATTCAAAGCATGTATGCTTTTGCAAAATTGGAAAATATGAACGTTGAAATCGGTGCAGGTTAAAATAATGTGAAGTTATTAGATATAAATTACAGATGGAAAGATCCAGTAACCCTGGGGTTAGTGTGCGTTGTGCATAGAAGATACCTACCTACCTATATTAAATGTATTGCAGGAAGTTGGCTAGCGGTGTCGGGTTTCACCCCGCTCACCATTGGGACCTTCGCTTCTCTTACTGAACACGCTGTTCGGCAGGGATGGCAAAAACCCCGGAAAAAAAACAATTAATATTTCTTTTAAAAGTAATTTTATGCCAATAATATGATATGATAGAGAAGCGATTCTGTTTGTTTTTTTTTTACCAACTGATTTTGCCAGAGTGTCCACAATTGTAGTTTTCCCACGTATTCATGAATAGAATGAGCGTATAGCATACGGATTTATATTGGGACAATTCAACACATGACGTTTTACAAAAACTGTTAGTAATTTTTCCGTTCCACATCCTTTTTTGTAGCGAAGGTTTGAAGGATAAGGGATTGTAAAAAATGTAGACACTACAGAAATCCACGACAATTTTTGTAAATCAATTGATAGCCTATTTTTAAATGTGTCCGTTCTGGGACACGAATACATGACTCCGCAATCGAATAAGAGCGTTGCCCACTCGGCCACAGCAGTTTTTACTGCGATACTTGTTTTACCTCTCTTTTATTTTGTTTATAAAATAAGATAATATTTTTTACTGACCTGGGCAGCAACCCTGCCTTCAGCTAGTACAGCCGAAGGAGAAAAAAAAATAGAAGCAAAAACAAAGAAATCCAAAAACGGCCGACAGAAATTACGCACAGCATATTACCATGTCGACAATGACCGACCAGTGACCACATGCGCTTATTTGATTCAACACTGACTAAAGGGCCTAACACATGGCAAACTTAGCGATATCCTAATATATAATGATTTGCACTAGCATGTTCAATAAATTTGGAACCAGAATTTGAAACATTATTAGAAACAAAAAACGCACGCAATTATCAAAATACGCATTCAAATTTATATGCCACACTAAGCAACTTTTATTCTTTTGTTTTATATGTAGCATTTTTTAAATTTAGAATGTTAACAAAAGAATAAGTGCAAATCAAATTCAGAGCCATTGATCAAATTAATAACACGAATACGCCTGCATTTGTTTCTTTATGAATCTTATATATAATACCGAAACGGCGTATGTATGCTGTGGGTCTGTAATTCCCTTTTGCATTGTTGGTCATTAAGTTGCCATAAAAACGAATATGAAAGAAAATATGTTTGAATTTTTATTGGCAAAGACATTTAGTCAAAATGTAATAAATTAGTCTTCTACTGAACTTTTCCCGGCTTTTATTAATATAATAATGTTTATTATTTACGTAAAGGTATTATTTGACATTTCTTTGACAGCAAATTAGATTTTTTCCTTGAATTTGGACATTTTAATGGGCGAGAATGGGACTGTCATCAAATTAAATAAAGTTTGTGATTTTATTTCAACTCTATTTTGGATGTTAGATTTTGTGATATAATTATGTCGAATGATATAACATTAAATAATTATTGGTCGCTTAGTCCGAGCGACGCCGGGTAGCAATACTAGTATAATATATTTCTTAACATATGTATGTACATATATATATCCACAAAAACAAAACAATGCAGTTCTTTTGTCGAATCGAATACATAATGAAGATATTTTTGCCGTCTCGTATTCAAATATGATTTAAATCCATTTTATTACAATACATTGGAATGGTGAGAATTGTATTTTTAAATATTTGTCTCACAAATAATAGATTAAAGAATATTTTAAGCACCTTCGATGTTATGAAGCCATGACTTTTATTAAAATATAATATACATTTATCGTGAGGCATAGGTAACACCTTCCTTTCATTGTGAAATTATTGTATGATGTCATTGCCCATAAGTGGCTTAAATGTAACGAAATAAAAAAAGAAATAGCTTGATCTTCAATTTTATATTATTGTCTATATTTAAAAAATTACACTTTAAAATGTCCAATAATGCGAGATTTTATCTATAACAGTGTTTATTTATTTTTTTAAATTTGGTATATTTATAAATACTTGCCGTGCAATAATGTCATTCATTTTTTTCAGGTGTCAAACTGGTTCAAAAATCGAAGACAACGTGACAGAGCGGCTGAACATAAAGACAGGTTTGTGATGCATCATTTCACTAATAATTATTCCGAGACTCGGTTTTCATTGAAACATAAAACAGTTGAAAAGTAAACCAAGTTATTAATAGTTATTATTTTCATTTTACTTATCTTTCCGTGAACGTAATATCGATAGGATAAAACAATAATCGCCATTTTTAACGTTGGAGGCGCTTCATATTAGATGGTATAATTTGGCTCAAATTGGCTTTATTGTCGTAAATAAAGTACACGCTATAATTCCAAGGCCTAGTTCCTTGATAATTGTTCAATCTACATTTTGGCTATCTTCTCTCTAACGCCGCTTTAAACAGGGATGATCAGCTGAGACTGCTGAAGCTATATTTCATCGATAAATTGAGATTTCCTAGACAGAAAATTCTTCCTAGACCTGAATTACGTTATATACAGTGACGGCTTGAAATTGAAAATGGTTGAATCTTCCTTTGCACCCCCCAACACCCCGTCACCCCGTCACCACCGTCACTGTTTATATGTTATATGATTTTTCTAATCATCAAATGGCGCTGTCGTATATTAATTTTCCAAGCATTTTTTGAATGTCATCGACTTTTAACAACTTGGAAAATCAAAACGTAGGGATGGTCGACTGTCTGACAACTGAAATGAACCGAGACGGAAGGAATGACGCGAAGACATATTGCAGGAGATTACGAAATACTATTTATTTCATCGATCTTTGGTGGTTGGGTTCTATTTCTTTCCTTATTCTTATCCTTCTACCATTACCGTCTGACAGATCTCATAAAACAGGACACGTTACCTCGTGTTATTCCATTAGTTCAGAAAATGACGGTTTCAGTTCCGCGTTTGAGATCCCCCTTGCGTTTTAAAGTCTCGGGGGACGAATAAAAGCGACACCTTCCACCAAGATATAATACGGAGGGATGTATTACTTAAGTATTTATTGTCAAACAATCACAATAATTACACACACATCATGGCGCGAGGGTGGATTTTGCGGCTTAGAACATACACAAATAGCGTGCCAAGGGTTGGTGCTATTTTTTGCAATTTAAGTCGCGTGAAATGTTTTTTTTTAACTATTTGTTATGAGCAATCAAATGACTTAATATTACAGATTCAACGCGAAGTAGATTAAACTCCACGGATTCTCAGTATACGGATACATAGGGTACTTAATTTCATTTTAACAAAGTGGCTGAATAAGTCACATTTTCTTTTTTTTCCTTTCTATTTTTCTTCTCGTTTAGCACTTTAGTGCATGGTTAAAAGCTCAGTCCCGTGCAGTTAATTCGTATCTTAATATATTAATAGCGTTATGGAAGGCGGCTGTGAAAAACGGCTGCACACATATAACGGAAGGGTGGTGGGACAACCAACTTGTTGACCCAAATATATATTATCGACTGATAACTTTGTGAAGATTATAAAATTAAATTAAAAATCTTGGTATTCCGATGTTTGTGCTAGTTACTCGTTGGGCCACGTGGTTTTGGCCATGACCGCTCCCAACGTGGAGATTTTAGACTCACGGAGTTTATCTCAACATATGTTTTCTACGAGAACTGCTTGTTAGTCACTTGCTCATCCTTTCTTTTTCGAAGAGAGTTGGGATGAAAAAGATGCGAAGACTTGGACAGGATTAGTGGTTAGTTTATCGCTGTCATGCGTCGCTCTTTGGGATTGGAAAGGTGGGAAGGGATTTTTAACAACACAAACACCCATTGCCTCTGCAGAATCGATTTATCGACTGAAAAATCTGCCATATATTTCTCAAAAATAAAAAAGAATTAAACGTCAGTAATTTTAAATTGCTACAAAGATTTGTATTTTTAATTCCCGCAGTAGAAAAAACTCTCTCGAATAAGGTGTGGATGTCGGTTTTTTTGTTAACAATAAATTAAAAAGTGTATCTATTATAATTTATGTTTTTCGGTCTGCTGTTTAAATTATGCCCACTTTTTCAAATCTTTTTTAAAATTTTGACTAGAATATTTTTTTTGGGATTTTTAAGGGATTTTGATTATGATTTATGACTGATACTTTATGACTGTCACAGCTCACAGCTGTATCAATCGGCAAAAAGATTATTTTGCCTCTTGTCATAAACTTGTCGGCAGTACTCAAAGCAATACTAAAAAAGAAATTCACGCATAGCAATATAGTCAACGGAAAAACCATTAAAAAATATATATTACCTGACAGTAAAATTCACACATAAGAAACGCAACGTTAAAACATTATAGGTACATATATATATTTAGTAAATTTATAGATGTACCTATGTATGTACATATGTACCCATGTGGCGGCCATATTCTCCGAATAGGGAGCGGATATCGAAACAAAAATTTGCAAATAAATTTTCATCTATAAATAACGAGTATTACTCGAATATTTTTTGGAATCCTCGATTCGAGTATACTCGATACTCGATTTAGAGTCTCTACTGGGAAGGGATTTTTAATGCCATCGAACAGGATCGATGAATTAACTGAAAAAAATCTGCTCGTAAAGGGACACGAACCCTTGAGGATTGTCGCGGAAGCCAACCACGGACCCGGTAGATCGTACATACTCATCAGATACGCCAGGTCTTAGCAACCTTTTCTGCCCCACGGCACGCCAAAGTTTTCGCACCGCACGTAAAAAAATTTACACGAGTTCTACTCGACGAATATTAATTTTGCTACAGTTGATAGCTTTTTCCGCTTCACACGATCGTCAGGAATGTATTTACTTACATACCTGTAAATGCCAACAAGATGTTGATGTGCTTATTGTTTTTTTAATGCTAAAAATAAACGAAGTGATCGCGCTGCATTCTTGTTATTTTATTATCAATGTGCAGTTGGTAGTTGTGCAGCACTGAACTACGCAATGGGTGATCAGCACACAAATGCACAACCAATGATTCAATATTTCAAATGTTGTTTTGAGTAACGAACCTCGACTTCATTTCGATTATTTAATGTGTCAACGCGAAAAGCCCCGCGGGTATTGTCTCCCTCAACTCGAAGGGCGTGAATTTAGCGGTGCGATTCCGCCGCAATACTATTATTGAATAACAATAATATTCCCGGGGGGCGGTTATCGACTCGTCTCTCCACCCCTTGGCGTTATCATGCATGCACGGCACGTGCTGTTGTGTTTACTTGGCTTGGCACTTATACCTATATTCAATTTTATAGTTTTTAATAGCTATATGTCTTCAAGTAGTGGGCCATGTAGGAGGTATTTAACTGAAATTTCAGCCATATTATGTTAATACAATAGTATTTTTATTATTGATGCCGGTAGATTTACTTATGTTTACTAAGGCTCTTAAATGCATGGAACTAGCAAGGAAAGTTGTCCACTGCGTTATGTACATACATAAAGGGTATTTCAATAGGGACGCTCAAAATATGTTACTTTGTCCTGCTGAGTAGATTATTCATTGTTTAGTGGCCAAATTTGAGTCAACCAGTTTGGTAAATAATCGGCCAACACCTACCTGTACGTCATCAAAATACAATATCTGGTGAAAACATTGCTGCTGTGTGTGAAAGTGTACAGGAAAACCCAAGGCAGCTTATTTCTCGTTGTTCACAAGAACTTGGCTTTTCTGCGACTTCAACTTGGCGAATTTTGAATCGGGCCTTATGTCTGCACCCGTATAAAATCCAACTAACCAAGGAACTTCAGGTAAACGACCACAGACAACGCCTGATTGGGTTCTGGAGCAGTTGGAAGTTTACCCAAATTTGTCAAAAAAGTCAACTTTAGCGACATGGCCCATTTTAAAATGAATGGATATTGGCAGACATTTGATGTTATATTCCATATTTAATGCCGTAAAATATACTTACAAATGAAATTAAAATTTAGTCGAAATCTCACAAACAACTTGTTTTATTTTCATTTCAAAACTAAGCGTCCTTATAAAAAGACCCTTTATTATGTAGGTCGGCATATTTTTTAACATTCTATCAAATTTGATCTGTTTGGATTTTGTACTTTTCCATGAGCTTTGTCCCTAACGCACCTCCAGACTTTCCAAGTGCATGAATGAACTTGAACTGACTGACTGATTGTCCTCAATTATTGACATAATATAAATTAACCTTCTTAATTCGATCTTAACCTTGTAGGTGCGTAGTGACGGCGATAAACCCTGTCCTTGCTTCATCCTTGATTCTGAGTAACGGACAGCGGACATGGTCACAAATATAGGTTTTCTTCAGAAACAATATTCGCTCCAAATAGAATTTAGCTTTGTAATGAAAATAAACTAAGTATACCGCTTATCTTACGTTTTCAGTAAAGATGCAGTTGAAATGGTTAGGCTAGAACGGGGATTCTTAACCGCGGGCCCGCGGGCTCAAATGTGCCCGCGTAGTCATTTTCGTGCGCCCAGCAAAGAATTAAATAATATTTTTTGAAATTGCACAAATTTAAGCTTATCTATGCGATGTGATGATATTTTTAATGTCCTAAGTTTTGCGAAACAAATTATCATGCCTTCATAAAAGATATCAGCAATAATTACTGATAGTGCTCCAGCAATGGTCGGCTGCAATAATGGATTTAATTCCCATTGCAAGAAAGATGAATCCTTCACGTACTTTATGAATTATCATTGTATTATTCATCAAGAAGCATTATGTGCCAAAATATTTTCCTCTGAACATGTCATGAATGTCGTTCTGAAAATAATCAACAATATTTGAACACATCCTGTATCTCACAGAATATTAAAAGCCCTTGAAGAAAAACTGATAAAATACTCTTCGTGAAATGCACTGTCAAAGATTGCACGATTTTTTATAATTGTAAATAAATGCATAATCTTCCGATTTAAAATAAATAATTTAGTCACACAATATAATGAATTTAAAACATGTCAAGTTGTCATGGGAACATTTAATACATACATACATAAATATGTATGTAATACTAAAATCTTATTTTTTTTAAATACGGCCTGCGCCCGTGACTCATCTCCAAAATCTCAAATGTGCCCGTCACCGCAATAAGGTTAAGAACCCCTGGGCTAGAAGAGACATGGCAGTTAGCCTATATCACTATGTTCTATCCCCGTTCAGAAGTTAGCTGGGAACAGTAAATGAACATGTAACGCAGTTTTATATCTTTGTCGATTGAAAAGTACCGTAAAACGGAATCAACAGAAACACTTTTTACCCTTCACGACTATGTATCTTCATACCTGCGCCATATAATTCAAATATGAATGGCTTGAAACTTGTTTCTATGGTCCTAATACACATTCAAGACAATATTTTTCAAATATTCACTATCGTTATTAAGACACAGTCAATTTTGTTCGATGTCTCTATTCACATTGAATCGGTAGAATATAGACGAGAGAGGGTACATCGAAACTTGGCAGTTGAATAGAGACAAAAATACATATTGTAATGATTGGAATATATGAACCTCTATTCATTCCGTTTTCATCGCTTATTAACCAAAAAAACATTTTAATTTTCGTGCAATAAACGAGAAGTTTTTAAGGGGTCAAAAAGTAAGAATGCACAGACATCGAATTTAATCACGTTTGTTTCATTTTTGGTCAATCATTTAGTTGGTTTGGTTTTGTCATTCGAGAGATAGTATTATAGTCATTGTAAATAATTATATATAAATAGTAAAAAATACATTGAGTACTAAATAAAGTTGTGCTAATGTTCAATCCTTGTATTTGTCTCTATTCACCCTGCAGTCTCTATTCACCCCGTTTTACCGGTATGTCAAAGAAAATTCTAATAATCAAGCCGTTGGCTTTCTTTTGACGAACTAATCATGACAATATCGTGTATTATTATTATTAAAAAAAAACGTCCCGCATGATGAAATAGATTAATTATTTAACTGAGTTTAAGTCAAGTCATATACAATACTAGTATTCGAACCCGGCTTCGCTCGGACCAGTTTGGGGTTATGTTCAGCTCGGCGCGTAAATTCAGACGGGCCAAGTTGAAACAACTTTTTTCAAAATTCAAAAGTCTAGGTCAATTAAAATGGAATTGAAATGAACATTTCAGACTGGCATTGACATTTCACAGCCCCTTTCATATATTGACAGCCCCATTCTCGCCCATTAAAATATACAAATTCAAGGAAAAAATCTAATTTGCTGTCAAAGAAATGTCAAATAATACCTTCACGTAAATAAAAACATTATTAAATTAATAAAAGCCGGGAAAAGTTCAGTAGAAGACTAATTTATTACATTTTGACTAAATGTCTTCGCCGATAAAAATATCAAACATATTTTCTTTCATATTCGTTTTTATGGCAACTTAATGACCAACAATGCAAAAGGGAATTACAGACCCACAGACATACATACGCCGTTTCGGTTTTATATATGTACTACTCGATACTCGAGTAATTGGAGTCTCTACACACACATTGATAACGAAACAAATTTACCATCGAAACTTTCGCGAGCGAAATCAATTCGTTTGTTTGAACTTGCAACAACAATGCAAAAGGGAATTACAGACATACATCCCCCGTTTCGGTTTTATATATAAGATTAATCAATTTTTATTGAAAATGAATTTCGTAAAAGTTCGAATTCGACCATTTCCGGGTATTTAATTACGTGTTCTTGTACGACTTTCTTTCGATAGAGTGAAACATCAAATCAGTATCAGCGTATCTTTTGAAGAAATGATATAAATAATGTTGCACTGTGCGCAAGTCCGAATTTAATAAAATGATAGACCACGCCCTCGGTGTACAAAGACGAATAGGGTAGTGAAAACAGCGTAATGGGGTTGAATCAGGATGCGCGCGCTGATTCAACGTCCGCGTAGGGTGCCCGCGGGGTCATTTGCAGCGCTACTGTTCAATTGAAACAACAGCATGCGTTTGTGGGGTAGTGGAAAGAGCTTTAACCCAGTGATCTGATGGTTTCGTCCTTTAGTCCTGGGGACGTCGTTATATTTGTTTCAATTTAATATTTGAGCTCTTGGCTTGTGATGTCACGTCCAAAGAATCGACTTTGAATGCATTTAACAAATTACTTACTAGTTTATGGGATTTAAAATTTGTGTTATTTTGCTGTTTGGGTATCATATGCTGCAATACCAGATTTTTTACAGAAGTATAGGACATGCCGTATAAAATAATACAAATATTGGTGATCATTTGACTTAACTGTCAATTCCTGGCTTGTACTATTTCCACATATATTTTGTGGACCGAAGTGATCCTGTGGTTTTATCAGGACAGATTCGCTATTGCAAGCATTTTGAACTGATATAAACATGATACGGGCCCAATATGCCACGCTGACTTGATCTCAACCAAGGCCAATTTTGAGGCATTCGATAAATTTTCAACATCATATGGGGAACGGGATAATCTTGATTCCTCTTCAGATTCAACGCGAAGTAGATTAAACTCCACGGATTCTCAGTATACAGATACATAGGATACTTAATATCACTCTAACAAAGTGGCTGAGCAAGTCACACTATCTTTTTTTTTTTTTTTTTCTTTTTTTTTCTCTATAAGCACCTTAGTGCATGGTTAAAAGATCAGTCCCGTGCAGCTCTGTCTCGGGCCAAGTAAGTGAGGAGTAAATTCGTTTCTTTTCTTGATCGTATAGCGTTATGGAAGGCGGCTGTGAAAACGGCTGCACACACTTAACGGAAGGGTGGTGGGAGAACCAACTTGTTGTGTGATATAAACATGATTTTGCCCGGTCGATGGTGCAGTGGTTAACGTCGTTGGCTACCGTGTCGGACCGCCCGGGTTTGATCCCGGTACGAGCGGATTTTTCAGTCGATAAATCGATTCTGCTCAGAGGCAATGGGAGTTTGTGTTGTTAAAAATCCCTTTCCCACACTTTCCGATATCAAAGAGCGACGCTTGACAGCGATTAGCTGACCACTATTCCTCGTATCCTTAGCATCCTTACTCTCTTCGAAGAAGAGGGATGACGAAAAAACTGAGTAACAAGCAGTTCTCGTAGAAACATATATTTATTTATTTATTTATTTAAGAAAAAGCAAATCATGGTAGCTGACGCCAATGCGCCAATTTGCAGCATATATTATACATACATACATGTAAATATATAATAAAAACACAAATTAATTAAAAATAAGATGGTACAATAGTCATAAAAAAACAGAGGAAAAAATATTATTAATATCACATTAGAAATTTTCAAGGCAGTCCGAATGAGTTCTGACAAAATCAACTTTTTTTTCATAAAATATAGTATTCGTCTGAACTCACTCACGTCAATATGAAATATGTCGACATCCAAAGCAATGCCGTTTAAAATTGTTAAAGCTCTTCCCAGTGACATTCCCATTGGCAGACTGGTTCTACCCCTTGGAAGAACAAACAACTCATGATTCCTCAAAAATTATCAGGGACATTCAATTTAACATTCTCAAGAATGTAGGAATTCTCATTTTGGCCTCGGATAAGTCGAAAGAAATATATGTTGAGATGAACTCCGTGAGGAGTCATATGCTCCAAGTTGGGAGCGGACATGGTTAAAAAAACATGATTATTAATACCAAATTGATAAATACAAGAAAAGTTGTAACAAAAATTAAAAGAATGAAAGATAATCATAAATCTGTGAAACGTCACAAACATTTCAATTACATATCGATAATTTGACTCCGCTTGTGCTTTTACTTTGGCGACGCAAGATAAACTCATAGAGTGCTTATTTATTTAAAATATTAAATGTTTTTTCCGCTGTTACTGTATTATAATTTGTAATTTAAAATGATCACGTTGAAGAATTTAGATAGTAACGATTGCGAAATTGAAAACCTATCTCTCAGTTGTTTGTAATATAATTCGTCTGGAAAATATGCCAAGTTCATACGGCATAATGTGAATGTTTCGGGGATTATAATAATACATTTTGTTGCACATAAAGTTGTGTGTTACTTGTTACACGACAGCCGTGTTATTTCATTGAATTAATGCCACGATGTGTGTTCCTAATTGTCATGCATTTGTAGGTCGGCAATTTGCGAACACTCACTTGTTTTCACAATACGAAAAATTAACATTCGAAATTCAAAATTATATGTGACGGGTCGCTAGAATATAGGTCAACGCATTATTATTGTTATTTGAAATGCAAAAATTTCACTCTATGTGCAGGGCTTAACGATTTATTTTTAAAAAACGGAATACTGAGAACAAATTAATATAATAATCGTTCATCAACAAGACATTGCTAATAAAACGTATGACGTCCGTGGTTTAAGTGCAGTGGTTCTCATGTGCGGCCACCAGAGTATTTTGCTGCGCCCACCAACAGCTTCAGAGATAATATTAATATTTGAAACAAAACGTGATTTTAAAATTAAATTTGCCAAAACGGTCTCTGAAAATGAAATGTTTTGAACGTATTGTATTGTGCATCAAGAAGTGTTCATCAAACTGTTATTGAATGCATATAATATGTGAAAATAATAGTGAGAAAAGAATTAAATGGAATTAATACCAGTAGTAAATTGTCAAACCAAAATTTGGTGCGGCCGCCAGACATTTCCGTAGGACCACTCATATTTACTATGCGGCCACAGTACAATTTGACGTGAGAACCACTGGTCTAGTGTCAACGTCGTTGACATCAGTTGATAAGTTCGAAATCGAATACGAGTTCGAATCCCGGTCCTGGGAAATGGATTTCTGTGTTGTCTGCAATATCTTTCCACACCCATCCTGTCCTTAAAACGGGACGTAGCGAGAGCGATTAGCTAACCACTAGTCTTGATCCATACTCTCATCAGACAGTTTGAAGAATAGTGTAACAAGTAAATCTTATAGAAAACTTAGATGAGGAGTCCATATGATACACATTGTGGGCGGACAGGATAAGAAATCGAATTCTTGTTTCACGACTTTATTATGAATAGAGATGCCTTTGAAAATAATTAAATCACCTAGAATTACAAAAAAATCTTTCTCATTTGTAATTTAGGTACATATTTGCTTGAAAAAATGACATTTAATATTTTTGCTCATGAAAAATTATTGGCCACAGATAACGCACTGAAATGTCATCCCGGATTATACGAATATTTTTTAATGACCCAAAAATAGTCGCCTGCTAGACTATATCACATTTCTTCTATTTCGCCTATTTTGAAAATATGCGAAGCTTTTAGTAACTAGGATTTTATCTAAAGTTCAAGTGCTAAACAAAATCACTGCAATCATCTAAAGCAGAACGCCTTAAAAGTCGTTGACATGATTTAATTATGGGCTATACAAGGCATCTTGAGAAGCACTTGTAATTTGTTTGAGAAGATACCTTTTTTGTAACCTTTAATTTTCTGGTGAAACCTGCTGAAGAAGAAGAACAGTACAGTTACAATCGTTGGTTGATTTTTACCATAGCATGGTGTTTTTCCAAAGAAACAGTGTCATTACCAGGTCTGTGGAGTTGGAGTCGTTGCGGCGTTTTGGCCGGAGTCGTACTAGGAGTTCTTTTTGCATTTAATATGTCAAATTTGGCTATATACCGCATTTTTTGACTGATATATTATTGACTACACATAAAAAGAAAAGGTAGGAAACAAACGTGACGAAATTAATCGTTTTTTAGTCGGAGTTGTGTTTATGGTCAATGTTGGAGTCGGAGTCGGAGTCGTTATTCTTTTTGACTCCACTGCCCTTGGTCATTACTATACGGTTGTAAAAAAAATACTGCCCTTTCTCAGCCGATTAGGTTTTTTGAATTGTTATAGATGTACCATCATAACTTGACCGCCGTTAAAATTCGGAACTAAAATTGTCCCCATGTAGCTGATACATTTAAATGCCTTCGAAGATATATTGTTATACATATATTTACATGAGGATTTCGTTTCTCCCAACTTGGAGCATATGGACTCCTCACTAAGTTTATCTCAACATTTGTTTTTTTCTACGAGAAATGCTTGTTACTCAGTTGCTCAACCTCTCTTTTTTCGAAGAGAGTAGGGATGGAAAAGATACGAGGACTAATAATTAGTTAATCGCTGTCACTATGCGTCGCTCTTTGGGATCAGAAAGGTGGGAAGGGATTTTCAACAACACAAACACCCATGCCATTGAACAGATTTATCGACTGGAAAACGCGGACGCCGTCGACACTGCACCGCGGACCGGACAGCTTGTCTATAAAAATTTGTTAGTAAATAAACAAATTTGATTGAGTATTGCACATCACTCACGCGATGGTGGCGCCCTCACGAGCGGTCAATTTATAATGATACATCTATAATCTTATCGACGTCTGATTTATTATTTTGTATTAATATTCCAAATGTGAATTAACAGCTAAACGATGAAATCTCCTACCCCTTTGAAGGTATATCAATGATTCAGAACAACGCCCACCTGAGTGGATTGTCCCAACGGATTTCGATAATTATTTCGGCACACGTGGCTGCCGGCGGGCAGGCGCGAACCACCCTGCACTTTACGCGATTCCTCATTCTCAGTTTAGAATTCATATTATTATTCGCCAACAAAGTTACCTATACACATTGTGTGTTTGCTTTGTTCATATATTTACCCAACTCTGTAGTCACTTCTGAGTTTCGTGTGGATTCTGATAGTATTGGTTTTTAGCTCGTTTCACGCGGTCGTGTGTGTAAAACACAGGTTTAAAATACTTTACTTCTCTAGACACCGAAATGAAATGATAAAGGGTCTTTTTATAAGGACGCTTAGTTTTGAAATGTAAATAAAACAAGTTGTTTGTGAGATTTCGACTAAATTTTAATTTCATTTGTAAGTATATTTTACGGCATTAAGTATGGAATATAGCATCAAATGTCTGCCAATATCCATCCATTCATTATAAAATGGGCCATGTCGCTAAAGTTGACTTTTTTGACAAATTTGGGTAAACTTCCAACTGCTCCAGAACCCAATCAGGCGTTGTCTGTGGTCTTTTACCTGAAGTTCCTTGGTTAGTTGGATTTTATACGGGTGCAGACATAAGGCCCGATTAAAAATTCGCCAAGTTGAAGTCGCAGAAAAGCCAAGTTCTTGTGAACAACGAGAAATAAGCTGCCTTGGGTTTTCCTGTACACTTTCACACACAGCAGCATTGTTTTCACCAGATATTGTATTTTGATGACGTACAGGTAGGTGTTGGCCGATTATTTACCAAACTGGTTGACTCAAATTTGGCCACTAAACAATGAATAATCTACTCAGCAGGACAAAGTAACATATTTTGAGCGTCCCTATTGAGATACCCTTTATATTGTCGTTGTATATAAATATTGCATAATTATTATATATATTTTGTACTGCAATTATCAAAGATCGGAGTCGGATTTTTTTTTAAGTTTGAACTTTTTAGTTTTGCATATATGTCAAATTTGGCTATTGGCCGGATTGCCTGGTTGATATATAATTGAATACAAATAAATAGGAGAGGTAGGAAAAAAAACGTGACGAAATTTAACTTTTTTTAGCCGGAGTCATGTTTTTGGGAAATGCTGGAGTCGGAGATAATATTATTCAACGACTCCACAGCCCTGTCAAAGATTCATGCTATGCGAATATTTTAACAAAAAATAGTTAAGGTATGTACCGACAGTTCGAAGGATTTGTCAAAAATTCCTTAGCCAAACATAAAATCACTTCCATATTCTATTTCGAAAATGTTTTCTTTCACAGGACAGACTATTTTTAAATCAAATGCTATGGAACTAGATACTTTTTTCATTGTATCTGGAAAATAATATAATTTTAGCCTGTCAATAAAATAAAACGGTGTGATAATACGAAATCACGCCATTAAAAATGATTATTTAACAGAAGGTATTAAATATATGATTTTTATCTAAAAACTATATTGCTGTCAGCCTGACCCATTTCGAATCTGCAGCCGTGTGGTCAACGTCATTGGCTTCGGTCACAGTGCAAGGAATTTAATCCCGAAACGGACAGTTTCTTAATCGATTTATAAATATATGGGTGTCTATAGTGTCTAAAATACCCTCACACACTTCCGATTATAAAAACGGTTCTTCCAATGCTTTAGGCTAATCACTTGTCCAGTTCTTGGCCTTTCCTTCCACTCTTATTCTTTTCGAAAAGAAGAGATTTAGCAACTGCTTGTAAGAAGCTTCATAAGAAGACCATATGCTTCAACAGCACAGTGTCAGTGTGCGTTGTTGGCTTGCGTGCCGGATCGCCCGGGTTCGATTTCCGGTACGAGCGGATTTTTTCAGTCGATAAATCTGTTCAAAGGCATGGGTGTTTGTGTTGTTGAAGTTGTGGTTGTGCACATCTTTCCGATCCAAAAGAGCGACGCATAGTGACAGCGATTAGCTAATCACCAGTGATGCCCTGGTCCTCGTATCCTTTCCATCCCTACTCTCTTCGAAAAAAAGAGGAGTCCATATGCTCCAAGTAGGGAGTGGACATGGTTAAAAAAATATGCTTCACATGTTTTATGAACGAGCCAGTTCAGAATTATAAACTAAGAAACTTACAAAATTTCACAGTTTTCTGTTGAACATTTAAGTTAGTTGAGGTTATTCTGAATTTACTTTATGCTGGTTTGAGAAGCCTATGTCAGCATCGTTGGTGTGTGTCAGTGTGCGTGCATGTTATGAAGAGTATCGGGTGTCGCATTAGTGCAGTGGCCCGCGGCCCGTTCCGCCGCCCCACTCCACACCCCGCCCCGTCCTCGGGCTCCGTCTCCGCCATCCGCCTAATGCCACCCTGATCACCGCTTTACTGCCACCTACCTACCAGACGCCACAAATCTCCACGTTTCCTCGTCGTAAATCTTCATCATCGTTCAGGTGTTATGGGTTTATTTATTTTTGAATCAATGACGGCTTATTTCCGACCGCTTTTTCGCTTCCATTGTGCAGCACAAAATAAAAAAAAACATCCATCTTAAAATGCGTCGCTAAACTATGAAAAAGTAACAAGTCTTGATTCGACGCCTCACGGTGGCATGCATGGTGAGAAGTTATCAATGAAACGAAATTCTGTTTCAAAATAATTACAGATGACGACAATATAATTCGTATAATATTGTTAGCAAATCGTCCTTTTCTCATGGGAAGGATTTGCGTGAAAATTTATTTTGGTTAGTAAATTTGATGATACACAAATGAATGAAGATGAGAGACAAAACATGTGTCACTTATTGTAACAAAATACGTGGAATAACAAAGTTTAATTTGGTGTCATCACCAAAAATTATAAAAGCAAGGTACAAGATCAGCTTAACATACAAAAATCTAGGATTCTTTAGAATAACGTTTGGCGATTTCATAATCATGATTTAAACATATTAATTGCACACAACAATTACACACTTTTCCAGATATATATATATATTATAGATGTATTTTAATAAAAATAATAATACATTTTTAGTACTTTTCCACAAAAAAAATATTTGATCAGGACCGGTTTCGCTCATGGCGAGCATTGTCAACTGATAAGAAATACAATACAACAGTGATATTTATACAAAAGTTAAGTAAGGTATGACAAACAATTGGTAGAAAAACTAAGCAAATAAATGAAGCAAATAACAAGACAAATAGACGAAAAATAAAAGGTTGAAGACATCTTAGCAATGCAAACTAAAACATAATAAATCAATTAAATATGACTTATCATTAACAAAGTAAAAGCCCAAAAATAAGTAAATTTAATAAAATAAATCTGCATGTCTGACAACCATAATTAGATGGAAATCCCGGTAATTAATTCAAATGACCCAACGAAATTGTTCATTCAGTTGTATTGTATCAGTTGACAATGCTCGCCATGAGCGAAACCGGTCCTGATCAAATAAATTTTATGTGAAAAAAGTACTAAAAATGTATTATTATTTTTATTATAATGCCTTTCCACCGAGTATTGACAGTGAACACCCTAAAAGTGATAGATGTATTTGCTCACAGTCAATTCAGTAAAATCAATTAAAATGACTCATTAAATAATCACGATACAATCATTGAATCTTCAATTCATCAATAAAATAATCTGCAGCAATTTATTTACTATTAGTAGGGTAATTTATAGGCAATATATTCCTGGCATCATTCACCACTTCCACCTTGCGTTGTCTTCAGCACTTCTTTCCCATTAAGAGAGAGTTTTAGAAGCCAACTGGCGTCTTAACTTATATCGAAACCATTGCATTAGCACTCGTTGGTGCCTTTATCCCTATAATAATCTATATTGAAATCTATAGCGATGCAATGTAGAGTTATTTCAATTTCTCTTATCTCTTGACGCCCGACAATGCATGTGCTTCATAAAAAGTTCGTAAGGCGATAAATAACCCCTTATCGGCGGGCGCACGTGTTAACGATTTTTGAAACGGCCATTGTTTTTTCTTTCTAAAGTAACCGTTTGTTTTCATACAGCAGTGAGAGATTGGACGGCATTGAGTATGCACGCGCCTAATCCTCTCCCTAAGAATTAAATTCGCGTCAAATTCCTGATATCTTCTTCGCTATCGTAATATTTGTGTGTTGTATAACGTCTGTGTTAATCCTAAACAATTAAATAATGGATGCTAATCGCACCCACATAAAGCTTTGAGATCGTCTTTTCTTTATAAGAGTGCCATGTTACTCCTACTCCGTCCCCAAAATCTCTCTTCCTAAGTGTCGGATAGGAGGCTCCTTCTCGATTTACGAGGGAGCCGGAATAAAGGTCTTCTCAATATGTGCCAGTGAAGCTGTATTCTCAGTGAAAATATATTCTTCTCCAAGCTGTCGTTGCAATTAAATTTGACCGCCCTATCTTCAACCCTATGTTTGTCTTTGGTTCTCTTTTAATGTAAGGGATTACTTCCTGATTTTGTTTCATTGAAGCAAACCAATGTTTTAGGCCGGCAAATTATCGACTTGGGCCAATAATTTCAATGATCGTGACCAGTGAAATCATGTTGTCATACAAATATATTACTTGATACATTTTCACTAAGAATACAGTTTCACTGTAACATATATACAACTAGTATTGCTACCCGGCGTCGCTCGGACTAAGCGACCAATAATTATTTAATGTTATATCATTCGACATAATTATATCACAAAATCTATCATCCAAAATAGAGTTGAAATAAAATCACAAACTTTATTTTATTTGATGACAGCCCCATTCTCGCCCATTAAAATGCCCAAATTCAAGGAAAAAATCTAATTTGCTGTCAAAGAAATGTCAAATAATACCTTCACGTAAATAATAAACATTATTATATTAATACAAGCCGGGAAAAGGTCAGTAGAAGACTAATTTATTACATTTTGACTAAATGTCTTCGCCGATAAAAATTCAAACATATTTTATTTCATATTCGTTTTTATGGCAACTTAATGACCGACAATGCAAAAGGGAATTACAGACATACATACATACGCCGTTTCGGTTTTATATATATACAATATTCATTGCATTTGAAATATGTTTAATTAAAATGATCGATTATTTTACCACGACGCGCCCCTGCAGTTCGCCCAATAAAGTGTCGGATAAAAGTGAACGCTCTCTTTGGAATACTTTGAGGGGCGTCTCGTGGTGTCGGGTTACAATTCATGCCCTTATTATTACATCCATTTGTCTGCCAGAAAAGAGGAGAGCTGGGATATACACAACAGATAGCTGCAGCTATAAAAAAACCCTGACAGAACTTACTGTGACCATGTTTATTATATATTTATTTATTACGTAATTTAATTTTCTGTCAAAAATCACATGGAATTTTCAGATGATATGCACGAAAACACGGACTGAATAAAAAATCATTTTTTGCAAGAATTATGTTCGGTTATTCCATTTGGAGACCATTTGTTTTTAATACTATCAAACAGGTCTGTGGAGTCGGAGTCGGAGTCGTGGAGTCGGAGCTTTTTGGCCGGAGTCGGAGTCGTCGTGGCGATTTGGCCGGAGTCGTACTCGGAGTCGGAAATTTTGAAAAGTTTTAACTTTTTATTTTTGTATTTTATGTAAAATTTGGCTTTTGGTCGCATTAATAGGGTTGATATTTAATTGAATACACATAAATAGGAAAATTAGGGTAAAAAGTGACGATATTGAACTTTTTTTGGTCGGAGTCGGAGTCGTTTTTTTGGTAAATGTTGGAGTCGGAGTCGTGGTTATGGTAAATGCTGGAGTCGGACTTTTTTTCACTGACTCCACAGCCCTGCTATCAAGTATGGACTCCTCGCGGAGGTTACCTCAACATATATTTTTCTACGAAAACTACTTGTTACTCAGTTGCTCAACCTCTCATTTTACGAAGAGTTTAGGGATTGAAAGGATACAAGGACAGTACGGGTGGTTTGCTAATCGCTCTCGCTATGCGTTGTCGTTTGGGATCGGAAACGTGGGAAGGATTTTTAAACAACACAAACACCCATTGCTTTTGAGCAGAATTGACTGAAAAAATCCGTTCGTACAGGGAATCTAACTCGGCTGGTCCATTACGGAAGCCAATGACGTTGACGACTGCACCACGGACCGGGCAAAATTATTAAAAAAAATGCATATCTAGACCAGTGGTTATCAAGAGCGGGGCCACCAGAGGATTTTGCTGCGGCCACCAACAGTTAGTTAATATTGATATTTAATACAAATGTGTTATAACAAGTTGATTTGTCAACAATGACACTGACAATTAAATATTTCGTATACATTGTATTTTGCATCAACACATTTTTAGGCGTTATTGACAAAAAAGATTCGACACGAAAATTTGGTGCGTCCACCAGACATTTCCGTTCGACAGCTGATGTTCCTAATGCGGCCACAGCCAATTTTACGTGAGAACCACTGATCTAGACAATACGATAATAAATTACGCACACAATGGTCACAGCAAAATCTATAACTCGCGTCTTGGCGTAAAATTATTAAAAATTTTGGTCACCATCCGATTCACGAATACAGACGTAAATATTAACGCACATGTCCACGTTGCGACGACGGTTGACAGCTACTCGCCAGGGGTGGGGATAGGAGAGGAGGGGGCGATATTTTTAACAGCACCACAATGAGGCTACTCCTAATTTTTCATTATGACTATTAATTTTGCAGCTTATTTGAAATGTTTATCGATTGAGTTGGCATTTATTTGGTAGAACTCCATTACAATACGGTGAGAAAAATAACAATTATTTTATATATTTGTTGATGGCTATTTCGGCTTACGCCCTCGTCAGAACTACATATGTTTAAACAGGCATTATTTTACGTTTACGTTTTCCGATTATCCCCACATAGTAAAAATCCAGATAAGCTTTCACTTCGAGAAATACATCAAATCAATTTATCACATCTAATAACTTATTATTACCATATAAATCTAAGATGGTGGAACAGAGAAGACGATGTGTTGTGTACCCTGTCTATGTCCTGATTTTTTTCATTTCACGAAAGTTAATCGAGTGGAAAAGGCTCAATCACTGGAAAGATACTCTCACACTTATATCAGTATTTTGAATTGATAATTAAATATATATCCAGACGGGTCCGGATCCCTTTTCCTTTCATCACATACGAATATCTTAAAACACTGTAAAAAAAATATTCGCTTAAAATAATAGCTTTTCCCAAGAATTAACATTCAAGACAGTTGTGGAGCGATAAACTCACAGGCAGTTCTCCTTCAACATCTATTGGCAAATTATGCTTTCTGTCAAATGGTCGTGTTTTGAGTACAAAAGTTCCTTTGTACTCACTATTTCGCTCTGCAAAATAGACAAACTTGATTATTTATCCGTGAATTAATCGAAGTTGACCATATTACATTATCATTATTAAAGCATATTTTAAGAAGCGAAAACTACTATGGATAATGCTGGTGTTAATAATCACAAAAATCTTTAGTAAAGGTTATTGACTGGTCATCGATCCAAATTGCGTGATGCTCATGAATATGTATGATAAATAAAAATTATATTCTAAGAGTTTTTTGATGCTTAGTTTGCCTCTGTGTTAAATTACTCACGAAAAGAGCAACAAAACAAATATGTTATCAGGGTCGAACTGAGAATTCTTTCAATTTAATTTTACATTGTCGCTGGACGATTACTTTGTAAATTTGAATTATTTGAATTTTGTTGTTCCTTGATTACTTTGTAGTTATTCGTGTTCATATCACATATTACAATTAAATGATATAAAAGTAAAAATAAGTTTATTTGTTGATCTGATATATTCATAGGTATACGTGTAAAGTGACCGATTTTAACCTAAGACTAATAATTTTATTGTGGTTTTTTTGAGTAAGATTTGCCTATCTTGGAGTAAGAGTAAGGTTATTCTTTGAATAATGTAAAAAATAAAGAATGCACAAAAAAGGTTTAGATATCCTTGAATTAGAATTTGTAAAAATAAACGTATGCTAGCTTTTACTTAAAATTAATAAAATTATCAGATTCATTATATTATAAAATAAAGGTTAGTTTCTACAATCCATTGATCGTTATTGAAAGAGAATCAATTCGACTTGTTCCAAAGGCTCCACAAATTTTAAATGAGAACTATCTTTGTGGAACCTCTAAATTTATATCATAAAATGTTTTCTGTTCCACGAAGGCTCTGATAATTAATAAACCATATTATATAATCTAGTGCAGTGGTTATAACGTAAATTTGGCTGTGGCCGCATTAGGAACATTAGCGGGTACTACGGAAATGTCTGGTGGCCGCACAAAATTTTTGTGAAGAGTCTTTTTTGTCAAAAATACCTAAACATGTATGTGTTGAGTTATTTCTAACTAGCAATTCTTGACGCACAATGCAATGCTTACAAAATATTTGATTTTCAGTGTCTTTGTTGACAAATTAACTTGGTAAAACCTATTTTTATTAAATATCAATATTAACTGTGAAGCTTCTGGTGGCCGCAAATGAGAACCACTGATCTAGTGAATAATTCTTTCATTTAAAACATATTTGAAAAATATTGCTAGTAAACACAAACTTATGAAGAAAAATTATTGAAAATATCTCACTTTCTCAGTTTGTTAACAAATGGATTTGACCAAATTTGTAAACTAACACCTGATATACATTTTATATTCAACTTTTCCACTCTATCTAGGTACGTCTATTAAGGGTCAAAAAGACTTCACTCTTAAAATCATCGTTTTGACCCTTGTTTTAAAAGAGAGATTGAGTGACTGATTTACCAATGTTATCGTTATAACATAGACAATGTATAACTGCAAAAGAAAGACGTGTATATGTTTTGGATAATTGGGCCATATTGGGTAAAGTTCGATACTGATGTAATGCGATTCCTTCAGGAGACCCTAAAACAAACATCCTTTCACAAAATAAGCAAGTTGTGGCGTGGTGGGCTTATAACGCAGTGGTGGTACCGAGCTCTCGTACCTTTTCTACGGTAGGGTCCGATGTATATGGATTCGCCGATCGTTTTTGTTTTATGATATTCATTTTTTTATATTTTCGACAAGTTCATTGCCACTAATTACAGGATTAAACATTGCAAATGAACCACGTGTCACAATTAGTAACACAATACGTGGAATAGTTCAAAGGCATGGGTGTTTGTGTTGCTGAAAATCCCTTCCCATCTTTCCGATCCCAATGGGCGACGCATAGTGACTTCGATTAGCTAATAGATAATTGAGCAACTGAGTAACAAGCAGTTCTCGTAGAAAAACAATATGTCGAGATAAACTCCGTGAGGAGTACATATGCTCCAAGTTGGTAGCGGGCATGGTTAAAATATATATGTCACAGTGAAACTGTATTCTCAGTGAAAATCTATTCTTCTCCAAGCTATCATTGAAATTAAATTTGACCGCCCTATCTTCATCCCAATGTTTGTAAGGGGTTTTCTTTGGTTCTCTTTTTATGAAAGAGCCTATTTGCTGATTTTGTTTCATTGAAGCAAACCAAAATTTTAGGCCGGCAAATCATCGACTTGGGCCAATAATTTCAATGATTGTGACCAGTGAAATCATGTTGTCATACAAAACTATTACTTGATACATTTTCACTGAGAATACAGTTTCACTGTAACATATATTTACATACATATATATAATATTTATAATAAATAAATAATTTGTTATTCTTTCAGCGTTCCCGGCTCTGACAAAACGCACCTCGACACTTCCAGCGACAGCGAAGGTGACTCGCTGCTGGTGGGCGGCCCCGGTCCAAGGTCAGCGCCGCCACCTGCCTATCGTCTCCCAGCCCCCCAGCAATCGTCGCTGTCCTCGCAGCAGTCCATCCCGAGGCTGGACTACCCTGGCCAGCAGCAGCTACACCACTCTCAGCACCCTCTGCAATCAGCGCTGTACGACGACGGCGGTGGTTACCAGCACTTATGATACTGGGCCGGTAGGAAGGATGGTTCAAATTATTGATCGAAGAAAGTTCTTCGAAAGGAAATGTGTCGGCCTGTTCCGGGTCTTATTTTGACGACGTCTGAATTAGGATGGTAATTAATCAGGAATTGGAAAGTTCTTCGCCATGTCTGTTGGCCTTGACCAATGTGAAAGACATGGACGACTCGTTTTGTACCCTCAGCATTCTTCAGATATCTCGTGTGACTGGTGTGACGTAATTGTCAGGAGTGCGTGAAGACAGACTTTTTCGTCTATGGTATCTATGGAATTGAAAACAATCATCATTCGTATAGAATAACTTGTAAAATTGTAAATGAAAGCTAAAAATCTCTGCCGCCATTTCGGTTTTCCAACTCAAATAATCATCCGCCAACAGATAATGCAAACAATTTGTATAAATGTAATATTAGCATTCCCTTTCATATAGCGTTTAATTTCATTTGCAAAACAAAAGAATGAATTTTCGAACACGTGATCAAAATGAAAATTTAACTTTCAATGTTGCCATCATATTATTGTAAAATATACTAAAAATGTTGTATTACTTTTCAATATACATAGCTATGCATTCAAGATATGATTTCAATCAATATTTTTCTTTTTCAATCCTCTCATTGACACTTTCAATAAAGAAATATTTTGCATGCAAAAACCAGTGACGAATGAATAAATATTAAAAGTGCAAAAATAAAGCGTGGAAAGATCTTACACTTTGTGAAGCGGTATCCAAACTGGCAGGCGTGTGGTCTTGACAGAGAAAACGCCAAAAAAAAATATAGCAAAAAAAAAAAATATATTATTCAATACACCATATTTTCATGTGTTTTTTTTAAGAGAGGCGTATAAGCATAATATTTGAAAACCACTGATTTAGTGAAAGCTGAGTGGAAGTGAAGTAAAAATGTTTTTTTAACAATCACGTGTGCTTTTCATTCTTAATTCGGAAGATCACAAATTAAAATTTTAGATATTATTACATTTTTAACAATTTTATTTGATATTCAAAATGAATTTCATGAACGATACCATCGAAAGTATTGAAATTGACGTGAGATTCTAAAAGCAGTTGGAAACTGAGCATGTTGTCGATATATGGAAATAAATGTCATTTGGTCCACAGGTTGTGCATCACTGACTTAGATCTCTTTTTAAAGATGTTTTGTGTAGACATTTTAAAGCATTAAATCACATCAAACTATGTTCAATAACATTACATTTCAAATAAGTGATTACACCATTTCTGATCGGAGTTACGTTATGTCTTATAACGATAATAAAATCTAAATTCGTTCAGCACGGCTCAAAGACCCGATGACGAAAGATCGAAGAGTTTAAGTGACAATCTTTAACGACATGTAAATAATGTAGATACATAAATATAATAATTATAATAAAACTAACATAGTCACTAACAAGACTTTCGTTGCAGTGTTATTTTATTAATCGAATTTATTAAAGTCATTTAGGTTTAAGACTATATCTCATGTATCATAATTATAAGTATATTGAATCAAAAAAATCTCGAATCTTTATTCTGACCCTGTCAAATGTCAATTGAAAAAAATGGCTGTAAAAACATTTACCTCCACCTCCCAGTTTTATGATGTTACAATGACAAGTCCTTAAAAATGCGTATGGCATACGGTTCTATGAAAATTAAAAGGCGAAAGGCTAACTAATTAATTCACACTTATAACATGAATTCTAAAACAATTATTACTAGCTAATGTTTGAGTCATTCATCAACAGTATAATTGAACTCAATACAAAATTTTCTCTTATGGACCTTAACGTTTTGATTTGGATTAGAATCTCTTATATCAGTTGTGGACATGAATGTAATGTCATTCAGTACATCGATATTTCCTACGTGAAAAATGATGTTTACGGAAATCGTTCTTAAGTGATTTTTATTGGGAGTCGCTAGCGCGTTTGCCTATATGTAAATATAAGAATCTTCGGGAACACTTTCTTTCTCACTCTTTCACCGCTTTTTCATTGTCGGTGAGAGTGGAAAAACAAATGAAAACCACCATTGGATGTCGATTGTGATCTTAGGTTTCAGCTGAAATAAAACGGCATGCGATCAAACTTTAAATTCAATATTATTACAAATAAATACAACATAATCCATTTAAAAATAGTTCTGACAATTTGTGCGACGTCAAACAATTTTACGTATGATCGGGACCGGTTTTTGCTCACATTAAATTTTAAACTGATCTATCACCCGTGTCGCTTAATTCTTGCAGAGCTATGTCTTTTCATATTAATGCCGCATCATTAGATATGGATTCTAGCAAGTGAATGCCATTGTTTTTTTCTGCTAGTCTATTTAACAATACATCGTAGGTGCATAGAGCAGATTCCATCAACTGATAAAAGCAGACCATGGTCGGGGAGACCTCAGTCGTCTTTATTTCTTGTGTTTTTTAGTTGATCGATTCACGGGGGGCGCGCAATACTATTCCATTTCAAAATGGCAGCTATTTAGTAGATCGATCTGGCATTAAATACAAAAAAACCGCTCTATGCGGGCTCCGTGTGTGTTTTTCATCGCCATTGTACACACATAAAACATGTCGGTAGATAATATTTACCAGAGCGTAAAAATTTGAAGGAGGATGTTCTGGTATCGGGTTACCAGTTAACACCACACGATGCGAATCAGTCATGTGTTTTTTAATTGGAACTGTCGATATAAAGCAGTCGATATAGACCACCGCCAACAGTGGCTCCATCTGTGGTCAACATAGAGATAGAGCAGCGGCATCCAAACCGATTCCACAGCAATTAATTGTGGAAAATATTTTTATAGAGTCAACCTTCCTGCAGCAGTGAGATAGTCATTTTTTAAGACTTATTTTATCTAAAGTAAAGGGACGTACATCTACCGATAAATATTCCTTGAATGCACAACATATCCAGGAGGTAATTTTCAAAACTGGTCAATTCAGAAATTATATTTTTTAACTGTCAATTTTTTTTTTTTTTTTTAAATATTTGGCATTACAGCTTACGCCAATGCGCCAAATATTCTTAATTGTGAAAGTCATACGAGATGAACTCGATGATAAATAATAAATCAGTTGTGCACAAAATCAACGATAAATAACATACACCCAGCCCAAGATCTCTTTTTTCAAATTGAAAAAATCCAACCTTGCCGAGAATTGAACTCGGGTCCCCAGATCGCTAGGACAAAGCTCTTGCCACTAGACCACAGGGACCGATTAATTTTGATTTTAGATTAATCTTTTGAGACCTTTTTTATTCACATGGAAAAGTTTGCATTTTTACACATTATCTGTAATTTTTTAATGGAAACATTAATGAAAATATCTCACTTTCTCAACAAATGGATTTGACCAAATTTGAAAACAACCTCCTGATTTATGTGTTTTGAATTGTTTTCAAGTACATCCGTGCACTTGAAGTGCCTGCAGACGCCGAAGGTCGAAACCCGGATCGTTGGCGAAAAAACTCATGGAAAATTACAAAGTTCAAACAATTCAAATTTGATATTGAAAATCCATCAAGCACCCTCAGTCGAAATCCTTAATAATATTTATGTATAATATTAAATATTTACGATTTGCTCGAAGACTGCAAAACACGATGTAAAAAAACCACTTTATAGCAGAGGATGCTGTAGGAGGGTTGACGGTACATATAATTCTGTACGAGATATTTCAAATTATCTATTCGAATTTCAAATAAAAATAATGGTTACATCCACAAATCTCATATTTAAACAATTGAATACACGTACCGTTAAACGGGGTGAATCGAGACACTTTTTACCTTTGTATACATTGGATACTTAGTAAAGTTGTGCTAAATTACAATCCTTGTATTTGTCTCTATTCATCCCGTTTAAATGTATGTACATATGTACGTCAAAAATTATAAAACTAACCTAACCTAACGGTATCGTTGAACCAACATGAAATCGATTGAATTGTTTCGCATTCTAGTGTTTTTTTACTTTGAAAAACATCCTTTGACTACATCTTCTATATATATATATATAAAAATGAATGTCTGTATGTATGTCCGCTATGGACTACTAAACCGCTCGACCGATCGATGTGAAACTTTACAAATTTATTGAGTGCACCCCCGCAATGGTTTCTGGCCTACCAACCCCTCCCCCAACCACCCCCAATTTTTTTTTAAACTTTAAGAATTTTTCGAGTTCACTTCTTCGAAGGTTTTTGGCATACCCCCATACGCTCCCCAAACCCCACCACGCCAAACAACCCCCTTCCCCCCAAAAATTGATATCGAAATTTTACTATTTTCTACTACACTTCCGTGACACTTTCTGGCGTACACCCTCTCCCCCACCCCCCCCCCAATCCCCCTACAATTTCTGGCGGAGCAACGCGCGCAGGGTACAGCTAGTATATAATAAAAAATAATTTATATCATATGAATATAGTGTAATAAACGAAACATGAGTCATAAAGACGTTACACTTGCGCACACACTGTACATAGTTTAAGTAACTACCAAAATATATTCTTCAAACCTATAAAAAAACATAACTACAACTGTATTTATTTACCACTGAGATGTTTCATAAAAAAAATGTGTAATTATTATGCTAGTGTTTATTCTATATGACTCAGTTTCATAAAACGATAATACTCATTATTATACTTTAGTTATTTGTACTGACGAATTGAATTTTTTTCTAAGATTGTAAAAAATCGTAATTAAAATTGCTATGTAACCAACCAATTCAATTGTTTTTTTAATAACATTGTATTCAATTATTTTTAAAACATTCATGACTTGTATCTTAAAATTGACTTATATTGAAATTGCTTGAAAAATCACTGGATTACTGACAATTTACAACTAAAATTAATAAAATTATCTGAAAGTCTTCAAAAAATAATTTCTTGCATAATAATTTTTGAGCAATTTTTGAGCAATTTTTGTTGATGCTTTCTGGCAAGTTCAGAAAAAAGAATGCAAAATAATAACGTTATTAGTTCTACAACTAGAATTATAGAACAAAGTTGATACATAGCTATTTCTAGAGCCCTTGTGCCGACGATGGCGTGATGCAGAAATAGCTATCAACTGTATTTTATAATACTTAATTTTTTTTTTGTTTCATCTTGTTCAATGGAGCTCGTGACCGTATACCTCTTCTCTCAGGTAATAAGCAGTTTATTGATTGAATTGGCATTCACTTGGTAGAACTCCATTATAGCACGATGAAAAAATATCAATGTATTTTAGTCCTTCAGAAACTACTTATGTTATATATGGTTGATAGCTTTTTCGGTTTAAACCATCGTCAGAACTTGTTCTGTTCTAGAACGCAGGACTAGTTCGAAAAATACATTTTCCATATAATATAATTTCTGTAGGACTCAAATACATTGATTGATTTGGCATTTACTTGGTAGAACTCCGTTATAATACGGTGAAAAAACGGTGAGAAATACATCAAATCAATTTGTCACATCACCATATAAAACTAGGATGGTGGGACAAGGACGAAGATGTATTGTGTACCCTATCTACAACTGTGTATAAAGATGAGTTAATGCAGGCTTAAAACATAGTTCTGATGATTGTGTAAGACGAAATAGCAAGCTACAAATGTATAAAATAATTTCTGTAGAATTAAAATAAATACATTGTTATTTTTTCACCGTGTAATATTCAGTTCTCGTAAAATATAAGGTCAATTAGTAGTAGTCAGTATGAGCTCTTTCCATAAAATGACAATTCAATCAATAAATAAATCATTTACGCAAAAATATCTGTTTTAAAGCTTTTCCAAACTCGATGCATAGTAAAAAAATCTCTACGATTCTTTTGAAGCTTTGTGAAAATTAATTTGATGATAATATGATATATCGCAAAAGTTATCGACAGTGAAAAAACTCTTGTTTATTTATTAACGTATATCATATAAATCACTTAAATTAGTTTTAAGATATTAGTGTTATGCCCATGTATAGTAAATTATTTATAAGCGTTGCTTTGTCCATAAAATTCGATTGTGATTTCGCTGAGTTAAATTTAAATTATTTATAATGATATCATTGCAATCACACACAATATTATAATATGATATTTTATTTAAATAAAACATTAAAAATATTAAGCTCGTTTCAATGTTTCCTTATATTTTTTTGATTCCTTCAATCCTATCCCAATAATAATTAAGATACTTACAATAAAACCAGCCCTATTTACATCCAAAATTAAAAGGCGACGATGGACCTGATTTGAGCTATGTGCTACACTCTTGTGACTTCTTCACTCGAGTGTGCGGCAGCCGTTAATACTAAATAAATTTACTCCCCTCTGACATAAGAATCCACCTACCGCACATAGCCCATGCGTTCAGTCTATATCAAATAAGGGAATTAAAAAAATTCGAATTCTTTTTTTTTCTGGGCGTCATACAGGATATTCTCACAGCGCCACACTTTCGAGTGCATCAGTAGCGTGGTCAGTCTGCACGGGTGCCTGAATCCTACCTGTCTCTTCTATCAACCTGATGGACTGCGCCATTGATCATGACCATCCATAGGATGCAGTGACGGTGGTGACGCGGTGCTGGGGGGTGCAAAAGGAAGTATCAACTATTTTTCCGTACTACGGAAGAGAAACAGTTGGTATTGCGGACATCTGAATTGAAAGTCCATGCTATAGAAGTGTTTAAAAATCCAATGAATAGGAAAGAACTCTTGCAAAAATGGTTGAATCTTCCTTTGCACCCCCCAGCACCCCGTCACCAGCCGTCACTGATAGGATGTATCAGAGGAGCTACAGGATGCCGAAATGACTTAAGAGGAAGCAAAAAGGTTGAGTGATCCTGAAGACACCGTGTGGAGGCCATATGATCCGAATAGGGAATATGGAAAAAAATGAAACTATTACCAACTTACGCCATTTAAAAAAAAACAGTATCAATACATGAACAATCGTTGAACGATTTTTGTTTTATGTGGCGGCCTTAGCCATGTTAATGCTAAGTTATTTATATTCCTTGTTGCACTCACAAGTTGTCCCCGCTGACACCCTCTACGAATTCAAACTATTCTTCTTTGGTGTGTATTTCGTCGCAAAACAACGTGTATTTGACGCGGAAAAACACTTCAAGGCTCCGTTGCATGCACGCATGTTGTGCAAAATGAAAAATAGGATATTATGTAGAACTGACACTCGCTCTCCGCAGGATGCCGTGAACCATTCTACTTCCGTTTAATTTGACGACGGGCCAAGCAGATCCGG
This sequence comes from Himalopsyche kuldschensis, assembly GCA_028554975.1. Taxonomy (NCBI): domain Eukaryota; kingdom Metazoa; phylum Arthropoda; class Insecta; order Trichoptera; family Rhyacophilidae; genus Himalopsyche; species Himalopsyche kuldschensis. The sequence goes on from JAHFWI010000028.1 coordinate 959,240, forward strand.
CTGATAAATTTGCTGGCCAAAATTAATATTGAATATTCTTAAAATACGTGATTTTTCCGACATGCGGAAAAGTTGAAATATTTTTATTCATTCTCTTACCTCAGGGTGTGGAGTCGGTAAAAAAAAGTTCGACTCCGACTCCGACTCTAGCATTTACCAAAAACACGACTCTGACTCCGACTCCGACTGAAAAAAGTTTAATATCGTCACTTTTTTTCCCTAATTTTCTTTTGTATGTGTATTCAATTAAATATCAACCATACCATTCCGGCCAACAGCCAAATTTGACATTTAATATGCAAAAATAAACAATTAAAGCTTTTCAAAATTTCCGATATCGAGTACGATTCCGGCCAAAACACCACGACGACTCCGACTCCGACTCCACAGCCCTGGTTGATATAATTTTATTCATACGTTTATCCCGTGCCTTTAACGTTATCAATCAATAGTAAAATTATGTTAAAAGATCATATAGTTCTGACGAAGGCGTAAGCCGAAATAGCTATCAACAAATATATAAAATAATTTATGTAGAATTAAAATACATTGTTATTTTTCTTTCCGTATTAAAAGATCAATTTAAAGTTTACAAAAGTTTTTTTTAATACGGAAAGAAAAATAACAATGTATTTTAATTCTACATAAATTATTTTATATATTTGTTGATAGCTATTTCAGCTTACGCCTTCGTCAGAACTATAGTTCTACTACAGAACTAACAGTTTTTTTTTACATAATGTGAACTTACGTAATATTTCATTAATAATCCATGATTTCCATATTGGTTTTCTAGTTTGACAAAGATTTAAAGAGTCTATTATAAAACAATTTTGTTATTGTATAGCAATTTTAATGGTAATCTTCTTTAAGGTCGTAGATGTACTATGTATATGAAAAACTTGAATATGTACAGGGAAGTTAAATAATTATAATTAAATAAAAAATTATATAAATACAATATAATGAGATGATTTGTGAGGAAAGGCTGAAGGAAATGTGACGTCACAAAATTGAAAAGTGGTAATGCTATCAGCTATCATAGATAATTGATTTGCCAATTTTCATATCAACTTTTATTACGGCAGTATATTGAATCAACACTGATGTGCATTGAGCTTATTTCACTGCACCAAGAATAAATAATTAAAATTAAGTGTTATTATAAATATATTAAAATTTTTTCATTCGATAAATCGATTCAGTTCGAATGTGTGTCGCTTAAAATCCCTTACCACCTTTCCGATCCCAAAAAGCGACGAATAGCTAGAGCGATTAGCTAACCACTAGTCCTGTCCTAGTCCTCGTATCCGTTCAATCCCTACTCTTTTTAAAAAAATGAGGTTGAGCAACTGAGTAACAAGCAGTTCTCGTAGAAAAACTTATGTAGAGATATACTCCGTGAGGAGTCCAAATAAATAATCCCAAAAAAGCGGCACGTAGCAAGAGCGATCACCTAACCACTAGTGCTGCCATATCCTTTCCATCCTTACTCTCTTTGAAAAATAGTGGTTGAGCCATTGAGTTTCAAGCATTATTCGTAAAATAAAAAAAACATACGTTGAGATCTCCCTGCGGAGTAAAAATGATCCATGTTGGGAGCAGACATGGTTTAATAAAAAATGATTATTCAACGTATTGTGTTACTAATTTCTGAAAGGGGCGAAACACGTGTTACAATTTGTAACAAAATATAATATATGGAATAATCAAAGTTATTGACAATTCAGTTTAATTCAGGGCTGTGGAGACATTAAAAAAAAGTCCGACTCCGATTCCAGCATTTACCAAAACCACGACTCCATCTCCGACTCCGACATTGACCAAAAACACGACTCCGACTCCGATTAAAAAAGGTTAATATCGTCCCTTTTTTCCTCAAATTTTTCTATTTATGTGTATTCAATTAAATATCAACCAAAAGCCAAATTTGACATATTAAATGCAAAAATAAAAAGTTCAAACTTTTCAAAATTTCCGACTCCGAGTACGACTCTGGCCAAAAGGCTCCGACTCCGACTCCACAGCCCTGGTTTTATTCATTGTTTTAATAAATTAGTTCAAGCTATTCAACAGCAAATAGCAAACTCTTGTTGTGCTGCCACCGTTCGGGATCTGTGAACCGATTGCATTCAATATTGAACTCATTGTTAAATTTCGATACTATAAATATCTTGTATTTTTGATTTACGGGCCGCGGGTTGTATACCTCATACATTTGTAAGCAGAGGCGCCCTGATATCTACATGAACTTGTGTTATTACGCCCTTCGTCAAGGGTCCATTGAGCCGCGCAAGGACCCTTACTTAACGCATTCATTCAATCTTAGGACCCTTTGTCGAAACGCGACTAAATATCGCCGTATGTACATAAGTACATCTTTTAAAGCTTTTATACTCGAACAAAACAAGCGGATAAAAACATCATTTTCAACATAAGTGGATTAATAAGGTGAAAAAAATAGCAATGTATTTTAATTCTACAGAAATTATTTTATATATTTGTTTAGAACTATTTCGGATTACGCTATCGTCAGAACTATGTTTAAACCATCGTTTTCTATTTAATGATTGGCAAAACGGAAAATTGTTACTTTTAAAACTACATCTTAAAACTAACAATTTTTCTATAGTAAGTCTGAAGATGACATGATGAGGCGAAACACGTGTCACAGTTAGTAGCACAATACGTGGAATAATCAAAGTTATATTAAATTTTATAATAAAATGATTTTCTACAAAGCTGCCCCCGAAACCATCGAAAGTAAGTAAATGTATGTTTAAACTAGAGGTCTGCACGGGCCGAAGGTTAAAAATTCTACCCGGCCCGAGCCCGTCAATCTCCGACCCGGTCCGACCCGAGCCAGAAGCCCATTCCCCGACAGTATTTTCAACTTTTCCAAAAAATTATAATTAACATTTAAAATAATTTAGTATAATCTCATCAAATTATAAATCTATGTAATCTAGATTTGCGATAATGGCGTCTACATCCAGAATAATCGGAATTATGTTTTTATCTTGTCTGTACCCAGGCCCGATCCCGGCCCGGGTCCGATTTCAAGCGTGCGATACCCGGCCCGCGAGTTTACCCGAGCTTGTGCAGACCTCTAGCTTAAACATGGTTCTGACGAAAGCGTAAGCCGAAATAGCTATCAACTATATGAATACATTGCTATTCCTTCACCGAAATAAAAAAACATTTAGATCGATGAAGTATGTATGCAGAAAATACTAGCCTTCAATTGTTTCCAGTTGTGTGACCATTATGAAAAAAAAAGATCTCAGCTCGTCTTGCAGTAATCTTCAATGCCTTGTACAACAATTCACCGCAGTGTTCAAAACCTCCGATCGCCCCAAATCCTCATTGTCGGCCATTGTCGAGCTGAAGGATGCCTTTAATGAAGCCGCTTGTTGAAAATCCTTGTTACCCAATACTTTAATCCAGGATCATTCCCTTCCCGATAAGTGGCGTGTAATTTTTGACTTCCTATTGATGGTATTGTGATGTTCTCAAAAGAGGACAAAAACTGCAAATCGCTTAATAAATATATTACTTGGGCATCTTCACAAAGGGGCATTGAAAAAAATCGGGACTCCGTAAACAAATAATGGACCGACACAATGCTGTACCCTTGTCATGCATTTTGTTTTCTTCAGTTTTTTTTTGTGTGTGTGTGGATTTTAAATTCAACACAGTGCGTGCCAGACTACTAAATATCAAATCTGACTGAATCTAATAATATTTTTTTATCGGGTCCACAGTTGGAGTTTCAGTTTCATTGGCTTCAGTTCAGGGGCGCACGGGTTCAAATATCAGTCCGGGAAGTTTCATTTTTCAATCGAATTATTTATTTTATATTAATCGTTGTACAAAATTTCCTCCCATCCCCATCCAATCGTAAGAACAGGACGTAGCGAGGCGGTCAGCTTACCAGCCTTGGTCTTATTGTACTGTTTTCGAAAAAGAGAGGTTGAGGGAAGCAGGTTATATCAACTTCTGTTGAGATAAACCCCACATTGGAGCGAATATGATTTTAAAAAAATCTTTCAAAACTTTATAATTGTAATGATGAATATTTAAAATCGCTGTTCAAGCTTTTTTTTAATGGAATGTTTTATTATTGATTGAATTGGCATTTACTTAGTAGACATGTGAACAAGCCCGACCTGACTTAAAAAATTATATTGATATCACTATCATTTATTGTGAATGAAATTAATACATGGCAATACAGATGGAGCCATGGCGGCATGCATTTGAGAAATATAATAAATATGGTACATAAAATATTTAAAAAAAAACACAACAATCATTCCACGGTGAATGGTATAAAAGAATTAATGTAGAAATTAACAGAGCAAAAACAAAAGACCAAGTTCATCGCTGAAAATGTAAGCCTTAATGGGCAGTTCATTGATCACCCGGACAGCCCTTCTGACTGGTGACTTAAATAACCGACGCGACATTGTTTCGATTGTCTCTTTTATTCTGTGTATTACAAAATATATATGAGAATCAGTGACGGTGGTGACGCGGTGCTGGGGGGTGCAAAAGGAAGTATCAACTATTTTTCCGTACTACGGAAGAGAAACAGTTGGTATTGCGGACATCTGAATTGAAAGTCCATGCTATAGAAGTGTTTTAAAATCCAATGAATAGGAAAGAACTCTTGCAAAAATGGTTGAATCTTCCTTTGCACCCCCCAACACCCCGTCACCAGCCGTCACTGATGAGAATACTAGTCAGACGTCAAAAGGACTCTTTTAAAATTTATGTTAACTTATTATTAACACCAAACAGCATTATCTCGAAACTAAGATTTTTGGATTATCCTACTCTTGTATAGACTGTAGGGTGTTTTTCCAAAGTCCATATATCAAATTAAATTGCATTGTAGATTAATGAAATTTAGCCATGAGGTGCCGTTTCGAATTGTATGCTTTATTTCCCAGTCCGCAAAGTGTTGAGGGGTACAGAAGTAAGTTTGCTTTTACGGTCAGCACTCGAATAGAAACGTTGATCTGGATTTTTCGCTTGAATGTGCAATGCCATAGAAGCATTCTACGGTATACTTACCTATTCAACCCAAAAAAACAACATCGCTCATAGAGCTATAATTATAATATCATTACGTATGTTGGATTGATTTAAATCCACCGATAATCCACTGCTCGGCGAAATATACAACCAAGTTTGTTTTTAGAATGCTTCCGTTCACTCTCTTAAAGCTCGAAGATCGATTTCAATATTGAAACATTTTTCTCTTCTTATTAGGGGCCGAGTTGATAACCCTGGCATCCTTGAGACTTTAAGCTTGCATGCACCCAGTTTCTACCTACGTGGTCGTAGCCAAGGCCAATCAATTTTCTTTTTCAGAACGTGTTTGTCACGTAGATCTTTTGTTGAATATTCGGCATTGAACTTGATGATTTGTGTGTATTTCTTTTCTTTTTATGTAACTAATATATTTCTGTTCTGTTTCATATATTTGTTAATTTTTTAATTTTTGTGTTATTTTTATAAAAAAATTCAAATACATGTCGCATTGGCGTCAGCTGTAATGCCATGTATCTTATTTTGTTTTTTACAATAAATAAATTGAATCGAAAAATAATATAAATTTTTGAACTCAAATAAAAATACATAATTATATATTCCATATCAGCCCAATATTGGGAGTATATGGCCATCACGCGGTATCAACAAGATTCTCTATCTCCCATCGTTCTCCATGCTTCCTCGGAGGCAGCGTTTCACGATGTAGGAATCCATCCGGATGTAAGAAGAGACAGGCTCCCCTGGGTCATTCTCAGCTCATATCCAACACGGGTCCACTGTCACCCTTTGATTTTGGACGTAAAGGGGCGGGTTATTACGCTCTCTTACCTCCGAGCATTGATATAGAAATTCATTGTCCAACATTTTTTTTCCATATCCATACCCTATTCGGAGCATATGGCCGCCACATGGTGCCTCCAAGATTCTGTATCTCCCGCAAACTTCCTCGCTTCTTCTCAAGTCATCCCGGCATCCCGTAGCTCCCCTGATTGCATCCCATGGATGGTCATCAAAGGCTTCCGGAGCACATGTCCAAACCAGATCGATCATCGCCTTTTTATTTTGGACGTAATAAGGGGCTGCTTCGTCCGCTCTATTACCTCCGTGTTCCTGACAAAGTCAAACCACCGTACTCCTAATATTCGCCGCAGGCATCTGTTTTCGCAGCACAGTATACGATTACCCTGTGCTTTTGTAATGTGCCATGACTCGCAACCGTAAAGCAGCTCAGTCAGTATGCATGCGTTGAATAAGTGACACTTGGTTCTGAGTGTTCTGACTGAGTACAACCGTGAGTCCCAGACTTTCCGCATTGAATTAAAGGTTGCTCCATCTATCCCTAATCGGGTTGCAAGCTCATTACTAGGGTTGCCATCTCCTGTTGACATTAGCTATTATAATTGTACAAGGTAGATTGGTAGGCACACAAATATACGACAAAGATTCAATCCAAATTAGACCTCCATTTTCGACAAGATGGCCATTGGCCAGTATGATGTCATTTCATCAAAGATTGACAGTTAAGAATATCACATGAGCATATGCATATATAACTAACACTGAAATTAGTGAGAAAATTATTACAAAATATTATCCAATGAAAATATTTTTAACCCATCAAAATTTATATAAATCCAATCAAATAAAAAAGCGAGATTCATTTACATAAACTCATAAACACATTCTGTCGAGTGGACCGTAATAAATTTATTTTCTAGATTCATTCACGATATTTTTTTGTCAGTTTCGAATAGGGTCATCAACTCACTACCAATTCTAAGGAGTTTCAATATTATATTAACTTACGAAACCTTTGGTGTAATCTTTTCAAGCATTTATTACGTATTCAAAGATATCAAATGAAACATAACCCTAAATGAAACATTTTATAGGAAAATTAGTTTTTAGTAAAAAATGTTCTATCTTATATATAAAACCGAAACGGCGTATGTATGTATGTGGGTGTGTAATTCCCTTTTGCATTATTGTTGCAAGTTGCCATAAAAACGAATATGAAAGAAAATATGTTTGAATTTTTATCGGCGAAGACATTTAGTCAAAATGTAATAAATTAGTCTTCTGCTGAACTTTTCCCGGCTTTTATTATTAATAAAAATGTTTATTATTTACGTGAAGGTATTATTTGACATTTCTTTGACAGCAAATTAGATTTTTAATTAAATAAACTCTTTACTTAAGCAAACTTTGCGATAGTAAGTCTGAAGATGCCTCTGAAAGAGGCGAAACACGTGTCACAGTTAGTTACACAATACGTGGAATAATCAAAGTTATTTTAAATTTTATATTAAAATGAACTTCCACAAAGTTACCGCCGAAACCATCGAAAATATTAAATAAACTCTATTTTGGATGTTTAGATTTTGTGATATAATTATGTCGAATGATATAACATTAAATAATTATTGGTCGCTTAGCCCGCTTAGCGACGCCGGGTAGCAATACTAGTTATACATAAAAATCGAGTTCCTGAAGTGGCCAAAATTAAATTGTCAATTACATACAAAACTAAAGAAAAACTGTGTTCTAAAAAAGAACACTAGATCTCAAACAAATGTGCTTAAAATCGTGCAGTAAATGAAAATGTAAAACCTTTCCTGAAACTTTTAGAATTCTACCTTGTGACCTTTTGACGATCCAATGTACACGTGACTACTATCCTGCTCTTCCCGCTAACTTAAACTATTTATTTTTAAATGACAGCCATCAAAAAAGCTTTGAAATACTTACTAAAAAATCTTTTCATGGAGATAAAACTGTGTAAAAAATTCACTTATTCGAATGCGAATTCGAAAACCAAAATTGCATCGATTTCGGTTCCGGCAACCCTGGCGATGTGATAATAGATAGGATGGCCATACTTGTTTCCATAGACAATTTCAATAAATATGTATATTTTGGAACATTTACGCGAAAATTATCGCCTGTTAATATTAATTATAAAATATGACACGAACATTGCCATTTTTAACGCCAAAACAAACGTACAGAAATAAAAAACAAAATAATCATTGATCTTTTGAAATATATTTGAATACAGAACAACTAAAAATCAGTCATCGCCAAATCGCATGAGTTGAAATTTCACGTCTAATTTATGCGAAATGTAAATTAATAGAACGAATTTATTATTTTTAAATTTCAATAATTGGAATTGTTAACATCAATTTATATTAATTTACACGTTTTTTATACGAATAAAAATATCGATGACTGAAGGATGTGACCTTAGAAATAGATAGAGACTTAATGAATCTTATTTTAGAATATCGAGCCGTTTTGAGTGAGATTGAAAAGTGATCAACACGACATAATCTAATCGATCTAAGTCTCAAATTCGATCTACCATTTCGGCACCTCTGCTATGTTGGATATTAAATGGGATTACAGAGTTATTAGAATATGAACGAGATTTAAAGATAAAGTTGAACTGAAATTGAATATAAAATGATATCAATGAAAAGAGCTTATGATTTATTGTAATTGCAAAGTTGCAAAGACTTCAAGTCATTCAAGAAATGTGTCGCAAGCTTTTTTTTCAATATCCGCTCCCTATTTAAATCATATGGCCGCCATGCAGTGCTTCCAAAGTTCTATGTCACCCGCCAACCTCCTTGCGTCTTCCCAGACTGGGAGCCCCAGTGACTTGAGCTTGTAAATACCGGAAACTATAGCTTGGCCATTTTACTTTATTAAAATGGAGATTTATAAATGTAATCAAAGAGGCATATATATTTCATATCCGCACGCTATTCGGAGCGTATGGCCTCCACGCGGTTTTCCAAGATTCTCTATCTCTCGCCGTTCTCCATGCTTTAGCCCTGAGTTCATTGATGGTCATCGGCGGCGTTTCAGGATTAAGGGATCCATTCGGTTGGTAGAAGACACAAGCTGGGTCATGGGTCATCGGCAGCACATATCATATATAAAGTCAGACTGGTTCGTCGCCTTTTTATTTTGGAACAAATAAAGGGTCGGTTTTGCCCGCTCTCCTACCTCCATGTTCCAAACAAAGTCAACCTAAGGCACGCCTAATATTCACCGCAAACATCTGTCTTCGAAGGACAGTATACGGTCACCATGTAATTTTTTAAGGTGCCATGAATCGCAACCGTATATCAGCACAGTTGGTATCAGGGCTGTGGAGTTGGTAAAAAAAAGTTCGACTCCGACTCCAGCATTTACCAAAACCACGACTCCGACTCCAACATTGACAAAAACCACGACTCCGACTCCGACTAAAAAAGTTGAATATCGTCACTTTTTTTGCCTAATTTTCCTATTTATGTGTATTAAATTAAATATCAACCCTACCAATCCGGCCAATGGTCAAATTTGACATATTATATGAAAAAATAAAAAGTTCAAACTTTTCAAAATTTCCGACTCCGAGTACGACTCCGGCCAAATCGCCGCGACGACTCCGACTCCGACCAAAAAGCCCCGACTCCACGACTCCGACTCCACAGCCCTGGTTGGTATGCATGCGTTGAACAAGTGGCACTCGGTTCTGACCGAGTACAACCGTGAGTCCCAGACTCTCCGCATTGAATTGAAGGTTGCTCCAGCTATCCCTAATCGCTTTTTTTAAACCATTGTTCCATTCCATTCCAGTATTTTTCGATACAATTTTTTTATGTTGAGCAGAGAGTAATGGTTGCGAAAAAAATAAGTCAATACTTATTATTCTATCCTCACAGCTGATTCTCGCCAAAAACCCTTTTTTGAAATCTTTCTCTAGGAGAGCATGTGATGAAAAAATAAAAGAAGAAAGAATGACATTAAAATACACAACAAACTGTAAAATGGTCGATGGGTCCTTTTTCCATCCGAACTGAAGAGACGTGAAACATCGACAATGGTTTAATTCCTGATCGGATTTTGAGATAAAAGTTGAGTTATGTCGGTATTCGCACACATGCCGGATGAGAGTAGACATTTTTTTGATCGTAACTCTTTACCAAACAGTTTGTTGTTAAATAAATGAAAAGTAGAAAGTGCTTATAAAATAATTTATTACCCCTGTGGACGATATCGTTTATGTACTGTGAATTTCGTCAAAAATGACATTAGTTTAAAATAGAAAGGCATTTTGCTTTTATAATAATGCGAGCGGCTTCTTCAGGGCTTTATATTCAGTAGTGTAATGCCATGTCAGCAACCTGGTACCCGAAAATGAGCAAGGCCGCCGCCCTGACACCTTTTGACTTGTAACTTAATTTTCAAGTACATACATGCTTATATTTAATGAGTACAGCTATTTTTATTGAATTAAACGTTCAAACTTGTGGTTTTTTAACAAAAGACGTATATCTGGTACATATTTATTTACCACTACACCACTGTTTATAATTCCAACCATTGAAAAATGTTGTTTTCAAACATTTTTGTAGGAAACATGTCCGCTACTAATGCAGGACATATATGCTCACAGCACATAGCGCGTCAATCATTTTTAAGGTCTTCACTGTCAAACACTGTAGATGTTCTACATTAAATTTATTTGGGTCAGGACCGGTTTCGCTCATCGCGATCATTTTTAAGTGATAAGAAATACAAAAATACAGCGCAGTGTTCGTCGACATCTGTGGAAGTGTTTATTGCCGATCTGCGATAAGTGCAAATATGTGTATCTGATAGATACCGGTCCGCGAAATATGTTTACAATGTTCACCGCGAACGTAAAAAGTTTAAAGAGCACTTAAAAGCGTTTAAAATAATTATTTATTGTTGTATTTCTTATAAGTTGAATATCCGAAGACCGGTCCTGATCCAAATAAATTTAATGTGGAATCAGTACAGAAATGTTTGCTTGTTACTCGAATGTAGCAGCACTTCAATATATGTAACATTCATTCAACAACCATTCATTTCAGAGATGGCCGAGAAATGAGGAAGAAATTGGATCAGCTCTTTAGGTTCTATACGTTCCTTTTCAGAATCACTGGATGGGCGAGGATGTATGAAAACATCACAGACTTTTTTGAACGAGTCCATTAAATAGAATTGATAATATCGATGTGTGAAAAAATTGTCTAAACTTTTACTTTATCAAAATATTCATATTTAATTGAATACGCCGTGGCATCAATGTGTTAAATATTAAAAGGGTTGTCATATTAATAATAATATCATTATCTTCAATGATCAGTTTTGTCATTTTGTATTCAGAACAAAATGTATACTTTTATCCCTATATTCTAACAATATAATGTAGCCTGTTTTGAACATATTTAGCTCCCTTAGCTTGTTATTTTTATTTCGTATTGTACATCTGAATTATGCCATATTCAATTTATATAATTATGCGAATAATATGACAAGGAAAATCAAGAATTTTAAGACAATTTAAGAAAATAATAAATGGGTATCATACCTTCCTACTTTAAAGCGATATTACTACGTTTGTTTGTTCATAAGAACGTTCCTCTTGTATTTTATTAGTTTTATTAGGTGACACTCGACTGTAGCTGTTTTAATCGTGTATTTCAGGGCCGTGGAGTCGGTAAAAAAAAGACCGACTACGACATTGACCAGAAACACGACTCCGATTCCGACTAAAAAAGGTTAATATCGTCACTTTTTTCCCCTAAATTTCCTATTTATGTGTATTCAATTAAATATCAACCCTACCAATGCGGCCAAAAGCCAAATTTGAGATATTAAATGCAAAAATAAAAATGTCAAATCTTTTCAAAATTTCCGACTCCGAGTACGACTCCGGCCAAAAAGCTCCGACTCCACAGCCCTGGTGTATTTAATTTTTGTTGTGTTTTTGAGAAATGCTGGAGTCGGATTCGTAATTTTACTAACGACACCACAGTAGGGACTCCAACTACTCGAGTTGTAAAATTTTAAAATACTCAAGTACGCGAGTATACTCGAGTAGTTTCAGATATACCATTTTTTTTATCCATGTCCGCTCCCAGCTTGGTACATATAGACTCCTGACAGAATTTATCTCAACATATGTTTTTCTACGAGAACTGATCGTTATTTTGGTACTCAACCTCTCTTTTTCGAAGAGAGGAGGGATGGAAAGGATACGAAGACTAGGACAGGACTAGTGGTTAGCTAATCGCTGTCACTATGCGTCGCTCTTTGGGATCGGAAAGGTGAGAAGGGATTTTGAACAACACAAACACCCATTGCCTCTGCAGACTCGATTTATCGACTGATAGAATCTGCTCGTACCGGGAATTGAACCGGGACAGATATACATACAGTGAAACCCCGAATCTACGATTTTCAAGGGACCGTATAAAACGATTAGTGCGGGAAACGATAAATGGGTTACTCTGTATATATATATATTATTCTATTGCTAAATACATATTATTAATTCAGATGTGTGTATATAAAAAATAAGGTTATTGAATTGATATTTAAAAAATAATAGAGAATAAAACGTTTCAAATTTTATATTGGCTTAAAGTTTTGTTTTTATAATTCCCGCAGTAGAAAAAAAACTCTCTCTTCTTGTCGGCTTTTTCCTAACAATGAATTAAAAAAGTGCATCTAGTATTTTTGCCCTGTTTAAATGACTTTTTCTTACTTTGGGTACAATAATTTTTAAGGGATTAAGATTTTGCATTATGACTAATGCTTTATGACTCAAACAAAAGAAAAGGCAAAACGAAAGATTTTTTTTCAATATTTTATTGTGTTATCATAAACTTAATTCTTAAGATAACTTTGCAGTAACCATAGTAACAAAACAATTTCTCGCATAGCATATGTAGTCAACGGCAAAACTATTAAAAATATATATATTAAGTACCTGACAGTAAAATTCACGACTTTTTTTTTCTCAAATAAGGAGGGAAATTTGGAAATAAATCTTCGTATCGAGTAGTCCATACTCGAATTGAAGTAGCTACTCCACAGCCCTGGTTATTACTGCTTGGTCCATGGGCTGTATCAAGCAGGAAGACACACAACATTAAATCTAAGATTACTAATTGCGAATTATACTCTTTACTTGAAACAAATGAAAACAACGACCTTGAGCACTCGACCACGGACATGGTTGGGCATATTTTTTTTTCATATCCGCTCTCTATTCGGCTCATATGGTCACCACACGGTGCCTACAGGATTCACCCGCCAACTTCCTCGCTTCTTCCCAGGTCATCCCAGCGTCCCGTTGCTTCCCTGAGAATATCCTACGGATGGTCATCAAAAGCCTTCCAGAACGTTGGGATTCATCAGGTTGATAGAAGAGACATGCAACATTCAGGTTCTCCTGGGTGATCCGCAGCACATGTCCAAGCCAGGTCCATCGTCGCCTTAATATTTTGGACGTAATAAAGGGCTGGTTTTTCCGCTCTCTTACCTCCGTGTTCCTGACAAAATCAAACCACCGTACTCCTTATATTGTGGGGGTTGGGCTCATAGCTATTATAAAAACCCCCAAGCAAGAATAAAAAGCGCATTGAAACCCTGCATGTTAAAAAAAACAGCAGTGATTAATCGAATACGTTCATGAAAATATTATCTTGAAATGGATGCATATATCACTGGTTGTAATGTCTGTATTATCTCATTCACAAACGCCCCCTGTGATTATGACAGAAACAGCTAATAAATGAATAATTTATGATTAAAATCAGCTTATTTCAGCTATTTCACAGCCGTTCTAACCTTCTTTGGGCCACATAATCATGTGAATTCTCAATATTTTACTCCTCGTTACCAGTGGCGGCTGGTGACAGAGTATTAGGGAGTGCAAAAAAAGATTCAACTATTCTTGCAAGAGTTCTTTCCTATTCATTGGATTTTAAAACACTTCTATAACATAGACTTTCAATTCAGATGTTCGCAATACCAACGGAGTGCCAGTCTTATGAATTTTTGGCTGTCCGTAGTATGGACAAATAGTTAAATCTTTTTTTTGTACTTCCTAATACTCTGTCGCCAGCCGCCACTGCTCGTTACTAACTATCCATAAGAGATAGGAAGGATACGACTAGGATATAAGTTGTGGCTAGCTAATCGCTCTCGCTTCGTCCCATTTTTTGGGGTCAGGTGGGTGTGGGATGATATTTTGACAACTCACAAATCCATATATACGGAACAGAAATCAATAATTGGATTGAAAAATGAAACATTGGGATGTAGAAGCTCAACCACAGACCTGACAAATTGTCATTTTTACGTTATGTTATTACATTTCTATCAACTATAAGTAATCACTTTTAAGGTGTTCACTGTCAATACTTGGTGGAAAGGCATTATAATAAAATTAATAATATTTTTTTAGTACTTTTTACACATAAAATTTATTTGATCAGGACTGGTTTCGCTCATGGCGAGCATTGTCAACTGATAATAAATACAATACAACAGTGATATTTATACAAAAGTTAAGTAAGGTATAACAAACAATTGGTAGAACAACTAAGCAAATAAATGAAGCAAATAACAAGAAAAATAGACTATAAATAAAAGGCTGAAGACCTCTTAGCAATGCAAACTAATACATCATAAATCAATTAAATATGCATTATCATTAACAAAGTAAAATCCCAAAAATAAGAACATTTAATAAAATAAATAAATCTGCATGTCTGTCAACCATAATTGATGGAAATCCCGGTAATTATTTCAAATGAGCCAACGAAATTTTTAACTATAAGTAAATTGAATCAAGCCGCTTTCAGACACTTTTTTGTTATAATTGTAAGCATCTTTGATTGACAAATCAATAAGTCGGAGCCTTTGGATCATCATTTGCGTTTACCCACGTATAATTTAGGGATACGGCAACTAGGTAGGTATGTACTCAGGTAAGGGGTGCAAAATAATAATAATTTTCGATTTAATTTGGGCAACGATGCGCGTAATGAACAAACGGCGCCCATAAAAGGACACGCTCCACTCTCTCGTTTGTGTTGATACACTCTACCATTGTTTGTTTGTACGGTAGCATCGCAAAACAGAAGCGAATTGAGGAGTTAAATTACTCTTTGGATTTATTGATTACACTCTAACTTCTTTAACAGTTCTCTCGAGTTTGCGGCAGTCGTTGATTCTAAATACATTTTCTCCCCTCTGACATAAGAATCCACCTACTGCACTTAACCCACGCATTTAGTCTATATCAAATTAGGGAATTTAAAATTTTCGAACACTGGCAATCTTTTATTTTGTCTACGTCATTCAGGACATTCTCACAGCGCCACTCTTTCGAGTGCATAATAACGTGGTCAGTCTGTAGTTACATTGCAAATAAATATATTTAAGACAACTTTTCCCTCATGTTTGAACACGTTATTGGTAAAATGTTCCCATAGTTTCCTCTTCAACTACGTACCAACTAAGATTCTTGACTTTAAAATATAATGTCTCCCTATCCAAGAACAGCTCTTTCATGGTGAAATGGTCCACTGAACCCCCATTTATATAAAAATAAACAGTTAAAATTCCACACAAATAATGCAGGAAGTGATGATTTACACATGTTTTGTGGAAGACGACAAAAATCAGCCGACGACGCGCAGGAGGTGCATTTTCTGTAATGTACCAAACAAAATTGTAGGTGGATACAAATGCTACGTCACATTATTATTTACCACGCCACACGTATAAAAAATATTGAGATGATTTGCTCATTCAGTACTGATATATCCCTCGAAAGGATTGTCGAATTATGACGAGCGTTGCCGAACACATGTATCAAAGAACAACACTGCAGTTGTAATTTTACATTTCGATTGTTGTGCTACCTTTTACTTCTATTTGTAATTAACGATATCCACTTCCATCGTGGAGCAGGTGGACTCCAAATGAGTTTATCTCAATATAATATTTATACGGACATGATAGGAATAGGGTAGTGTTGCTATCTAATCGCACTCACTCGATCCAATTTAAGGATCTGATGGATTTTAGTGGGAATTTAATACAATTCGATTAAAAAATGAAACGGCTCGGACTGGGATTTGAATCAATTCGCTCGTCAATCATCGAAGTTTGACAGCTTACAAAGAACCCGTAAAAATAAGAAAGTATTTTATCAATATTTCTTGAGAAAGTTTTGATATTTTGATAAATTGCGAATTATCCGTAGAAATTATTGTGTCGTTATGAAAATTTTTGAATTTCTCTTCTATCTGTCAAAATCGTGTGAAAGGGCGGGCGGTCCTGGTTGGAATTAGCGGCCAGCCCCACCTGTCGAGAGAACTCGCTAACAACATCGCGACGTCTTCGTAAACATAATATCAACTCTCCCGCCATTTTTATAGCCACGTAATCATTCTAATCATAAAAATAATGAATACACTCAACCCTCCAATTAATTTAAATAAAAGTGCTGGTCGCCGTCGGGATACCGATTACCACCAGTTTGTGAACGTTTGATATGGCAAAAATAATTCAATTTATAGGGTGGCCATTTTTACTACTTGGAAACCAACCGGATTTATATTTTTATTATTCGATTTGACGAACAAATTCAATATACGAGTGATACCCAAGCGAACCGAATTTAAGGACGATCAAGATTTTTCCCACTGGATTTTTCATTTTTAAAATATATTTGCACAACTATAAAAATTGTCAAAACTTCTGTCACCTGATGAAAAATGCTTTCATTTTTTCTTTTTTTTAAATAACAAGGCTTAGATTTAATCTCAAAGATGGTGATATCTTTTCCCTTCGATTATGTCAAAAGTTCAAGTACATCCGTGCACTTGAAATGCCTGAAGATGCCGAAAGGCGAAACCCAGGTCGTTAGCGACAAAACTCATGGAAAAGTACAAAATATATAAATAAGACTAGAGTTGAACTAGAATTTTGAGAAAGAACTGCAATATATAATAGCTTAATCAGGAATGAAAACAAAATATTGAAATATGCCCAGTATGCGATATTCGAAAACTTTTAAAATCTTTGCCAGCACTATAAAAAGTATCGATCGGGACTCCTCTATATCGTCGTTTCCATTGCGAAATTGCATATTGGAAATGATGACTTGATATTAATGCCATCGTGGTCACCCTATCAGTGGGGAATCCCTGTTGAAAATTACTGAAATAATAATACAAAATTGGAAAATATAAAGAAGAGGGGTACATATTCTATTTCCAATTATTATTCATCAAATAATACTCAATGATGCAAAACCAAAGGTTAATTGAGTTTATTTCAAATCGATACGAATGCTTAATTTTGTTCCCAAAAACATTTCACTGTAACCAAGATGTCCAGGGTAGAGACTCCAATTCGAGTATCGAATACTCGAGAATACTCGTAATTTATAAACGAAGATTTATTTCAAATTTTATTTACTCATTTAAAAAATCCATATAAAGTGCTTAAATGTTGCTATTAACTGAATTTTACGCGTGGATTTTACTGTCAGGTAATGTTATTTTTTGAATGGTTTTGTCATTTTTGTGAGAATTTCCTTTGTAACTCTTGCTTTCGGTCCTGCTGTCTTATCTAATGAACGACAAGTTTATGATGACAAGAGACAATTTAATTATCACATGTCATATCATACACAAAGTTGAATTAATAATATATATTTTGGTACATCTGAAACTACTCAAGTATTTTTGAAATTTACTACTCGATACTCTAGTAATTCGAGCCTCTGTCCAGGGTGAATTTTTTTACTTACATCTGAAGGCATGGCTATCTGTAATATTTTCAACCATTCCTAGTTTGCCTTCTCTAAAAATGGGCCATAGAGTTTTTAGCAAATAACCAGTCTCTTTTCTCTTCTTCTACATTGCTCAGTTCACAATTCTGAAAGACGATTTTTTTTCCAATTTTTACCAACGCCACAATCATAACCAAGCATTTTTTTCTTAAAATTTATTTCCTATGCCAGTCATATAAAATGTCGCCACTTATAAGAAACGCACTGTCCAGTAAATCCATAGGTTCCCAAACGCTTTTGCCCCGTACATCACAGACACCCCCCCCCCGCCTGCATTCTTTTGAATTTTCATAATCTTTTTAACTTCAAATGTGTTTTTGACAGCCAACATTGTGTTTATGTTGTCTTACTCACTTTATCTTTAATTGAGTTTAAATAGTTTTTTTAGAGTGAAAACTTATTGTAATTAAAAATTGAATAACACAAATGTGTTGCTCCAATAAAAAAAAAATTTAAATTTCCAGTGAAGTAAAATAACAAAATGTATTTAGCTATTTTATTGTGGCCCTGGGAAAGTATTAGACAAGAACGCAATGTGTATGAGCAGAAACCAGGTGAAAATATATTTTTCAATTTGTAAGGATTACGTACTAACTTGTAAGTAAGAAAACTATGTAGACCTGTTTTTAATACATAACATATTTTATTATTTTTATCAAAATACAAAATAAGTTTACAAAAATGTAAATAATATCAAAACAGCACCATCTTTTAAATTTTTTTGGCGACATAAACAGCATTTTATATAATAGATGGCTTTGTTTTTTTAAATACATTTGAGTATATCCCATTCCTATTGTTATAATAGCAAAACAAAATGGTAAACAATATTATTTGGTTTTCAGTATATATGTATATATATAGTAACAATGGTTAAGTAGGTAAAGAAAATGATTATACGAATCTTCCACTATATTGAAAACTCTGTAATGTTAACATTAATTGTTAATAACAATTTCATATAATATTTTTTGTACAAAAATATTGACTGTTCTTCTTTCAGAAACTAAAGAAAATAGTTTCGAAAATGATTTCTAACTATAAGACATTATTTGATGTCAGTTTGGTATGATTTCTTTTTCTTCGTGTAGACTGCATGTTTTTACTGCTTGAGCATCTTGCATACACTTCCGGCATTGAAGATTTCAATCCAATAACCGTCAGGATCCTTGATGAAGGCAATACCTTTCATCTTACCGTCCTGAGGCTTCTTCACAAATTCAACACCAAACTTTTCAAACCTAAAAAAATATACTCAATTCTTACATGTGTAGGTCATTTTTTTCACCTTTTGGTATATAAATGTCAAATTAAAAAAAATGTGTTTTTCTATAGGTGCATAAATGAACATGCAATAAATTTTCAATCCCAAGGGCTGATCATATGTTTGTTAACTGAGATAGCAGTCAAATTGATATTAATATTACATAACAGTTGGTAGCTAATTTATTCATTTATATTTTAATTTATTCATAAAGCGCAAGATATTTCAAAATATAAAAACTATTGCAGACCCCTTTTCAGATGTGTGCTTTTATTTTATTTTGTGAATGAGTCATAAACATCACAACTTGTGATATATATAATGTGGAATATGGGGTTTCAATATTGAAATAGGACTGGTAATAACTTTATACATAAAATGAGGTTTAAAAAAAAATGTGATACCTATCACAAGCTGCCTGAACATCAGGTACCATTAAACCAATATGGCCGAATCCTCTCGGATCAGAATTACCAGAATGAAAGGTAGTGTCGTCATTCTCTGTTCCCCAATTACTGAAAAAAAAACAATAGTATATAGAAAAACCGGTACTGATCATTATGCAATATATTATATATGGAGTTCTGCTAAAAATTGTATTGTAGTAACATGCAATTTGAACGCAAATATAAAGGTTATTTTTTCAAATAATGCTGACATTTACGAATGAAATTGAACGGTTAAATGTTGCCAATGTATTTTATATTGTATATTGCAATTATTATAAGCTTGGAAAGAATTATACAACGCTGAGCTCTTCTGGCTGTATGATAATTTTAAAGTTGTTCAGTTATAAAGACAGCTTATCGTAGACCATCGATTGGAGTTGTCATATATATTAATAAAAATAAATCTTTTATTTTTTAAATAATGCCTTTCCATCAAGAATTTTAAGACAGTTAGCCCTTTAAGAGTGATAAATTTAATCAGATACCTCTTAAAATACTTAAGCAATGTGAAAACCGACTACATCAACAAAAATCGAATACATTGTTAACAATTTTGCTGTAAAAAAAATAATTACTGCGTCAGTTCCAGAGTAGCTTTTCTGCTCATGGCCCACGGCGTCCTCTCTTGCTCGTCTTTCGGTATATCAGCAGCATTTTCGAATCCCATGAAGTACAGCGAGAAGTTCATCTCGGGGAAATCGAGTTTCTTCAAAAGCCGCATACCTAGTACTTCCGTGTAAAAGGGAAGACTTTTCTTTGGGTCTTTTATTCTGTACATCGTTTGTTGAAAGATGAAATCCTGCGCACACAATCAGTTGCATTAATGAATAGGTCAAGATTTACTAATAAAGAACTTAATTTAAGGCTGATTCTATCTAATCTGGATAGTGCCACATATTTAAAAATGATGGGCCTTGTATAACACGGTTATTCTGCAACGCTTATACGTATTATGCAAGATTCAAAATTCATGCAATACCAGTGTTACCAAAAAATATCAAAGTAGGATATATATCAGGGGTGGGAAGACTTTTTAGCCCACGATCGACTTTCGTTTGAAATTATTGGCGGCGATCAACCAACATTAAAAGTAATAATTTAAAGCCTATATTAATCTTTTCGTCGATAATCGGCTAACTTCGAGATTTTAGCGTGCTGTCCCGGTCACACGACTTGTCTTGCACGCATTTTGGGACGGGCACCAGAGATTTGTACAGATCCGATAGGCGATCGACGCTATGGCCACCCCTGATATATATCAACCATTCTTCATGTACCTGGCCACATATTTCTTTCGACTTATCCGAGGCCAAAATGAGAATTCCACCATTCTTGAGAATGTTAAATTGAATGTCCCTGATAATTTTTTGAGGAATCGTGAACATGAGTTGTTTGTTCTTCCAGAGGGGGTAGAACCAGTCTGCCAATGGGAATGTCACTGGGAAGAGCTTTAACAATTTTAAACGGCATTGCTTCGGATGTCGACATATTTCATATTGACGTGAGTGAGTTCAGACGAATACTATGTTTTATGAATAAAAGTTGATTTTGTCAGAACTCGTTCGGTTGACTGCTTTGAAAATTTCAAATGTGATATTAATAATATTTTTTCCTCACTGTTTTTTTATGACTATTGTAATTTTCATCTTATTTTTAATTTTTAATTAATTTGTGATTTTTATTATATATTTACATGTATGTATGTATATATATATAAATGCATGTATTTATATTTGTCAAATCCATGGCGCATTGGCGTCAGCTGTAATGCCATGATTTGCTTTTTCTTAAATAAATAAATAAATAAATCACTGGCACTTTCAGTCCTATTACCCCATACCTTTATCCCTGTATCTTTAAAAGCTCCTTGAAAAGCGATTTCTGATTTTGAGCGTGTAAATTTTTATAATATATTTCTTGGCCCCTTTAGCCAAGTACATAAATTCCCTCTTGAATTGACTTGTAACTACAAAATAAACAATTTATCAGCCAATCGCAAGCCTTCAGTAATTGTTTTTTCGATGGAACATTCAGCTGCTTTGCAGCAATCACTTTCTCTCTCAATTCTTGTTAGGTTCATCAAATATTTAAACTATTTTTTTTTCATTAAAGGCACTTTCCTACAATATTTCATTAGTATCTTGAATATTCAGGTCATTGATCAGGTTGAACGTGAAGAATAGAATAATACGTTTTGGGATTGCCACGTAATATCTTTATTTCATATTTTTTTCTAAAGCATAAGTGACTGATATAATTTTATGAAAATGCATGCACTATATTCTTTTATAACATAATTATACAAGTACCTTTGTGGAGCCATCGGACTCTTTGCATAAGGACTTTATCTCTTTGTCAGACAAGGCAGCCATGATTCTGAAATAATGAAATTTATTTTGATAACTGCAAATCTGCAAAAGTTTGTGGGCTATGAATAAAGAGTATGTTGAAAAAGCCATGCTTTATGTAATAATTTAACCTAAAATGTTCTTTTTTCCATCATGTCGCATCACACCATTATTAAAATTATAATTGTAAATTGTAATAATCAGTGATGTCGCAAAGTGGTGAACACCGTTAGGCATTTGTCCACTCGGCTCCAGGGTCACCAGTTTGAATCCCAGTTTGGAGACTTAAATACATTGATGTATAAATTTGTATCGATATGCATGTATTTGATATTTTCGTTGCTCCCTATCCGTTGCTGAAAAGAGGTTATATAGAAAGCTAACGTCTTGTCTTTTCCCAAAATCATTTTTCTTTCCTTAGTGGCTGATTATCAGTTATGGATAAAAACAAGTTCTGTAAAGATGTGTTCTATTCACAGTTCAAATGATGAAAATAACATACATTTACATTTGAAATAGGAACGGTCTATTTGAATGTATGCGAGTATGCCCAAAATATGTTTTTATTGGTCAACATCATTTTATTTAAAATGGGTCGCGTCATACGATTTGCGATAGTATTTTTCACCTGACTCGTTAGAGTTTTTGACATTATAGGTGTTTAATTGAGCAATTAAGGCCACACAATGAAATCACGATCAGGGAGGAGAGAGTTGTCAGGGAGAAAATGGAGAGCTAAGAACCCTAAATCAAAACAGTGACGCATCGGCCGGCTTATAGAGGTCGGTCTTTGTTCGTTATTATGATAAATACAAATATATTTGAAAACTATTCGGTTGTTAATGTAATAGGTCTTCCAACGACTTTACATCACAAGGCAATTGTTACCAATACATGAATGACGATTTCAAATGAAATAATCAGTCAAATTAAGAATAAATGTTTCAGTAAAACTAATATTTTAAAAAAAAATCTAAAAAAAAAGAATATTGATAGAAATATATACCATTAACTTTAAGGTTAATAATGGTGCTTTAACCGTACCGTTTCCTTATCGGGCCACAACACAACGAATGTTGAGTTTAAAAATAATAAATTACTGAAGAAAGAATAAATTGTACGAAAAAAGTACAATATACCAATACCGGTCCCAAGTACTTTCAATAACAGCTCATCATACGTGTTCATAAAATTAGTATTTTAATCAAACGTCAAAATAAATTACTAATTTGGGCCTCTATGTACGAATATACTTATGACCTATGTATGAAAAGGTACATAAGTAACTATTGAACTTGATGAAAATAATAAAATTAAAAATATCTTCAAGCTCATCTTTGCTGAATCATGAACATTTATAATTTTAAGAAAATATAGAATTACATTGAGTGCTTTATATATTGTCATATTATTGTATATAACCTAATTAAGAAACTCGTTCACAATAATTATTTTTATTCTAAAAATCTGGTTCGGTGAGATTAAATACGCAAATTTGTATGCTGAATAATTTTACTTTGAAGATTAGGTAGTTTTTACGTACCTTTACAAAAAAAATGGTTTTTTTAATGGTTCAAGATCACGAACGTTATGCTTCAAGGTTAATCTGCTATTTTGTAAGTACCTACCTACTTACCTATCCAGGTAGAGAGTATTAAATAATTAAATGATTTTTTTTCTTAATTATTTTTTGCCCTTTATTTTTTCTTCGCATAAATAGTAAAATGCTGAAAAGAACTTTGTAAATTCATTTTTCCTCTAATTTACAATAAGAAAAGAGTAATTTTTGTAAGTAAAACAATATTTACCGCCGAAAATATCAATGACTAATTTGACAACACTGTCTGCAGTTGCACCGAACGTGTTCGTAAAAGCGGTTCCATACGAGAACGCGCAGAACAAACATTACACGGCTTGTTCGTAACAGTTCATACGTTGACGATAGATATTTGTTACGCCGACACTCTTTGGCGCGAGAGGATTTTTGGGACTGTTTTGATATCAAAAATCTACAAAAACACCACTTTAAGTTTATCAAACGATTGCATTTTTATTCGGTAAGTCATTTACAATCATAATCATCCATATTAACTGACGACCAATAACAATTGCGACGTTGAATCGCAACGCCAGAGGGGCCATAAGAGTAGATAAAGCATTTTGTCATTTCAAACAACATAACCTCACACGCTGGCAGTGTTTGTCACCCAGAAGCCGCTTGCAGTTTTCCCGCTCTTAAAACCTTACAAGTTTAAAGCCTTCCTGGGTCCCATCAACGCTTTAAATAGCGATAATAATTGGATCAGCCACCCCGCGAACGCATAATACTGCATTGAATCGCTGTTTGTCAACTGCATTCGTTGACATTTACGTTGCACTCTAGATAAAAACAATAAGCGCGTTCGAATACTTCATTGAAAATAGGGTGAGTGAAAACTTTTTCCGCAGGTCTATTCATTTTGAATTTCAAATGTCCCCTGCAAAGCTTTTCATAAGAATGCTTATATTTAAATTGCCTTTCTAGATAACGGATTATTAATTACGCATTTTTCTTCCTCGTATATTGAAAAATATTATTTAACCCGCCATCTGGCTGGTATGTAGGCAAAACACACATATTTATCATAAAATGGTGATTCTAAAAGCGGATGCATATTGTTGATCACAATATGGTATTTTAAAAATTTTTACTCAGTATTCCCAACTTATTGTAACTTATCTTTCCATCCAACAGTTTTACACTGTCTATATTTCAGGCATGTAAGATTAAACGCTTTTAACCCACAAATCTCTGCTTGTTGTACTGGATGAGTAATCTACTAGTAAACTAACACAAAATTTAATATCTTTATCCTACTAATTGTTTTGTGACTAAGTGCTACAAATGTTTCACTTCCTGAGAAATATCCTCCATTAAAATTAACTGTTATGCATGAGTTATTTCAATTAAAATATAATAGATAATTACATATGACTGAGGGATGGACTCACCATTTGCATTAAAAATCTATTTGGAAAGGAGAGGGGGGGAATCCCGTCGCTATTAAACTGAAGAAGGACCCGTCTTATTCAAAGAGTCATAGAAATTACCAGCAAGTCATATTTACCACTTAAATATAATACTTTTTAACTGCTCAGAATCCTTACAAAATGGAGCCATTTAACACATTCAATGCTGAAACTTTTTTTTTAGTATGAAGTTGAACATGCTGGGCATGTTCTCGTGTATCTCGGTATTCAATGTGTTAAAGTAAAATTAAATTTTATTAATGATATAATTTTAATCTTTTGTTTCAATAATTTGTTTCATATAAGCAGTCGCTGATATGAAACAAAATAATGCACATCATTTTCCAGAAGGATAATTGGTCCCCAAATTATTTAATTAAAATTTATGTAACCAAATACTAAAATTAAAGATTTTTAGTCTGGCAGGAATAACAGATATGACCATGCATAATTGATTTGATATGAATACAGCAGTGTGTCTAATATCAGATTGTATTTTTGTATATTTTAATGCTTATTTTAGCACCATGAAAATTAATTGTGATAATTAAATGCTTTTTCTTATTGTTTTAGAATAAAATGCCGGCGGCGAGGGGTTTAAAACGTACTGCTTCCAAAGCTGAGGTCAAGCCAACTGCGGGAGCCTCCAAAATCAAAAAGAAACCCGGTAATTATACAATTATACAAAAAAAATCTTGAATTTATAAGTTAATATTCATTTACTAAGATAGGCGAACAGATTCCGTTCCTATCAGTGGCGGCTGGAGTATTAGGCAGTACAAAAAAAGAGTCAACTATTTTTGCAAGAGTTCTTTCCTATTCATTGGATGTTAAAACACTTCTATAACATGGACTTTCATAAATTCAGATGTTCGCAATACCAACGGAGTGCCAGTCTTATGAATTTTTGGCTGTTCGTAGTACGGAAAAACAGTTGAATCTTTTTTTGTACTCCCTAATACTCTGTGGCCAGCCGCCACTGGTTCCTATTACACATTTTGAAGTCGGTAAAACAAAATTTTACAAGAATCAGGTGTTTTTTTAATTGAGTAAATTTTTTATTGAATCAAAAGTATACATGCAACAAGTCCTCATTAAAATGGCTGTTCAAATACTCAACAAGAAGCTACACAATGGATGCTTACAATATTTACATTTTATGAATTAAACCACTAAGTGTTCATATAAATGATTCAGAGTATAAAAATACACATGTAGTTTGTGTACATACTAATTAAGTATCAGCATGATTGAAACATTTTGACGTACGTATTGTTAGTTAAAAGATATTTCTTTATTATGATGCTTCATGTGTATTTTAATTTGAATTCCAGCAACACCGGTGGTGGTTGAAGAGCTGACTGCGCTGAGTAAATTGGGTCAGGTTTTCACGTGCGGATCTGGCGATGTCGGCCAATTGGGACTCGGTGAAGACTTCCTCGAGAAATCCAGGTAAAGACAATTTTCAATCTTGAAAACAAGCCAGCTTATAGCTTATGCATTTAAAGATATATAGGAGTGAAGCATATAAAATGCTTGCCTAGAATGTGCTTGAAAATTATTATTGTGACTGCTGAAACATTTCAATTCTTACCTTTATTACCTAATACAGAGAAAAATTACAAAATTCTCACTTATTCAAAATTAATGGACACTCTTGTTAAGAGGTCTTGAACATTTTATGTTAGTCTATTTTTCTTGTAATTTGCTTAGTTGTTTTACCAATTATTTGTCATACCTTGTTTTCATACTTAACTTTTGCATAAATACCACTGTTTTATTGTATTCCTTATCAGTTGATAATGCTCGCCATGAGCGAAACCGGTCCTGATGAAATAAATCTCATGCGGAAAAAGTACTAAAATTATTTTTATTATAATGCCTTTCCACCAAGTATTGACAGTGAACACCTTAAAAATATTATTATATACTTGAAATAATCAGTAATCTCCCAGATTATTCAACACATTCGTTACGGGGCAATTGTGCAAAAAATTTGGTACTTTCGAAAAAAAATATAGCTTGAAAACTGTGAGACATTAAAAAAAAATATTTGGACACCAGCTGTACAACACCTTGTTGCATAATACTGTATATATTTTAACTTGCTTTTATTAGTGATACTCAACCTTTTGTATTTTTTGTGATAGAAAATCGGATAGAATTATACATTTAATCGAAAACGTAATAAATATCAATCCAAGTAGTCCTTATATATTATTATATACACTACATATCCTAAATATATTATTCAATAAAAAAACATTTAAACAAAAAAACTTAGATATATTTTAACTGTCTTAATTTCACAAGTCACCGAATAATTTTTTTTTTGGGAACATTTTTTTATATTCTATTTTTTCAATGATGCATCAAACATTTGTTATGCCATTTTTGTAGAGAATCTAAAACATTTGTCGCATTGGATGTCTATATTTTTCGACGCCTCAGTTAGACAGGCGAAATGACTCGCTGACAAGTCATCTTTAACCAATGAGTTAATAACGAAAAAAAATATGTTAAAACCTAATTTTAGTCCAAAAAATAACTCGGCACCCAAAGGGTTAAGCCGAAGATAAACATTAGGTAATCGACTTCTGCATTGAACCTCAATTTAGATTTTAAGTATCGACAAGTAAACTGTTAATCTATAACATTTTATTCTTAATTTGTTTTTTATAGGTTCACTCATGTGGGAACGCTGCCAAGTGATATCGTGGATATTTGTGCGGGCGGTATGCACACTGTAGCCATTGATAAGAATGGACATGTAAGTATACGCATGCCATATCAGTGGATTTTTTTTATCTGCTAATTTTATTTTGTTTAATCTGAATTTTTTAACACGCTTATGAATTATGGAGAAAGGATATCAAATTAGCTGTGACTTTATTACTGTCAATATAACCATTAATTTTTGATAGTACAGGCTGTTTTTTTAGGATTCACTATTTCATACATCTATTAATAATTAATGTTAAGATATACATCATGTTTCTTTATCTAAATACAGCCCACGGATTAACCTCCCCGCTGAGCCAATTTACAAATATTCTAACAACTAATATTTTAAAAACTAATCAGTGTCAGTGTTTGTGTTTAATACACTCATGAAGGTTATCAGACCAAATAGTTAACTTCTAAGACTGTTAACACTTTGTTTACGGGATTTTTATTTACCATAGTAATTACGCACAAATTTGTGCACACTGTAAACAGTGGGTTAATTCTATTTATCTTTTAATATCAATTTGCAACATGCCGTAATCAAGTGTCTCAACATGTGAGGTTCTACTAGTCGACGGGTTAAACGGTAAAGATTGATCGTAAGGTTCCCGGAGACGGTTATGAAATTTTTTGGACCAAAGAATGTGATCTCATGAGAGGAAATATTTCTGATTGAAAATGATGCAGTGTATTATAGAATGCTTCATCATAAATTGCAATCTTTAAATATGTGCTACATTTTTATATTGATATAAATACACAGTTCACAGCAACATTTTTCTTCATTCATACATCCAACATATTTAGTAACAAAATTTTGACAAAGGCGTCTTTGTGATGGAATTGTTGTTTTTTGCAGGTATGGACGTTTGGATGTAATGATGAAGGTGCTCTTGGAAGAGACACAGCTTCCGGCTCGGCATCTGCCAATGAGTGGAATCCGGCCAAGGTTGTTCTGCCGGGCAAGGCGGTTCGAGTTTCAGCCGGTGACAGTCATACAGCTGCCCTCCTCAACACCTCACAAGTCTTCGCCTGGGGATCTTTTAGGGTAATTATTTATCTGTCTCTCTCACTCGCTATGTAATCTTAAAACTAGGCGAAATGAATTATTATAATCTCAATTCATTAACCCTTGCGTGCGGGATGCCGATATATCGGCATATCATTTCATGTGTCATAAGTGCTGTATGGTGATATATAGCACGGGCTATAAAAAACAGCTTGTGCACTATACGAATATGAATTTAACTTTTCGCAGACTTTTGCGAAATAACCCGCCTCACCTAAAGAGTTAAAGCCAGGGCTGTGGAGTCGGAGCTAGGGGAAAAAAGTGACAATATTAACCTTTTTTAGTAGGAGTCTGAGTTGTGCTTTTGGTAAATGCTGGAGTCGGACTTTTTTTTACCGACTCCACAGCCCTGGTTAAAGCTATTCAACTGAATTCCTAAAATGTACGAGTTGAACTAGCCATTTCAAAATCTAAAGTTTTAAGTTTTTGTCACTTTCAAATGAAGTTTGGTTTTCAATTTTTTTCTCTATCTGATGTATGTCTCGTAAATAATACGGTCCCCATTTTCCATTCCAGGATTCTCACGGTAACATGGGATTGACTTTGAAAGGAAACGAGCAGAAGCCGGTGGAGATGCTACCAGGGCACCGTGTTGTTCAGATTGCATCTGGCGGAGATCATCTTGTCATGTTAACAGACCATGGTCAGGTAGGAAGAAAAATTTTCTACATTTAAACATTGACTTTAATTTGAGCGCACTCCGATTGACATTTTCATAAATTGATTTATAGATTTGTGTTCTATGTATGAATGCATATCTCTTCCTATCTGATGCCAAAACCATTACACAGTTAGAGTGATTAACTAACTAACAAGGAGTGAATAGCAAGCTGTACTCATAGAAAAACTTGTGTTTAGTTGCTTTTATTAATTAAGAATCAAAAAAGATGTTTCAGTAGCATCAATTCAACTGTTCTATTTCTCATTTACACATGTATTAATTTTTTTTAAGACTACACAATAGTTGTTTCAAAATTGAAGCTTAAAAATTTCCAGATGTGATGGAATGGCTTATTACTTTTTAACATAGATTTTTGTTATGGAGTAAAAGGATTGAAATTTACATATTTTCTATCTTCTTCTTTTCAGATTTTCACATGTGGATGCGGCGAACAAGGCCAGCTGGGAAGGGTGACCGCGCGCTCTTGTGACAGACACAGCAGGCTGGGATTAAGTAATTACATTCAATTGACTTTTTATAATAATATATGAATATTTTTTTGAACAGTTGTGTCATCTATCCCTGTCTAATTTTAACACCCCTCCCACTGCAGTGTTGTTGTATAAGTACATAAAGATTTTCAATATGATGCCAACACAGCTTTGAAAAGAAATATACAATCTTTTATCATAGATATATTGATCTTAATTCTTTTATTGTAATCATTTACTTATTACTTACAATATTTAGTATCAATCGATCGAAGTATACATTTCTGAATCATCATCATTGTTACATGGCTCTTTTCATTGTGATTATAGATGGTCTCCTCATACCGGCTCCCCTGCAGTTCTCCAAAGACAAAGCTGACTTTGACGCAGTGTGGGCGGGGACGCATTGCACCTTTGCAAGGAAAGCTGGCAAGGGAGACATTTTCGTGTGGGGACTCAATAACTATCAGCAAATAGGTAAGCTATTCATTTCTTCCACTCTTACTATTTTAAACCCAACTATTTTGGTAAGTGTCATTCATCCCAAGACATTTTTTTGCAGAAAACGGTAGTCTTTATTATACTATTTGTATTAGTCAGAAATACTTTGTAGGATTTAAAGGATTGACTGAAATCAATGTTTGTTTACGGGCCCTTTTAATTACCATGGTAATTATGCACAAATTTGTGCACACTGCTCAATTTTACTGATATTTTCGAATCCTAATGTGCATGGATGACAACCCTAGAAATACTTATGGTCTCCACTTAGGTTGAAAACATGAAAGAAAATAAGCCGCAGCATTTCTT
This sequence comes from Himalopsyche kuldschensis, assembly GCA_028554975.1. Lineage (NCBI taxonomy): Eukaryota > Metazoa > Arthropoda > Insecta > Trichoptera > Rhyacophilidae > Himalopsyche > Himalopsyche kuldschensis. The sequence goes on from JAHFWI010000028.1 coordinate 989,814, forward strand.
CTATTAGAACATAGTTTTAAAATCTTTGGTCATGGCATTAAGATATGTCTGCTCAAACACAAACTTACTAATATAAATTAGTATAAAATTAAAAATAACTTTGATTATTCCACGTATTGTGCTACTAACTGTGACACGTGCTTCGCCTCTTTGAGAGGGATCTTCGGATGGATACGTGGAATAATCTTTTATTAAGTTATTTTTAATTTTATATTAATATTAATATAAATTAGATTGAACAGAATTAATTTCACATCATTGAATTATTTCAGGTGTCCGTAAAGGAACTCCTCAAACAGTTTTCACTCCGATGTTGAGTGAAGCATTTGCCAAGGCAAACATACCTTCTAGTTGGGTTCACATCGCCGGAGGACCTCATCACTCCTTGGGGCTTGACGCTGATGGCATATGCTATGTCCTCGGCAGAAGAGAGTACGGCAGGTTGGCAATTTTTAATACAATCAATAATATGCATAGATTAATGAATACAATAAGTTTTCTTTTTGGAGGATACCAATAAGCGGTGAATCGACGGATGGGTATAAAATGTTTTGTTTTTATTATTTTACAGATTGGGTCTAGGTGAAGGTTGCGAGGATGCAACGGAGCTGACGCCGGTTCCCTCACTCTCTGGAAAGAAATGTGTACAAATTGCATGCGGTACAGCTGCATCATTTGCTGTCACCGATGATGGTAATTATTTTTACGATATTACTTGTGTATCTCGTACTTGTACCTGTGTAATATATCGTGTATTAAATATCAATCAAATATTTTCAGGTGAGATTTATTCATGGGGAATGGGAACGTCCGGTCAACTTGGAACAGGTACCGAAGAGGACGAGTCTGAACCCAAGGTCCTCAAGACTAAACAGCTCGAGGGCAGGTCAGCCATTTCAGTGAGGGCAGGAGGACAGCATACCGTTCTTCTTGTAGTGAGTTTAAAAACCATTTATTTATTCATTTTTGCTTTGGAGAAATCTGTCTATTCATTTTGCTACACATACTAAAATTTATGTTAAATTACACATTCATTGAATGATCACAACATATTGATTGAATTGGCATTAACTTGATTTATATTATAGGAATTGGTTGATATCTGTTTCGTCTTCATGCCATCATCAAAACTATGATTAGATTGAATTTACTTTATCTATAATACTGGCTTACAAAAGATTGAAATTATGAGTTGTGATTGTTTAAAATCATGATTTGAAACCGAAGTAGCTATCAACCAATTCCTATAATTCTTGTATACCTATATACTTTAACATTTACACCATCTGATAATGACAACATAATATTATGTAAAAAAAAGTTGTGATATGAACAATTTTGTTAATGGATGCGAAAATGTTGATGCGGGGCATTCTCCAGTTTATCTAAACCAGTAAGGGAAGATTTCCATATGATTAATTGATTTACTTAAATTTTCTTTCAAGGCTTCGTTGGCTGAACATCTAGACAAAATAGCTGCCACACAAAAGGCCAGCACGGCTCCGTCAATCAAATCCAAGACCGCAAAAGAAAAACCTGAAGTGAATGACGCAGACAAAGAAGAAGAGGACGATGACGACAAAGAGATGTCTGAAGAAGAATCTGATAAACCACCACCTAAAACTAAAAAAGATGACGTTGTGGATAAAACAAAAAGCAAGAAAAAGGTTGCGAAAGAAGATGAAGAAATGAAAGACGCTGATAAGGACACTGAAAACAAAATGGAAGTCGGCGAGACACCGGCTGTTAAGGTATTTAAAACAATTTCCATTTACTGTATCAAATTAAAACGTAGATTGCAAATATAAGTCGTTCGTAACATCATGAGAATGCTGGAGGTAATAAATTATGGACAAGTTAGTAATTGTCGATGAGAATCTTAAATATATTCTCCACTCTTGAATAAAGAGCATTGCAGAATATATTTCTTATTCGGAACCTTATTCAGAAGGTGATTTTACCAGGGCTGTGGAGTCGGGGCTTTTTGCCCGGATTCGGAATCATACTTGGAGTCGGAAATGTTGAAAAGTTTGAACTTTTTATTTTTGCATATAATATGTCAAATTTGGCCATTGGTCGGATTGGTAGGGTTTATGTTTTATTGTTAATGGATGATTTAGATTTAGTCGGAGTCGGAATCGTGTTTTTGGTCAATGTTGGAGTCGTGGTTTTGGTAAATGCTGGAGTCGGACTTTTTTTACTGACTCCACAGCCCTGGATTTTACACATTCATGCAATATTGCCCACCCTCGGATGAAGCTGAGAAAATAATATGGTTAAACACTGAATCATAAGAAATAGTTGAATGACACTTTCAATTTTAAATATGTGTTGATTTTCAAAATATCAATTGGATATTTAGAATATGACATATGGCAGATAAATGTTTCTAACTTGTACAACACTTTTCTGACAATTATGTCTAATTTTTTTTTTTTTTTTGAAATAATGAGACCTGGACTCTGAAGTATATTTGTATTTTTGACTTATTGCTAATTGTTTTCTTTTTAATTTGTGTAGGGAACAAAGAAAGAAGAGAAGGAAAAAGCTCCCCAAAAGAAAGCTGCCGCCAAGAGAGGTAGAAAAGGCTCGAGTGCATCAACAGAATCAAACTCGAAGAAAAATGCAAACGTAACTATACTTAAATGCTCGATTTGATTTTAAGTTTATCAAAGTCCAAAGATCAAATAAATGTGATTGTGTTGTCCGATTTCAGAAACAAAATGGTGGCCTTGACATAGCTGAAGATATCCCTGAGGAAAGTGAACCTAAAGCCGAATCAAAACTTTCAAAGGATTCCAACGACCGTATGTATGTTTCGACTAAAGGCTTGCTTTTTTATTTATTTATTTATTATACCCGGCAGACTTGTAGCAAAAGTGTTTTCTTTTATCGAAACCTACTACAACTTCCAAGACTTAAATGTTGCTTGGAATGATGTAAGATAATTGTATATTTATTTAGGCAATGAATTAAAAATAAAAAAAACTTCAGAACCACCGTGAATTATTTCACATTTTGTGGACCAATTATAGGTCACTTACTAAATAACACTAGAGGCAATAGTGTAGTACGAGGGTGTTCTACATCAATAATTAATGATGTTGTCCTGATTTTTTGAGAGCAATGGGCTACCAATATTCTTAAATTCATATTTATAAATCATTCTATTCTTATTGATTGAGTAGGCATTTACTTGGTAGAACTCCATTATAATACGGAAAGAAAAATAACAATGTATTTTAATTCTACATAAATTATTTTATATATTTGTTGATAGCTATTTCAGCTTACACCTTCGTCAGAACTAAAAATAAAAATATAGTTCTGACGAAGGCGTAAGTTTAAATAGCTATCAACAAATATATAAAATAATTTATGTAGAATTAAAATACATTGTTTGAGCTACAAATATAGTGCTCTATATTGATTCTTTTCATTCTTTATATTGACATTTCATATACATTTCAAGTACTATTGCATGGCATTCACTTTGCTACAAGACTGTTTTACTATCACTGAAATTATTTTGTTTCATTTTTGTTTACTGTAATGACGATAATGGTTTCGCAAATAGATGTTGGAATGAATTTGTTTTATATATTGCGCTAATTCACATCATTTATTAATTCCTGATCAAAACCTACATTTACCTTTCTTTATTATAAATCATCACTGCTTCTTATACAATTGATTTGAATTTATACTTAATATTAAATTTCTTGCAATAATGTATAATTGCCTAATATACTGCTGCAATGATCTTGATTCAAAAGAGAAATGGTAAGACCATTTTCAAATATACCTTCAATTAAAAAAAAATGTTATTTTTACTGTTACTAAAGTATAATTCATTATTTCTGGCTTGTTGCCAAGTAGTCTATGTCATTCTTTGGTTACAGTATCCAAGAGTTCAACTCCACTTAAAAACAATTCAATTTTTTCAATTGATTCATGGCTTTTTGTATGGAGGCAAGTTCAGGCAAGGCATGTATTTTGATGTCGAAAAATGTCTATCCTTTAAACCTATGCTCCATTATAATTTTGGTTAAAAGGGCTAATTAATTTTCAAATTGGCAGTATATCAATACATCTCGCAATCTAATATTTTAGAAAATTATTGTCGTGATTAAATATGAATGATTCAGAATAGTATATTTTCTTCTTTCTATATTATATTTCTTTGCTTTACGCATGTGGTGTTTGTTGGGTTGCATCAGATACTATGTATCGTTTAACGCTTTAGCAGGGGTGGATTGACAGAAATCTCGATAAACTAAATAAGTAAAAATGCATATAACAATCCAGAAAATGTCATCATCGTGCAAGATGCTTAAAAAGACATTGATTTTGGATTCTGAAACGCCCCAGTTAATCCGCTCCTAGTAATTGAATATTTTATTTTAAACATATCTATATTATCCGCTCTTCTAATAAAAGCTTGTTATAATTTTTTTTATTTCATCGTATGTTACTTTATTATTTAATATTAGTTATAGTAAGAATTTATCACATAAGTATTGGAAAACATTTTGATTTAAGATTCGTCGAATAATCTGTGGTATTTTATAGTACAAAAATGTTGGTAAGTTTGGTGGACATTAATTCCTTGATGAACCACTTCAATTTGTAAGATTCTTAAAAGTATTTATAAAAATCAATAAATAATGTTTTTCTAGTTAAATTCATTTTATAGACACTGAATTTATTAAGCGTATAGATTGGATGCTCAAATACTTGCGACCGTGTAAACTACAAAGAATTATTATTACACCGACTGTTGACATTGTATGATTCTAGAAAGCTGCAACCTTCCGTCAAAGGAAAGCGAAAAGCAAGAGGCAAACCAGCCGAGTGAGAACTCCGCATATGAACCGCCATCAAAGCGTATCAAGATGACTCCGCCTGAAGAAAGTTCAGCCACGATACCAAACACGGAACCGGCGATCCCGGAAGACTCTGAAATGCCCTCTGACAAGAATGAAAAAACTCCTCAAGAATCAACTGCCGCCGTTGCCACGGAAAAGTGTCCGACGGAAATCAAAGAGGCTAGAAAAATGTCTAACGGAAGTATCGCCGATGTCCAACCCAATTCGAAGGACGAAGCCCTTGAGAAAGACGACCTTCCGGCTGTAGCAGACGTAGAAATGAAGTCAGCCGTCGTAGACACCGGATCGGTAGCGGAGAAACACCCGGAAGCCAAGGAGGCTGTCGTTGAATCTTCAAGAACGGAAACGGCATCCTCGTCATGAATTGTCCGATGTAGTTTTTAAAATCCTTGTGCATGCGAAGATTCTATTGTAGTGTTGTGACGATAATGATGTTATAGGCCTCGGGTTGTGCGTTAAATAACGTTGTCAAGAATTGGATGGTGTCATTTCGATAGTTATTTGGACTCTTGGCCGTTGAGAAAAATTAGGACGGTTCCGATCGTCGGGGGTGATGATTGATTGTTTCGGTACGATTTCTCGGATGATATTTGTTGGGTGTGTTTATAATATAATGCTGTTTCAATTTCCACATGTAATTAATTTTATTTTTAGAATATTCCTTCTTTTCCTCATTTTGCCGTTTGCCCTATTTGTAAAACTTACATAAATATTTACATGCTGATTGACTGTGTATTACTTTCTACTAATTTTAACCTAATGTTTACCACTTTATAAATTTGTAAAGCTTTTATGGTTAAAAAAATGATTCAAGAGACCAACTGGCATAACATTTATGTATTATAATATAGTGTCTTTTATGCTTGAGTGCCTCGAAACTATACTTATTTTAAAGATTATATCTTATTTGATAATATTTTTGTCTGTTATTAACATGAACTAAGTTATCAAACACTCTTCTGCTTGATTTTTGCATATCTGAGAATCTTTGAAAATAAAACTCAAATCTATCATTAAAAATAACTATCTATGTAATGTTGTATAAATGAAACTAACTATGTAATTAATTTTAAACAAACGCTTTCACATTATTGTTATTATGATATTTCAGCAGATTTATTCCAATGTTCAATATAGTTGCCTGGTATTAATATAATACACTTAAAAAAAACCAGGTTCCTTATAATGAATGAAATGGACTGTCCGAATGTTATATTATATGTGGACTTGATTATCAGACTCATCGGCAAGATTTTTTCTACTATAATTGTACTCTTGGGAGAGTAGAGTAAGGTAAGTTTCCTTGGGGCCAGTTGATCAGTAATTAAATTAATATCTATGTAAGAGTTTATAATGTTAGGGCTCAGATCATTTCATATGTAGTACTGTGTTCACGCGATGATTATTATAAATATTGTCTCTTTCTAACAACTGTAATATACACACAATAAAATTGCATTGTTTAGAATAATTTCTATAAGAACATATTGAATAAAATGACTTATTTTGAATTTATAGTGGTGTTTTACTCATATCCCCCTTCAAAGAGCACAAACCGACTGCAGATTGCTGTTAATTAATTACTACATCCATATTAATTGAAAATTAAGCTAGGTCCAACATTTTTTTGGTTCAGTTGTTTTCCGAAATAAATATTGTAAAAAATCCTCAGTCCTTAGTGATATGTTTTTCCCGGTGATCAGATCAAGCGACACATAAAATCAACTTGATGTAAAACTAATGTACGTTCATTACCACTCATATACCCAGATTTGCTTTCATTTCCAGAAAAACCTGAAATCAATTTGTCACAATTCAAGCATTATTATGAAATAGCCATCAACAATATATTATTTTAATAGAGAGCTCAATTGCATTTTTTCCCATTTAACGCGGTGGAACGGTGTTCCGGCACCTTTTTTCAGTCAATTGGACAAAATTTTACTTGAATGATATTTGAATATAATTTTTATTCAGTAAAAAGCTAGACATGAAGTGAGTTCCGGTACCTTTTTTTTCAAAAAAAAGCACTGCATTTTTTCACCATGTTACAAAATGGAAATTTTCTTTGTCAAGTTTTCTAGGTGCTGAATTGTCTATGTGTCGAGTTATCATGGAACCGTTTTTTCTGCACTCGTTCTATCCTAGACTTAATAACTTAAACCCTAATTGTTTGTTAGCTTCATGAGACTTTTTAATTTCTGCTTTAAATGAACTAAATTTTGGATAGTCACTACTTTTTGTAATGTATGCAAAAAATCTAGCACATTGCACAAAACTTAAATATACACTAAGCCAGAAAATTTGGTGTCGCATAGTAATTAATTTTCTGTTCTCTATAATACAACGCTCTCGGGTTATCTATCTATTCCACGATTTCAAATCCCCATACAGACACTTTCAATCTATTTCAACTCAATGGCATGAATGTCTGTGATGTTGAGATTTCTTTCTATCTATTACTATTTACAAAGGCCATTTGCTTTTATAAATGTGTACTATCATACATTTATATTTTAACAGGGCTTTTTAGAATGTGTTTGATTTGATATGATACACAAAAGTTTTCTCTTAGCAAAACCACAAATGGGATTTATATGTTTTGATATATGTCAGTGTATCTATTATCTAGATCAGCCATACTCAACCTGCGGCCCAATCAGCTCTTATGTGCGGCCAAAGACAGCTAGTGCTCTGCTCACATTATTCTCATCTACGTATCTCTGTGAATCGTCATATTCTTCAATGAAATATGCAAAGAGCGTATATAAAAATCAGCTTACTGATTCTCACCATGATGATGTATTAAGAGTAGCCTGATTTGATGAAGGTAGTTCAAAGTTTGACCCAATATCAAAATTCCTGATTTGAGATACATTGGTATTTGGGTGTACTTCTTACGATTTTTTTATTTTTTACTTTGAAAAATGCATGAATATATAAATGTATATGTTACAGTGAAAATATATTCTTCTCTAAGCTGTCATTGAAATTAAATTTGACCGCCTTCAGCCCTGTTTATTTTTTTTTCTTTGGTTCTCTTTTTATGAAAGGGACTACTTGCTGATTTTTTTTCATTGAAGCAAACCAAATAATCGACTCGGGCCAGTAATTTCAATGATCATGACCAGTGAAATCATATTGTCATACAAATCTATTACTTGATACATTTTCACTGTAATATATTTACATAAAATAATAGTTTTATTTTGACATCATAATACATCCATATGGATGCAGTATAGCATGTGTTATATTTACAGTTAACTATAAATATATTGCGGCCCACGTAGAGAAGAAAAAATCATAATGCGGTCCGGCGGGTTGAGTATGACTGATCTAGCTTGTTGATTTTTTCATAGTTGGTGGAAACAATCCAGTATCTCGGATTAGAATCAAATAGGGTAGGGAGTCAACTCTACTCATCTGTGATCCTCTCAGCAATGTTGACAAAAAAATATACATAAATGACTGCAATTGTATTGGAGACTTTGGTGAATATTACATAGTGTTTTATTAACATGCAAAAAATATCACTGAGATTAATGGGAGTACAAAATATTTTATCTTAATTAATGCTTATACATAGATCTACATTAAAAATATATTGTGCTATCAGTCATCGGCAAACTGCTCAGGATCGTGTTCCATTTCTTCTATGGCTGCAAAAAAATTAAAATCATAATGTAAGAAGGTTACTAATGTGTTTCGACTGAGGATGATGTTGCGGCTTGATGGAATTTCAATGTCAAATTTGAATTGTTTGAAATTTGTACTTTTCCATGAGTTTTGTTGCTAAGAACCTGGGTTTCGCCTTTCGGCATCTTCAGGCATTTCAAGTGCACGGATGTAGTTGAACTGACGCGCGGTAAACAGTGTGTATCATTTATATGCAAAAACAGAAGTAGATCACTAAGTTAAATTGCTATGAAAATGTAAATTTAATCTAAACAGTTTCATAGTAAATATTGATATTTCAAAAATGTGGTTTTTCAAATTAATTTGTCAACAAAGACTCTTAAAATTGAATATTTATGACGCAATTAGTACTAAGAGTAAATTGACAAGCATGTTTAAGTTAATTTGACATACCTTAAACACAAGACTCAAAACAAAAATTTGATGTGGCCACCAGACACTTCCTTAGGACCGCTTATGTTTACGATGCGGCCACAGGGCAATTTACCCTGAGAACCACTGCTCTAGCTACATGCTTATAGAAGCATAATTTTTACACCCATGCCTTCAAACAGAATCGTTAATTTAACTGAATACAGAGCTGCTCTTCACAGAAGCCAACGACATATACAATGTGTTTCGACTGAGGATGATGTTGCGGAATTTCAATGTCAAATTTGAATTGTTTGAATTTTGTACTTTTCCATGAGTTTTGTTGCTAACAACCTGGGTTTCGCCTTTCGGCATCTTCAGGCATTTCAAGTGCACGGATGTACTTGAACTGACGCGCGGTAAAAAGTGTGTATCATTTATATGCAAAAACAGAAGTAGATCACCAAGTTAAATTGCTATGAAAATGTCAATTTAATCTAAACGAGTTTAAATGAATTAAGTGCGTTTGTTATAATTATCGGGATTTTTGAATGTAGTAGCGCAAATACTAATGACCAGATAATAACATAGGAATATTTAAAATAAATCTAGGGTTTGATTCAACCTATTATTAATGAGTTGATTGAAGTCTTTGAATTAATACTTAATTATAGTAAGTGCTTGAATTATTACTCAATGACAAGTATTTAAATGAAATGCTTGTAGATGCCAAAAGGCGAATCCCGGGTTGTTAGCGACAAAACTCATGAAAAAGCTCAAAATTAAAATTTGATTTAGGTTTTTGACTATTTTAATTTGTCAGTAAAACATGGCATGAAACAAAAAAAAATTGTGGTACAAAAATCCCAATACAAAAAGAGATTTTTATAGTAGTGTAAATCGGAAGACGTATCAAAGTAATTGTACAGTTGATAATGCTTTCAATGAGCAAAACCAGTCCTGATATATTTAAAAAAAAAGTAATGTTACCTTCGCCGGGAGAATCTTCTATGCTATGTCCATTGTTTACCCCTATATGTAAACCCTGCATATAATCCTCGGGCTGAAAAACATTCGTTTTTATTATTATCCTCATGTGATATAAATATTTTACAATAAAAAGTTGGTTGGGATTTTTTTAAGATCATTAGTGAATTCTTAATGTTCAATAGATATTTATAATTTTTGGCTTATAGTTTACTGATACATTCCAGATCATCTTGGACCATATCCTCCCCATATGTGAAGCATTTAGCTGCCATGCAATCACCTGGATAGAGCATCAACCGTATATCGCTTTGAAAGCTGTTAAAAAATATTTAACCATTTATGGCTATCTCTGAGCTATTGTAACAACTAACATGAGTGAGAGGCCTTCATCAACCACTAATGATAAAAGCAAAAGTATTATTAAAATTTTAGATGGATAATTTTTTTTCTGTCCTGCTATAAAATGACAATAGGAAAGAGTAGTATGTATTACTTACATTTTGTAACTCATGGGGTATTGGTTCAAACAACTCATCGTCCAACACCACTGATCCTGCATCATACTCATCAGAATCTGGAAGAATTTTTAATTCAGTACATTATTGACATAATTTATTATATTTTCAAAAATAACTAGGATCCGGTTTGTTTATCAAACCAATTTTTGGTGTAACAGAAGAATTGTTTTAGCTGCAACTATTTGGGCATCAAACAGACACATATTAAGTGCCTATACCTATGACAACATTTAATTTAATGATTAGCCTGAAGGTGGTAAAATCTGTGTTTTTTATCAATAGTAATTGTTCATCCGTGCATGTGTCAGGGACTGGTTTTTGATGCACGCATTTTGCACGTAGGTTCAAGAATTGAGATATAAAATTTAAAATAACCTTGATTATTCCATGTACAGTTAAACCTCCGAAAAAACTACTCCATATAACACGCTAGCCGAAAATATTCGCTGAAAATCCCCCGATGGCACGGTCGCATTCCATTGTCGTTGCTAACGTTGCCGGCTGTTATTCCGGGGCGGGTGCCGATGCACACACACAGCCAAACGGCTGGCCGTCTCTACGGTGCATACTCTCGCATACAATCAAACAACACGTGCCAGACAATACACGACTGCGTGCCGACTTCCTGTTTGCTACATTTTCCGAGCGCTATGCATTGTATCACCTAGCAACCAAATATTTACGTAAATAATTCGTTCAAATTTTTTTTTTGCAAAACTCATAATCTTAGTTTGCATTTTTGGCGAAAAAAAACGAAGTCCCTAATTTTGTATGAGATTCACGCCCCCTTTTACACTACTTCATATACCACGGTGCCGACTATAGTGTTAGCGTTAGGGGGTTTGACTGTATTGTGTTACTAATTGTGACATGTGTTTCGCCGCTTTCAGAGGCATCTTCAGACTTACTATCGCAAAGTTTGCTTAAGTAATGAAGCAAGATTGAGTCTAATATTTTAGAATGATAAAATTACAAAATGTAGTTTGGGTTTTTTCCTTTTTACAGGAAGCAAGGAGGGGGGGGGGTTATAGAATCAAAACAAAGCAAACAAATAATTATACTACTAATGACGTAAGCATTACAAAATATTAACTAATGAGATGCAATCAATCAGATAGGGTTGGGTTAAACCCTTTAATTGGAAATAATGTAAGTAGTGGCGAGCAACCTGTCCTATTAAGGATATTATTTAATAATACTTCTTTTCTGTTAAAAGTTTTATTTATTTCTCTGCCTGAAAGAGGCGAAACATGTGTCACAATTAGTAACACAATATGTGGAATAATCAAAGTTATTTAAAATTTTATACTAAAATGTATTTCCACAAAGTTACAGCCGAATCCATGGAAAGTATTAAAGAATTGAGTTTCTGTAAAAAAGTGTTTATAATCTTGTACAATCACCATCATCATTAGGATCAGGATGCAGAGCTTGGCACTCGCTCATGGCGGTAAACATTCTCTGAAGCATATCTTGATCCTCCGGTGCGAACATTAACTCAGACAATTCATGCGGAGGTTCTCCCATCTCTTCGTCGTCATCACTCGAACATTCCTCAATCTCCTGGGCTAGCGCAGCATCTTCCGGTGGAATAAGTCCTTCTAATAACAGTAAAAGATATTTATGAGTATGATTGCATTGATTGATTAATTTGAGTCAAAAAGTCATGATAGAGTGGAACCACTATCTGTCATTTTCTCACATTTATTGTTATTTTTTAATGGTTCAGGCCAAATATGATTCCCCTAAATATTATTCAGGTACACCTTAATTTTTTAAAGACATGGTAGCCTGTGGTGCCTAAATTGCCGGACATGTAGTCGAGCGGTGATCATTGTTGCCTACGGTTTCAATGTTCAAAGATTCGAATTCCAGTACAGGCAGATTCATCAATTGTTTTTTTTTAATAATTCATGGATTTGTGTTCAAAGGCATTGATGTGTTTAAAATTACCTTCTAGCCGTCCAGTTTTCAAACATATCCGCTCCCAATGTGGAGCATCTGGCATTCTAATGGAGGTATCTCAACATATTTATTCTATGATAACTGCTGGTTACTCAGTTGTCCAATCACTCTTTAGCTTGATGAGAGTAGGAATAAAAAGGACTAATGATTAGCTAGTCACTCTAGCTCAGTGGTTCTCATGTGCGGCCACCAGAGGACTTGGCTGCAGCTACCAACAGCTTCATAGAAAATATTGATATTTAAAAAATGTGGTTTTTCAAATTAATTTGTCAACAAAGACTCTTAAAATTGAATATTTATGACGCAATTAGTACTAAGAGTAAATTGACAAGCATGTTTAAGTTAATTTGACATACCTCAAACACAACAGACTCAAAACAAAAATTTGGTGCGGCCACCAGACACTTCCTTAGGACTGCTTATGTTTACGATGCGGCCACAGGGCAATTTTCCGTGAGAACCACTGCTCTAGCTACATGCTTATAGAAGGATAATTTTTACACCCATGCCTTCAAACAGAATCGTTAATTTAACTGAATACAGAGCTGCTCTTCACAGAAGCCAACAACATATACAACTGCACCACTGACCTGAATAAATAACTACTATTCCTGTCTTATCCTTGCTCCGTCTGAAAAGGAGAGTGGGTTGGAACTATTTGCAAATATGGTAAAAAGAGTAAGAAATTGAATTAGAATCACCTGGCAGTTGAAGTTTGTAATCCAGCATCACATACAGCGATGGATATGGTTCTCTTCTGATGGCATGTAGGCAGATATTCATGTATCGCATTGAGAATCCTATACATCTTAATAAATCGCACCAAGAGAGTTGGCTGTAAATAAAATTGCAGTGTTTTAGCATACAAATACCTCGATTTAGGCAGTGGATAGTGTTCATACAACATTGAAATTGTAATTCTAGGCATACTATGTTCCGAAAATTCATGACTACGTTTAAGATATAAAACTACGAAAATCAATGTTATAAGTGATACCACTGCATTTATCGCAAGATGACGCATTTCAATAATAATACGTTACACTAGTTAGTTGTCAGTATGTAAACGACATTCGTGTAAAAGCAAACAGAAGAATTGCAATGAAGAAGAAATAGTAGTGTGATATTTACGATTCTGTGATGTATAGAGTACCGCAACCAATTTCCCGCTCGTTCAGATATAATTTCGTAGACATTTGTTGATGTACGATTCCTTCAGCCGGGGCTGTGAATGTATTGACAACTACCATCTTGAATAATAAAATCGACCAACTCTATGCGAGAGTATTTATAATCAGATAAAATTGGAGGACTTCAGGTAATATTCCAATCAACTTTCATAAAAACATAAACTTTTTGACATGTGAACTCAAACGTGCCGCCTGCGTTTTTTGAATTAAGACTCTTTGCTTCTTCTTCTTCTTTTGAATACTAGCCAGCAAGAAAACATAGTTCATATTTGTTTTTATAATTATTATCAATTTATTGTGACATGCATATTAATAATTCGTAGTTTGCCTATTATAATTTATGAAAGAATCTTCAGCTATTTTTTTATTGTATGATTACAGAAGAAAACACCACTATTTGTGTTATTTTCTACTTTTTAATTTATGGCATTGCAGTCTCGGCCTCTCAAACTTTTTTAGGTTTTCAGTCAATCGCATTAATCTTGTGACACCACATTCCTTTTCAAAGTTGTCTTCCCTCACGAGTATCAAATGTGAGATTTTTTGTCGGTTTCCACCCCTTTGCATGACATAATGTCCAGCCCAGCGTTAATGTGGCAGTTTTTAAAAATCTGAATGCCGACACGGCTGATTTATATTTGCATTTACAGTGTGTGCTGTGTGTATGAAAAGCGATATTTTTTGGATATTCGATATTTTCAAAATATTACTATTCTTCTTAAGGATATATCAATTTAACTTGGAACCAAACTAAAACATGATTTTATGAAAAACCACCACTTCGACTGTCACAAGGATTTCAATGATGTATATTTTGCTACTGAATTGTGAATCTTTTCTATCTTTATTAAACACATAATCTGCATACAAATATCACAACTTTAACCGTTCAGACGCCACGGCGTGCAGGCACGCAAACACGATTACGAGCTTATTAATGAATAAATTCAATATTATGCAGAGACACCTTTTGGAGGCAGTGTGATTGTTAGAATACCCGTATGTTGAACCGTTTTCTTTTTATTTGAACATGGGCTAATAGACGTCTCTAGGGCTGGCACCTTATTATCGCAATGATTGCACGATTGATAGAGCGCATCAGAGTGAGAAGAGAATAGCTAAATATCAGTAAGTGCGAGTAGACAACACATAGCATTGTGTGCTATTTATAAAATAAAGTTTATTTTTAAAAAAATAACTTTCCAGTCATAACAAAATAATTCTAATTTATTCATAAATTACATTATTTTTTGTGGCAGCCCTAGATGCAATTTGTGCTACATGTAAAATTTGTTTTATTATTGAAAATATATATATATATTTCATATTTTTATTTATAATATTTATTGTTTTTGGCAGCCTAGAGACGTTTTTTAAATCTTCTACTTTTGATATTTTTTTTTTCACTTTTCTATGAAAATCAATAATAACTGAGTATAAAATTATTTTCCGGGTATGTTACGTGGCATTTTCATGGAAAAATCGATGATTGAAAATGGTGGCGTACAGCAAAAATCCATGGAATTGGCTTGGCGTTTAAAGGGTTAAAAGAAAACCTGAAATATATCCTACATTTGAAACCATAAAACTTTAAATACTATTCCACCAGACACCTGTACGTCACATGAACAGTCCCCATCATCAATGCAGGGCCTGAGGAAGTGTTTTTTTTTTAAACGTTATAGACTTTTCACTTGTATATGAATATGTAATCAATAACAGTTACAACATTTTTTACCTACATATCTAAACATCCATGGGAGTACGATATATTATTAAATACTATCATGAATGGTATTCAACTTTTAAATGAAAAACACATTTTTTGAAAAATATTTTATTATTATACTTTAAAACACATTCTTTTGCAGAAAAACTGTATTAGTTTCTTTTTTTGAAAACATTTTGATGACAATCTTTAACAAGCCCAAGACAGACACATCTTTGATTCGTTTCTTGAAGTAAGAAGTAATTTATGGTTAGTATAGATTTTTATGATACAATATTTGGTAATTCTCCGTATAACTGAATGCATTCTACTGTACCATATTGTGTATTTGTTTGAAACATGCCTTCTTTTTTGTGCGAGCCAAAATTACAAACAGCTATTGAATTTTTATGTTTAGTTTATGCATAGATGTTGATTTTAATAAATGCAGCATAATGGCTTAATAACTGAAACATTATTAGTTGTATTTTTTCTTAATATAAACCATATTTATGAATAATATAATCTATACTCTCAATAGGAAAGCTATAGTGTAACAGACAAGAATCCATTATTTAGTTCACAGCATGCTCTCATACATAAAGTTAACAATACTAGTATGTGTTATAAAAAATAAAATCATGTTTTTCAGGTGCCAAAAAATCAATTAAAAAACTACACATCTTCAATCATTCCGAAAATGTTAAATATCGCACAGAAATGGCGGTATGATTCTGTTCACTGTATTTGTCTCTGAATTCTACATTTGATTAAAATAACAAAACATTAATATAACTAATGTATAGATAATATAAAATTTAAAATAACTTTGATTATTCCACGTATTGTGTAACTAATTGTGACACGTGTTTCGCCTCTTTCAGAGGCATCTTCAAACTTACTATCGCAAAGTTTGCTTAAGCAAACTTTGCGATAGTAAGTCTGAAGATGCCTCTGAAAGAGGCGAAACACGTGTCACAATTAGTTACACAATACGTGGAATAATCAAAGTTATTTTAAATTTTATATTAAAATGAACTTCCACAAAGTTACCGCCGAAACCATCGAAAATATTAAATGTATAGATAGTTAATATTTTAAAAAGAAAAGCTCATTTAGAAAGATAAACCAAATTTGTATAAAGCATTCGTTATTATGTATATATTATTATGTAGAAAAAATATGCATTTTATATTATCACAGTGTTTGCTACAATGGATTTGATTAGAAAAAATGTTTTAATGAAAAATGATAAAGAGAAGATAATAAGTATACTTTGGATAACATCCATTAATCACAAAAGTGTATCACAATATTGCAGGCGTCATTGTTTTAATGCTTATATTTTGACATTTAACTTGTTTCAATCTTAAGACTTAAGCGATATATTCAGTGAATATAAATATAGATTATAATAAAACATGCTACAGAATTCCTTATCACATATTATTGTAGATTTAGCGTAAGAACTGTTAAATGCAAAATGAAATTATCGCTAATAGTGACCTTAAACTTAGTGTAAAGCATTAATTATTACAAAGTAAGTTAAACTGGCCGTTATCATTTTTGAACAAACAATTCATCAGAAGACATCTCATATTTGGAATTGAGAACAATTTTTACGACATTGTCTCCTTCCTCAGTGATGATCTTCAGAATAGCATTGTAACGATTAATATTCACGTTGTCGGTATTCACAACATTCGGCAGGAGGTCAATGACAAATATTAAGCTCTCAGCAGATTTACTGTCGGCCAAAATGGCATCGATGAATGGTATCATCAGTAATTCTCTATCTTTGGTACTGTGACCGAAGAATATCGAATCAAACTCTTCGAAGCATGGATTAAAAATTCTTGGAGTGGCAGAACCGTACCGTTTATACAGAGACAGCATGTATCCTCCTATGCTGGCTCCGAGTTGAGAAGCATACTCCCGAGCGAGAGTACTATCGTTAAATGTGTTCCAGTTAACAAAGCCGGGATGGTCTGAATGCTTTTTATAAGTAATCGATAATTCAATTAAGACATTTGAATCAAATGCTGCTTCGAACGGTAAAACAGATTTAAGCATTTCTCCGATGCCGGTGAGAAGCTTGATCGGATTCACGGGGTGAATTTCCCTCGCTTGGATGCAGCATTCCCTGACAAACAATTTCAGGCTCTTCCTGTACAAGAACACTCCGTCTTTCTTCTTGTTCCAATTTTCTGTTATATACTTTTCAAAGACCTTGCGCATGTTGGCTATGTGTCTCTCTTGGGCGTCTACTGTGCGAACTTTGATGATGCAGCATATAAAGAACTTGAGGAGGTACGTAGGTTCGTCGACATCGCCGTCGACCGAACTGAGATACTCTTGAATGATAATCTCACAAAATTCATCACTCAATAAATGAATAACGGATTCCAAATTGTTAGTGAGACTAGAGAACTCTTCAGAGACGTCTAGTTTTGCCGCTTTGAGCATTTTCAGGGTACTCCATGCCGTCTGACTGTATTCATCAACTAGTTCGGGCCTAATATCTGTGACTTTAGTGAGATATTCAAAGTTGTTATTATCCTTCTCCTCAAACACGCTGAAGAATGATTTCAAAAGTTGCCATATTTCCCTATACTTTACGAGCTCCGTTTCGGCTGTCATGTACCTGAATGTCCACCTGAAGATAACCTCCCTCATAGAACTATTTTTCTCACCTTCCCAAAGATCTTTGTAAAAGTTCAGTAGGTTCTCTCTTGGGCAAATGTAATAAGCCAGTCGCACGGCGTGTTTTTTGACCGATACGGGCTGTTTGGCGAGATTACTGATAAACTCGATGCTTTCCTTCGAAGACTTCTTATAGGGAACGGAGAGTACCGACGCCAGTATGAATTTTAGGTAGTCACCTTTGGCCAAACGGGACAAGACGCTGTAGGAAATGGGTGGATTGACACTCTTCATGAGTTTGCAGATGATTTCTCCGACATTATATTCACTGAGATCTTTACTTAAAATGTCAATTTTCTCATTCTTCGGTATGTAGTCCTCGACCAAGACTTCAAAATCGTTAATATTGAGAAGCAAAGACATCGCCATCACGACGCCCGCTTTAGTTTTATCATGTTCAAGTTTAGTCAACATTTCTTTCATTTTACTGTCCATTAAATCACCTACCGGCTTAAGCATGTAGGCTCGGATTCGATGGAACATTCGCACGTAATTGTGCACCGAATAATATTGAACGATACGGTTTACAACTAGGTCTATGTTTTTCGAGAAAACTGCAATATTGTTGTCTAACAGATTGTACAGGAATGCATCTACCGTGCTGCCCTTGAGGATTTCTTCTGCAAACATTTGACGGGTGGCAATGTCATCTTGCAGCCTGTATAGAATTGAATTTTGTTTTTTTTTAGTTTCGCTCGATGAATTAATCCACCTTTTTATTTCTTCCAACAGCCAGGGGCAATCTGTAACTGACCGTTTCTGGTCTTTATGCTTGGAATTCCACGTAGAGTATGAATTCAACAAAATCAACACACTCGCTTCGAATTCATCATTTAAAGGTTTACCTACGATGGCCACTCTGTATCGTTCGAAAAACAAATTCGAGATTTTTTTTTCATATTCAATATTGTCAGAGAGCAAATTGAGATTGTTCAGTTTGAATTTTATCAAGGTGTCCACGACCGTTTCAATCTCCATGTTTCTGCCAAGCCGATATCTGAGGGATTCTTGCAATATCCCTTGCAAGAAGGATTGTCGGTAGTTGTGCTGTATGTCCTCATTCAAGTACATGATTTGCAGCATTTCATTGATAACTTCCCAATGCTCAGCCGATAGCTTGTGCAATTTAAAACATTGTTGAACTTGGTTTAAGTAATTGTAGCGCAGTTCTTCGGCATCGTTTCTATACCTTTTGGCGACATACTTCATATTGTTCAAGAGAGCAGCTTCATCATTGTTTATTTTGCAGCATTGCACTATTTTTTCGAGCAGGCTTATTCTCTGCGACACAACTGAAGCGCTTTGGCACAATTCCATGTAGCGGGGAATGGCTTTAGAGCACGGTAGATATTTCAAATAATGATCTTCTTTATGATGACTTGACGGCAGAATGTTTGCGATTTTCTTTTCAGCCCAAGCGACACGGTCTTCAAGACTTAATTGTTCGGTCATATTCATCGTAACAAATATGGGCGATTCTAAAAGCGATTCACCTTGATATGCCGCAGCGTAAATTTTGATGATATACGCCAATCGACATTGCGGCTTCATAGTCTTCAGAAAATTTTTAACGGCATGATAATTGAAGCTTTCTTTTTTATCAGGCAACATGCGGATCAACACTCTGTCTAAATCTTCGCCTTTCACTATATGCAGAAAAGCTGGGGTATTCAGAATTTCCGTGAAACGTTTATGTTCCAGGATTGTTTTCTTGTCGCATTTAAGCAATATAATACTGGTACGGTACCCAAACGTTACGGATATTCTATCACCGTACGCTACAAAGAGACGAAGGAACGTTTCCGGGGAATCTTTGGCAAGTAAATTCCAATATAAATCACAGTCAACTCGAGAGTATTTTTTCGAAAATGGAAATAGTTTTTCTCTATCCAGACTGAAGTATTTGTCGATGTATTCAATTGTGACGGCAGCGTCTCTTCTATATATTTTAATTAAAGTTGAAAATTGAATTTCAAAACTAGGAATCAAAAGTTTGCTTTTGATGAAAGAGAGTGAACATGCAGGCAGAACTTTTTCAGCCATATCGTTACCGTAAACGATGAATGTTCTCTCGTAGAACTCGTTAGCCATGTCTTCGTCTTTCAGGAAAATCCCCAAGCGAGATAACACCTTTGATCTGACACGGTACGAGGTATTGGGAAAGATTTCCTTGAAAACGTATTCGGTATTCATAAAATCAGTCTTCTTCTCGAAGAACCATTTGTACTTCAACACCCGTTTGATCGTCATTTCATTTTCCGATTTGAGAATTTGCCACACGACTTGTGGATTCTTGAATCGTCCAGCCAGAGCCGACAAGTAGACCTGCTCGCCTTGAGTTTTGGACGTGAGATTTTTGACATTTTCAGGGGAGAGTTCGCCAATATCGGCGGCCGATACTAAGCTGTTGAATGCTTTTCGTCTCTCGCCCATCGAATTCCCCGTCAGTTTATCGTCAAACATCTTGAAGCTCGGTATCTAAATAAATAAAAGAAACATCGGTTATTATTTGAATTCAAATTAAGAAAAAAGGAATAGCTACCTTGAATCATGATAAGCTGATTTAATTGAGATGAATTTAATCATAATTGTGAATTGACTAAAAGCACTGAGCGCTTATAAATCGACAAATGCTGATGTGTTAAAAAGAATAACAATAACGTAGATATGCAGTGTTATTTTTATTATTATAAAATTTAGGCGACGGCGTTATGCCGAAATAGCTTTCGAGAATTAAAGTAGAGTATCAAATCTATTTTTTATCTTTTTCATGAATAATTCTAATCATTTGTACCTAGTACCTATAGAGTAGATGTCAGAATATTGTGCAATGTTTAGGTAAGCGTAGTAATTACACGAATAGAGTTTAGTCTCGGTTTAGGAATAGCAAGAATTATTTTATTTGGAATAAGGTAACTTACCGAACAGAGCAGACTGATATAGTTAGAGTATGTAATCACAAATGGTACAGTTTCATCAACATTAATTTAGTAATGACGTATATCGACAGCCGGCACTTAAAATGGCCGCCAAGTATTGTCTATGGGCTGACTGGGGCTGACTAGGGGCTGACTACTGATGAGCCACGCGCTACATAGATAATATACCATAAAGCAGTGGCTTCTAAACTTAAGGCTACTAGGCCTCCCTCAAAAAAAAAGTTCACGCCTACCCACTTTTTATTTAATATAAATATTAAAGACACGTGTTTTATAACAAATAAAATATTTTAAAAATGAGAAATACAATTATAACAATCACTGTAATATATAAAAGTAATAATACCTACTTACATAATATAATCATAATATTATTATGAAATAATATATTGGAAAACATTTATTTATTTTTTATCTTACGTACTTACGTCACAATAAAAACCAGCCATAACATGAATTTTTGTAGTTAGGTCCTATTATCCAAATACTTTTATTGTATATTTTGTATTGATGATAATTATTATATTGATATAAAATTCAATCAAAAATGTTTTGAAATGTATTCACGTAAGCTCTACGTTCAGTCGGGATGAAAATATTGGTCTATGGTTAGTATCTTAAACTGTCACCCTAGCTGTCAGTGCGTATTTACTAATTATTCAGTGCGTGACAGCATGGTGACAGCGCTGATATCAGTTCTTTGACTTTCAGGGATAATCTATCATAAGTCAAAATACTTAATTTTGAATAAAAGAATGTCATGGGTTTATTTTATGAAATTCATCTATCGGAAAATACTTTTTAATTTATAGTAGCATCATAAACCAAGTTGTTAAAGTTTTTATAGGTAATTTGATCTTAGTTGATGCTCCAAATATAACCGGTTTTGTTTTAATATTTGCTTACTCATGTACCTCATAATATATATATTTTTTTTTAATGTCATTCCTTAATATATATTTAACCCGATAGACTGCACATTCTGTGCAATTCAAAAATCATTTAAATTAAATATGACAATTTTTTAAATTATTTGAGATTAACTCGAGAATAATTTTAATACACCCATGTCCAAGATCTCAAATTTGAATTAAAAAATCTTTATTTTAAATTGACCTTGCTGGGATTGAACCCCGAACCACTTTATTGCTTTGATCTTTTATCACTAGACTACAGAGGCTGATATTTAATAATATACATTAAACTCAGGCTTTTTATGGTAGCTGGAAAACAACAAATCCTGATTAACCCTTTGCACTTCTCAATATATTATTTTTTTCCTTCCAGTAACTGATCAATAGATTTGAGAAATTGATTGATATTGCAGGGTTATCATATACAGTGAAACCCCGATCTTACGTTCTCGCATTATACGTTTTCCCGCGTGGTGCGTTCATTTTCTATAGTCCCGGCATTTAGTTCATATATAAAACTTTCCCGCATTCATCGTTTCCCGCATTAATCGTTTGTTTTATACAGTCCCTTGAAAAACGTAGAATCGGGATTTTCCTGTATATGTATTAGCATGGTAACATGAAGTACCGAAAAATATACCACATTGCACAATATACGGCACATATAATCCAATATTTACTGTTTTTGAACTAAGAATAATTTAAAATTAATAAAAAATAAGTTGAACAATGTTAACATAGGAGTAGTGTGTTGCCTATATGATGTCGACCTAGACTCGACATAAGAATTCTAGGAGCTCAAATTAATATTCAAAATTATAATAAATTAGTGCTAATTTATTATAAGTCTGAAAATGCTTCTCAAATAGATGAAACATATCTCTCTTCTTTTTATGAAATACAGTCAAACCCCCGCTAACACTATAGTCCAGACCGTGGTATATGAAGTAGTGTAAAAGGGGGCGGAATCACATACAAAATTAGGGACTTCGTTTTTTTCCGCGAAAAATGCAAACTACGATTATATATGAGTTTTGCAAAAAAAATATTTGAATGAAATATTTACGTAAATATTTGGTTGCTAGGTGACACAATGCATAGCGCTCAAAAATGTAGCAAACAGGAAGTCGGCACGCAGTCGTGTATTGTCTGGTTCGTGTTGTTTGAGTGTATGCGAGAGTATACATCGTAGAGACGGCCAGCTGTTTGGCTGTGTGTGTGCATCGGCACCCGCCCCGGAATAACAGCCGGCAACGTTACATAGCAACGACAATGGAATGCGACCGTGCCATCGGGGGATTTTCGGCGAATATTTTCGGCTAGCGTGTTATATGGAGTAGTGTTTTCGGAGGTTTGACTGTGCATGGAATAACACGTTAATCAAGCTAAATTTTATATTACATAAAATTCTTAGATAAAATATTTTTAATAACATTACAAAAATCAAAAATAATAACTGCTTTTGTAATGTGAAAAAAGATACAATATATAATGTTGAAATGGCAGATTAAAGTTTAGTATAATTCATTTAAAAGATAATATTGCAAACAATTAAGGCGGCAGCTGACAATTAAAAGTAATTGCCTATAAATTAATAGTTGTATGTATAAAAGAGAAAACAACATTAAAGCAGGCAAACAAGAGTATTTTTAGTAACATGAGTAATTAGATCTTGTTAACAATATTCTGTTTATATTTATTATAAGAGTCCATATTCTCCTCATTGAAATCAGACATTGTTAAATAATTTATCTAAAGTAACTAACTAGCTTGTAATGTTTTAGGAAAAATAGTTATACAGTGAAAATCCACAATGACTGAAGATTTGATCCATTAATACTGGTGTGTTTAGTGAGTTCATTGTTTCCGGTAATATATCCATTTAATCTGTGATAGAGTGATACACACCTAAAGTGACAAACAAACAAAAGATGGTGTTAAGCAACAAAATGGATGCCGCCGAAGAGCTTCTTTGTACAGTGAAACAAAGTTTAAAGTCTGTTTTCTATTTTACATTTGTGTGGCTGATTGTTCCAGCAATTTTAATGGCCTTGTATTCAGCTGATTTGTAAGTATACCTTTAAATCAAGTAAGTTTTATATTTATTGATTGAATAGACATTTACATTAGTTGAAATGTAGCAACGTGTTTAGTTCCACAAGAAGATTTCTTATACCAGGGCTATATAATGGTATCCTTCAATCTCTAGTAAAACTATTAATTCACATCTTTCAAGGTTCCAAACATATTAAATACAAATAAATATATGGGGTCATGATAAAATATAAAGCAAACTTTAACTTAATAATCAAAAAAAGTAAATTTATCTGGAATTTATATACGTGCAAAAAGTCTTAACCCATTGTTTACGGTGTGCACGAATTTGTGCTTAGTTACCATAATAATTAAAAGTGTTCCCCTTGTCAAACCTTGCCTGCTGTGCGACTTTTTTTTCTCTAACTGAGCAACATTTTGGGAACAATATTTTGGGTAAAATTGCAGTATACAGACACGTGGCTAATATGGTTCTGACCTTACTTTTGATGGTAGTTTTGGATTCCTTGCTTCATTTTGGACCTGTACAGCTTGGCGCAGATGGATTTCGTTAGATTTTGTGGTCGTGGTGTAGTTTTGAAGTTTGCAATTTTGTGCGTTTTTCACCGTCGAGCGGACGTCGCACAACGGCAGCGAGTCTGGGGAGTCGAGTGATTGATGGTGAGTTCACCTAGGGACTTTCGTGTGTTTGTAGTTGGTTGCATTGTTGGGTGGTATAGGTTAGGTTAGGTTAGGTCACCGAATTTTTTTATCTTCTTTTAACCTAACCTAACCTAACCTTACCTTTTTATTGCCCCGCACAACCACAGTTTTGCCGCAAGCGTACCGAAAATTTGGTGAAAAAAGCACAAAACTGCAAACTTCAAAACTACACCACGACCACAAAATCTAACGAAATCCATCTGCGCCAAGCTATATAGGTCTAAAATGAAGCAAGGAATCCAAAACTACCATCAAAAGTAGCGTCAGAACAATATTAGCCACGTGTCTGAATACTGCAATTTTACCATATTTTGTCTTGACAAGTGGAATTAAGTTATAGATAATTGATTGAATTGAAATTCACTTGGTAGTCCATTATACTATAATTTTTGCTGAACTAAAATATATTGTATGTTAGAATAGATGAGAAGATGTATTCTGTATCTCTTCTACTCCAGTATATAAAGCTAAGTTAATGTATGATTAAACATAGTAAGTGTAAGCCGAAATTAGCTCTCAACTATGTATATATTATATATTTCTTGTAGGAAATTGGTATTTTTTCAACCTAACTAGTTCCATCTGTGTGTCAAAATGCAAATACTTTTTTATGTTGTATTAGCTGCTCCATAGATGCCTCTACATGTTGGCATTTTAAATTGAATTTGTTAAGGGAACATGGTTTATGCTTGGCACTTGACGGCCACGAAGCATACCTACCATACATCAGAGTATGCTTGGCAGTGGTTCATTCAAATGCTATTGTGTGTATATGTTACAGTGAAACTGTATTCTCAGTGAAAATGTATTCTTCTCCAAGCTGTCATTGCAATTAAATTTGACCGCCCTATGTCTCAGTTCAGTCTGTATTTTTCTTTGGTTCTCTTTTTATGAAAGGGACTACTTGCTGATTTTGTTTCATTGAAGCAAACCAAGTTTTTAGTCCGGCAAATCATCGACTTGGGCCAATAATTTCAATGATCGTGACCAGTGAAATCATGTTGTCATACAAATCTATTACTTGATACATTTTCACTGAGAATACAGTTTCACTGTAACATATACAATAGGAATATGTGATTATAGCTGAATTAAATGCAGCCTATTGGTTGAAACTTTATGAAGCTCACTGCACACATTGTGAAACATGGCATGATCTCATAACACCAGAATTAGCATAGTTATTTGCTAGACAAAACTCTTCTGTACTCATCGAGTCTATTTTGTTTTTCAGGGTGTACCCAGTAATTCTGCAGATCTGCTTGACAATCTTAATATGCCTGTATGTGATTTTCCCCGTTGTCTTTCGATGTAGCCGCACCCTGAGAAATGGCTTCGTCTTCATGAGTCACCGTAAGTACTTCAGGGCAAAATTAATTATTGTTTTTATTTGTTAATTGGATTAAATCATATATTCATAATTGAATTATATCATTAATACGTTCATGCTTGTTTTTAAAACGATTGAATGGAGAAATCAAATATCACTACACTCTGACTTCTTTAACAGTTCACTCGAGTTTGCGGCAGCCGTTAATACTAAATGAATGATCTCCGCTCTGAAATAAGAATCCACCTACCGCTCTTACCCCACGCGTTCAGTCTATATCAAATTAGGGGATTTTAAAATATCAAACTCTGGCAATCTTTTTTTGCCGGCATCATTCAGGACATTCTCACAACACCACTCTTTCAAGTGCATAAGTAGCGTGGTCAGTCTGTACTTTGTTTTTTTTTGTTTTTAACCACTTCAGTACCATAAAGCCACTGGTGGCCGCCGTGTACGGACGTTGCGAATACCATCACAAATATTGCAAAATGTATAAAAAAAAATCCTGTAATAACTCTAACTATGTATGATATTTTTCTTTTCATAACTAGTGACATCTATACACTGTCTCTAAAAAAAAAATGGTCCTACTGTCATCAGTCAATCTTGTTGAAAAAGGATTTTTTTAGAAGTCGGCGGTAGATGTAATTAATGCGACCACTTTTATCGGTACTGAAGCAGTTAAATAAATATTTTTGTAGTTGTAGCTCATCGCGAGCATTTCCAACTGATGAAAATGATACCGAAAATTGGTTCTGATATTTACAAAATAGACATGGTCACTTTAAAAGTTATTTCTTTAATTTATTCCAAATATCCCAAATTAACACATTGGCTATAGGAAATGTGGAATCCGCGTCGTTTCTTCATATGTTTAGATTTCCCCAGAAGCCAATGTGTTAAAGTTAAATGTGTCAAAGTTGAAAAACAAAATTTATAATTTAAAATTTTTTTCAGTTTTCTTTTCAAAGCTTGAAACATTGAACACACCGGAAAAGACTGGCCTCGAAGCTGTGCGAAATTTCTTCATTACTTCACCATCACACTACTCGAAGAAGACCATATCATTAGGTGAGGTTCTTCAGAAATGTTAATATCAACAAGGGTGATTTCTTCAAAATAAATTTTAATGAGACAATGCAAGTAGTACCATAAATAAAGTGTGCACACGCTTCTAAAACATAGAACCTCAAAGATTTAAGGGACCTTCAAAAGTAGTATTTTTTTAAATAAGAGTAATGAATGTTTTGTTAAAACTTTACATAATTTGAATGAGTTTTGTAACAGTTGCCATAGGACTATACAATTGAATATTTATCAAATCAACCCCTTACTTTGAAAAGATTCTAACTGCACTTGACCATGTTTTGAGATACAAGCGTTTGATGTTTGTATTGATCATATTTTGTAATTCAAAAGATAAAACTCAATTCTAACAATGAACAAGTCAATATGTAGATGTGTTACAGTAAAAATATATTCTTCTCCAAGCTATCATTGAAATTAAATTTGACCGCCCTATGTCTCAGTTCAGTCTGTGTTTTTCTTTGGTTCTCTTTTTATGAAAGGGACTACATGCTGATTTTGTTTCATTGAAGCAAACCAAAATTTTAGGCCGGCAAATCATCGACTTGGGCCAATAATTTCAATGATCGTGACCAGTGAAATCATGTTGTCATACAAATCTATTATTTGATACATTTTCACTGAGAATACAGTTTCACTGTAACAGATTTATTAATTTTAGCATAGTTTTTCAGTGCTGAACCTTTCTTTTAGGAAATAATGAGTACTAAATTACTAAAATAATAATGAATAATAAATAATGAATAATAAAAATAATAATAATAATAAAATAATGAGTACTAAATAACTGCAATTAGAACCTTGTCTGATGAACTGACAACAATAATTTATTTGAAAAGGCTCTATGGGCTGTTTGAACTTTGTCAAACAACATGTTGTGCAAAGTGAATAAAGAATATTTATTTTGATGATTATTGTTGAAATGCAAAAATTCAATAAACCTAACCTAACCTTCAAATAATTTCCACCAAGAATTCAACATTGCTTACTGATAAAGAATGCACCCCTAATTTCCTATCATTGTTAAAAAATTCACATTATGATATAATTTGGTTCTTTTGTTTTTCTATTTGACAGGTGTATGGCACATATTGCCTTCCTCATATAAGCACAAAGTTGATCGATTGGCATCTGACAGTGACAGAGGTGATGTCTTTGAAGGACTCTTACAAAGTGACAAACCTATTATGATATATGCTCACGGTAAGTTTTACAAAATTTAAATATTTTTGAGGATTTTGATTGAATTCCAACATCAAATTTAAATCATTTGAATTTTGCACTTTTCCATGTCTGTTTTCCAATCCGGGTAGTAAATATATCTCATTAATTAGGCTGTATGTAAAATCAAGAAGATGTATATTAACCCTTTGCAATCCTTAATATGTTTATTTATTTAATTAAGTAAAAGCAAATCTTGGCATTACAGCTGACGCCAATGCGCCATGCATTTGACAATGTATTTATATATATACATACATACATGTAAATACATAATAAAAATCACAAATTAATTAAAAACAAGATGAAAACATTGTAGTCATAAAAACACAGAGAAAAAATTTATAAAATCATATTAGAAATTTTCAAAGATGTCAACCGAGTGAGTTCTGACAAAATCAACTTTTATTCATAAAATATAGTATTCGTCTGAACTCACTCACGTCAATATGAAATATGTCGCTATCCAAAGCAATGCCGTTTAAAATTGTTAAAGCTCTTCCCAGTGGCATTCCCATTGGCAGATTGGTTTTACCCCTTGGAAGAACAAACAACTCATGTTCACGATTTCTCAAAAAATTATCAGGGACATTCAATTTGACATTCTCAAGAATGGCGGAATTCTCATTTTGGCCTCGGATAAGTCGAAAGAAATATGTGGCCAGGTACATTTATCTTTGAGTATTCAAACTATTGAACGTTAGAGAAAATCGGTTGGATAAAGCCATGAGTAGTATCCGTATGTCCTCAAATAGAGAATTTTCAAAAACTTCTTCGGAACCCTCTCCACCATAAGAACATATTTCACACCTCCCGGGGCCCAAACAATCGATCCACTCCATGCCGGCTTCGAACTAAAGAATTATACATTAGTATCAAAATTTTTACTCCTGAAAAGTCCTTGGTAGTATGGAGGATAAAGCCCAACATTTGCAATGCTTTGTTGCAAGTAGTCTTAGTGTGATTATTGAATGTAAGTTTGCTCTCAAATTGTATGCCAAGATCTTTAACTGATGAAATCCGCGAGAGAATTCGGCCATTCATTGAATACCGATAAAATAACACTCGCCCATGTTATTTTTTTCCTCCTAGCAAATCCTCAATAGATTTGAAAAATTGATAAATATCACAGGCTTAAGAATTTAAAATACAATACAATTTTAAATACAAAATTTCAGGTAATTCTAATAGCCGCGCGTGGGCTCACAGAGTCACCCTCTACAAAGTCTTCCAGGAGTTGGACTACCACACCATTGCGTTTGATTACAGAGGTTAGTACAGCCTATCGCTATCTTGTGAGGTCCCTGGTTGAGTGTCACATGTGTAAATTTAAATCGTGTATACAAGGATCAGATGTTGTGCGTAGAAAATCCAAGCTTACACCATTGTTGTACCCTTGTCTATTGCCAGCAGGTTATTATCGCTCTGTGACTGTCAACAAGCGGCTTATCGTTGTTCTTGTTAACCCTTGTACGACCGCAGAGCGAAAAATCATAACGCATCGACCCCAGGTTTTCAGGTTGTACTCGTTGTTTTAAAAAAAAATAACTATTATGTCTCTGTGTTGTTCCTTTAAGACAAAAGAAACGTATCTCTATTTTTGAGTTATGAACAATATAATAAGTTACGTTATTTGTCAAAAAGTCATACTAATAAGAAAACTAGATACAAAGATACATTAATAGCATTGCGTATTAAAACAAATTAAGGTAAATGTACCAGTAAATGCCCGTTTAAGAGAAAATTTCAACAAAAATAACGATTAAGGTTTAGCATTGTACCGAATGATGGCAAAGCAAGTATACTCATATTGGATCATGTCTTAATTAATATTATGTAACAAAAATTACGAAAGGGCCTGCTTAAAAAAAGTTGTGTTAAATTATTTGAAGTCATGTTTTTGTTTCAGTAGTTGACCATCTCACAAATTGAAAAGTCTAGGTGTTGACCATGTCTAATCAGGTGGCTTTATAGTGAAGTTTCTTTCAGGGTTGCCTCAAGGCTTTCTGTCACACCACTCTTGGTTGAATCAAGTAGCAATGGGTGGTTCAGGAACAAGGTACACACCGTTACTAGATTGATCACCTAAGAAATTTGAAATAATACACTTTCCTCACTAGGTGTTGTTTTCAAATGGCCACCCTAGCACTCCAATGGCTATATGGTGATGTGTTAGTGGCTCATTCCCACCACAGGTGCCTTAAATTGTCTTAACTTTACAATTTAGAGCAATCCCGCATCTGCATTTCTTATTTTGGGCCATTTTATTCTCAAAAGGTCAACTACTGGTACATGGTCAACGACTGGTACATTTACCTTAGAATAAATTACTATTTTATATTCAACAAATGAATCATAAAGCCACGGCATCGCTTTTGAAGAAATGAAAAAAAAATTGTATTTGTTAAAAAATATAACAAATTTATTACTCGTAAAAGCTGTTTTTTGACTCTCCTTAAGTATAGAAAAATGAGCTATGTTTCTCTGCTTCTAATGGGCCGATGTGTAAGGCATCATGTTACAAACGTTAGGAAAAAAAACCACACATAAAACAACTAAAATCCCTAATCTGAAGTTGTTTTGCAAAACATATAAAAACCAGTAAAACTGTTAGGTTATTTGTCTAATGACTTCAAAAAAGTTTGTTTATAGAAGGGTTAAGTGACTGCCTCTGCTATTGGTCAATAAAAAGAATACAATGTTAAGTAGAAGCAGATTTGAAATTTATAGATAGCTTAACTTGAGATAGTGTTATCAATTATTAGGCCAAAATTTTTGATATATCCTTACAGCAGTCATTTATTTGATTGATAATTTTCAACGTGCCATTCCCTTTTCATTTTATTTGCAGGTATTTTTTATATCAATATCTCATTATTTATCAGCTGCAGTGGTGTACTTTAAATATATTAATATCTCTTTTAAGGTGTTCACTGTCAATACTTGATGGAATGGTATTTTTAGTACTTTTTCCACATAAAATTTATTGGATCAGGACCGGTTTCGCTCATGGCGAGCATTGTCAACTGATAAGAAATACAACGAAACAGTGATATTTATACAAAGTTTTAGTAATAATTACAAGGTATGACAAACAATTGGTATTATAACTAAGCAAATAGATTGAAGCAAAATGTAAGAAAAATAGATTATAATTAAAATGTTGAAGACCTCTTAGCAATGCAAGCTATTACATGAAAAAGTTCACATGTATTTGGTTTGGAATATTATATTACTTTGTCACATCGAAAAATGCATATTCTAAACAGTAATATTGAATGACCGATGGGCCATATATCATAAAGTACGGTGTGCAGGTGTGCTAGGTACTGAATTGTTTATAGTGAACTGCGGGGAATACCGATAATTATTCAAAATATACTCTCGATCACATACAATAAGAAAAGAATATTACAATTTTGAGAAATGACTCAGAATGAAATCAACATTTATGGTATTAGTGATTTTACAATGCTTTTTTATCATTCGAAAAAGAGGTTCTCCAAAATTATATTGCGTCTGGGGCCTCCTAAGGTGATAATTCACCACTGACAATGAATATTGTAGAATTTCAAATCCGCCACTGCTCTCAATATCTTTCAACTTTACGCTTTCTGAAGAACAAAATAAATCATGATAATTAAACTAGAATGTAGTTGCGTTAAAAAACAAAAACTGGTTATAAAACAAAAACTAGTTATAAAACCATCTCACAGATACATCATATATTTTAGATGATCAATCCACCAGTGAGCTCAGCAATGGTAAGGTTAGGTTAGGTTAACTATCAAGCTGTTGGTGGCCGCAGCAAAATCCTCTGACCAACTGCTTCATAGTTAATATTGATATTTAATAAAAATGTGTTTTAAGAATCTAATTTTGTCAACAATGACACTGAAATTTGAATTTGTCGTATGCATTGTATTGTGCATCAAGAATTGTTAATTCACAAAACCTCAAACACATACATATTTAGGTCTTTTTGACAAAAAAGACTCGACACAAAAATTTGGTGCAGCCACCAGACATTTCCGTTTGACAGCTGATGTTCCTTATGCGGCCACAGCCAAATTTTACGTGAGAACCACTACTCTAGACACATTACGTAACATATTATTTTGTATCTAGAAAAATAAAAACGTTTTTGAAATTTGTTTACAATATGCCAGTTTACCAATTTTCTGTATGGTTTTGCCTTCAGAAAAAATATCATTTGATATGCCACTGGGTAGGTAATCGCATAGATATGACTCTAGATTAATTTCAAGATTAAATAAAATTGTGTATTGTGAAGAATTGATAATATTTGTGTCAAAATGATAAGGTTACTTTTATTTGTTATAATATAAGCAACGATATGACACGTTGGCTTGTACAAACCGTTTGCATATATATTTTAATATTTTCGTGCATATCTGTTTACTCCAAGACCTTCCGTACGATCTGTGATGTAGAACCGTGCGTGTGCGACGATTCAGGATCAGTGATCTGCGATTGTGAATTCAGGTTCCCACATGTGGAGATACGCTCCAGAGGGTCATACAGCATGATACCGACGGTGAAAAAAATCATCATTAGAAGGTGTTCTATGGTGTATATTTCTTCCGGCGCCTTAAAATTTCTAAAGAATTTGGAGTTGGTGCAAATATCGAACGTCGAAAATTTGATTCTGAGGCCTACATCGTTTAATTATTATTCTTCAACTTTGGGTATACGAATTGAAATTGGACATACGGTCGTCCCCGAATTTCCTCGGTATTTATTTGGTGGGTACATCCGAGAAATTGTGATTCACTCTTCGTTTCTTCCAATTATCAAACAGTTCGCTTTTAAAAGCCGTATAGTTTTGGGAAAACTTGAAATAGTCGACACTAATATTGGTAGCATCGAGAGCCTCGCTTTAAGAGATGTATCCATCGACAGTTTTAAGATAGCCGGAAGCAGACTTTTTAATCTTCCGCATGGATTTATATCAAATATATCCGTCGATCACTTTCAACTGTCCAATAACAGCATACAGAATATTGCGAGTGGAGCGATACATTTAAATGTTTTAGAAACGATGCAAATAGAAAACTGCAGCATTGGGCATATTGAAGAGAGAGCATTCTATATAACCGCTCATAAAAATGTTGTTTTTAGTAACAATGTCATTGGAAAAATTGAGAGTGATTCAATTAGAGAGATACAGGCTTACGATAAAAACGCAAAGAAGTCTCAAATGTTATTTAAAAACAACAGTGTGACAAATCTTGAAACATATTCTTTTAAAACAAGCGATAGTTTTAAAATAATTTTTGAGCAGCTGAGAACCAATATGAAGTGCAAAGATACGGAAACCCTCCTGAAGGATATGCCCGAACTTTTGGTGATTAGAAATGAGGTGTTGTGTCTTTATCATAACTCTGAAAGCCCTAAAGTGTACATGACTTTACAGTCCTATAATGAATCCCTCCAAGAAACAACCCAATCGTCTATGGGTATTGTAGTTGTCATTGTCGGTATGTTCTTGGTAGTGCTAGCTGGTTTTGCTGTCATTATCATTTTACTAATAAAGCTGAAACGTTATCGGACAGCAGAAAATTCTACGACTTATGCAGATATTGACTTCGGTTCTGCATTATATGAAAATTTACAGGATCTGAGAAAATATCAACAGGATGAAAAATGTTATCATTCAGATGAAAATATGACGTGCAATACAGACAGCTATTGTGAGAAAAACACATATGAAACTACTGTGCTATGAAAGAACTGCATACAGTGACTACAAAGTCGTACAGATAAAATTTCATTACAGTGAAACCTCTATCTAGCGTTGTTGAAGCAACCAATTGAAATAAACTATGGATGCGGGAAAACAATGAATCCATCTAGAAAAAAACACATTTATATTTTAATGCTTATTATGTACATGTACATATTCTAAAAATGATACAAGTTTCAGGTATAAACCAATTTGCTTAAATAAAAAATATCATAACAAAATAAGAAATTAAGCGGCATGGACACAAAAAAAATATACTTTGTATCCTATCTTATATATAAAACCGAAACGGCGTATTTATGTATGTGGGTCTGTAATTCCCTTTTGCATTATTGTTGCAAGTTGCCATAAAAACGAGTATGAAAGAAAATATGTTTGAATTTTTATCGGCGAAGGCATTTAGTCAAAATGTAATAAATTAGTCTTCTACAGAACTTTTCCCGGCTTTTATTATTAATAATAATGTTTATTATTTACGTGAAGGTATTATTTGACAGCAAATTAGATTTTTTCCTTGAATTTGGACATTTAAATGGGGCTGTCGTCAAATTAAATAAACTCTATTTTGGATGTTAGATTTTGTGATATAATTATGTCGAATGATATAACATTAAATAATTATTGGTCGCTTAGTCCGAGCGACGCCGGGTAGCAATACTAGTTGTATATAATCTTTCATCGTCATTTGCTTTTTGGCTTTTGAAATCAATATTTTTGTAATTCAAAGGATTAATGTGGTAAAATGATGCATAAAAAACAATCTATGCAATATATTTTTGCGTGTTTTGTATGAAATTAATTCGGAACTGCAAGAAATAACGACACGCACGGGAAAACAATTATTCGAGGAACGATAGATAGAGGTTTCACTGTATATAAAATGGACCAAATGTTGTTGAATTTATAAAGATGTAAATCTGACACAGTATACATGAAAAAATTTCTATGGAATTCAAAAATACCCTGTTAACCACATACCACTTGAATTTTGATGGAGTGTCTAAAAATTGACAGTTTTTTTTTTAAACATTGTCAGGTGATTCCGAAAAAACACTTCCATTGTCTGATTCACTTATCAATATATCATATATGTTAATTGTCAAAATAAATAATATTATTTTTCTTATTTATTTATTGTAAAATGCCAGACAGGTATAATAATAAAAATCTTCCTGATTATAATAAGCTTGTCAATAAAAATTGTAATCAATTGTCAAAATTGTGAATTAGAAAATAGTTAAAAGGCATTGAGTTGACAGCTCCATCTAAAATGTCCATAATGTCAATTATGTCTAAATTCGAGGCTTGATATGGACAATTTCACCTGTCAGAAAGCTATGTACATATCTTTTAAGCATCATCCATTAATCAATGTTTTTCATAAATATTGACCCAAAATTATTTAATGCTGATGCTTTGGCTTTCTGATTTATTTGTTAAATATAAAATAGTAATTTATTCTAATGTGTTGTTTTAAGGTTTAGTGGAGCGAATTGAAATATCTTTGTATTCACTTCTCCTATTGATATGTCACTTTGACACATGACATATTACTTTGTATTTACTTGCATTCATTTCTCAAAACCGGCAAAGATCGAGATACGTTTTCAAAGAGACAAAACACATGTTACTTTTTATTGCACTAACCTAACCTATGTGAGTAATTTTCTATGCTGGGCTTAATCCAATCATCATCCCAAACACAAGTGTCGCTGAAAACATTTTATCTTATCATCTTTATGATATTGTCAATATATTGGAAAAATGAACTGATATATCTTATATATAAAGCCGAAACGGGGGATGTATGTCTGTAATTCCCTTTTGCATTGTTGTTGCAAGTTCAAACAAACGAATTGATTTCGCTCGCGAAAGTTTCGACGGTAAATTTGTTTCGTTATCAATGTGTGTGTAGAGACTCCAATTACTCAAGTATCGAGTAGTACATATATAAAACCGAAACGGCGTATGTATGTCTGTGGGTCTGTAATTCCCTTTTGCATTGTTGGTCATTAAGTTGCCATAAAAACGAATATGAAAGAAAATATGTTTGATTTTTTTATCGGCGAAGACATTTAGTCAAAATGTAATAAATTAGTCTTCTACTGAACTTTTCCCGGCTTTTATTAATATAATAATGTTTTTATTTACGTGAAGGTTTTATTTGACATTTCTTTGACAGCAAATTAGATTTTTTCCTTGAATTTGGACATTTTAATGGGCGAGAATGGGGCTGTCAATATATGAAAGGGGCTGTGAAATGTCAATGCCAGTCTGAAATGTTCATTTTAATTCCATTTTAATTGACCTAGACTTTTGAATTTTGAAAAAAGTTGTTTCAACTTGGCCCGTCTGAATTTACGCGCCGAGCTGAACATAACCCCAAACTGGTCCGAGCGAAGCCGGGTTCCAATACTAGTAATGAATATATTTACAAGTCAATTATACAGTTTCAGGTATACTTGACTTAACCTCAAAATTTTGGCATGCCTTCTGTCACTTAATTTAAAAAACTCTATGGAAATATTGTATCAAGACTTCAGAGTGGTTATCATCTGTAACTGTTTTATGTATGTTTTAAATTTGTCTATTAAACTAGGCATAGATGGCTCAAGTATTCATGGAATATCTGAGCATGTTAATATTAACAAACCAAAAAAGCAAACAAAGTTGCATTAACAAAAAATTAACTTCTCTTACATAGCAAAAAAACCGGTTAAAAAACCATCTCACAGAAAATATCACATATCATTTATTTTAGTTGATTTATCCAACTGTGAGGTTAGCAATCGTTAGATCTCCGATCTATTCCTGGCGAGATTGCATGTAGCATGTTAATAATGTCTTTTCTCCTCAAAATAATCTGAAGTGACTTAAATACTAAATATCTTCTCGCATCCACTTCTATTGGTATGACTCTTTGACAAATAACATATTATTTTGTATCGACGTGAGGATTCCTATGCTTATTACTATATTATTACTTTTTGCTTTAATCTATTTGCTTAGTTATAATACCAATTGTTTGTCATACCTTGTAATTCGTAGGTGTAGGCTGTAGGGACATACGGACGAAACTACAAAAATGGCTGTTTTGAGTTAAATATGGCATTGTCATGCTCAAATGCAGTTCTATAAGATATAAAAATATGAAACTTGTAAGAAGAGCGGTTTACCAGATATTGGTCGGCTTTCCTGCAAATCTGTAAGAACAAAGTTTAACATTGAAAACTGTTTTGCCATTTATCTCAGTTCGTTGTTTTTGTAGTTTCGCCTGTATGTCCCTACACCCACGAATTATTACTTAAACATTGTATAAATATCACTGTTTCGTTGTATTTCTTATCAGTTGACAATGCTCACCATGAGCGAAACCGGTCCTAATCCAATAAATTTTATTTGGAATAAGTACTAAAAATAAATTATTATTTTTATTATGATGCCATTCCATCAAGTATTGACAGTGAACGCCTTAAAAGCAGGGCTGTGGAGTCATAATATGTCAAATTTGGTTATTGGCCGGATTAGTAGGGTTGATATTTAATTGAATATACATCAATATGAAAATTAGGCAAAAAAAAGTATATGTGACTATAAAAAGTGACTATATTCAACTTTTTTAGTCGGAGTCGGAGTCGTGTTTTTGGTCAATGTCGGAGTCGGAGTCGTGGTCGTGGCACTTAAATAGATAAAATCCGGCAACATACAACACAAAAAAAACAACTTTTATATTTTACATAGTCATGTATTTTTTTAAGTATAAATTATTTTCTACCTTAAAAGAACATCACAGATATAGAAAAATATATAAAAAAATCTTCCAATCGGAATTCTAAGGATATTTTTCTTTGCATAGCTAGTGACATCTATACACTGTCTCTAGAAAAAAATGGTCCTGTCATCAGTCAATCTTACTCAAGTGGTTAAGGACCATCGGTAAAGTAGATCTCTCTCTCTTTATACAGGATTTTTAGGATCAGGTAAAAGAAGGAAGGTGGGAATGCAACATCATGGATATTCATGCCTTTGGAAATAAATTCATACACTTTGAATTGAAATATCAATGTGTGAAAGTGAGGTTGAATATTTGCAATAAAGTTATCAACATAATTTCAGAGTGCAAACACATTTTTTCTTTGTTAACACTATGTTGTCGGGCACCTCAAACAATAGACTCAAGCCTGTAGCAGGCGTTTTTAGCGATAAGCGCAAAAATATGTTACTTTCTTAAATTCTTAAATTGGTGAAACCCGGGTCGTTAGCGACAAAATTCAAGGAAAAGTACAAAATTCAAACATTTCAAACAATTAAGTTTGTAAATAACCACACTTTTAATAGTTTAAAAGTCCAAAGAAAAATGAATGTACATATATGGTCACATATTTTTTTAAAATGAGAATTCTGCCATCACAGTGAGTATTCGATTTAATTATTATCAGAGTAATTGTCGACATGAATTGTTTCTACTTCCAAAATACCGAACAGCTTATGGATACACTACAAGGAAGTGCTTTGAATGGCTCCATATTGCTCTGGATGTCAGCATATTCAGTATGGACATGAGTGAGGTCAGACTTGTACACTCAAACCTCTTTTTGTGCAGTTGCAAAGCTTTTATTGTTTTGAATATATTTTTAGGACTATATAAGGTAAATGTACCAGTAGCTGACAGTTTAAGAGAAAATTTCAACAAAAATAACGATTAAGGTTTATAGCATTGTACCGAATGATGGCAAAGCAAGTATACTCACATTGGATTATATGTCTTAACAAAAATTACGAAACGGCCTGCATAAAAAAAGTTGTGTTAAATTATTTGAAGTCATGTTTTGTTTCAGTAGTTGACCATCTCACATATTGAAAAATCCGATGAACGCATCTACCGCACAAAAAAAGGTTTAGGTGTATAGTGCTTGTCTGAACTCTTATGCTTTCATAGTAGATTTGTTGAGTATACACTTGGGTCTCGTATAACACGGTTATATGGTTCCACTAACGTTGTGCAACAATACAAGGTTTTAAGTCATACAAAATTAGGTTTGCATTCCAAAAAAAATATCGAAATACGTATTTCATTATAAGGTTCCAAAATATTTTGTAATTCTATGTTGAATTTAGAACTCATTTCCATTATAGGATCATTTTCAAAAAAAAAAAACTAACTATGTTGTCGGGCACCTCTAACAATAGACTCAAGCTTGTAGCGGGCGTTTTTTTAGCGATAAGCGCAAAAATATGTTACTTTCTTAAAATCAACACAACTTCTATACGAAGCGATATTTTCGACTGAAATTTTCAAAGAAATCATAAATGATATTTAATCATTGAAAATAAAACAAAAAACACGCGTTTTTACATCATAATTGCAATATATTTCTAAGCCGATTCCGATTCCCGATCCGAACTCTTCCAAATCATTATTCCATGAAGTCTGATAAATTATCGGCATACACTTCATCGTCACTATTATTATTTTCTGAAAGGATAACTTCTCATGCAATGTTTATATAAATTCAAATAACAAAATACGAAACGGTGAACGAAGCAATGCGAGCGGAATGAAAAATATTCCAACGTGTGTCAGGGCTCAAACTAAACAAGCAACGGGGATAGCAAAATAAATCTATAAGTCTGTTTATTTTTTTTTGTTTATTCGCTCAAACTTCAACCCTTATAATCTGGCAAAGAAGTATAACTAATTGTAATTAGTTGCGGCGTGAAATGAAACGCTGGCAAACAAATCTGTGCTGACCTGTTCAAATACGGCATTCAACCGACAGACCGAAAAATACGGCAAATGCCGTGACCCGACAACAATGTGTTAATTTTAACATGGTCAGACATTCCATGAATACTTGAGCCATCTATGCCTTTGAAAATAAAGCCATACACTTGTTGAAAGATCAATGTATGAGTGAAAGTGAGTTTTAATATTTGCAATAAAGGAAACAACATAATTTCAGAGTGCAAACACATGTTTAATAGGCAAATTTAAAACATACATATAACAGTTGCTAACCACTCTGAACTTTGGACACAATATGTCTCAGTGATACCAGTGCAAAAAAAACAATATTAATTAATTAATTATTATAGATAACTAGTATTGCTACCCGGCGTCGCTCGGACTAAGCGACCAATAATTATTTAATGTTATATCATTCGACATAATTATATCACAAAATCTAACATCCAAAATAGAGTTAAAATAAAATCACAAACTTTATTTAATTTGATGAAATCCCCATTCTCGCTAATTAAAATGTCCAAATTCAAGGAAAAAATCTAATTTCCTGTCAAAGAAATGTCAAATAATACCTTTATGTAAATAATAAACATTATTATTAATAATAAAAGCCGGGAAAAGTTCAGTAGAAGACTAATTTATTACATTTTGACTAAATGTCTTCGCCGATAAAAATTCAAACATATTTTCTTTCATATTCGTCTTTATGGGAACTTAATGACCAACAATGCAAAAGGGAATTACAGACCCACATACAAACATACGCCTATAAGATTATTTACAAATTCCTAAATATAAATTCGGCCAAATATGACGTGCTAAAATCGCATCTTATAGTTTTGTTGTATCAGAAAAACTTCGAATATAGTGCCAGAAGAACGAAAAAATATGTTTTGTGTCAAAAAGACATCAATAGGAGAAGTCAATTATCAGTTTTTGAATATTTTTATGCATATTAAACATTTAACATTCGTGTTCTTTTGTATGTGCCCGTATTCATTGTTTTCCCGCATCCATAGCTTATTTCAATATGTCCATTCACTGTAATGAAATTTTTATCTGTACGATTTTGTACAGTCACTGTATGCAACCCTTTCATAGCACAGTAGTTTCGTATTTGATATTCTCATAATGGCTGTCTATATAGCACGTCATATTTTCATCCTGTTGAAATTGTTTCAGATCCTGTAAATTTTCATTCGATTCAGAACCTAAGTCAACATCTATATACGTCGTTTTATTCATATTTTCTGCTATCGGATAACGTTTCAGCTTTATTAGTAAAATGATAATGCCAGCAAAAGCAGCTACCACTGTCAAGAATATAACGACATTGACAACTACAATACCCGTAGACCATTGGGTTGTTTCTTGGAGGGATTCATTATAGGACTGTAAAGTCATGTACACTTTAGGGCTTTCAGAGTTATGATAAAGACACAACACCTCATTTCTATTCACTGGAAGTTCAGGCATATTTTTCAGGACGGTTTCCATATCTTTGCACTTCATATTGGTTCTCAGCTGCTCAAAAATTATTTTAAAACTATCGCTTGATTTAAAAGAATAAGTTTCAAGATTTGTCACACTGTTGTTTTTAGATAACATTTGAGACGTTTTAGGCCTCAGAATCAATTTTTTGACGGTCGATATTTGCACCAATTCCAAATTCTTTAGATATTTCAAGGCGTCGGGATAAATAAACACCACAGAACAACTTCTGATGATGATTTTTTTCACCGTCGGTATCATGCTGTCTGTCCCTATGGAGAGTGTCTCCGCAGGTGGGAACACGAATTCACAATCGCAGATCACTGATCCTGAATCGTCACGCACGCACGGTTCTACATCACAGATAGTTTGGAAGGTCTCGGAGTAAACAGATATGCACGAAAATACTAAAATAATTATGCAAACGGTTTGTACAAGCCAACGTGTCATATCGCTGCTTATAATATAACAAATAAAAGTAACCTTTTCATTTTGACACAAATATTATCAATTCTTCAAATTTCAAGATTAAATATACTTGTGTATTTAATCTTGAGTCATATCTATGTGACTATCTACCCAATGGCATATCAAATAAAAAAATTCTGGATATAAAACCATCCAATTGTTGTCTCGGTGGTAAACTGGCATATTGCACACAAATTTCAAAAACGTTTTTATTTTTCCAGTGATTCCCATAAAATTTTATGGTGTTATTTTTAGTACTTATTCCACATAAAATTTATTGGTTCAGGACCGGTTTCGCTAATGGCGAGCATTGTCAACTGATAAGAAATACAATGAAACAGTGATATTTATACGAAGTTTAAGTAAGAATTATAAGGTATGACAAACAATTGGTATTACAACTAAGCAAATAAATTGAAGCGATATGTATGTATGAAAAATAGATTATAATCAAAATGTTGAAGACCTCTTAGCAATGCAAGCTAGTACATCATTTTTTTTCAATTTACTAACTCTTACCATATTATAAAACAATGTAAAAGTTTACAAAATTTGAATTATTTATTTTCTGTTTAAACATAATTGAAAACAATTGAAATTTTAGGTGAAGTTTCTTATCTTATCCAAGGTGCTTTTTACATAACGATGATTGAAAATATTTATTATAAAACTAAATTGATAGTAAGCCTTCGTTCAACCCAAAATAGGACGGGATTTGTCTCTTCATTTTATTGCATCAAAGGAGATAGTTATGGGAGCCATGGCTAACCGCCCGCATAGACAAATAAGTTTACAAACATACACAATTAAGTTTAATTAAGGATTTCGACTGAGGGTGCTTGTTGGAATTACTAAGTAAAATTGCTATTAAATTGCAAATAAGCGAAAATGAATGCAAACAAGTTTCAACTCATGGCATTGATTTGTTACATACTAACAGGGGAGAATTTCAATTGTTTTACCAAGAAATTCTGGAAATTAATCGAGCTCAACTTAACGGTTTGCCAATTTTAAATGAGCAACTTCACTTACCATGTTCACCATTGTTGTACCCTTTTAAATAATTGTCATTTATTAATAATTCAAGCACTTACTATCATTAAATATTAATTCAAAGACTTAAAATTAATCAACTCATTAATAATAGGTCGGATAAAACCCTAGATTTATTTTAGATATTCCTATGTTATTATCAGGTCATTAGTATTTCCAAAATTCCCTACAATTATAGCAAAGCCACTTAATTCATTGAAACTTGTTTGACTATAATTTTCACTAATTTTCATTTTAATAGCAATTTAACTTAGTGATCTACTTCTATTTTTGTATATAAACGATACAAACTGATTACTATGCGTCAGGTCAAGTAAATCCGTGCACTTGAAATGCCTGTAGATGGCGAAAGGCGAAACCCGGGTCGTTAACGACAAAAATCAAGGAAAAGTACAAAATTCAAACAATTCAATAATTAAGTTTGTAAATAACCACACTTTTAATAGTTTAAAAGTCCAAAGAAAAATGAATGTACATATATGGTCACATATTTCTTTAAAATGAGAATTCTGCCATCACAGTGAGTATTCGATTTAATTATTATCAGAGTAATTGTCGACATGAATTGTTTCTACTTCCAAAGTACCGAACAGCTTATGGATACACTACAAGGAAGTGCTTTGAATGGCTCCATATTGCTCTGGATGTCAGCATATTCAGTATGGACATGAGTGAGGTCAGACTTGTACACTCAAACCTCTTTTTGTGCAGTTGCAAAGCTTTTATTGTTTTGAATATATTTTTAGGACTATATAAGGTAAATGTACCAGTAGCTGACAGTTTAAGAGAAAATTTCAACAAAAATAACGATTAAGGTTTATAGCATTGTACCGAATGATGGCAAAGCAAGTATACTCACATTGGATTATATGTCTTAACAAAAATTACGAAACGGCCTGCTTAAAAAAAGTTGTGTTAAATTATTTGAAGTCATGTTTTTGTTTCAGTAGTTGACCATCTCACATATTGAAAAATCCGCGG
Organism: Himalopsyche kuldschensis; assembly: GCA_028554975.1. Lineage (NCBI taxonomy): Eukaryota > Metazoa > Arthropoda > Insecta > Trichoptera > Rhyacophilidae > Himalopsyche > Himalopsyche kuldschensis. The sequence goes on from JAHFWI010000028.1 coordinate 1,033,580, forward strand.
AACGCATCTACCGCACAAAAAAAGGTTTAGGTGTATAGTGCTTGTCTGAACTCTTATGCTTTCATAGTAGATTTGTTGAGTATACACTTGGGCCTCGTAGAACACGGTTATATGGTTCCACAATAACGTTGTGTAATACAAATCCGTGTTATACAAGGTTTTAAGTCATACAAAATTAGGTTTGCATTCCAAAAAAAATATCGAATTACGTATTTCATTATAAGGTTCCAAAATATTTTGTAATTCTATTTTGAATTTAGAACTCGTTTCCATTATAGGATCATTTTCAATAAAAAAATCTAACTACATATGTTGTCGGGCACCTCCAACAATAGACTCAAGCTTGTAGCGGGCGTTTTTTAAGCGATAAGGGCAAAAATATGTTACTTTCTTAAATTCAACACAACTTCTAAACAAAACGATATTTTCGATTGAAATTTTCAAAGAAATCATAAATGTTATTTAATCATTGAAAATAAAACAAAAAACATGCTTTTCACACCATAATTGCAATATATTTCTAAGCCGATTCCGATTCCCGATCCGAACTCTTCCAAATCATTATTCCATGAAGTCTGATAAATTATCGGCATACACTTCATCGTCACTATTATTATTTTCTGAAAGGATAACTTCTTATGCAATGTTTATATAAATTCAAATAACAAAATACGAAACGGTGAACAAAGCAACGCGAGTGGAATGAAAAATATTCCAACATGTGTCAGGGCTCAAACTGAACAAGCAACGGGGATTGCAAAATAAATCTATAAGACTGTTTATTTGCTCAAACTTCGACCCTTATAATCTGGCAAAGAAGTAGAACAAATTATTTTTAATTAGTTGCGGCGTGAAATGAAATGCCGGCTAACAATTCTGTGCCGACCTGTTCAAATACGGCATTTGCCGTGTCCCGCATTCAACCGACAGTCCGAAAAATACGGCAAATGCCGTGACCCGACAACAACGTGTTAAATGGCCAATTCCAGGCCGTCATTTATTGTTTTTAATGTGAAAAATGTAGCTAATTTGCTAATTGCTTTCTCAGTCATTAATTGTGGTAGGTTCATCCAACATTTTGACTAATTCTTCTTCGTTCGACTTAGGTACGATCCTCCAATATTTTTTGGATGTCATGACTATCCATGTCATAAAAACCTTCTCCGCCAATACCACTACAAATGTTCCTTAAAGCGTGTTATACGAGGCCCAAGTGTACTCTTGATTTAAAGTGTAGCATTCATAATAAATGTTCACCAAATATATCATTTTAAGAATCTGTCAGAGTTCCATCGATTGGTTATGATGATTTTGAATACGGTAAACTAATTTTAGTAGTAGGTGTGAAAAGCTCTAATTTTATGGTAACTAATTATTCGGTCAGTTTCTAATTTGGTAAATGGTCAGTAAATATTAATGAAATTCAGTAATAGATACATAAAACGGTTGGTAAAAATTATAAATGGTCAGTAGATATCTATAAACGAGGGAAATAAGTTAAATATATTTGTTAATTATATCATACAACACCAATATGATATGGTGCTCATTACCTTGCTGTGGTAAGTAATAAGTGGTGAGAGAGAAACAGCACCGAAACAACTTGGTGTACTTTACCACTGAAAAAAATACTACTAGCAATCCCAAGATTCAAACATCATCAAAATCAAATCAAGTGAAAATTTATAACCATTTTAAATACATTACTGACCGTTTAATTTAATAACTGACCATATTCATACTGATACAGTGACTACTGACCGTTTATATTATTAACTGACCATTTAGATTTTTCACTGACCATTTATTTAATTCACTGACCAAAACTATTATTATTGAGACTGACCCATTAAATACACGCCTAATTTAATGTTCTGTTTTTTTCAAGGATACGGTGACTCCACTCGTGCCAAGATCACTGAAAACGCAGTTGTAGAAGACTTAATCAACATTTACAGATGGACACTAGAAAAGACTGGAGATCAGCATAAGAAGAGGCCTCCAATTTTTGTATGGGGTCATTCTTTAGGTATGTTTATCCCTTCGTGGGGCTTTAACCCTTTATAGGGCAAGGCCGAAATTGGTTAATATATTAACCACTCGTATTACGGTCAAAATATCCAATACCTCCCATACTAAAGTCAATATTAGTATCAAGACTGTGGAGTCGGTAAAAAAAAGTTCGACTCCGATTCCGACTCTAGCATTTACCAAATCCACGACTCCAACTCCAACTTTGACCAAAAAGCCCTGACTCCACAGCCCTGCCAAAAACACCAAACCGACTCCGTTTTTTCCCTAATTTTCCTATTTATGTGTATTCAATTAGATATCATACAACCAGTCCGGCCAATAGCCAAAATTTGAAATATTATATGCAAAAATAAAAAGTTCAAAATTTCCGACTCGGGCCAAAAAACCCTAACTCCACGACTCCGACTCCACAGCTCTGCTAAGATGTAATTGAGGTGATGATATTTACAAAGAATTTTCGATTTTCAGGTACTGGTATATCCACACACGCTTTGGCTAAAATGGCGTCCGAGGGATTGTCATCTGATGAAGAAGACCTCCACGATGGACCGATAGGGCTCATTTTGGAAAACGGTTTCAATAATTTCTTTGACGAATTGCATTGTCACTTCCTATGCAGAGTGAGTTTCATATTTTATTTTATTCCCTTTCTTTCATCTGGCAAATAATCAGAAGTCGGTTATTGTCAAACAAGATGAGATAATATTTGCGACACACATTAATAAACAGGAGTAAATAACAATAACTAACATTAAATTTAGTATACCTTTATAATACCAATTGTTTGTCATACCTTGTAATTTGTAGATGTAGGGACATACGGACGAAACTACAAAAATGGCTGTTTTGAGTTAAATATGGCATTGTCATGCTCAAATGCAGTTCTATAAGATATAAAAATATGAAACTTGTAAGAAGAGCGGTTTACCAGATATTGTTCGGCTTTCCTGCAAATCCGTATGAACAAAGTATAACATTGATAACTGTTTTGCCATTTATCTCAGTTTGTTTTTTTTGTAGTTTCGCCCGTATATCCCTACACCCAAGAATTTTTATAGGTTATGAGTGGTCATTGCAGAAAATTAATCTGATCAATTCAAATTGAAATGCCTGAAGATGCCGAAAGGCGAAACCCGGGTCATGAGCGACAAAACTCTTAGTCGAAATCCTTAATTAAATCAAATTGATTGAGTCTTTGAAACTCAACAATATTCATTGTCAGTGGTGAATTATCACCTTGGGAGGCCCTAGGCGCAATATAATTTTGGAGGCCCTCTTTTTCGAATGATAAAAAAGCGATAAATTAACGGTGTTCCCTGCAGTTCACTAGAAACAATTCACCTAGCACACCGTATCTTATGATTTATAACCCATCGGTCATTCAATATTACTGTTTTGAATATACATTTTTCATGTGACAGCATAATATTATATTCCAAACCAAATACAGTTAAACCCCCGCTAACACTATAATCGGGACCGTGGTATATGAAGTAGTGCAAAACGGGGCGTGAATCTCATACAAAATTAGGGACTTCGTCTTTTTTCGCGAAAAATGCAAACTAAGATTATATATGAGTTTTGCAAAAAAAAATATATGAACGAAATATTTACATAAATATTTAGTTTCTAGGTGATACAATGCAAACAGGATGTCAGTACGCGCGTCGTTTGTGGTCTAGCACGTGTTGTTTGAGTGTATGCGAGAGTAAGCACCGTAGAGACGGCCAGCCGTTTGGCTGTGTGTGTGTATCGGTCACAGCGGACTTATTTTTTTAACGTCCGAGCAGGAACGTCACCTAGCAACGGCAATGGAATGCGACCGTGCCATCGGGGTATTTGCGCGGAATATTTTCGGCCAGCGTGTTTTACGGAGTGGTGCTATCGGAGGTTTAACTGTACATGTCAAAACATGTAATTTGAGCAAGATCAATGTGTGTTATTTTTGGGAACCCCAAGATTTGGAGGCCCCAAGCACACGCCTCTTTGACTTATAGGGTAATCCGCCACTGTTCATTGTATTTTTAAATATTTTTTTACTTCTGGCAATTTTCACCTCATGTTATTAATGTCTCCATGTTTCAGTTGCAAGGTATGGCACCGTGGTTCAGATGGTGCATAGTCGATCCAGTGATAAAAGACGGCAACACATTTGAGTCCGACAAACACATTGGAAATGTCAAATCGCATGTTTTAATTCTACACGTCAACAACGATGCAGTTGTACCTTATAAACTAGGCGTTAAGGTAATATTCCGATGCCATTTCATCAATAATAAACAATTAGGTCTATTGTTTTATGTTTATTTATTTATTTATTTAAGAAAATGCAAATCATGGCATTACAGCTGACGCCAATGCGCCATGCATTTGACAATGTATTTATATATTTATATACATACATGTAAATACATAATAAAAATCACAAATTAGTGAAAAACAAGATGAAAACATTGTAGTCATAAAAACAGAGAGAAAAAAATTATAAAATCATATTAGAAATTTTCAAAGATGTCAACCGAGTGAGTTCCGACAAAATCAGCTATAATACATAAAAAACAGTACTTGTCTGAACTCACTCACATCCATGTCGACATCCGATGCAATTTCCTTAAAAATCACTAAAGCTCTTCCCAGTGGCATCCCCATTGGCAAACTGGTTCTACTCATTGGAAGAACAAACAACTCATGTTCACGATTCCTCAAAAAATTATCAGGGACATTCAATTTAAAATTTTCAAGAATGGTGGAATTCTCATTTTAGCCTCGGATAAGTCGAAAGAAATATGTGGCCAGGTACATTTCTCTTCGAGTATTCAAACTATTGAACGTGAGCATGCCTAAGAGAAAATCAGTTGAAATCAGTCGGTCCCTGTGGTCTAGTGGCAAGAGCTTTGTCCTAGCGATCTGGAGACCCGGGTTCAATTCCCGGCAAGGTCAGATTTTTTCAATTGAAAAAAAGAGATCTTGGGCTGGGTGTATGTTATTTATCGTTGATTTTGTGCACAACTGATTTATTACTTATCATCGAGTTAATCTCGTATGACTTTCACGATTAAGAATATTTGGCGCATTGGCGTAAGCTGTAATGCCAAATATTTTTTTCTATATTTAAATAAAAAAAAAAATATATTAAAATAAATGTTTGTTTGTTCGTATTTTATGCGTTGCCATACCGTTCATGTCATGTTCACGCATGTTAATTGTGGATTTATATAAATTATCGAAGATTTCAGCGCATGCTCAGAGAGAGTGTGTATGTGTATGTGTGAGAATAAGTGATAAGTGTTTTTTTAACATACAGCATACAGACATTCTATATCTCTGTCAGAACATGTGCAAAAAAAAAAAAAAAAAGAAAAGAAATACTATAAAAAGTAGTCGGGTGTCGACGCCGTTTTCTTCAGTTGCTGAGCTCACGGGCTTGAATCCTAATGCGGGAAGTTTTTTAAACCGATTCATAGATTTCAGTTCAAAGGCACGGTTGTCAGTGATGTTTATAATTCTCTCCCACACCCATCAGATCCAAAAAACAGGACATAGCGATAGCAATTAACTATCCACTAGTCCTGTCCAAGCCCTTTAATTATATCCCTACTTTATTCGTTACATAGATAAAGAGAGGTTGAGCAACACTTCTTGTAGAATTTTCAAAATAATTTAGATTATTCCACATACAAGTTATTGGATCAGGACCGGTTTTGCTCATGGTGAGCATTTACCAGTTGATCAGTTGTCAATGCTCGCCATGAGCGAAACCGGTCCTGACCCAATAAATATTATGTAGAATAAGTACTAAAAATGTTTTATTATTTTTATTATAATACCATTCCACCAAGTATTGACATTGAACACCTTAAAAGTAGTCTTGAGTTATTTAAAATTTTATATGAAAATGAACTTCCACCAAAGTTACCGCCGAATCCCATCGAAACTATTGAGATAAATTCTGTTTCGAGATTAAATGGCTTAACTTTTTAACTGCCAGCATGTGGATGTATGGCGGTACCGTGCACGCCACGAATTTTATTGTAAAAATAAAACATTCTAAACATATCTATTTTAAATGTTTGTTTGTAATAACTTGCCGATTACGATGCGATTGTGCTGTAATAAAAAAAATTAATTATTTATGACTTGTCAGTTACTATTTCAATTTTAAGTATAAAAAGATACTAACAATAGATGTCGTTGTGTGTTCAAAATATTTGTATGTTTTATACAATTGATTTTAGTTAGTAAAATCCAGCTTAAAGAGAGCATCCAAAGACGTCATTTTTGTATGATGTTCACGGAAAAGTTCGCGTCTCAAGACGTTTGTGGCAGCCATCCGGTTAAAAAAATACCAACCAAAAACTCTGAACCTAATAGACAAAATAACCACGATATTTCCGGACTTCCGAAACAATTCCTGACTTTTGATTTCAGTTATATCAAGCGGCTAAATGTAAGCTCACAGAGAGGCACGGAGAGAAGTATCAAGTTCGATTTGAGAAATTCGAGTCGCCCACGCTGCATGCCCATCTACATATTCCTTACTCCAAGAGATTACCAGCCATTCTTAGGTATATGACAGTAAATTTCATCCAGCTTTTTCTATTTTTGATAGATCATGCTGATACCTGACCATATCATCATATAATTATATGAGGGCTTTGAAAGCAAAGGTAGCTTTCTACCACAAAAAGTATTTTGATGAAATAGCCCAAAAACTGATTTAATGAAGTTGAGTTCGAATGCAGAATTTTGATTTTTCTTGAATGTTAAGATATCGGGTTAAAATATAATCCGTTGAAAAAATAGCAATATATTTTAGTTGTACAAAAATAGCTATCGACTATACGTTATGTAAGTATTGTAGAACAAAAATACTTAGATAGTAATAATGGAGTTCTACCAAGTAATTGCCAATTCAATCAATAAAATAAAATCTGTATTACAAAAACAGATAATTTTGCTTCATTTTTTTTTCATTCAAATTATAAATATCGATAATCCTGTCCTCTTTGCGATCAAACAATTGAAAGTTTGCTGTCAAATGTTTTAATAAATTTTGTTAAGTGATTTTTGTACCAAATAATGAAAATTTTGCTGTTCTTTATAATCAGAAATTCAAGAAAATAACATTAAATTTATTTACCATTTTGACAGATGCATTGATCATTATTGAAGGGAGGCCAACATGAAAGATTTAAAAAAATCGACTTATTCTTGCCAGATCAAAAAAATAAATGTCATAGATTACTGTTGCATGCTTATCCTTTCCTTTACTGTTGCAAAAAAAAACATCTGTTTGGGTGATGTGGAGTCCACTATGCTCCATGCAAAGAGGGTTTTTTTTTTATGTTGATTTATTGAATATATGACATATCCAATATATTACTATAAAAACACCTCATCTTTACATGAAGAGTAGTGACTATAGATAACCGGATTGGATATGTGTTTTTGGGATCATAAAGCAAAGTTTAAAAGAAGCATGAAACTGAGCTATCGTAAAACGGGGTGAATAGAGACACTTTTTACCCTTCGCGATCTTCATACCTGCGCTATATAATTCAAATTTGAATGGCTTGAAACGTGTTTCTATGGTTCTACTAAACATTAATGACAATATTTTTCAAATATTCAATATCGTTATTAAAACACAGTCAATTTTGTTCGATGTCTCTATTCACATTGAATTGGGGTGAATAGAGATGAAATAAGGTGAATATAGACTTGGCAGGTGAATAGAGACAAAACAACAGATTGTATTCATTGGAATATATGAACCTCTATTCTATACGAGTCTCTATTCACCCCGTTTTACGGTACTTATTAACAAAAAAAAACATGATTCAATTAAAGTTTTGTGCAATAAAAGAGAGTTGATAAGGGGTCAAAAAGTAAAGTTGCACTGGCATCAAACTTAAACACGTTTGTTTCAATTTTGGCCAATCATTTAGTTGGTTTGGTTTTGTCATTCGAGAGATAGTATTATAGTCATTGTAAAGAATCTATATATATAAAAATTAATGTTTGTCTGTCTGTATTTCCGCTATGGACTACTAAACCGCTCGACCAAACGATCTGAAACTTTACAAATTTATTGAGTACACTCCCGCAATGGTTTTTGGCCTACCAACCCCTCCCCCCAACCACCCCCCAACCACCACCCCCCATTTTTTTTTTAAACTTTACGATTTTTTCAAGTTCACTCCTTCGAAGGTTTCTGGCATACCCCCCCATACGTCCCCCAAACTCCACCCCGCCAAACAACCCCACTCCCCCCCAAAAATTGATATCGAATTTTTACTTTAATTTAAATTTCTCGAGTACACTTCCGCGAAACTTTCTGGCGTACACTCAAATTGACTCAAATTGAATTGAATATTTGTGTAATGTCCTTTCCTTCAAATTTATATTAGTTGCAGGCGTAGCAACGCGCGCAGGGTACAGCTAGTTATATATAAATAGTAAAAATTACATTGGATACAGTTCAATCCTTGTTTTTGTCTCTATTCAACCCGTTTTACGGTACTTGTTTCTTCTGCCATCTTCCGGAATATGTACTCTGGGTATTTGAAGCTGCTTTTCTTCACGATGATCTGGCCCACCAGATCTTACACAGATTACCTTTATTGGTTCTTTTACTAACAATTATCTTTTTTTTGTTTCAGTGAATTTGTTAAATCTTCAATTAGAGCAACAGAAATAGCAACAAAAGTGAGGTTAAATCCAAAAACTGAGACAGTCAATAACAAAAATGTTTGGTAGATCACTTTACCTACGACTGTCTGACTAAAAATTCATTATTTTATAGCCTGTCTATATAACAATTTTTAGTTCAATGATTGTAAACTTATTGGCTGTGCCAAAGAACAAATACTCTCACATTCAATGTCACCTTTTATTGTATTGTCTTCAGATATATGTATTTATTGACAAAAAATTGTGTTTTATTTATTTGCATTCTGTATTTTTATTTACTCTTAGAACTCCATGTCGAGTCTAACTCGACTTCGTATAGGTAACGCGCAACTCCTATGTCAAGTCCTGCTCGAATTTGTACAACATGGATGGAAACATATATTCTCGCCATGAATGAAACCGGTCCTGATCTTATAAATTTAACGTGGAATAAGTAAAAAAGTCCAGTCCGTGAGCAGTGTCAACGTTGTTGGCTTGCGTGCCGGACTTCCCGGGCGCGATCCCCGGTATGAGCAGATTTTTTCAATCGATTCTGCTCAGAGGCAATGGTTGTTTGTGTTACTAAAAATCCCTTTTCCACCTTCGACGAGTGACGCATGACAGCGATTAGCTAATCACCACTAGTCCTCTTACCTTTTCCATCCCTACTCTCTTCGAAAAAGAGAGTTTAAGCAACTGAGTAACAAACAGTTCTCGTAGGAAAACATATGTTGAGATAAACTCCGTGAGGAGTCGGGTGAGTTGGGAGCGGACATGGTTAAAAAAAAAACTATTTTAATAATTAGTTGAATGTTCTAATTAATTATAAGAAATGAAAAAGATGAACATGACTAAAAGGTGAATTCAGCCTAGGAATCGAAATAGCGAGTTAACAAGCAGTTCTTATAGAAAAACTTCTGTTGAGATAAGTTTCATAAAAAGTACGAATTCTCTGCATTGGGACAGACATGGTAACACAAAATATATATTGATTCTGTCTAAATCATGTTGTACAATTGGTAATGGCGCCTCCTACCTGCCAATTCTGTTACCGAGGGAGGGCCCCCTAACCTCCAACATCCGCTAGTGCATAACCTTTCGGGGGCCCGTAACGTACGATATGCCCTGCTATTTAGGTGGGTTTCTCTGAATGAAATATGTTTTTTTTAATGTAAGTACTAGCAATGGCATCTATGGATAAGTTTCTAAAATAAAATACATCAATTATCGAATATATCAATGGAATAAAAGGATTTTCCTTGAGGCAAAATCAGGAGTCATGCATGTTATTATGATATCTCTTATCCACGCTCGTTAGTTTGCGACACGTAAGCTGACCTCACGCATATCAGTTACTTGATCATTTATTTGCATTATAAATAAGATATTTTATATATTTTTATTCAATTTTAGTCTGTAAAAATGGATGTATGTATAGAATCGTGAACATGACTTGTTTGTTCTTCCAAGAAGTAGAACCAGCCTGCCAATGGGAATGCCACTGGGAAGAATTTTAGTAATCTTTTAACAGAGTTGCTTCGGATGTCGACATATTTCACATGAGTGAGTTCAGGCGAATTTCTTTTTATATAAATAAATAAATTATGGAACTATGACAATTTCTATTTTTATAAAATGGTATAATTTTTGCATAAATTTTCGCGAAATTTGACAGGAAAAAGTATTATAACCGGCCTCGATTGATGTCAACATATTTTTTACGAATGAATGTTGGGCCCTGGGCAGTATTCCTAATGTTTCATCCTGGGCCGTTGAAAGGTTAAATGTTAGATTAATTAGTTTAAATTAATTCAATTTATAGTTACGTAATAACATACACACAGTTTAATTCACATTTGGTTAATTAAACAAAGGATTAAGACAACCAAACAAGTAATTTTAAACTACAAAGGGTAATTATTATTGTCATCGAGGTATCGCGAATCCCGCTGCCATATTAAATAAGCCATAAGCCTTTGTTTAAGTCGGAATCAATAAATTAATACCAGCTTTTGGTGCAAATGAGGCAGGGTAGAGCCATAGTTTGATATCAAAATTTCGTAAGTACAGCCATTTTTAAATTGCCGTGTACAATAATAATGATGCGTAATATCAATTTTAATTAATAACTAATGAACAGTCATTCAGTGATTCATTATTCTCAGCAAGGCTTCACTAACTTTTTTCGACTCGTGAACCCTTATAAAAAAGGAATTTAAACTCTGACTCCATCATTTAATCCACCGTGACATCGTATAGATATGGACTTCGTGTCGTTCAAACATTTGGTATCCCTACTTGAAGGTGCTAAATGCAGGGGTGTGGAGTTGGGGTTTTTTGGCCGGAGTCGGAGTCGTACTCGGAGTCGGAAAGTTTGAACTTTTTATTTTTGCATATAATATGTAAAATTTGGCTACTGGCCGGATTGGTTGGTTGATATTTTATTGAATACACATAAATAGGAAAGGTAGGGAAAAAATGTGACGAAATTCATCTTTTTTTAGTCGGAGACGGAGTTGGAGTTCCACAGACATAGGCGGATCCACGGGGGGCCATGGGGGCCATGGCCTCCCCCTGAGGAGAATGTAATCGATTCAAAATATTATAAAATTAATTTTCAAATGATTTTTATTTAAATAAATATGTTGTAGTTCTCTTTTTTTCACGACCGTTTACCAACTACAGTTGCGGCAAAAGAAATTCGCGCACCCTTCACAATTCCATTCATTTGCAAATATTTCCTCGAAATCTTTACTGACTTCAATTTCTTTTCTTCTGGTTGGAAAGAAAATTAATAGCCATATTTCGAAGAACAATCGACCGACACCTTTCTTCAACCTTAAGTTGGCCTGGCTGCTTACCGCGTCATGTCCTCATGAATTAAACTTGTAATCATCAGAGTATATGACTCGTCTCAGATCGGTAACCGGACAAATCAGAACATGACTTTTCAGAATATGACAATTCAGAACATGACATTTCAGAACAATCGGCCTACCTACGGACACCGTCCGAGCGCGCTCGCTTTATAATATTGGGTTTTCACATACATATTTGTCTATAAACAATTTACCAATTATGAATAGCTGCTAATGAATGGCTGCCACAACAAGAAAATAACTGTAATTATGAGATCGCCGAAATTAAAATAAATGTTTACTAACTATTGTAGTTAGTTCGCGTGCATTTTAAAATTCATTCGTTGGGCTGGCACAAATATGTATATATATATATATATATATATATGTATGTGGGATCTGGCGGTGGAGTCGGGCAAAATAACGAAGGTTTTAGTTTTATAATACGTCTTTATTTATTAACAGTCTTAACACCGGCTTATTCTGGCGGAAAAAATATCATAACAAAAAAATCTTAAGATTAAAATTAACATTTATATAATATTTTTACACGCTTCTCATATGTCGTATCGAGATCGACTACGCACAGAATTTGTATACACATAATAATAACAATAAAAATTATTAATTAATAATAACAAAATAATTGGTCGATTGTTCTGAAATGTCATGTACTGAAAAGTCTTGTTCTGAAATGTTATGTTCTGAAATGTCATGTTCTGAATTGTCATATTCTGAAAAGTCATGTTCTGATTTGTCATGGAACCTCTCAGATCACCCAAAGTCCAATTTTTGTGCACCTTCGTCTATTCTTACCTACATTTTACAGTGAGAACTGTTTTTTAGGCGCCGAGCGGGAAATCTATGTGCCTGGCAAATACGGACATTTCGTATTTCAATTTTGCTGCTGAAGACTGCTGTTCTTGCACCCAAACATTTGATAAAATTTGATCTTCGGCAAATTTATAAATATGGTAGAATAGCCTACATGAGCTACCGAAAATGCCACTGCGAGCTACCGGTAGCTCGCGAGCAACCGTTTGGCGACCACTGAGTTAAAGAAATGAAGCATGAATACAGCTTTTGTACTGCTTTCACATAATAGTAGGTAAAGATCAGTTCTGGCTTGCTTGCCACTACTTTAGATAGATTCGATGGTAACTTTGTAGAAATTCATTTGTCATTTAAAAAAAAATATTGTTTGTTATCACTTATTGTGTTACAAAAAGTGACACGTGCTTCAATAAGAATTAATATTTACATGGAAATGATTATGACCTTACTAATTTAATAGTAATCGAAAAACGTGTCACTTTTTGTCGCACAATACGTGGAATAACAATCCAAATATTTTTGGATTGAAAATGTTTGCTATTTTGTTGTTCTTATGGATGTTCGGCCGGGACTATAGAAAAAGAACGAACTACGCGGGAAAATGGTTTATGCGAGAGCGTTAGATCGGGGCTTCGCTGTACACCTAAACCTTTTTTGGTGCGGTATATGCTTTCCGCGGAAAATCGCTCGAAAAAAACTATGACTTAATATGGGAACATAACATGTACAAGGACGCACGTGGCAATGTCACATTGTAATAAATAGGTAAAACACTGAATTTTGCACGTACAGTATGTGAGCGCCGCGCTGTTAAAACCACTTCCCGGGCACGCCCGAGTATACTCGGGTATTGAAAGTCGTCAAAAACGGACATCATGAGATAACTCGGGCAAACTTCATACGAAAATTACGAATTTGATCTAGTCCAAGCAAGGGCAGGACACAGACTAACAGATAAAAAATATGTTATCACAAATTTGTGTGTATATTTTGCATTTTCAAATGTGTGCATATGTTAAATCAGTCGGTCCCTGTGGTCTAGTGGCAAGAGCTTTGTCCTAGCAATCTGGGGACCCGAGTTCAATTCACGGCAAGGATGGATTTTTTCAATTTGAAAAAAGAGATCTTGGGCCGGGTGTATGTTATTTATCGTTGATTTTGTGCACAACTGATTTATTATTTATCATCGAGTTAATCTCGTATGACTTTCACAATTAAGAATATTTGGCGCATTGGCATAAGCTGTAATGTCAAATATTTTTTAATATTTATAAAAAGATCTAAAAAAAATAAAATCAATTGGACCGGCAAGTGGTTAATAACGTAATTACATATTACGTTGATATAGATAAAATAAAAAAAATTGCATTAAAAAAACCGCATAACTTTGAAATCGCACAAAAAGAGGGGGTGTAAATCTATGAATAAAAATCGAATAAATCAATTTAAGAAAAATCCCTTTCCCACCTTTCCTACCCCAAAGAGCGACGCATGACAGCGATTAGCTTACCACTAGTCCTCGTTTCATTTCCATCCCTCGAAAAAGGTTCAACAATCAGTCCTCGTAGAAAAACATATGTTGAGATAAACTACGTGAGGAGTTCATATATTCCAAGTTGGGAGCGGACATGGTAAAAAAAAATGCCTCCTATTTAAACTATTCGGAGCACGGAGCGGAGCTGGAGCAAGTATTTAGGTGTTTTGGAGTGAAGCTTGAGCGGAGCAACTCAAAAAAGTGGTTGTTCCTGATCCCCGAGTAACACAATACGTGGAATAATCAAAGTTATTTAAAATTGTATGTTATTTAAATTCAAAATATTTTTAGATTGAAGATGTTCGATATTTTATTTGGCGGTGATTATTTTCTCATTTGAAATAATATATGATGTGTGCAATCGTCCATATAAGCATCTGCATTGTGTGCAATCGTCTTCTGCGCATTTATTTACGTGCACGTACGTGTCTCTGGCCGCCGACTGTAACATACCTGTGTAATATTATTTATTTAGATATTATTTAGATTAGTACCGCATGCCGCTTTGTCAAACGTCAGGCGAGTTAAGCAAAGGGCCGCGGCCGAATAATATCGCACTTTGTGATGTGAGTAATTTTTTACCTGTAGCTTCTCGTAATCATATTTTTTTCTCCGTTTAAATGACACACGGACATCTGGTTTTTAAATTTAGTGCAGGGCTGCCACAAACTGTAATATTACATATAAAATTTAAATTCTTCTTTATATACTAAAAAACGCTATTTCTAAATTCTTAATAAACTATATTTGGCAAATAAGCGCCAACATATGACACAACAATAAAACAATCAGTTGAAAATGCTCGCCATGAGCGAAACCGCTCCTAATCTAATAAATTTTAGTGAAAAAAGCGGGACTGTGGAGTCAGAGTCGGAGTCGTGGAGTCGGAGCTTTTTGGCCGGAGTCGTACTCGGGAGTCGGAAATTTTGAAAAGTTTGAACTTTTTATTTTTGCATTTAATATATCAAATTGGGCTATTGGCCGCATTGATAGGGTTGATATTTAATTGAATACACATAAATAGGAAAATTAGTGGAAAAAGGTGACGAAATTTAACTTTTTTTAGTCGGAGTTGGAGTCGGAGTCGTGTTTTTGGTCAATGTCGGAGTCGGAGTCGTGGTTTTGGTAAATTCTGGAGTCGGAGTCGGACTATTTTTTACTGACTCCACAGTCCTGATTTTTACAAGTCGTCAGTGTCGGAGTCGGACTTTTTTTCACCGACTCCACAGCCCTGGGAAAAGTACTAAAAATGTTTTATTATTTTTATTTTAATGCCATTCCACCAAGTATTGACAGTGTTCACTGTGAAAAGTACTAAAAATGTTTTATTATTTTTATTGCATGTATTTAATGGGTCAGTAACTAATTCAAGTTTTGGTCAGTTAAATAAATAAATGGTCAATTAAAAATCAGAATGGTCAGTTAATATTATAAACGGTCAGTTGTCATTGTATCAGTGTAAATGTGGTCAGTTATTAAATAAAACGGTCAGTAATATATTTTAATGGTTAGTAATTTATCAAATATGGTCATAATAGGCAAATTTATGAATTGTTCTTTTTATTTTAACTGACCATTTATTATTTTAACTGACCACTTATTATTTTTAACTGACCGTTTTAAGTATTTATTACTGACCATTTATCGAATTATGAACTGACGAAATAATTAGTAGTCTATTTTTATTTTAATGCCATTCTACGAAGTATTGACAGTGATCACCTTAAAAGTGATATAACACAACATTAAAAAAGATATGAAACAGAAACCGAAACACATTAATACAGAAACATTAATATAACATTTAAAATAACTTTGATTATTCGACTATTGTGTTACTAATTTTGACACGTGTTTCGCCTCTTTCAGAGGCATCTTCAGACTTACTATCGCAAAGTTTGCTTAAGTAATAAAGCAAGTTGATCGTAATATTTTAAAATCATAAAATTAGAAAATTGAGTTTGGGATTTTTCCTTTTTACAAGAAGCAAGGAAGGGGTTATAGAATCAAAATAAAGCAAACAAATATATATATATGTATTACTAATGACGTTAGCAATAACAAAATATTAACTAATGAGATGTCTTTAATTAGAAAGGGTTAACCCTATCATTGGTTTGTCTGACGGCTTTGTTAGTTATTTTCGGAACAGGAAACAATATGTAACGTATGGGCTCTTTGAATCGCCACCGTTCTCCACGTATTCTGGTGTTCCACAAGGCTCGAACTTGGGGCCAATGCTGTTCACTATATTTATAACTGATATCGTAAAAGTCATCAAAAATTCAAAGTTCTTATTATTCGCTGATGATTTGAAGCTTTTTTTAAGGGTTGTCACCTTGGATGATTGTCACCGTCTCCAGTCTGATATAGACAATATAATAGAATGGAGAAGATGTAAAAAACTCGATTTTAATATTGATAAATGCAATCTTATCGTTTACAAGGGGATCACGAGTATTATTTTGTCGGTATTCAATGAATGGCCGAATTCTCTCGCGGATTTCATCAGTTAAAGATCTTGGCGTACAATTTGAGAGCAAACTTACATTCAATAATCACATTAAGACTACTTGTAATAAAGCATTGAAAATGTTGGGCTTTATCCTCCGTACTACCAAGGACTTTCCAGGAGTAAAAATTTGGATACTAATGTATAATTCTTTAGTTCGAAGCCGGCTTGAGAGTGGATCGATTGTTTGGGCCCCAAGAGGTGCGAAATATGTTCTTATGGTGGAGAGGGTTCAGAAGAAGTTTTTGAGAATTCTCTATTTGAGGACATACGGATACTACCCATGGCTTTATCCAACCGATTTTCTTTTAGGCATGCTCACGTTCAATAGTTTGAATACTCGAAGAGAAATGTACCTGGCCACATATTTCTTTCGACTTATCCGAGGCCAAAATGAGAATTCCACCATTCTTGAGAATGTTAAATTGAATGTCCCTGATAATTTTTTGAGGAATCGTGAACATGAGTTGTTTGTTCTTCCAAGGGGTAGAACCAGTCTGCCAATGGGAATGTCACTGGGAAGAGCTTTAACAATTTTAAACGGCATTGCTTCGGATGTCGACATATTTCATATTGACGTGAGTGAGTTCAGACGAATACTATATTTTATGAATAAAAGTTGATTTTGTCAGAACTCATTCGGTTGACTGCCTTGAAAATTTCTAATGTGATATTAATAATATTTTTTCCTCTCCGTTTTTTTATGACTATTGTAATTTTCATCTTATTTTTAATTTTTAATTAATTTGTAATTTTTATTATATATTTACATGTATGTATGTATGCATGTATTTATATTTGTCAAATCCATGGCGCATTGGCGTCAGCTGTAATGCCATGATTTGCTTTTTCTTAAATAAATAAATAAATAAATAAATTGGAAATACTATAAGTAGCTGTGAGCATCCTGTCCTATTTCGGGCATTTGAAAGAGGCGAAACACGTGTCACAATTAGTAAAATACGTGGATTAATCAAAGTTATTTTATATTAAAATGAACTTCCACAAAGCTACCACCGAATCCATCGATAGTATTAGAAACATATTTATTTTATAAAAATAAAAAAAACAAATCACCAAGAAGTTCACCTCATCAGGCAGTGCATTCATCAGCCTAATAGATTATGTCGGACTGTGTAGTTTTTATATGTCGTTGTGGCAGCCCTGAAATTCCGGCCGACACCTTTAACTGGCGTATAAAAAATCAAATTAATATTTATGAGCTGTGTCACAGCGGTTTTTACGTTCGTATTATTTTTTTATCCATTTTTTTTACCGGCAAGAAATGAAAACAAGTTTTGCTACTGCTACCGTACCAAACACCGACTCACCTGATTAAGGTAACTATAAATTTTAATATTTTCGATGGATTCGGCGGCCACTTTGAGGTAATTCGTTTTCAATAAGATATACGATAAAATATAAACATACTACCTATTGGTTGCTGTTATTTCTTGGTGTAAAGACATTCGACCCCGAGGGATGAACAAAGTATCTTGATTTTTGCCGGTTTTGAGCTAGGTATGCCACTAGATCAGTGGTTCTCATGTGCGGCCACCAACATCTTCATAGAACATATTGATATTTAAAAGAATATGATTTGACAAGTTAATTTGTCAACAAAAACTATGAAAATTAAATATTTCGTGTGCAATTAATACCAATAGTAAATTGAAAAACATTTTTTGTCCATTTAACATACCTCAAACACAACAGACTCAAAACAAAAATTGTGTGCGGCCAGCAGAGATTTCAGTAGGATCGCTTATGTTAACGATGCGGCCACATGAAAATTTTCCGTGAGAACCACTGCACTAGATACAAAATAATATGTTACGTTATGTGTAATTACGAAAAGTGGATACGAAGATATTTCAATCACTTTCTTGTTCATAGCTCCACTTCGCCTTAAAAGACAACACATTCGAATAAACTTCTATTTTATATTTAACATTTTTTTTTTAAAACATTGCCTTTAAAAAGAATGAAAAGACAATTTGTATCTTTTTTTAAATTAAAGATTTACACTAAAGGTGCTTGATGGAATTTCAATATAAAATTTGAATCGTTTGAACTTTGTACTTTTCCGTGAGTCTTCGCTATCGACCCAGGTTTCGCCTTTTGGCATCTTCAAGTATTTCAAGTGAAAGAAAGAACTTTAACTGACTTGCCAGTTCGAGTAAAAAATAAAAACGATTTAAATTTGACAATTTGTATATGTGAAAAATAGGTAGAATTGATGACTGTTTTTTGGCTATCCTGAAAAGTAGAGAAACATGAGTTAGGTTTCTTTGTCTCTAAGGGACCATGTTATAATAAAATACATGTCAGGAGCTAATTTTCAAAAGTGGACAATTCCAAAATACTTTTTTTCAACTGCCAGTTTTAGATTAAAGTTTTGAGACCTTTTTTATTCACATGGAAAAGAATTTGAATTGTTACACATTATCCGTAATTCCTTAATTTAAAACATATATTGATAGTAAACACAAATTTATGATTTTTTGTTGATTGAGTAGGCATTTACTTGGTAGAACTCCATTATAATACGGTAAGAAAAATAACAATGTATTTTAGTTCTACATAAATTATTTTATATATTTGTTGATATCTATTTCGGCTTACGCCATAGTTCTGACGAAGGCGCATAGTGACAACCAGTGACGGCTGGTGACGGGGTGTTGGGGGGTACAAAGGAAGATTCAACCATTTTTGCAAGAGTTCTTTCCTATTCATTGGATTTAAAACACTTCTATAGCATGGACTTTCAATTCAGATGTTCGCAATACTAACTGTTTCTCTTCCGTAGTACGGAAAAATAGTTGAATCTTCCTTTTGCACCCCCCAGCACCCCATCACCAGCCGTCACTGGTGATAGCGATTAGCTTATCACTAGTCCTGTCCTAGTCCTCGTATCCTTTCCATCCCTACCTTCTTTGGAGAAGAGAGGTTGATCAACTGAGTAAAAAGCAGTAGTCTCTTAGAAAAACATACGTTGAGATAAACTCCACGAGGAGTCCATATGCACCAAGTTGGAAGTGGACTAGGTTAAAAAAATTATACATCTAGGTATAAATTAATGAACTAAAACACATTCAAAATTTGCTGGGTAAATCTTTCAAACATTACAATGGATAAGTTGTACATCTCATATATAAAACCGAAACGGCGTATGTATATATGTGGGTCTGTAATTCCCTTTTGCATTGTTGTTGCAAGTTCAAACAAACGAATTGATTTCGCTCGCGAAAGGTTCGTCTGAAATTTGTTTCGTTATCAATGTGTGTGTAGAGACTCCAATTACTCGAGTATCGAGTAGTACATTTTACAAAATACTCGAGTACTCGAGTAGTTTCATATGAAACAAAATATCTTATATATAAAACCGAAACGGCGTATGTATGTCTGTGGGTCTGTAATTCCCTTTTGCATTGTTGGTCATTAAGTTGCCAGTTGTTTCAACTTGGCCCGTCTGAATTTACGCGCCGAGGTGAACATAACCCCAAACTGGTCCGACGAAGCCGTGTTCGAATACTAGTACAATTTAAAATAACATATTTTGTACTCATTCTACAATTAATTTATTAAGACTAGGACTGGTGTCTGCTCATCGCGAACATTATCAACCGATAAGAATATACATCAAGACAAAGCTATTTATATAATACTAAATTAAGGAAAACTTAACATTACATTTTTAATGTGCTTACTGTCAATACTTGGTGAAATGGCATAATGTTAAAAATAGTGAGACATTTTTTTGTACTTATTCCACATTAAATGTATTGGTATGAGGATCGGTTCACTTATAGTATAAGCCGAAATAGCTATCGAACATATCTCTTATAAGCTTTGAAGAACTAACGGTAAATTATGGATATACGGTCACGGGACAGAATCCCAATCCTCTCGAGCTTAGCTCAAAAAATTTATACATACTGGCTTATAATTTTATGTTTTAACTTTACTCTTTGAGTTCTTGTGGACTATTATAAAATGTGGAATCAAATTAATTAAAGCTGAAGAATATTACTGATTATTGTATGAGTTCTGAAAGAAGAATTTGTTTTTTAATATTAGCCTATAATAAAATTATTTTTTTTATTTTCTACAAATAATAAACTTATTTGACTGCCTCTATCTGTATAATATTATTATTTGTAGAGTTTGTGGTTGCATTTTTGCTCCTGTAAAGTAAAACAACTCGATTTCACACTTATTGAAGTATTCTTTAGGATCTTTTGTTATAATAAATTTAAAAATTAAAGACGAAACATTTCAAAAAAAATCGTAAGCCTTACATTCATTTCATTTAATGTGCCTATTTTTCTTAAATCTTTACAATTTAAAATAAACTTGATTATTCCACATATTGTGCTACTAATTGTGACACATGTTTCGCCTCTTTCAGAGACATCTTCAGACTTACTATCGCAAAGTTTGCTTAAGTAATGAAGCAAGATTGATTCTAACATTTTAAATTATGAAATTACAAAATGTATTTCGGGTTATTTTCCTTCTAAAGGAACCAAGGAAGGGGTGATAGAATCGAAACAATGCAATCAGATAATGATACTGATATTAATGAGCTGCAATCAATTTTTCATAAATCTTTACAAAAATTCTGTCCCGTGACCATATATCCATAATTTACCGAACTAACATACATTGCTATTTTTTCACCGTGGGCTAAACACTAATTGATCTCTGATAGTGTGCGGTTATACTAGCCAAAAGGTGTCAAACTTTTAGATTTTTGATAAGAAAAGATTCTTTGGATAATAAGTTGTATATATTTAACATAAAATCGTGCTAATATAGTCTGCAAAATTGTGAAATTTTTGACGTAAAACTAGAAAATGACAGAAGTGGGAAAAATATTGGACAAGGCAACAGAACCACAAACTGAATTTTCACATTTGATTATAAATTGAGCAGTAATTTCTTTTAATGAATCTGTTGTTTATTTAAATTGTAATTTTATACGCAATACGATGCCTTTTGATATACGTTAAGAAAAGAAACACTCGATTAAAAAAATATTTCATTAGATATTTGTAATTAAAAACTGGTATAAAGAAGCCTGTGTCAGTTGGACCATAAACAATCTTATAATACGCATATTTGTTGTAAAAATATTGAATACAAATCGTATTTTAAACACAAAATTATTAAAATCTAAACTGGTATTTGGTATTGTTTATGGCAGAAATATTAATATTGCATTGCGACAAACCTTAATGTATGTTAATGTTCCATCTATTTCGATTTCTTGATCTAATGGTCTCGGTTTGAATTTGTTGATAAGTCAGTAAAACATGCTGCGGTACCGATTTAGTTAATGAAAGAAATCCTTACTAATCCGGATTTACAAATATATTACATCTTAATTGAAACTACCACTTAATATATATCTTCATAAAGTGAATGTTATATCCTCCATCAGTGTAAAGGCCCGCTACAGATTTACAAACTTTCCTGAATGGTTCTACTATAAAACGTCCCCGGTCAAAACGTTCGCGAACTGAACGTACCCGGACAGAATGTCCCCGGACAAATCATCCCCGTGCAAAATGTCGACGCGACAAATCGTTCTCGGTCAAAATGTCAAGGACTAAACGCTAACTGGCCAAATTCTTTGATACGAATTTATACGGCATTTTAGTTTTGATTTATTACGACAACTGCTTGCTAACCTGTCGCTCAACGTCGAATAGGAATATAAGTTTTGGTCTAGAAGAGGAATAGTGGTTTTCTACTCGTTCTCGCTATGTTATGTTTATACCAGGGCTGTGGAGTCGGGGCTTTTTGCCCGGAGTCGGAGTCAGTGCGGCGATTTGGCCGGAGTCGTACTCGGAGTAGGAAATTTTGAAAAGTTTTAACTTTTTATTTTTGCATTTAATATGTCAAATTTGGCCATTGGTCAGATTGGTAGGGTTTATATTTGAATACACATAAATAGAAAAATTAGGCAAAAAAAGTGACGATATTCAACTTTTTTAGTCGGAGTCGGAGTCGTGTTTTTGGTCAATGTTGGAGTTGGAGTCGTGGTTTTGGTAAATGCTGGAGTCGGAGTAGGACTTTTTTTTACCGACTCCACAGCCCTGGTTTATACATCTAATCAAGGCTGTGGAGTCGGAGTTGAAGTCTTGGAGTCGGGGTTTTTTTGGTCGGAGTTGGAGTCGGAGTCCTCGCGGGGTTTTGGCCGGAGTCAGCAATTTTAAACTTTTTTTTTGCATATAATGTTTAAAATTTGGCCATTGGCCGGATTGGTTGGTTGATATTTGATTGAATACACAAACATAAGAAAGGTAGGAAAAAAACGACGATTTTTTTTTAATCGAGGTCGGAGTCGGAGTAGTGTTTTTGGTCAATGTGGAAATCGGAGTTGGAGTCTTGTATTTTCAACGACTCTACAGCCCTCCATCCAATCCATCGAAAAGAAATGAATTCCGGAAATAGTTCTGACGAAGGCGTAAGCCGAAATAGCTATCAACAAATTTATGTAGAACTAAAATACATTGTAATTTTTCTTACCGTATTATAATGGAGTTCTACCAAGTAAATGCCTACTCAATCAATATATCAAGAAATAAATTCAATAAACTTTCCATAGTGGGATTCGAACCCGTGTGAGCCAACCATAGCCAACGATGTAGACTACGGACTTTTTTAAATTATCTGATTGAAAACTAGGTAAAAATTACGTTATATGAATATTATTTATAAGAAAGTATATGTTTTATTCGATTAGTCTGGTGCAGGACGATGAGACAGACGTATTTTCCCATCGATACTGTTGTTATATGCGGCATTGAAACACCGGCTGCATTTACACAGCGGGTGGTGGTGCGAAACTATCCACCGTATAATCCATCCCTAATACAGATGTCGAGGAACCTTAAATCAAGTCGAATTAGGGACATTAAATTCACAAAAGCACCGAGCGTACTCAATAATGGAATAGATACCTAGATAAAATAAATAAATTATTCTTAATTTTAATATTGTGTCTTCAGACTTCCGCCCTCTTCCCGCCAATAATTCCCCACAATGGCGACACTTCCGGTCGCGTACGCTGTGTTGCCACTGGTACAATGACAGCACTTATAATAACTTTATAATTTATTTTTCTTCCCCTAAATGCCTTTTTTCGATAATCGTGGGTGCCGATTTTTTTTTTATACGGCTCGGAACCTTTTGAAGTTTTTACAAATAAAAAGATAAGTTATTCGATAGATAAAAAAATATCAAATGCTGTATTTTTTTACGCAGTGACTTGTGTACATTGTACAGTGTGACATAAATCTTTCGACTTGGTAAAAGAATTTTAAACCTTTTGTTGTTTCAGTATGACAATCTATATTACGCTATTTCAAGTTGTTAATGTAAAAACCTGAGGAAAATTTATTCCAGTCAAAATATTAAATTACGGTAAAAAATAACAATGTATTTTAGTTCTAGATAAATTTTATATATAGTTCTGACGAAGGCGTAAGCCGAAATAGCTATCAACAAATATATAAAATTTATGTAGAACTAAAATACATTGTTATTTTTTACCGTATTATAATGGAGTTGGTAAAATATGGTTATAGGTACACGGGTATAGGTGCATTTTTGCTCCCAAAAATTAAAACAACTCGATTTCATACTTATTGTGAAGTATTCTTTAGGATCTTCTATTATAATAAATTTAAAAATTAAAGACGAAACATTTCAAAAAAAAATCGTAAGCTTTACATGTATTAAAATAATGTTATCTGCTTTCAAATACCTTCCTACGTTCTTACGTGGAATTATTTATTTTTCTATCTATAAACTCACAGGGACATTTGACGCCATAGACAAACAATACAATTTATCTTTCTGAAATGCAAAAGTGGTTGCCTGCCGGAAGGGCAGGCGACTACGTAAAAAGAGGCGGAGCTAAGCAGGAGAGGATTGGGATTCTGTCCCGTGTACCTATAACCATATTTTACCATGGAGTTCTACCAAGTAAATGCCTGCTCAATCAATAAAATATTATATCATTTTCTATGATTTTTATTATAATAAATATGATGTAGTTTCTCTTTTTTCACTTTTTTTAACAGCTATATAAACGACATGTGATAAATTCATAAGTATGTTCTAATTGTCAGCCTCTGTGGTCTAGTGGCAAGAGCTTTGTCCTAGCAATCGGGGTGCCCGGGTTCGATCCCCGGCAAGGTCAGATTTTTTCAATTGAAAAAAAACACCTTGAGCTGGGTGTATGTTATTTATCGTTGATTTTGTGCACAACTGATACATTATTTACCATCGAGTTAATCTCGTATGACTTTCACAACTTAAAATATTTGGCGCATTGGCGTAAGCTGTAATGCCAAATATTTTTTTCAAAAATTAAAAAAAAAAAAAAAATGAATTTTATTAAGTTTGACACTCTCCGCTGAAAAGAGTTTTCCATATGAAAACTTTGCTAAGGAGTTGTATGAGTTTGGAAAGACTATAGGATCTGGCTTTGTAACATATCCACTGGAAAATGAATATTTAACATGAATATTTTTTGGGCCAATTTAATGAAGTCAAAAAAACGAAAATTTGACTTCATTTTATAATATTTGCGATTTTTCTCTGGTATTCAGCCTGTATTTTTTATATTATGTTTTTAAATGTTTGCATTTTTGAATTGAAATAAAAGAATCGATGATATTGGTCAGAGTCATAAATTATTTCACATGATTTTGTTCGGGGTCATCACTTCTTTAAGCGCAGGGTCATCATATCTTCTTAAAAAAAATTGCGTAAAAAAAGTAGCGATGTCGTTCAAAAAATCGCGTAAAAAGGGGACTAAGCGTATGTATATTTTTTAATCATATGTTTATTTTTTAATGTGTTATTTATGTATCATGTTTACTTTCAAATTGAATGGCCACCTGGGGACAATTTCTGGATCCATCAGTGCAACTGATAAGTATACAGTATCAGTAATTAAAGGAAAAATTATTATATTCAAGTGGTTTTAGGTGTGGATGTCTTCAGACGTATTATTTTTATAATTATCATGAGTTGGCAGTGAATATTTTAACCAGACTTTTTTAAACGGAAATATCAGCTTATTACTTTTGACGCACACTGTCCGATCAACACAAAAAGGAATGTAAACGAATTCTTAGGCACGGGTGGAGACTTTCATCTCAAAGATCTTTTTTTATTATTCATATTTATCATACGTGAATTAGAAAACAGAAATTTATTTTATTTAAACGCTTATAAAAAAATATTGTTCACTGATTTTAAATCTTGTTTATTTGTATCCGGTAGCTACCGGCTTTTTTTTGACCACCACTTAATTTATTATAAGTAACATTATGATAGTTTAATCAATGCATCGTCATCAGTCATTTTAAGCCCACGAATGGAGGAATTCCAACATTCTCCATCTCTCAATCCTTAGTTATTTTACATCATCAGTGGTGAAACTCTAATATATTTTTGGAAGTCCTATTTCCATTCTCCAGGACAGAGGTTATCTCTTTGAACTCCTAAATCAGCCATTATCTTACTACCAATCCTGTCCTTGTAATATCCTTCGATTCCTTCTGTCATTGAAACGGAAAGGTTTGTGAATCTCAGTAGCAAGCAGTTTTATTAGAAGACTTCCCTTGAGATAGACTCCATTAGAAGTTCACATGCTTTACATTGGTAGTGGGGATGGTTAAAAAGTATTTAGAACTTCATTGACAAAGATGACACAGTTGATAGTCCTCAATTTAGCTTTAATAGCTTAAACCCAGTTGCGGCTGGCGACAGAGTATTAGAGAGTACAAAAAAAGATTCAACTATTTTTCCGTACTACGGACAGCCAAAAATTCATAAGACTGTCACTCCGTTGGTATTGCGAACATCTGAATTGAAAGTCCATGTTATAGAAGTGTTTTTAAATCCAATGAATAGGAAAGAACTCTTGCAAAAATAGTTGAATCTGCCACTGTCCAAAGTATATTACTTTTTTTCCTTCCAGCAACTCCTAAATTTATAGGACTAGGACAAAACTACTGCTTAGCTTATCGCTCTTGCTACGTCCCGCCTTTAGCATAGGACGGGTGTGAGATGTAATTTCGGACTAAACAGACATTCATATCTTGAAACAGAAATCAATAATTCAATCCTTCCAGCAACTTCTAAATAGATTTGAGAAATTGATTCATAACTCAAGTCCCGACAATGGCGTGATACTGAAATAACAATCGTTGTGGAAATAAACGAATCGCTATTTTAAGAGTTATATCATCTTATACTATCGAAATGTTTGAACATTTGCATTCCTCAATATATTGTTCTTTCACAAAAACTTCTTGTGATTGAATCGTTCAACCTCTCTTTAGCTTGAGATATAAATGATAAGGCTCCCGATACGCACTGCATATAAGAAAATACGGATGGGAAGGAGTTTTTTGACAACACAGTCACCCATGCCTTCGAACAGAATCAATAAATCGACTGAAAAAAAAGGTTGCTTAGAGTGGGACTCGAGCTCGTAAGGTCCACCGCGGAAGCCAACGACGTTGTCAACTGCGCCACGGGCCCGAAGAAACTTTACAAAACAAATTTACGTTTAAAATTGGTTTATCAGTGCTTTATGAACTGAACTTTCTGTAGTATATAAATCCATTGATTGAATTGGCCTTTACTTGGTAGAACTCCATTATAACACGGTGAAAAAATAGCAATGTATTTTATTCCAACAGAATAGCTATCAACCAAATATAATATAATTTCCGTAGGACTAAAATATATTGCAATTTTTTCACCTTGTCATATAAATCCACACCAAAATGTAGTTCTCATTATACTGATGTCGTCATTAGAGACTCCTATTCAAGTATCGATACTCGAGTATTTTGAAAAATACTCGAGTAATACTCGTAATTTATAAATGAAGACATATTTCCATATTTTATATACCTGTTTAAAAAGTATATACATATAATTTTCAACCGTTGCGTTTAACTGAGCCTTACACGTGGTTTTACTGTCACGTAATATTAATTTTTAATGGTTTTGCCTTGACAGTGCTGTGTGAGAATTTATTTTGTTATTTTTCCTTTGGGTCTTTGGTTTCCTGACTTATCTAATCAACGATTATAATTATCTCTGGGAAGAGCTTTAACAATTTTAAACGACATTGCTTCGGATGTCGACATATTTCATATTGACGTGAGTGAGTTCAGACGAATACTATATTTTATGAATAAAATCACTTTTAAGGTGTTCACTGTCAATACTTGGTGGAAAGGCATTATAATAAAAATAATAACACATTTTTAGTACTTTTTCCACATGAGATTTATTTCATCAGGACCGGTTTCGCTCATGGCGAGCATTATCAACTGATAAGGAATACAATAAAACAGCGGTATTTATGCAAAAGTTAAGTATGAAAACATGGTATGACAAACAATTGGTAAATCAACTAAGCAAATAAATTAAAGCAAATTACAAGAAAAATAGACTAAAAATAAAATGTTCAAGACCTCTTAGCAATGCAAAACTAACACATCAAAAATCAATTAAGTATGAATAAACATTAACAAAGTAAATTATTAGTAAAATAACAAAGAAAAATAACAAAGTAAATAAAGTTATTTTTAGTCTATTTTTCTTGTAATTTGCTATAATTTATTTGCTTAGTTAATTTACCAATTGTTTGTCATTCCTTGTTTTCATACTTAACTTTTGCATAAATACCACTGTTTTAATGTATTCCTTATCAGTTGATAATGCTCGCCATGAGCGAAACCGGTCCTGATGAAATAAATCTCATGTGGAAAAAGTACTAAAAATGTGTTATTATTTTTATTATGAATAAAAGTTGATTTTGTCAGAACTCACTCTTTCATATTGTTTTTCATTAATTAGTGATTTTTATTATGTATTTACATGTAATTATATTTGTCAAATACATGGCGCATTGGCATCAGCTGTAATGCCATGATTTACTTTTTCT
The DNA here is from genome assembly GCA_028554975.1 of Himalopsyche kuldschensis. Taxonomy (NCBI): domain Eukaryota; kingdom Metazoa; phylum Arthropoda; class Insecta; order Trichoptera; family Rhyacophilidae; genus Himalopsyche; species Himalopsyche kuldschensis. Next base: position 1,062,016 of record JAHFWI010000028.1, read on the forward strand.
TAAATAAATAAATAAATAATTACAAGAGACAAAATTAAAAATTGAAAAATATTCTTTTGATTTGCCGACTATGGATGCAGCTGTGGCATAATCAATTAAATACGCTTATTCATTTATTAATAATTCATTTAAATACACAAATTTGAATTAATAAAAAAAAAATGGTACATCTGAAACTACTCCAGTACACTCGAGTACTCGAGTATTTTATGATTTTACTACTCGATACTCGTGTAGTTGAAATGTCGAGTAATTGGAGTCTCAAGTCGTTATAACTGCACGCAATCTTTACGATGGTAATAAGATACGAAATATGGGAAGAGGAATGTAAAAATCACAGCCATTAAAAAACTCCAAAATCGATTGAACATTTGGTTAATGTAATAATTCGTGCGGGAATTCACACCAGTGACCAGTTGTACAGCAGATGACGAAGTTCGACTGCAGGCACAGAAGAATTTTATGATTTACCAGACAACTATAAAATGATCTTTATCTGGAATTTTTTCACGCCATAAAAACACTTTTATTATTCATATGTTATCCAACTAATAAATTTGATATTTGCGTAGATAGGACGAATTGGTATGTTTAACTATGTATATATAAAAAACGTTTTTCGTGGCAATAAATTAAACAATTTCAATGGAAACTGGTTTTCGAGTTGCCTCCGAAGTTACGCAGAGGCAACAATAAAGAGTAAATTATAGTTAATTATTAGCAGAACTATTTCCAACGATTGCGGAAAGTTGGCTTTATGGCGTCCGTAAAAAATCTCATTTGCAACTAATAACAGCCATAATATTAAATAACTTGTTTTGGTTATTGCATACATATTCGCGTACCAACTTTACATATTATAATATGCAGGGCTGTGGAGTCGTCAAGAAAAGTACGACTCCGACTCCGACTAAAAAGCATAAATATTAGAAGAGCTATTTTCTCAATCTATCCGAAAATACAGGATAATCGAATGACATAAAAAACGTTGTAGTCAACAATTGATGTGATACTCGATGGGCATCTAGCCCGTACGGTCCACATTGTGAGCGAACATGGTTAGTACATACAAACTTTCCTGTGGACGCATATCTTCTTCATTCCATTGGTTAAAATCAGGGCTGTGGAGTCCAACTCCAACATTTACCAAAAACACGACTCCGAATCCAACCTTGACCAAAAACATGACTCCAACGCTGATCAAAAACACGACCCCAATTCGACTCAGGCGTTTACCAAAAACACGACTCCGACTCCAACATTGACCGAAAACACGACTCCAACATTGATCAAAAACACGACCCCAATTTGACTGCGGCATTTAGCAAAAACACGACTCTGACTCCAACATTGACCGAAATCACGACTCCGACTCCAACATTGATCAAAAACACGACCCCAATTCGACTCCGGCATTTACCAAAAACACGACTCCGACTCCAAAATTGACCGAAATCACGACTCCGACTCCAACATTGATCAAAAACACGACCCCAATTCGAGCCAGAGTCGAACTTTTTTTAACGACTCCACAGCCCTGCAGTTAAAAGTCCAATAGAAAAGTATCACCTTTTTTAGACTTGGCTCACTTCACCTCTCAAGGGCTCATATGCAAAAATAAAAAGTTCAAAATTTCTGACTCCGAGTACGACTCCGGCCAAAACGCCGCGAGGACTCCGACTCCGACTCCACAGCCCTGATAATATGACTTGTGTGTGCTTGCGATTCATATTTCTACATGAATAAATTAAATATTTTTTTATGTATTTACATATTTAAACAATAATCGAGATCGTGACCCAGTGGGCAGCGCGATTATCAGTGATGTTTTAACAGTTCACGGATAAGAAATCATCGAAGCTGTGAAACTATTTTTGTATATGAATTATGCCACCTTTCAGCATCCGCTTCGTACGCTTCAGAGTGACATAATGTGAGAGGGTGCGCTGAAAATTTGCTCTCACACACACACACTCTCTTTCTGCGCATGGGCTGAAAGAGATATAGAGTGTGTATGTGTGTGCTGTATGCTTAAAAGTCACTCAAAATAATACTCTCACGCACACTCTCTCTCTCTGCAAATGTGCTGACCGATACATATAATGTGTGTGTGTGTGTGTGTGAGTATGTTTAAAATTCACTCAATACTTACGATAAGGCACTCTCTCTGCGCATTTGCTGCTCTCATAGAATGCGTGTGCTGTAGGTTAAAATTCACTCGAAACTTACGCTTACCCACACAATCTCTCTCTGCGCAAGCGCTGAAATCATAAAAGGTGTGTGTTCTGTACGTTAAAATTCAAACACAGCTTACGCTCACGCACACTGCATATGTGCTGACAGAGACATAGAGTGTGTATGTGTGTATGTATGTATGTGAGAAAAATTGTCCAATATGACAGTCACTTAAAAATTACACTCACCCACACACTCTCTCTCTCTGCGCGCAGACCTCATAGAATGCGTGTGCTGTAAAATTCACTCAAAATTTGCGCTCATAGACAGTCTCTATCGTTCTCTGCACATGTTCTGACACGAGATATAGAATGTCTGTATGCTGTATGTTAAAAAATCACTCATCACTTATTCTCACACGTACACACACACACTCTCTCTGAGCATGCGCTGAAATCTTCGATAATTTATATAAATCCACAATTAACATGCGTGAACAAGACATGAACGGTATGGCAACGCATAAAATACGAACAACAAACATTGATTTTAATATATTAGATCAGTGGTTCTTATGTGCGGCCACCAACAGTTACAGAGATAATATAAATTTAAAAAAATGTGTTTTTAAAAGTAAATTTGCTAAAAAGTCTTTGAAAATGAAATATTTCGAAAGTATTATATTATGCATCAAGAAGTGTTCATTAAACTGTTATTGAATGCATATAAGCAGAGAAGGTGCTGCTCACTTCATGCCAAGCTTTTTACTAAATATAATTATGGTACCAGTAGCTGACCGTTTAAGAGAAAATTTCAACAAAAATCACGATTAAGGTTTAGCATTGTACCGAATGAAGGCAAAGCAAGTATACTCATATTGGAGCATATGTCTTAATTAATATTATGTAACAAAAATTACAAAAGGGCCTGTTGTTGTTTCAGTAGTTGACCATCTCACAAATTAAAAAATCCAGTAGTTGACCATGTCTAATCAGGGGGCTTTATAGTGAATTTTCTGTCAGAGTTGCCTCAGGGCTTTCTGTCACACCACTTTTGGTTGAATCAAGTAGCAATGGGTGGTTCAGGAACAAGGTACACACCGTTTCTAGATTGATCACCTAAGAAATTTTGAAATAATACACTTTCCTCACTAGGTGTTGTTTTCAAATGGCCACCCTGGCACTCCATTGGCTATATGGTGATGTGTTAGTGGCTCATTCTGACCACAGATGCCTTAACTTGACCGAAATTTACAATTTAGAGCAATTCCGCATCTGCATTTCTTATTTTGGGCCATTTTATTCTCAAAAGGTCAACTACGAGTACATTTACCTTATATTCAAATATCATTTTAGTAAAAATGTGTCTAATTGATTTTTAAATCTGTGAAAAAAGGTGCCGGAACGCCGTTCCACCGCGTTAAATGGGAAAATTATGCCTGCATATAAGTAATATGTGAAATTAATAGTGAGAAGAGTATTCAATGCAATTAATACCAGTAGTAAATTGTCAAATCAAAATTAAGTGCGGCCACCATACATTTCCGTAGGACCACTTATAAACGGTCTTTTTATAAGGACGCTTAGTTTTGAAATGTAAATAAAACAAGTTGTTTGTGAGATTTCAACTAAATTTTAATTTCATTTTAAGTATATTTTACGGCATTAAATATGGAATATAGCATCAAATGTCTGCCAATATCCATTCATTATAAAATGGGCCATGTCGCTAAAGTTGACTTTTTTGACATATTTGGGTAAACTTCCAACTGCTCCAGAACCCAATCAGGCGTTGTCTGTGGTCGTTTACCTGAAGTTCCTTAGTTAGTTGAATTTTATACGGGTGCAGACATAAGGCCCGATTCAAAATTCGCCAAGTTGAAGTCGCAGAAAAGCCAAGTTCTTGTGAACAACGAGAAATAAGCTGCCTTGGGTTTTCCTGTACACTTTCACACACAGCAGCAATGTTTTCACCAGATATTGTATTTTGATGACGTACAGGTAGGTGTTGGCCGATTATTTACCAAACTGGTTGACTCAAATTTGGCCACTAAACAATGAATAATCTACTCAGCAGGACAAAGTAACATATTTTGAACGTCCCTATTGAAATACCCTTTATTTACTATGATGCCACAGCATAATTTGACGTGAGATCTACTGTATTAGATATTGGAAATGTGAAGTTATGTCTGAATTTTAAGATAGACAGTAGATGTCACGTTGATTATGCGATAATAATATAATATTATATTAGAAGAAGAAGAACAAAATACAGGGCTCTGGTGTCATTTTAGCTGGTCTCTTTGCTGTTCGTTTTTAGTGTTGCCAGTTAAATGCTTCGAGAGCGCGGAATGACAGCGGGCTGTAAATATAAATTATTTGCTTGTCGTTTGGCGAGAGCATTTTTCATTTCTGCCAACACCAGTATGCCCGAGTGGGTTGACCAATAAATCTTAGTAAAAATAAAAAATAAAGACTTCTTAAATACACGTAAGCCAATAGATAAAATATCTCGATACTAGAAAATATATTATATATATAAAGGGTATTTCAATAGGGATGCTCAAAATATGTTACTTTGTCCTGCTGAGTAGATTATTCATTGTTTAGTGGCCAAATTTGAGTCAACCAATTTGGTAAATAATCGGCCAACACCTACCTGTACGTCATCAAAATACAATATCTGGTGAAAACATTGCTGCTGTGTGTGAAGGTGTACAGGAAAACCCAAGGCAGCTTATTTCTCGTTGTTCACAAGAACTTGGCTTTTCTGCGACTTCAACTTGGCGAATTTTGAATCGGGCCTTATGTCTGCACCCGTATAAAATCCAACTAACCAAGGAACTTCAGGTAAACGACCACAGACAACGCCTGATTGGGTTCTGGAGCAGTTGGAAGTTTACCCAAATTTGTCAAAAAAGTCAACTTTAGCGACATGGCCCATTTTATAATGAATGGATATTGGCAGACATTTGATGCTATATTCCATATTTAATGCCGTAAAATATACTTACAAATGAAATTAAAATTTAGTCGAAATCTCACAAACAACTTGTTTTATTTACATTTAAAAACTAAGCGTCCTTATACAAATACCCTATATAACAGACATTCTGACGAAGGCGTAAGCCGAAATAGCCATCAACAAATATATAAAATAATTTATGTAGAACTAAAATACATTGTTATTTTTCTTTTCGTATTATAATGGAGTTCTACCAAGTAAATGCCTACTCAAACAATAAATAGAAAATATATACCTTTACAAATTTGAATAGTTTGAATTTTGTTCTTTTCCATGAGTTGTGTCGCTAGTGACCCCGGTTTTACCTTTCGGCATCATCAGGCATTTCAAGTGCACGGTTGTGCTTCGAAACCCGTGTCGTTAGCGATAAAACTCATGGAATATTACAAAATTCAAACGATTCAAATTTGATATTGAAAGTCCATCAAGAACCCTCATTCGAAATTCTGAATCATAAACCAATACACCGGAAATATATGGGATCGCGATCAGAAAGTTCTAGATCTCAGTAATATCAAAAGTTATTTTTTTCAATAAAAACGGTATTTGCATGTGTGTTTGCGGTGTTTTTATTCTCGAGTTAATCATTGGTTACAAAATTTATTAGCTGGCGTGTCGAATGATTTAAAAATTATCTTTTTTGACGTGACAACGTCTTATAAATCGATGAACGCCCGCTGCACGCACGAAAAAACATGACTCATTTTCCCGTTTGTCGCGTTACGCCGAAGGCAAGCGTGCGAGCGAGAGCGCGGATAAGCGATAGAGAGGCACGATCGGCCTACCGTTCGGATTGTGCCGCATCTATCTCTCTTCCACTCGATCGGTCGATGCGTCTGAGTAGAAAAGAGACAGCGGCAGCACACAACTTATACACCTACAGTACCTACACGTGATCTGTTTACAACTGTTTATAAAGTGAAGTGAAATGTTAATGTGGTTTTCATTGTTTATATTACAACAACAATTGCGGCAATAAATGTAATTAATTCTTGCATATCTTGCATAAAAATTGTAGATTTCATTTCACTCCTTCTTCGTATCCATACAAAATAATGATAATTCAATAAAAATGATTCCATTTTATTCATAAAAGTATGCAATCATTTCATCAATGTTTTCTTATGACGTTGTCACGTTAAACTATCGTCCGTAAACCGAATTTACAGACAACCATTTTTTACACCATGTCCGCTCCCAATGTGGAGTAAATGTAATTCAATGAAAACTTATCGCAATAGGAGAACTCTCGGTTACTCGGTTTTTTAACTCCTCTTATTAGAATAGATAAGGAAATAAAATAAGCCAAATGCTTAAATTCGTAAATAAAAATAGTTAATTCTTTTCTTATAACGCTTTCACTGCTAATGTAAAAATCAGGGCTGTGGAGTCAGTAAAAAAATAGTCCGACTCCGACTAAAAAAAGGTTAATATCGTCACTTTTTCCCCCTAATTTTCCTATTTATGTGTATTCAATTAAATATCAACCCTATCAATGCGACCAAAAGCCAAATTTGAAATATTAAATGCAAAAATAAAAAGTTCAAATTTCCGACTCCGAGTACGAGTCCGGCCACAACGCCGCGCTGACTCCTGGTAAAAAATCCATGAAAACATGTCGGCGCTTAATATATTTGAATTATGAAAATGTTTTGAAAATTATTAATAATATGCATTAATTCAAGGACAATATATGCCTATATCGGTAGGTCTTGCGTCTCATTATAAAGTGACACATCGGTAGCAACGTCATTCTGTAATGTTAAGTGTACACGAGTAAATATTTTCAAATATACACATTTCTGTTTTTTTATTATTTTCAAGTTATTTTTATTTTTCTCGCTAGGAATGCGCAGCGTAGAATGGACTCTTTTTTGTTTTTTTTAATCTAATATATGTTTACTAGTATTCGAACCCGGCTTCGCTCGGACCAGTTTGGGGTTATGTTCAGCTCGGCGCGTAAATTCAGACGGGCCAAGTTGAAACAACTTTTTTCAATATTCAAAAGTCTAGGTCAATTAAAATGGAATTAAAATGAACATTTCAGACTGGCATTGACATTTCACAGCCCCTTTTATATATTGACAGCCCCATTCTCGCCCATTAAAATGTCCAAATTCAAGGAAAAAATCTAATTTGCTGTCAAAGAAATGTCAAATAATACCTTCACGTAAATAAAAACATTATTATATTAATAAAAGCCGGGAAAAGTTCAGTAGAAGACTAATTTATTACATTTTGATTAAATGTCTTCGCCGATAAAAAAATCAAACATATTTTCTTTCATATTCGTTTTTATGGCAACTTAATGACCAACAATGCAAAAGGGAATTACAGACCCACAGACATACATACGCCGTTTCGGTTTTATATACATATGTACTACTCGATACTCCAGTAATTGGAGTCTCTACACACACAATTGATAACGAAACAAATTTACCGTCGAAACTTTCGCGAGCGAAATCAATTCGGTTGTTTGAACTTGCAACAACAATGCAAAAGGGAATTACAGAAATACATCCCCCGTTTCGGTTTTATATATAAGATTCATTTTCGTGTAAAAACGTTAATTTATTGTCACCGTGAGGCGCGCCACTCACTCATTTTGTTATTTTCACCATTGGGAATGGTGAGAGTTATGTTTGTATTTTTACGCGTCGTTTTGATTTTATGATTTACACATTTACGTAAAATAAACATAAAAATATACGATTCAGCTAAATAAATACAATGCAATAATTTTAGTAATGTTGGAAGCTCCAAACAAGCCAGGTTATTTGGGGCAATCTGAACAAAATAATAATAAAATACAGTAGAACCCCGATTATCCGGATTGGTCAAAATAAACAAAAATATTTAAAAAAATTATGATATGCACGTGGCGAATTGCCTCCACTGTTAACGTACGTGGTGGAATGCAGTCTTAATATTTTAGTCGTTGCATTTGTTCTAACAAAGTCCTGTGTAAAATATGGGTCAGTCATCGTCCAAATTCGATACGCATTGAACGATTGTTTCTTGAAATTTGATTACGATTTAAATATTTATTTGTAATATTACTGAATTGTCAACGAAAAGAAAACGTGTCGTAGTATAAGTAAAAGACAAATTTGATTTAATCGATGCTTTGAAAAGGGGTGAATCGGGTGTCAGAACGTCAACGATCTCGGATATAAAAAAACAAATTTAAAAAATCTTTATGTTTACCAATTGTTTAATGTCAAGCTTTAAGCAGAAATCGATAATTGATTTTTTAAATAACAAATAATTTATTATTAAAGCTATGTATTAATCTAAAGAAACAAAAATGATTTATACTGAATATGCTTGTCTTTTCCTGTCAATTATGATTTTTTCGATTATCCGGATTTGTCCTTATCCGGACTATCTTCATCCCCAATTAGTCCGGATAATCGAGGTTCTACTGTATTCCTTTTCTTTGTAGTGTCCTAGCATTGCTTACATTTACGACGTTTTGTCTTATTTGACTCTCACAAAGCGTCGGCATATGTATTTTAGTTATGGATTGCACAATTTGTGGAGGAATCAATAATGGAGGTGGACCTGGTAATTTATCACAGAACGGCGTTAAAAATATTGTCCAGTAATTATTTTCACCAAATCGCAACAAAAAAAAACAGTGCAATAACACAATGAAAACAACTTGAATAAAAATCAAAAAAATATTTTTCACAACTGCTCGTGTAGACTCAACTTTACTGAGAAAAACAAGGCTTCTCACGAAAAGGTCTGAACGGGACTAAATCTTCTGAAAAAATGAACGAATATTGAGTGCTAATGTTAAACATTACCAATATTAATAGTGCAAAGGTTTTTTTTACACACAAGTCTTATTCAGGCATGATCACGCCTCGCGTGTCGTGAGCAAAGAGTGGATGTTCATACGGACATCAACTCATTAACGAGAGGTCGGATAGGACCCTAGATTTAATTTGAAATATTCTTATGTTATCATCTGGTCATTAATATTTTAAAAAATCCCCATAATTATAACAAACCCACTTAAATCATTGAAACTTCTATTCATTCAAATTTCGCTAATTTACATAACCTTTTAACTTAGTGATCTACTTATATTTTTCTATATAAACGATACAAACTGTTTACTACGCGTCAGTTCAAGTACATCCGTGCACTTGGAATGCCTGAAGATGCCGAAAGGCGAAACCCGGGTCGAAAGCGACAAAACTCATGGAAAAGTACAAAATTCAAGCTATTAAAATTTGATATTGAAATAACATCGAGCTACTTTAGCCGAAATCCTTAATATAATGTTACATACACGATACAAACTATTTACGATGCCTCAATTCAAGTTATTCTTGAAATGTTTTCATCTTGTTTTTAATTAATTAGTGATTAATATTATGTATTTACATGTATGTATATATATAAATACACGTATTTATATTTGTCAAATACATGGCGCATTGGCATCAGCTGTAATGCCATGATTTGCTTTTTCTTAAATAAATAAATAAATAAATAAAATCAAGCACCTTCAGTCGAAATACTTAATTATAAAATCGTTATATGTAAATTATCTACCTAACTTATTAAATCTGAGACTTGGATGTCAGAAAATTGCTTGAAAAAAGAATTCACTTCTTCTTTGACAAAAGTACAAATTCTAAAATTATCTAGGATGAATTTCAAAAATATTTAAACCCGACATTTTGTATTGATGGCGTATTTCGTCAAAAGTACCATAAATTACAGCCCTACTTCAAATTTAAGCATTTCATTATTTTCTGTTGTAAAAAATGTAATTGAGATGATTTATTTTATTTAAAAGAAAAACAAAGACAACGGGACACGCGGTGTCGATGATTGGGCGGTGTGCTTTTCAAAATGGCCTGATAAAAGACATTTTGCAGTCTGCTACTGAAAATCACAGCTCTCTTAAAATATAATATTAAATTCGCAATATTTATTTGTATATTATGCGCCGTCCACCAGCGACAAAAAATATGATAAAAATAAATAAAACCGAGCGCTATATTTCTGCAGCTTTATGCCCGAATAAGACACTCATTGTAACTTATTATTCTTATTAATATTGTGTTATTTTTAACATCTTTTAGTTAGTGCATTACCTAACCTTAGCTGCCCAACTATGGCCTTATACCTAAGTATGGTCCTGCCAATTATATCGAGGTTAGAAATTCAAAAGAGCGTATGCAACAATTTTCATTGTAAATTTCTGTTTCTATAAAGTAAACTACACTATGTACATATGTCGAAACTGACTCTTTTTCGTACGGCTGTTTAAGGCCTTTTTATGAAGTAAATGTTAAAATTCAAGTGGTTTTCTTCTTCTATTTGGGACATAGTAACATTTTTTTAACCATGTATATTCTTATCGGTTGATAATGTTCGCGATGAGCCGACACCAGTCCTAGTCTTAATAAATTAATTGTAGAATGAGTACAAAATATGTTTTTTTATATTGTATGTACAACTTATTCATTGTAATGTTTGAAAGATTTCCCCAAATTTTTTTAATCTGTTTTAGTTCATTAATTTATACCTGGATGTATAATTTTTTAAACCATGTCCGCTCCCAACTTGGAGCATATGGACTCCTCACGGAGTTTATCTCAGCATATGTATTTTCTACGAGAACTGCTTGTTACTCAGTTGCTCAATCTCTTTTTTTTACGAAGAGAGTAGGGATGGAAAGGATACAAGGACTAGGACAAGACTAGTGTTTAGCTAATCGCTGGCACTATGCGTCGCTCTTTAGGATCGGAAATGTGGGAAGGGATTTTCCATTAGCAAACAATATAGAAAAATTCTCGCATTGGCCTCCTGAATAGTCTTCATAGTGTTTTTTTAAATTAATTATTCATCCCATAATGATCTGTTTTTTTGATTTTATTATGTATCGCTGTTAATTAATAATTTTACCAGTATTAAAAAAACTCGGTGGACGCCAGTAATTCTTCTCTTTTCGCCACTTAGTCATCAGTAAAATTCACATCAATTATTTTCCAATACGTTATATTATAAAGAAATGTAAATTTAAAAAATGCCAAGTAAATTTTTTTTTATTATTTTGTTTCAAAAATTTCACATACGCCCTTTTGAATTTCAAACCCGATGTACCTAAATATAACAACTAGTAACGAATCCAAACGACCTAACCATTGCAGTGAACGGGAGTCACTCGTTTGCGACTATCGAAATATGAGATTCTCGACATTTGTGGTCTATTGGTAAGAAAGAGCTCTCTCTACCCTCGCAATCAAGTGGGCTTGTTTACTAGTATTGGCAAGGGAAATGTTAAGCTATGATTTTTTTAATTTAAATTTGAGATCTTGAAAAAATGTGTATGTGATGTCGTTAATCTTTATGATTTCGAAATATTTGGCGTAGTGGCAATACTATACTGTCAAAGTGTCAAATATAATAACGAATCGTGGCAAAAAGCTTATTTGTCCACTTGAGGCCGTGAAAATCTTTTAACAAAGTTTGAAATCATGTTTAATTTTTATTTATGCCTGAACATGTTTTACAGAATTTGGCTATTGGCCGTTTGGTTGATTGATTTTCAATTTAATACACGTAAATAGGAAAGTGGGAAAAAAACCTAACAATATTAAACTTATTTTAGCCGAAGTCGGATTCGAGTTGTTTGTCAATGTCGGAATCGGAGTCGTGTTTTTTTAGCGATTTTAAAACCCAGCTTGAAATGCATGAAGTTTCCGTTAGTAACAAACGATGAAAACCTTCTAATATATAAAAATCAACATATGTTTGTTTGTTCGCACCCTATGCGCTGCCGTACCGTACGTCCGATCGCAAAGAAACTTTGGCAAACTTTTTGCTTGCACTTACGCGGAAGTTTTTGGCATAGTAAAATTAGCTGACAGTAGGTCTTTGATATAAAAAATCAATGTTTTTTCATATTTAATGCGCTGCCATACCATTAATTTTGACAACTTATTGTTGCACTTGCGCAAATGTTATATACATAGTACAATTAACTGTCAGTAGGTGGCGCGTGAGTCGTACCATATACAAACAGCAAACGGCAAATGACATCGATACCGATCAATGTTAGTGAAATTAAATAGAAATTATTTATCTAAAATATTGTGCATCTTAAAGCACTTCAATAAACATAAACACTTTCTTTCTTTAAATGGCATTGCGACTCTTGCCAGGGTATCGGCTAGTTTAGTATACAATGTATTCCGAGAAAAAACACTTTATTACAGCTATTACTACACCTGTAATTTGTAGACTATCTTATATATAAAACCGAAACGGCGTATGTATGTATGTGGGTCTGTAATTCCCTTTTGCATTATTGTTGCAAGTTGCCATAAAAACGAATATAAAAGAAAATATGTTTGAATTTTTATCGGCGAAGACATATAGTCAAAATGTAATAAATTAGTCTTCTACAGAACTTTTCCCGGCTTTTATAATTAATACTAATGTTTATTATTTACGTGAAGGTATTATTTGACATTTCTTTGACAGCAAATTAGATTTTTTCCTTGAATTTGGACATTTTAATGGGCGAGAATGGGGCTGTCATCAAATTAAATAAAGTTGTGATTTTATTTTAACTCTATTTTGGATGTTAGATTTTGTGATATAATTATGTCGAATGATATAACATTAAATAATAATTGGTCGCTTAGTCCGAGCGACGCCGGGTAGCAATACTAGTAACATATAAATCTTATCGCATTAAATATCTATGGAACCCCATTTGGAAAACGCTGCTATATTTTTAGATATATGCGTTGTTCACTGGCTGGTTACGCGACTTGTGAAATTCTGATACGTTTAAATGACACGAACCAGGTGTTTAAAAAGATTCATTGACCCTGAGACCTTCGTCAAACTATTCTGTCTACACAGTGTTCCAGATGTGCTTTCTACACGTCAACCGATCTGACCAACAAAAATATCTCAAATAAGTCGAAAGGAAAAGTGATAACCTGTCAAAAATTTATTCATTCATAATTCTTCGAGACCCTTTTTGAGGTATGTTTCTAAGTCTGTCTTTGAATGAGGAATTTATTAAAATAAAATTGCTTAAATTGCTTAAATATAACATTTAAAATAACTAAGATTATTGTTCGGTCCGTGGTGCAGTGGTCAACATCGTTGGCTACCGAGTCAGACCATCCAGGGCTGTGACGGCTGGTGACGGGGTGTTGGGGGGTGCAATGGAAGATTCAACCATTTTTGCAAGAGTTATTTCCTATTCATTGGATTTTAAAACACTTCTATAGCATGGACTTTCAATTCAGATGTCTGCAATACCAACTGTTGCTCTTCCGTAGTACGGAAAAATAATCTTCCTTTGCACCGCCTTGCACCCCGTCACCAGCCGTCACTGGATCGGGAATTTACCCTGGATTCCAGGGTAAATTCCCGATACGAGCAGATTATTTCAGTCGATAAATCGATTCAGCTCAGAAGTATGGTGTTTGTGCTGTTAAAAAACCCTCCCGACCTTTCCAATCCTAGAAAACGAAGCATAGTGACAGCGATTAGCTAAACACTAGTCATCGTATCGTTTCCATCCCTACTCTCTTCGAAAAAAGGGGGCTAAGCAACTGAGTAACAAGCAGCAGGTGTAAAAACCTATGTTGAGAAAAACTTCGTGAGCAGTCTATGTATATGCTCCAAATTGGGAGCGGAAATAAAAAAATGATTTTCGTGCTACTTCGATTCTAATATTCTGACATAGTAAATTACAAAACGGATGTTTTATTTTTACGTCAAACGGGGAGGGAGGAATAGAAACAAACAAACAATAATTGTACTCAGTGGCGGCTGGTGACGGGGTGTTGGGGGGTGCAAAGGAAGATTCAACTATTTTTCCGTACTACGGAAGAGAAACAATTGGTATTGCGAACATCTGAATTGAAAGTCCATGCTTTAGAAGTGTTTTAAAATCCAATGCTTAGGAAAGAACTCATGCAAAAATGGTTGAATCTTCCTTTGCACCCCCCAACACCCCGTCACCAGCCGCCACTGATTATACTACTTATGACATTAACTTTAAAAGTTAAAGGAAATGACACACGTGTCACGAATAGTATCACAATACTTAGTTATTTACAATTTTATATGAAAATGAACATCCACAAAGTTACCGCCGAATCAATGGAAAGAAAAAAGCTTTGCTTATTCCAGGTGCTATCTACCTGATGGAACCGGCGCCCCGGAAGGCAGCTGATGACCATCTATAGGATGTGCTCAACGGAGCTACGGGACGCCGTGATGACTTGGGTAGAAGCGAGGAGATTGCCGTGTGTCGGCCATATACGCTGAATAGGGAGCGGATATGGAGGGAAAAAGTGGGTTACACATAGCGCCATGTGTTTCGTCCTTTTAAATAGCATCATCAGACCGACTATCGGAAGATTCATTTAGTATTTATAATGTTATATGGGCGTCCTCAAAGTTACGGCCGAATCCATAGAAAAGATAATGAGAATTTTTGATTTGGCAATCAGTAATATATAAATTACTAGTGTTCGAACCCGGCTTCGCTCGGACCAGTTTGGGGTTATGTTCACCTCGGCGCGTAAATTCAGACGGGCCAAGTTGAAACAACTTTTTTCAATATCCAAAAGTCTAGGTCAATTAAAATGGAATTAAAATGAACATTTCAGACTGGCATTGACATTTCACAGCCCCTTTCATATATTGACAGCCCCATTCTCGCCCATTAAAATGTCCAAATTCAAGGAAAAAATCTAATTTGCTGTCAAAGAAATGTCAAATAATACCTTCACGTAAATAAAAACATTATTATATTAATAAAAGCCGGGAAAAGTTCAGTAGAAGACTAATTTATTACATTTTGACTAAATGTCTTCGCCGATAAAAAAATCAAAAACATTTTCTTTCATATTCGTTTTTATGGCAACTTAATGACCAACAATGCAAAAGGGAATTACAGACCCACACACATACATACGCCGTTTCGGTTTTATATATGTACTACTCGATACTCGAGTAATTGGAGTCTCAACACACACATTGATAACGAAACAAATTTACCGTCGAAACTTTCGCGAGCGAAATCAATTCGTTTGTTTGAACTTGCAACAACAATGCAAAAGGGAATTACAGACATTCATCCCCCGTTTCGGTTTTATATATAAGATTTGCTTAAAAATATCGTTGGCGGGTTCCAGGTGATAAAATATCCTTCTTTCGCTGAATGCTAAAATAAAGTGAAAAAAAAGTAATTTTCTTTTGTTTTTTTATCATATTCTTGTCTTGCATGTAGGTACTTGATAATAAAAAAAAATATCTTACGAAATGACGAGTAGGGATGTAAACAATGACGTATTCAACAGTATATAAATATGTACAACCTCCTTTCCTGTCTTTTAAGTCTGAAAATTTAATTACTAAATAATACCAAAAAAACAAATTCAATTTATAAAATATAGGCAATCTGAAATTATTTAATCATCAGATGATCAGGGCCTGTTTCGCGCATTGCACTCATTATCATCGGATGCCCGCAATGAACGGAGACTGTCCAGATTTTTCATAATTTGTGTGGAATACATATTATATTATTTATTTTGAAATATCTTGTATTTCTCCCAAGATTGTAAGTTAGCACTGTAAAAGTGGTAAAGTCACATCCATTGTTATTATTCTATGGCAATGAACTGTTATATCTACGCAGGTCTTTGAGTAAAGTAGTAAAAAACCTTTTTATTATTTTAGTATCATCGACTTTCACTATACCAAACGTTTCGCAAAGCCGATGGACAATAATTTGAAAATCGAAGTGTCTCGACCCGTCGGTACGCCCCCCGTCGTAAAAAATGGACTCGCCTTGCCAGCCAATCGGAGGGCGACTTTTCAAATGTGTTCCATTCTTGAGAGGAAAATATTTCCAACAGCACCGCCCACCGGCGTGATTTAGAACCACGAAGACAATGTTTGCTCGCACAATCATTATGATTTTCCCACTAGTGTCAAATTTGAAATTTGGAACCATTTTTTTCGCCGTATTATATTTCAATTTATGTAATTTATTTTTGTCACATATCAACGAATATTAACGTCGTTGGATTCGGTTGCGGAACTCACGGGCTCTATTCCCAGTACGGGCATTCTCATAAATTGATTTTCAATTTATTTATATCTGTTCGAACGCATGAATGACCCATCTAAAATACGATATTGGGGATTAACTAAAAGTCATGCTCATCTATCCCTAGGTACTTGAGCGAATGGGTTACATGCTTATATTGAGATAAGCTACGTAATGATTCCATATGCTCCAAATTAAGAGCGGACATCATCAAACATATTTATTATAGGACAAAAACAACTGTGAAATCGTTTAGCTTATCAAGAATCCTTTCCTAGCCTTATCCTTATATCTCTCACCAATTCTTAAAAAAAGGGGTTAAGCAACTGAGTATCAAGCAGTTCTAGTATACAAATCATTTTGTGACTTTCGTCCAATTTATTTAGTTGCACGGTAAAGGAATCGAATATACAAATGAAAGTTTTAACGATACTGGCTAACTGACTGATACTGACTAATACATTACACTGATAGTTCTGACGATAGCGTAAGCCGAAATAGCTATCAAAAAATATATACAAAAATTTCTGTAGAGCAAAAATACATTGCTATTTTTTTCACCGTTTTATAATGGAGTTCTACCTAGTAAATACAAATTCAATCAATAAACCATTTACACAAGCTTCTAAAAACAATTTTTTAACCATGTCCGCTCCCAACCTGGAGCAGATGGACTCCTCACGGAGTTTATCTCAACATGTATTTTTCTACGATAACTGTCTGTTACTCAGTTGCTCAACCTGTCTTTTTCGAATAGAGTAGGGGATGGAAACGAAACTAGGACTCGGACAGGACTAGTGGTGAGCTAATCGCTCTCGCTATGCGTCGCTTTTTGGGATAGGAAAGGTGGGAAGGGATTTTCAACAACACATGCCTTTGAACAGATTTATCGACTGAAAAATCTGCTCGTTCCGGGGATCGAACTGGGGCGGTCCGGTACGCAAGCCAACAACGTCGTTGGCCACTGCGCCACGGACCGGACGAATTTATTTGACACGTTAAATTAAATTCTGGAAATCTTCAGTGTCCGAGAAACAATTTCAAAACGGAAACAATTTTAACACACCCTTTCAAAAACGGATTGATTACTTTGTGGTTTTTATGTGTACCTAACGGATAATCTTTTGTTATCATTAAGTACTGATTAACAATGATTACTTCTTCGAAGGTGTCGACTAAAAGATTAAAAGTGATTAAAACAATTGACTGGTTTTTTCATAACCATTTAAGGGTTAGTTACCTGATGGGAGTTAGATAGATAGACATTATTCACGACACGCATTCGAAGTTTTACCCTTTATAAGGCAAAGACTGAAATTGGTTAATATATCAACCACTCGCATTAAGGTCTAAATATCCAATACCACACATAATAAAGTCATGTTTAGTATCTCAATGCATCATCGATAATATTATTTCGTCATTAAATTTGTCAAATGGCGCAAATTTTGGGTCTTTATCCGCGAGTGTTTAACTATTTTCAGTTTGTTCGCACAACTAACAGCTTTTGAGCACCGTATTACATTTGAACCTGAATTATGAAGACCGATTTTTAGAGAAAACTATTTTTATAATCATTTCATATACTCATACATTTATAAAAAAAATCCCATAAATTATCAGTCTGTTGTAGTCTTAGCAACATTTTATGGTCACGTTTTAGTCGAAAAACCACCAACTTCAATGTCGCAGAGTTGATTAAAAAAAATTATAAATTGGTCAATGTATATACGTAATATTAACGTTTTTACGTAAAATTAACAGGCATAATTCACACGTTATATCTGACAGCTGTCAACGCGAACAAACCGCTCTGAAGGTGTGTGCGAAACTTCATCTTTGTCTTTGACCAATCATATAGCATTATAATATATTATACTCTCCGTGATCGTGACTAGTGAAATCACACTGTCATACAAATTTATTTCTTTATATATTTTCACCGGCCAGATCAGTAAACATATATTTTAACTAGTGATAATATAATATCACTGATAATACACTTTCGCTGTAACATATATACCAATGGAAATATTGATGCTTCTGACACAAAAATACATTCTTTTTTTTTATATGGTAATGAATATTTTAAAATATCGTCTAATATTTAATTTTCCCTATAAAGGGTTAATGACATCCATCGAGATTTTCTCCTAACCATATGTATTGACAATGAGCCTTTATTTAATGCGAATATTCGTGCCGTGTAGGTACTGTACGATTGTTTTATAGAAGGTGCACTAAGATCGTTTTGTGTTATTTGACAAAAGACTTGATTGAGAATGAATGAAAGAAATGAAACTAAAAATATAACAGGAAACTCGATGAAAGCTAATTTAGTTAAGTCGACGATCCCGTTTTAAATCTAATATATAAAAATCAATATTTGTTTGTTTGTTCGTACAATATGTGCTGCCATACCGTTCATCCCATCGCAATTAAACTTCAACAAACTTTTTGCTTGCACTTTTGCGGATGTTTTTAGCATAGTAAAATTAGCTTACAGTAGGTCTTTTATATAAAAATCAATGCTACGCACGTACGCTGACATACTGTTCATTTTGACAACTTATTGTTGCACAAATATAATAGGCATAGTACAATTAACTTTTAGTAGGTAGCGTAAGTATATTCATCTATGGTAGCGGGTGTGTAGTATCATAGACAATCGGCAAAGGATAAACAGCAAACGTCAAACGGCAAATGTCATCGATACCGTGAATCAATGTTAGTGAGATTAAATCGAAACTATTTATCTGAAATATTGTGCATCCGAAAGCACTTCTGTATTAGACATTCAGGTCATATTCTATGTTTTAATGTTTTTGACTATAAAACAATCCTCAATTGTGAAGAAACTAGTTTTAAATAAAGGACTTAACTTTAGGCAAAAGATAATGACGTATCAAATGAAATGAAACAGCAAAATGTATATTTAACCTAAAAATCTACCTTAATGCCTAAATATTGAATTGATTTTAATTTGATTGTAAAAATTGGGTCCAATTGTCATCGTAACAAAAAACTATTACTAGTATACCAGACAGAAATAAAAATTACTGTTCGAAAACTAAAAAAAAAACAAAAGAACTATTTTTAAATTTTCTTATTGTTTTATTGTTTCATATAAAATGTAATGATATTATAAACAAACAGCAAACGTCAAAGGGCAAATGTCATCGATACCGATCAATGTTAGTGAAATTATATCGAAACTATTTATTTAAAATATTGTGCATCCGAAAGCACTTCAATTAACACAAACACTTTCAATGCTTTCCGGGGTATCGGCTAGTTTAGTAAACAATTTATTTTGTCGATTCAAATGATGCTTTTTCCGAAAAAAAACACTTTATTACAGCACCTGTAATTTTTAGACCAGTGGTTCTCACGGAAACTTTCACTGTGGCCGCATCGTAAACATAAGCGGTCCTACGGAAATGGCTGGTGGCCGCACCAAATTTTGTTTTGGTTCTATTGTGTTTGGGATACGTCAAATGGACATGTCTGTCAATTTACAATTGGTATTAATTGCATACGAAATATTTAATTTTCAGCATATTTGTTCTACGATTAGATCGTAAAACCACATTTTTTTAAATATCAATATTTTATATGAAGCTGTTGGTGGCCGCAGTCAAATCCTCTGGTGGCCGCATATGAGAACCACTGTTGTAGGTTATCTATGGTTGTAGACTATCAGGTAATCATTCAGATGAGGAGTTTAATAAAAAAAAATGCATTTGACACATAATTCAAGATGGCTGCCGACTGTGTTCTCTATTAAAATTTCTAATATGATGTTAATAATTTTTCCTCTCTGTTTTTATGACTACAATGTTTTCATCTTGTTTTTAATTAATTTGTGATTTTTATTATGTATTTACATGTATGTATGTATATATGTTACAGTGAAACTGTATTCTTAGTGAAAATGTATCAAGTAATAGATTTGTATGACAACATGATTTCACTGGTCACGATCATTGAAATTATTGGCCCAAGTCGATGATTTGCCGTCCTATAATTTTGGTTTGCTTCAATGAAACAAAATCAGCAAGTAGTCCCTTTCATATAAAGAGATCCAAAGAAAAACACAGACAAGCATAGGGCTGAAGATAAGGCGGTCAAATTTAATTTCAATGACAGCTTGGAGAAGAATACATTTTCACTGAGAATACAGTTTCACTGTAACATATATATAAATGCATGTATTTATATTTGTCAAATGCATGGCGCATTGGCCTCAGCTGTAATGCCATGATTTGCTTTTTCTTAAATAAATTACTTAATTATTTTTAATTAGGTTTGGTTTGTTTAGGTAAGGCTAGTATCCAGGGCTGTGGAGTCGGTGTCGGAGTCGTCGCGGGGCTTTGGCCGGAGTCGTACCCGGAGACGAAAATTTTATTTTTGCAAATAATGTGTTAAATTTGGCTATTGGTTGGATTGGAAGGGTTGATATTTAATTGAATTCACATAATTAGGAAAATTAGGCTAAAAAGTGACGATATTAAACTTTTTTTAGTCGGAGTCGGATGCGTATTTTGGTCAATGCTGGAGTCAGAGTCGGAGTCGTGGTTTTGGTAAATGCTGGAGTCGGAGTCGAACCTTTTTTTACCGACTCCACAGCCCTTCTAGTATCTAATAATTTTAAGAATACATTTGTAAAAAAGAAAATATTTTCAATGTTCTGTTTGTTAATCACACGTTGATTCTAACAAACTAATAAAGGAGTTATGCCAAAGGAATTGAATGAAACGGATACGAGGGTAATCAAAACCCGTGCGCTACCGTTTCAACTATCGCCTAAGAAATCGACCGGTGTCCAGTGGCGTACTCTGACCCGTCCTTGACTCTCAATTAAAACATTCGGGGGCTAAAAAAAACATTCCGAAGCAGAATGACCACGCATTCCTCGAGGGGCATAAATAACCAGGATGATAATAGGTGAGCGGGCTCACACTCTCGCCGTGCCGTATCACCATAAAGAAGCAACCGCATCTGTGGGCATTCAGCCGAATGCTCGGAGCGGGTGCCCTTTGGTTCGACTCGCGGCTTTACACTGCGGAGGAGTCGGTCTGGGAGGGTCAAAATCTAAGTATAATTTATTGAATTTTGTACTTTTCCATGAGTTTTGACGCTAACTGACCCAGTTCAAGAACATCCGTGCACTTGAAATGCATGAAGATGCCAAAAGGCGAAACCCGGTTCGTAAGCGACAAAACTCATGGAAAAGTACAAAATTCAAGCAATTAAAATTTGATATTGAAATTCCATCAAGCACCCTCAGTCGAAATCCTTAAGTATAATTAATTTTATTTATTTTAGTATTATCCAACCAAGTTTCTTTTAGCTCGAAGATCGATTTCAATATTGAAACATTTTACTCTACTTCTTCAGGGCCGAGTTGATAACCCTGACATCCTTGAAACCTTAAGCTTGCATGCTCCTAGTATCTATCTACGTGTTCGTAGCCAAGGCCAATCAACGTTCTTTGCCAGAACTTGTTTGTCACGTAGGTCATTTAAGTCACAGTCGCAAGGGCTGTTTGGCTTATGAATGCAATGACTGCTGATGTGGACATCTTCAGCAGTGAACTTAGTTCTTTGTTTATATATATACTAGTATTGCTTCCCGGCGTCGCTCGGACTAAGCGACCAATAATTATTTAATGTTATATCATTCGACATAATTATATCACAAAATCTAACATCCAAAATAGAGTTAAAATAAAATCACAAACTTTATTTAAATTGATGACAGC
The DNA here is from genome assembly GCA_028554975.1 of Himalopsyche kuldschensis. NCBI lineage: Eukaryota > Metazoa > Arthropoda > Insecta > Trichoptera > Rhyacophilidae > Himalopsyche > Himalopsyche kuldschensis. Next base: position 1,084,101 of record JAHFWI010000028.1, read on the forward strand.
CCCATTCTCGCCCATTAAAACGTCCAAATTCAAGGAAAAAATCTAATTTCCTGTCAAAGAAATGTCAAATAATATCTTCACGTAAATAATAAACATTATTATATTAATAAAAGCCGGGAAAAGTTCAGTAGAAGACTAATTTATTACATTTTGAGAAAATTCAAGCATATTTTCTTTCATATTCGTTTTTATGGCAACTTGCAACAACAATGCAAAAGGGAATTACAGACCCACATACATACTGAGAAGACCTTTATTCCGGCTCCCTCGTAAATCGAGAAGGAGCCTCCTATCCGACACTCAGGAAGAGGGATTTTGGGGACGGAGTAGGAGAAACATGGAACTCTTTAAAACAAAACACGATCTCAAAGCGTTATATGGGTGCGTTAGCACCCATTATTTTATTGTTTATCGTTTACACAGACGTTATAAAACACACAAATATTACGATAGCGAAGAAGATATCAGGAATTTGACGCGAATTTAATTCTGAGGGAGAGGATTAGGCGCGTGCATTCTCAATGCAGTCCAATCTCTCACTGCTGTATGAAAACAAACGGTTACTTTAGAAAGAAAAAACAATGGCCGTTTCAAAATCGTTAACACATGCGCCCGCTGATAAGGGATGATTTATCGCCTTATGAACTTTTTTATGAAGCACATGCATTGTCGGGAGTCAAGAGATAAGAGAAATTGAAATAACTCTACATTGCACCGCTATAGATTGCAATATAGATTATTATAAGAATGAATTTATTTCCTGATATCGACTGACTCATCGACTGAGGTGAACAATAGATCGTTCGAGAGAGTTCTGATGACCTACCACATAAGGCGGTGTCAATACATACGCCGTTTCGGTTTTATATATAAGATATATTTTAAATTTTGTGTAACACGTTTGGTGATACATACCGGGACCGGTTGCGCTCATCGCGAGCGTCGAAAACTGATGGAATATTAAATGAAACAAGTTTTTATATGCCAAAAAAGAGAAATATATATTTTTTTAAATCAGAGTCTTACTACATTTTTTTAGCCAATTGTCTGTTTAACCTGGTCTTTTGTTTTTCTTTTTGTTAGGCATAATCTTGTTTCATTGTATATTGCAGTTGACAATGCTAGCGATGAACGAGACCGGTCCTGATATTTATCGGACTACATTTGGAAATCGTACGGTACAATGTGTTACATCAAATTTTGATATTGATAAAATAGAAATGAAAATTGACATTGAATCGCCCCAGCTAAGAAAAGATGATGCATAGAAAAGGAATAAGGCGAGACAAAAGTAACGTTAAAAGAGTCGAGTCGACCGGGCAATAAATAATATCGGCCGATTGTTGACATCCGACAGTAGCCATGACGTCATACCCATGGAATCGTCGCGACGCGCGATCACCACCTACCCACGGAGCCATCATGTCAGCACAGCTGGGCTGTGTGACATTAAAAAGATTCAAGCCCTGAACACCGTTTAAATTTGAAAATCTTATATATAAAACCGAAACGGGGGATGTATGTCTGTAATTCCCTTTTGCATTGTTGTTGCAAGTTCAAACAAACGAATTGATTTCGCTCGCGAAAGTTTCGACGGTAAATTTGTTTCGATAACAATGTGTGTGTAGAGACTCCAATTACTCGAGTATCGAGTAGTACATATATAAAACCGAAACGGCGTATGTATGTCTGTGGGTCTGTAATTCCCTTTTGCATTGTTGGTCATAAAGTTGCCATTAAAACGAATATGAAAGAAAATATGTTTGATTTTTTTAACGGCGAAGACATTTAGCCAAAATGTAATAAATTAGTCTTCTACTGCACTTTTCCCGGCTTTTATTAATATAATAATGTTTTTATTTACGTGAAGGTATTATTTGACATTTCTTTGACAGCAAATTAGATTTTTTCCTTGAATTTGGACATTTTAATGGGCGTGAATGGGGCTGTCAATATATGAAAGGGGCTGTGAAATGTCAATGCCAGTCTGAAATGTTCATTTTAATTCCATTTTAATTGACCTAGACTTTTGAATTTTGAAAAAAGTTGTTTCAACTTGGCCCGTCTGAATTTACGCGCCGAGGTGAACATAACCCCAAACTGGTCCGAGCGAAGCCGGGTTCGAATACTAGTAGTCTATAAAACAGGGCTGTGGAGTCGGTAAAAAAAAAGACTCCGACTCCGACATCAAAAACAGGACTCCGACTCCCTCCGACCAAAAAAGGTTAATATCGTCACTTTTTTCCCCTAATTTTGCTATTTATGTGTATTCAATTAAATATCAACGTTATCAATGCGGCCAAAAGCCAAATTTGACAAATTAAATGCAAAAATAAAAAGTTCAAACTTTTCAAAATTTCCGACTCCAAGAACGACTCCGGCCAAAAAGCTCCGACTTCACGACTCCGACTCCGACTCCACAGCCCTGATTTTAATTCTACAGAAATTATTTTATATATTTGTTGAAAGCTATTTCGGCTTACGCCTTCGTCAGAACTATGTTTTAAACGTGCATTAGATCAAGTATATATACCTTTTAGACAGGGTACACAATACATCTTCTTCTCTGTTCCACCATCTTAATTTTATACGGTAATAATAAGATAATAAATTTGACAAATTGATTTGATGTATTCTTGTAGTGAAAGCTAATCTGGGTTCTTACTACGTGGGAAAGAGGTATGCTCAGGGATTTTTTTTCCATTTAATGCGGTGGAACGGCGTTCCGGCACCTTTTTTCACAGATTTCAAAATCACATGATATTTGAATATAATTTTATTTAGTAAAAAGCTTGCCATGAAGTGAGTTACGGCACCATTTAAAAAAAAAAAAGCCAGTATGCTTATGCTCAGTGGCGGTGGTTGCAAGAGTTCTTTCCTATTCATTGGATTTTAAAACACTTCTATAACATGGACTTTCAATTCAGATGTTCGCAATACCAACGGAGTGCCAGTCTTATAAATTTTTGGCTGTCCGTAGTACGGAAAAATAGTTGAATCTTTTTTTGTACTCCCTAATACTCTGTCGCCAGCCGCTACTGCTTATGCTACTCCCTCACTGAATTTGAGGATTTTAACAACACGTGTAACGCTATTAATGATTAAATTTAAATTTTGTGTTAAAAATGAATTTTAAAAAAGTTAGTTACCACCGATACCATCGAAAATAATTATGTCGCCTTGAACATAATGTATTATTTCTTACTCTCTCTAAAAATAACTGTCGAACGATCTTCTTCCAACCAGTTCTGGAAAAACAGTATAATAAAATATTATATATTGCATTTGTATAATATTTAAAATATAAATTGCTCAAATAACATCGATTCTCAATTATTTAATGTCATGGAACCCTTCTATAAGATAAACACTACATAACAGGAGGTAGTTTCCAAATTTGGTCAAATCCATTTATTGACAACCTGAGAAATTTGGATATTTTCATTACTTTTTCCTCATAAGTTTGTGTTTACTAGCAATATTTTTGAAATATGTTTTAAATAAAGAATTACAGATAATGTGTAAAAATGAAAACTTTTCCATGTGCATAAAAAAGCTATCAAAAGTTTAATTTAAAATTGGCAGTCAAAAAAATAGTTTTGAAAATTACCTCCTGATTATTAAAGAAACGCCGCAATAAAGTTTTGTTTCAATGTCTGTTAACTTAAAATTGTATGTCCCAGAGAAAATGATTTTACATGTTTAATCATTAAGCTTGTTCAATAAATAAAAAAACCCGCGATGTTTACTGCGATAGTCGATTCTGAATACAAAGTGATTAGAAGGGCTATTTTATCAATCTATCCGAAAAGATAGAATGATCGATTGACATACAAAAAGGTATCGTCAACAATTCAAATCATAATCGAAAGGCATCTAGTCAGTAATAGATACAAACAAATGGAAGAAAATCTTCCACAGTCCATTGGTTAAAATCATGGCATATTCGCCATCCGTGGTGCAGAGGTCAACGTCGTTGGTTAACGTGTAGCACCGCCCGGGCTCGATTCCCGGTACGAGCAGATTTTTTCAGTCGATTAATCTATTCTGCTCTGAGGCAATGGGTGTTTGAGTTGTTAAAAATACCTTCCCACCTTTCCGATACCAAAGAGCGACAGCAATTAACTAACCACTGGTCCTGTCCTAGTCCTGGAATCCTTTCCATCTCTACTCTCTTGATAAAAGAAAGGTTGTGCAACTGAGTAACAAGCAGTTAGGAGTGGACATGGTACAAAAAATAATGTTTTTCAATAATTTTACGTTGTACGCGAAACCCAATTTGAGAAACACTAATAAAATATATAAATAATTTTTGGATACTTATAAATAGGAAGCATTCATAGATTATTAAAAAATCACTACGAATCTTCTTATCATAATAATTAACACTATTATTTCTTGTAATTATAATGAATTGGAATCTACATTTCGATTAGTAATTAAACCACTTATTTTAAAGATCGCTTTCATTTTTTTTTATTTTAAGCCAATAATACTTATATATAAATCAGCATTCATTTAAGTATATAAAAAAATCAAAGTGCCAAAAGGACGATATCATTATTCACTGAATATTAAACTAGGGGTCGTGAGTACGTTATTATATATATTACACAAAGAAATCTCTGGTGGAATGTTATTGTTTTTGAAAATAAATTGATTATTTTGTTATTTGACTGGCTGGTTAGCTAGATGTAGTAACAGCTGTTAATTTTTACTGTGAACATTCACTTTTAGATGTTTAATTCTTCTACGTGAAGATTGATTCTTATTGTTAAATTACTTTACTTAATAACTAGTGAAGGAATAGCAACGTATTTTAAATCTAAAAAAATATACAATTCTAGCTGTACCTTGCGCGCGTTGCTACGCCAGCAACTAAAATAAATTTGAAGGAAAGACATTACACAAATAATCAATTCAATTTGAGTCAATTTGAGTGTACGCCAGAAAGTTTCGCGGAAGTGTACTCGAGAAATTTGTAAAAAATTGATATCAATTTTTGGGGGGAAGGGGGTTGTTTGGCGGTGTGGGGTTTGGGGGGCGTATGGGGGGGTATGCCAGAAACCTTCGAAGGAGTGAACTCGAAAAATTCGTAAAGTTTAAAAAATAAATTGGGGGGTGGATGTTGGGGGGTGGTTGGGGGGAGGGTTTTGTAGGCCAAAAATCATTGCGGGAGTGTACTCAATAAATTTGTAAAGTTTCACATCGATCGGTCGAGCGGTTTAGTAGTCCATAGCGGAAATACAGACAGACAAACATTCATTTTTATATATATAGATATACTTGATAGCTAGTTTGGCTTACGTAGTAATTTATTGAATGCCATAACAAGTAATAAAAACAATTATATATCAAAAATGAATAATAATCAGCAGATTATGCTCGCCATGAGTGAAACCGGTCCTGATCTAATAATTTTAACGTAAAATAAGTACCATAAATGTTTATTATTTTTATTTAAATGCCATTCCACCAAGCATTGACAGTGAACACCAGGTTTTATCTACATATTTTTATAAGGCATGTATTTAATGGGTCAGTAACTAATTCAAGTTTTGATCAGTTAAATAAATAAATAGTCAGTTAAAAATCAAAATGGTCAGTTAATATAAAAAACGGTCAGTTGTCATTGTATCAGTGTGAATGTGGTCAGTTATTAAATAAAACGGTCAGTATTTAATTTAAATGGTCAGTAATTTAAAAAAAAATGATAAGTTTTATTTTTAAACAGATTTTTTGGCAAATTTATGACATCTGCTATGAAAAATAAGCGCATGAAATGAAATTATTTCTTAAGTTCAGGTATTTGAAAGCAGATATTGTTATTTTAATAAGTGTAAACTGACCATTTATTATTTTTAACTGACCGTTTGAAATATTTATTACTGACCATTTTAAGTATTTATAACTGATCATTTATCAAATTAGAAACTGACCAAATAATTAGTAGTCTTTTTATAATGGGTATTTCTGGGCCGTCAGATTTGTCCATTTCACTTAGGAATGATAAAATACTCTTTATTTTTATGCTAGAAATCCCAATTCCAATCTATTTAAAATGAATGAAATGAAAGAACAGCTAATTTGTATGACAAAATAATTTTGCAGCATATGTTTGTACCAAGAAATGCCTAAATGTTCACTAGGCATTATTGTGCGAAAAATCATCGCTGTAATAGAGACGGCATATCGATGGCTTACAGAGAACATTTGGTATCTCCACTTTGGTCTATTGTGCAGGAGAGAGTAAAAACTGATTATTTTGAGAATGTAAAAACTTTGCGTTATATACAAAAAATACCCCTTTCACACGATGTTTTTGTACGACCGCTGAAAAACACGCGACAGCTTCTTATAAAATATTGATATTGAAAAAAAGTGGTTTTACAAGTTAATTTGACAACAAATACTCTGAAAATTAAATATTTCCAACGCAATTAATACCAATAGTAAATTGACAAACATTTTAAGGCCCATTTGACATACCTCACACACAACAAACTCAATACAAAACTTTGGTGCGACCACCAGACAATTCCTTAGGACCACTTATGTTGATTTTGCGGCCACAGCGAAATTTTCCGTGAGAACCACTGTTTTCTTAAAACGTTTTTTCGATGCACTTAAATAAGTTTTGGCTATAAAAAAAATTACGAGATATGCACATTGCATGATACAACAAGATGGCATTAATTTTCAGACAAAAGTGGAGTTTAAAACATTACATCGATCGATATGTAAATACCAGGGCTCCGACAAAAAAGTTTAAAATCGTCACTTTTTTTTTTGCCTCATTTTCATAATTATGTGTATTCAATTAAATATCAATCCTACCAACCCAGCCAATAGCCAAATTTGACATATAATATGCAAAAATAAAAAGTTCAAACTTTTCAAAATTTCCGACACCGAGTACGACTCCAGCCAAATCGCCGCGACGACTCCGACTCCGACTCCACAGCCCTGGTAAGTACCATAAATTTCAAAACACTTCGCCAAAATATTTTTAGTAACAAACAATTGCTTATACTGAACAATTGATATATTTGACATAGGCACTTCTGGCATTAGGCCCAACATTCAGTGTGAAATAACGACATTCCGGTATTGCAATCCTCAGTATGTCCGGCGCGTGGAGGGGCCACGATGCGTAAAAGTTTGATTTGGTATTGTAATGTATGCGAGAGTGGGGAAGGCGACAAAACCCGATGGCAATAAAAACAGTAGCCTAATCCGGCCGGGGGCCTTCACGCCATCCAACATATTTGAAAAATCGCCTCTACAAATTAAGGTCGCGACTTGCGTGCTTGTAAAATATTTTTATACTTATAAAAATATTATCAAGTGATACGGGCCGGCCGGAAGTTAGGCCACCCTCGCTAAGGAGGCATATTACTTTTGATAGTAATTAGCAGAGACGCACAAAGGGTGGTTCACGCCGGGAAGATAGCAAAAATTTGCCTCCCATAGTTCAATTTTAACCATTTGGACAGTGTTCGCAAAAATGCCATGGCATTTTTTTTCGTAAAAAAAAAATCATCAAGGCATCTTTGAACTTCTCTGAAAGAGGCGAAACAAGTGTCACAGTTAAAAGCATAATAAATGGAATAATCAAAGTTATTTTAAATTTAAATGAACTTCCACAAAGATACCGCCGAAACCATCGAAATTATTAAAACTTAATTCTATTATCTATCCCAGCTAATATTAATCGATGGATGTAATGTCATTTTATTATAAATTGTGCAATGAGTATTCGCTTTAAATATGGTTTAAAAGCATATAAAAGAAGAAAAAAAATCCAGTTTATACAACTCGGGTTCTTCGTATTTATTTGCGGGATTAAAAGGGTTATAATAACGAAAAATATAACAACATAAATAATGTAAAAAGAACATTTTTTGAAGTTATCGAATTGAGCTGCCATTCAATTTTGTTCTGCTTAAACCCTCATAACAAATTACCGGTTGTGTTACCTTTTCAAGTAACCAATTAAACAATCGAAATAACTTTTTCTACTTTACTATAAAACTTTTTTGAATCGTTTTAATTTTGTGAATTTCCATGGTTTTTGTAACTTAGGTTCGTCGCGGAATTCAAAATTTAAGCGATTCAATTATTTTGATAGCATTCGAAATATAAAATATTACATTAAAACATTTTTTTTAGAATTTTGAGTATTAAAAGTGCAATATAAAATATTCCTCATTAAAATCGCAATCAACACTTTAATCGGTGTGTTTTTTTTTCAATTTTGCCCCTGTTTTCAGAAATAGTAAATTGGTTGTCATAATATCTAATAATACGGTAGTTAGGGGAAAAATACCTAATACCGAAAGAAAAATAGCAATGTATTTTAGTTCTACATAAATTATTTTATATATTTGTTGATAGCTATTTCGGCTTACGCCATCGTTAGAACTATTCTTCTGACGAAGGCGTTAGCCGAAATAGCTATCAACAAATATTTATATAAAATAATTTATGTAGAACTAAAATACATTATTATTTTTCTTTCCGTATTATAATGGAGTTATACCAAGTAAATGCCTACTCAATCAATAAATCAATCAAAAAATACCTAGTTACCGATTTATTTAATTTATACTGACCAGCAAGCATTATAAAGGCAAAGAAAAAAATCCACATCGCCTGTATAAAAAAAAATATAAATACTACACTAATTCAAAAAAATAATATAAATAAAAACATTAATATGTCAGAAAAAGAGAAGGCCGAAAAAGTGAGTGGCTCGGTAGCCATATAAAAATGTTCTCAATTTCAAATTGAAATAGGTTCCATTATTGAACGCGCTACCAAAACATTCCATATTCAAATTAGTTGACAAAATTAAGTGTGGAGCTATCAAATAAAAATATGATAGAGGTGCTATGAACTTTAATAAATTAATATTTTATATACTCGTAGCTATTAAAATCAATCGGAAATAATTTGTTTTCTGAACTTTAAAAATAACATTATCGTGCTCATTGGATCATTAACTTTTGCAAAAAATATAACGGAATCTTTGTTAAAATTTGTCATGAAATCACGTCATCTTTTTTAATGTAATCGCTATGTATTTAAAACTATTTTATGGACGGTCACGCTATCGATTGCTAACGTTCACAGGTCTTACTAGATTTCTTAGTCAAGGGTTCGAATCTTCGCAAGTAATGATTTATTTATCGATTGATTTACGGATTTGTATGAAAAGCACGGATAGTGGATGTCTGTTATATTTTATATGTTGCCACGTGACGTATCCGATTGATGGAGAGGTAGAGAGAGCAATTGATAGAGAAGGTACATAATATCGAGTACATTTTATCACGTCATTCACTCAAAAACCATTAGAAATGAATTATTATACCAGCATGTCTATCAAATTTATCAGACAAAATAATTTGAGTTTTTTTTCCCATGAGCTTAAGCAGGATTGAACAGAATCTTAAATTTTGAACGAACAATTAAAATTCCATTTTAAAATTCCACCAAGCACCTATTTAAATAAGCCAGGGCTGTGGAGTCGTTAAAAAAACATGCCTTTAAATTTTTTTCACGTTTTTCCTACCTTTCCTATTTGTGTGAATTAAGTTAAATATCAACCAACCAATCCGGCCAATAGTCAAATTTAACATGTTACATGCATAAATAAAAAGTTCTAACTCTTCAAAAGTATTTCACGACTGCGACTCCAACTCCGGCCAAACCACCACGACTCCACAACTACGACTCCACAGCCCTGAAATAAACATCAAAATAAAACACCAAAACAGTTATTAATCATTTTAATTAAGACCGGCAAATACATTTTTTTTTTTGATTTGTCACACACAAAATATACTTAAATATGTTGCCCGCCTAAGATCTATGTCATCTGTAACATGCTCCGTTTGAAATAACAATATAACATCTGCGTAATCTAAATAAGTAAAACTACCAAGATCTTATATTTTGTATGAAAGAACCAGGGCCGTGGAGTCGGTGCGGCGTTGTGGCCGGAGTCGTACTCGGAGTCGGAAATTTTAAAAAGTTTGATTTTTTTTTTTGCATTTAATGTGTCAAATTTGGCGTTTAGCCACATTGATAGGGTTGAAATTTAATTGAATACACACAAATAGGAAAATTAGGGGAAAAAATTGACGATATTAACCTATATTTACTCGGAGTCGGAGTGGGACTTTTTTTACCATCTCCACAGCCCTGGAAAGAACAAAAGTATTTTAAATATAATCTATTGCTACACCAATATTATAATATTTTTTTGTCAATCTGATGCCTAATTAAGATCACTCTTGTCATAGTCGATTTTTTCGGTGTATTTATTATTTGATGAAAAATGTAATGTTTTCAAATTAAATTCTAGTGACATCTCTTTCATTTGATACCTTAACCTACATTAAGTACATGATCATGATAATTTTTTAGAATAGTACCTCAACTTAAGCCAGTCCGATGGTACATACACACATGGACTGTGTCACTGTTTGGTATGTATTTATTATTTATTCTAAACCAGTTGATTGATTTTTGCTGTCGGTACACTATTTAAATCGAATATATATCGTATTTGGAAAAAAAACATGCTTTACGGGTATTATATTAAGAGTTTACGTTGATTTCCCATCTTCTTTTACACCATTATGGTATATATTTTAGATTATATTTACCACACGCGTGAACTTAAATTATTTATGTGAAACATTATTATCTAAATTGTTAACGAATCAGTCATCCAAGACCAGATTCATCTACCAGAAGTGAACGAATCAACACGATCTAAAGAATTTTATTTTACAATCATCGTGAGTCACTTGTTTTCTCTCTCTAACGCTGCTTTCTTAATAGCGAGAAGAGTGAAAAAACAAATGACTAACTTAATTACAAGCAAATCGTTTTTTTACCATACCAAATTGACAATAAAAAACAGATGAATTGTCACTACAACATAGTGAAAACAGCTTTACGAAAGGTATATTTTTTACTGTGTTGTAACAAAGTTCTACCTAGTAAATACAAATTCAATCAATATAATGTTATTTCACTTTTTAGGTGTAAACTGTCAATTCTCAGTGGTAAGGCACTATTTTTAAATGAAGAAGACACACATTTTGTAGGTGCTACAAAACATACGTGAAATGTTTTGTAATCATTAGAATCGGTTCAGCTCATGGTTAGCTTTTTAAACTGAATCAGCATTTTAAACCTTAACTAAAAATGCGTTCGATGAGTGAAAACGGTCCTGGTCGTTACGTAATATACATATGTAGAAGTAGGAAAAAGAAATTGTGTTTACATCTGAATTAATTTACATTTGAATAAAGTTGGCAGCGATTAATATCGGCCTCTAAGTAATGCAACTAGTGTAATTTATAATTAAAACACATATGTAAATATGGATATTTGCTTCAAATAAACTTTAGAATGCATTTTGATGCGGAATTTGAAAGAAAAATAATGCTTATTTATGACTGAAAATGTATAAACTATATTGGTAATATTTGTTACACAGTGATAACGAATAAACGAATCGGAAAAGGGTATCGACTCGGAATTATTGATTCGCACTCTAGTATTATATCCACCCATATTTCTAAACTAATTCTTTTCTTGCTGTCGCCTTCCAATTGAATAACTGGACCTCTTTTCTTTTTATTCCATATTTGTTTTACAACGGAACAAAGTATTCTTTACAGCTAATCATCCCAACTAAAGACGTTTCAACTAGTTGATTGAAACTGGTTTCCTGTGATATTAATTAACAGTTCTGTTATATTTACAGTATATTTTATCAAGTCTAGGATATGTAAAAATCTATAATGAAGACCTCATAACAAATTCTAAATTTAAAAAAATAATATTAATTTGATACTTGCAGAACATGTAATGAAAAAAAACAAATGAAGATTAAATTGATCACTTTTAAGGTTTTCACTGTCAATACTTGGTGGATTGGCATTATAATTAAAATAATGAAACATTTTTAGTACTTATTCTACAAAAAAAATATTAGATCAGGACCGGTTTCGCTCATGGCGAGCATTATCAACTGTTAAGATTTATTAGCTTGCATTGCTTAGAGGTCTTCAAAATCAATGAAAGTCTATTTTAATACTTTCGACGGTTTCGGCGGTAACTTTGTGGAAGTTCATTTTAATATAAAATTTAAAATAACTTTGATTATTCCACGTATTGTGTTACTACTTCTGACCCGTGTTTCGTCTCATTCATAGGCATCTTTGGACTTACTATCGCAAAGTTTGCTTAAGTTATATATACTTAAGAAAACTTTGCGATAGTAAGTCGGAAGATGCCTCTGAAAGAGGCGAAAGATGTGTGACAGTTAGTAGCACAATACGTGGAATAATCAAAGTTATTTTAAATTTTATATTAAAGTCTATTTTGCTTCAATTTATTTTCTTAGTTTTAATACCAATGAGCTCGCGATCCGATTAGGGATAGCTGGAGCAACATTTAATTCAATGCGGAAAGTCTGGGACTCACGGCTGTACTCGGTCAGAACCAAGTGCCACTTATTCAATGCATGCATACTGACTGTGTTGCTTTACGGTTGCGAGTCATGGCACATCACAAAAGCACAGGGTAACCGTATACTGTGCTTCGAAAACAGATGCCTGTGGCGAATACTAGGAGTACAGTGGTTTGACTTTGTCAGGAATACGGAGGTAAGAGAGCGGACAAACCAGCCCCTTATTACGTCTAAAATTAAAAGGCGACGATGGACCTGGCTTGGACATGTGCTGCGGATGCCTCAGGGGAGCCTGAATCCTGCCTGCCTCTTCTATCAACCTGGTGGATCCCGACGCCGCGGAAGGCCTCTGATGACCATCCATAGGATGTACTCAGGGGAGCTAAGGGACGCCGGGATGACCTGGGAAGATGCGAGGAGGTTGGCGGGAGACAGAGAATCTTGGAGGCACCGTGTGGCGGCCATATCCTCCGAATAGGGAGCGAATATGAAAAAAAAAAAAAAATACCAATTATTTGTCATACCTTGTAGTTATTGTATAAATTGTATAAATATCACTTTTACGTTGTATTTCTCATCAGTTGATAATGCTCGCCATGAACGAAACCGGTCCTGATCCAATACATTTTATGTGGAATAAGTACTAAAAATGTGAAGATTAAATTGACATGGAATCAACCTCAACTAAGAGAAACACGAAGAAGAAACAAGTCACAAAAACAAATGAGTACCGAATTTTATTTGAAGTAAATAATAACAATTGATCGAAGTTTTGTGATAATGTCAGTCCTCTAAGTTTTAGGGCGTTGGTTCTATACAGTTGCGGGGGTCACGGGTTCACAGCTCGATCGGACGCTTTCATGCATTTATTTTCAAATCGATTTATGATTTTTTTAACCAAAGAATGAATAAAATATATTTTATCAACCACATGCTATCCGATTTTAAAAAAGTATTTTCCTAGCTCTTTCCTTTTAATCTTTTTTTTAAAATCAAGTCCGCTCCCAATGTGGAGCATATGAATTCCTAGCCCGTTGACTGCTTATGTCTCATACGTTATTACGCCAGATTGCGGTGTGTTCAGTGACGGCTGGTGACGGGGTGTTGGGGGGTGCAAAGGAAGATTCAACCATTTTTGCAAGAGTTCTTTCCTATTCATTGGATTTTAAAACACTTCTATAGCATGAACTTTCAATTCAGATGTTCGCAATACCAACTGTTTCTCTTCCGTAGTACGGAAAAATAGTTGAATCTTCCTTTCGCACCCCCCAGCACCCCGTCACCAGCCGTCACTGGGTGTGTTGCAAATGGAGCTTAGGGTGTTTAAGATATCACTGACATGATTTATATAATCGAATAAGTATGCGTTATTTGGTTTAATGATTTGGCCCATGATTGTATTTAACACAAAAAGTGACGAATTAATTTTTGAAAATCTTAATTGTTGGAATATTTGTAAATCAGCACAGCAGGGAAGAGATTAAAAGAGTTTATCTCAACAAGAGCTTAGTACGAGTACTGCTTGTTACTGAGTTGCCCAACCTTTATCTTTGAGTATGGATTGAAGGATGCGAGGACTAGTGATTAGCTAATCGCTCTCGCTACAAGTCACTTTTGGGATCAGATGGGTGAGAATGACTTTAGATGGTTTCGGCGGCAACTTTGAGAAAGTTCATTTAATATAAAATTTAAAATAACTTCATTATTCCACGTATTGTGCGAATTCGATTCTATAGCCCCCTCCTTGCTGCCCGTAAAAAGGAAAAATCCCAAACTCCATTTTGTAATTTTATCATTTAATTAGAATCAATCTTGCTTCATTACTTAAGCAAACTTTGCGATAGTAAGTCCGAAGATGCCTCTGAAGGAGGCGAAACACGTGTCACAGTTAGTAGCACAATACTTGGAATAAAGTTATTTTAAATTTTATATGAGAATGACTATTTACAAAACAAACACCCATGCCTTCGGGAAAGATCGATAAATAGACTGAAAAAATTTAAACCACGGATCCAGTAATATTCATTTTCAAGAATTTATTATTTTTAAATTATTTTTTTAAATAAAGAACTCTTTTATTTTCTCAATATCTACTGTCTATCTATGGTTTGTTTTTACGTTCATACATATATGGCACTAAACATCGAGTTGTATCACCGTTCTGACAGCGAATTGTCGATAACAGAGAAATCTGCAATTATCTCATAGCAATCGTCCATGGACTCGTTCATAAAGTGTCTTTTTGCCTCTCGTATTTATTAAAACCGGACCGGGTTCGAATGTGTCGCGGGGCAGTTACGATACAATGTATGAAAAATTAACACGGTCGCTACTTTTGATAGCCGGAGAGGTCATTTTCGCTTGTCGGATTCCGATACGAATCCTATATCAGTACTCAATTTTATTTTATCGGATAAAATAAGTTTGTCGTATTCTTTTTTTGAATCTAGAATTAACTGTTCTACGAAATCTATTTGAAGTCTCAACTCTCAATACTTGTTTCTGTCAACAATTTGTACTCCTTTCCAGGTATATTTTATAAATACCAGGACCGGTTTCACTAGTTTTAAGCTGATTCAATATTTAAGATTTCGAACGACGGTAATTTCAATATCAAATTTGAATTTGCTACTTTCATATGAGTTTTGTCGCCGACGACTCGGGTTTCGCTGCTCAAGTCCATCCATGCACTTGAAATTCCTGAAGATGCCGAAAGGTGAAACCCGGGTCGCCAGCGACAAAACTCATGGAAAATTACAAAATTAAAACGATTCTCTCCTGTCACTTAGTATTTTTTTTAACTTAATTAGAATAGGATAAGGCTTGGATAGGGCTAGTACATATCTCATAGCTGTCGCAAAACATTGTCATGTTTAGGATTGGAAGAGTGGAAACGTCCTTAAAACAAAAAATAATAAATATATTGAAAAATGAATTTATAAAACTGTCCGCAGCGGGACTAGAGCCTGTGAGCACCGCAACCGAATCCAATTCCGTGGATTACTCGACTACTGATTTGAGAATATTTAACTTAACATTGGTAATTTTACCATTAATCCAGAGGGCTGCACTCGCTGGAAATATTATATTCAAATGTAGAAATTCAAATTAGAATGACCAAAAATTAAGTATGGCTTCTACATTTTTCTTCATGACCAAAGATCACTGCTGCCAACTGACAAGAATACATTTAAAAAAACCATAAAAAATCATAAACAACAAACGGAACGACACAAATACAGCCTTTAGCGTAATGAAAAAGCCCGTGCAGCGCTATAAAATTGTACAAAACTATAAGGTTTATTATACATTAACGCTGAAATAATTTACAAACTATTCTGCTTCTTAAGAAAATATTATAATAACTTTTCGTTCTAAAAACAAATTTAAACCTAAGATTACATGTTTATAAAGATCACTTTGCTGTGCCGATGTATAAAACTTTAACCACTTCAGAAACGATAGAACATTTTTCCAAAAGAAAATATTCATATTCATAAAGTCCTAAGTAGTAGAATAAGTTTATATCGAAAAATATCACAAGTCAATGAAATAGTTAAAAAGAAAAAAAGGTTGTTATAATCATATGCTTAAAGACTACTTTTCCTTGCACCAATAAAGTATTGAAGACGTTTTTTGTGATGTTTTTATATTTGTTTGATTGTGGCGGCTGACTGAGTTCCATATTCAAATGAATAAAATGAAATGTTAGCCATACACTTAATTTCGTATGTGGTAATTGATCCGAATGAAATAAAAAATATCAAAGAGTGGTTAAAATGAATTTATCAAGTAAAATGATGATTGGAGTTAATTTTATAATAAAAATATTATTATAATAATAGAATATAGTCCAACAAACTAAGGACGTGAGTTAGTATAAGCAAAAACTCAACTTTTTACCCTTTCATACCAGCACAAAAAACTTGCCTGCCTTACTTGACTATATTTTATACTAGCCCTAGTTGTAAGCTGATGTAAGGATGACTGACTAATATTTGCACTCTAGAATAGCCGCGATATTTGAACATTTGAAGATGGATCTGAATTATAATTATACTTAGCCAAAGCTAACAAAATCAAAAACCATAATGGCTGACTGTTAGTTTTGTAACCAAGAAGCCAGGGCTATTGCTATTTCATAAAGCTGTTAAAAATTGTTTTTTAAATATTGTTTATTAAAAATGAAGCTGTAATGCCATGTATTAGACAAATATAATAAGACTACTAATTATTTGGTCAGTTTCTAATTCGATAAATGGTCAGTTATAAATTCTTAAAACGGTCAGTAATAAATACTTAAAACGGTCAGTTAAAAATAATAAATGGTTAGTTAAAAAAAAAATGGAAGTTAAAATAAAAAAAAAATGTCATACAAGCCTATGTCAAACTATAATTTATCATTTTTTTTTAAATAACTGACCATTTAAATGAAATACTAACCGTTTTTAATAAATAACTAACCACTAAAACATATTACTGACCGTTTTATTTAATAACTGACCACATGTACACTGATACAATGACAAATGGATTTTTAACTGACCATTTATTTATTTAACTGACCAAAACTTGAATTAGTTACTGACCCATAAAATACATGCCATATAATAATGATAGTACATAAAATAATAATTATTTAACAGAGAATGGCATTTATATATTTATTTATATATATATATATATAAATTGCAAAAATCACAAATTATAAGTTTATTGCTTTGGAAATGTGAAAAAAGATGATATCATTGGAAGAAAAAATTACATAGTTTACAGATAAAAGAGTGAGAAAAAAATTACATTGGAAATTGTCAAAGAAGTCAACCGAGTGAGTTCCGAAAAAATCAACCATTATATATTATACATAAAAATTAAGTCGGTTTACGGACGATAGTTTAACGTGACAACGTCATAAGAAAACATTGATGAAATGATTGCATACTTTGTTGCCGCAATTGTTGAGTTATAAACAATGAAACCACATTAACATTTCACTTCACTTTAAACAGTTGTAAACAGATCACGTGTAGGTACTGTAGGTGTATAAGTTGTGTGCTGCCGCTGTCTCTTTCTACTCAGACGCATCGACCAATCGAGTGGAAGAGAGATGCGGATAGTAGGCCGATCGTGCTCTATCGCTTATCCGCGCTCGCTCGCACTCGCTCGTGCAGCGGGCGTTCCGTCAAAAAAAATAGTACACGTCAGAACTCACTCACGTCCATGTGAAATATATCGACATCCGAAGCAATTCCGTTGAAAATCACTAAATCATGAAAGACATACATATTATTTAAAAGAAGTTATAGAGCACAAACCAATTTAAAAACATAGTATCAAGTTCATTGCTGAATACGTCCACTTCCTTAGGCAGGGCAGTGATCAGTCAAACATCTATCGAATTATACATAATCATTTGTGATCGTTTTCTTGAATTATCATATCATGAAACGGCGTAGAGAGATCGGTTAGCTAAAAGCTAATCCATAACCTCCCAAACTTATTTGAATCGCTCACCCCTTTTCAGTAAATAATATATTTATTGATTGAGTAGGCATTTACTTGGTAGAACTCCATTATAATACGGTAAGAAAAATAACAATGTATTTTAGTTCTACATAAATTATTTTTTATATTTGTTGATAGCTATTTCGGCATACGCCTTCGTCAGAACTATGTTTGAAACGTGTATTAGAGCTAAGTTTTAATCGTTTAAACAGAATTGCATGAGTAGCCATATCGGCTACTTTCAATTTATTGATTGAGTAGGCATTTACTTGGTAGAACTCCATTATAATACGGTAAGAAAAATAACAATGTATTTTAGTTCTACATAGTCGTGACGAAGGCGTAAGCCGAAATAGCTATCGAACAAATATAAAAAATAATTTATGTAGAACTAAAATACAATGTTATTTTTCTTACCGTAAAATAATATACTAAAAAAGAGCTCCCCTTGTAAATGTACAGACCTATAAAAACGTGATTTAATTGTCAATTGTACATATATGTAACAAATTAGATATATGCAAAGTATTGGCTTCAAACTCGTGGCCATCTTTTTGCTTCCAAAGTCAGCAACAGAAAGGTTTCCTTAGTTCCTCTCAGTGGCCCTAAGGGGGGGCGCGATGGGCCTACTTTGGGAAACTAAGAACTTATTCTATGAAATTGATATCCCCTTTTCTTATTCTAGCCGATTACAGATATTGGTCCATTGACTAGTAACTCGATCTTGTTAAACCATTTTTTTTTCAAATCCATATCCACTCTCAATGTGTAGCATATGGCTTCCTAACGAAGGTATCTAATCAAGAAAAGATAAGGTTAGCTCAGGACCAGAGGGTAGCAAGTCGCTCTCGCTATGCGCTAGGCCCCCCTATATGATGGAAGATTTTTTTTAGACAACACAAATACCTATGCCTTCGAACAGCATCGATAAATCGACTGAAAAAAATGCTGCTTGCACTGACGCGAGCCCGTGCGGTCCGTCACGGAAGGCAACGTCAGACGTCGACCACTGCACCACGGATTTGTCACATGATGTTTTCATTTTATTTCAAACATTGCTTAAAAATACCACCCTTACCTCCGTACTCTGCCGAGAAGGTCAACTGAATAGATTTATAAAAAAACAGCAATTATTCATTGATATCACTGCAACAGATGCTTCATGTTTGGTCTTCCCTCACGGCGTGTACGGGGTTTATAGGATATTGTCGTACGAGAATCTGGGTTGAAAATCAATACTATAAATCAGTGTTTCCCAAAGTGGGTGACACGCCTGAGAAAAGGGGGGAACAGTTGTAGTTTCTGAAAGAATTAAGCGGGCGGTGGGAACCCAACTAAGGAATAAAAGATTGGAAACATTCACTACGGATATGGAAGAATATTTGCATGTATTTATTTGTTTACCGTTTGATACTGTAATATGCAAGTGACAAAGCCTCATTTTTACGCTCAATTTTCTAATTATTGTTCATGCTTGCAGCGAAAATTGTCGAGAGACGACACTTGATTAATTTATTGAAAATAAAAAAAAAGCTACAAAAATACAGGTTATTTTTAATAAATTGTATTATATGCATGTATATTGAAATTCCTTGATGTCTACTATCAAGTGTCAACGTCGTTGGCCTCTGTTGCGTTTAATTTTAAATCAAATTATTTGTTCCTGTTTGCAGAAATGAATGTCCGTGTTGTCTGAAATTCCTTCTCACACCAATTCAATCCTAAAAACGAGAGAAACTACATAATATTATACAATAAATACGGCTTTTGAAAAAGGAATACTTAGAAATATTTTTTAAGTTTTACAATGTCGAGTTCGAATTTACATATGAGTTAAATGAGTTAAGGGGTTGATAGGTTAATAAAAGTTTGAGAGCACCTGACCTATATGGCTGATTGATAAAGTGTTACAAATCACTCATTATATATGTTGCCAACTGTATAAAAAAAAAATAAGACCGAAATATCGTTTGTTTTTATTTCGCTAAGAAAAATGAATAAGTCTTGTATATATCTTACAGTGAAACTGTATTCTCAGTGAAAATATAATCTTCTCCAAGCTGTCATTCAAATTAAATTTGACCGCCCTATCTTCAGCTCAATGTTTGTCTGTGTTTTGTCTTTGGTTCTCTTTTTAAGAAAGCGACTACTTGCTGATTTTGTTTCATTGAAGCAAACCAAAATTTTAGGCCGGCAAATCATCGACTTGGGCCAATAATTTCAATGATCGTGACCAGCTAAATCGTGTTGTCATACAAATCTAGGTAAACTATGGATATATGGTCACGGGACAGAATCCCAATTCTCTCGAGCTAAGCTCATAAAATTTATACATACTGGCTTATAATTTTATGTTTTGACTTTACTCTTTGATTTCTGTGGATTATTATAAAATGTGGAATCAAAATGATTAAATCTAAAGAATATTACTGATTATTGTATGAGTTCTGAAAGAAGATTTTTAATATTAGCCTATAATAGAATTATTATTTTTATTTTAAACAAATAATAAACTTATGTGACTGTCTCTATCTGTATAATATTGTTATTTGTGTAGTTTGTGGTTGCATTTTTGCTCCTGTAAATTAAAACAACTCGATTTCATACTTATTGTGAAGCATTCTTTAGGGTCTTCTATTATAATAAATTTAAAAATTAAAGACGAAACATTTCAATACAAATCGTAAGCCTTACATTCATGTCATTTAATGTGCTTATTTTTCTTAAATCTTTACAAAAATTCTCTTCCGTGACCATATATCCATAATTTACCCAAATCTATTACTTGATACATTTTCACTGAGAATACAGTTTCACTGTAACATATTTATATCGATACTAAACACATGCCTACTTTCGTATCGAAGTTAGAAAGTATTCTGCGTTATTTAAAAGCGGGAGAAAAAAAATCGCTGTCAATAAAACATAAACATTGCGAGATTAATCGTGGCCAAAGAAAGAAATGAAAAACACAAAAACAATAATAATTTATATGTTTGACAAATTATTTTTGTGCTAAGTTTTTCGTGCCTCTTCCACATTCGAGGAGGACTTTTTCACGAACGCGAGTGCGCGCGATGGGAAAACGAATCGTACTGTGATATGACATGTGTGCAATTTCACCAGCGTTGAATCGTCTAAAAAACCTGTGCTGTGGAGACGTAGTTTTTTGGCTGGAGTCGGAGTCGAAGTCAGAGTCGGAAATTTTGAAAAGATTGAACTTTTTATTTTTACATATTATAATATGTCAAATTTGGCTATTGGCAGGATTTAAGCACCTTAGTGCATGGTTAAATGATCAGTCCCGTGCAGCTCTGTATCGGGCCAAGTAAGTGAGGAGTAAATTCGCTTCTTTTCTTGATCGTATAGCGTTATGGAAGGCGGCTGTGAAAAACGGCTGCACACACAGATAACGGAAGGGTGGTGGGAGAACCAACTTGTTCACCCAAATATATATTGGCAGGATTGGTTGGTTGATTTATAATCGAATACACATAAATATGATAGGTAGAAAAAAAACGTGACGAAATTAAACCTTTTTTAGTCGGAGTCGTGTTTTTGGTCAATGTTGGAATCGGAGTCATGTTTTTGGTAAATGCTGGAGTCGGAGTATGAGACCTGTTTTTTTTACCGACTCCACAGTCCTGAAAAGAACGAAAATATAATGAAAGTATGCTGCAAGAAAATAATTTTGTGCAAATGTTTGATAGCTATGTTGGAACCAAGCCATCGTCAGGACTATGCAATAGGAATTATATCAATCTTATCATTAGCGGTAGTGCACTAAAGTAACCAAAGTATGCTTTCAATAAATAAAACATAAATTTATGATTATTCGCTCATTGCAAACATTCTCATGAAAGCGATGAGAAGATAATCTATTTCATTATAACGCACGTGGAAATAGTACAAAGAGTGTATGTTGTCTTCCGTTCAAAATATTATATATTGCACATTAAAATTGGTTTAATATCAAACAATTTTCTCGGAGAATTTGATCTTTTACTAGTCTGTCATTCATACTTGTTTCCAAAGCTGGTGTTGATGGAAGTAAGAAGATGTTGGTGAGCCGATTATCACTTTCCTCAAGCACTGTTGTAAGTGTCATATTGGTTTGATAAAATGTAAATATCTTTGTCAACGTCGTTGGTTTCGATTGCAGTAATAAAAGGCTCAAATCCCAATTACGGAAGTTTTATAAATTGGTTTCACAATCGGTTTATTGGTTTCTGTTTAAGGGCACGGATGCCTGTTATATTTAAGATTTCCTCTCATCCATCCGATTCTCAGAACAGGACGTAGTGAAACAATTTAAGTGTTAGTCCAGTCCTAGCCTTATCCTCATCGAAAATGTTTTCATAAAAAGGCTTCTGATACACTTTTCATGCGGAACGGATATATTATATTTGATAGCAAAACATTGTTAAGAATGTGCAAAATGATAATTTTAGAAAATTCATTAAATTTAGTTATGCTGATTCTTGTTCCATCATTGCTTCTTTCGAGCCCATCAAAATTATATTACTGATTTTTGCAAGTTCATAGAATGATTCAGTAATGAATTCGATTTGTTTCCAACCAATGTGCACATACATAATATAAAAAACAGCTTTTCGAAAGTCTGTATTTTATTGCCATTTCATGAGTTGCAAATGCTCAATCTCAGAAAGCTATAAACTGATAAAAAATCTACTTTCACTGAGTCATTGTATGTTATCAACAACAATTATTATTAAAGCCAGATTTCAATTTTATTTCAAACAGGTATTATTTTGATGCTGTTTATAAATGGTGCATGGTAACTTCAACAGTCCCTTT
This sequence comes from Himalopsyche kuldschensis, assembly GCA_028554975.1. NCBI lineage: Eukaryota > Metazoa > Arthropoda > Insecta > Trichoptera > Rhyacophilidae > Himalopsyche > Himalopsyche kuldschensis. The sequence continues at coordinate 1,106,920 of JAHFWI010000028.1, forward strand.
ATAAGCTAGAAGTGAGTGTTAAAGATACAACAAATATTCTAAAAGTAGGTATGCACATAATGACAACTAGTGGGATAAGCTTACTGTCTATCTGCAATAAAACAAGTGTTTGGGGATTTAATAACCGACTATTATAGTCCTTTTTGAATGATTATAAATATATCTAAGTGGTGTCGGAAACATCAGGTTAATAATAATACTAAAGTATTCATTATGTACTTCTGCCGTCGAATATTTTTTGATGTAACTACCCTTTTACGGTTTTGGGAATTCCGTCTGCGAATCACTTCCAGGAATAGACCGCCCACAAACATTGTGTATAAGAATAATTAACAATCGTTATCAAGATTTAATTTTACTATTCAAATTTATTACATAGTATATTATTTATAAAAAAATCCTACAATTGATATTATAATGAACTTAACTAGACCTATTGCATGAAAAATATATCGTAGGTTTCGTTGTATTTTTGTCAGGGCTGTGGAGTCGGAGTCGGAGTTTTTGGCCGGAGTCGGAGTCGTCGCGGGGCTTTGGCCGGAGTCGTACTCGGAGGCGGAGATTTTAAAAAGTTTTGACTTTTTATTTTTGCATATAATATGTCAAATTTGGCAATTGGCCTGATTGTTTGGTTGAAATATGATTGAATACACATAAATAGGAAAGGTAGGAAAGGGGACGTGACGAAATCAAACATTTTTTAGTCGGAGTCCTGGAACATACTAAACTAATTCATACGCTTAATTTAAACACATCTATTGATTTGGAGTACCCAATTGTCCCACGGGATTTAAGCGTGGCTTATAATTTATTTGGTGTAGATTCTTTAGAGCTCATGACAGGTTGTAAAGCCAGCGCATGTTTTTTTTAAGTGAGCTGATTTAATTGTATTTTGTTATTGATTTTCAAAAAGGTTCGCTGGCGAAATATCAAAAATAGACTATAATAATATTTTTGCAAAATATTCTAAATTTTATTTCTTTTTTGGGTTTTTATGTTTTCTATTCGAGTTGGATCGTGGATAAAAATAAAAATGTCGTATTCTTCCTGAATGTGTTGAAGTAATAATTAATTAATAATAAAATATTAATCAGACAGGGAGCTCCCTTCGTCGCCTCACATCGCTCTGGCCGCAGTCAGAGTTGGGTTTTTTTCCAGTCATGCGCGTCGCACGGTTTTTGGTACAAGCAGCGCTCAGTACGAACCTAGCGCCCGTGAGGTGCGGAGCGAAAATTACATACCAAACCAAATCACCGCGCACGCCAAAACAGCCTCTACGCGCACTCGAATACGTCACTAAATAGTCTGTGCCACGAAAGCGCGGTGAACTTTTCCCTTCAGCTGAGAAAAAAAGCAACGAAAACAATAATAATACACGTCAATTCTGTGCATAGATCCGTTCTACCTGTAAGACCCCCTTTTTAGGTTATGTGAATTTTCTATTCAATCAGTCACGAACTGTTTCTCTACGAAGTGCTTTATACGACGTTCCAAATTCAAAAATATTCCATAAACAATATCTAGTCAAAAGTTTTGTTGCTTTGTTTTGCTTGACATTTTTTTGGTGACGCGTCGATATTAAAACAATTGAACTTTGGCAAAGAATTACAATTTCTTTTTGCGCCATTTATATATCAATAAAAAATTTGCGGTATTGTGAAAAGGTACGAAGTACAAACATAATTCAGTGATCGAATGTGATTAATATTTTTCTTAAATCAAAGAAAGACTTAAGGCCTAAAAAAACTGCAATTTATGAGCAATTACTATTCATGCATACATATCTTGAAAACGTTTTCCTTTGTTGATTTAAATTAATCTTGTGTTTATATTTTTTTGTTTCCATAATTGAATTATGGTAAAAGCGTGACTTTTGGATTTTGGTGAACATCTTTCCGACTATTTTAATTGATCTGTGTGTGTTGTAATAATAAAACAATCGAAAAACATTATTTAAAAAATAAGTGCCGTTTTATTTTGACGAATTAATACATTAAAATGGTGTCGGAAAACTTATGTATGTTAATTTAAAGAAAATGTGAAAGATTTGTGATTGTGGTTGAAACAAAAGAAAGTGAAAAGTTTAAATATAAGCGCAAGAAGATATATTTGGTAAGTTCTGTTTTTAATATTGTCTATCTTGGTATGAAATCTATTAGCAATTCAAAATATTTGTTTTCATATTAATTGTACCAATATTTCTACAGATTTAAAGCAATAAATTAGATATGAATTGTGTAAAATGTTTAAACTATCAACTTTATCGACGGGAAGTAGCGCTACAAAAAATATTTCAATCAGTAGACATAATAAGTACGTCATATTTATTTTACCAAGTATTTGAACATATAGTTTACTTTTAAAGGTTTTCACTGTCAATACTTGGTGGAAAGGCATTACAGTGGAACCCCGATCTTACGTTCTCGCATTATACGTTTTCCCGCGTGTTGCGCTCATTTTCTGTAGTCCCGGCATTTAGTTTATATATAAAACTTTCCACGCATTTAACGTTTGTTTTATACGGTCCCTTGAAAAACGTAGAATCGGGGTTTCACTGTATAATAAAAATCGAGCATTGTCAGTTGACAATGCTCGCCATAAGCAAAACAGGTGCTGATCAAATAAATTTTATGTGGTTAAATTACTAAAAAGTATTATTATTTTTATTATACAATAATAGTTTGATAGTAAAATGTCTTATATTATAAACAGAATGATACACAATTTATATAAAACTATAAAGTTCGTTTGTTAAATACATATACTTTAAATTAATAAATGAATAATCTTCATTATGAGCAGTGACGGTTGGCGACGGGGTGTTGGGGGAGCAAAGGAAGATTCAACCATTTTTGCAAGAGTTATTTCCTATTCATTGGATTTTAAAACACTTCTATAGCACTTTCAATTCAGATGTTCGCAATACCAACTGTTTCTCTTACGTAGTACGGAAAAATAGTTGAATCTTCCTTTTGCACCCCCCAGCACCCCGTCACCAGCCGTCATTGATTATGGGCACATTAATAAAATATCAATACAAATGTCTAACTTATCTAATAATAATTCAGTTCGTTAGCTATACAAACAAAAGGCTAATTTACTGGAAACTATGTCTTATTTTATTAAAAAATATTGAAATATTTCATGACACTCATTGTCGACGAATGTCAATAGAAAAACAAATAATTTCTACCCATAACTATTACGGACGCATTGTAACTAAAATTAGAAAGAACTCATCTTATATGGGTGCCTTTCAAATCTGGAACTGTTTAAATTTCAATGTTTTACCATAGAGTAAAATTCGTAGATTGTCGGAATCATAAAATTCCTCTTCTTTCTTTTTTTGCTTTTAATTGCATGGATCGTTGTTAAATTCTTAATTTAATTATAAACTACATATTTGATATTATAGATAATTCAGTTATTAAATGACATATTGCAGCTTTCTCTTTAATTAATACAATTATATGCTGCTAACAGAAAATAGTAAGTGACTGGGTTTTTCCCGAGTTTACATGCATACGACAATTACATCAAAATCCCTTTGCAGGCGATTGTTAAATAATTAGATTTAAACTCATGTATACCGTATAATTATTGCAATTTGATTTCATTATTTTGCAAGACAAACCCTACCCTATAGATACAATTATATCAAATATCTAAACATTAATTAATACCGTCTAAATTGTAGCCGAAATCATGCTTTATGAACCGACATTATTGATTGCGTTCCATCAAAAGTCTTTATGTTACTCAATCTTAAATGTAAAACAAACTAAATATAAAGTATATCGTTGTATTAAAAGTAGGGCTGTGGAGTCGGTAAAGAAAAATGCCACTCCGACTACAGCATTTACCAAAACCACGACTCCGACTTAAAAAGTGGAAGATCACTTTTTTTTGCCTAATTTTCCTATCTATGTGTATTTAATTAAATGTCAACCCTACCAATCCAGCCAATGGCAAAATTTGACATATTATATGCAAAAGTTCAAAATTTCCGACTCCGAGTACAACTACGACCAAAAGCCCCGACGACTCCGACTCCACAGCCCTGATTAAAAGTCATAATTCAAAAACAATACTGAGAATTCCATACATCTCGCTGCCGTAAAAATCATCTTTCATTAGTCGTTTAAATGGCTTACTTTTAGTCATTTTATTTTCCGAAAAGTTATGTTTACAGAAATGGCTTCCATAGGATTATATGTCGTCCTCAATTTTCATATTTACCATTCCGAATACTTGTGTAACGTATTTCAGAGAATAATAACACAATTTATTTTGACAAACCGTTTCAATTAGTCAGTCAATTGTTAATTCAACGCCAAAACCATCGGAGAGTAATTTCGTCCGGCAGCGAAATTTGTACATGTAATTTATGTAAATGGTATTCCAGTCGAGTTAAATATTAATTCAGTATATCTTTTGAGCGTTTTTTTACAAACTATTGTTTGCTAATTATCTAATCTAATTGAAGTTAGTTATTCTTTATTGTATATCAGTTCAGGAGTGCTATGATTAAAATGAATATTTTCTAAAATATTTACATTGCTTAGAGTACAAATCTTCCAAATTTATAATGTATTATTATTTGTATCTTGATTGATACTGTCTTACACATGCACAAGCATACTAACTTTCTTGCAACTTATCGCATGTAATTTTTTTTTACTATTACTGCTTGTTAATCAGTTGCTCAACTTCTCTTATGAATACAGCTTAAAATTAGGCGAGATAAATGTTTAGCTAATCGCAAGTTTACAGAAACGAATGTGTCAAATTGTTAACTTCATTGATCACTTTTAAGGTGTTCACTGTCAATACTTGGTGGAATGGCGTTATGATAAAACATTTTTAGTACTTATTCCACATACATTTTTTTGGATCAGGACCGTTTTCGCTCATGGGGAGCATTGTCAACTGATAAGAAACACAACGAAGCAGTGATATGTATACAAACTTGTATGAATATCACTGTTTCGTTGTATTTATTATCAGTTGACAATGCTCGCCACGAGCGAAACCGGTCCTGATCCAATATATTTTATAGAATAAGTACTTAAAAATGTTTTATTATTTTTATGTTACTTCATTGGCTTTGATGTTGCGATGCTCGCGGGCTCAAATCCCCATACGAACAGTTTCGTAAAGTGTAATCATTATGGACTTTTGATCGATGCCCATGACATGAAAATATTATTTTGTACATTTTCAAAGACAATTCTTTTCTAGTAGATATAGAATCATATAATTTCCGTTTTTCTATTGCTCTTTCTTTGGCTGTGTAATATAAATAGTTTTTTACATGGCTGTTTAAGAGTATATTATTCGGTTTTATTTTTACACATTGCTTTTATCAATTGATTCATTACAGGTGTAAGCCAGTCGCTTTCCACGTGTCCATTAAATCGGAATGTAAATACCGAAAAAACTTGACTGTATAGTTAACGATTGCCTATCTTATCAACATATGAGCACCTCAAGTAGCAAGGACAGAAATTTAAAAAATAATAATAAAACACCCGAAGTACATAATTATCTCAACTTAATCTTTACGAAATTCAATTTACACACTATTATTTCGATTAACCAACCTATTTAGCATTTCAAAATTATTATTGATAATCTCGCTGGGTGGACATTGCCTATTTCTGGGCGCTAATCGATCATTTCCTTAGACACGTAGATAAGCCATCGAGTGTTTAGATTATGCCGGATTAAAATGTTTTTTTTTCATTAAAGTTATTATCGCTGAAAATCGCTCCACTGTCGATTTTATGTTATATCGAATTCAATTACCCAACGAAATGACGAGTCACTATGTACTCCGATAGTAGGTATCGGGCTACAGGATGACTGTAAAGTATGTTTACTACAGCATCATTTGAAAACGTGGCCCGCAAATTAAAAACTTTACATTAGAAATTTCACAGTAACATGTATACTTATCTGATCTGTAAACATCACTGATTGAATTTTAAGGTGTTGGCTGTCAATTCTTGGCAAAAAAGCATTATATTTAAATGAATAAAAAATTTTCGTGATCTACTTCCACATATATTTTTGCAGGTTTCGCACATCACAAGTATTTTTAATGCTCGTGGTGAGCGAACCCGGTTCTGGTGATTTCCGCTTCAAAAATGTATAGATACCAAATCGTAAATTTTTCAAGGAAGCAAACAAAACAACTTTATTGTAGTTAATCAGAAAAACGCACGTAATAAAATATGTATTGCATAAATCATAACGTTTGTCGGCTGTTATTTTGTTTTTGATACATAAAAGTAGAAAATCGAATCGCGAAATCTCTGTGACAAAAATGCTGTCCTACTTTTACATTATTTACAAGTGCAACACGAGCACCAATTCTATTCAACAAAAATGAGCCAAGAATGGTTATATTATATTTACTTCCCAGACCTCAATTGGGTACGCATACATAATATTTTTTTCCGTTTTGTTGTCAATGTTTGAGGTGGTTTTCGACCTGTTACGGAATATATTTATAAAATATCGTGAAAACAAACAATATTTTATTTTGCAAATGTTGAAACTTAAGTTTGAATTATGCATATGCATGTATAACAATTAGAAATTACTCTTAATCGAGAGCTCTTAACCCTGTGCCCGCGGAGCTATAATCGTGCGCCCTCAACGAGTATCAAAATACGAAAATACCCAAATTTTATAAGAAGTGTATTTTATCTATTGAAATTATTAAGTTTTTATTCAATTTTAACTATATGGTTTTTTTTTAATTAAAAAATAGTACATGAATATAATACATATGTAAAGCTTCCCAAGAATTAATGATAAAAATGAGTAAATATGTACTAGTACGGTACTAGTAGTACCTAGAAACTACTACTGAAGACTAAACCCTTCATTATTCTCTTCAACCTCAAATGCGCCCGAAGTCGCAATAATGTTTAAAACCTCTGCTCTAATTCATTAGCTAAATCAATTATTCGGAGAATCGTAAAATACTGTTAATTTCTTAAAATGGAGACAAAGAGAAAAATATCAATAAATAAGTTCGAAGCATTATGAGAAATCATCTTCCATCATATAGGCAAGTAAAGAAGTATGCCAGTGCGATTTGAATTAATAATTTTATTAAGAAAATGGTATACAATTATTTTTTTATTAGCACTGTATGTCCACCAAATAACCCATCAGTCAAGTAGATAGGACCTAGCATAATATAATTCTACGATTTTTATCTATTTTTTTTTGGCCAGGTATGTGACTTATCAATTATAAGTGGAATCGTAGCGGTTTAAAAATATAATTATATAAGTAAACAAGACTACGTTATCGTGTTTTAGGCAGATTAGTGGCTATATGCTACATATTTCTAATGTCAGTGGATTACTATCGTCTAAGTTGTAAGTTTTTGATATCAATAATAAGAGATATATAATACTCATTCAGACGTTCAAAATAATTTATTGCAATGACTAGATTATGTGTACATGATTAAAGTTGTGCGATTACATAATAAATCTACAATTGTCATTGTTTTATCTACATTTTAAATGGGAATGAAATATGCAAGATGTCGAATATATTACACATTGCATATCATCTGAGTTAAAAATCAGACACGCTTCTTATAACAGCTTCTACACACTCAATACATAATACGGATATGTAATTACTCTTGTCGGAAGATGCAAAATATGGAACACAAATACTGTGTGTTTTTTTTACCATTTATTTCAGATACTTCATTTAATTGACAATGAGACAATTACACATTTATATGAGTAAACCTAAAAATCACACACAATACTAAGTATCCTTAGGAACGTTCTTATCAGATACCAGAGTCTGTTTTCGTATACACAAATTTAGATTTTTTTGCAGGGTTTTTATTTGCGTTTGGGAAAAAAATACGATGCTTAAAAGTGAGAGTAGGATTTGGCACATTATTAAATATTCGTATATTTTTATTGCTAGTTTTTTTTGTATTGATTTACTAATCGAGTAAATTTGTGTCAGACAATATGCGCCGCAAAGCAAATATCGCTTAAACGTAATATAAAAATTCCCTTCGCTTTTTACATTTTTACATCGATGCGTCCGATGGAAATTAATCGTGATAATCTTCTTGGTATTCTATTTTTTTTAAATTGTATTCAGTGGGCATATTTTTTTTCGAATTTCGAATCAAATCAAATGTTTATTGGTAGGTTTATTTTACAATAGTATCGGAAATCTAGTCAACATCATATTGTAAATTATCATTATTGCATAGTACTTATAGAAATCATATTATATTTTTAATTATTATAGATGTGGATAATTATAATTCATACTAGGCTAGCCAGGGAAATCCCAAGCCGATTGACTTTTGAGTGATTGTGGAAGGTAATTATAAAAGAATATTGCCAGGTAAAGTAAATTTGAAAGGAAGTGAATTGTAATGTAATAACAATTTCATTTAACTGACTAGGTTATTAACGAAACCCTGCTTTTGTATGAATTTGGGAAATCCCCAAATATGCAATTTGAAAGATACTAGGTACTTTAAATATGTATTCGTAGAATCAACCAAAAATTATTGCATTCTATTAACCTTAATTAGATTCTTAAGTAAACGATCTAATTAATGATGATGCATATAAAATGCTCAATGTTCGTGTACCTATTTAGCTGTACGAATGTCAGTTATCTTTAAATCAATTGAAAAAATATATGTATTTTTAAAAATTCGTAATCAAGCAAGGATATCTAAAATTGACAATTGAATACAAGGAAAAACATGGAAGATATCGGCTATCTTTGGTTCGATAAGTATTTAAGGTTGTAAGTAAGCAATATGTATCGATAATCTGCTGAAGATGATTGCTTGCGCCGGGTACAATGGGACAATATTTTTTTACGAACACTTGAAATACTACCTCCTATACCAGGGGTGGCCAAACCGTCGATCGCCTATGTGATCTGTACAAATCTCTGGTGCCCGTCCCAAGAAGCGTGCGAGACAAGTCGTGTGACAGGGACAGCACGCTAAAATCTCGAAGTTAGCCAAGTAACGACGAAACCCTCTTTCTAAAACCCGGGTCAAACAAGGGTTGGCAATTAGATTAATATAGGCTTTAAATTACTACTTCTAATGTTGGTCGATCGCCGCCAATAATTTCCAACGAAAGTCGATCGTGGGCAAAAAAGTCTGGCCACCCCTGTCCTATACATAATCTATATTATTACTCATATTATTATTTCAGTGTCGTTAACGCGCATTTGCAAACCAATTTCTTTTGTCAATTTCAATTTGATGCAACTTTTAGTTATGGTTTATTATTACTAACTATTTGCAAAAAGGTTTTACGCGAAATCGATAGATATTACTCAATCGTGCCAACTCTTCTTCGCTTTGCACTACTTTAGAAGAAGCTGTCCGATAATTATTCTGATACCACCGCCATTCATGATAATGGTCTACTGCCAGGGTCTACGTTTTACTAGCGACCATAACTGAGCTGGACATCCACTATAGATGTTAAAGCAGCTAGCAGGTCAGTTGATAGTAAAAGCGTTCGATAGTTAAATTAAACTTATTTATAAAAAATACACATTGATATTTTTGAGTTAATATATTTTACCTGTATTTATTGTCGCTGAGAGAAGATTAATAACTGAGGCGGCAGTGACAAATTATTTTGAAACGTCTTTTTACTGTTATTAAGATATACAGTGAAACCCTGATTCTACGTTTTTTAAGGGACCGTATAAAACAAACGATTAATGCGGGAAAGTTTTAAATACGAACTAAATGCCGTAACGATAGAAAATGAACGCACCTCGCGAAAAAACGTATTATGCGAGAACGTAAGATCGAGGGTTCACTGTACTTTGTACCGACCCGTGACCTCTCTAAGACTCTGATCAATCAATCTGGGCATAAGTTAGGCTTATTATAGTGTATAACTTAATTAAATGCTTTTAGTTAACTTTGAAAGTTAACCTAAAGGTATGGCTCGAATTGAAATATTAGGTAGATGCGTAATGAGTAACTTATCATTTATTTTTGTTGAATTTGTCGAGGTTATTATTCCAAGAAAAAATATCGTAAGCAAACAAACACTCGTTGCTCATTTCCCAATTTATATATTTTTTTTTATCTTATCGCAAATCGAATGACACATCATTGAAAATAACATAACAATTATTTAGATTCGCGATAGACACTGATTACGCATGTTAATTGTGGATTTATATAAATTATCGATTTGTAATATCGAATTAAATAAAACAAATAAATACTACTATAGATCCAATGATTGCAGCTATAAATGGTTTTGTATTATTTTGAGGTTTGAACGATGTTTTTTGGAAGACTTTTAAAAATGTTCATAGTTAATATGATTCTAAGTGTTCATACATATTTTATGCGTAACGATCTACCTATATCTAATATATCAAAATTCGTATTTTATGCGCTGCCATACCGTTCATCCGATTGTGATAAAACTTTGTCAACGTATTGCTTGCACTTGCGTAAAGATTAAAATCATAGTAAAATCAACTTATAATATGTCTTTTATGTAAGCATCAAAGATCTTTCATATTTTATGCGCTGTTATACCGTTCGTTTTGACAACTGATTGTTGCACTTGCGCAAAGGTTATGGGCATAGTACAATTAACTTCGAGTAGGTGGCGCGTGTTTCAACCCATAGACAATCGGCAAAAGACAAACAGCAAACGTCATGCAAATGTCATCGATACCGATCAATGTTAGTGAAATTAAATCGAAATTATTTATCTTAAATCTTGTGCACCCAAAAACACAAACACCTTCTTTCATTAAGTAGCATTGCAACGCTTGGCGGGTACCGGCTAGTTGATAAAGGAAACGCGTAATTAGTCAGTGGCTTAACTATACGTTATCAACAATGGCATCATACTTGTTACAGATTAGCGTGATTTTCAATATTTTTATTCCAATCATTAGAAACAGTGTACGTGTTAATTAAAAATTGTCGGGCCTTGTTTTTTGATTCACATCAAAACACAATCTAAATCAAATAATTTGTCGATAGTAGTCGACTGTTAATGACCGATTACCGTCGTAAAAAATAAAGGTCAGTTGAATCACAGATATTTTTCTATTTGACATTGTCAAAAATACTGATTTCGTAAATATTATTTGATAAACACTCGATAAAAAGGTGGGGCCTCCTTTCTGAAGAAATTCATCAATGTTTGCACTATGATTTTGCTTTGTGCACCTACCAGGCAGCCGTTTGATGATAATGAGGTACAAACAAAATATTTACAAAAACAAAAATACAATTCGGATACTAAATGTAAAACTCAACACTTCCATAGTGTTTCCTTGTAAAGAGACGTTTCTGTAGCTTGTGCTGTAGGCCCTCCTATAATTATCCCTCCAAGAACGACGTTTTATAGAAATGGCTAGATCTTAGAATGTAAAATTAATGTAGTGTGTGTGTGTATAAACTGGAAAAATGTTATACATGACATACGTAAATGTATTTAGAGCAATTAATAAAACATACTTACTAAAAAAACAAGCCACACATATGTATCGGTGTGTAGTCTGCTACAGTGACGGCTGGTGACGGGGTGTTGGGGGGTCCAATGGAAGATTCAACCATTTTTGCAAGAGTTCTTTCCTATTCATTGGATTTTAAAACACTTCTATAGCATGGAGTTTCAATTCAGATGTTCGCAATACCAACTGTTTCTCTTCCGTAGTACGGAAAAATAGTTGAATCTTCCTTTTGCACCCCCCAGCACCCCGTCACCAGCCGTCACTGGTCTGCTATATGGCTTGTTTCTATAACGCGGTCACTTTATAGGTGCTATAGGGGGATTCGATGTTTATAATATATATGTATTTAAAAAAGACTGAAGAAAAAAAATAGGAATGTGTTTTTAAGAAGTGTTTTTCTTCTTAATTTGAGCAATACATACTTTTCTACGAGATGTTCTTGTTAATCCATTCGATGGGTTCGGCGGTAACTTTGTGGGAGTTCATTTTAATATAGTTTAAAATGACTAACTTTAATCAAAGTTTGTTTAAATTTTATATTTCTTGTTAATCAGTTGCCCGACCTCTCCTTTTCGAAGTGACATGTGAGATATAGGACAGGACTAGAGGTCGACTATTCGCTGTCGCAACGGCCCGATTTTAGTATTGGAAGGGTCTGACATCCATAAATCGAGCGAAACTTCAATTTATGATACTCTATGCTAAATTATAAGAGACCATTTTCGGTACATTGCTATTTGTGAATCAAGTACCTACACAGAAACTGAAAATTGTGTTTCAAAATTATGCTTTTTTTTTGTGAAGATTGATTTTGCAGGTTGCTCTATAATTGAAGTCACGCCACTGCTCATCCACCTTCTTTCGTGCGTCGTATTCATATTGTATTCTTTAATGTATCTACCGAATATTTTCCATGTATAAGAAGACGTTGAATAAATTAAATGTTAATTTACGGGCGTCGCTGTTTATCATAAAACAGAAAAACACACTTTTCTTCTTCTCTCTGGCGCAAATGCGATATCCGAGACTAGAGAGTTATTTTGTTTTATTTTGATGCCCCGAGGCTTATGTCAAATAAATTATTTACATCAGTCCAACGTGGCATACATACGAACACTTTAGTGTATACGCATATGATTAGATTTGCGTTTGAAGCTTAATTTCACAGAAGAGACCTCCTACTCTTACGCCATACCGTAATTCGTGGGTGTAGGGACATACGGCCGAAACTACGAAAACAACGATCTGAGATAAATGGCAAAACAGTTTTCAATGTTATACTTTGTTCTTACGGATTTGCAGGAAAGCCGAGCAATATCCTGTAAACCACTCTTTGTACAAGTTTCATATTATTATATCTTATAGAACTGCATTTGAGCATGAAAATGCCATATTTAACTCAAAACAGAAAATTTTGTAGTTTTGCCCGCATGTCACGAATTGATATCATAGATACAAATAAAATTTTCATGAATTAATATAACCTTCACAAAGAATCTGCAATTATTTATATATATATAGGCTTGAATAATTAAACAAATATATATTAATAATGTCTACTTACCTCATTATATTTTGACAAAATGTTTAGATTTAGCTAATGGTACATTTTTTTTTTGTTATCTGACCTGACCTGTTAATTTGGCACTAACTTGGAAGAAATCCATTATAACACGGCGAAAAATAGCAATGTATCACATAACTGTCATGTAGAAGTAAGCTGTACAGTTCTGTACAGTTTACAGTTTGGAGTTAAAATGCAATGCTATTTTTTCACCGTTTTGTCTGTTAATTTAGCTTCAACGAATATAAAACAACTGAGTAAGTTGATAGGGCACGCGAACTAAGCACTTGTAATTTATTTATTTGAAGTCTGTTGATATTTCTTACATTGGTAAAACACGTGTCACTATTTGTTATAAAATACGCGGAATAAACAATGTTATTTTTAAATTTTATAGTAAAATTGATTTTCGAATAATTACCGCCGAATCTATCAAAAATACCTATCTCAAAACTGATTTTATGGTAATATTATCGCAAAATAATAAAGATTTTAAGCAAATGTAGTGATATCCAATGGCCAAAGCCCTTGAACGTGTTTTTAATATGATTATTAACATGCCTTGTAAAAAAAGACTCGATCACCTCTCGTGTCGCGACGCATAAAATTCACGTTCGGCTTGAATTTCGAACGGGCCAGGTGTTACTGCCGCGCCTGCGCTGACCAATCACAACACTGCTACATTTCTATGGGGGACTCGGCCACGCCCCATCCGCCGACCGTGGCTCCGCCTATAACGCTGCATTTACATTTCGTGTAGAAAATTTACTGTTTCCATTCACGATTGTTACTATTATGGACGGGCGCGCAATTAGGCCGGTAATAATGAACCGAGATGATAGTTCGGGTATATAATATATTAAACTACAAATGTGATTGTTTCACACTTAATATTTTTTGAAATAAGAACTCCGTAGAAATTTACTGAAGTAAATTAAAAAAACATATACTTAAACTTTCCACCAAAAGTTGAACCCCATAAAAATCTTTAATGAGTATAGAGATGAGTATTCGTTTTACATTTTAATTGTTATTCACGTTTAAGTTGTTAAGTCATTTGACAATGCTAGCGATGAGCGATACCGGACATGATCTTCAGATTAATTATTTTTTCGTCGACTTTCAACAGCTTTTGTATTATATTCGATCTCACTTTAATTGAAATCTCCATTAGTTTATACATCTCAACATAATGTTTCTACGAAAACCTCTCTTTTTGGATAAGGGTAGGGATTGCTATAAGTACAGTAGAACCTCGATTATCCGGACTGATTGGGGATAAAGGTAGCCCGGATAAGGAAATATCCGGATAATCGAAAAAATCATAATTTACAGGAAAAAAACAAGTATATTCAGTATGAATCATTTTGATATTTTTGAAGCATCTGGGGTTCTTTGATTTCCCAATGACAAACAGTGGAAGTCTATGTCTGCCAGATGCATTGGCACACACCGTTATGGTGACACTTTCTTTTCTAGTTTTGTACACTGCTGCAGTATTATCACGTCTTGAAGCCAACGATTTGTTGGGTAGTTTCTTCCAATTTAAACCTGTCTCGTCAGCATTGTAAATAAATTCTTTGTCGAATCCTTCCTTCTCCACAAACAACTTCAATGTGTCAATGAAAGTGTTTGCTGAAGGTATGTCAGCAGATAGCCTTTCCCCATGAACCTCAAGTTCTCCCTGATACCATGTCGTCCTTTAAATTTTTCAAGCCAGCCTGAGCTTGCTTTGAAGGTGGGATCTCCATTTAATCTTGTATTGAAAAATATTGCTTATTTGTAGAACAAATGCAAATGTAAAAATATTAATACTGCATTCCATCACGTACGTACGTAAACAGCAATTTGCCACGTGCATATCAGCAAATTTGTAATATTTTTGTTTATTTTGACCAATCCGGATAATCGGAAATCCGGATAATCGAGGTTCTACTGTATAGGGCACGACTAGTGATCTGCCAATCGCTCTTGCTACACCAAGATTTTATGAAAATACCCTATGAGTTCCACCAGAAGCCAACAAACCGTTGAAAATTTGCAATATAACTCATTTAAAAATAATTATGAATTAATGGCATGTATTTGTAGTTAAGCTTTTACAATAAACATTACTCGCAATGTCCCAGTAGTTACGCCGCTGACAAAGGGTAATCCGAAACAATCTTGACAACTTTAACACAAAATAGTACAGAGAGTGCGTAAATGATATAGACAGCAATGCATATAGTAATCAAGTATTCCCAACTTAATATCGTGAATAAATCAACTGATTGATGTATCACAAACTTTAGGTGTCATCTTTTTACTGATGTCTGTATAAAGATGCTAGAATTATTAAATCAGTTTGCGTAGTGAATTTTTATACTAAACACTATACAATGATTGCGTTATGGTGTCTGGCTTCCGTAAGACACGAAAGCCCGTGGATAATGACTTGCGCTTTTTGAAACGAGCTTGTGAGATCTGTGATGCACGGATAGGTATGGGATTGTATCTACCAAATGTGAAATGTAATAAATTGATAAGGGGCAATGTTGGTCAAACTTTTGGATTACAGTTAACCGATAAAAGTTTACATTAGATTTTTTTTTAAATTGTGAAACTGTTGTCTTGAAATTCAACAGTTGTGTTAAAACTATGAAGAAATATTATTCGATACCTAAATATTATAAAGAACGTTCAAGCAAATATCAGGAAGTAATTTTCAAAACTGGTCAATTCTTGAATATTTTTTTTTAACTGCCTATTTTAAATTAAGATTTTGAGACCTTTTTATTCGCTTGGAAAAGTTTGCATTTTTACAAATTATCTGTAATTCTTTAATTTAAAATATATTGCTAGTATAGGGTCGGGTGCAGACGTAAGGCCCGATTCAAAATTCGCCAAGTTGAAGTCGCAGAAAAGCCAAGTTCTTGTGAACAACGAGAAATAAGCTGCCTTGGGTTTTCCTGTACACTTTCACACACAGCAGCAATGTTTTCACCAGATATTGTATTTTGATGACGTACAGGTAGGTGTTGGCCGATTATTTACCAAACTGGTTGACTCAAATTTGGCCACTAAATAATGAATAATCTACTCAGCAGGACAAAGTAACATATTTTGAGCGTCCCTATTGAAATACCCTTTATATACAAACTTATGAAGAAAGAGTAATGAAAATATCTCACTTTCACAGTTTTTCAACAAATCGATTTGACCAAATTTGTAATTTACCTCCTGATATATCTTTAATTAAACTATAAATTCATTCATAAATGGGAAACACCAAGTACCATTGATTATTTTTCTGTCATATACTTTTTCAACTAACAACATTATTCATTTTGAATCTTTTCACCTTATTTGATTCGTGTCCTATCAAGTAAACGCAAATTAAATAAAATGAAAGGAGCGTATAGAACCGACGTAAAGCATCTTAATTATTTAGAATACAATTGAGAAAATTATCATATTATTTGATTGAAATATGTGGAAATTTTAGTTATTTATTTGATTTCAATTCTCAGTCAATTTACTCTTTAGGCAAAGTGTTTCATATTTTTTGATATATTGTTTCCAAGTCGTTCCCTGTGGTCTAGTGGCAAGAGCTTTGTCCTAGCGATCAGGGGCCCGCTTTCAAATCCCGGCAAGGTTAGATTTTTTCAATTGAAAAAAAAAAATCTTGTGCTGGGTGTATGTTATTTATCGTTGATTTTGTGCACTACTGATTCATTATTTATCATCGAGTTAAACTCGTATGACATTCACAATTAAGAATATTTGGCGCATTGGCGTAAGCTGTAATGCCAATTTTTTTTTTAAATCAAATAAATAAAAAAAAATCGTCTGGGCCTCATATGAAGCTCTAGTAATGTGGCGTTTTACCGTAATATCTATCGGCCAAATTAGTGTATTAATATTTTTAGTAAAATATTCTCTAGTTTTACCGTGTAAATGATTAAATTTCGATTATTTCAATCTTGCGTATGGCAAGCCGAAAACAACACAGCGATCAGTTGAAAGATTGGGCGCCATCGCAGTTTTAATCGTTTTCCAAGTAAAGATTGCCAGGCAGAAGCAAGTAACGTTTCGGTTTGTTCATCGTTACCACACTTCTCGGAAAAATCTTCACCATTACTCTCTCGTCTATCATTATTTGAATTATCAATATAAAAGTGAAAGACAGTGACATGTGTTTACGTGTAGTTAAGATCCACGCAGCGTCCGTTGGTTGAGTTATCATAGAAGCTTTTGATGAATACTTCGATCGGTCGTGAGTGCTAGGAGATGAAGATATCCTCTTCAAGGTTGCGAGGGTTCAGCAGCTGTGCATTTTCTTGGAATCCAATTAAACGAAGACAATTGAAATTGAATGTTACGAAGAAGTATGTTTGACCTACTAAATAAACTATTATTACATCACTTTCGATGGATTCGGCGGTAGCTTTGTGGAAGTTCATTTTAGTATAAAATATAAGATAGCTTTAATTAAACCATGTATTGGAATATCCCTATTGCAGTTCGGTGAAAAAAATAAAAATGTATTTTAGTTCTACAGAAATTATTATATATATTTGTTTGTCAGAATTAACGATACTGACTAGGTAACACTGACAGTTCTGACGATGGCGTAAGCCGAAATAGCTATCAACAAATATAGAAAATAAATTCTGTGGAATTAAAATACATACTATTTTTTCCATCGTACTATAATGGAGTTCTACCAAGTAAATACCAACTCAATCAATAAATAAGAAACACAACCGCAGCCGAAAAGAACGAACGCTTGAGAGCAACGAACACTAGACTAATATACAATTTAAAATAACTTTGATTATTCCACGTATTGTGCTACTAACTGCGACACGTGTTTCGCTTCTTTCAGAGGCATCTTCGGACTTAATATCGCAAAGTTTGCTCAAGTAATGAAGCGAGATAGATTCTAATATTTTAAAATGATAAAGCTACAAAATGGAGTTTGGGATTTTTCCTTTTTACGAGAAGCAAGAAGGGGGTTATAGAATCGAATTCGCATAATACGTGGAATAATCAAAGATATTTTAAATGTTATATTAAAATGAACTTCCACAAAGTTACTGCCGAAGCCATCGAAAGTCATTCTCATCCATGTGATCCCAAAAGTGACATGATGCGAAAGGTATTAGCTGATCACTAGTCCTCGCATCCTTCAATCCATACTCAACGTTAAAGGTTGAGCAACTGAGTAACAAGCAAGTTAAAAAATGACACTTGACTACATGGTCGGTATGAATTTCATGAAAAAATACCCACGTAGCTAGCCGAGTGGTAAAAAAATTATGTTTGACATTCTTAATTAATATTTATGTATTTTTTTTCTTTGCATATGCATCAGGTGCCTGTTTAATTAGTATTACGGGCACAATTTGCATGCTTGCACTCATTCGAACTGACGGCCCGTGTCTAACACGATATTCGCCTGACTTTAATACCTACATATATGGTGGGAATTGTATATAAGATATAAATACACCGGTTTCTTATTATGTAATTAGTCTTAAATTAGAATAACGCCTTAGGTAAGCGATAGGCATGTGTACGTTACACCCACGTCACGTAGTTATACATATTTACGTATACGGCTTTTAAAAAAATCGCATATTTACATATTGATAACGAAATGAATATTTTATTTACATGGTTATTGTTAAATTAATAATTTCTGTATGTATATGTTACAGTGAAAATATATTCTTCTCCAAGCTGTCATTGAAATTAAATTTGACCCCCCCTATCTTCAGCCCTATGTTTGTCTGTGTTTTGTCTTTGGTTCTCTTTTTATGAAAGGGACTACTTGCTGATTTTGTTTCTTTGATCAAACTCAAATTTTATAGTCAACCGAGTGAATTTAGATGAATTATAATAAAGGGTATTTCAATAGGGACGCTCAAAATATGTTACTTTGTCCTGCTGAGTAGATTATTTATTGTTTAGTGGCCAAATTTGAGTCAACCAGTTTGGTAAATAATCGACCAACACCTACCTGTACGTCATCAAAATACAATATCTGGTGAAAACATTGCTGCTGTGTGTGAAAGTGTACAGGAAAACCCAAGGCAGCTTTTTCTCGTTGTTTAAAAGAACTTGGATTTTCTGCGACTTCAACTTGGCGAATTTTGAATCGGGCCTTATGTCTGCACCCGTATAAAATCCAACTAACCAAGGAACTTCAGGTGAACGACCACAGACAACGCCTGATTGGGTTCTGGAGCAGTTGGAAGTTTACCCAAATTTGGTAAAAAAGTCAACTTTAGCGACATGGCCCATTTTATAATGAATGGATATTGGCAGACATTTGATGCTATATTCCATATTTAATGCCGTAAAATATACTTACAAATGAAATTAAAATTTAGTCGAAATCTCACAAACAACTTGTTTTATTTACATTTCAAAACTAAGCGTCCTTATAAAAAGACCCTTTATAATACATAGAAAATAGTACTAGTTTTGAACTCACTCACGTGGAATATGTCGACATCCGAAGCAATGCTGTATAAAATCGTTAAAGCTCTTTCTAGTGGCATCCCCATTGGTAGGTTGAATCTACATCTTGAATGAACACACAATTCATGTCCACGATTCATCAAAAAAAAAATATCAGAAACTTTCATGAGAAGAATGGCGGAATTCTTATTTTGGCCTCGCTAAAGACGAGATCAATATATACATTTAAATTATACGCCACAGAACACGCTTCGGGTGGCAGTATAAAGAGCATGGTAATGTTAAATGTAAACAGTGACTTGCTGAAAATAATCGTTTATTAAATTTATCCTTCGAGTTTACACGGATTGAATACGAATTAGAGCGGTAAGCAGCTTCGGCGGTTCCTGTTTAAATGTAGATAGCGTGTGCAGCCCCACGTTACCTCTGCGTTCGGTCGCGGAACTTGTCTCATGACTGGGCGAAATCATTATTGCATTTATGATTCTTCATCAAAAGAAACCTTGAAGCTAACATTTAGTATAATATAAAAGGAGCGGGTTATTGTGAGGCGCTGGCAGAGCAAGGGCGGTGCCAAAATGATACCAGGAATCCAAAAACTATTCCCTGCCATGGGTGCCAGAGGATCTTTCTACGGTTCTGTCCATTTGGCACTCTTTTACATATACATAACCTAAAAACCACTTTTTTCACTCTTGTCAATTTTACGATTCACTTTTTAGCTGTCGACTGTCGATTGTTTGTCGAAATGAATTACAAATAACACAGTTTTTTGTTGATTGAATTTGCAGTTTTTTGGTAGATCTCCATTATAACACAGTGAAAAAATTGCAATGTATTTTAGTTTTACAACAATTATAATACATATATCTGTTACAATGTTTTGTAATCCTTTAAAATGTGTTATTTTCGGATCAGTAGTGGCTTCGCTGATTTCTCACAACAAACGAATATGTGGATAAACTTTGTATTATGCATATTTAGATGCAGCTGTATAACCGTGTCTTTACCTCTCATTTTAACGTTGGCGAAGGTTGTATGATGGTTTTTTTGTTTTGAATATATTTGTATTTTAAAATACTGTAAAGCATAAAACTACAGCTTTATTTCTTAGCGATAAATTTGAGTTCAACTAGACTTAAAAAAAATGGTATTAAAAAATGAAATAAATAAAAAACACGCTTAGTTGCATCACAATTTTACCTTGTTTTTACCTAGATTGGAACTGATTAATTTGCCACGTGCCGGTGGTAGAACTAAGATAAGTAGAGTGATCGCAAAATTAATCTCAATATAGCAAGAGCTTATAATCATAATTACGCAAAGCAATCAAACAACTTCGCGTTTTTTCAGTATACCAATCCTTTTTGTTCTCACAATTTCATTTTTTTTTTACTTCTGGTCAGATCTATTAGCGGTGTAATTTGATCTTCGGAATCTTCTCGGCTCGTCTTTCATTCAACACTAAAAAAACACACAAACAAACTACAGCAAACAAATAAACGTAACTCGATACCTTGCAGTGGAGTGCTTACTTTTGGGACCGTGTAGAAAATAGATGTATAAACAAATACTAAATTGTTGGTATAAGTCATTTCATTAGCTCCAATATACATTGTTTTAACTGAACAATTATTAGACTTACCGAATTTAGCATCCATTTTGTATAAAATATAAATATGGTCTCAAAGCATATTCATACAAAATAGTTTGAGATTATATATAAATATTTACCTCGCCTTAACGGACGTCGTTCGTCGCCATGCGTCTAGTTTCTTTAGTTCATATGATTAAATTTATTCAATAGCATGGTTAAGTCCTTAGCGAGATTGTCAAAAACTTTCAAATAATATAAAATTTTAAATAGCTAATTATTTCACGTGTTTTGCCTCTTTCGGATGCATCTTAGTGTCGCAAAGTTTTCATGAGTAACTTTCGTACAATTGAAGATTCCTACTGAAGGTGCTTGATGAAACTTCAATATTAAATTTTAATCGTTTGAATTATGTACTTTTCCATGAGTTTTGTCACTAACGATGCGGGCTTCTTCTTTTATTATTTTAAAGCATTTAAAGTACCCAAATGAACATCAACTAAGTCAATTCGTCGTAATAAACTTTAGTATCAGATGTGAAAAATTTGTACTAGTACTAGTCGGAGTGTACAAAATAATTCAATTTTTGTGAATTATAAAGCGAATTTTTACATACATATATTGTATTATAATACTTTGTTTCAATAATTTCGAGATCTGACGGTATGTTATATTTATTCAGAAAGATAATAATGCAAGAATACATTATAATTGTGAATAAAGATGAGTAGTTTAACTTACGTATGTTATCTGTATTGGTAAGAACTTTTTACCATTTCGTCGCATAGCTTTGAATTGCGCACGCCTATGTTTCGAATGCTCACGAGGAAGATTTGTTATGACCCTAATGATTTCATTTCGGAGTCCCCGGGGTGTTGGTTTTCACGCCCCTGGGCGTCGCTGGGGTGCCTTGCGATGTGGTTCGATGATTTGTGGGCGTCCCGGACTCCAATGCGGCTTTCTGTCGGCAGCTAAATAATAAAAGAAAATATGTATTCTTTTTAATTATCGGGATGCTTTGTAACCGTCATTTTTTAAATTGAGAAGTCTCCCTGCAAGTATTGCATGACAAATATTACGGTGTGAGCCTTCATTGAAAAGGGAAGAATAATTGCCAATAGTTTTGACAAATAATTTAATGCAATAGTAAGTTCATTATATCATAGATTCAAGTACTCAGTTTTAATTCTGTGTATAGGTTGTGGATGGCAAATAAGTTGTTTTAACCCGAATAGATATTATTTTTTTTACCCATGTCCGCTCTCAACTTTGAGCATATGGACTCCGTACGGAGTTTATGTGAACATATGTTTTCAGTCGATAAATCTATGACAGCGATTAGCTAATCCCTAGTCCTGTCCTAGTCCTCGTATCCTTTCCATCCCTACTCTCTTCGAAATAGAGCGATTGAGCAACTGAGGAGCAATCAGTTCTCGTAGAATAGATATAGTAGAGTAAAAATAATGCTAGTTATTTTTTTGTAATATTTCTTTAGAGATTTTTTGTTGACGAACCAAACCGGTCCTGATCTTCACAAATATATGTGAAATATTTCTAAAACATTTTTTTATAAATTTGAACACATTTTAAGTAAGGATTCATTTCTATTTTTTTTAAATATCTATTATTTAATTAAGTATTTCGACTAAGGGTGCTTGATGGAATTTCAATATCAAATTTGAATTGTTGGAATTTTGTACTTTTCCATGAGTTTTGTCGCTAACGACCCGGGTTTCGCCTTTCGGCATCTTCAGGCATTCCAAGTGCACGGATGTACTTGAAATGACAAGTTCAGTTCAAGTACATCCGTGCACTTGGAATGCCTGAAGATGCCGAAAGGCGAAACCCGGGTCGTAAGCGACAAAACTCATGGAAAAGTACAAAATTCAAACAATTCAAATTTAATCTATTATTTGTTTGTTGGAAACAATAATTAAAAAACTGGTTGCAATTTCCGAACAAGAATTTAAGTCCCGGATCCAGTGACGGCTGGTGACGGGGTGTTGGGGGGTGCAAAGGAAGATTCAACCATTTTTGCAAGAGTTCTTTCCTATTCATTGGATTTTAAAACACTTCTATAGCATGGACTTTCAATTCAGATGTACGAAATACCAACTGTTTCTCTCCCGTAGTACGGAAAAATAGTTGAATCTTCCTTTTGCACCCCCCAGCACCCCGTCACCAGCCGTCACTGCCCGGATCACACCGATGAAGTCGAGAGTCAGTGGATAGAAATGAATCATGCAAAGAAATTTTAAACAATTAGACAATACTGGTACTGAGAAGAAGCTCAGTCTGTAAAAACTAAATATACACATCTATTAGGATGGGATACCTATTAACCGTGATAAAAAAATGTCTTCTTAACGGCTTATCTGATAATCCTACCCGATGATTGCGATGAAACAGCTACCGAGTACATATCACTCATTTATGAGAGATTACAGGAAATAATACCTGGTAAATATAGATACACTTGCCTTGTATAGAAAACAGATAGACAGTCAAATTACTCAGTACCTTTCGTGTTGTATGATGAAGTTACTATTTATAAATTCATAGATATGTACGTATCGATGCGATATTAATAATGAAACCGATTGTTAATACGATTCTTAACATTTATGATATAATAACAGGAATCAATCTTCTTATTGACGTGACAACGTCTTATAAATCGATGAACGCCCGCTGCACGCACTTAAAAACATGACTCATTGTCCCGTTTGTCGCGTTACGCCGAAGGCAAGCGTGCGAGCGAGAGCGCGGATAAGCGATAGAGAGGCACGATCGGCCTACCGTTCGGATTGTGCCGCATCTATCTCTCTTCCACTCGATTGGTCGATGCGTCTGAGTAGAAAAGAGACAGCGGCAGCACACAACTTATACACCTACAGTCAGTGACGGCTGGTGACGGGGTGTTGGGGGGTGCAAAGGAAGATTCAACCATTTTTGCAAGAGTTATTTCCTATTCATTGGATTTTAAAACACTTCTATAGCATGGACTTTCAATTCAGATGTTCGCAATACCAACTGTTTCTCTTCCGCAGTACGGAAAAATAGTTGAATCTTCCTTTTGCACCCCCAGCACCCCGTCGCCAGCCGTCACTGCCTACAGTACCTACACGTGATCTGTTTACAACTGTTTATAAAGTGAAGTGAAATGTTAATGTGGTTTTCATTGTTTATATTACAACAACAATTGCGGCAATAAAGGTAATTAATTCTTGCATATTAAAA
The DNA here is from genome assembly GCA_028554975.1 of Himalopsyche kuldschensis. NCBI lineage: Eukaryota > Metazoa > Arthropoda > Insecta > Trichoptera > Rhyacophilidae > Himalopsyche > Himalopsyche kuldschensis. The sequence goes on from JAHFWI010000028.1 coordinate 1,131,324, forward strand.
ATCTGACTAACGTATAACAAATATACTTTAAATAAACAATAAATTATTTAGATTTCATTTCACTCCTTCTTCGTATCCATACAAAATAATGATAATTCAATAAAAATGATTCCATATAATTCATAAAAGTATGCAATCATTTCATCAATGTTTTCTTATGACGTTGTCACGTTAAACTATCGTCCGTAAACCGACTTTACAGACAACCATTTTTTTTTGCTACAGTATAATTAAATAAGCTAACTTATATATCTGCATATGATTACATCGTAGATATTTGAACAAATGAACATTTTAATTCCACTCAAAGAAAGAAAGTGTTTGTGCGTATTGAAGTGCTTTCGGATGCACAATATTTTAGATAAATAATTTCGATTTAATTTCACTAAAATTGATCGGTATCGATGACATCTGCCGTTTGACGTTTGCTGTTTGTCTTTTGCTGATTTTCTACAAGCGCCTCTTACTGAAAGTAAATTGTACTATGCAACAATAAGTTGTGAAAATTAACGGTATGTCAGCGCATAAAATATGAAAAAACATTGATGTTTGTATAAAAGACCTACTATAAATTGATTTTACAAGTGCAAGCAATAATTTGACAACGTTTTATCGTAATCGGATGAACGGTATGGCAACGCATAAAATACGAACAAACAAACAAACCTTGTTTTTATGTTTCAAAATTGTCAACTTATTTTCAATACTTCATGTAATAAATTCTGCCAAAATTAAATTAATAATTTTATGTGCATTATATATTTAATCTACACCATTACAGAAGGATTGAATGATTGCATAGCTATTGTTTGTATCTGTTACATATAAAAATTTCCTCTTTTTATCATTTAAAATGTTAAAAAATAAAAAGTAAATATGTATTATATTTCTATTTATATTCGGCAGATTTGACAACTGCATATTTAAACGGCCACTAAATTCTTTTGAACAGCCAAACGTCCGGCTATATAAATTAAAATATATTTTTCAATGCTCATTTTTAATCATGTCGCGATTTATTTATTAAGATCAGGACCAGTTTCGATCATTGCGAACATATTCAACTATCGTTATCGCGCTTACTCCATGTTCAGATACGTATCATCCTGTGAGACTACCAACATCACAAACAAAACTGTATTTGATTTAATGTGAGAAATTTACGGCAAAAAAACTTGGTATTGGTGTGCTAGAGTAAGCCATATTACCAATACATACATCTAAGTTTCAAAACATTGAGATAATTTTCAGATATTGAATGTGATTAATACAGGGCTCCGACTCCGACCAAAAAAAGTTCAATATCGTCACTTTTTTCCCCTAATTTTCCTATTTATGTGTATTCAATTAAATATCAACCCTATCAAGGCGACCATTAGCCAAATATGACAAATTACAAAATTATTGCTAAGCAATAAATATAAATGATGCAAACAAAACATATTGAAGGCATACGTATTATTTTTAACTTCCGTAAGTGTAATTTAACAAATATTTTTATCGTAATGTACCAACCATCTGATGGTCATACGAATGATCAGATAGAGTGTCCCAAACGTAACGAACTAAAATTATTATTTTTTACTAAAAAAATCTTTTGTAGTTTTTTAAAAATCATGTACTTCATCCAACCCAATTGATGACTGTCACTCACTTGACCAACACTTTTTTTTTTTTTTTTTTTGTAAATTCAACATTTTTTTTAGTCGAGTAGCTTACCAGACATGAGAAAATTTAGTCAGAGTGGAGAAGGTTAAAATGCAAAAATAAAAAGTTCAAACTTTTCAATATATAAACAAGTAAATTTAGTAATTTTTAAATTGAGCACTCTGCAAAAATTAAATATATGATAAAAATATACATATATTCAATAAATAGCTTGCTTTGTGGAAATCCCAATTACCTGTATTTTAAACAACCCAACTTACAATGAAGTATCAGACTACTTAAGTAATAGTAGATGTAAAATAAACCGTGCTTAATATTTTATTATTTTATGATATTCTACCTGTCGAGACATGGCATAAGACACTGTAATAAGACAGGTATAAAATACTTTAAAATAACACTTTTTTGTGTGACGCATTCGTGTTTCATACCAAACAAACCGTCGACTGTCTTGCAGTAAATGAATTTGAAGGAAACAACTGAAATCATAGAACTACTGGGAAGGTCGTAGGTGTACTTGCTAATCCTTCCGGAGGATTATCATCGTGCCTTTGTTCGCACAGTTGGCAGGCCTGGATGATTGGGCAGTGAGTGGATGCCAGATTGCATGAGTGCGGCGGGCTAAGTGGCGAAACTAAAGCCATCAGCAAGACGCGGGAATTTACCATATGCAATAGTCGCAGTTGAATAAGTTTATTTTAACTTCATAAAAGTAAATCATTGTATATTTTTTACTAATAACAACACGCAGTGATGACTTTATTTTTTGAACAGACTTTACGTTAAGTGACAAGTATATTATCAGCAGCGGTTTGTTTGATAGTTTAACTGAATTAAAATTCACAAAAAAAATGCAAACCATGTCCCAACTTGAAGCATATGGACTCCTCGCGAAGTTTATCTCAACATATATTTTTCTACGAGAACTGTTTTTTACTGAGTTGCTCAACCTTCCTTTTTCAAAGAGTGTAGTAATCGAAAGGATACGAGGACTAGGTCAGGACTAGTGGTTAGCTAATCGATCTCGCTATGCGTAAAAAATATTAATTTTCACTGTGTTATTATGAAGTTCTACCAAGTAAATATTCCTGTTCAATAAATCAATAATTGTTTTTTTCGTACCCAACGCGTTCTGGATTTTTGACATTTGCAGCAAACTAACTGCGTTGTTATCATTCATCTATTCTATCCCTATCCTTCTTTCCTAACTAAGAGATTGGCCTACAAGCAGTCAACGTTAAAAAAACAATAAACCTTCCCACTAGGAGTAAATAAAAAATCATGTCAAGCCTTCATAGATTGTGAGAGTCAATATAATATGTTGTAACTTTATGAAGTTCTTTTCTATGAAGATATGCAACCATGGCAAAAACCTAGGTAGCGCGTGGCGAGGTAGTAAAAAGTAACAGATTATTTGCAATTACAACGAAAGGGCGGTTAAAGTTTTATTGCACTGCCCTTTGAATTTTAAGACTTTAAGCTTTCGTGGAAGAGATTAGAAAAACAGTGCATACGTATTATTGACTTGTAGGGAAGGTGTTAACTACGCAAGCAATTGGAAAATACACCATATAAATTTGTATTAAATGTATAATATTTTCCCCCTTTTAAAATAATAAGATTCTTCTAACTATTTATGCATCAGCATAAACGTATTCAGTTTAGTTTGTTTAAAATAACTTAGTCGAATCGTTTCGAATCAATGATCAATGAATCGAATCAATCATATGAATCAAAATTATGATACAAATAATACCGTTAACATAGCGACAAACTGCCTTTGGCGGCCTAAAAGTGAACCAACAGTTTGACGCATAGATACTGTCAAATCGAATGTTACTTATGTAGTTCATATTAAAAACAAGTAACAAGGAGAATAACGACAAAAAGGTTATGTCAATATATTCTGTGACAGTATAATATTCAGTGATATGTCCATTTAAATTCAGTTCACTACTATGAAACAATATAGCTAAATGTATACTTTAAATATCTGTGATAAAAACACTCTTTTTGTAACGTTAAATACCCACCATGATGTGTAGAGTTTTGAATGTTTTACTGAGAATTTTAAAACAACAAATGGCAGTATTATCGATACGGAGAAAATTTACTAGACGAAATTATTGGAAAACTGGCATATTGCTATTCTATTTATGTTATTATTATCATCTAATGGAGAGATGACTTAATCATGTTCGTTATCATTACTTAGTATAACATATTACATCCTTGAAATATTGATTTGAAACTCTACAATATGGCTTTGACAGTTTGATATAACACACTTGAAGAAAACAATTAAAATTTCTTTCTCTTAACTTTCACACTTTTGAATTGTCCAAACGAGAGCAAGATATGATTCGAAACTATTTCATTTCAACCAATCGTTTCTTGGAAGTGACGGATTTTTTTATTGAGCAATTTAAGTTAAGTTTGGCTTACTTTGGAATTGTAGATACACTCGCCATTGCCCGAACAGGATTAATGAAACGCTACCGTATGGTTGTCTATGACTAGAAAATAATAATAGTACGCAACTTTCAGGGATTGTTAAACTTTTACGCTTACGATCCACTGGCCATATTTTTATAATGATTAGAAATTTATTAAATTTAACCCCTTTTTGAGGCACGGGGAATATGTATATTTTTTTGTTTAAGGCAACACCATTTTATCAATCTACAAGATACAAATGTTTCAAAGAATTTTGGTGATAATATGCCTGTGAGCAAGTTATTCAAATAGAATTTCTCTCACTGGTCTAGCTATCATATAAAAATTAATTCAATAATTTGAACAAATAAACGATAAAACTTATTTAAAAGCATGATTAGCAACGCAATTTCTTTCCTCATTTAAACAGGCATGTAGGATACGATACGTCTACACTAAGTGGAGTTGACGGATTTTTAAGCGCCCATGCCAGGACACTTAAATTTGACTATTTTACTGCACCAAACAACATAGGATTTGGTAATATGCTTGCAAATAAAACAAATAAATATAAATTTCAATGTATTTGAATATCCCGAATGGTATCTTCATGATAGGGAAGTTGCCAAAAACTGGGAAAATTCTTGGTATGGAGATTACTTTCGTTTCACTCTCTTGAAGCTCGAAGATCGATTTTAATATTGAAACATTTTACTCTTCTTCTTCGGGGCCGAGTTGATAGCCCTGACATCCTTGAAACTTGAAGCTTGCATGCACCCAGTTTCTACCTACGTGGTCGTAGCCAAGACAAATCAATGTTCTTTGTCAGAACTTGTGTGTCACGTTGGTCATTTGAGTCGCCAGTCGCAAGGGCTGTTCGGCTGATGAATGCACTGCCTGTTGATGTGAACATCTTTGGCAGTGATCTTGGTTCTCTGTTAATACTTTTTTCTTTTTATGTAACTAATATGCTTCTGTTCTGTTTCATACATTCGTTTATTTTATTTTGTGTAACATGTTTTGTGATATTTTTATTAATTTGTCAAATGCATGGCGGATTCAATGTCACAATAACGCTTTGTCAAAACACGTCTATTGCAGCGGTTTTTGCATGTCAGTAAAGTTAAATTAATCAATCAAATACAAAGAAGTTTGATGTTCTTTCCGGCGATATATAGTACTGTATCGTGGTCATACAAAGCACATTACAGTTCCTGTGAACTCTCCGCGCAAGCTATTATTAAACATATTTTAAAAGTTCACTCTTCTTGGAATCGTTATTTCGGTTCCGTACAACACGTTTTTTTGTATCCTTTCATTTCTTCTCCCGCAAGCGCCACCGAATGAAAATAATGATTGAATTAATTACGTCGTAGCCTCTCTCCACGTTATCATCAAATTATTATTTCTGAATATGATTATATAATACCATGCCAATCATGACTACGAAACAGTACCATTTCTTGAATATGTGTTGTCTGTGATTCTGTTCTCACCATATTATTATTGTTCATAAAAAATGTGTCTTATGAGTTGAATGAATTCGCCATCTATTACAGAATAAAAATGCTGAAAAAGAGGACACTAAAAGCCACCTTGGGGGTCGCGGGTCAAATGACTTTTATAAAACTCTGATGTTTTTCTACGAGAAAAGCTTGTTATTCAGTTGCTCAACCACTTTTTAAGAAGATAGTAGAGATGCAAAAGACACGAAGGCTAGGAAAGGACTAGTGGTTAGCTAAACACTGTCACTATGCGTCGCTCTTTGGTATCGTAAAGATTGGAAGGGATTTTATAACAACACAGACACCCATTGCCTTCCATAAAAATATAATTCTCGTTTTAAGCTCACTGCCTTTGATGTTTTAATTATGATTGAAACAATGAAACTGGGAAGGAATATGGAAGAAAAATTTATGCTATTTTTACTTGTGCATTTAATATAATGAATTTGGTGCGTAAAATTACTTTCGAAAAAGTCTTCAATACCGAAGCGTTATTGTGATTTTGGGCGATTTGTGCGAAAGCCAAACGCTCACGAGTGGGTGGCTTCTCAAATTGCTTTTCCCGGAAACTATTACCGCAAGGCTGGCTTAGCGCTTTTTTTTACTACCCCCCCCCCCCTGTACCAAGAACAATATAATAAAGTAGGCATTGCGAAAAATACAATGCCCGGACAAAGATGTTATTGTTTTCAATGGGAAGAAAAGGCCGGCGGCTGTGACCGTTCATTGATATTTTATTTTGAATTTTTCCCGTGAATTTTGGAAAAGATTTTTCAGCTTTTGTCAGCGATGCTCGAAACGTGATTTTAACAATATTAATGTTTACGTCGTGTTACTTACGTGTGTAACTTATATTGTTATCTGGACTCTTCATAAATCATCAACATGGTTATAATAGTACACTTTCCATATTTTTTAAATCTATCACTAAAGTATAACATACCAATAAAAGAATATAGGTATTCATTTGTTTAAAGTTAACACTCTAGTACAGGGGTCGGCAACCTATTAAATCGGAAGAGCCAAAAGTTACAATTTACAAAAATTCCCAGTTTTTAAAGAGCCACTAAAATTTAACGTTTCAATATTATAGTATTAACTTATATGTACATAATATTATATATATATGTATGTATCGTGTATTCTCTGAATATCGTGCATTTAATGTAGAATGTTGATTTAAAATAAACGCCTTCAAATACGGAATAATATTTATTCATTTAAAAACACAAATATAGATACATATGCAATTACATTAATGGGAGCATTGGTTTTGCATGTCTTTTGAAAGTTCGATTAAATCTGGCTTATAACTTGTTGTTTTAAGTTTCAAGCACGACTCAGGATTTTTATTTGTTAGTTGACTTCTAATTTTACTTTTTATTATATTCATGCAAGAGAAAGCTTGTTCGCACGATTATGTCGACCCGAAGATCGTCAGTACTCCATATGCCAACTTCTTCACCTCACTATAGCATTCTGGAAGACTACTCCATGCGCCGAATATGAGTGTCTCAACTCGCGGAATTTCTTTTAGAGCTGTCCACTTATGCTGCGCAATGTGCATGCATTTCTGGACCTCCAAGTCTACCAACTTGCTCTTGAGTTTTGTGAACTTGCCACTCCACAAGTCTTTAGATTTTAAATCTAGCAATTGCATCAATTCCAAATCACTCAATGTTGATTTCATTTGTATTTGTGTTGAGGGGATTTACTATGAACGCGAGAATTCTTTTTTTTTTCATATGAAACTGTAGAGCCGCAACTTTACATAGAAAGAGCCACATGCGGCTAGTATAATAGAGAGTTATGTAAGCAAATAACTCCATATTTGTAAAAATAGACTTGTAGTATTTGATTGATTTTTTTTACCGCATTATCAGGTTTCATTCCTTTAAGACAGGGGTGGCCAAACTTTTACCATTACGGGAGACTTTTTTAAATTCTTGGCGGCGATCGACTCGAAAAGTCGCTTTGGCCACCGGTGCTCTACGATAAAACGACACTGCACATTGGATCAGGACCGGTTTCGAGAATTATCAACTGATGATAGTGATGGTATCAGTTGATAATGCTCGCCATGAGCGCAACCGGTCCTGATCCAATGATAAATTTAATGTGGAATAAGTACTAAAAATGTGTCATTATTTTTATTACTTTTAATTAGATTCTCTGTAAAAGTTAACTTTTTCAGATTTGCGCCTTTTCACTTTCGATAAAAAATAACCATTTGTTTTTTTTTTGTTTTCAGAATAATATTTGATAGAAATGGCCCTTCTAAGCAATCCCAGTATAGTTGGCAGCACTGGTGCCAACGCCCCTCCACCTCCCCATCCCCCCTCGGCCCTCCAGCACTACTTCTCCACGCAAATGGCCGGCTATCTGAAAGGACCGGCGTCCCTGCACCACCATCACCACCATCACGCGCAGGCCGGCTACCATCATCACCACCACCAGCACCACGTCGGTGGATTGGGGCCCTTTGGCCTTGGGCACCACGGCTTGGATGGAGTGGGATTTCCTCAGGGTAAGTTTTTCTTTTTCTTTTACACGTGGAGTGACGATGTTTTTTTATCTCGTTTGGGACAGCCGTATGTCATAATGTATGTACAGAAATACCTCGTATGACACGAGGACGAAAATACCGCTTAGATTCGACCATTTCTCGCGCGCCACTTTTCGCGACATCCAAATAATAGCGGCGACAGGCGAAAAAGGGTCGCGTAGCAACTGCCCGGGGCCGGGGCCGGGCGGGGTGGGCCTAGGTGGATCTGTCGCCGAATAAAAACCCTTTATCTTGAAGCGCCACTCTCTAGCGGGGCCCGCGCTAACTTGTCGAACCGGGGACATGACTCGCCTGCCTGCGTACGTCTACGTTTTATTAGTATTACATCGTATGCTTCCTTGTATAGACAGTGGCGTTCCGGCTGTGTTATCAAAAGGGGTTCTGATTCATTTTACACAGTATCGATACCTTACAATACGGTGAGAAAATAAAAATGCATTTTAATTCTAGAGAAATTAAAAATAATAAAACATATTTAGTACTTTTCCCACATAAAATGTATTAGATCAGGACCGTATTCGCTCATGGCGAGTATTGTCAACTAATCAGTTGACATCAATTTTATTTGGAAAAAGTACTAAAAATGTTTTATTATTTTTATTATAATGCCTTTCCACCCAGTACAGTAAACCTCCCAAAACACTACTCCGTCAAACACGCTGGCCGAAAATATTCGGCGCAAATCCCCCGATGGCACGGTCGCATTCCATTGTCGTTGCTATGTAACGTTGCCGGCTGTTATTCCGGGGCGGATGCCGATGCACACACACAGCCAAACGGCATACTACGGTGCATACTCTCGCATACACTCAAACAACACGTGCCAGACAATACACGTCTGCGTGCTGACTTCCTGTTTGCTACATTTTGCGAGCGCTATGCATTGTATCTATCACCTAGCAACCAAATATATTTACGTAAATATTTCGTTCAAATATTTTTTTTGCAAAACTCATATATAATCTGAGTTTGCATTTTTCGCGGAAAAAGAGTCCCTAATTTTGTATGAGATTCACGCCCCCTTTTACACTACTTCTTATACCACGGTCCTGACTATAGTGTTAGCGGGGGTTTAACTTTATTGACAGTGAACATCTTAAAAGTGATCTAGAGATATTATTTAATATAATAGAATTAGTTCTGACGAGGGCGTGAACTGAGATAACTATCAACAAATATATAAAATAATTTCTGTAGAATTAAAATACATTGTTTTTTTTCTCACCGTATTATAATGGAGTTCTACCAAGTAAATGACAACTCAATCAGTCGATATCTTACTGTAAAAGTTTATAACTGATCTTCACCCTGTTTTGAGATTTATGCGTTGAATGTTTGGATTTGTCATGTTATGGAAATAATGATCATAATAATAAAGAAAATAACCTTTTATTTATAGTATATTTTTCTTGTAATTTGCTTCATTTATTTGCTTAGTTGTTCTACCAATTGTTTGTCATACCTTGTTTTTCATACTTAACTTTTGTATAAACATCACTGTTGTATTGTATTTCTTATCAGTTGACAATGCTCGCCATGAGCGAAACCGGTCAAATAAATTTTATGTGGAAACAGTACTAAAAATGTATTATTATTTTTTATTACATTAAATTTACTAATGTATTCAAATGATATTCATATATTTGACGTCAATGATTGTTTATATAAAAAAATATTCTAGTTTCAAGTGATGATGAAAGTTTTACCGCTGCAAAATCTGCATGTGGTCTGTAGACGATTCATGCTCGCTCTAAATTGAAGTTTTTTCTCATAAAAAACGATAAAAAAGTTACTGGATCGTTTTTAAATGCCTAATACATAAACACGTCCGTACCAACGATCGAAATAACAATAAAAATAAAGCTCCCTCATGACATTTTGATTCGACGTATAAAAATGAAGGCTCCCTTTTGTACCTTTGTTACCCCCAACTCCCCCTCATTCACATGGAATATAAATGCAATTCTTTCATTTTAGATACTTTAAGGCCTTTAAGGTAGTCATGTAGTCTGAAAAAGTACAACCCTACATATTATACTCGTACGTCCTACATGATGGTTGCAAAGTATTCTTATAGAGGATTTTAGAGGACGAAAGCATTGTTTACAAACCAGTTATTTTTTTATAGAAATCAAAATTTACAACTTGCTCTATACCGTGTGATATGTAGAAATTTTCAAATGTCGAAAATATTTTTGAAAAATATACATTTTTGAAACGTCATACAATTTTTGGTCGCACTGTATGTTAGGTATGTACGAAATCAGTGTTCTTCAAACTTTATACATCCGCGGAGCTGTGAAGATTGGAAAAATATTTTGCAGACTGGCTACACACATTCAAGTGACTGTACATGTGAAAGATAAGAAATTTGAATTTTGTACTTTTCCATGAGCTTTGTCGCAAACTTTTGGTTATATTGAGTCCAAGAATGATCTGATGAAAAGGCGAAACCAGGGAAGTTGAAGATGAAACTCATAGAAAAGTACAAAATTCAATCCCCTGTAGTCGAAATTCTAAATTTAAGATACTAAATTCAAAAGGTGACATCTGAAAAGTCAATGTTAAATAGAAATATATTTATTTAAGTTAATTAAATCAAAACTCTTGGCTTGTGCGACATCTGTTGCTGCTTTTTTGTAATTAAAGTTTTCGAAACATGAAAGATTTTGCGGATCGGCAATAAGCTCTTCACTGGTTGAAATACACTGCACTAAATAACGTACCAACTGTATCCACCATTGTGTATTTTCAATATATGTACACGATATATATAAAGTATATACTCATTCATATACGTTATCTAATATACTATTATAGCGTACGAAGACAATAATAGACGAAAAAAGTTAATCCGAACAAGGGTTGAATTTATTTTTTACTCGCACAGCCAACTCCGCAAAAGCCATCATTGTGTAAAAAAAGCTCGAATAAAAAACATTATGCCATCCATTTACCGACATACCAACCTACAAACAAATCAAATTGTTTTTTTTTCGTAGTTCGTGAATGTGATTTCGATTTTTTTCTGGAAGGCTCATGGAATTCTGTTTTCAAATTTAGCGGATATTTTTTAACATGCACGGACTTTCAACGCAAATTTCTTAACTTTATTGAGAGGATGGTTATCTATAGTAGAATAATGGAAAATTGTATGGTTGAATCGGCGGTTGGCTGGGAAACTTGATAACACTTGAGATATCTACATTGTCCATTGTTAAGTCTGTGCTGTTTATAGTCGGGGACTCAAAACAGTGAACACGTAACTGGGTAGAATGAAAGCCATCTGCATTGGCCACTCGGCTGGCTACTGGGTCAGCAATTTGAAATAATAATAAAAACAATTTAATCAGGGCTGTGGAGTCGGGACTTTTTGGCCGGAGTGACGATATTAACCTTTTTTTAGTCGGAGTCGGAGTCGTGTTTTTGGTCAATGTTGGAGTCGGAGTCGGAGTCATGGTTTTGGTAAATGCTGGAGTCAGAGTCGGAGTCGGACTTTTTTTACCGACTCCAGAGCCCTAATTTTTTTTTTATTAATTTGTCTTGAATTAAGTGATATAAAAATAAAAACTAAAATATCTAAGATAACTCCACGTATTGTGTTACTCTTCGTGACACGTTTTCTCTCTCTTCTTAAATTTCATACTAAAATGAACCACAAATTACCGCTGAATCCACCGAAAGTATGAAAAAAAAGACTATTCATGGGAGACGGTCCTGTAACTGGAATGACCTTCTCTAAAACGTGTTTTTTTATTTACAAAATTGAATATTCAACGCGATCATATTATACTTTGGGGTTCACGATATATCGAGGTTTTTAAATTTCAGTTTGAGGGTGTCGAATGCGACAACTGTTTGACAAGCGGCGGCGCGCGAGGAATTCGTAGACCCGAATCGAATGTTGTAATATTAAAAATCAAAAATTGAAATCGAAAATTAAAAAAAATAAATAGTCCAACTCGCTGTCATTTGTCGCGTTGAGTGACGTGCCGCCCCGCCGTCCCCTCGCCCCTCGATTCCAACATGTTATTATTATTCTACGGCTCGGTCTTATTTGAGAACGGGATAAGAACCCGGGTGATTGACAAAATCCATTAGCGGTCGCGGACCGCGGAGGGTGTATAGTCCGCCGAGTGTATCGGCGACGGTCACCGTATTATACATTTTATTGTAAGCAGAATGATACATAATGCGATACGTATACATTTGGCGATTTTGAATTCAATTAACAAACCAGTTACACTCGGCGAACTTAAGTATTCTTGTGTGGCATTCAAAAATATGAATGCTGTTTTCCGAATATAGGGCATGGCGTTATCATTACGAGTTACTTAATCTGTGGTGCAGTGGCTTTGCTCTAGCGATCAGGTGGGTCGTAGTTCAAGTCTGGCAAGATCAATCTTTTTTTTTATTTATGAAGAGATATTGGACATGGGGTTTATGTCATTTTTCGTTGAATAGTTATATTATTATGTCCGTTCACTGTTACGTCCAAAATAAAAAGACGTCGATGGACCTGGCTTGGACATGTGCTGCGGATGCCCCACGGGAGCCTAAATCCTGCCTGTCTCTTCTATCAACCTGATGGATCCCGCCGCCGCCGAAGGCCGCTGATTACCACCGGATATGGAAAAAAGTTCTCGCCTGATTCATAAAATTTCTCATCGACTTTTGTCACATGTGAATTTCATATTTTAAAATATTTGGCGCGTTGTCGCAATTTTTTTTTACTCCTCAAAAAATATTACTTATTATAACTTTTAAAAATTTTGTATTTTTAAAAAAGCGTCAATCAGTTATTGAAAAGCTTACAAATGATATTCATTCGCGCCACAGTTTGAGATTAGCATTCGCAGGTGGGTCCAAGAGTCCCATGTCAACCGCTGATGTGACACCAGCACTCACCAGAACTCACTCATATATGACGGCGAGGGAGGGTTAGGGGGGGGCAGTCCTGCGCGTCACTGATAATATCATCTGTCTGTGCTTTTTTTTAAAATCTTATTTTTCCCCGAGAAAAAAACGATTATTTTATCGAACGCTTTCTGCAGACTACGCTGGAGGTTGTCAAATAACATATCACGGATTGAGGCTTACACAATGCTTTATTTTTAATGGATTAATTATTTTAATAATCCACCAAACACTAAAGTTAACGATAATGTAAAATTAATAATGCTCGCAGATAACATTTGATGGCCGTGTTAAATTGTGGCGACATGATAATTAAAACGGCTTTATTCGTTTGTTGAGAAATCGAATATAATTATTGTATTTTATTGAAAATCTGCATCGCTTCCATTGCGATTCGATACGACTATTATCGAAAGGTGAATAAAGCAACGATATCAAAATTAGAATATTTAACACATAATGTTTTTTTTATTATTTTTTATGTGGACTAATAGTGGAAAACATTGTTACAGAAGTTTTTTTCGCTTTTAGTGTGTTAACTGTCACTTCTTCTGGCGGATAGGCATTATTTTTTTATATAAATAAAACACTATATAAAGGACTTTTTTCACATTTGCTCTGACAAAGATCAGGACTGGTTTCGCTCATCGCGAGAACTGTCAACTAATAAACATGACCTTTATCAGAACACATGCGGAAATAGGACTGCATGATGTGTTTTGTTTATTTAATATTGCTTGTTACTCAGTTGCAAGGTTTACAACGTATAGAACTGCGACGGGAGCAGTGACTGGCTAATCGCTCTCGATACAATGATCTAGTTATAGTGATGATAATGATGATATCAGCTGATAATGCTCGCCATGAGCGAAGCCGGTCCTTATCCAATAAGTTTTATGTGGAATAAGTACTAAAAATGTTTTATTATTTTTATTATAATGTTACAATTCAACTAAGTATTGACAGTGAACACCTTAAAAGTGACTATTAATATGGTTCGTTGGCAAGTCATCCTTGTAGAAATTATCTGCTGCTAAACTCTCATTCGGCTAAAACATATGAAATTTTATTTGAATATCATACGGACTGCCATTGTTCGAGACACCTGCCCGGCTACCGTGGGCTCGGTCGCTACTGTACCGCCGCATAATGGATGGGAGATAGTAGGTTGTTGTAGGCTTCGAAGCGAAAAGCAATCGGGAAACGCGTCACACGCTCCGCTTGCCGATTCGACCAGCTACCGGCCGGCCATTACGGCACTACAATTCTATATCTTATCTCTAATGTACGCCCTTCCTCATTTACATTTACTTACTTGTGACCTTATGCTGAACAAAGGTCAAGACCTTTATTCTGATGGATGTTTTAAAATACACACCAAATAAAATATTTGGCCGTATTCTCATAAAAAATGTAGTATCCAATGAAAAGCCAATTAGTACTCAGTTGTATTTATAAAGGGTCTTTTTATAAGGACGCTTTGTTTTGAAATGTAAATAAAACAAGTTGTTTGTGAGATTTCGACTAAATTTTAATTTCATTTGTAAGTATATTTTACGGCATTAAATATGGAATATGGCATCAAATGTCTGCCAACAGCCATTCATTATAAAATGGGCCATGTCGCTAAAGTTGACTTTTTTGACAAATTTGGGTAAACTTCCAACTGCTCCAAAACCCAATCAGGCGTTGTCTGTGGTCATTTACCTGAAGTTCCTTGGTTAGTTGGATTTTATACGGGTGCAGACATAAGGCCCGATTCAAAATTCGCCAAGTTGAAGTCGCAGAAAAGCCAAGTTCTTGTGAACAACGAGAAATAAGCTGCCTTGGGTTTTCCTGTACACTTTCACACACAGCAGCAATGTTTTCAACAGATATTGTATTTTGATGACGTACAGGTAGGTGTTGGTCGATTATTTACCAAACTGGCTGACTCAAATTTGGCCACTAAACAATGAATAATCTACTCAGCAGGACAAAGTAACATATTTTGAGCGTCCCTATTGAAATACCCTTTATAAGCAGAGATTAATTGAGATCAAGAGATATATTTCACTTAGGCTCTCACGACGAGGGAAGTCTGTTCTAATAGTAAGAAAATTTCATAGTGGTCTCGTTGTCTAAATATGTATATTGTCTGTCCACCAAGTACTGACAATTAAAACCTTTAATTATCAATAAATTCTAATATACAAACATGACGAACAACCCGATTTGTTCATCCGTAAGGCTTGAAATACCATTAATTTTAAATAGTTGTTCCTTTCTCATTATATATTTTAATTTTTGTATTAAAACGATTCTTATGCGCGTAATTAACATATGTAGGTATAAGTGAAACGCATTTTGATTTATGAAGACTATTTATATTTTTATTGCTGTTGCTGCGCCATTATAATTTTAAATATGGAAGCAACCATTTTGAAATGGAAGCAGAAATTCTTTTTTTGAAAACATGTTTCATGTCAATATTTATTTTATTTTTCTTGAGAAAATGTCGACGATGACATGAATGAATCGTATCAAAAACTCTATACCTCTCCAATATATTCCTCAAATTAAATACCTAATACACACTAAGTTAAATGATTGCTTTTATAAAAGGACCCAATACGAATACGGTGTTGTTATACAAAAAAACGGAATTGCAGTAGGTATCTTTCTATAAGGCAATTTAACATAATATTGATATTGAAGTATGAGCTTTTATGTTTGGGCAAACCAGTGACCCATTTCCAATTCTCAGAATGAAATCTGTTACCCAACGAACGCGACCTAATCTAAGATACGGATCTTGGGAGAAAAAATCGACAATAGAGACGGCATTAATGTTGCGGGTTACATCGTGTCGGTTTCGGTCGCCGAGATCGTCAGGCGTCGATAGCAGCGCCTAAGTGGAGTCGCCATGAGATGAGCGCGAAGATATTGTCACCTCGGGGGCAGCCTCTTAAGTGCGGTTGGCGAAAAAAAACGTGTTCACAATTTTACACAAAAAAGACTTTAGGAATGTCAAGTTTTCGGATTACTTTATTATTTGAAAGTTTTTTTTAAAAACACGCTGTTCCTGAATTGCGGACTATTGACGACACGGTGGGAAAGAATTGAAGGACACTTTAACAACTTTTTCATTTATAAGTTACGATTTAGAATCAATTTCTTTCTTATAAATAACCATCATAAGAAACAGTTAGCAAGGGCTCAACGTGTTTCACATTTAGTAGCATTACCAATGTTCTATCTAATCTATTCGCGTAGCAGTTTGAACATCCCCGCGCACTTGTCCCAGGCTGTCGCGCATTCTAATAGGCGATGAATCTAACAATCTTTGCTTAAAATATCATAAAGAAGCATAAATTAGTAAAGCATGTCATTGAAATTTATTTGTTATATATATACGCTCCCAATGTGGAGCATATTGCCTCCTAATGAAGCATTTCAGAAGTTGCTCGTTGATTGAAATCATGCCGCGCGTTTGTTTGATTGGCCTGTTCAGTCTTTGAAGTTTCCACGCAGCCAAATTATTGCAATTGGTGTACGTTAAACGAGGTGGTCAGGTCAATTATTGTTTTTGAGATACAGCAACTTTAGTGACTCTAACCAATCTGGGAGGTTTTCAACTTTTCCTGAAACTTTAAACACGTTTTTCGCTGTTTACTGATTAAGAATTTTCATTTTTTTATTTCACGTCAGTAGAAAAGTTGGGATCATGGCAACCAGGGCGCGCCATTTTTTTTGAGACCCCCCCCACTTTAGCAGCCTGTAACTTTTTAGATTTTTTTGTTTTTTGCTTTGAATGTTTTTCAAATATTAATATGGTAAAAATATGGATGGTAAAAATGTTATTCTTTTTTTTTTATTTCACTTGAAAAAACACCTAAAATTCGTGCCTCTAGACCAGAATACCCCCTTAGGGTAGATTGAAATCTTATACTAAGAGCTCAATAAGACAGGGAAAATCTCCATGATCACCAATCATGCCATCGACTTTTCATATGATCTACTCAGGTAGCTCTTTCCCGTGGTCCTGGATTGAATCCCGGCCACTGCAGTGTGAAATTAATTTGTATTGTGTGGGCCCGAGGTGCCACCGACTGGAAATTCGCCAGTGTTGCTGTCATCAAAAGAAATTGAAAATTGCCATTATGGCGAGGGTAAAACCTGACAACAACAAAAAAACGGTGTCGAAACATCACAGAGGGTATTGAAAGCCAGGAAGAGGATGCTTTGTAATGTAGCCATTATTGAATGCGTTATAAAGGCGGTACGCCCAGGTCATTACTGAGAAATATTGTTATTTGTCAGTACAATGAGTGCCACTAATAGTTTTCAATTTTTACACTTGGTGAACAGAGCGCAAAATAATGATTGGTTATGTATTGTGCTATGTTCCACGTTTTGGTTCGACAATTTTTAATAGTTGTATGATGGGCATTTGAAATGGTTTATTTAAAATTGTGGGCGATTTAATTTGGCCACACATTTGAGTGTTATCATTGTTATCCGATACAATTGGTGAAATAAATTAACGGTTATCTCACACACGTTAATTGGTTTATTTTGTATTCATACATATATAGGTTATATTAAACATTTTTTGATTTATTTTTATTCCTGCACAGTGGTGGGTTCAATTTTAAATTCATTAGTGTCAACGTCATAGACTTCTGTGTCGGAATGGAGACCCTGTACGAGCAGATTATTTCAGTCAACTTATCGATCCTGTTCGAAGGGATGGTTGTTAGTGCTGATAAAACTCCTTTCCAGCCTCCCGATCTTAAGCAATAAGCTAACCATTGGTAGCCCTAGCCCTCGTATCCTTTCAATCTCTAGTCTCTTCGAAAAAGAAAAGTTGAGCAATAGAGTATCAAGAAATTCTCGTGAAAAACATACGTTGTAATAAATTCAGTGAAGAATTCATATGCTATATACGTTGGGAGCGGACATAGTAAAGAAAAAAAACTTTGCATGCCTTATCCGTAAATTCAATGTATATATACCAGGGCTGTGGAGTCGGTGAAAAAAAGTCCGACTCTGACTCCAGCATTTACCAAAACCACGACTCCAAATCCGACTCCGACTCCGACATTGACCAAAAACACGACTCCGACTCCGACTCCGACTAAAATAAGGTTAATATCGTCACTTTTTCCCATAATTTTCCTATTTATGTGTATTCAATTAAATATCAATCCTATCAATACGGCCAAAAGCAAAATTTGACATATTAAATGCAAAAATAAAAAGATGAAACTTTTCAAAATATCCGACTCCGAGTACGACTCTTGCCAAAACGCCTCGCCGACTCCGACTCCGACTCCACAGCCCTGATATATACTCTTTCCAAAAATACTTATTCGTATTTCACCATGTCCGCTCCCAACTTGGAGCATATGGACTCCTCACGGAGTTTATCTCAACATGTTTTTTCCACGAGAACTGCTTGTAAATCAGTTGCTCAACCTATCTTTTTCGAAGAGAGTAGAGATGTAAAGGATACGAGGACTAGGACAGGACTAGTGACCTAATCGCTGTCTTTGCGCTATGCGCCGCTCGTTGGGGTAGGAAAGGTGGGAAGGGATTTTCAACAACACATACACCCATGCAGATTTATCGACTAAAAAATCCGTCCATACCGGGAAACGAACCCGGGCGGAACGGCACGCAAGCCAACAACGTTGACACTGCGCCCCGGACAGCATGAATACCATATTGTATAAAACAACAACATTTACTTACATAATCCAAAAACAAATGGTTAAAAAAAAGATAACGTTTCAATATTTTCATAAATCGAAATTGTTTTCAAACCAGCGTAACATTCGATCAAAAAACTAATTGTGAGTTCGCTTATATTATAAAGTGCATATACTGCAAAGTGCATTACAGCTGGTAGCTTACTTACCTGCATTTGCAGCCCTTGCGTATCTACGGTCGGCGGCACGCCATCGGTCAAGTGAGGTGATTTATCGTCAAATAAACACACCCGCTGACAGTTTACTTCATTTATTTATTAGTCGTTGGCGAAGGAGTCTATTTGTCATGTCAACCACAGATAATTATCCCACCGTGCCTAGTCTTTTCATCAATCAAAGTAAACGTCTGTGTTAAGAAATATGAATTGACTATTATTTCCACGGGTTCGTATCCCAGTACAGAGAGTTTCATAAAGCTTTTTTTTCAATTGACCTGTTAAGTCACTCCAGCCCAACTGATCCTAGAACTGGGTGAATTGAAAGCGATTAGCTAGGAATTTAGTCATGTTCTAGGCATATTATCTTTCTCTGACTTTATTTTGAACGCACCAAGACCGGTTTCCCTCATCTCAAGCTAGAGTGACCTTCAATACCACTTCTTGCATTGTCGCGTAGAATCATTTCCATATGAGTTGATTTGTAAGTGGTTTTCAGTCGTGTTGTCAATAGGATTTTTATTGCTAGTAACTGTGTGATTTTAATGGGAGAATATTTTAAGATTTTCGAACATTTCATAATCTTTTGTTTGAAGTTTTAAACGCTTTAATTATTGACAATTTGACAAAATATTTTTTCTTACGAAAACTGTTTATTACCTATTGTTTTTCTCAATTTGATAAAAATGGCGATGTTCATATTTTATTTGTCATCAGTTGAGAAATCTTGCGATGAAAAAAACAATTTAATCTAAGTATGTTATATCTTACCACCGAGAATTGAAAGTTAACACCTGAAAATTGCTTAAGGTAGTTTTAGTGCAAAGCTTTTACCTTGACCTTCTTTATCTCGGGCATTTGTTATGTTCTTCTTTATATGCTTTTACAACCTATGTATGTATATAAAACAATTATATTATACGCCATAATAAGAACACTGAGTAAGTTAATTTTTGCTGTGATAAATAATATACTAAAGATTATCGTTATTTTGCGCAAAAATGCTTCGGGATTCTTCGCGGGCACTTTCCAACACGGTGTGGAATTCAAAGGGTTAACATAATAGAGTTATTCCAATTGAATGATAATTAAATCAAAAGGCTTCATGGTATAAGACAGCGTTAATTTAAAAATATTTCTTGCCAAAAAGCAATCAGTAGATGTCTTTGAATACCCTTATATTAATGCAATAATTGAGAGACACTGTTTCGTGTTGTCATCAGTGACGGCTGGTGACGGGGTGCTGGGGGGTGCAAAAGGAAGATTCAACTATTTTTCCGTACTACGGAAGAGAAACAGTTGGTATTGCGAACATCTGAATTGAAAGTCCATGCTATAGAAGTGTTTTAAAATACAATGAATAGGAAAAATGGTTGAATCTTCCATTGCACCCCCCAACACCCCGTCGCCAGCCGTCACTGGTTGTCATATTAATTTCATACTTTATTTTGCAATAAAAAATATAACCGATACATTACGCAGGTATTATAAACGTAGTGGTCTCCATTCATAGATTTGATGACTCAGCTGCGAGCTCTGAGCGAATTCTCGGCTCCTTTTGCAAACACGCACAAACCTACCAAAGAAAACTGCTGGCCATTGTGTGTGGCTCTTAATCCGTTCTGAGGATATTTTCATAGCAGCTACTCCTTCACAGATGCATGGACACTTTATATAATATATAGCTTGGCGGCTGTAACTGGACTGTTTTTTGAGACGGTATTACTCAATTTTTACTTGCACCAAATATCATTGAATCTCTTGTATTTTCATAGTCTTAAAGCCTTATATATTTGATAAAAGATAATGATGAAAATATTAGTGATTAAAGTTGTTTTTTTTAATCCCATCAATAAATCTAAAATAAGTTTCACGTTGCTAATTCAAGCCGAGGACTATCCGAATGCTAAGGTACAGCCTTAATCACTAGACCGCAGTTACACAATTTTAATAATATGTGAAAAATTTTTTGCAGCTTAGTTGTTTCTTGGAATATAAAACGAATGGTACACATAAACAGCCTAATTTTTTTAATTTTAAAGAGGTTATTTTGGAATCCATTCATATTTTTTTCCTAGAATAATCTCAACTGAATATCGGCTTTGTTTTAATATGAATAAAAAACAAAAATTTGAATCATTTGAATTTGATGCTGAAATTCCATCAAGTTGAAAACCTCAATTAAAAAATAAAAAATAGTTTCAGACCTACTTCCACTTACTAATCTTATATATAAAACCGAAACGGCGTATGTATGTCTGTGGGTCTGTAATTCCCTTTTGCATTGTTGGTTATTAAGTTGCCATAAAAACGAATATAAAAGAAAATATGTTTGTATTTTTATCGGCGAAGACATTTAGTCAAACTGTAATAAATTAGTCTTCTACTGAACTTTTCCCGGCTTTTATTAATATAATAATGTTTATTATTTACGTGAAGGTATTATTTGACATTTCTTTGACAGCAAATTAGATTTTTTCCTTGAATTTGGACATTTTAATGGGCGAGAATGGGACTGTCATCAAATTAAATAAAGTTTGTGATTTTATTTTAACTCTATTTTGGATGTTGGATTTTGTGATATAATTATGTCGAATGATATAACATTAAATAATTATTGGTCGCTTAGTCCGAGCGACGCCGGGTAGCAATACTAGTATTATATAAAGATCAAAACTTATTTTGCTAATTGACCATTATAAACTGATAGCAATTAAATGGAGCAAAAAAATGTGTTTTAATTATTGAAATATAATGCCTTTCCACGAATTGACCGGAGTCATGATAAATAAATTAAATTCGTTAACATCTAAGCAAGAATCGTAGTATATATCATCGAAAAAAATATTTCAGTCTGTCTAGTAAATTGTTTGTATGCAAGTGTCAAGTCACATCAGTCGTGCTATATCTCATATCACCGAATCGCCCGTTTTTACACTGGCTGAAAAGTATTTGGGCATGTTAACAGAAGTAAATTTCTTTCATGACAGTTCACAAAGGAAGCAGGGGACGATGTTTGATTTGACAAGGATTCCGCGATGTATCCCGATGCGCCCAACTATGCGGCCCATTGTGAATTATTTTACTTAAGATGCGCCGAACATCAAGACGTAAAGATCGCCGTGGAATGTGTTGATTTTGTTGGATTCAATAAATTGGCACTGCACAATGGCGGCTGGGCAAATGTCAAATTCAATGAACAACATATTGCGATTATTGAATCGACAGTTATTATTATCGACTTCGATCTATTGCTGGACGACACCGCGTTTCGCGATGGTCGATGACAGTCTCATATGCTTCGGTTCGTACTCGATTTTTATTGAGAATCCATATTGATGGCTTAAAGAGAAAATCTCCGTCTTGGCCAATTGTACAGGAGAGGGCTGTAGTGTCGGTAAAAAAAAGTTCGACTTTAACTCCGACTCCAGCATTTACCAAAACCACGACTCCCACTCTAACATTGACCAACAATACGACTCCGACTCTGACTTTTTTTTCTTAATTTTCCTATTTATTTGTATTCAATCAAATATCAACCAAACTAATACGGCCAATACCCAAATTTTACATTTTATATACAAAGTTCAAACTTTTCAAAATTTCTGACTCCGAGTACAACTCCGACCAAAACGCCGCGACGACTCCGGCCAAAAAGTCTCGACTCCACGACTCCGACTCCACAGCCCTGGTGAAAACTGATTATTTTGAGAATGTAAAATGTTGTGTTATAAAAAAAAAAACCCCTTTCAAACGATTTATCTTTACCACCGCTGAAAAACAACGAATAAATGGCAGGTGACAATACAAAATGAGGGGAGTTGGATAATTAGCAGTGTAGGTTTCAGAACGACAATGGAGATATCAAATTTTCTTAAAAACGTTTTTCGGGACATGCACATTGCATGATACAACAAGATTATTAAGTTGTTTTCAGCCAAAAGTGGATTGAACGACATTTACTTTTAAAGCCGTCGATATGTGCGAGAACAAGAAGTAAGATGGGTGAATTCTTATTATTTCAGACAGTATGTATGTGAGATCATGTCTGACAATAAACGTTTACGTATAGGAGCTTCTGATATTGAAAAGTGATTCAAATTTTGTTCTTCGATGCGAATTGTCGCTACCATTTTGGCAAACTGCCGCTTTTTCGCAATTTAAGCCACCACCATTTTCATTCTAAAATGCTATGCTGAATTCATTGCTAAATCAATCATACTCTAAGTTCATTCCATTAAAAACTGTACTACTGTACACTTAAATCATAGATATCTCACCCACGTCACATGAAAATCGCTATATATTTATTTATTTATTTTCATTCACGGTAAGTTGAAATATCTCGCATCCTAAAACGGTATTATTCCTTTGCTATTTTTATTTGCGGGACAACAAGGGGGGCATGTTGATATTGTTGTGTCGTGTCGATTGTCAGGATGACATAGGTATAGATGTCGCGGATGTTTGCAGTATTAAGAAATATTACAGGGACACGTCTGCACGTTATTCTTTGGGCAATGCGAATATTTTCGTAACAATGCTAGCAAAATAAACACGACGAATACTGCGACGAATCAATTCAAATGCATAGATTTGTTTGCGATGTATTAAACTGTCTACAAGGGATTCACATTAAACCCGTGAGCTTGCAGATACATATTACAAAAAAAAATGTATTTTAATTTGAATTGGTATATCGTATGATCGATTTAGCAAAAGGAGGCCGATCAATTTAATACTAGCCGATTAACCGAATAAACTTTTGAATAAAATAATTATAACCAATTAATGTAAGTCTTTTCTGGCGAATACAATTACTGAATTGAGTATTTATCTATTAATACTGTTTACATATCGTTCCAAGCTTCGTCACAACTCTAGAGGGCGTGTGCCGATATTGTTTTCAACTAAATGCTATTGACCTTTTGTTTGTACCATGTTATTATGGAGTTTCTGCCAAATAAATGCCTAACAATTTCAATATAAAATAACTTTGATTATTCCACGTATTGTGTTACTAATTTCGACAAATGTTTCGCATTTTCAGCATCTTCGGAATTAGTATCTTACTATTAGAGTAAGTACGAAGATGCCTCCGAAAGAGCGATAATTAACGCTATTTTAAATTTTATACTAAAATAAACTTCCACAAAGTTACCGCCGAATCCATCGAAAGCAATAAAGACAAATCATTTGAATTTTGTGCTTTTCCCTGAGTTTTGTAATGACCTGGGCTTCGCCTTTCGGCATCTTAATTCATTTTACGTACACGAATAATTTTGAACTGACACGTGATTCAAATTCCATCAAGCATATTCAGTCAAACACCTCAATAATAAATACAATTATTTTCATTTTTTTCTCTCTATCTCTTCTTGGTATCGTTTCGGAAAATGGGAGATCAATTCACTGATTAGCCACCCATACAATAAAAAAAACAACTTCATTCAAGGATTTACTGCAAAAGTTTCTTTACAATTTCGCTGACAAATCAATGTTTAATTTCGTTCTGCTGAACTTTGAAATCTCTTATTAGCCTCTTGAAAAATCACTCAAACCGTATGGCGAATTTACAGCAACGACAAGATAACCGCACTTGATTCGTATGTTGTGTTCCAAGCATAGCTCCACCGAGAGCACCCACCCCCGGGGGCGCGAGGCGGTTTGGCTGAGTGGCCACACCACGCTTTGCTTCCCACACATTAGCATACCCCTTGGTGCCGTCGAGGGGGCGACACTTTCTTCAAACAACAATCGACTTGAAATAATAAAACAGTGTCGGCCGAGAGTGCCGAAATAACAACAGGGGCGCTACGCCCTCCCCGGGCCCCCGGGGTGGCGCTGAAGCCTGGCAATTTGTAACTGGATAATGGAACGAGTAGCAAGATGTCGTTGTGATTTGTGCGAGACGACGGACGAGTTCACATGAGAATTTCGCTTACTTTTGAATACAGTGAAATCTCGATTCTACGTTTTTCAAAGGGCCATAAAAAATAAACGATTAATGCGGGAAGTATCAAATAAAAAATTAAAAATGTTAACCCTACATATATATTATACTTTTTTAACAAACCTATAAAATTCACTTTTTAAAAAAGTACGGCATAAAAAGTTACTTCTTTGCAGTTTGACACTTTTTCTAACAACATATTCATCTTTCTCCTTGGAATAGAAAATTATTTGTATTTATTTGAAGGCCAATAACGCTTCTGTTCATGTTATAACAGGTTAGTTATTGCGTTCTTCTTCACGACTGTCATTAGTTGCAGTTTGGTTTTTTTCTAAGATCCGATTGGATGGGGTCGAATGTGCTTATGAGAAATATTCAACAAAAATGGTCAATCGGGATAATATTTGTGACGGGACCATAATATTAAGACGATAAATCTGGGTACGATCAATGCGAGATTTTTTAACATTGTTCTTATGGGTGTTTGGCCGGGACTATAGAAAATGAACGAACCACGCGGGAAAATGGTTTATGCGAGAACGTTTGATCGGGGTTCTACTGTATTGCAAAATATTACTTTTGGCTGGATTGACGGCAGTGTCTTTAACGCAACTGCAACACTGTGACTAAATTTCACAACTGAAAAAAAACAATAAATTAATAATATAGAAAGTTGTCAACTATAAATGTTGTGATTATTTTTTGCCGTTTACCCCACTGTCTCTGTATAGAAATTTGCATAGCTTGTTTTAAAATGATTTTCGTTCGATTTACTAACTTGTATAAATAGCCGTTGGTATTTGTGATTTGATCTCTTCGTACCTTACAAAACTCACAATGTCCCAACGAGGCACTGAATTCAAAATACAATCAGTTAAGTAATTTTTCTTTAAAACTAGCCGGACCTAGGCAAGCGTTGCAATGCCACTCAAAGAATGAAAGCGTTCGTGTTTATTGAAGTGCTTTCCGATGCACAATATTTTAGATAAATAATTTCGATTTAATTTCACTAACATTGATCGGCATCGGCGACGTTTGCTGTTTGTCTTTTGCCGATTGTCTATGGTACGACACACGCCTCACCTACTGAAAGTTAATTGTACTATTAACTTTGCACAAATGCAACAATAATTTGTCAAAATGAACGGTATGGCAGCGCATAAAATATGAAAAAACATTGATTTTTATATAAAAGTCCTACTGTAAGCTAATTTTACTATGCCAAAAACCTCCTCGCAAGTGCAAGTCAAAGTTTCATTGCGATCGGATGAACGGTATTGTATGGCATAGAGTACGAACAAATAAACAAATATTGATTTTTATCACTAGTATTGCTACCCGGCGTCGCTCGGACTGAGGGACTAATAATTATTTAATGTTATATCATTCGACACAATTATATCACAAAATCTAACATCCAAAATAGAGATAAAATAAAATCACAAACTTTATTTAATTTGATGACAGCCCCATTCTCGCCCATTAAAATGTCCAAATTCAAGGAAAAAATCTAATTTGCTGTTAAAGAAATGTCAAATAATACCTTCACGTAAATAATAAACATTATTATATTAATAAAAGCCAGGAAAAAGTTGGTAGAAGACTAATTTATTACATTTTGACTAAATGTCTTCGCCGATAAAAATTCAAACATATTTTCTTTCATATTCGTTTTTATGGCAACTTGCACCAATAATGCAAAAGGGAATTACATACATACATACATACATACGCCGTTTCGGTTTTATATATAAGATTCATAGACTTTTTATTGATCATTCATAGACTGTTCAACTACTCCATGTAAAGAAACGACACAGTTATAATATAATCCGACCGTGACCTTGGACAGAGACTCACATCCTGGACGGTTGGCAACCCTGGCATAGGTTGTTTAATTAAATATCATGATTTTTATTTTTTGCATAACATCTACTTATGCTGTGCTGTATATTAATTGTTTACAACATGTGAGAACAAATCTTATTGTTGTTGCATTATTAATTGCGATAAGATTGCTAATGCATATTTCGCAATACTAAGTGTGCATAATTCAGGTGTTTTTAGTGCGTGAGTTGAGTCGAAATTAATTATGTATGCAGGTATTCAGATTTCAGGACGTATCCGTTTGGTGGAAGAGGGCTCGCGATGCTGGTGACTGTCACCCTTTCAGCGGGATTTGAATGAGGAGTGCTCGAATTTATCGGGTGGACTACTCAGTCGAGTTAAGCCTTAAAATTGTCCATTAAACACTTAGCGAACTAAGAAAACTATAGACAACAACATGTTTCATTCAAGCAGAGTGAACGCGTTCCACGTTTGAAAATATCGTAGACCATTTAAAATAATACATTTTTCTGTTGGTAACAGTTCTAATTTGAATATCGAATTTTTGTTGATGTGTAACACTGGTCACACATATTATATTGGTCTGTAGATTTAGTACTTTTTATCAATTGCATGTCAAAATTGCGTATAATTTACTGCAAAAAACAGCTTCTATAAAGAATAGATGCTCAATCATAAAAAGGTAATTGATAATTCTATAGTATTCTTATTTTGAAATCATATTTTAACCTCACCGGTGCGTCACTCACATCGGGGTTCACCCCCATGCGCTGACGGCATTCCGGTGTGCGGCATTTTTATCTGAATCGAGATTTTTTTTTTATGTCAATGCAAAATCATTTACAAAATTTAGAACAGTTTTAATTTTTACATAATGCAAGTTACTCAATAATTTTGGAGGATAAAGATAATCGGGGCGTCATTTTTAATACGTTTAACAACTCAGTTCCGTTGATTTCTTCTTAAGTTGGATTATTAAAGAATATTAACCCTAAAATAACATTGTAATTAATATGCTCTTATCGCCCTCGAGAATAATCGCACTCGCTTCGTCCCGTTTTTAAAATCGGATGAGTTTGGGGGAAAGAAATTCATGTCTCCAAACACAAATCAATTATTATTTATAATACTATTTTAAAAACGTAATATATATACGTATTTAAATAAACACCATATGGTTTTTAATTGTTTTTTTATTGTTGATTCGCAACAGTGTTTTATTCTTGTCACCAACTTATATATCCATTAAAAAATTGCTTCCTTTTTTTCCGGTGGGGAAGTAATGGAGGAATGTCACTCGGACGATTTCAGCATCGTCAACAAATCCATTGCCTAACCAACATTATTGCTATTATCACTCGCAACCGTGTTTCTTTTAAAGAGGGGAGACGCGCACGCGAAACGAATTGGGGGGCGTTTTATTCGCGAAAATGAATTTCCCATTAAATTGCGCTCCGCTGCACTGATCCTTTGCTCTCGAATTCAGTGGCGTACATCCTTTTGATCGGCAAGTATTCTAATCCGTCAAATGAATTTGTTTTAATTCAACGAAAGACAACGGTAAAAAAACTTAAAATCAATTGCTTTAGATGTTATCTTCGTGGCCGAAACCATACTAAAAAAAATATTCCTTAAACTTTTTCTATACGTATGTCACATAAGATCCCATACTTTTGATGGATTCGACGGTAGCTTTGTGGAGACTAATTTAAAAAAAAAAATTTTACGCAAATCACAAATTTGTGCGTTTTCTAATAGACCATAAAATGCGAAATAACATACTTATATTACCAAAGTAATATAAAATTGAAATTAATTTGATTATTCCACGTATTGTGCTACTAGTTGTGACACGTGTTTCAACTCTTTCAGAGGCATCTTCGGACTTAATATCGCAAACTAATTACTTAAGCAAACTTTGCGATAGTAAGTTCGAATATGCCTCTGGAAGAGGCGAAGGCGAGGCACAGTTAGTAGCACAATACGTCAAATAATAAAAGTTATTTAAAATTTTATATTAAAATGAACTTCCACAAAGCTACCGCCGAATCCATCGAGAGTAATGTATTTTTTTGCAATTGTTGATATATCGTCCTTTACGACAAAACAGCATCATGGATAAGGAAGCAAATGTGTCCTCTGTTAGTTAATCAACTTTATTGAACTGATAAGAAACAAACATAATAACAATAACAACTCCTCGATCTATCAAATCAAATCTTCTGTGCCACTGCTTTGTGATGATTGAATATTCTCCAGGGTGAATTCTCGGCCGAGTACGTTCGCATCAAATGGATGGGTGGCCAACGAAAATTTTGCTAAGGGGCTGTTTCACTTTTTAAAAGCAATGAAACTCTTATAAAAGGACGTATCAAATAATAACGAACGAACAAGAGAGGGTGAAAGAATAATTCTTCCATAGTAGAAGCTTTACGCTTATAAATTCATAAATTAGTTTTACGCATAGTGATTCTGGACGCACTGTGGTAAAGATTGGCAAAACATGGGCGTTGGAAATTATTATAAAAAAATGACACATATTAATTAAAGCTACGGTTTTTGTAATTTCTAAGAATAGATATGAGAATTTTTCTAATACATTTAACGCGTGCTGATTTTGAAAATTGACTCTTAATTGAATTAAAAAAAATATTTTGAAGGAAACTTATTCGAAAAAATTAGGCAATTGTGAAAGAAATATTTTACCTTATAAGTAGTATCGTTGAGCCTTGTAAGCTCCACAAGGTAGTAAATTATTTCAAATATTTATAATCTTACACAAATTACATACATTATGTGCTTAAGAGATTTACTATGTTTTTACCTTTGTTAATCCGTTAGACAGACAGATTAAAAATTAAAATAAAAACAGCGGTTTTCACAGTCAAATTGAATATTATTAAATATTAAACATGTAAACATTAAAAATATTGTACACGAACTTAACTGAAATGAGAATGATACGCTTCCACTTAATTTTTTATATCTCCATTCTATTCTGTTTGTATCTTTTTAAAATATATATCCGCTCCGAGTGTGGAGTATATGGACTCCCTGTGAAGGTATCTTAAAATACTCGTTTGTTCAACCACTCTTTACTAAGGATAGAAAGGATGAAGCTTAGACAGGACGAAGTGTTAGTTAAGCATTTTCACTTTAATAATATTGATATTAGTTAACTATAAAATTGATTTCTATTACACAATATTTTATAGTATCAAAGTTTGTCAAGTTAATCTAAAACTCGAAAACGTCACTTGTATGGTGTCAACAAATACATTATTATTCATACAAGTTAAACACACTTTTCTTCATTGTGTAAAAATGTTTTATATAATGATGAGAGCCGGTCTTGCTCAACGTGATCGAATTCCATTTCAATTTATTTGCACGGCTAATGGGCCGGTATAAAAAATACAAACTGTATAATATCACATTTAAATATATTGTTTTACCTTTAATTACTTTGAAACTAACAATTGTAAGAATAAAAGAAGGTTCACGTGTTACAAGTTTGATCTTATGGATATGTTACAGCGAAACTATATTCTCAGTGAAAATATATTTCCACTGGCATTTCAGTGAAAGCATATTCTAATACTTTTTCACTGGCGAAAATATATTTTGTTTGCTGTTTTTCATTAGTTCTCTTTTTATGAAAGGGACTACTTGCTGAATTTGTTTCATTGAAGCAAACTAAAATTGAAGGCCAACACATCGTTGACTTGGGCCAATATAATTTCCCTGATCGTGACCAGTGAAATCACATTTTCACTGGTCAAGTCAGTGAAAATATATTTTCGCTGAGAATATAGTTTCACTGTTACGGATACAAATAAACCTTTTATTTTGTTTATTTGGCTATATCAACGTTATTAAATTGTCAATGTGGTCTGTTCAATATCTGACATGTGAATTGAGACATCATGCAATAGCAAGAGGGACTCCTTAATCAAACAATCCCATTACACAAACACACGAAACATGTGAGCTTTTAAATCGAACCGTTTCAGCGCTAATCTTTGATTCAGATTAACGCGCTTATTTATTTATCGGTGTCTATTTGTTTATTTATCTTCCGGTCGCAAGCGTAGCGGGAGTGCATCGCCGGCGGCCCGACCCCCTCCGGACTCCTGGTCCCGCGTGGCTCATTTTCCGGGAAGGCCCCGCGCACGTGCGGCACGCGTGTCCCGCTGCAAATGCCAAATGAATTTGCCTGTCTGTTATCTCGCGATAGTGGGGCAGCACGCCCGTCCGATGTTGGCTAATTGGCCGATATGATTGGATAGATAGGATGACTCGTCCCTGATTACTTCATCTGAATCGAGGAGAGTTTTTTAAATGCTCAATGTATTCAATCAACTGGGTGAGAACAGGAACGTTTGAACTTTCCAACTTTCACAGTAGTTTTTGATAAAACTTTTTGCTTGCACTTGCGCGAAGGTTATAGGCATCATATGTCTTTTATATGAAAATCAATGTTTTTTCATATTTTATGCGCAGGCATACCGTTGATTTGATTACTTATTGTTGTAATTGCGCAAGGGTTATAGGCAAAGAAAATTTAACTTTAAGTAGGTGGCGCGTGTGTCGTACCATAGACAATCGACAAATGTCAAACGGTTAATGTCGTCAATACCGATCAATGTTTGTGTAATTAAATCGAAATTATTTATCTAAAATATTGTGCATCCGAAAGAACTTCAATAAACACATTCTTTCGTTGAGTGACATTGCAACGCTTTGTCTTGTGGGTCGTTGTGTTTTAGTGTACTCAGAGGCTTAAATTTTTTGTTTGTATACGCTTGCATTGAAAAAAAAATGTTTTTATCAACTACCCTACGTTGGTATTACTTTACTAAGCGGAAATGTAGCAAGTAATTTTTAGACACTTGTGTATAATTTATTAATTACAATCTTAATGAAAATCATTGTGCTGAAGGTGATCTGCAACTTTCATTAGTCTGTTTTATAAGATTTTTCACATCATTTGTTTAAGTTAGACTAATTTATATTAATGAATATAATACATATTTTTAGTACTTATTCCACATTAATTTATTAGATGAGGACTGAGCAAGCAATGTCAACTGATTATTTATATTAAATTTAAAATTAGAATATCTTAATATATAAACATATGTTTAGTTGCTCACTTTTAATGACAATGAAAAGCCATATAATGAAGCGACTTAAATGAGATATTCTCAATACTATCTCATTTTAACTCCAGACTACCTCTTCATCACATCATAAAACCGATTATTATTTTGGCTTGGCTTCCTTTTTAAGGCGCACGTGCACGCCACGTTTCAGTGCCACCTTTAGACACTTGAGGCTTCTTCCACTCTTTGGCCAGAGTGCCAGCAGCACCCTCTCTACATTCTAGCATAGGTAGTATTGAAAAGCTCGCGGTTATGTATATCGTAATGCCCGGAGGTTCTCTTTTGTCATTTTAGAGGGACTGCTAAAAGTGTCGATGTTACAGTGAAATTGGATTCTCGGTGAAAATGTATCAAGTAATAGATTTGTATGACAACATGATTTCACTGATCACGATCAGGGAAATTATCGGCCCAAGTCGATGATTTGCCGGCCTAAAATTTTGGTTTGCTTCAATGAAACAAAATCAGCAAGCAGTCGCTTGCATAAAAAGACAAAACACAGACAAACATTGGACTGAAGATAGGGTGGTCAAATTTGATTTCAATAGTTTGGAGAAGAATATATTTTCACTGAGAATACAGTTTCAGTGTCACATCGACATTTTTCAAACTAGCGAAAATAACATCGACCAAAAAAATGAAGACAACAAAATAATATTTTCAACCGAAAAAACATCTCTGAAATTTTGCGCTTTATAATGCTTAGATATTCAGATATTTACGAACAAAAGTAGTAGATAATTGGCTACGGGTGTGGAGATCAAGGTTCAAATTCCAGCACGTGTTGTTTAATTTATTGATTTCTGTTTGAAAGCACGGATGTCTGTGATAACAGAAACTCTACTCCAACGTAGCGATAGCCATTATCTTACTACCAATCCTGTCCTTGTAATATCCTTCGAATCCTTCTGTCATTGAAAAGGAAAGGTTTGTGAAACTTAGTAGCAAGCAGTTTTATTAGACTCCATTAGAAGTCCACATGCTTTACATTGGTAGTGGGGATGGTTAAAAAATATTTAGAACTTCATTGACAAAGGTGACACAGTTGATAGTCCTCAATTTAGCTTTAATAGCTTAAACCCAATGGCGGCTGGCGACAGAATATTAGGGAGTACCAAAAAAGATTCAACTATTTTTCCGTACTACGGATAGCCAAAAATTCATAAGACTGTCACTCCGTTGGTATTGCGAACATCTGAATTGAATGTCCATGTTATAGAAGTGTTTTAAAATCCAATGAATAGGAAAGAACTCTTGCAAAAATAGTTGAATCTTTTTTTGTACTCCCTAATACTCTGTCACCTGCCGCCACTGCTTAAACCTATTGGAATCAGAGACGGAGTAAATGTCGTAAAATAATAGTAGGACGTTTAATCCCAGTTATGTAAAATTATCAAAAGCATCTATTAAGAATTCAATGAGTCAGGTATGTCCACAAAATGAATTAAAGCTATATACCTTTTTTGTATTAAATAAATCGCTGATATAAAGAGTAATTCTGGTAACTCCACTTTCGGCTAAAATGAATAATGCCAACTTTTTGTATCATGCTATGTGCACGTTCCGTAAAACTTTTACAACCAAAACTTATTTGAGTGCATCGAAAAAAGGTTTTTAGGAAAATTTGATGAACTCCAAAACTCCACTGTCGTTCTAAAACCTACACTACTAATTATCCAACTCAAACACTTTCTATCGTCACCTGTCATTCATTCGTTGTTTTTCAGCGGTGGTACAAATAAATCGTTTGAAAGTTCTATTTGAAAATTTCCCGATCGGTTTTAAAATACCAAAATAATCAGTTGTCTCCTGGACAATTGACAAAAACGGAGATTTAAAAATTTACTCTTTCAGTCATCGATATATTTTATGTATATTATATCACCAGTCACCACAGGGGAAGCACTCATAATTTTTCGAAAACAATGAATACTTAAATTCAATTTCCATAGTATCAGCTTAGAATATCTCGAATACGTTGTACTTTCATTAACTTCTACAACTTTTATGTCGAGTTTAGCTCAATTGAAAAGTTTCCGGAAGGAAAAAATAGTACATTGATGAGTGCAAAGGGTTACCATATTGGTTTTATCGATATCGAAGAGTTCGCACGAGTGAATACCAGCCGTCATACCTCGAAACCGAGACAATAAATTAAACATTTTAGGGAGGTGCGAGGGAACTGCAGTAACTGACACAATACTTCTCCCCTAACCGAGGCGGAGAGTTTGGCAGTGGACCAATAGCAGCGCCGAAAGGCACATTTATCAGTCCCGTCGTTTCCGTTTTGAGGAACCCTAGAAATAAATTTTCATGACACCTAACGTGACGCGACGGCTGAAAAAATGGCAGCCCCTCGCAGCTCAAGTCGAATGCGTCGAATGACGTACGGGAGTATTTTAAGCGGTCGGAAAAAGAATTCTTCAGAAAATGAATAATCTAATACTTCACTTAGATATAATATTGATAGCGAAATCTACAAGCATCTAATAACTAGATGATGGTATTTTTAACCACGTCAACTTTCAATGAAGATCAAATGTATTCATAGTAGAGCTTATTTGATTATGTCTTCTACGATAACTGTTTATTACATATTTTCATTTATTTATTACATGTCGCTAACGACCCGGGTCTCTTCTTACGACATTATAAATTACCCACATAATTACATGCACAGTTTGTTAAAACTAATTAACATGAAAGCTTTCGCTAATTCATCCAGATTACACAGTTCAGTTTTATAAACGAATCATGAAATAAAAAAAGCCCTGGTAGTTTCAATGAAATTCAATTTATAAAATCCATTTGCGATTTACTATTCCTGATAAAAAATGTTGTCATTAAAAATGCTACTGTTATTAATAAATGGGGTGGATTCGACCCCGCAGAGCAGCTGCCTCGGCGTTAACCCCCGCCAGATGCGTTAATCGCGAACGGGATTTTTACCCTGGACCCCGGTTTTAAACAATAAGCATATATGCGCGTAACGTGCACGTGAAACACCCTTTCCTCGGTTGTATTTGATAGCGAATGAATAAAATGTCAGATCAGTTAATGATGCTGCCCGTCGCAAAAGCCTTAAGCCGGATAGTGTAAGTAGTAAGGCATTCAACTGCAGTCAAAACTAGGCACGGTCATTTTAACAATAGAGAAATAATAAATACACTGTTAAATATATTTTTGCTTTTCAAATGAATTCGATCTCTAACTACTTTTTCTTGCAATCGATAAAAAGATGAAAACGAATAGATGCTCTACGACAATTAATGTATTTTGTTTAGTCAGAGATGGGTTTTTACACCTCTAAAATATATCGGATCCGTGGTGCAGTGGTTAACGTCGCTGGCTCCCGTGACGGATAGTATTTTTTTTTCAGTCGATTTATCGATTCTGTTCGAACACGCATGGGTGTCTGTGCTATCTAAGAAATCATTCACACCCATCCGATCTTATAAACGGGCATATCGAGAGCGTCTAGCTAACCACTAGCGCTGTCCTTATTCTTTCTATATTTTGAGCGCCTAAGTGACAAGCAGTTCACGTGGAAAAAGTCAAGGCACTATACTCCATGGACATTGAAAACGGACATGGTAGTCACGTAGAGTGTCGATGAGCACTCTTCTGCACGTCAAATTCTATGATTTCGTTTATAACTACTATAACTATATTTAACATGACAATACATGTATCTATTTGTCGTAAAAGTTTGATTAAGTTGTTAGGTATTCATAATATAATTGAACCTTTGTTTGGAAGAGTATTTGTATACAAAAATTAGCCTGTATCTAGAA
This sequence comes from Himalopsyche kuldschensis, assembly GCA_028554975.1. Classification (NCBI taxonomy): domain Eukaryota; kingdom Metazoa; phylum Arthropoda; class Insecta; order Trichoptera; family Rhyacophilidae; genus Himalopsyche; species Himalopsyche kuldschensis. The sequence goes on from JAHFWI010000028.1 coordinate 1,167,084, forward strand.
ATATTGTGAAAACTTAACGAGATTTTACATTTTAAATGCAATACACATAGTGCCTTGCCATAGTGCTCAACAAAAACGATGCATAATTACAGGCCTAACATGGTTCAATTAATTACTAAAAACTGATAGTTTTACTCAGTGGCGGCTGGCGACAGAATATTAGGGAGTACAAAAAAAGATTCAACTATTTTACCGTACTACGGACAGCCAAAAATTCATAAGACTGGCACTCCGTTGGTATTGCAAACATCTGAATTGGAAGTCCATGTTATGGAAGTGTTTTAAAATCCAATGAATAGGATAGAACTCTTGCAAAAATATCCAGCCGCCACTGGTTTTACTGTTTACAACACTATTTAGGGAAAGGGCTCAATTATTTATTTATTTATTTACTGGCAAAAAAATATATAAAATACATGGCATTACAGCAAGCGCCAATGCAAGGAGTTTGGGATTTTTCCTTTTTACGGGAAGCAAGGAGGGGGGGGTATAGAATCAAAACATCTTGCAATAAGCTTAGTACTTTGCCATATTCCTCACCTAAAACGATGCATAATTACAGACCTAACATTGATTACTAAAAAACAATACCTTTTGAGGTGTTCACTGTCAATACTTGGTGGAAAGGCATTATAATAAAAATAATAATACATTTTTAGTACTTTTTCCACATAATTTTTTTTTCTCTTATCAGTTGACAATGCTCGCCATGAGCGAAACCGGTCCTGATCAAATAAATTTTACATGGAAAAAGTACTAAAAATGTATTATTATTTTTATTAAAAAATGATAGTTCATTCAGGGCAAGTGCTCAATTATAGAATGATAATCTTTCACAAACTGTAAAAATGCTTCATTTTTTAGTGCGTGGCGGAAGACTTCAGAAGCAAGACAGCAGTGGTTCTTTCTTGTGTTCTATTTCGTGCTCTTTCGTCCGATTCGGCGGTTATGGATCGCTTTCGCGGCTCCGTTGCCTTGGTATCGCGTATGCGCAGTCGGCGCGGGGTGGAGCCCTTCGTGAGGCATCCCCGTGCCTTGTGACCACGCCTAGCCGCGGCGCGAGCGGAGGGCGTGGTTTGTGCGCGAGCGTTCGCTGGGAAGGGCAGTCGGAAAAGCGGAGCGGAACGATGCGGTCGATCATGCGACGGGAGATAATGTTTATAATCCCCGTATATGTACATTGTTTATTGTAATACAATTTTCAATATTGAATTTTACAGCAATATATCGAAAAATAAAAATTCAAATAATTACACTTCATAAGCTCCCTGCCATATTTTCAATTTTTTTTGCTATAATCATATGATTAATAAAAATAATAATACATTTTAGTACTTTTTCCCATATAAAATTTATTTGATCAGGACCGGTTTCGCTCATGGCGAGCATTGTCAACTGATCAGTTGACAATGCTCGCCATTTTATGTAGAAAAAGTACTAAAATGTATTATTATTTTTATTATAATGCCTTTCCACCAAGTATTGAACGTTTATTACTTTTAAGTTGTTCACAGTCAATACTCGGTGGAATAACATTAGGAATATATATCAAAACATAATGAGATATTTTTGGTACTAATTCCATATTACATTTATTAGGATCGGGACCGGTTTCACTCGTTGCGACTATTTTCAACAGATAAAAAATACGAAAAAGCAGTAACGAAATTGGCCTACTACATTAAAAAAAGATTCGAATCAATCGTATCCATCTGAATAAAATTAAAGATCCAAGATACTTACCTGGTTACACGGTTATTGCCCATGGGATTCCTCGTTCCTTGCCAGCCCCGCTTCTCCCATTGAAGTTGGCCGTAACGTAATCACTATAATAAAATGAGAATAATTGAATTCCACTCTGTTATGGGAGGGGTCTGGTCGGGCGCCCCGCTGGGCGATTATTCAGACCAAATGATATGTAGCTAGATGGTATAATATTAAAGTGACAATGAGCTGCGGAATCGTTTGGGTGGGTATGCACAACCTTTTCGGCGTAAAAAGCTACGGGCCACTTTTCCAAAGCTCTTTTTACTCATGAAAAGTACCAATTTGGAGATTTGATTGCTCATATTTGAATATAAAGGTTGCTATCTATCGAGCACGAAACAAATATCACTCACAACTTTTGTACTTTTCTTACTTTTTTTACTAATGACCCGGAATTGAATTGAATTAACTCGTAGTTTGTATTGCTTATATGTATATGTTACAGTGAAACTGTATTCTCAGTGAAAATATATTCTTCTCCAAGCTGTCATTGAAATTAAATTTGACCGCCCTATCTTCAGCCCTATGTTTGACTGTGTGTTTCTTTGGTTTTATTTTTATGAAAGGGACTACTTGCAGATTTTGTTTCATTGAAGCTAACAAAATTTTAGGCCGGCAAATCATCGACTTGGGCCAATAATTTCCCTGATCGTGACCAGTGAAGTCATGTAGTCATACAAATCTATTACTCGATACATTTTCACTGAGAAAACAGTTTCACTGTAACATATATAAGAATAAAAGTAAGTCACTAAGTTTAATTGTTATTATCGCAATCTGTATGAATTAGCGAATGTTTTGATGTTAGTTATATATTATAATATTCTTGTATAAACTATACGAACTATTTATAACATTCCTGAAGATGCTGAAGGAAGAAACCCGAATAGTCGTAAGCGTCAAAACTCATGGAAAAGTACAAAATTCAAGCTATTAAAATTTGATATTGAAATAACATTGAGCTACTTTAGCCGAAATCCTCAGTAATATGACTATTTTTAAATGTTACATAAACGATACAAACTATTTACGATGCTTCAGTTGAAGTTCATATTGAAATATCTGAAGATGCAGAGAGGTTAAGCCTGGGTCGTATGTGGTAAAACTCACGGAAGTGGAAAATTCATATTAATCATCAATCATAATTGTTGGGAAGGCCTACAATAATTGCTGGCATTTATGAAATTGCTTGTTTTTTGCGTGACTTTATGTTAGAATAAAAAAAAATCAACATCAAATCACGGTACGTTATTTATGGGGACATGCCAAATAAAAAAAAGTATTTTACTTCTGTTTTGGGAAAGGTGGGCCCAGCTCTCTCAAACGTACTTTGTCTGTGTGTTTGTTAATAGTTGCAAGTGGGTATATGAGACGATGAAAATATTATTATAGCTATTTTTTTACTCACGAATTCGATATGTGTGTACCTACATATATAGATAGTAGTTGTTTGTACACAAAAGCAACAATGGGTCGAACGCGACGGGAGGCGGGAAAGGGCGGGGAGAGGACGTCACAAAAAGTGTCACTAGACGCCATTGTTGTTAAACAACGGCTTCCAAAACTATAATTACTTAAAAAAGGTACACATTACAGAGATCAAAGCCTTAACTTTTTTTTACTTTGTAATAAATTGCATATTTTATTAGTCATGGTTTTCGTAAATCTATAATTGATGTGTATTGATAGCAAAAATATGGACATATAAACAGGGCGTGTAAAACCCCGAACATTTTTCGATGATTAGTTTTCTTGAAAGTTTATTATTTTTGACACAATTTTTGAAATTTGGTCATATTTGATTAATTTGAAAAACAATGTTGCAGTTTAAAAAGCTTACATGCATAGAGATTTATTTATTAAGCTTCGACCATTTTCAAAATTTTATATAATGGCCAAGCTATAAGGTAAGCATTTTCAACAAAGTTCTATTTTTTATGATACACTTGAAGTTGATACACTAAAAGTGCAAAGGAGTTAGAACCTTTTTCAAAATTACTTTATATGCAGTGCCATTATTTAAATATTAAACCTACAAACTTTTCCCAGTGAGGTTTCACCGTTCGATGTTTTTACCATAAAGTACAGCTTCCGCGACTCAATTTGAAGTAATGCTCAAGTATCCCCGCTAACCGACAGTGTTTTGAGAAACAGTCATATGAAAAAAAACTCCGGTTTCCTTTTGAACGCGAACAATAGGCCTGTGCGGATAATCCCTTCGTGGCTGACGCCGCTGTTCAAGCACAGGCCTTGCCAACTGATGAGATGCAAAAGAGATTCACCTGGTCTATGTAATATGCATTAGATTTGCATACTCGGTGTTCAAGACTATTTTCATGATTTTACTAGTTCCGACGGTGTCGTATGTATAGAGGGCTTTTGTATAGTCTACAGATTTTAATAACCACTCATTGGTAGCTTTTATTTATAACTATTTTTTTTACGACGGTAATCGGTCATTAAAAGTAACTACTATCGAAACATTATTTGGTGTAGATTTTGTTTTGATGTGAATCGAAAAACAAGGACCGACAATATTTAATTAACACGTACATAGGTACACTGTTTCGAATCATTGAAATAAAAAACCACGCTAATTTGTAACACGTATGATGCTATGTTGACAACGGATAGGGAAGCCACTGACTAATTACGCATTTCATTTATCAACTAGTCGGTACCCGGCAAGCGTTGCAATGCCACCCATAGAAAGAAAATGTTTGTGCTTATTGAAGTGCTTTCGGATGCAGAATATTTTAGATACTAAATAATTTTGATTTAATTTCACTAACATTGATCGGTATCGATGACATTTTCCTTTTGACGTTTGCTGTTTATCTTTTGTCGACTGTCTATGGTACTACACACGCGCTGCCTAATGAAAGTTAAGTGTAATATGCCTATAACCTATGCGCAAGTGCAACAATAACGTGTCAAAATGAACGGGGTATGGCAGCGCATAAAATATGAAAAAAAACATTGATTTTTATTTAAAAGACAGACTTACGCCGTAAGTTTATTTTACTATGCCAAAAACATCCGCGAAAGTGCAAGTAAAAAGTTTGTCAAAGTGTTATTGCAATCGGATGAACGGTATGGCAAAGCATCAAATACGAACAAACAGACATTGATATTTATTTATTTGATTTAATACCGCCATGTCATATTGGCCTCCCAATAGTAAGTAGTCTTACAATGTTGTGGAATCAAAACTATATTAAGCGGTCATTAGAATCCCACGCATTTATGTAGTGTCAGGCAAAGTATCACTAATCAAACAGTTTTGTAAGCATACAGCCGAGATATAAACGTTATTGGCTAGATTATTTCACGTGTTTAGCCTCTTTTAATGCTAACGTTATCGGTAGTATAATTATTGATTTTTTGTTGCTATCTTCACCTCCATGCTTGAAAGAAAAAAATCCCACCCTCCATTTTGTAATAAAATTGTTTTATAATATTAGAATCACTCTTAGTTTACTACTTAAGTAACCTTTGCGAAGATAAGCCTGAAGACGCCTCGTTGAAATTTTACTCGTTTGAATTTTGTAATTTTATATGAGTTTTATCGCTAACGATCCTGGTTTCAACTTTAGGCATCTTCAGACATTTCAAGTGTACGAATATGCTTGAACTGACGCGTAGTAAGCAGTTTGTATCGTTTCTATACAGGCATAAAAGTAGTAATCACTAAGTTTGAATGTTATTAGTTATTGCCTTAGGTTGCAGCGGTTCACATGCTCGAAAGTACGAACAGATGTATAAATTGATTTAGCAATCGATTGTGCTTAAGGGTTAGTTGTCTAAGTTCTCTTTGATCATAGAATCAGGATGTAGAAACAGCAATTAGCTGGCCACCAGCTCTGTTCTACCAATGTCGTCCTTAACTCACTTTTAAATCGTGGATGTAGAGACATACAGGCGAAACTACAAAAATGGCTGTTTTGAGTTAAATATGGTATTTTCATGCTCAAATGCAGTTCTATATGATATAAAAATATGAAACTTGTACGAAAAACGGTGTACCAGTTATTGCTCGGCTTTACTGCAAATCCGTAAGAACAAAGTATAACATTGAAAACGGTTTTGCCATTTATCTCAGTTCGTTGTTTTCAGGGCTGTGGAGTCGGTAAAAAAAAGTTAAGCTCCGACTCCGACTCCAGCATTTACCAAAACCACGATTCTGACTCCGACTCCAACATTGACCAAAAATACTCCGACTCCGACTAAAAAACGTTTAATATCGTCACTTTTTTCTAATTTTCCATTTTATGTGTATTCAATTAAATATCAACCCTACCAATCCGGCTAATAGCCAAATTTGACATATTATATGCAAAAATAAAAAGTTCAAACTTTTCAAAATTTCCGACTCCGAGTACAACTCCAGCCAAAATGCCGCGACGACTCTGACTCCGGCCAAAAAGCCCCGACTCGTATGTCCCTACACCCACGATAATGATACGTTGGTGTGAGGGCCGCAATTTACCAGCCCTTACTTTCACGTGTAGCGCTTCTGAGGCAAAGGGCGTCGTCCATTGTCGCCTCGGAAATTAGTTATTTGGGCAGCTCGCTCTGGCTCAATGGACAATGTCATCATCATCGTCGTCGTGTTCCGCGGCCAGTCATTCACAGTTTTTTTTTTTGTGACGTGCACGCCCGGTAGCACAATGCGTGAAATGTGTGCGAACACAAAGCCAAGCGGGCGGGTTCGTGATCGCCACAATGAAACGGGATTTTTCAGTTTTTGTTTGCTGAAAGCGAAGGGCGAAAATTGTAAATGCGTTTTTTAAATCGTGGGCCGGCGAAAGCAAGCGAGAACTATTATAGCTTGACTAATATTTCTTGAAACTTTTTCTGAAGTTGAACAGAAAAAAACATAAACACTTAAACCACTAAAATAAACACATTGAACTCGGCTAGTTCGTTATTCGTAGAACGTAGCTATGAAATACTTATATATTATATAACGTGTTGTGGAGTTCTACTAATTAAATGAGAATTCAATTAATCTACTAAAATAATCATTTAATTTATCGTATTATAATCAAACGATATATTAAAAAAAATATGTATATATTCTATTGACGATTTACGATTGTTATATTTTGTTTTATCCTCTTATTTAATCACTCAGAAGCATCGTCAGACCTATTATAGAACGGTTGATATAGTAATATATGCTTCTTGAAAAAGCGAAACACGTAACTAATTGCTTTAAATTTAATACGATATTATTTAGCTATAATTTTGACGGAAAATACTACTTAACAATGAAGTGCCACTTAAATCGATATACAAATAAGTTCTTAGTTATTGTCATCAGAGATCGTGTAAAAGACGGATCAAATAAATATTTTTACAAAGACTGCATAGCTAAAAAAACAGTTTTTCGATGAATACATACTTTAATTCATAATCCACAGTGTTTCTGCCGTTTATGCCAATCGTTATCATTATAATTATACAATATACTATGATATCATAATAGCGTATTCGATGATAACTGGCATTTTCATTACAATATCAAAAAAGCAGAGATTTAAATTTTCTGTCTCTAATGAACTACTTTCCTTATTTTAGGTGTGAATCCGAGGAAGCAAAGACGAGAAAGGACGACGTTTACAAGAGCCCAGCTGGACGTCTTAGAAGCACTGTTCGGAAAGACGAGATATCCTGACATTTTCATGAGAGAAGAAGTCGCCCTCAAGATCAACCTTCCCGAATCGAGGGTACAGGTAAGCAATCGACCCACCCACTTTTTATTAACACCAGGCTTGACTTTTAAAGTAATCTATATATATAAAACAAAGTCGAGAACGGCTAGACTGATTATGATGATCTTTGATTTTTTCTTTGATGATTCTGGATTTGTCACCGTCCCAAATAGTAGAATGAGTATTAAAACATCCCAAAGTATCACGGCAAAAAAATACCAATGAAAATAATGTTCTCATACATTTTGTATGGAACTGCTTTTTTGATGATATCTACTGTATATATAAAACAAAGTCGTGCTAGTTACACCACTTATAGGTCAAGAACGGCTGGACCGATTTTGATGATCATTGATTTGCTGGCTTTGTCACCGTCCCGAATAGCAGAATAAGTATTAGAACATCTCATTTTGGTTTTTGCACATTTATTGAATTAAATTCATTTTGAGTTTTCATTTTAACCTAATATGAAACTGAATTTAATTCATCTTATAAGTTAACACAAAATGTATTGATTCTGAGGCGGTACGAAGTTCGCAGGGACAGCCAGTAATATATAAAAAAACAGTACTCGTCTGAACGTCCATCTGAAATATGTCGACATCCGAAGCAATACCACTTAAAATCGCTAGAGCTATCCCTAGCGGCATAACCCATTGACTGACCCTTGCCCATCCACCACCGGCCACGGCCATACGTCTGGTTTTAGCAGACATTTCCCGTTATACATTTTTAGTTATGGAATTGTCCTGGGAGCAGTTACCCAGGAATTGATTAGCTCGCACTAAAGTGTGCTTGATTGTCCCTAACTTTTCTTTTATACAAAAAATCAAACAAAATGGCAAAAGTGCAGTAAAAATAAAATTTGCAAAACAAAATAAATCACGAATGAATTATGAATCTCCAATAGTATCTGTGAACGGGGGGGTTTATATAAATAAGTCCGTTTTGTCTCCGTAAGACGCAGCAAATTTGCTGAAAGCCATGAAGTTACTGCGGTTAGCTATAAAGTCGGCATACCCCGTGGGCCCGACAACGGGTCGGACACCCATTGATAGTATGGTTCTACTCCTTGGAAGAACAAACAGCTCACGATTCCTCAAAAAATTATGATAAAGTTGTACTGACTAATTACACCACTGGCCGCTGTCGGTTCATTGCCCTTAATTGTTTCAATCTCGCCACCCTTTCGCCAACTTTGTTTGTGATTGTTATGCCTGTCTGTTTTATATCGCGCAAGTAGTATTCATACATAGCTAGTATGTTTGCGCAGCAGTGGCTGTACGGAATGCTGGCGCTAATTGTGTGCAAACAAACTATAAATTTCCTACGCCTATTCGTGGGGTGACTTTTGCCTGCCTCTATACACACATATCTCACACAGAAGGAACGATACGCGGGGATAGAACACTGCCGGTTTATTCGAAAAAATAGAACGAACAATGCTTCAATGAACCTAATAGGTTAGATGAAATGAAATAAATGGTCCTGGTCCGTGGTGCAGTGGTCAACGTCGCAGGCTACCGTGTTGGACCACCCGGGTTCGATCTCAGCAGATTTTTTCAGTCGGTAAATCGATTTTCCTCAGAGGAAATTTCCGATCCCAAAGAGCGACGCATAGTGACAGTAATTAGCTAACCACTAGTCCTGTTCTACTATATAACTGTATAATGCCTCACGTTGTTACGCCACGCGAAATGTCTGCTAAAACCAGAGGTATGGCCGTGGCGGGTGGTGGATGGGTCAGTCAGTCCTGTGCTAGTCCTCGTATCCTTTCCAACCATTCGAAAAAGGGAGGTTGAGCAACAGAGTAACAAGCAGTTCTCGCAGAAAAATATATGTCCAAGTTGGAAGCGGACATCGTTTAAAATAAAATTATAACCTTCTAAAATCAATTTTATTGAAATTGAAATAATCAAGTGATTATTCAAAAATATTTCAGGGAGCTTTCGAATTGTTTTGGACATTGTAACGTCATTGTATTAAAAATCATTTTTGAATTCCAAGAATTATCAGTTAAAAATTAAAAATTTAATTTTTCGCTTATTCATTGTATGTATGACTGCCGTGCCGAGTCCGAAGTTCAACAGTTTCCGCTCCCTCAATGCGAACTTCTCCCATAAAATGTGCGCACATTCGATTTGATTTATTTGTTGACACTGCCCTCCCGAAAAACATACTCCCCGGTTGTTTGCCCAACGCCCGACGATGCGCGAAACCGAAAGCGGTCCCTAACGGGCAAATTAAATCTTAGCAGAGTCACTTACATAGAGTTGGAATCTTACGATTGTCAATGTTAAATCAAGATGCATTTCCACAAAGAATAATTATCAGTTTGGAAAATTAACGTCCATAAGTTTCCTACCTTCCTCTATTTCTACGACAGAATAATTCTTATACATTGCACGATTCGATTTCTGACATTGATGCAACAGAAAACTTTACTGATGAATGAAAATATCACAAAATGCATTGTTTTTTTAACTTAATTTCGAGTAACTTTGTTGGGTACAGTTACTATACGGTAAGAAAAATAACAATGTATTTTAATTTTACATAAATTATTGTATGTATTAGTTCTGACTAATACATAAAATAAGATAATTTCTGTAGAATTAAAATGCATTGTTATTTTTCTTACTGTATTATATTGGAGTTCTACCAAGTATAAATGCCTACTCAATCAATAATACAGTTATTTGTTTGTCAGATAACCTACCAATAATTAGGAGTCTTTATTTTTTAATACCTCGATTCGACATGCAATTCAATAAAGTATGGTAAAATATAACATATACAAAATTTAGCCTCAAAAGTTCCGTCAGTAATGATGATCAGACCGTTTACCACATAGTTTCTAGTTCTTGAATTTGTTGGAAAATTACTTTGCGAGCCACATTTAGGTAATTGTTAAAATTGCTACGTTGAAAACTCTTTAAAATCTTGGAACAAACACACAATCGTTCACTTGTTTAAGAAACCCAATTTATTTCATTCAATTGTTTTGAAATTCAAAAAAAGAACGATGCAATTTTTATCGATCCCTACGTTTATATTATACCTTGTAACTGATATTAATGGTCCGCGTCGGCCCCATGTGTATCAATGACTTGAGTGATAATAGCTAGGCGTAAAAATAATAAAAAAAAACGATACGACTTCGCTCTTTTCACGCCGCCATATTTGCTTATAAAACAAACCTAATACAATAAAATAACTACACGCGGATGTGATTGAGGCCCGTTTCGGTTGTGCGAGCAGCAGCTGTGAGTGTTTTTCGCCGTTCGAGGGAGGACGAAGGGGAAAAGTGATCTGTTTGCATTGTCGCCTTCGCTTTTTAGCGATGTGTTTATATTCTTTTCAACTGCCATTGTGATGGTTTTAATGAATGAAGAGTGAAATAATCAAAGCTTACGACCGATTTATTAATTGAATGGCAACATTATACGCGCTGTCATTTGATTCTTGTTTTGTTTTTTTAGCTGTCTTAAAATAGCAGTCAACACAATATCAGATTAAGGAACTCAATTTTTTCAGTAATGATTTCAATGTAAAGACATTGTAATATGCAACTCAAACAAATACATTTGTTGTTACATATATGTACCACTGTTTAAATAACCTAGTCGGTTTTGTTGACCTGGCGAGCATTTGCCAATGTTACAAGTAATATTAATATATCAGCTATATTTATATGTAAAAAGATTGCAGCATCTTACTTACACTTGCTTACATTAAAAAAATCGCTCATCGCGAGCCTTTTCAATTGATAAGAGTATACAGTGGAACCCCGATCTTACGTTCTCGCATAATACGTTTTCCCGCGTGGTGCGTTCATTTTCTATAGTCCCGACATTTAGTTCATATTTAAAACTTTCCCGCATTAATCGTTTGTTTTATACGGTCCCTTGAAAAACGTAGAATCGGGGTTTCACTGTACACTGATACAGAACTGTCCACCAATTGATTTTATTACCATTTGCTAATTTTTGAATTTTATTGTTAGTGACTGTTCTTATTTAAATGTTTTTTAATGTGATTATAATTCAGCAGCATCTAATTTTAAGACGTATAAAACATTTCAATTATAGTCTAGTTAGCTAACGTCAATTTTGCAGATTTAGTCTCATTTTCTATAAATTATTTGCACATTTCTGTTACCAATTGTTTGATATCATCCCTATTAGTCTTGCTTTGTTTTGTATAAATAATTCTGCGTTGATTTATATTCTGACAATATGAAAATGCTCACAATGAGCGAATCTGATTTATAAAATGTTATACTATTTTGTAGTATAATTGTTTTCCATCAAGTATTGACAGTGAACACCTCAAAAGACTTAATTTCTATTCCAGTAAATCGGTATAGTCATTATTATGTTGTTACATTTTCAATCAAATATATAACTGCTTTAATTGATTTACTATTTAAAAACATATAGATGATCGGTAGCTTTCTAGGTATTAAAAAAATGTTGCCATTTGTTTGTTTTTTGAAATTTAATATGTCTATAAATAAAAAGTCAAATTTGAAGCCGCAAACAAAGGTCGAACAAAATTTATAATTCGGCAATATTGCAAAGGCGTTGACAGATTTCAATGCGTTTTGATTTATGGCAGATTTTCGGAGCAAGGGTGACGAGGGCAGCGAAGGAAAAGGGGGATGTTTGTATTATAATAATACATAATATGATGTGGCTAATAACGGAAATGTGCCGGGGCACGATAAACACGATTTATTATTATTTTATTTATACAACTAGCGCGAACGCTGAGGGTAGAAATGCAACGAAAAAAGAATCGAAACCACAGTCAAAAGTAATCATTACAAAACTATCTTTAAAATAAGAAATATTGTTCGACAATTGATATTTCTAATGTTTTAAATTCAAAAAAACACACCCAAACTCACCCTAAGGATATGGCCTCTGTGACAGGCGTAGCGTGGCGGGACTTGCTTCATAATCAAAAGTTGCCACAATGGCTTTAATTAACGGTGGCGCCGTCTGAGAAGTCGGAACGCAGCGTCATAACGTAAACAATTTGTACGCCAAAGCAAGCGCTGTTAAATTTCAAGCTGATTTGACTTCGGCATTTACGCTGCATTTCGACTTCATTCAAGGTCATTTTGATTATGAAGAAAGTCTCGCAACGCTACGCTAAAATTAATGCTTTTCGCTGTGGCCATAGCATTAGAACGCGATGCAGCGAAATTGATTACCTAGTCACTAGTCTCATCGTGATTCTATGAATAGTATACCTACTCTTCTGAGCAAATGAGTTACTTCTTTATTAAATAAACTGCATTATATAATATCATTTCTACGTGTATACTGATGAGATCAGGACTGGTTTCGCTCATAACGAGAATTCTCAACTGAGTCCTGTTCTAGTCATAAATTTTCTTTCCCTACCACCTCCGAAAAAGTGATGTTGAGCAACTGCAAGTAACAAGTACAACTTCTGTTGAGATAAACTCCATTCGAAAATCTAATGCTACACACTGGGAACGGACATGGCTAAAAGTTGAAAACTGTAATAATAACTATTCATTTTAGTTACTCAACATAACTCCGACGATGGCGTAGCCCAAAATACCTATCAACTACCATATGTACATTGTTTAATTTAGGTAGAACTTATTAGTTATTTTGTCACCGTGTCATAATGGAGTTCTAACTATTCTTTGCCATGCTATGTCTGTCAATTGACATCTTTTGGATTTTTTTAACATTCATTAAAAAATCAATTAAGTCTCAATGTTTTTCCTTCGCACCTTTCGCCTTCGTCAAAACTCTGGGATTAGTTTGGTTCAGTATTTACTTTATAATCAGTATTTAGTTTACTGAATGGTAGTCTCTTCATCTTTTGTATATTAGATTTTAGTAAATCGAAAGAAAAATCCCATTCTTCTTATTAAATTCTTAAATATATACTTATGAAATAACAAAACTAAAACACCATCACAACGGTTGAACACCCCTGCGTCCCAGCCGCTCGGCAGCGTGTGTCTAATAATGGGCCCGGCAGATTAGCGAATACTTTTCATATGATTATCATTTTTATTATTGGCCGTTTTATTTTTGCTTTGCAGGGTTCCGAATTGCCCAACCCTCCCCTTCTCATTCACATCCATATTACTTTAATGGCGGACCTTATTGTGTTTACCTTTTTTTTTATTATTTTACAAATGAGCATTCGAGCAGTTGCGAAATACGCAAAAGAAGGCGGGTATAATACATTAAAAATATAATAATGAATGTTTATTCTGTAGTAAATTTACCCCCAACCGAATAAAAGACAAAAATGATTTGTTAATAGGAAATTAATTTCAGTTACAATTTTACAAACATCTATTTTTTAATGATTAAAAACTTAGGTAAGCAACCTTTTCTGTCATGTCCGCTACCAATGTGTAACATGTAGGATGCTGAGTTTTTAAAATATGATTTTGTAAGCGTTTGAAAGTCAGTCGTTACAGTTACAGGGGAGGATTTTGTGGACGTAGATATATTTAACATAAATTATACTACTAATGACACTAACAGAACAAATTATTAACTAATGAGTTGCATTCATTTGAAAGGGTAAAACCTATTTTAAATAAATTCAACAATGGCAAACAACATGTCCTGATATGTACATATACCTTTAGACACAACACTTATTCAATGTCAATATATTGCAACAAAAAGTTTTTTCGTTGTGAACATCATTTAAGGAGAACAGCATTTTGAATCTTTAAAAATGAGAAAAAATATTTTAATTTAATTAATAATGTGTTTTGTCGACAGGTTTGGTTCAAGAACCGTCGAGCGAAATGCCGCCAGCAGTTGCAGCAGCAGACGGCCAGCTCCAGCAATCAATCCTCATCCAAGGGATCCTCGAACACGACGTCGTCGTCGTCCTCATCCAGACACCACTCGTCGTCCAAGACGTCGTCGTTACCGACCGCGAATCAATCGTCGGCGTCGTCGACCACCCACAACAACAACAACAATATCGCCAGCAGCAACAATAACAACAGCTCCGCCGGAAACGCTCTGACCGGATCCAGCAACACCGGAAGTAGCACGACGAAGTCTTCCGCCAAGCAGTCTTCGAATCACCACTCGAACTCGTCACCCAATCTTCCAATCACTCCTTCAACGTCAGTCAGTCCTCCGATCAACGTGATTTGTAAAAAAGAGTCGTCCTTGTCTTATGACGCTCCCAAGATACCACTGCTGCCTCACAATCATCACCACCACCATTTCGGAAACAGCATGGTCGGCGGAATAGGCGCCAACGTCTCCGGGAAGGACTCTTCGTCGTCGAGCGGTGACGGTGCCAACTTGACGAGCGGGATTGTTTACTCTCCTTATTCCAGCCTCGGCGGCAAGTCTGTTCAGGACTTGTACTCCAAGGCTGATGCTTATGCGGTCACAGGGAGAGCCACCTTAGTTGGTAAGTTATCAAAGTCTTATCTTTCTTAATTTCTTTTATATTTTGTTATTATGTACAATTTATTGCTTTAAAATATACTAACTATTTTGTTGATTTAAATTTATAAATAATAAATATTCAAGTCTGAATGGCTTGAATTTAAAAAAAATTGTCACTAAAGACACGGGTCTAATTGCACAGATGAATAAATAAATTACAAAATTCAAATCATTCAAATTCCATCAAGTACCTTGTCACAGTTACATAACAAGTGCTAAAATTTGTTTAAATCATATAAAACATAGAAATAAATTGCGTTTCATTGAAAATATTCAGTCTAAAATGCTGGCTATGAACGACACCTGTTCTGATCTTATCATCACACTGTCGAACTTGTTAAAAAGTTCTGTTTTTATTAATGTAAATTTAATGCGTTTCAACCAAGAATTTACAGTTCATACTAGGTATTAAAGTCATTATGATGTTACCCGTGTAATTTTCTGAAAATTAACTCGTACGACCGATTAAATAATTGTTTTTTTTGTGCTATTCTCAGGTAACGGAGGCGGTGGCAGCCTGACTCCTCTTGGCTCCAGCTCCAGCGTGATGACGACTCCGTCCCCGCCGGCAACTCCTCTGCTGCAGCAAGCGGCGGGCTACCACGCCCATCATCCACCTCACCACGACGCCTACGGTGGTTTCCACTGGGCGAGCGGCTCCGTCGCGGGAGGCGGCGATTACGCCAAGTACGGAACCGGCGCTGGCCACCATCATCACCATGCGCCGTACGCGGCACAGGCGGCCGCCGCGGCAGCTTACAATTCACCCTATTATCACTCTCAGGTATGGTTCGAAATTTCACATTCTCTCGCCATAATCTCCATAAGTTGATAGTTGCTATACTGACACGACAATGCAGTTTCACCATACAACAAAAGAGCCGATGTTTTTTTTTTTTAAATAATAACGAGACGTAGAGGGAGTGACAAACTGATCATTAGCTTTGATCCCTCTTTACCAAGACTCTTTATAAGAATAGAGGTTTAGCACTTAATTAAACGTAACTTTTCTCCATAAAGAGTCTTGTAATTGATCAGTTTAATAATCCTTATAATAAATTAGCCTATTTAGTAAAGTGTTTTTTCCAATCAGTTATATCAGCCTGAACTCGAGTCTTGAAAGGGGATATATTAAAAGGAGTGACTGTTCTCAAATTCTGCTAACAAATTATCATATTTTTCATGTTTTATTACATTTAAAATTTTTGGTATTAAATAATAAAGTGATTATAATTATGCAAAGCAAAAAGAAGCTTTCTTTTTAAATATGAAATATGGTATATTGCTGTTTGCAAAAATATTGCAATTATGCCGCGCATATGTTGGATTGGCCTGCTCAGCAATTTTTCCACACAGCTAACAATTGATTATAAACAGCATTTGATGACACGGTCTCTTACTAAAAAATACTCAAGCATATATTATTGTATTTCGAAACGATATTAAAAATGAATTTATTTCCACAGATGGACTACTTCAACGGCGCAATGTCAGCGCAGCCTTACACCTCGCAGCAGCACCAGCAGAATGCTTCCTCGCTGACTCCGACGAACCCCGGCGGCTTCTCGTCGAGCCCTCCGCCGCCGTCGTCAGCGTCGGCCCACTTCTACGGCCACCCGCCCGCCGGCGCCAGCGAGAACCACTCCCATCACGCCCATCACCAGCAGCACGCGCAAGCCTTCCCGCCGCCCCACCAGGACTACTTCTCGGCGGGGCTCTCGGCCGCCCCTGACAAATATGGCATCAACATGGTGTAGTCGATGATTCAGCCTCGCGGAATCGTCGCCGACTTCAGTGGTATTGTACAAAATAAGCAGAATCATGGTTGATCACATCGCACTTGGATGCTATACAAAATCAATTATGAATGCATTATGATTGATATATTATAGCTTACAGTGAAAATATATTCTTCTCCAAGCTGTCATTAAATTAAATTTGACTGCCCTATCTTCAGCCCTATGTTTGTCTGTGCTTTTCTTTGGTTCTCTTTTTATGAAAGGGACTACTACTTGCTGATTTTGTTTAATTGAAACAAACCAAAATTTTAGGCTGGCAAATCATCCACTTGGGACAATAATTTCAATGATCGTGACCAGTGAAATCATGCTGTCACACAAATCTATTACTTGATACATTTTCACTGAGAATACAGTTTCACTGTAACATATATTTATATGTATATCGGCCTTTTGCTGTAAAAGAAACATAACTCAATTTTAATTAATGCCAGTAGATACAAAATAATATGTTACGTTATGGTTCAAAGAGACATCACAAAAGGAAAAGTGGTTACGAAGATAATCCAATGCCTTAATTAAAACAACACAATAAAATCAATAACCATTTTAAATTTAATAAATCAGAAAGATTATGACATCGCCTTTAATGATAACGAAAGACATTTTACATGTGTAAAAAAATAGTTTAAATTGATTACTACTGAAACCTGTTTTTTTGGCTCTCCTGAAATGTAGAGAAAATCGAGTTAAGTTTCTTCGTCTCTGTGGGGCCGATACGTTACTTGCAATCAATCATAAAAAAAACTCTTTCCTCACTCCTACAAGCTTATAAATACAAAAAAAGAACCGTATCGTATAAAGTTTATATGCAATATTTTATCATCTCCCTGTAACATGTCTTACTTAGACACAAGATTTCGTTCTGTCAGTTCTATATCTGATGGCAGCTTTCATGTATTGGTTTAAAAATCGTATTATGTATTTGTATTCAATGTAATCTGACCTTATTCTTATTTCTTCATCCAATGTTGAGCGACTGCCTTACATCTAGTTGTTTTTTACGACAAGTTCTGTTGATACTCTCTAATTAGCAGTCCATGCCATCAATTGCAAGCTTTTATGCAGGCCTTGTGCATTGTGCGTTTTGCGACTGCAGAACTTTACCGCGAATAGCATACTTCAAACAAATTATTCAGGATAGTTTATAACCATTTCAACCATAAGTTTTTATTGATGAATAGTCTACCATATTTTGACAGATGTATCCTAAATTATCAATTTTAAATGCCTTTCTTAGAGCTTAAAGCAGTCCTGACAGACGACAGAAGCTTAATCATACTTCCAACACGAAATTTATGATGTTATTATTTTTAATTTCTAAAAAAACATCCTATTATTACTTCTACAACGAAATTTTTCTACAACGCAAACTGACGCTCCGAAATAAACGTGCATCTTCATAAAACAAAGCCGCAGTAGTACTTCAATTTATTCCTAAATAACACATGTGAATATTTTTGAATTCATCTATTTGTACATAAAATCAAAATAATAATTACGAATTGTTCAATTTCTTCGGATACTGTTAGTACTAAATGTTTCCGGCCTAAGCGTGAACAAAGAATCAAACACTTTTCATATTGTTCAATTAAAGTCATGATTGTTTGATTCTATCACCTCTTACAATACACTTTTTGAATCACAGTCGCTCAAGACATTAAGAATTTAATTTACTATAACGGGTTACCTAAATCAACTCGTAATGTAAAATTACATGTTTTGAATCGTCTCAAAGGCATGTTATAATTTTTTTTTGCTTAAAATTATATTTTCGGATTCATCGATCTTTGTTTGCCATGTTATTTGTCGAGGTTTTCATAACCGCTTCTTTTGGTGAATTGTTTTGCCATGCTTAGTAACACCTCACACGTTCAACAATAATACACTAAAGTATTATTTTGTTTTATTTTTTTCTACAATTATATAAGAGTTTAGTTAAAATATGCAACGGACAAAGTTTTATATAATGTATTATTCGATTTATTGTCACTTACAATGAATTAAATATATTTAGGTAAGGGTATATAAATACAAAACTCTTCAACGTCATTTTTTATGACACAATTTCTGTAAGATATTTTTTAAATGTGTAAAAATAAAAAACAAAAATCCTTTTTATAATAAATGTAGATAGTTTAACTTTATAGCTATTGTGAATATTGTAAAATTATTTTTTTAAATGTGAATTTTATTATTGTATTTAGTAAACTCTTAAGCATATCACGGTCTAATCAACAATCGAATGGATTATAATGAAAGTAAATGAATTTATTTAATATGAAATAATTAATAAGCTAAGTATTGTAAAATAGATAGTTTTAATATAGAAAGAAGGCAGTGTAAGTGTTTATAAAAAAAACATTTACTACTATTATATAATTTATTGTAATAAATCTACCTCCTATTTTTTTTTTGTATATTTTCGTGGTTTTTTATACATATATTTAACGCATGTAAAACAAAATACTACATCATTCCATAGTTGGGTATTAATTTTCATAAAATTTCCATATTTCTAGTAAAACATTTCTTTTTAATGCTTCATTAATGAAATAGATTATTATTTTACAAGTTGTAAGGGATCGGTTTAATAAAACATGTTCTGCAATAGATATGATCAAAATATGAAAAAAAATGAGACGATAAAAATAAATTCAACGATACCAAAAAAGTGTGTCGACAATAATTAATTATTTTATTAAATTTTACCAAGTTTGGTTGCAGTTTTTATCATGTTTTCTAATGAAAATTTGTCCTCATAAAATTAAAGTGAATAGTAAAACATATTTTTGAAGAATCTTCAGACTTACTATCGTCATGAAATTAATCTTGTAACTACAGTAAAAGCTAATCGAATAACAAAGCTATCAATTTAATTTGTCATTGAAATAAATTTTCCCAGTTGTCGAAACATTATATATGTACAAGTACAGTGGATCCCGATCTTACATTCTCGCATGATACGTTTACCCGCGTGGTGCTTTCATTTTCTATAGTCCCGGCATTTAGTTCATATTTAAAATTTTCCCGCATAAATCGTTTGTTTCATACGGTCCCTTGAAAAACGTAGAATCGGGGTTTTACTGTATTGGAATTGGAATTGTTAATGCTAATACACTCAAACCTCTTTTTGTGCGATTTCAAAGTTATTCGGTTAATTTTTTAATGCATTATCTTTTTTTTAAATATTCTTGGGACTTAATAGACGTACATATGGAATAACGTAATAAGCAGCGCGTTGCTCACACACTGTACGTGAAAAATCCAGTGTTTCACCTGTTACATGTGACCTTGACACGTGCGTCCTTGTACATGTTATGTTCCTGTTTTACTGTAATAAGTGGCGTAACTAAAAAAATTACATTCGATTAATTGTCTCCTCCCGAAGAAATTTTGTGTATGTTGCATCTGGTAAATGATTCGCAGTACGCACCGATTAGTTACGCCACTGTCAGTTAAATATCCCAGCCAAATGGATATTGATTTTATTTTTACCTTGTATGTTTGTAAAGTGTGTGAATGAGTGTCTAAATAGTCCCCTAGAGTAAATTAATATAGTCTATGCCGACGTGCAAAGTTCAACACAAAATTTTCTATATGAATTATTTAATGATAATTAATTGAATAATTAATGTAAATAAAAAATGACAAAACTATAGCGTGTAAGGAAATTCTTTGTGAACGAAATCCATGTGAAATAAATTGTGAAAATCACTATTAACATACAAATAAATAAATATATATAAAATTCATAAAATATTGTTTCTATTCTACACGATCGATGTGATTTTATCCAATGATTATTTCATGTTATTTTACCAAAAATGTTGAGCCCTGTTGTACAATGTAAAACTTGATTGGAAAATAATTTCTAACGAATTTTTAGTATCCTTATTTCAAAACATAGTATTTATTGAATTGTATACCTTCGTTAAAGTTTAAAAGATGTCATAATGTGATACATTTTTCGGCATTTCGCTGTGATATTAATCTTCTCAAATCTATGAGCAGAGGTATCAAGAAATCTTAAACATAAAGCAATAATTTGATTATAAAATTATGTATCAAAAGACGAAAAGGAGGGATGTCAAAATCTAGCAACGGTGACCGAATTTCCATGGAAAAGTGTTTAATCTTGAGGTTGGGAAAATATAATAATAGATTCGTCGTTTGCGTGAGCTGATACCATGGCATTGATTTCTGAAGATAATATAATGCCCTACCAATAGAGTCTCCAATTACTCGACATTTCAACTACTCGAGAATCGTGTAGTAAATTTTTTAATACTCGAGTTTCACATGTACCAGAATATATATTATTGATTCAAATTTGTGTAAGTAAATAGATGATAAAAAAGCTTATTTAATTTCATTAATTCATTTAATTCAATTTTAGAAAATTAAACGTCTCAAATTTTAAATTAAGTTAGAAGTTTTGTATTTTATTTTTCAATATTTTATCTTGTCTCTTGACATCGTAAGCTTGCCATTGATAAGATAAGTCAGCAGGACCCAAAGTAAAAGTACCAAAAAAATCTTGCATTGCATAGACGAGTATCGAGTACTTGAAAAATGGACGAGTTTTCTCGAGTATCTAGTATTCGATCCTCGAATTAGAGTCTCTACCTACCACCCTTCTAATCCGATAAACTTACAGCTAGTACTTTCCTAGTCATATCTTTATATTTATACTCTCTTCTGCTCTGCTAGATACTAAATTTCTAGTAGAATAGCTTCTGTTGAGATAAGCTCAATAAGTCTTAAAAATGCTCCGAAACTGTAGAAATGGACATGGTTATTAAAATAGCACTTTGAATGTGTTAACTGCCAATTTTTGGCGGAAAGTCATTTGAAAATATTTCAATAAATAAACCAGAATTTATTTGTACTATTCCACACATATTTTGTAATGATCAGAACTGTGAGTGACATTGAAATAGGAACAAGGTAATTTATATCAAATCGTGAAACACAAGGCAAGGTTTTTTTCCTTTTTAGTAAATATATTTTAATTTTTGTAAAAATACAGTCACATATTATTGGTTGCTTCGAGCCATGAAAATAGCTTCAATCCAACTTACTCTGGTGCCTTTTACCCCGTGTCTTAGGTAGGCGAGACGAAGCGCTGCGGTGCGCTGCGGCGACGTGTAAAAACCAATTAATTTTAAACGTAGCGGACTAAATGTCGTATGTGCCATCGCTCGGCCAAACGCAATTAATGCTCTGGTGAGCTTGGACCGTTTGATATTTTCAAGCGATTCGCGTGCGCCATGAGTCAGGCACTTGAGGCGACTTACGACATATGCCGTCCTGACCGGATCGCGTCGCCCACATATGACACTTGCATGGGCGAGGACCGTTTGATATTTTAAAACTCTGCCGCTTTTAAAGCGCGCCGGATCGCTTCGCCCACCTAAGACGACCCGTTAGAATCATTGCAAGTGTTTGAATCGCTTTGTACTTAAACATGTTTTCTTCGCTATCGATTTGGGTTTCCCTCTTCGGCATCAACGTGCATTTCAGCTGCACGAATGAACACTTTTAAGTTGTTCAGTTTCAATAATTGGTGGAACGGTATTATAATAAAAATAATAACACATTACTTATTCCACATTGAATTTATTAAGATCAGGACCAGTTTCGTTCATCGCGAGCATTATCAACTGATAATAAATCATAAGAATAAAAGAATAAGTTATTTATGCAGTAGGTTAACAATTTTTAAAAGCATAAAAATGAATGATTAAATTCTAAAAAAAATGTTTTAATTTTTACTATTCGAATGAACTTGAAATGGCTCGCACGCTTCAAATGTCTGAAGATGTCGAATGGCGAAACCCGGGTCAAAATGATTCAGATTTGATATTGAAATTACATCAAGAATCTTCTGGGATTTATCTATGATAGGTGACAATTCTTTCCTCAATTACATGACAATTTTGTTCCTTTGATCCCTACACTAATTGTTTATTATGTATTTGAATTATAAAAAAAATCAGCCAAATTTGCATTTATCGGCATAATAATTTGTCCGAAAACCTTTTTGTTAGTATTTACCATGCCTTCAAATTAGGTGTCTTGTCACCAGTAAAAATAAATTGAAATATTTTTTCCTGTGAGCCCGAAGCGAGCTGGCAAAAGCTCGAGGTAATGATGTAAGTTATATTATTTCCATAAACGCGTTCATGGAAGTCGTACAAGTGTCTGCAGCAGTGAGTAGTGAGTGCTGTCTGTCTGCATGTACAGCCATGTAACCTGAAACCTCTCCACTAAAATAATGTCGACGATGGAAATAAAAAAATAGTTATGTGGATTCCCGTCCACGAGCTGCAAACACACCTTAGAATATTATAAGACACGGTGAGAAAAATAACAATGTATTTTAATTCTACAGAAATTATTTTATATATTTGTTGATAGCTATTTCGGCTTACGCCATCGTCAGAACTATGTTTTAAGCCTGTATTTAATCATCCTTATATACCAGGGGTGGCCAGACTTGTTTGCTCGCGATCTACTTTCGTTTGAAATTATTGGCGGCGATAGACCAACATTCCCTGTCGGTCCCTGTGGTCTAGTGGCAAGAGCTCTGTCCTAGCGATCTGGAGACCCGGGTTCAATTCCCGGCAAGGTCAGATTTTTTCAATTGAAAAAAAGAGAGATCTTGGGCTGGGTGTTTGTTATTTATCGTTGATTTTGCGTACAACTGATTCATTACTTATCATCGAGTTAATCTCGTATGACTTTCACGATTAAAAATATTTGGCGCATTGGCGTAAGCTGTAATGCCAAATATTTTTAAATTTTCAATAATATAAATATTAAAAGTAGTAATTTAAGGCCTATATTTATCTAATTGCCAACCCTTGCTTAACCCGGGTTTGAGAAAAGATTTTCGTCGATAATCGGCAAATTTCAAGATTTAAGCATGCTGTCCCTGTCACACGACTTGTCTCGCACGCGTCTTGGGATGTGCACCAGAGATTTCTACAGATCAAATAGACGATCGACTAGGATTCGCTACGCGATCGACGCTTTGACCACCCCTGTTATATACAGTTGTAGACAGGGTACACAATACATCTTCTTCTCTGTTCCACCATCATAGTTTTATATCAGGGGAGGCGCAAACTTTTCGGATGGCGGGCCAATTCCAAGAATTCAAAATAAGCCGCGGGCCGCAAGTAAAACACCATTTTTAGATATACACCCGATCTTTTTTACATTGATTTCAAAAAGTGGCGCACATAAAAAAATCGCGGAAATGGTATCCAAAATACAAGAAAAAACCAAAATTATTTTTCAATTTCGACCTAAAAAAATTTTTCAACAAATTTAAAAATTTTATTGACGAATTTACAACGAATTTTATAAATTCATTGTGCTTAAATAAGTTTCAAAGAAGAGTTACCGATAATATCGCATGAGTTTGCGCACCTTCTTGTCTGTAAAAAGAAAAATCACATACCTTCGACTAACTCGAATACCATTGTGAATAACGTAAAATCGAAATCACTAAAAAAAATGGTTTAAAAAGAGGACCGGGTGTACTCTATTTATTATCACGAAAAATATCAGAAGAATGAAGCTGTTTCGAAGATTAAAATTTTCAACAAGCTCATTTTTAAAACTGCTTGTGAATGGTCATAGAAGAAGATGGAATCAGAATTAAGCTGAGGTTCAAGATCGAAAATGTCAGTTCACATTTTCGTGCAAAATCTTTAAATTGGTCGAATTTGTCTGAACTGAGATCATTGTAAAATTTGCAGATTTCGTCACGATGGTGTAAATCTCTTAAATCAGTGTTATATTGCAGATAAATAATCTCAAGTTGAAACTCTTTCAATACAGTTTTAATATATATTTAAAATGGATCGCTTACTAGCGCCAAACTTGTCTCAATTTTTCGGAAGTCACCAAATCTTTGTGAAAAATCGTCATTCAGAGCCTTCATAACACGGAGTTAATAGTACTTAAGTGTAGCACGATGTCCAGAGTAAATGAAAAATCACAAATCCCTAATCATCAGTATCGAGAAAGTCGTAACATTCTTCATTTCAAGAATAAAATTATAATATTTTTTTATTTCCCGAACTCTTCGAAGCACTTTTTCCAAACAAAGGTTTTGAATTTAACTGTGAAAAGGAATATCTGTATACTCACTCAATATCTTGAAGAATTTTTATTTTATTTTCAATATTTTTTTTAAAAAATATTAAGAATTTATTCTTACTTAGAATTAGGATTTATGTTGGCGGCCCGCAGTTTGCCCGTGCCTGTTTTATATGGTAATAATAAGTTATTAAATGACCGAATAACCAAATTATTTCCGAAAAAGGTATTCCGTGGAACCTACAGCTAATGTAGCAAAATTACATCTTAGTGCTTTTTGGATGTCTTCTGAAATACTTAACTCAAAACTGCAAAATTCAGACTTGTTCCACTCTGGAACTACGGAATTGATATGTGATACTTATACTTTTCTTTCTCAATATTTTTTTCCAAATACAGCAGAGATATAAAATTAAAAATAATTTTGATTATTCCACGTATTGCGCTACTAACCGTGACTCGTGTTTCGCTTCTTTCAGAGGCATCTTCAGACTTACTATCGCAAAGTTTGCTTAAGGTAGCAGCAAGATTGATTCTAACATTTTTTTTCCTATATCCGCTCCCAATTCAGAGCATATGGCCGCCACACGGTGCCTCCAAGATTATCTGTCTCCCGCCAACCTCATCGCATCTTCCCAGGTCATCCCGGCGTCCCTTAGCTCCCCTGAGTACATCCTATGGATGGTCATCAGAGGCCTTCCGCGGCGTCGGGATCCATCAGGTTGATAGAAGAGGCAGGCAGGACTCTAGGCTCCCCTGGGGCATCCGCAGCACATGTCCAAGCCAGGTCCAACATATTAAATTATGAAATTACAAAATGGATTTCGGGTTTTTTTCCCTTTTAAAGGAAGCAAGGAGGGGGTGATAGAATCGAAACAAAGCAAACAGATAATCATACTTCTAATGACGTTTAACATTACAAACTATTAAACTTTAGTTTAATAGTTTGTAAACGAAAGTACAGCAGAGATATTACTGGTAGGTTAGGAATTTTAGGTGGGACATAATGGACAGGATTAACCCATTATGTCCCACCTTAAATTCATCTTTAAGGATCGTTCGAGTTTGGGAAGGAATTTTAGAACGCACGGATATTTATATCTTCGAACAGGAATATTCGAAAGAATGAAACTGATTTGAACCTGTGATATCTGGAACCGAAACCAAGGGCGATGATAATCAACCACAGACACGATAAGATATAGAATATTTTACGCCAGACAAGTTTTCTTTCAAATTATAATGCAGAAATTGGTTATTTGATTTTTCGATGATTTGAAAAAGCGAGTCTCAAATTGAAAAGCAATTCAGACTAGGAGTGTGAAAATGACTTAGTACGAAATTCGATCGCTGCCGAAAATCTTGCGACATTACCTACATCACACCACTTACACCCAATGTTCCCTTGTATCTGAGACGTTAGCTGCGCGAAAAATTCAATGATTAAACAGGCCAATCCAACGAATGCGCGGCATTTTTTTTTAACTCATCTAGCAAATTATTGATTGAGTTGGCATTTACTTGGTAGAACTTCATTATAATACGGTGAAAAAAATAACAACGTATTTTAATTCTACAGATTTTTTTTTATATATTTGTTGATAGGTGTTTCGGCTTACGCCATAGTCTGAACTATGTTTATTACGTTTATCCCCACTTAATAAAAACCCAGATTAGTTTTCACTTCGAGAAATACATCAAATCATTTTGTCACATGTAATAACTTATTATTACCATATAAATCTAGGATGGTGGAACAGAGAAGAATATGTATCGTGTACCCTTTCTACAACAGTATATAAGGATAAATAAATGCATGTTTTAAACATAGATCTGACGATATCGTAAGCAGAAATAGCTATCAAGAAATATATAGAATAATTTCTGTAGAATCCAAATTGGAAGCGGATATGGATTGCAATATTGAAAATTTTGAATTCATTCATGCTTCTCGAGTAAGTGGACTTAAGAAAATATTTTAAGCCATATTTATTAATCTGGTTGCTAAATTAATCAACTATGGATGTGCGCGCCAACCTGGGACGAGTGCGCGGGTGTTCAAACTGCTTCGCAGCCGCTTTGGAGGAACACTGCTTACTCACAAGCTGAGATTTGAAATAAACTGAAATGGATTCATGTTCACAATAAACACACCTGTCGAATTTTTATGTCTAAAATAAATAAATCATTCATTTTATTTTGTAGTCATCCAAGCGGCTCAGTTTATCTCCGTAATGCCCCATTATTCGCCCGGCTAAGTCGCGGTCCGGCGGGACTCGAGCCCGGGACTGCGGCGTCCCCGGGGACCGGCCCAGCCTAATGAGTGTTTTTGTGTTGTCAGAATGTGAAACATGTTGCGTGTTGTGTTGCCTCGCGGTGGCTTATTTGACAGGCAAACATGAGGGGAGGAGTTTCATCTTTTCGCGTTTACCATCGCTAATTGTTTTCCTAACTGCATCATAATATTTGTAAGAATAAAAGACATCTTTTTGCCGACCAGTTTTTGTGATGATCAGGACCCGTTTCGCATATCCCGAGCACTTTCGGCGAGTGGAAAATAAATTCATACACGTAATATTAAAATAAAAATAATAAAACATTTTTAGTATTTATTTCACATCAAATTTCTTGGATCAGAACCGGTTTCGCTCATGGCAATGATAAGCAGTTAATAATGCTTGCCATGAGAGAAACCGGTCTTGATCTAAATATGTGGAATAAGTACTATAATGTTTAATTATAATGCCATTCCACCAAGTTTCTCTGTCTCTATTTGAGGACATATGGGTACTACCCATGGCTTTATCCAACCGACTTTCTCTTAGGGATGCTCACTTTCAATAGTTTGAATGCTCGAAGAGAAATGTACTTGGCATTATATTTCTTTCGGCTTATCCGAGGCCAAAATGAGAATTCCACCATTCATGAAAATGTTAAATTGAATTTTCCAGATAATTTTTTGAGGAATCGTGAACATCAGTTGTTTGTTCTTCCAGGAGGTAGAACCAGTCTGCCAATGGGAATGCCACTGGGAAGAGCTTTAAGGCATTGCTTCGGATGTCGACATATTTCATATTGACGTGAGTGAGTTCAGACGAATACTATATTTTATGAATAAAATTTGATTTTGTCGGAACTCACTCGGTTGACATCTTTAAAATTTCTAATGTGATTTTATAATTTTTTTCGTTCTGTTCTTATAATCACAATTTGTAAATTTTATTATGAGTATACAAGTATGTATATATATGTAAATACATTTGTCAAATGCACGGCGTATTGGCGTAAGCTGTAATGCCATGATTTGTATTTTTTACGAATAAATAAATAAAATAAAATAAATCAAAATATTTACCTGCATACCGGTATAAATAATAATACTATCATAACACACTCGGAAGATTACGTAAATATGTGATAATTATTATTGTTATTGAGTTTTCGCGCTTTGTCATCGTGAAATGGGCAACCAAAGAGAATAAATAACTTGCCAGTCAGTCCCCAAGGAGTGTTTTCAATTTTCGGTCTTCAAATCAGAACCCTCCATCAAATAATAATATTGTGTAGGTACTGTGTCATGCAACAATGCAATGCGTATCGAATTTGTATTAGGGTTTCATCCCATGCTAACTACTTACAATTTACAGGGGTTGTAAAAGCAACCCTCTCGATTACAGCGCTGACTTGATTATGCGCTCTTAATATTATATATCTGTCAATTTAAATAATTGAAATGTATATCCAAGTCGTATTTAATTATATAACCGCCACAAATATATTGATAAAATTCATATTCACATAAATAGAAAAACATTTTTACTTTCGATGGGTTTGACGGCAACTTTATGAAATTTCATTATTTAAATTTATTTTTAATTTAACTTTTGCTAGGCTGAGGGTGAAACAGTCGACGACCACTGCTACTTTATCTTAAATATCTATTTTAATATTAGTGATACAATGTCTAAACTTTTGGTATTCATTAATCATTGTTTTGACGTGACAACGTCTTATAAATCGATGAACGCCCGCTGCACGCACGAAAAAACATGACTCATTGTCCCGTTTGTCGCGTTACGCCGCAGGCAAGCGTGCGAGCGAGAGCGCGGATAAGCGATGGAGATGCACGATCGGCCTACCGTTCGGATTGTGCCGCATCTATCTCTCTTCCACTCGATTGGTCGATGCGTCTGAGTAGAAAAGAGACAGCGGCAGCACACAACTTATACACCTACAGTACCTACACGTGATCTGTTTACAACTGTTTATAAAGTGAAGTGAAATGTTAATGTGGTTTTCATTGTTTATATTACAACAACAATTGCGGCAATAAAGGTAATTAATTCTTGCATATTAAAAATCTGATTAACGCCAGTAGATTTCATTTCACTCCTTCTTCGTATCCATACAAAATAATGATAATTCAATAAAAATGATTCCATTTTATTCATAAAAGTATGCAATCATTTCATCAATGTTTTCTTATGACGTTGTCACGTTAAACTATCGTCCGTAAACCGACTTTATAGACAACCATTTTTATTTACTAGTTTCGTTGCAATTAAATAAAAAAGAAAATAAGTCGGATTATTACTGGCCGAAAACTATTTATATTATCGCTACCAATTGCCAGGATTAAAACTTCATTGCTCATACGCGATAAAATAACGTTATCTTATCTCAAGCGCGCCTTTTTCAACGAAATTTCCAAATCAAATGGATGCTTTTTACATTAAAAGGTGTAGATAAGAGGTCGCATTCACAGTTTTGATATCGCCAGTCTAGAATAAACACGAATACGATCAGGTTTTCTCAAAAAAATCAACAAAATACACAATAATAATATTAGTGTAAAGGTATTATTTTTAACAAATAAAATTTAAATATAAAATATCCTATAAAATTTAAAATAACTTTGATTATTCCACGTATTGTGTAACTAATTGTGACACGTGTTTCGCCTCTTTCAGAGGCATCTTCAGACTTACTATCGCAAAGTTTGCTTAAGTAATGAAGCAAGATAAATTCTAACATTTTAACATTTTAAATTATGAAATTACAAAATGGATTACGGGTTTTTTTCCTTCTAAAGGAAACAAGGAAGGGGGTGATAGAATCAAAACAATGCATTAACATAATGATACTACTAAGGTGCAATCACTCAATCAATTAGATTGGGATTTTTCCTTTTTAAGGGACGCAAGAGAGGGTTATAGAATCGAAAGAAAGCAAACAAATATATTTCTAATGACGTTAAACATTACAAACTAATAAACTATAAACTAATGAGCTGCAATCAATTAGTTAGGTTGGGTGATCACTCTTTTGAATTGGAAATAATGTTAGCAGAGGTGAGCAACCTGTCCTGTTAAGAATATTATTTAATAATATATCTTTTTTATTAAGAGTTTTATTTATTTCTAAAAAATTCTAGACTATTCATCTTTAAACCTTTTTTATTTACTCGGTGGAGTATTTCTACATTACTAGTCTGATTAAAATTATGGTCATTTTCTATTAAATGATTGGCAAACTCAGAAAAATTATTACTCTTTAGACATCTTATATGTTCTTTAATTCTAATAGTAAGTTTCTACCTGTCTGTCCAACATAAGACGCTGGACAGTCTCCACAAGAGAGTCGATAGATACCACTCTGTGACGATGCATCTACGCGATCTTTACTGTTCAATAAAAAATTTTCCTAAATTATTTACTGTGTAAAACGCGGGTTCTATATTGTCTGGCAAAAACTTAACTATCTTTGACGAAATGTCTCCTAAATAAATGATTCTACGCCAGTGTTTAATATTTTCGTTTGCTTTCTTCTCTCCTGAAAAAATATTATTAACTATGAGTTGTTTAACTTGCTTACGTTTAAGTAAGTTAACGACTATATCTGTGTTATAACCATTATTTACAGCTATCTGTTTAATAATGTTTAACTCTAATTCAAAGTTGACTTTAGTGAGAGGGATGTTAACTAATCTATTAATCATTGCATGGAATGATGAGAGCTTTTGTGACCACGGGTGAATCGATTGATGGTGAATGACTACATCTGTATATGTAGGTTTTCTATAAATGGCAAATTCTAATCTGTATCTAATAAAATCCAAACGTCTTCGGGTACACAGACGTCAGGAAATTTTAGTTCTCATAAATTTTTTGATCGTGTTAAGAACCTTTCATCACATACATTTAGTGCCTCAGAAATGAAACTTTTGTCAAAAGGCCTTAAATTTAACATTTCCAACAGTAAATTAGATTAGATAATTTTGAAAATGACCTCTTTAAGTCAAATCACGCGTTACTTAAAAATGTTAAAACTTGGTATCGTTATGTAGACGATATCTTTTGTATTTGGACAGGGACAGATAGACAGTTAGATTCCTTTTTACGTCACATAAATTCATTGCATACAAATATTAAATTCACATTAGAGATTGAGCAACTAAAAACCTTAAATTTTCTTGACTTAACATTAAAGATTAATAATAACAACAGATTAGAATTTGCCATTTATAGAAAACCTACATATACAGATGTAGTCATTCACCATCAATCGATTCACCCGTGGTCACAAAAGCTCTCATCATTCCATGCAATGATTAATAGATTAGTTAACATCCTCTCACTAAAGTCAACTTTGAATTAGAGTTAAACATTATTAAACAGATAGCTGTAAATAATGGTTATAACACAGATATAGTCGTTAACTTACTTAAACGTAAGCAAGTTAAACAACTCATAGTTAATAATATTTTTTCAGGAGAGAAGAAAGCAAACGAAAATATTAAACACTGGCGTAGAATCATTTATTTAGAGACATTTCGTCAAAGATAGTTAAGTTTTTGCCAGACAATATAGAACCCGCGTTTTACACAGTAAATAATTTAGGAAAATTTTTATTGAACAGTAAAGATCGCGTAGATGCATCGTCACAGAGTGGTATCTATCGACTCTCTTGTGGAGACTGTCCAGCGTCTTATGTTGGACAGACAGGTAGAAACTTTAATATTAGAATTAAAGAACATATAAGATGTCTAAAGAGTAATAATTTTTCTGAGTTTGCCAATCATTTAATAGAAAATGACCATAATTTTAATCAGACTAGTAATGTAGAAATACTCCACCGAGTAAATAAAAAGGTTTAAAGATGAATAGTCTAGAATTTTTAGAAATAAATAAAACTCTTAATAAAAAAGATATATTATTAAATAATATTCTTAACAGGACAGGTTGCTCACCTCTGCTAACATTATTTCCAATTCAAAAGAGTGATCACCCAACCTAACTAATTGATTGCAGCTCATTAGTTTATAGTTTATTAGTTTGTAATGTTTAACGTCATTAGAAATATATTTGTTTGCTTTCTTTCGATTCTATAACCCCTCTTTGCGTCCCTTAAAAGGAAAAATCCCAATCTAATTGATTGAGTGATTGCACCTTAGTAGTATCATTATGTTAATGCATTGTTTTGATTCTATCACCCCTTCCTTGTTTCCTTTAGAAGGAAAAAAAACCCGTAATCCATTTTGTAATTTCATAATTTAAAATGTTAAAATGTTAGAATTTATCTTGCTTCATTACTTAAGCAAACTTTGCGATAGTAAGTCTGAAGATGCCTCTGAAAGAGGCGAAACACGTGTCACAATTAGTTACACAATACGTGGAATAATCAAAGTTATTTTAAATTTTATATTAAAATGAACTTCCACAAAGTTACCGCCGAAACCATCGAAAATAATAAAATATCCTTGTTCGGCAGTAAATTTATTTATTTTATTGGGTAATAAAGTTACAATACATGACATTACAGCTGACGTAAATGTGCAATACATTTGACAAGTGTAATAAATATATATAAAACATAACATATTATAACACAACATTAAAAAATTTATGACATATGTACATATCTGAAACAGAAATATATTAATAACGAAACATATTTTTTACAAAAAAAATTGGTTGTCTGTAAAGTCGGTTTACGGACGATAGTTTAACTTGACAACGTCATAAGAAAACATTGATGAAATGATTGCATACTTTATTGCCGCAATTGTTGTTGTAATATAAACAATGAAAACCACATTAACATTTCACTTCACTTTATAAACAGTTGTAAACAGATCACGTGTAGGTACTGTAGGTGTATAAGTTGTGTGCTGCCGCTGTCTCTTTTCTACTCAGACGCATCGACCAATCGAGTGGAAGAGAGATAGATGCGGCACAATCCGAACGGTAGGCCGATCGTGCCTCTCCATCGCTTATCCGCGCTCTCGCTCGCACGCTTGCCTTCGGCGTAACGCGACAAACGGGACAATGAGTCATGTTTTTTCGTGCGTGCAGCGGGCGTTCATCGATTTATAAGACGTTGTCACGTCAAAAGGATTTTTTTTTTAAGATAAAGGCCACATGGTTCGACTCTTTCATAAGAATTAATTATTTTAAATTTAGAATAAAGAAATATAATTTTATTAGCAGTTGGTGTTGTCAATCATAGAAAGAATGAGAAAACAAATGATTCATGGAGAATCCAGCTGGAATTGAACCGCGAGTCATTTGTCCCGTTACGTAGTCTAACTCGTTCATTTGAGTTGTATATGGAGCATCAATTGCTATAATATACATACCATGTGTAATTGAAATTGGATATTGAAATATTTGTAGATTCAATATTGATTCGCATAGGTATAATAAATACATTTCGTGGTCAAATTTTAATATTTAGAACGTTTAAAATATAATCATTGATAAATTATACACGATTCGCGGAAAAGGCTTTGAGTGCCGCTTCTTCAGAGATGTGCGTTGAGGGTGGTTAGGTACGGTTTCCCTCTGGGATTTGAACCATTTTAAGGGCATTTAGAGTCGTGTTTATTATTTAGAGCGTCTCTGATATCACCCCATCTGAAATAAGACACTGAGAGCTTTTTTTACATTTCAAACATCATGCACTAAATTCTTACTCTCGTGTTTTTTACTTGACAAGGTTTTTTATTGGAACTCAAATCGTTATCATTGAAATAAAAACGGATGATCAGCAATATTTACTTTTTGAATTCGGAACCAGCCACACTTAAAATGTTACCATAGAAATGAAAATAATTAATGAATAAAAATTGATTGATTGATTTGTGATATTTTTAAAAATGTGTGTTGCAATCGATCTAAATTATTTTTACTATTAAACCGTACATTTATAAACGTTTTGTCACGAACGCCCGGATTTTGCATTTCGGTATTTTCAGTTATCAAGATGCTTAGATGTTTTTGTACTGATGGTTAGTAAAACTCTTTTTATCGTGTGTGAATATTTTTATTATAATATAAATATATGATAAAAAAATATCGGTACAGTCTGACCACGCTACTTGTGCGCCTATTTAATTCCCTAATTTGTTATAGGCTGAACGCGCGGGCTATGTGCGGTAGGTGGATTTTTATGTCAGAGGGGAGAAAAATTATTTAGTATCAACGGCTGCCGCAAACTCAAGTGAACTGTTAAAGTAGTCAGAGTGTAGTTGTAATCCGTAAATTTGAATACCTGAAGATGCCGAAAGGCGAAATTAGGTCGCGACAAAATAGATGGAAATGCAAAAAAATAATAATTCTTGTTTGAAATTCTACCAAGCATCTCCGGTAAAAATATTCAGTTAAAATATCATTTGTTATTAACTATAAAAATAAAACCCAATTTGTGAACTTATTCCTCATTCTTTAAATATAAAAAACCATTTTTTTTTTCGATATAAAATTAGTATATTGTATATGACGAGGGCGTAAGCCGAAATAGCTTTCAACTACATATTCTTATTTTTTATAGAACTAAAATACATTGCTACTTTTTCACCGTGTCATAGTGGAGTTCTACCAAGTAAATGCCATTTCAAACAATAAATCTGATTATAATATTTTTAAAACTTTCCGATCCATTCAGTAGTTATTTTAGCCATTTTAATTAATTAAATAAAGTTAAAAATATGTTTCCAAGCATTACTTACTATTATTTGTCGCTTCTAAAATAAGTAGGTTTCAACAATGAGAATTGAGGGTGGTCGAATAAGGTTACTCGACGGCTGGAAACGATATGTTTAATGATGACATCAAATGGAATAAATAGTCACACTAATTTTGGTAAATATAATTTATGTCATTGTTAAGTTGTTGCACTGTTCATTGTTTGTATGTAAATGTATTTCAATGAATCAATTATACAGTTATTTGTTATTAATTACTGGGCGAAAACGTATTTCACTCGATAGCGAGAAGATTTTCTGTAATTATTGTTTATGATAGAAAAGAAATAAATAATTTTGTTATGTAAACATTTTGAAATTTCAAAATTCGAACGACAAGAAAGTCATACTTTTCATAGAGGAAAATGACTCCAGTGTGAAAAATATTACTAACGTATAGGTATGTAATGTATATTATTTTAAACATATAAAAGTGTGTATATACATACATTGATAAAGAAAGCGAAAAACGAGTAGTAAATGGAAAATTGTGTAGAGAGAGAAGGAAAATCGGTTTGAAGAGAGATAGGAAGCCCGTCTATGAAAGTAAAAGAGCGAGGTGGCGTGGATCGGATGGAGGGCCGGCAGGAGGTTGACGGTAGCGACGGTGAGAGGTTTGGGGCAGGAAATGGATGTAGGGGGACACGGAGGAGGGTTTGCAGCTGAAAAACTCCGCTGGATGATGAGGCGATGCGCTGCGTTGGACTGTAACCGATCCAGTTCAAACGAATTAAATGAAAAATGTAAATATATCAAATTAGAATATTTTTGAATTTTGTACTTTTCCATGAGTTTTGTCGCTAACGACCCGGGTTTCGCCTTTCGGCATCTTCGGGCATTCCAAGTGCACGGATGTACTTGAACTGACGCGTAGTAAACAGTTTGTATCGTTTATATACAAAAATATAAGTAGGTCACTAAGTTAAAAGGTTATTAAAATGTAAATTAGCGAAATTTGAATGAATACAAGTTTCAATGATTTAAGTGGGTTTGTTATAATTACGGGGATTTTTGAAAATATTAATGACCAGATGATAACATAAGAATATTTAAAATAAATCTAGGGTCTTATCCGACGTCTCGTTAATGAGTTGATTGATTTTAAGCCTTTATTATTATATTACATTAATGATAGTAAGTGAATTGTGAATAAATGACAATTAAATAAATGACAATAAATTTAAATTAACAATTATTTAAAAGGGTACAACAATGGTGAACTAGGCAAATAAAGTTGCTCGTTCAAAATTGGCAGACCGTTGAGCTGAGCTCGATTAATCTCTAAGATTTCTTGATAAAATAGTTTAAACTCACCCCTGTAAATATATATAAATATTATAAATTCATTCAATCTACAATAGTAGTTGATAGTTGACATAGCTAATGAATA
Source organism: Himalopsyche kuldschensis (assembly GCA_028554975.1). Taxonomy (NCBI): domain Eukaryota; kingdom Metazoa; phylum Arthropoda; class Insecta; order Trichoptera; family Rhyacophilidae; genus Himalopsyche; species Himalopsyche kuldschensis. Next base: position 1,203,380 of record JAHFWI010000028.1, read on the forward strand.
GATGATATCATGGGATAATGTTCGCGATGAGCGAAACCGGTGACGACCATTGTAAAATACGTGGAAGTAATACGAAAAGTGGGTTTTATTTACTGAATATAATGCACGAAGAATTGATAGTTAACACATTAAAACTTATGTAAACCTGAATTCAATTATTGTGTTCGTTTTCTATTGTTATAATATTGTTTATTATCACATTAGCTCTGGGGGAATATAAACACATATAAAAAAATGGTTGTCTGTAAAGTCGGTTTACGGACGATAGTTTAACGTGACAACGTCATAAGAAAACATTGATGAAATGATTGCATACTTTTATGAATAAAATGGAATCATTATTATTGAATTATCATTATTTTGTATGGATACGAAGAAGGAGTGAAATGAAATCTACAATTTTTTATTGATATATTTTATTCGCACTCATTAATTCAAGGATTAATTACCTTTATTGCCGCAATTGTTGTTGTAATATAAACAATGAAAACCACATTAACAATTCACTTCACTTTATAAACAGTTGTAAACAGATCACGTGTAGGTACTGTAGGTGTATAAGTTGTGTGCTGCCGCTGTCTCTTTTCTACTCAGACGCATCGACCAATCGAGTGGAAGAGAGATAGATGCGGCACAATCCGAACGGTAGGCCGATCGTGCCTCTCTATCGCTTCTCCGCGCTCTCGCTCGCACGCATGCCTTCAGCGTAACGCGACAAACGGGACAATGAGTCATGTTTTTTCGTGCGTGCAGCGGGCGTTCATCGATTTATAAGACGTTGTCACGTCAAAAGGTACGACGCGAATTCCACGTTCCCGTAGCCAATTTGTTCAAATACAATTTTCACCATTCACAAAATAATCATTAATTTTGTATGGTATTAAAGTCGATATCGGATCAGTGCTGCAGTGTTCAACATCGTTGGTTTCCGTTAAGAACCTCGCGGGCTTGATCGCTCGATTCTGCTCGAAGTCCTGGGTGTTTTGTTGTAGCGAGGGCCACTAGCTAGCTAACCACTAGTCCTGTCGAAAACTTGTCCTTATACTTTCTCTCATGGAAGATAAGTTGAGGGACTTATCAACAATCAGTTCAGTAGAACTTAATGCCTAAAGGGCCTTATTCTTGAACTGCTTATGTCAAGCATTTCTTTTGTTCAGTAAGAGGCAATTGTTTGTAATTTTTGTGAACATAAACACTTCTTAACACATTCAATGCTGAACCTGTTTTTTAGTATGCAGTTGAACACGCTAGGCGTGTTCTCAGCACCCTTAACACATTGGTTGATGAAAACTTATGATCATCTGTGTAAAGAAAGACATTTATTGTTGCAAAGTATACTGCAATATTATTTTTATATACATACAGTCATACACATAACTTGTCCTTATATTTATTTCATTCATTCTAAAACGAAAGACAGAGATTTCTAGCATAAAAAGAAAGAGTATTTAAAAGTATTTTCTGATTTTTAAATATGAATGTCCACAATTTTACACACGCTCTTCTAGGATTAAAGCCCAGATATATTTGTATTATATAATGTTATGCATTAATTTATTTTTGAATTTTATGGATTCTTAATAGAAAATATATTTTTCTAAAATATAATCAAGCGTTACATCGCCTTGCAACAAACCGGCGAGTTTCTCAGCTGCCGCTGCTCAGCGATAAGCGGCTTACACTTGGAGGTAGAAATAGGAGGAGCAGCTCGCAGCTCTGCTCGGATACTTGCCGAAGAGTCGAGAGACGAGAGGACAGTGGCTCACGACTCCAGCGACTACAAGTTTATATTAATTAAGGATTTCGAATAAAAGCGCTTGATGGAATTTCAATAACAAATTTGAATTGTTTGAATTTTGTACTTTTCCATGAGTTTTGTCGCTAACGACCCGGGTTTCGCCTTTCGGCATCTTCAGGCATTTCAAAAACACGGATGTACTTGAACTGACGCGTAGTACCTTTTAATAATTGTCTAACATTTACTAATTGAATAACCTTTTAAATAATTGTCATTTATTAATAATTCAACACTAACTATCATTAAATATTAATTCAATGACTTGAAATCAATCGACTCATTAATAATAGGTCGGATATAATCCTAGATTTATTTTTGATATTCTTATTTTATTTATTTATATCTGCTGATTAGTATTTTCAAAAATCCCTATTTTACATTTAACTTCAATTTATTTACTTAGTTATAATACCAATTGTTTATCTTTGTATAAATATCACTGTTTTGTTGTATTTTTTATCAGTTGACAATGCTCGCCATGAAACAATGCCTGATCCAATATATTTTTTTTTTGTGGAAAAAGTACTAAAAATGTTTTATTATTTTTATTATAAAGCCATTCCAAAAGAAAAACATGTTACTTGTTTCATCGTCCTCGGCCCGCCACTGGTTAAGAGTCTCACCCACACTAACGGCATGGCATGCCCATGAATATATAAATATAGCAACCAACATCAGAGTGAAAGCCTCCCTTTTGGAGTTACAGCGTAGCACACAAACAGCCAAGTATAGGGTGTTTCAAAACCTGTAAACCCACATACATCGCTTGTTTTGCTCGCTGAAATAATTGAATTCATACTGTGAACAATGATGAAAGCGGTAACTGACTTAAATATTTTTTGGCATCCATGTCAGTTCTTCTTATGGACTTAGTAATATCTGTGCCTAACCCCTTTATAGGGCGAATTAAATATTATTATTATCGAATTTAGACGATATTTTAAAATATTTACCAACCGTATAAAAAAAAATGTATTTTTGTCTCAGAAAGTCCATATTTACATTGGGCATGTATTTAATGGGTCAGTAACTAATTCAAGTTTTGGTCAGTTAAATAAATAAATGGTCAGTTAATATTATAAACGGTCAGTTGTCATTGTATCAGTGTGAATGTGGTCAGTTATTAAATAAAACGGTCCATAATATATTTTAATGGTTAGTTATTTATTAAAAATGATAAGTGTTAGTTTGATAACTTGTGAATTTTATCAAATATGGTCGTGATAAGCAAATTTATGACACGTTCTTTTTATTTTAACTGACCATTTATTACTTTTAACTGACCATTTATTATTTTTAACTGACCGTTTTAAGTATTTATAACTGACCATTTATCGAATTAGAAACTGACCAAATAATTAGTAGTCTTTACATTGACCAATTTATACATTTTTTAAATCAACTGTGGGACATTGAAGTTGGAGGTTTTTCCATTAAAACGTGACGATAAAATGTTGCAAAGACTACAATAGACTGATAATTTATGAGATGTATTTATTAGTGTATTTGTAAAGGGTCTTTTTATAAGGACGCTTAGTTTTGAAATGTAAATAAAACAAGTTGTTTGTGAGATTTCGACTAAATTTTAATTTCATTTGTAAGTATATTTTACGGCATTAAATATGGAATATAGCATCAAATGTCTGCCAATATCCATTCATTATAAAATGGGCCATGTCGCTAAAGTTGACTTTTTTGACAAATTTGGGTAAACTTCCAACTGCTCCAGAACCCAATCAGGCGTTGTCTGCGGTCGTTTACCTGAAGTTCTTTGGTTAGTTGGATTTTATACGGGTGCAGACATAAGGTTCGATTCAAAATTCGCCAAGTTGAAGTTGCAGAAAAGCCAAGTTCTTGTGAACAACGAGAAATAAGCTGCCTTGGGTTTTCCTGTACACTTTCACACACAGCAGCAATATTTTCGCCAGATGTTGTATTTTGATGACGTACAGGTAGGTGTTTGTTGGCCGATTATTTACCAAACTGGTTGACTCAAATTTGGCCACTAAACAATGAATAATCTACTCAGCAGGACAAAGTAACATATTTTGAGCGTCCCTATTGAAATACCCTTTATATGAAATGATTATAAAAATAGTTTTCTCTAAAAATCGCATAACAGCTTTCATAATTCAGGTCCAAATGCAATACGATTCTCCAAAGCTGTTAGTTGCGCGCACAAACGGCCAATATGTAGTTAATAAACTCACGGATAAAGACATTGATTTTTGGGAAATAACGCAAACTTCCTGCCATTTAAAAAATTTTATGACGAAATAATACTATCGACGAAATGATATTATGGGTGGTATTGGATATTATGACCATTATGCGAGTGGTTAATATATTAACCAACTTCGGCCTTTGCCCTATAAAGGGTTAATACTAGAAGTGCCTATGTCAGATTCTGGCTTATTGGATATAAGAATCAAAAAATACTCTTTCTTTTGGTGCTAGAAATATCTATTTCATTCGATTTAAAATGAATGAAATGTTCGGCTGATCAATGAATGCACTGCCTATTGAGGTGAGAATTTTCAGGAGTGAACCTACTCGACATTGTACAACGTGTTTGGAAAAATATTTTTTATTAATTTTAAATTATTCTTTGTTTATTATATTAAAACTGTACAAATTGGATTGCGTGCTTTCGATATGGCTTATAACATGTCGTTACCTTACTTTGAAAAGGTTCTAATTGAAATATGAATTTCAGAATTATCTATGGTTGAATAGCGGAGTTAGCAAAATTTCAGAGTTGCATTGCATCTGCACACTTTTGTTTATTAAATTTATTTGAAAAAGTTCTAAGATTGTCTTCATTATTTCCATCATAAGTTGAGTTGTGAAAAAATATGCTTAAAATAAGTAATTTACAAGTGTTACAAGTGAATTAAAATCAATCGAAACTTCAAACGCTCATATCTCAAAACTGTGTCAAGAGCAGTTAGAACCTTTTCAAAAGTCAGGTGTCGATGTCATAATGTGTTATTTTTTTCGGTATTCCGTTTTACCATGCTAAGAAATACGCAAACCATGCGAAATCAATCAATTTCTCAAATCCATTGATGAGTTACTGGAAGAATAAAAATAATGTATTGAAGAGTGCAAAGGGTGAATGCCTACATTGTGTCTTTTATGCCATTCTCCGTTGAATGATTGTAGTGTTATGTTATGACTTTATTATATTTGTCAAATTCATTGTGCATTTGCATCTGCTGTTATGCCATGTATTTTTTTAAGCATATCCGCTCCCACCTTGGAGCATATGGACTTCTCACGGAGTTTATCTGAACATATGTTTTTTCTACGAGAACTGTTTGTTACCCAGTTGATCAACCACTGTTATTCAAAGAGAGTACGGATAAAAGCATACGAGATGATTACCTAATCGCTGTCACTATGCGTCACTCTTTGGGATCGGAAAGGTGGGAAGGGACTTAAGAACACAAACACCCATTGCCTCTGAGTAGAATCGAGTTATCGACTGAAAAACTGGTGGTCCGCCAACGACAGTGACCACTGCACCACGGACCGGGCATTTCATTTTTACCTAATAAACAATTATTTACTAATTTCAGCTCAGTTCAGGACAGCTAATTTGTGCATGAGTGTTGCTATATACTTTCCACGGAGATGTCTAGGTATTCAAGAACTTGAACCGAATCCAGAAAGACAAAAGCATTTGAACAGTAACCGCTGGGCTACACGAGCTACGGGAAAAGAGCTCCTCGTAAAGTCAACAACGCGACCCGATATTAAAATGTTATCGAGTGTTAATTTTGGCCTCTTTTTTGGCAGTCTTTTTCAAATTTGATTGCGGTAAAGGGGAACTAGAAAGTAATAAATAATATGCCATTGCTTTACTTTGGCGCAAACGGTGCTTCTCAAACTAAGGTATAATATATTTATATTAGACACTGGGAGAAATCTTCACTTAAAAAAAAATATTGATATATCTGCGCATCGAGAGCAATAACCTAACTAATATTCCTGTTCACTTTTAAGGTGTTCACTATCAATACTTGGTGGAATGGTTTTATAATAAAACGTTTTTAGTACTTATTCCAAATAAAATTTATTGTATCAGGACCGGTAAGAGGTCTTTTAAAAATATGTAGTCAATTTTTCTTGTATTTTGCTTCAATTTATTTGCTTAGCTGTAATACCAATTTTTTGTCATACCTAGTAATTCTTACTTAACTTTTATTTAAATATCACTGTTTCGTTTTATTTCTTATCAGTTGACAATGCTCGCCATGAGCGAAACTGGTCTTGATCCAGTACATCTTATGAGTAATAAAAAATTTAGTATTCCCTATCTCTATCATTCTATCTTAAGCTATACGCCAGTGATGCATAACCTGCGACCCGCAATGACATTTCATGCGGCCCAATATGACGAATATCAATCACCTTTTTATCTTCAGTATTTTTTACGGACGATGTACTAAAATTATCGATAATTTAATCACTTTTAACAGTGCGGCCCTCGAACTGATTATCTGGCCATTTTCTCAAAAAAGTTGTGCATCACTACTCTACGCAGAAGAGATGAGCGATTGAGAAAAACAGTTCAAACCGAGCGAATTAAATTATAAATGGAGACCCGGGTTCAATTCCCGGCAAGGTCAGATTTTTTTCAATTTCCTGGGTGTATGTTATTTATCGTTGATTTTGTGCACAACTGATTTATTACTAATCATCGAGTTAATCTCGTATGACTTTCACAATTAAGAATATTTGGCGCATTGGCGTAAGCTGTAATGCCAAATTTTATTTTTTTATTTTTAAATTACAAATTAAAAAATTAAATTGACATAAGTTCCATTGCGAGAATATCTGCTCCTCATTGAAAGCGGACATGGTAAGAGAAAGTACAGTTACACATTAGTTCATATTTTTTTTAAATCTTTATATACCGGGTCTGTGGTGCAGTGGTCAAAGTCGTTGGCTTCCGTGACGGACATTCCGGGCATGAGCGTAGATTTTTTCAGTCGATTTATCGATGCTGTTGGAAGACATGGATGTTTTTTGCTATTCAAAATCCCTTACCACTTTCCACAGCGATTAGCTAACCACTACTCCTAGCCTAGTCATCGTATCCTTTAAATTTCTACTATCTTCGAAAAAGAGAGGTTGATGAACTGAATAACTAGCAGATTTCGTGGAAAAAAAACATATGTTCAGATAAACTACGTGGGGTGTCCATATTCTCCACTTCAGACGCGGACATGGTAAAAAATCTAGTCTTCCATCATTATATTATATTCATCTATTAATAGAGCTTCTAGCAAACTCAGTTTTGTCTAAAATAAATATCGGAACATATTATTAATGGGTTAATACTTAATGATAGTAAGTGCTTGCATTAATAATAAATTACAACTATTTAAAGGGGTACAATAATGGTTAGTTTGGAAGATGAAGTTGTTCGTTAAATTTGTATGAATATTTTTTAAAAGTATTTGATTGTGTTGGTGTTTTTTTTTTTGCGCTTTCAAAATTGTAAAAATATTTGAAATTCGAACAATTTGTTTCGAATTCGAATATTTTGAATTTTTCAACACATATTGAGAGTCTCGTCTAAAATGGCGACTTGAAAAGGCAATATAAATCGCGACGGGCGAGCGTTTAAACACTGCACTCAGCCATTATGGCATTAGTTCTACAACTCTCTCTATGATTGCACATTTCATTTTAAATATTTCAATAAAAACAAATCCCCTAGAACAAACAATCCAAAAGAGTCAACAATATATATTTAGCACTTGAAGGTTTGCGATTGCTTCTCGGAGCTGTTCTTCGATCGGGATTTTGGGTATTTGGCCCCATGCCGTACAAATAGTCACATAATTATGTCAATAATCAAAAGAACACAGGAGAAAACATATTCTAATACATACACATCATTATTGTACATAGATGCAATAGACATGTTAATTAAAATATTACAGATTTCGATTAAATAACAAAGTCTCAAGAATTGAAATACTGGATCAATATATCGATACATAATATTGAACTGCCATACTTATACATTACCTTTTTAATTTGGGATTTCAACTGAAGATGCTTGATCGAATTTCAATATCAAATTTGAATCGTTAGAATTTTGTACTTTTCCACGAGTTTCGTCGCTAACGACCCCAGTTTCGCCTTTCGGCATCTTCAGACATTTTAAGTGCACAATTGGCAGTTCAAGTTCATTCGTGCATTTGAAACGTCTGAAGATGCCGAAAGACAAAACCCGGGTCTCTAGCGACAAAGCTCATGGAAAAGTACAAAATTCAAATTTAGTACATTATCACAAGGTGATATTTAATCGTCTATAGACTTTTCTTTACAAATGAAAAAGTCAGGGACTAATGATGGTGTGAACCAAATGCCACCTGTTAATCGCATACTTTACAGTAGCGGGCCACGACACATTACAAAAACACAGTGCAGCAAACACCGGGAGTATGGTTGATTGTCTTTGCCGTGAACATGGGCGTCAGAAAGCGGAAAATCTGGCTCGGAGTTTTGTTTGAAAAAATTGTGACGATGAGATTGACATGGAAATGAACTGCGAAAGCCATAATCATGCCTGTACCTTCTTCCAACCGCATGGATTCTGTCACCATGAAAAGCCGCTGATGATTGTTCATATGAGTAATCAGTAGAACTGTAGAACTCAGTAATGCAGTGGGAAGTTCCATGTAGACCAGAGGTCCCTAACTCTTTTGTCCCGTAGAAACCCTGCCGTTTTTTATCACTTTTCGCTAGACCCCCTAATCTTATATATAAAACCGAAACGGGGGATGTATGTCTGTAATTCCCTTTTGTATTGTAGTGAATTGATTTCGCTCGCGAAAGTTTCGACGGTAAATTTGTTTCGTTATCAATGTGTGTGTAGAGACTCTCTTGAGTTACTCGAGTATCTAGTAGTACGTATATAAAACCGAAACGGCGTATGTATGTCTGTGGGTCTGTAATTCCCTTTTGCATTGTTGGTCATTAAGTTGCCATAAAAACGAATATGAAAGAAAATATGTTTGATTTTTTTATCGGCGAAGACATTTAGTCAAAATGTAATAAATTAGTCTTCTACTGAACTTTTACCGGCTTTTATAATTAATATAATAATGTTTTTATTTACGTGAAGGTATTATTTGACATTTCTTTGACAGCAAATTAGATTTTTTCCTTGAATTTTGACATTTTAATGGGCGAGAATCGGGCTGTCAATATATGAAAGGGGCTGTGAAATGTCAATGCCAGTCTGAAATGTTCATTTTAATTCCATTTTAATTGACCATGACTTTTGAATTTTGAAAAAAGTTGTTTCAACTTGGCCCGTCTGAATTTACGCGCCGAGCTGAACATAACCCCAAACTGGTCCGAGCGAAGCCGGGTTCGAATACTAGTATATATATATACAAATTCATCTTCAAATGTGTTTTGAATCTGTCACAGAACAACTCACTTTGTACTGGCATACTGAAGAGAAGAATGTTTTAAAATAAAAAAAATATATCTATATAATGAAACACATATTCATTAAAATAACCCAAAATGAAAATCTAGAAACATTTTTACATTAAATCAATACACAAAAATTAATTCCGTGGATTCGGAGTCGCGGCTTTATGGCCGTAGTTGGAGTCGGCATTTTGGTCGTAGTCATTATGAGTCGGAAAGTTTGAAATGTTTAAACTTTTTATTTATGCATATAATTTGTGAGTCGTATTGGTTGGTTGATATTTAATTGAATATACATAAATAGGAAAGAAAGGATAAAAAAATGTTTAATTTTTTTATTTTTTATGGTTGATATTTAATTGTATATATAAATATAAATAGGAAAGAAAGGAAACAAAAACGTGACCCCATTTATATTTTTTAGGGGTCGTGAGAATAGTTCTTGTCAATGTTGGAATCAGAGTTGTGATTTTTTAACGACTCTGCAGTCCTGGAAAAGCATTGCCTTAATGGGAGGGATGAGCATGATGTTATGATGGCAAAATTTTAAAATTTGGCTTCAATTTATTTATTTTAACCCTTAATCTATCGTGGACCCCCATTTACATAAAATAGATCATAGATTACCCCATTTTAATAATTTTTAATAAACACCACTTTGAGAATTACTGATGTAGACTATAGGAAGACGAAATTCTTTATAATTCTTGTCAAACTAATAACTGTGCTATTATAGATAACACCAGGGCTGTGGAGTCGTTAAAAAAACGTCCGACTCTAAATGAAAAAAAGTTGATTTTTCAGAACTCATCTTGACTTTCATCTTATTTTTAATTTTTAATTAATTTATTTTTATTATATATTTACATGTATGTAATTAATATAAATCATGTATTTAACAAATCCTATCAATGCGGCCAAAAAAAAAATAAAAAAAACTACTAAATAAAGTTTTAATGTATGCATTTAAATTTCAACCCTATCAATGCGGCCAAATCCAAAAATAAAAAGATTGAACTTTTCAAAATTTCCGACTACGAGTACGACTCCGGCGAAAACGCCGCGACGACTCCGACTCCGGCCAAAAAGCCCCGACTCCACAGCCCTGGATAACATACTTCAGTTATTAATAATCTCGTACTTTAACATATTTCGTACAGAGGTTGCTATGTTATATATTAAACAAATATGACCATTATTTCCCAACAGATGGCATCTTGACACATCACAAAAAATAAAGCAGTATAGTAACGTATTATGATACCAAATATGTAATAGAACCGGGCAAATCCGATGCGTGGTGAACGCTCGGGCGGGCAATCGAGTGGTTCGGGGTTCGACAGGCTTAGTGAAACATGTCCACATTTCTACGCAATTCATGCTCACTTGTTCATAACATATATTTTATTAACCCTTCAGTATTCAATGAATGTAGAAGTTTTGCACAAACTGTTGTTAAGCCTTGGAGAATTGAATTTTAAGAAATAATGAAAACATGAAATGTGTCCCGCTTAGAGATATGAAGGTCACATAAGTCTTGTTTATGTCTATTTCAAATGTAGATTATTGTTTGGTTTGTTTTGATTTTATAATCCCCTCCTGTAAACAAAATAACTGTATAATTGATTCCTTGAAATACATTTACGTACAAACAATGAAATACGTGTTACATACTTTCAATGGATTCGGCAGTAACTTTGTGAAAGTTCATTTTATTAAAAAAATTAAAATAACTTTGATAATTCCATGTACAGTCAAACCTCCGAAAACACCACTCCGTAAAACACGCTGGCCGAAAATATTCCGCGCAAATACCCCGCGATGTGCACGGTCGCATTCCATTGCCGTTGCTAGGTGTCGTTCCTGCTCGGACGTTAAAAAAATAAGTCCGCTGTGACCGATACACACACACAGCCAAACGGCTGGCCGTCTCTACGGTGCTTACTCTCGCATACACTCAACAACACGCGCTAGAACACACATGACGCGCGTACTGACATCCTGTTTGCATTGTATCACCTAGAAACCAAATATTTACGTAAATATTTCGTTCATATATTTTTTTTTGCAAAACTCATATATAATCTTAGATTGCATTTTTCGCGGTAAAAGACGAAGTCCCTAATTTTGTATGAGATTCACGCCCCGTTTTACACTACTTCATATACCACGGTCCCGATTATAGTGTTAGCGGAGGTTTAACTGTATTGTGCTACTAACTGTGAGACGTGTTTCGCTTCTTTCAGAGGTATCTTCGAACTTACTATCGCAAAGTTTGCTTAAGATGCACAGGTTGCTCGTCACTGCTAACATTATTTCCAATTAAAAGGATTAACCAAAATCTGATTGAGCTCATTAGTTAATATTTTGTAATACTCACGTCATTATTAGTGTAATTATTTGTTTGCTTTGTTTTGATTCTATAACCCCCCCTCCTTGCTTCCCGTAAAAAGGAGAAATCCCAACCTCCATTTTGTAATTTTATCATTTTAAAATATTAGAATCAATCTTGCTTCTTTACTTAAGCAAACTTTGCGATAGTAAGTTCGAGGATGCTTCTGAAAGGGGCGAAACACGTGTCACAATTAGTAAAACAATTCGCGGAATAATCAAAGTTATTTTAAATTTTATTTTAGTAGATTATTCAATTCAATATTTTAGATGAAGTACGTGGATGTTTGTTAATTCGACACTCAAAATATCTGGTACATATGTTTAATGTATTAACTTAACCACATAAAACACATTTTAAGTACGTACTACTTCCACATGTAATTTAATTAAGTTCAGAACTGATTCCGCTCATCGCGAGCATTATCAACTACAAATCTATACTCACCTCCTTGCTTTCAGTAAAAAGAAAAAATCACTAACTAATTTTTTTGTTGTTTATCATTTTTGAATGTTAGAATAAATATTGCTTTATTACTTGAGCAACCTTTGCGATTGTAAGCCCGAAGATGCCTCTGAAAGAAGCAAAACACGTGTCACAATTAGTAACACAATACGTGGAATAATCAAAGCTATTTTATATTAATTTATAAATTGTTTGACAAGCCAGCTAGTATATTTTAAAACTCAAGATCAACTCGAAGAGAAAAAACACCACAAATTCAAATGCCAGATACCGTATGTTTTTATCGAAAAACATGGTAATAAGTTAAATAATAATTAAGTTATTTAAGATTCAAATTTAGTTTCATATTATGTAAGAAATTTGTCGCAAACTTATGACCGTGTGCGTAACAGTCGTTTGCGCAATTTTCATGTGCTTGATGTCTCGTCAGCAAACTTTTAATCCGATTTCATGGATTTAATTGACTATGAAATTTGACGAATCATGTACGCGAAACACGAAAAAGCACTCGAAGACAATCAAACTTTCAATATGACAAAATTCAGAATGCTGTGTAAAAATACCCATGAATACGCTGTCCTGATTGTTTCCAAGTTGGTCCCCGAGACCACTCGAAATGCCTGTTCTGTCTTCTCCCGGAGTGGAAAGATTTAGGCCTTCGCCCCCTTCATCAGTCTAGTGTGCGGTGCTTTGAAACCGCACCGGGGAAAACATGGGTGGCCCCTTTCATTATTTCTACAGTAGTAGCCGTGTAGTTTGCCCGCACGCCAATGGTTGAGTGTTTACACTGGGAGAGTACAATAGGGTGATCAATAAATACACTCGATGGAATCGGCGGTAATTTTGTGGAAGTTCATTTTAATATCAAGATTATTGATCAATAAATCTTCAACAGACAGTTGACATTGCTTGCCATGAGCGAAACCGGTCCTGATCCAATAAATTTTATGTTGAAAAAGTACTAAAAATGTTTTATTATTTTTATTATAATGTTATTCCACCAAGTATAGACAGTGAACACCTTAAAAGTGATCAATAAATCTTAAGTAAACTGCTCCTTGATTATTGCACCTATTTTATCGGCCAGTATTTCTGCAGGAAAATCACCACAGTCACCGGCGTTCTTGTATTTCTGGCCACAAATACAGTTCTTTTCTTCTCTATCTGGCATGCTGACTCCAGACAGAAAAAGAAAAGAAAAATACGATTTTACGACTCCTAGATAACTTACAGAACTAATATAAAATTCAAAATAACTTTGATTACACGTGTTTCACGTCTTTCAGGGGCATTTTCGGACTAACTATCGCAAAGTTAAAATAATGAAGCAAGACTGATTCTAATATTTTAAAATGTAGTTTTTCCTTTTTACGGTAAGCAAGGAAGGGGGCTATAGAATCAAAGCAAAGCAAACAAATAATTATAACGACCCGGGTTTTGCCTTTCGGCATCTTCAGGCATTTCAAGTGCACGGATGTAAGCGACAAAATCACGGAAAAGTAAAAAAATCAAACAATTCAAATTAAATGTCATTATTTTTTTTTATTTTTTTTCAACCATGTCCGCTCCCAACATGGAGCATATGGAATACTCACGGAGTTTATCTCAACATATTTTTTTTTTACTAGAACTGCTTGTTACTGAGATGCTCAACCTCACTTTGTTCGAAGAGAGTTGGGATGGAAGGGATACGAGGACTATTAAAGGACTAGTGATTAGCTAATCGCTGTCACTTTGCGTCGCTCTTTGGGATTGGAAAGGTTGGAAGGGATTTTCAACAATAAAAATATCCATGCCTTTCAACAGATTTATCGACTGAAAAAATCCGCTCCTACCGGGAATCGAACGGCACGCAAGCCAACACCGTTGACACTGCGCCATGGACCGGACCATTATACATACCTCATCATGATTTCATTTTCATCGTATGTTATCAATTGCAACGGCTCAACCAAATATGGTAACGTGACTAAACCAGTGGTTGATCACCCTGTTGTTTTGCGACCCCCCCTCGCACGTTGTTCATTCCGCCAATCGGGCAGGCAAGAGGGCAGAAAACGGAAATAATGAGAGAGAGCTGGCTTTAATATTATTTCTTTTGTACCGGCAACTGCGAATTTAGATTTCATTTCACAGTATTATGATGTAGGTACATTACGTTTTATTTTCTTCGAAGCGGGTAAAGAGAGAACACTTTCGTTTTCTTTTCGATTCGCTCAATATCACTTTACCAAAACAAATGAAAAATGAAATGAATGCTCGTTGTAGAACACGATTTAAAGAAACGATTCTAAACTTTCGCATCTGTTTTATTTTGTCATTTCTTGACAAAACTTTTTGGATTCTTGGAATATCTAATATGTAAAGTGTTAACTGCCAATTCTTAATGGAAAGGCATTACACTTGGGCCTCGTATAACACGGATTTATATAACCCGGTTTTATACAACACGTTTTATTTAGCACGGATTACGGAAAACATTCTCGATTTAAAACATCCTAATGTTGAAATATTATTTTTACCACCCAACACTACGTATTACGTCTATAATCCAGCCTATAGACCAAGGTATAATTTCAGCATTTAAGGCAGTATTCTGGTCTAGGATTCTGAAAAACCCTTTCTTTTATTTTGCGTAGAATCTAACCAATCTGGGCGGTTTTTAACTTTGCCCGAAACTTTAAATACGTTTTTCTCTGTATAAATTTTCAAAAATGGTTGCCTTGATATCTCAAGTTCTAAAAAAAACTTTTTTGATGAAATTTAATGTGAATTTTCTTTATAGATTCCCTTAAACCAATTTTTACTATTTTAAAAAAAAACGGGAAAAAAAAAGATTTTTTTTTCAAACCTCCGCCATTATGCGAAAAAAATATTTTTTGGCTTGGTTCTGGTATATACCAGAATTGCATCTTTACTGATTACGAATATATTTACTTTTTTTTTATTTCATTTGACTAAAAAAATTGGGGTCATGGCAACTATGAAGCGTCATTTTTTTGAGACCCCCTACTTTACCAGCCTCCAACTTTTTTCTAAATCCTAAAAATATTAATAAATATCTGGTAAAATGGACGTTAAATTGCTATTACTTATTTGTCTATAGCACTTGCAAAATCACCTAAAATTTCAGCCTCTAGACCAGTGGTTCTCATGTGGCCACCAGAGCAATTGGCTGCGGCCACCAACAGCTTCGTAGCAAATATTGGTTTCACAAAAATGTGGTTTTACACCTTATTTTGTCAACAAAAGCCTCAAAAATTTATGATGTATTAGTTTGCATTGCTAAGAGGTCTTCAACTATTTATTTATAGTCTATTTTTCTTCTTATTTGCTTAGTTGTTCTACCAATTGTTTGTCATACCTTGTTTTTCATACTTAAACTTTTGTATAAATATCACTTTAGTATTGTATTTCTTATCGGTTGACAATGCTCGCCATGAGCGAAACCGGTCCTGATCAAATACATTTTATGTGGAAAAAGTACTAAAAATGTATTATTATTTTTATTATAATGCCTTTCCACCAAGTATTGACAGTGAACACCTTAAAAGTGATGTATGTAAATGTATATTTGTTTTTTTTAAAAGTAAAATAAAAATCTTCGATATTTTTTTGGAACGCAAACCCTAATTGTGAATGTATGAACTTCAAGCCTTGTATAACACGTATTTGTATTACACGACGTTTTTGTGGAACCATCTAACCGTGATATACGAGGTTTAAGTATGTATATATTTAAACAAATGAAACACATTTTTAATGGTACTTCTTATGTTATGGACTTATGGACATATATGTTAATAACAAGACCGGTTTCGTTCATCGCAAGCATTTTCAAAATTGGCAAAAAGGCAAACGAGTAAATTCCAACAAAATATATAACAAATAGTACTCGTCTGAACTCACTTACTTCTTATTATGTTGATATTCGAATCAGTACCGCTTTAAATCGTTAGAGTTCTCATTATTGGCAGGTTTATGATAGAATATATGAAAATCTATGGGTAAGATAGCCACCTTCGCTACGCCACGTTTTGAGGATCACGAATTCGAACGATTCGAACCCGCAAGCAATGACAACAACGTTGACACTTGTTTGCCGACACAATTTTTATTAAATGCTAATCTATAAAGATGAAACCCGTGTCGTTAGTGACAAAGTAGGAAATGGTCGAAATTAAAATCATTCAAATTGACACATTCAGCCGATATTCTAAATTCAATTTTCAATTATATCAAAACAAATTTGAACGAAACAAAATAATAAACATAATACGTCAGAGTGAACAATATTGGGAAAAAATCTTTTAAATTACCATCTCTAATACCTCTTAATAGTTTAACAAAACAAACGTATCTATTTTGTTCACATGGCTTATATCAAAACTTAATAACTTTGTCGGATATTCAACGAATTCGACAAATATATTATTGCATACATTCTTCAAACATATTCAATTCTATTGATTAAATAAACATATTCAACTGGTTATAATTAAAATAAGCTACTACCAAATACTATTATAATGATGTCAAACTATTAATCGTTGATAAGTTAAAAATTTACCAATTTAAATAATATATTTAAGTATTTCGACTGAGGGTGCTTGATGGAATTTCAATATCTTTTTTGAATTTTGTACTTTTCCATGTGTTTTGTCGCTAACGACCCGGGTTTCGCCTTTCGGCATCTTCAGGCATTCCAAGTGCACGTCAGTTCAAGTACATCCGTGCACTTGGAATGCCTGAAGATGCCGAAAGGCGAAACCCGGGTCGTTAGCGACAAAACTCATGGAAAAGTACAAAATTCAAAAAAATTCAAAATTAAATAATATATTTTGTAATTTATTTTTCCAACGTACTTTCGATACCATATGCACTACTGATGTAACATCTCAACATTATTTTTTTTTTTTTTCCTACCTTTACTTTCCTGCTGAACCTATATGTGGGGTCCGCTAGGCGGGCTCCTAGTTTCCTGGCTATTTTTATTGCTAGGGTGGATACAGACCAAGTCTTTGTTTCCCTTTCCCGCATGTAAGCTAGCTAAGTATTGACTTCCTAAAAGATTCTGTCAGCTGAGGGCTTTGTGTGGGGAAAATACTTAAGAAAAACCCCTTACGAGAATGATTGTCTTGGAATCATTAAAAATTTTCAATTCTTACCAGAAATTGCTCGTAATGTTTACGTACACTTGAGGAGTTTACTTGTTATAATAGACATGCCATAGAATACACCTAAATAGGAAAGGTATTTTTTAGTCGGTGTCGGAGTCGTGTTTTTGGTAAATGCTGGTATTATAATGATACAATTGAAATTTGATCACAATCTTTGAATAAATCAATCAATCAAAAATTGGTTTGATTAACTTATTCTTTTCCCGCAGGCATGTAAAACCCTTAATTTTGAATCGGCAAGGCAATGGCTAAACGTCAAAGGACCGCTTCCTTTCAAATTTAATTCAATAGCGGACGGGTTCGTTTCCCGCCAATTCGCAAATGGCGCGCGATTCCAGTGAAATCTTTTTTTTTGTCATGTTTTTTAATTGTCAAACGATTTTTAGATTCCACGTCAGCAGGCAGCTCTGATTGGTTAAATGATTTGATTCTTGGACAGAGATTGTTAAACTGTTCGCTACGAAATATTTATATGGAACATAATTATGTTACCAACTCTTATTACCTCAGGGAACCACTTGATTATATGGTATACTGATTTTTTGCATACATTTTCATCGTATACCTACTCTTATTTAATTATTTAATACCGGTTGACAGTTCTTAAGAAATTTTATTCAGTAATATTATTATTAAGCTTGATGACCACTTGCTTTTTTTAATGTTCGAAATATGTATGAATACTTGTTTAATCATACAAATAAAAATATCATAAAAAAATTGTGAGATATGAAGTCACGTTACACGCGTATTTTGACGAAATCTCGGTTAGCTTTTTACCATTTACGAGTTTTCAATTCATTTAATATTTTCCCATTCAAGCTTTAAAAATAATAAATTTTACAATTATTCTAACATTAATGTTATACTGTTCTGATGTTGGTTGCTATGCCACCTACAAATAACGATACGATTTCCAAATACTTTGCGTTGCAATGACGATATCAAAGACGCCATAAAAAGTATATTAAGGGCATGAGATACAGTGCACCACTTGCAGTATATACAATTGTCTTCCATATAATATTAATCAACCTCCAGTAATGAAAGTGATCTTCTAATCCAGTCCTTATAATACTTTTGTTCATATTTATGCTTGTATTCATATGCATATTCATATTTATCTAAAAAATAATGATCACATTCATGTTCATATGCGTGTTAAATAGCTTATTTCAATCTATTAACTAAAACATATGTTTAAAAAGCACGGAAAAAATAATACTTTTTTTTTTAATAAAGTCCAAGGATTCGTCGAGACTAATTTCACTCTTCATATATTTTAATGTCATGATTGCCCCAAACAAAAATATTTTGATAATAACTACTTTAATTTAGTATTAATTATTGCGAATCTCCATTCACTGGCGCGGAAAAATTAATCAAGAAATGTACGACCGTCACGGAAAGAATCTACAAACAGCACAGTTGACTGTGTTTTGAAAAAGTTATAGAAGCAGCGATTTTAAAACCGTAGACAATAGGCGGAATAATATGCAAAATATGGCGTATTTTTTTTCTATACGATTTAAAAGGCTATCGAGTGATTCACTTATCTAATTTTGATTTCCTTTGTAGTATTACGTGGGTTTCAACTGAACTGGGTAAAATTCAAATTTGATAAAAAGAAATATCCAACCAAGATTCCGATATTATCGGAAATGATTTAAATCGTTAGTGAATTTTTCAATGGACATTTGTTTATGACAGTTGTGGCCCAATTTTAATATTATCGATGCCGGGAGAAACGTTTTTTAGACGCATTTACTAAAAATAAATACACCTTAAATTATTAAAAGCTCTATTAAGACTCCATATTCCCCACATTAAAGGTCTGCACAAAATAATTTGTAATCATTATTTATAATAATTGAATATCAACTTATAAAATTATATGTTATATGTAATTAAGATATACAATAATGGCGTATACATCCGGATAATATAAGAATAACCGGATTTATGTTATATTTTTGTGTACCCATGCCCGGGCGCGGCCCGGGCCCGAATCTAAACCTCTGTTAACCGGCCCGACCAATCCATGGGCTGGGCCGGGCTCGGGCCCTCGGGCTTACCCGAGCCCGTGCAGACCTCTACCCCACATTGACACCAGCCATGGTAATAACATAAGTACATATATGGAAATCGAGAAATAAATATTATATGGCAAATACCATTAGTTTCTAAAAATAACAATTTAAATGTCACTTGAAATATGTTAATAATTATGAATTTTAAATTTTAATGTATATTCTATTTAAATTTAGTAATGACATCTTTTAACCCGTAACACCCCGTCAACTACCTATAGCTTTTTCACGGTTAAGCAAGAGTTAAAATACATTTTAATTGTTTTTTGCCTACTTGTATTTACTCGTAATTAAGTTCGTAGTGCAGTAATAAAAGCCGCTGACCATTAAGTTTAA
The DNA here is from genome assembly GCA_028554975.1 of Himalopsyche kuldschensis. Classification (NCBI taxonomy): domain Eukaryota; kingdom Metazoa; phylum Arthropoda; class Insecta; order Trichoptera; family Rhyacophilidae; genus Himalopsyche; species Himalopsyche kuldschensis. The sequence continues at coordinate 1,223,105 of JAHFWI010000028.1, forward strand.
CAACTACAGTTGCGGAAAAGGAAATCCGTACACCCTTCACAATTCTATACATTTGCAAATATTTCCTCGAAATATTTACCGATTTCCATTATTTTTCCTTCTGATTGTAAAGAAAACTAATAGCCATATTTTGAAGAAACAATCTGCTGACATTTTTCACCAACCTTAAGATGGCCTGGCTGCTCATGAATTTAACTTGAAATCATCAGAGTATATGACTCGTCTCCAATCGTCCAAAGTCCGATTTTTGTGCACCTTTGTCCATTCTTACCTCGATTTCTACATTTTTACAGTGAGAACTGGCTACGGCTATTACGAACATTTCGCATCGATCATGTGAAATCACTAGTCGACTAAAGCTCAGCATGGAAATCTGTAGCAGTTTAAGGGCATTTTTGAAAAACCATAGTCCTTATATGAAGGTCGTCCCGGTCAGTTGTTTAGCGCTCCCTGCTGGTTCGAACATACCCTCCAGAGAGCCAGTTTCATAAAACATTTTTAAAAAATCCACACTATACTTCCTACACAGTCTAACTCTAAGGGATTTTTTTCTATTTGATAAGTTTTCCCCAGAAAACTGATTCAATTTGGGCTTTAATCGGGATTACTTTCTCTTAGGGATGCTCACTTTCAATAGTTTGAATGCTCGAAGAGAAATATACTTGGCATTATATTTCTTTCGGCTTATCCGAGGCCAAAATGAGAATTCCACCATTCTTGAAAATGTTAAATTGAATGTTCCTGATAATTTTTTGAGGAATCGTGAGCATGAGTTGTTTGTTCTTCCAAGGGGTAGAACGAGTCTGCCAATGGGAATGCCTCTGGGAAGAGCTATAACAATTTTAAACGGCATTACTTCGGATGTTGACATATTTCATATTGACGTGAGTGAGTTCAGACGAATACTATATTTTATGAATAAAAGTTGATTTTGTCGGAATTCACTCGGTTGACATCTTTGAAAATTTCTAATATGATTTTATAAATTTTTTTCTTTCAGTTTTTATGACTACAATGTTTTCATCTTGTTTTTAATTAATTAGTGATTAATATTATGTATTTACATGTATGTATATATATAAATACACGTATTTATATTTGCAAATACATGGCGCATTGGCATCAGCTGTAATGCCATGATTTGCTTTTTCTTAAATAAATAAATAAATTACGTTTTCTTGCGGCTATCGATAATTTCGTCAGATGCTTAAGCGACTAGGTCTGGCTCAGTACTATTGACGCTTTCAAATCTTGATTGTTTTCAAAATATGGCTTTAGGTTTTTTGTATATATACGATAAGTTAATAATTATCTCCTTATTGTGAGGTTTTGTTACGAATTTTACTAAGTTTGACAATCAGCGTTGCCTCCGCTGAAATGAGGTTTTCCACATTACGACGCATGAAAACCTATGCTAAGGAATCGTATGAGTTCGAAAAGACTACTTGGTCTGGCTTTGTAGCATATCCTCTGGAAAATAGATATTTAACCTGAATATTTTTGGGCCTATTTGCAACGTCAAATGTTTGCGATTTTTCTCTGGTATTAATCAATTTTTTTTTAAAATTATGTTTGCATTTTTGAATTGAAATAAAAGAATTAAGGATAATAGTCAGAGTCATCAATTATATCACATTTTGTTCGGGTCATCATTTATTCCGTAAAAAAAATCGTGTAAAAAAGGGACTGGGTGTATATATATTTTTTTAATATATAATGTTTATTTTCAAAATGGCCACCCCCTGGGACAATTCCTGGATCCACCAGTGACGACAGTGACTAGCTAACCACTAGTCTTGTTTGAGTCCTCCTGTCCTTTCAATGCTTGCTTGGCAATATAGAGTAAAAGCATCTGAGTAACAAGCAGAAAAATTACGTTGAGTTAAACTCCACATGGAGTCTATTATATAGTCTACATTGGTTGAAAAATATAAATACAGTCAATCCTTCTAAAGGGTATTTTTATAAGGACGCTTAGTTTTGAAATGTAAATAAAACAAGTTGTTTGTGAGATTTCGACTAAATTTTAATTACATTTGTAAGTATATTTTACGGCATTAAATATGGAATAAAGCATCAAATGTCTGCCAATCCATTCATTATAAAATGGGCCATGTCGCTAAAGTTGACTTTTTTGACAAATTTGGGTAAACTTCCAACTACTCCAGAACCCAATCGGGCGTTGTCTGCGGTCGTTTACCTGAAGTTTCTCGGTTAGTTGGATTTTATACGGGTGCAGACATAAGGTCCGATTCAAAATTCGCCAAGTTGAAGTCGCAGAAAAGCCAAGTTCTTGTGAACAACGAGAAATAAGCTGCCTTGGGTTTTCCTGTACACTTTCACACACAGCAGCAATGTTTTCACCAGATATTGCATTTTGATGACGTACAGGTAGGTGTTGGCCGATTATTTACCAAACTGGTTGACTCAAATTTGGCCACTAAACAATGAATAATCTACTCAGCAGGACAAAGTAACATATTTTGAGCGTCCCTATTGAAATACCCTTTATGTGCATTCGAAGAATATTTACCAGTAGCTGTGCGTCCCTTTACTTTTGATACAATTATTAGGACAATAGGAGTAATAAGAAAAATCCATATCTTGGTGCTGTAGAAGGGTTGATTGTAGTCATAATTGTCCTTGTGTGGTATATATATATTTTTTAATTTAAATAATAAACCCATTTGACTTGTACACGGTCACCTAAAAATATATATCGCAATTTTATGGTTGAACGTACAATAATACGAATAATTTATAGCTCACACGGCATTGAATTTTTTTCGCAACGAACAGGTCTCAAGCCGTTTGTTACGGCGAGTTCTCATACGATTATTTCAACACCTGTTTCAATTGCGTAATATTCGAAAACTCGTCCATTCTTTTCGACGGCTCGATAATTCATTTTTTCGAGACGCCATTGTCCGTGCCCTGTTTATGTCTGCTCCGTAAAATTTCTAACTTCCGAAACACATCTTCGGCTCCATTGTGACACAAACTTTATAGAAATAGACGAAGCATTTACTCGCATACCCCACAGCTAATTCGGTGAGAACTCAGACTGGTAATTCCTAAGCTTTTATCCTTTATAAAATATTCTAACATATTACTTCCGACGTCCTGGACTGTATAAGAAATATTCTGGATTAAAAAAATCTTAAAAATCTGAATTTGATAACATTATCAAACATAGTGATTTAAGTGTAATTTTCCGTCTAGTTTGACCGTCACAACCTTTGACTACTAATTATTTGGTCAGTATCTAATTCGATAAATGGTCAGTTATAAATACTTAAAACGGTCAGTAATTGATACTTAAAACGGTCAGTTAAAAATAATAAATGGTTAGTTAAAATAAAGAGAACATGTCATAAATTTGCCTATCACGACCATATTTGATAAAATTCACAAGCTGTCAAACTAACACTTTTTTTAAATAGGTGACCATTTAAATTAAATACTCACCGTTTTTAATAAATAACTAACCATTAAAATATATTACTGACCGTTTTATTTAATAACTGACCACATTCGCACTGATACAATGACAACTGACCGTTTATAATATTAACTGACAATTTTGATTTTTAACTGACCATTTATTTATTTAACTGACCAAAACTTGAATTAGTTACTGACCCATTAAATACATGCCACAACCTTTTCACAACTGTGAACTAATAAAAATATAAATTTTATATCTTATCTCGGTTCCCGAACCATCGTTTAGTAATTAATAGGTAAGGTTATTGGTTAAAAATTGAAAAATAATCAATTTATAAGTAATTTTCTATGAGAGGTCTTTTTTATGTTTTGTTGACATTCCAATGTGTTTTTAAAAACTGTTTTGCAATCAAATTTGAGCACGAGTTTCAAAATTCAGAATCAAATTTGTATTTTTCCATAGGCTTTCTCGTTAACGAGTCGAGTTTTGCCTTCGGTATCTTCAGGCCTTTCAAGTACACGAATTGAACTGATCTTGGACTGGATTTGAATTTGAACCGAACTGTTTATTGTGATTTTAGTCTTTCCACAAATTTTATAAATATGAGTTATATTCGAATATGACAATTAAAAAGATTTGGTTAAGTCCCTATTTTTGTAGGAATGCGATAGGAAGTGGGTGTGAAGGAATGTTAAAATCATAGATGTCCACTAATTTGGAGAAAAATCTGTAACTTTATTGAATTACTATCTGTGTATAAAAGCAGTATTTCCCAAAGTGGGGGCCGCGGATTATTTTTTTCAGATTTTGGGGGCCGTTGCGTGAACAAGTTATTAAAGGGTCTATATAGGACTAAGAAAACATGTTATCGCAACAAAATACAGGACCGATATTACAATATTGAGATAGCTCATTCGGCTAACGCTCAAAGGCTTGAAATAAATCATAACCGCGAGGCACGTGAAATAAAAATTAACAGCCGTATTTTCGGATGGCGAAAAACAATTTTGAAAAATTTAATTTTATCTTATGGCAATAAAAAAGTTCGTTTTGAGTTGTTATAATGGTTTCTCGTGGTTAGAAAAATATTCCTTTTTTGAAATTAACAATAATTCCGACTGAGCGATAATATATATATTTATATTTTTATTGTAAAATCGACCGAGGTCGGGATATTAATAATATATTTTTATTTTCACAATCAAAAGATTAATTTTAAAAATGTAGCTTCTACATTTTACCTTTTGTAATAAATATTGCGATAATATGCGAATGTGTGTTAGGGGTGTCTTTTTTGAAACTCAAAAACTTTTTCCTTGCAAGGTGAAAAAAATTGTTAATTTGACTTGTTTTGTTGTCGACACAAAAAAAAAATAGTTCTGAGTATTTTTAAATACATACATCAAAAATTATTAAATTTTTTGAAGCTAATAATAACTTCAATACGGACCCTGTAATGTATATTTTTAACCTTACTTTAAAAAGGTTCTAATTGTCATTTTTGCCCAAAATGACCTTTTGGTCGGAAAAGCTTGTAAAGGGTTTTTCAATAGGGACGCTCAAACTTTTGAGGTTAACACTCGTACTTAGTTGGCAAATCATCATGGAGCAGTACACACCGGAGCAACGCTTGAAAATTATTCAAATCTACTACCAAAATTCGCGTTCGCTCACCGCAACTTTAAGAGCATTACGACCATTTTATCGTCGTCATCACTTGCCTGCCACATCAACAATTCAACGTTTGGTGCAAAAATTTGAAAGCACATTGTCGCTACACAATGTTTCAGTGCCAGTGAGACAAAGAAATGCATGAAGTGAGGAAAATATTGCCGCCGCTAGAGCATCTGTTCTTGATGACCCAAATGAGTCACTGACACGACGTTCTCAACAATTGGGCATTTCTGTGACGTCATTGTGGCGAATTTTGCGAAAAGATCTTGGCCTACATCCATACAAGATCCAGTTGACCCAACAACTAAATTCGCCAATTCCAAAACAGTGTGAAAAGCAGTTAAAACATTTTCAAAGTAAAGTGTCGACATCTTAAAATAGTCATTTACTCAACTTTCATCGGATTCAGTTACCTTCAAGGATTCGAATTCTCGAAGAGACTTTTTTGTTAAATTGAAGCATGATTGTCTATGACATTTTCATTGATTCCCTCTCAACCCTTAATGGACAGTGAAAACTTAGCGTATATAGAGCCTTTAGTTCAAAAGAAGTTAGAAATCATTGCAATTTGTATGTCCTTACATTTTAGTCTCGAAATATAGAAGCTGTGTAACAAAAACTTATGGGCGTAAATAAGGTAATCCTTCAGACGAGGGGTTTAATCAAATCTTTGCATTTGACACATAATTCAAGATGGCTGCTGACAGTGTTTCCTATTAATTAATTGCTGACGTGTGGAATAATCAAATTATATATTAAATTAATTAGCTATTTTTGGCCAGGTTTGGGTTAGGCTAGGTTTGGTTTGCTAAGTTTAAGTTAAGGTTAGGTTAGGTTTGTCCCATATCCGCTCCCTATTCGGAGCATACGGCCGCCACACGGTGCCTCCAAGATTCTCTATCTCCCGCCAACCTCCTCGCATTTTCCCAGGTCATCCCGGTGTCCCGGAGCTCCCCCGAGTACATCTTATGGATGGTCATCAGAGGCCTTCCGCGGCGTCGGGATCCATCAGGTTGATAAAAGAGGCAGGCAGGATTCAGGCTCCCCTGAGGCATCCGCAGCACATGTCCAAGCCAGGTCCATCGTCGCCTTTTTTTTTTGGACGTAATAAGGGGCTGCATTGTCCGCTCTCTTACCTCCGTGTTCCTGACAAAGTCAAACCACCGTACTCCTAATATTCGCCGCAGGCATCTGTTTTCAAAGCACAGTATGCGGTTACCCTGTGCTTTTGTGATTTGCCATGACTCGCAACCGTAAAGCAGCACAGTAACAATATACATCAGCAATTATTTCATAGGGAACACTTTCGACAGCCATCTTGAATTATGTGTCAAATGCAAAAAAAAAATGATAAAAACTCCTGAAGGATTACCGTAAATAATTTATCTTTAGAAATTGTCTTTAATGAATATACATATGCTTCACATTAGAGGTGAAAATGTAAAGTTATCACCAACTTTAATTTCGCCATGCGGTATCTTCAAGCATTTCAAGTGCACAAGTTGATTTGAAATGCCGTAAGGTGATATCCGGTTCGTTAGCGACAAAACTCATGGAATAGTACAAAATTCAATCGATGCAAATATAAATAGATTTAATGTATACAGTGTTTTCTTTGATTTAATTTAATATTAGAATCCACCTGTAGATGAATAATATATTTGAACCTATTATAATATTAATAATAACCTGTTTCTCATACACCGTCCAGAATTCTCGTTTTAGTATTGTATGTAAAAAAATATCTAATAATAATAACAAAAAGCGAAAGGTCGCGTAGCATTTCAGATTTAAGCGACAATGACCGGAGCGCGTATAAGATTCGGTAAAGCGAAAATACTGCCCATCAATTTTTTTCACCTTTTTCTTCTTCTTTTCATACTTTATTTATTTTATTTTTATGGCTACCGAATTGTGCATTCACAATACGGTGACCAGGATTCGAAAAAAGAACACAAAATAGTTTTTGTTTCCTTCGAAGGAATATGTCAAAATTTTTTTTTAAATAAAGAACATATCTTTTCTTTGTAACGTTTGTAAACAAAGTAACTCATACAAATTTTAATTATATTGACAATGGAAATACAAAAACAAGGCTTGCTTAAAAGAATGATTTTTTTTATTATTTTACATTATATATATATTTATAAACAAAATCAGCCGGGTCCATGGTATAGTGGTCAGCGTTTTTGGTTTCAAATGTCAGTACAGGCAGCTTGACCGATCGATTCTTTCTAGTATTCCTATGTTGTTATCCACACTCTCTTCGAATAAGCAGGGTGAGCAACTGATAAACAATCAGTTCGCGTAGAAAGCTTCTGTTGGGATAAACTATATTATTAGTCTATAAGGAGCGGTCACTTGTAAGGTGTTCACTGTTAGGACTTGGTGGAATGGCGTTATACTAGAAAATGAAAAATGTGAAAAACTCGGTATTTGTTCATTATACTGCTAAATTTGTACATTTCTTTTTTAACGACATTTGTTTATTTATGCAATATTAGTGTACCGGTCCGTGGCGCAGTGTCAACGTTGTTGGCTTTCGTGCCAGACCGCCCGGGTTCGATTCCCGGTACGAGCGGATTTTTTCAGTCAGTAAATTTGTTCAAAGGCATGTGTGTTTGTGTTATTGAAAATCCCTTCCCACCTTTCCGATCCCAAAAAGAGCGACGCATGGCGACAGCGATTAGCTAATCTCGTATCCTTTCCTTCCCTACTCTCTTCGAAAAAAGAGAGGTTGAGCAACTGAGTAACAAGCAGTTCTCGTAGAAAAAAACATATGTTGAGATGAACTTCGTGAAGAGTCCATATGCTCCAAGTTGGGAGCGGACATGGTTAAAAAAAAAATAGTGTAAAATTTGATCATCTTTTGTTTAGCTCCGCTCCTAATATTTAAAAAAATAATTTAATATTTTGAGTACCTTAAATGTTTTAGGATCAGGACCGGTTTCGCCCATTGCAACCATTTTCAGATGATTATAAATTTCAACACTGGACAAGAAGCTTGTAAAAATTACGCTGTATCATTATATTTCATATTAGTTGAAAATGCTCGCGATGAGCGAAACCGGTCCTGATGATAATAAATTGAATGTGGAATAAGTACTATAAATGTTCACAGGTATAAAATCGTCAAAAAGTAGTTACTATAGCTAAATGCTTTAATTATATATTGTATTCCCACATTCCCCGAAATTATTATGGTGTGGTCACCACATTCGTATAAGAACCTTTTTTATTGTGATTATTGTTGAATGTAGTTATATTGTCGAAGATATTTCCGGTGTTTTGTTATTTGAAAGGAGATGGTTGCGTTTGGCGGGATTCCCGATTTCAATAGACAATAATATAGAACAGGATGGGATGGTCCTATAAAAATATCGATTGTTTTTTTTTCACTTTATTTTATTTCGCTTTCTGATTTATGATTGGCCGCGGGACTAATGAGGTGTCATAAATAAAATTTGTTTTTTTAGTATCAATATTTTAGAGTTTAGACATGTAGACGAAAGATAGTGAGAACATTAATTCACATAACGAGAAACGTATATTTAGAATTTCAATTGAAGGTGCGCGATGGAATTTCAATTTCAAATTTGAATCATTTTAATTTTGCACTTTTCCGTGAGTTTTGTCGCTCACGACCAAGGCTTCGCATCAGCTAAATAGTTTTCTAATGTTAAATGAACAACTCAATCTTCCAAACTCACCTTTTAAATAGATATCATTAATTATAAACTCGAACACTTCGAATCAATCAATTCTTTGATAATTGGTCGGATAACCCGAATTATATTTTTAGATGTTTCCATGTTATTATCTGGTAATTAGTATTTGCGATACTACATTAAAAATACCTGATAATTATTATTTACCCATATAGTTCATTGAAACTGATTAACTTAAAAATTATCGTTATTTCTTACAGATTACGTTAGTAACAATTAAACTTCATATAAAAGTGATCTTCATATAAAATTCTAAATAACTTTGATTATTCCACGTGGTGTGCTACTAACTGTGACACGTGTCTCGCCTCTATCAGAGGCTTCTTCAGACTTACTATCGAAAAGTTTGCTTATGGAGATGCCTCTGAAAGAGGCGAAACACGTGACACAGTTAGTAGCACAATACGTGATATAATCAAAGTTATTTTAAATTTTATATTAAAATGAACTTCCACAAAGTTACCGCCGAAGCCATCGAAAGTATTAGTGATCTTCATTTATGTTTGTATTTAAGCGATATAAACAGTTTACTACGTGACTGTTCAAGTACATTCGTGCATTTAAAAGCCTGAAGATGCCGAAAGGTGAAACCCGGGTTGTTAATGACAGAACATATGGAAAAGAACAAAACTCAAACGATTCAAATTTGATTAGAGTTCTGCCTACGAATATTAGCTCAATGAACAAACTAATCGCTGGGCAATTTTTTAAAGTGCCATTTGACAGTGAATGGCAACATTTAGTGTTGCATGATTTTTCCGGCAAGATATTCATTCGAGTGGTTTGTTGAGGTTTCATATGCTGATAACGCCGCATAAATGATTAGGTCCGGTATCGCGTGTCAATAAACAGGCACTCGAACGCGTGTCCCCGCTCTTTTAAGCTAGAAATCCTTTCATCCTTCAATCAGGCGGCATACGCGCTCTCCTGCCAAGTTTTTAAATGATTCTCGCAAATATACAAGCGATCGTCAAGCTTTTAATGCCGTTACACATTATTCTTTATCAAACATAATATATTAAATATCTAGAATAGGTTCTAGATAGGAACTCATGTATGAACGTATAAAAGAATCGTTAAAAGAAACCAGGGTGATTTTCGAAAGTTAAATTGTAATGTATTATAATATATATTTTAAAAATATTTTATATATTATAAATGCATTAAGTCAATTTAATTTGAAGGATTATATTTCTGCAATCGACTTAAAGAGAAAGTTTGATTGGCTAGTAATTTATACGGTAACCGGACAAAACAGAACATGACTTTTCAGAATATTTAGGTTAGGTTAGGTTCATATTCTCAAAAGTCATGTTCTGAAAAGTCACGTTCTGTTTTGTCATGTTCTGTTTTGTCATGGAACCAATTTATACAGTAGTAAATTGACAGCAGTTTATGATGATATATGTAGCTTAAAATAATATTGGAGTATACCTTGTACTAAATTGTTAAGTTAACTATTTGTGAACTAGTAATATCACACACCATGTCGAAACGCCACCTGTCATGATCGCTTATCTCTGCCGACAATTTGCGTCGAGTTAAAGAAACATATTTAAAATATTTTAAAACAAATAGAATTAGTGGAAACATTTTAAGTTAAGAAAATACAAGTTACTTTAATGATGCTTCTCAAAAAGGTTAAACACATGTCACATCTAGTTACACAAAAAGCTGAATAATCAATTTAGTACTACATTATAATATTATTTAAGGTTGTATCATCATATTTTTTATCTTTTTCTTTCAATGTATTTTTTTTCTCACTATGCTTTAAACTTTTTCACGTGTTGGCTTGCGTGCCGCACCTCCCGGGTTCCCGGTACGAGCGAATTTCAGTCCATAAATCTGTTCACAGGCATGGGTGTTTGTGTTGTTGAAAATCCCTTCCCACCTTGCCGATCCCAAAGAGCGACGCATAGTGACAGCGATTAGCTAATCACAAGTCCTGTCTTCGTATCCTTACAATCCCTACTCGCTTCGAAAAAGAGAGTTTGAGCAACTGAGTAACACGCAGTTCTCGTGGAATAGATATAGTAAAGTAAAATAGAGATAAACTCGACGAGGAGTCCATTTGCTCCAAGTTGGGAGTGGACATGGTTAAAAAAATGCCTAGCTAATCATCAATTTTCTTACAATGTTGTAATCTTTTAATGGACTGATAATTGGTAATTTAAATATATACATATAAGTTATTACATAAATCCAATAAACAGTATCACATGTCCGTAAAGAAAAAACATAACAAAACATTGTTTGTGACAAAATGCCACTCGTCAATAGTCTATGTGTATTTATTAATATGACACCAATGGTTTGCTATCAATGTAAAGTTGAGCTTTCCTTCTGTTTCTGACAATATTCCCGCTCCCCTAACTGCAAATCGCGGGTAATGATTTCGTAATGAATTTGTAACATGATAGTATTCGAACCGGCAACTCTCTCCCACCCCTAGTCGCACGCTAATCTTTTCCTTGTTCATTTGCTATGCTGGGCGATGATGATTGAATGGGGTCGAGTTTTTCTGTTTTGGGAATTCAAGCCTATCTCTGGGACTAGGTTTGATGTGGTTTTATAAACGTACAAGGGAAGAACATTTTTTATCGAAAAAATCTTTCTCCACATATATTTTATTAGGATCATGACTAATTACTATTATTATTAAAAGTTCATCAACTTAAGGTAAAAGAAAGTTTGAATCGTATGAATTTTGTACTGTTCATGAGTTTTATCGCTAACGTCCCGGGTTTTCTCCTTTTGGCATCTTCATGCATTTCTAGTGCACGAACGTACTTGAACTAAAAAAAAGTACAAAATTCAAACGATTTAAATTTGATATTGAAATTCCATTAAGTATCTTCAGTCAAATTTTTAATTGTAAAAGAAAGTCATTTATTAAAAAACAAATTGTCCATCCGGTCACTAGTTGCTGTCTCTTAAAAATATTGCAAACATTTTAGATGGATTCGGCAATAACTTTGTGAGAGTTCATTTTAATATATAATATTAAATAGCTTAGATTGTTAAGCGTATCGTGCTTTATTACTGAAGTAACCTTTGCGATAGTGAGTCCGAAGAGACATTTGAAAGAGGCGAAACACGTGTCACGAATAGTACTATAAACTAATGAATGACTACAACTACAGATAAAACTTGAATGTTATTTTGTATGAATATATGTGATGTCATTAAATCTCCTTGAATTTTTCTTTTATGATCTCTCCGATTGCAAAATATTCGGCGCATTGATTATAAATTCCATTTTATTTTAAACTAAAAAATGCTCAATTGAACAAAGTTGTGTCATAAATCAAAAGTAGAGGCAATAAAGAAAAACGTTTTACTCGTATTAAGCATAGATTAATTTATATTTAATTTATGATATTACTTGGCACTGGAGACTCCAATTCGATACTCGAGTATACTCGTCCATTTTTCAAGTACTCGATACTCTTAATTTATAAATGAAAAGTTTTTCCCAGTGCTCTTTTTTCAACTCCTACTCCGACTCTGAATCCAGCATTTACCAAAGCCACGACTCCGACTAAAAAAGTTTAATATCGTCACTTTTTTTGCCTAATTTTCCTATTAGTGTGTATTCAATTAAATATCAACCCTACCAATACGGCCAATAGCCAAATTTGACAAATTATATGCTAAAATAAAAAGTTCAAACTTTTCGAAATTTCCGACTCCGAGTACCACTCCGGCCAAATCGCCGCGACGACTATACAGCTGTGGTGTTTTCTACTGCGGGAATTATAAAAACAAAACTTCGAACTAATTTAAAAAATTGAGACATTTAATTTTCTATTATTTTTGAAATACATTTTATAAAAAAGTAAATGTATTAATGAAATTAAATAAGCTTATTTATTTATCTATCATCTATTTAAATACACACGTTTTAATTAATCTTATATATAAAACCGAAACGGCATATGTATGTATGTGGGTCTGTAATTCCCTTTTGCATTGTTGTTGCAAGTTCAAACAAACGAATTGATTTCGCTCGCGAAAGTTTCGACGGTAAATTTGTTTCGTTATCAATGTGTGTGTAGAGACTCCAATTACTAGTATCGAGTAGTACATTTTACAAAATACTCGAGTACTCGAGTAGTTTCATATGAACCAAAATATCTTATATATAAAACCGAAACGGCCGGTCTGAAACATGGTACATCTGAAACTACTCGAGTATTTTCAAATTTACTCCTCCATGCTCGAGAAGTTGAGATGTCGAGTAATTGGAGTCTCTACTTGGCACCCATTCCACATAAAATATATATTTTTAGAATTATGGTACCTTCCCTTTCGACGGTATTCAATTATTCCCTTCAATTCCTGCAAATGATTAATAAGCAGTAGTTTTTTCATCGCGAATCCTGCTGATGGCCGACAAGCCGAAATCCTCGTTCTCTGTCGCGCCGAGATACGCAAGCTAATCCGTAACTGCACGTGTCAAGCACGCGTGCCGATCTGCCAGCCCAGTACCGCCCGCCCACTAAATTGAGCCACGCAGCCAGATCGAAATGTATTAATAGGGCATTTCCCTTTTATCGTGACCGAATTAGCTAAGTGATTTTTTGCTCTTTGAATGAGCACACCGACAACTTACTATATTGATATTATTGATTGAGTAGGCATTTACTTGGTAGAACTCCATTATAATACGGAAAGAAAAATAACAATGTATTTTAGTTCTACATGAAAATATAAATATACATAAATAATTCTGACGAAGGTGTAAGCCGAAATATCTATCAACAAATATATAAAATAATTTATGTAGAACTAAAATACATTGTTATTTTTCTTTCCGTATTATATTGATATTGATTGTCAAATTTGAGTCGCTTTATTTTTGTACTCTTTTATAAAATCCTGGTTTTACCTTTTAATATCTTCGGGCATTCAACTGCGTGAATGATATCCATCTGATAGAAGCAGGTATGTGGAGTTGAAGAGGTCGTTGTACTCGGAGTTTAAAAGTTTAAACTTTTTATTTTTGCATATAATATGTCAACTTTGGCTATTAGCCGGATTGGTTGGTACATAAATAGTAAGTGGTTTTGGTAAATGCTGGAGTCGGAGTGGGAGAAGAACTTTTTTTTACCGACTCCACAGCCCTGATTAATATGGCATTTTCCTTTTATCGTGACCGAATTAGTTATTAAGTGATTTTTTACTCTTTGAATGAACCCACCGACAACAATCATGTTTTCTAACAACTTATCATATGGACTCTTTACAGAATTTATCTCACCATGATTTTTCTACGAGAACTGCTTTTTACTCAGTTGCTCAACCTATCTTTTTCGAAGAGAGTAGGGATTGAAAAGATACGAGAACTTGAACAGGAATAGTGGTAAGCTAATCTCTCTCACTACGCACCACTTTGTAGAATCGGAAGAGTGGGATGGATTGTTAACAAATAAAACACCCATTGCTTTCGAACTGAATCGATTTAACGACTGAAAAAATACGGCCGGTCCGACACGGAAGCCAACGACGTTGACCACTACACCACGGACAGGGTATTATTTTTACTCCTCCACAAACTTTGTCACTGACGATCCAGGTTTTGCCTTTTGACATCTTTAAAGCACAGGGCTGTGGGGATGTAGACAAAATCACGGGACTCGACCAACAACTCGACACCGACTCCGATTCCGACAAAAAAAAGTGAGAAAAACCTTTTCACGTTCTACATTCTTGTCCTGGTGGTCTAAAGGGTTTCTGTAATGTGATAAAATCTAAATAAGTTTAGATATTTTGATAATTAACTCCTCTGGGAGCTTTCGATATGATCGATATAAAAAAATCAATCCATCATTTATTTGGAAGCGCAAACGAAGGTGACTAGACGTATTTACAATATGTAAATCTGTGTCAAATGTATAAAATACATTCGTTTCTATAATTATATATGAATTGTACAGATCAGGACCGGTTTAGCTCACCGTGAGCATTTTGAACTGAATAATGACTTTACAGCAAGAATTGACAGGTTTAAAAATCAAAAGAGAAATTAGGATCCTCCAAGCAGCTTCTACCGAAAACATAAACTATGTTATAACGTCTTTAAACATGTCTTTATTCACAAAGATGGAAGGGATTAGGCTTACAGCCCAAGTCCCCGTTAAATAAAAATACTATACAAGCCAGCAATGCAACCATTCACTGCTTGTTCGTGAAAAATAACTAAGATTGCTGCTTTTTTGCAAAGAAATTCATGTACTGATGTCTATTTTTTTACACAGGATTTTTTGCGTATTTGAGTTATTAACCTGTTATAAAAGTGAGCACCATTTATTTATAGCTTTCAAAAAGTGCATTCATAACTCAATTTCAGATTTTTTCCGAATTACTGCCTTCTTCATTGTAACGGCAGTATAGTTACAACTAACTGTTACATTGGATCATCATTAAAAACATGTTTTTATTCGATGGTCGTGCTGCAACATTTGATACAAATATTTGGATGGCTTTCACCCGACAGTGAATTAACAGAAAATTACGATAGAAATATAAGATTGACATTTCGAATAGTAAAAAAAACTTTCAAACAAAAATCGATTTGACATATTTGGGTCCATTGATATAAAAATAATGCTTTTTTTCCTCTGATAAAAGTGACACAAATGGAAGAATAGGTCGTGATTATGACATAGGTCCAGGGTACACCTGTGGCTCACTCTGACGGATTTTGTGTGAACTAATAATAATAAAATTAAAACTGCAAGTCATGGTGAATTTTTTGAATTCTTCAACGGTATGAATCTTTAACAAACAAATAATATTATTATCAAACACGCCTTCTATGTAAAAGTGGGCCTTTGATTTTTGATAAATGATATTGTTAGATTTATTTTATTTTGATTTAAATTCGATTCATATGGACTCCTCATAGAGTTTATCCCAACATAGATTTTTCTACGAGAACTGTTAATAAGTTGCTCAACCTCTCTTTTTTCGAAGAGAGTAGGTATTGATTGAATGGATACAATGACTAGGGTAACTCTAGTGGTTATAGTTAATCGCTCTCGCTGTGCGTCGCTTTTTGGGATCGGAAAGGGTGGAAGGGGATTTTTTTCACCACAAATTCGAAACGCCTTCGAAAAGAATCGATTTATTGACTGAAAAAATCTGCTCGTACCGGGAATCGAACCCGGGTGGTCCGTCACGGAAGCCAACGACGTTGACCACTGCACGTCAGAAAGGAATTAAGTCATCGCATATAGAAATTCGAGCTAAGCCAATTATTTTACCAATGGTCTTGTCCTCACTCTAATCTTACATCATTAGTCTCTCCATTAAGCGACTGATTAACAAGCAGTTCTCGTAAAACACATTCTTTTGAAATCAGTTTATGAGAAGTCCATAAACTCTACGTTAAGGGATCAGTCTTGTGCAGCTTTACTAAGATTATGAGTGATTACGAGTGGGTAGATTCATTTTTCTATATTTTTGATTACGCTGTGAATGGCGGCTATACAACATTAGCTGCATACACACAACAGGTGGTGGTGGGAAAACTAACTTGCTACATATAAAATAACCTAAATTTGAATCGTTTAAATTTTGTATTTTTCCATGAGTTTTGTCGCTAACGACTCAACTGACAGTTCAAGTTCATTCGTGAAGATTCATGCCGAAAGGCAAAACCCGGGTCATGGAAATTCCATCGAGCACCTTCAGTCGAAATTATAATTAAAATAACTTAGATTATTCCACGTATTGTGCTTCTATTCGTGACACGTGTTTCGCCTCTGCAGACGTAAAGGTTACGTAACTGAGGTGCGGTATTTCAAAAGTAAAGCACTGTTGTATTAATAGAAATTATTTGTTGAGTTTTAAAAGGTAACTGACGGAGTTACCAGATTTAAATTCTAGAAAAAGGCGTACTTGTATTAGATTCATATTCCTCGCAAATATAATATCTTATCAATTTTTTTTCCACCTTCTGTCATACGATATTTTAGTTGAAAACGTGGGCTGGCCTTCATGTCTAAATTGAGATACAAATCTGAGACACGGCCACCGTATTGTGCGCGGCGTGGCTTACCGACTCGCCCGCTAACGAGCCGGGTTCGATTCCCGGACGGGGCGAGAAAAATCAGAATCGTGACAGTGCACAAAATCTAGACTACAGAGGTCTTGGAGCAATCAGAATACCTTCATATAACTCCATTTCATATTTTATCTTAACAATTCGGCTACAGCTGTAAAATTTCGTATTAACCCAAACAATGTCCACTCTCATTGCGAAACATATGGTATTCTCGTGTAGTTTATCTTTCTTTCAGATTGCCTCATCTCTTCACTTAGGGCACTGCATAAAACTGTTTAAATTTAAAGTAACCGGTTTGTGGTGCAGTGGTCAACGTCGTTGGCTTCCGTGACGGGCCGCCCAGATTTATCGATTCTGTTCAAAGGTTGTCTGTGTTGTTAAACATCCTTTCACACCTTCCCTATCCTAAAAAGCGGTGCGTATCGAGAGTGATCAGCCAACCACTAGTCCTGGCTTAGTCCTCGTATCCTTTCAATCCCTACTCTTCAAAAATGAGATATTTAGCAACTGAATAACAAGCAGTTCTCATAGAAAAAATATTTAGATATTCCATATGCATATGAGTCCATATGCCTCACGTTGGGAGCGGAGGAAAAAAAATGTTAACATCTGATTTTAGACATACTTTTAAAAAAATAAGTCGGTGACAACTTTTTAAACATTTTCGCCCCCAAATTTGAATTAGGTAGATTCCCTATAGACAATTTAAAATTATTATTTTTTACTATAATTTGTCGTTACTTAGCCTCTTTTTTAAGACTAAAGTCTAATTACATACAGATTGAACTGATTTCTTACTAATCGCAATCGCTGCGCGCCTTGTGTGTCGGATGGGTGTTAGTAATACTGATATCCTTGCCATGGGACAGCCCATAAAATAACGTGGCTCAATGGGATACGGCCCAGCAAATAAATATATTCCATGTTTCTCCTCGAAGTGGTATAACGCACATGTTTTAAAAAAACGACGTGGCCTGTAATATAAATGTTATTGCAAGTCATCCTGGAAGCATTGTGTGCAAGTTTGAGAACAATCATTGAATCATTTCAGATGCGCTCGTTACTGAAGATTCACAATTCAGAGGCTTGAAAGCCATTATTATATAATTTTAATAAGCTATCTTATAATATCTTTGCATAATACTTCTATGCATTAAGAAAACGTAAATAGTCCTTCAACAGTTTACGGTAAAATTTGAATATATATATGTAGATAAGAAAATTCCAATACAGACTCGCGCTTACTGCCCATGTTTTTGATGCTCATGAAAATCTAGCTCTTTTACATTTACTCTGATTTACTATGTGAAATTCCAGAGTTCAATAATTCACGACTAATGTATCCATAGAAAGTTGCTGACAAAATAATAAATTAATTATGTTTTAAATCCAAGATATTTTTCTTAATCTTCTCGCCACCCAATGTGAAGTATATAGAAAGAAAATTTTCTCTATAATTATTGTTACTTAATCGTGATTATTTGAGGAAAAAACAAGGAGTTTTCCTTGAATACAGATCCATAGATTGACTGAACAATTAATTGATGAAACTGTGGAAATATAAATAATGCCCTCAGTTGTGTATTGTTCTTTTATTTTCCTTTTTTCAGTCGATTAGACGATTCTGTTCGAATGCGTAAATCAATCCGATTCTATGAGCGGAGCGTAATGAGAGCAACTAGCTAACCACTAGTCCTGTCCTTTATATTCCTACACTCATCGAAATAGTGAGAAATAGTGTGTATAGATCCCTCGATTATGAGGCGATATGCTCTACAATGAGAGCGGATATGAATTGAATATTATGTAATTCCCTGCCAGAAATCACAGCGAAAGCGATAAGCTAACCACTAGTCCCATTGCGCTATGCCTACTGAAGTTGCGTAATTGAGAAACGAGAAGTATATGTAGGAAAAAACTTCTTTTTAGATAAACTTAGTACAGAAATACTTAAAAGGGAAACAAATGGTAATGATAATCAGTTAAAATGGTGTTGATCTTAATAAGGTAGTCGTGGAATAACTACAAAATATGTTCCATTATCTTTTAATATGTTAATAATACTTGAAAGTCCCTGAAGATACTTCGATAGTCACAAATAAGCCTTTTCGATTCATCTAAACATTCATTGTGCACCATTTTTATTCTTGCGCTCAGTAGGAAGCTGGTCGTATCGCATCTATCTCAATATGACATGACTCATGATTCAAAATAAATATTATCATAAAACGGTTCACCATAAGTAATATGTTTATTTAAAATATGGAGTGTGGTTGTTTGTGCAGTGTGACGACAATTCTGAAACAATATTCACTAAAATATTATAAAAAACGTCACAAATGAACTAATCCAGTGTTAATATTTTCAATGTGTTCAACGGTAAGTTTGAGAACAAATATTTTAATACTTAATAAACCATGATCAGTTTATAATGCTCGCCATAAGCGAAACCAGTCCTGATCCAATAAATTTGATGTGGAAAAAGCAGGGCTGTAGAGTCGATAAAAAAAAGTTGAACTCCGACTCCAGCATTTACCAAACCCACGCCTCCTACTACGACTCCGACTAAAAAAGTTGAATATCGTCACTTTTTTTGCCTAATTATCCTTTAGATGTGTATTCAATTAAATATGTCGGTCCATGTGGTCTAGTGGCAAGAGCTTTGTCCTAGCGATCTGGAGACCCGGGTTCAATTCCCGGCAAGGTAAGAATTTTTTCAATTGAAAAAAAGAGATCTTGGGCTGGGTGTATGTTATTTATCGTTGATTTTGTGCACAACTGATTCATTACTTATCATCGAGTTAATCTCGTATGACTTTCACAATTAAGAATATTTGGCGCATTGGCGTAAGCTGTAATGCCAAATATTTTTTTTTTATTATAAAAAGGAAAAAAAAATATCAACCCTACCAATCCGGCCAGTAGCCAAATTTGACATATTATATGCAATATTAAAAATTTCCGACTCCGAGTACGACTCCGGTCAAATCGCCACGACGACTCCGACTCCGGCCAAAAAGCCTCGACTCCACGACTCCGACTCCACAGCCCTGGGAAAATGAACTAAAAATGTTTTTGCTCTCTTGATAAATTGATTGAAATCGCAGGGTTTGCGTATTTATAAGCATGTTAAAACGATATACCGAAAAATATACCCCATTATGACATGTCACAGAAAATAATCATCAATTGATAATGCTCGCCTTGAGCGGAGCCGGTCCTGATCCAATACCTTTTATGTGGAATAAGTACTTAAAATAAGTTTATTATAATGCCATTCCACCAAGTATTGACAGTGCACACACACAACTTAAAAATAAACATTTCAGAGTTTAACTAAGGAAGACAATCCAATAAATACGGCTTTTGAAATAAGGATATTTTAAAAAAATATTTACATAATTTTCCAACCAAGTTTTGCAATGTCGAGTAAGACTCGACATAGGAGTTACGCGAGTTCTTGGAGTTCAAATTAATATTTATTTTACCTATTCTAAAATTTTTTTGGAATGCAATTGCTTGTAATTTATATGAATTACCGAAAATTTGTTATTTATTTATTTATTTAAGAAAAAAGCAAATCATGGCATTACAGCTGACGCCAATGCGCCTTGGATTTGACAAATATAAATACATGCATTTATATATATATATACATACATACATGTAAATATATAATAAAAATCACAAATTAATTAAAAATTAAAAATAAGATGAAAATTACAATAGTCATAAAAAAAACAGAGAGGAAAAAATATTATTAATATCACATTAGAAATTTTCAAAGCAGTCAACCGAACGAGTTCTGACAAAATCAACTTTTATTCATAAAATATAGTATTCGTCTGAACTCACTCACGTCAATATGAAATATGTCGACATCCGAAGCAATGCCGTTTAAAATTTTTAAAGCTCTTCCCAGTGACATTCCCACTGGCAGACTGGTTCTACCCCTTGGAAGAACAAACAACTCATGTTCACGATTCCTCAAAAAATTATCAGGGACAATCAATTTAACATTCTCAAGAATGGTGGAATTCTCATTTTGGCCTCGGATAAGTCGAAAGAAATATGTGGCCAGGTACATTTCTCTTCGAGTATTCAAACTTATATGTTATAAAAGAGTTTCAATGCATTATGTGGGTAAATAATAATTATCGCGTATTTGAATGCAGTTCAGTTGAACCCCGATCTTACGTTCTCGCATTATACGTTTTCCCGCGTAATGCGTTCATGTTCTACAGTCCCGGCAATTAGTTCTTATTTAAAACTTTCCCGCATTAATCGTTTGTTTTATACGGTCCCTTGAAAAACGTAGAATCGGGGTTTCACTGTATCGTAAATACCCAGAAAAATAGCCAGATAAATCATATCGATAAATGTTTCGTGTGTTTTATCCGACCTTTTATAATTGTATTGAGTGATTTCAAGTGTTTGGGTTTATAATTAATGATAATTATTTAAAATGTTATAACAATGGTGAGTTTGGAAGATTTAGTTGTTCGTTTAAAATATTTGCATTTAAACGAAAACTCATGGAAAGGAATGAAATTATAAAGTTCAAGTCAGTTCAAGTACATCCGTGCACTTGAAATGCCTGAATATGCCGGAACGCGAAACTCGGGTTGTTAGCGACAAAACTCATGGAAAAGTACCAAATTCAAACAATTCAAATTATAAAGAGTCAAATTTGATATTTGTTTCTTCTTCAGATGTGCGCCATTATTGAAATTATTGTCGTGCTTATTTCCAAAAATATAAACAAATTGCTCATTATTAACTACAACATTTGAAAAAGATTGAATTTCAAAATTCACTGCGTAAAAAGAAAATTCTCATTTCGTTTACACAAACTCGCTCTGCCCTTCGTAGCCGGTATCTCCGAAATATTCCTACATTTTCTTTTCAGCCCTCCCCTGCTTCCGGTAGCGCAGCCAATCATAAGCTCAGTTCAACACCCCCTTCTTCTGAACGAGGGTCTGAAAGGAAAATCGATTTCCTTTTGGCGGGCATGCGCAGTCCGTGCGAAGGCGAGAACTTTGCGTAAATATTTAAAAGGAAAACCTTCTTTAGATGTTGGGGCAATTTTCTTAGGTAGGCAACAATGTATATTTTATACAAACATTTTTTTTCTCTTTACAAAATGAGAATTGTTTTATTGTATGGTTTTTGGTGATTACTGCGATGGAAAGTGTCTTATCAAAATAACATTTGTGTTTATTTGATATATATGTTACAGTGAAACTGTATTCTCAGTGAAAATGTATCAAGTAATAGATTTGTTGATTTCACTGGTTACGATCATTAAAATTACTGGCCCAAGTCAATGATTTGCCGGCCTAAAATTTTGGTTTGCTTCAATGAAGCACAATCAGCAAGTAGTCCCTTTCATAAAAAGAGAACCAAAGAAAGACATAGGACTGAAGATAGGGCGATCAAATTTGATTTCAATGATAGCTTGGAGAAGAATATATTTTCACTGAGAATACAGTTTCACTGTAACATATACATACATATGTATTGAAAGATTACTGCGCTATTGATGTAGCGTATTTTGTATTTTTCTTTTCATTACATAATAAACATATTATCTTTGTATATACTAATAACTAAAAAAACAAATGTTTGTAAATTGTAATCGAAATTTAGAGCTACATTTAAAAATATGATCAGCCCCAGTTCCGCTCATCGCTTTATTCGAATGATGAAAATATCTAAAGGTAAAAGAACAAAGAAAAAATATAATGTCTGAATTTAGTCAAAAAATTGCAAGCAAAATGTAAAAGCGAGGATTATATATTTTCGTAAAACCATAAATCGATACTTTTTTTGAGATTGTTCTATTTCTGAGTGAAATCCAATTCAATACATAATCTCACTGAGTAAATTATAAAAATATAAAACGGTTGTAAGAGATCTAGCTGTTGTCCATTCATTCTTCACCCTCTTCTTATAACATATATAAATGCCATGTTCGATGCCAATATGGAGCATATGAAATTACCCTCTTAACAACAGCTTTCTATGGAAATTCTTTGTTACTTAGTGCTCAACCAATCTTTTTCGAAGAGAGTAGGAATGCAATGGACTAGTAGTAAGCTAACCGCTTTCATTACGACCCGTTTTAGGATCGGATAGGATTAGGAGGTTATTGTTAAAAACAGGGCTGTGGAGTCGTACTTGGAATTTTTTTAAAGTTCAAACTTTTTATTTATGCAAATAATATGTAAAGTTTGGCTATTGGCCGAATCGGTTGGTTGATATTTAATTGATTTACCATAAATAGGAAATGAAGGAAAAAAATGTGACGAAATTAAGCTTTATTCCATCGTAGTCGTGTTTTTGATCACTTTCATTGTTTTTCAGTAGTACATTTTTTCAATAGTACATTTTGATATAAAATTCAAAATAACTTTGATTATTCCACGTATTGTGCTACCAGCTGTGACACATGTTTCGATTCCTTCAGAGTCATCTTTGGGCTTACTATCGCAAAGTTTGCTTAAGTAATGAAGCAAGATTAATTCAAACATTTTAAAATGATAAAATTACAAAATGGAGTTTGGGATTTTTCCTTTTTACGGGAAGCAAGGAATCGAAAAAAAGCAAACAAATAATTTTACCACTAATGACGTTCTGTTAATAGTTCTGACGAAGGCGTAAGCCGAAATAGCTATCAACAAATATATAAAATAATTTATGTAGAATTAAAATACATTGTTATTTTTCTTTCCGTATAATGACGTTAACATTACAAACTATTAAACTAATGAGTAGCAATCAATCAGATAGGTTAGTGATTATCCTATTAATTGGAAATAATGTAAGCAGTGGCGAGCAACCTGTCTTATTAAGAATATTATTTAATAATACTTCATTTTTGTTAAGAGTTTTATTTATTTCTAAAAGTAAGAATCAATCTTGCTCCAATACTTAAGCAAACCTTGCAGGCAGAACACGTGTCACAGTTAGTAGCACAATACATGGAATAATCAAAGTTTTTTGACGTGAAAACGTCTCATAAATCGATGAACGCCCGCTGCACGCACGAAAAAACATGACTCATTGTCCCGTTTGTCGCGTTACGCCGAAGGCAAGCGTGCGAGCGAGAGCGCGGATAAGCGATAGAGAGGCACGATCGGCCTACCGTTCGGATTGTGCCGCATCTATCTCTCTTCCACTCGATTGGTCGATGCGTCTGAGTAGAAAAGAGACAGCGGCAGCACACAACTTATACACCTACAGTACCTACACGTGATCTGTTTACAACTGTTTATAAAGTGAAGTGAAATGTTAATGTGGTTTTCATTGTTTATATTACAACAACAATTGCGGCAATAAAGGTAATTAATTCTTGCATATCTTGCATAAAAATTGTAGATTTCATTTCACTCCTTCTTCGTATCCATACAAAATAATGATAATTCAATAAAAATGATTCCATTTTATTCATAAAAGTATGCAATCATTTCATCAATGTTTTCTTATGACGTTGTCACGTTAAACTATCGTCCGTAAACCGACTTTACAGACAACCATTTTTTTAAATATATACTTTGTTTATTATGGAATATCCATGTCAATCAATAACAATATATCATTGTTTTTGATCAGAGTCGTGTTTTTGATCAATTTTAAAGCCGGAGTCGGAGTCTTGTTTATTTAACGAATCTACAGCCCTTTTAATAAAGCACACATCCATTTCCACGAATAGTATAGGGTATTTCAATAGGGACGTTCAAAATATGTTACTTTGTCCTGCTGAGTAGATTCTTCATTGTTTAGTGGCCAAATTTGAGTCAACCAGTTTGGTAAATAATCGGCCAACACCTACCTGTACGTCATCAAAATACAATATCTGGTGAAAACATTGCTGCTGTGTGTGAAAGTGTACAGGAAAACCCAAGGCAGCTTATTTCTCGTTGTTCACAAGAACTTGGCTTTTCTGCGACTTCAACTTGGCGAATTTTGAATCGGGCCTTATGTCTGCACCCGTATAAAATCCAACTAACCAAGGAACTTCAGATAAACGACCGCAGACAACGCCTGATTGGGTTCTGGAGCAGTTGGAAGTTTACCCAAATTTGTCAAAAAAGTCAACTTTAGCGACATGGCCCATTTTATAATACATTTGATGCTATATTCCATATTTAATGCCGTAAAATATACTTACAAATGAAATTAAAATTTAGTCGAAATCTCACAAACAACTTGTTTTATTTACATTTCAAAACTAAGCGTCCTTATAAAAATACCCTTTATTTGTCTGCTCAGTTATATTATAATTGGAAAATTTTCAATGGTTAAAAACTTCACAATTACATTCCGTTGAATTCAATATTTGCAGTCCAGTTTTACCAACATAAGAAAATAAATATCCATTTAATTTACTCAGACATTTCTTGATCATTCTGTAAACCAAACTACGTCGGTTCTGAAGATCATACTAAAATATTTAAATCATCCTGTTTAAGAACCACTTTTCCTCTCTACTTACTTAACATTCCGTTTGTTTGAAAGAGATGGAAATATAACTTTTAAGCACACTTGGAAAATAAAATATTAATAGTTTATGTTACGTCCAACAAAAAGAAAAGATGTTTTGGAAATCTTTCTCTATCGGAAATTATAAGTCATTCATAAATAAGAAAGAGACTTTATATATAAGTTCATATTTTCCAATAACCGCTGACGATCCAGTGCTAAATAAAGACATTCTCAGTCCCCTTGTTGTCAATTCTTTAAATGTTTTATATGTTTATGAATACAATCAATTGTGCTCAATATTCGCGAGTTTCTTCGTGAAGCTTATAAAAAGTTTAATATGGCAGTGTGCCTTCACTGTAACCCAACGATCTCTTGCCTGCAAAATTATGACGAGAAGGTTTCAGAAAATCGATATAGATCGAGAGCCATTCTTCTCGGTGACCCTCCATAGGAAGAGACGAAAAAGTAAGCTGACTTCTTGAACTGTAGCGAACGCGACCTCCTGACACAAACTTAGAGACGAAGGGGACTGGAAGGACTTTGACGCCAACGCGCCTTAAATAGTCAATCAGTACTTCAAAGTATTCCATCATCGTTTTGTCAATCTATTCTTTTAATAATATTCTACTGAGGCCAGTGACGGCTGGTGACGGGGTGTTGGGGGGTGTAAAGGAAGATTCAACCATTTTTGCAAGAGTTCTTTCCTATTCATTGGATTTTAAAACACTTCTATAGCATGGACTTTCAATTCA
Source organism: Himalopsyche kuldschensis (assembly GCA_028554975.1). Classification (NCBI taxonomy): domain Eukaryota; kingdom Metazoa; phylum Arthropoda; class Insecta; order Trichoptera; family Rhyacophilidae; genus Himalopsyche; species Himalopsyche kuldschensis. Next base: position 1,249,268 of record JAHFWI010000028.1, read on the forward strand.
GATGTTCGCAATACCAACTGTTTCTCTTCTGTAGTACGGAAAAATAGTTGAATCTTCCTTTTGCATCCCCCAGCACCCTGTCACCAGCCGTCACTGATGTCAACTATCAACTACTATTGTAGATTGAATGAATTTATATTATTTATATATATTTACATTTTTCATTTAATTCGTTTGAACTGGATCGGTTACAGTTCAACGCAGCGCATCGCCTCATCATCCAGCGGAGTTTTTCAGCTGCAAACCCTCCTCCGTGTCCCCCTACATGCATTTCCTGCCCCAAACCTCTCACCGTCGCTACCGTCAACCTCCTGCCGGCCCTTCATCCGATCCACTTCTATAGCATGGACTTTCAATTAGATGTTCGCAATACCAACTGTTTCTCTTCTGTAATACGGAGAGTTGAATCTTCTTTTTGCACCCCCCAGCACCCCGTCACCAGCCGTCACTGACTGAGGCTAGGTTCGTCGTGCAGTGGTTAACGTCGTCGGCTACCGTGTCGGACCGCCTGGGTTCGATCTTCAGATTTTTCAGTCGATGAATCGATTCTGCTCAGAGGCAGTGGGTGTTTGTGTTGTTAAAAATCCCTTTCCACATTTCCGATCACAAAGAGCGATGCATAGTGACAGCGATTAGCTAACCACTAATCCTGTCCTATTCCTCGTATCCTTTCCATTCCTACTATCCTACGAGTCCATATACTCCAAATTGGGAGCAGACATGGTTAAAAAAAACTGAGGTCAGATAGTTTGATTTATGAAAAAATAGAGACTTGGAATGGCGTAGAGGTTCTCACACATAATCTTCGTAAGTATTCCAATATCCAAGGCATTGGGGTTCAAAAAGAACAAGTCCATGCCTGAAATAGACTAGACTGAATAAGACTCATCAAAAAAAATATTTATTTTATTGATTTATTTAAAACTGCATTAACTTTCCGTAGTGGTCTGAGTGGCGATGATGGATTAATATTAGTTTTCTCATTAACAATGTCGTTGAAATGATGATATCAATGAATTTCTAAGTGTAATTTAGTCACTAAGTGTAATTGTTAATATCGCAATCTAGATGAATTAGAGTTTTCTTTGATGTTAATGAGTTTCAATGGTTTGGGTTAGTAGATTTAAGAGAAAATTACACGGAAAACATAACAAAATAAGAAATGGAATTGTTCTAAATTCAAACGATTCGAATTAAATAATTAATTCTTTATGTTACAGTCAAAATCGGAGGTCGATTCTCACACCTTCGCCTTTTTGGTTTGATGATAATAAATGATAAGGTACGTCCCTTATAATACGTAAACCACGGTTAAATAATAGTTCTCCGGCTAAGGTAGATTTAACCGGATCGGTTTGCTAATACACTGATAGAGTCAATTGTTGCGAACAGGCTTAACTCTAAAAGCTCGCAGGGCGCATTTCAAAGAATCAGCGCAAAAACTATCGGCAAAGTTACCGCAAGCTTCCAGAGGATATTCAATTATAAAATCGGCACAAATAATCAGGGCTGTGGAGTCGGAGTCGTACTCGTACTCGGAGTCGGAAATTTTGAAAAGTTTTAACTTCTTATTTTTGCATGTCAAATTTGGCTATTGGCCGGATTGGTAGGGTTGATATTTAATTGAATACACATCAATAGGAAAATTAGGCAAAAAAAAAGTGACGATATTCAACTTTTTTAGTCGCAGTCGGAGTCGTGTTTTTGTTCAATATCGGAGTCAGAGTCGCTGTTTTCGTAAATGCTGGAGACCGACTCCACAGCCCTGCAAATAATACTTGCTCTTTATTTAATGTAATAGCCACACCATAGTCTGTTTTCTGTGATCATCGCCATACGTTTCTAATTTTCTTCGTTGATAAACCTGTAATTTTTTTAAATAATATCTTTTTTACTGCGTTATTCATTCGAGAAACCAATCACAAGGGCTGTTCGGCTGATCAATGCATTGACTATTGAGGTATAAATTTTCAGCAGTATACTTTGTGTTTTCGTTTTTTTAATTGCTACACATTTAATTTATTATATCAGAAACGGTTTCGCTCATAGCGAGCATTATCAACTGTCACACAATCAATCAGTTGATAATGCTCGCTATGAGTGAAACCGTCCATGATCTAATACATTTTACGTAGAATAAGTACAACTGTTTTCTTACCATTTTGTTCTTTGAATTTCGACAAATATTTTTTTTATATCAGGACCGGTTTCTCTCATAGTGAGCATTATCACCTGATACACTATCAATCAGTTGACAATCCTCGCTATAAGTGAAACCGTACATGATCTAATAAATTGTATATGGAATAAGTACAATTGTTTTATACCATTTTGTTCTTTTAATTTCCACACATTAAATTTATTAGATCAGGACCAGTTTCGCTCATAGAAATCATTATCAACTGTCACACAATCAATCAGTTGATAATGCTCACTATGAGTGAAACCGTCCATGATCTAATAAGTTGTATGTGGAATAAGTACAATTGTTTTTACTATTGTTATCATAAAACTGTCATTATTAAGATTTGAGACCGTGAGAAAAGTAATCGAAACCAACAAAGTCGAAGAAAAATACTATCAATTGAAATTCAATATATCCTGCATTGGAAATAAAACTTATTTTAATTAAGTTCTGCATTTAGTGCTGAAAGAGTTTTTGTTACACTTGCCCACCTATTACTGACTGAGCACTAAACAAATGACCGTTTTAAGAGCGCTGGTACCTGACCGGCTGGTGTTAAGTTGCTGCCCAAAGTCGTTCGTCGCTTTTTAAAGATTACTTAACCCTTACTAATTATTATTTTGCACAACCGCAGTGGCGCAGTGGCTACATTTACAAGTCTCTTTTCTTAAAAATGGAACTCGAATCCACAAAGTAATATATACTTTCGATGGTTGCGGCGGTTTCCGGACTTTGTGGATGTTCATTTTAATATAATATTTAGGCGAAACACGTGTCACAATTAGTAACAGAATACGTGAAATAATCAAAGTAATATATACTTTGTTTATTATGGAATATTCATGTCAATCAAAAACAACATTTTTATTATTAAAAAAGGTTCTCACAAAAGTAGTTCACATCATAATACAAATGTTAAAAAAATTTCATTGTGTATGTTCTAATAATAACTGTTGCATAAAACTCTGGATATCTAACTAAAAAGTATAATTTGAAAATACTCTGCTTGTTTGTAATATCAAAAGAACATTTTTTTTTCGTAGAAAATCTTTTACAGATCAAGGTCTCAGAATTATGGTCATTAAAATATCCATTCTTATATTTGTGAATTTGCATATAAAAATCTCTGAACATATATTTTATGAAAGTACAATTTATTTATATGTATATTAATGAATGTAAGCTAAACTGGTACTTCCTTGTTTTATGCCAGGCAGCAAAACTTGAAATGAATGTCGCTGCAACCTCAATGCACACACGGGGCGGGGGGCGTCACTTGACGATTTTTGAAATAAAAACAAAGAATTCATCCCTCGCCATCAGTTGCGAAAGAAGAGCCAAAGCATGTTTAACTTTGGAAGTGCGCGACGAGGAAAGTGCAGTGACATTTCTACAATCAAGTAATATTATTCCGCGGGAGATTATGTGCAGTAATGGACATTTAATGACGCTTTCATTTGGAGTCAGGACACGCTGGGTTTGCCAAGAGTGTTTTTTGGTGATGGTTTCTGAGTAGGTAGCGGTTCCTGGAGTGCATACTCGGAGATCAGTCCTCATATTTTACACTTACTATAGTTTTATAAACCCCAATACACTTGCAAACACCCAGCAAGTAGAGAGAAAGTGGGGATCAGCCAAGTGGGGCAATAAGAAGCGTAGAGGGACACAGACATTTGCTACAAACGTATTTATACGAATTTATGTGGAAGACGAGGTTGGTCTTCCGGGATGCATTTAGTGTTATTTAGTATCAAAGATATTGCTGAATTTTGGCAGTTTATCGAGCGTCAAAATCTCGATGATTGAGAAGCGCTGGCTGCCGGGGGCGAGGCATAAGATTCAATAATCTGGAATACATTAAAAAATACACGTATACACACATACAAGTATTCGGCAATTAATTTGATGATTTATGTGTCATTTCATATGGATGGCGAAGGTTAAGGCAACCCTTAGGTTTAGTGATATTTTTTCGTGTTTAGCTGCCTGGCATAAAACAACTAAGTACCGCTAAACTTTTTCTGGACTACGATATATTTATGTACGATATTATATATATACCTATGAAAAAGTTGAAAAGATACCTATGGAAACAGAGTTAGGTACGATTTTTTCAAAATTGGAAGCCTATTTGTATATGTTAGGTATTAAATTAACAAAATTGAATAATATAGTGGCAAACTGAATATTTCAATAATTAATAATCATTGGTGTTTTTCAAACCATAAGCCACGCCTTTCCTGTAATCGAAATTAGTAAAAACTTTATACTCTATCAATTACAAACAAACAGCTTATTATATTTGATCGGACAAATTTGGCATAACAATAAAATAATACACAAACAAAAGCATTACTTATATGTATCAGATTACTTCAAAATAAAGCTCAAATCGGCCTGAATATACAAAACTATTTTGTTACATTATGCAATTGTTTCAGTTAGTTGTCGTGATGTAATAAAAAGCTATATTAAACCTTAAAACAACCACGTCAAAAGTCGTCGATTGATTGTTTGTGTTTGACTTATACGTCATTTTTCCACTGAGCTTGGAGTACCTTGCTAATAGACGTGAGTGATATCAAACGAAACAGAGATAGACAATACGAAATTCTACGTGTCAAAAGGAAATGAATGTATGATAAAAAGTATACTCTTTAATACTAGATTACATTCAAAGTGTTTTTCCTTTTTTTTCATTTTATCAAGATCACTATTTTTCCTTAATATTTAAGTGAGCTTCTAAAGTGGTAGGTTTGTTAGATGGTCTGTAATGGCGAACTTTTTAATTAACGATAATTATTGTCACCGATGTAGTTATTGTATTTTTCATTCACAATTTCATAAATCGATGGCTTGAAGAGTAATTTTAAACTCCACTTTTAGCTGAAAATGACTTAACAATGCCATCTTGTTGTATCATGCAATGTGCATTTCCCGTAATTTTTTAAAACCAAAACTTATTTGAGTGCATCGGAAAAACGTTTTAGGAAAATTTGATAACTCCATTGTCGTTGTAAAACCTACTCTGCTAATTATCCCAACTAAATCATCTTCTATTGCCATGTTGTTTATCAGCGGTGGTACAAAAAATCGTTTGAAAGTCCTATCTGAAATTTTCGCGATCGGTTTGAAAATACCAAAATAATCTGTTTTTACCCACTCCTTCACAATTGACAAAAATGGAGATAGCAAATTTACTCGTTATGCCATCGATATGTATCTACGAAAAAATAAAATACGGTAAAAAAAATCTAATTCTTTCTTACAGCAAGTACATAAAGGTGTATTTTCAATCATTATTTGGTACACACCTAAGTATAATATATGAAATTATTGACACTCGTACATATGTCCAATCTAGCTTATTATGTCTTTATTGAGTTAAAATTTTAAATTTCGGCACTTCATCAATTGATATGATAAGAATAATCAAATTTTTTGATGAAGTTTTCAAAAATTCGTGAGTCAAAAGATTGAATTTCATGTATGTAAACAAATATACTGTTAATTCTATTTTCAAAATATTGAATTTCATAATTTACTCAAGATATTTTTTTTTATTATGATACATTAACCATGAAGTTAGAATTTCCGTTATGACAATGCTACGCTTGTGCTACGCGCGTCGTAGCAAACTTGTACTGGCGTAGATTTATAAGTACATAGTACTTTCACCAGAGCGCTGTTATTTAATCACTCAATATTGAGAATACTGATAGCCAAAAAACATTTCAACATGTGTTGCCTAAGGAAAGCTAGTTGTAATTCATTATTAAATTTTTCACTTGATGATCAACGAGCGGGGAAGCTGCAAATCAGTAATTTCATTTAAGAATAAGATTCTACGAATGAAAAATATATAGCAAACAATTAAAAAATCCTAGAAATGGTTAATATATGTGGCTTAGCGGATATTTTTCAAATAAGTCTTTGTATTTGTCTGTGTATGTAAGTTCAACACTTGATTTTCTACTAGTTTTAGGTAAAAAAAATATTACATGAAGATTATTGCGTTCATATCTTTGCTTATAAAAGTACTTTTAAGTCCTAAAGTGGTGCGAAATTGAAAAATAAGTTTGACTTCTTTATTTTGGAATATAGAATGAAAGAAATTGTTTTCAGTTGCTGTGTGACCACTTGTTTGAGTCCCAAAACAAAAGATTTAAAAAATTTGTCTATGGATTCATGTTCGAAGTAGACATTTCCGTGATATTTGAATCATCTCGTTCCCAACTAAAAAACAGGACAAAATCAAGAGAGAGCGATTATCTAACAATAAGTTTCATTTACTAGCCTTATGCTTATATCCGCATCTGTATAAAAAGAGAGATTGAGCAAATGACTGACTTTTCAATGAGAAAATTAAATAGCTTGGATACTACCTAATGTTAAATTATCAAATCTGTTGTTATGTTTCGCGTTATAAGTCCTCAGGGAAGTAATCGGCTGTGAAAATTATTGCTAAAACAAACTATTTTAAAATATTTAATTTGATATTTGTAATAATTGGTGATATTTCAAAAACTTAATGCGTTAATAAATTGTTTATTTTTATTTGACGAGAAGGTGTGTGAACTGCTGATAATACTCTAGTTACTGTAAAAATTCTATGTTTTTGTCGTGCCACTTGATTAATACTGAAACGCAGTGAAAATGCGAGGGGGTAGTTCAAGAATACTACTTTCAGGTTGGTGCGATGTAAAAACTTCGCTATCGATGCCATTCAAAATACGCGACAGGAAATTTTAAATCGAAATTTAAACCATGCAACGTTTTTTTCCACTTATAATTCATAAAGGCATTATCAACTTCGTTATTTATCTAAGTTTGAGCTTGAAATAGCATTTACAGATATTCACACAAATTATAAATGAATGAAATCAAATACCAAGAATTAATATTAAACAATATTTGAATCAAGTGGATTATACAGGGTTTCGTGCTTATTTACATGTGATTAAAGTATTTTAAAGGAGTGAAATTCTGGTCGGTGGCGCAGTGGCAACGGCTTTGAATTGCGTGCTGGACCCCCAGGTTCGATTCCCGGTACGAGCCGATTTTTTCAGTCGATAAATCTGTTCAAAGGCATTGGTGTTTGTGTTGTTGAAAATCCCTTCTCACCTTTCCGATCCCAATAGAGCGACGCATAGTGACAACGATTAGCTAATCACTAGTCCTGTCCTAGCCCTCGTATCCTTTCCATCCCTACTCTCTTGGAAAAAGAGAGGTTGGGCAACTGAGTAACAAGCAGTTCTCGTAGAAAAAACATATGTTGAGATAAACTCCGTGAGGAGTCCATATGCTCCAAGTTGGGAGCGGTTTATTGATTTTAATTTGAAAGGGAAGGAGTTTTTTATTTTTTCACTTGAGTGACCGACCCACTTGAAGCGGAGCTGGGTGAGTGATTTGGACAGAAAAGAAAATTTATTTAGAATGAATAAAGGATTTTTTTCCTCGATAATACTTTTTTTTAAGGATTTAAAAGGGTTTGTATTTGAGTAAATGGCATGATTGGATCACAGCAAGAGAATAATCTATTTGTTAAATATTAAACATGATGGTATGAAAATGTCTCTATAGTAAATTAAATTAAAAATGGACACCATAACAACTGTTGTCTTTGGAAGGTATGTAATTTTGCGAATACAAAATCAGAGTGTTGTTACAATAGCGGCAGCCGCGAAAACGCGGGGGTTGGTAGAAATCGTCAACGATCGGAAGGGACGCACATATCCGAGAGGCGAGCGAGGAAAAGAGACAGTCGCATTGTGGACTCGTCCGGCGAGAGACGCGGATAAATGCTCCTATTGCCGGCATAAGACGTATTAGGAGGCCATAAGCCGAACCAAAAATATCGCGCGCTGCATGTATCCTACGACGGCATTAACCGACGCTTAAAACTTAAAACTCTTGTTGAACCACAGATAATACAGCTTCCGCATTATCTACCGTTTATTATTGCTGTGTTCCGGGCGGTGCTTTTGTTACATGTTATAGATTTTCGCGCCTTTCTTTCTTCTCTATTTGACGGTTCGATTTTCAAAAGTTTTTCTTTTTCGGAACGCATCGAAATAAAATATCGATAAATAAAAACAACAACCGATTAATTTATTTGGTTTTTTGAATTCAGTGACAGAATTTGAGTGCGTGATTTTAAATAAAAATCCAATAGTGAGTTTAAATTATTGTATTTACTATTTATTACCCACAATTATTTGTATCAGTGACATGTCTATTGTATACATTTTCCTTATTTTTTAAAAATGTTCTTACACTAAGGATTAATTATTTTTAATCATAATTAGAATAATGAATTTGTTTGTGCTTTCTTTTGTACATTAATTCCCCTTAACAATAAATAATCTGTATTATAAATATTATACTTTAAAATACACACGTACAGTGATTATGTTACCAATGTTTCGTTTTGTGATTTTGTTTTGTTCTCAGATACGTATATTTTGAATTTACTTATTCTTTGATTGTTTATTTGAAATGCATATCACGTATTTTTGTTTTTGTTTCGTGTTGTTTTGTTTTATATAAATATAATATGAATGAACATAATGGTTAGTAAAAATAAAGTGATACATTAGACTCAATTCAGTTTTTCTATCATCGAATAAAAAAATCACTGGCATGTAAATAGAACAGTTTTTTTTTAAACAATTCTAGATTTTCCAGTAACTTTACGATCACTATAGCTCATTACATGCGTTATCAACTGGTTTGAATTGCACACATTAATACAACAGATTTATATTAATAAAAGTTACTTTGTGAAACTACATATTCAATATAAAATATAAATTGATAACTTTACTAATTAACTCATTATTTATTAATCAATTAATAATTGATTAAGCAATTTCATCCTCATGTTTCGCATGTATCTCATGGTTACATAAACGGTAACAAGTGAATTAAAAAATCTCTTTACCTTAATTATATTAATAATTGTAAGATACTCAATCAACATGTATTTCGCCTCTTTCAGAGGCATCTTCAGATTTACTATCGCAAAGTGTAATCTTATATATAAAACCGAAACGGCGTATGTATGTCTGTGGGTATGTAATTCCCTTTTGCATTGTTGATCATTAAGTTGCCATAAAAACGAATATGAAGGAAAATATGTTTGAATTTTTATCGGCGAAGACATTTAGTCAAAATTCAATAAATTAGTCTTCCACTGAACTTTTCCCGGCTTTTATTATTAATAATAATGTTTATTATTTACGTGAAGGTATTATTTGACAGCAAATTAGAAAATTAAATAAAGTTTGCGATTTAATTTTAACTCTATTTTGGATGTTAGATTTTGTGATATAATTATGTCGAATAATATAACATTAAATAATTATTGGTCGCTTAGTCCGAGCGACGCCGGGTAGCAATACTAGTTAGTAATAAAGCAAGATAATGTTGAATTACATTCAGTATAGACTTACTCACTCCTTGGAAGGTTAATTATGAATTCTTAACTGTTCATTTTGTCCTGTTTTTTCAATCACTGGTTTATGATGAGTGGATACTTTTAAATTTTCTCTCTCTAATCAATATTTGCACATCTGAATAACGTTATTACTTCCATAATTAGTAGAATAATTGAAAATACGGTAGTGCTTTATTTGTTGTAATTTAAAGTTATGAGGCCCAAACACCACCGTTATATTACTTATAATAACTGGTAAAAATGCAGCAAAAAAAGTTAACATCATTTTCTATATTCATAAATATACGATTTTAATACGGTTAGAAAAATATAACAATGGATTTAAATTCTACATTGTTATTTTTCTTACCGTATTATAATGGAGTTCTACCAAGTAAATGCCTACTCAATCAATATACGATTTTATATAATAATATCGTATTTTCTATCATATTTTTACATTAATGCAGGTTCCGCTGTCATTAAATATACTGTGCAATATTTCAGCGGAATTATTGCACTTTTTTTTTACATTCAGTGGCCATAAATAAAAAGATAATTAAAGTTATTTATTTCATGCGAAAAATATTTTTTAAATTAGGAAAACGGGACAGTCTATAAAAAAGTTCAATCGTGATAATAAACATTTCTGTTAAGCAGAATATCAAATAAATAATAATTAATTATTGTCAAACTAGCGAAAATTTCTGGTGAAACCATCGCATAAATAATTTTAGTAATCGATGGACACAAATTTTAACAGTTCCTGATCACACATTATTAAATTCATATAAATTAACGTTTCATTTATGAACGGCTTACGTTAGAACGTACGTTAGAACAACTAAAGTCTTCGAACAGGGCATCGCTTTACATATAATTGTCGTTACTAGTTTGATGGAAGGTTTTTTGTGAGAGAAAGATGGTTGTTTATATTATTGGCAACAACAAAATAGATGGAAGCTTTTTTATTTAGATTCCTTTGAAAAAGTGTAATATTAATCAGGAGAGTCATTCAAGAGGAACAAGGAATATTTAGAATTCAATGTATAATCCTTAATTTTTAAGACAGCGACGCAAAGTTATTATAATAAGGTAAAAATATCATATTATTTAGATTTGTATGTATGTATCGATGCTGCTTAGACCTTTTGCCAGAGTTTTTTCTGAAAAGTAAATGGTAATTCAATCGATAAAATTAGTTTAAACGTATGAAACACTAATACTTCCACATGTCAATATTTTGTGAAGACCAGGTCCGGCATTGTTCATCGTAAAGATGTTAAATGCTCGCTATGGGCGAAACCGGTCCGCATATTACAAAATATAAATATGCAGGAGTAGTAAAAAAAATTGTTTTTCGCTACCGTAGTGACGAATTTTTTTGAATCGTTTTAATTTTTGTAGATTTGTCGCTATTAACATGGGTTCTGCCTTTCGGCATCATCAGGCATTTCAATAAAACTCACGGAAAAGTACATAAATCAAACGATTCAAATTTGATATTGAAATTCCATTAAGCCAAGTCAGTCGAAATCCTCAATTAAGTATTGAGTCCTAGAAGATAAAGCTCATTTCTATTTTTGCTGCTTGCCATCTTCATAGCTCTGTTGATCAATCCTGATGACGAATTTATTTAGAGTCTTATCCAAGGGTATGCTGAAGTCAATACAACACACAAGGCAAAGGCGATGTAAAGATTGAATGAGTGAATACGTATGCCACATTCGTTTGACGTGATTATAAATATTCGTTTACTAAAATTATTTCTTTCATTAAGGTAAATGTACCAGTAGCTGACCGTTTAAGAGAAAAATTCAACAAAAATAACGATTTAGGTTTAGCATTGTACCGAATGATGGCAAAGCAAGTATACTCATATTGGATCGTATGTCTTATTTAATATTATGTTACAAAAATTACGAAAGGGCCTGTTTAAAAAAAGTCGTGTTAAATTATTTAAAGCCATGTTGTGTTTCAGTAGTTGACCATTTTAAAAATTTAAAAATCCAGTAGTTGACCATGTTTAATCAGGGGGCTTTATAGTGAACATTCTGTCAGAATTGTCTCTGGGCTTTCTGTCACACCACTCTTGGTTGAATCAAGTAGCAATGGGTGGTTCAGGAACAAGGTAAACACCGTTTCCAGATTGATCACTTAATAAATGTGAAATAATACACTTACCACACTAAGTGTTGTTTTCAAATGGCCACCATGGCACTCCATTGGCTATATGGTGATGTGTAAATGGCGCATTCCGACTACAGATGCCTTAACTTGTCTGAACTATACAATTTAGAGCAATCCCGTATCTGCATTTCTTATTTTGGGCCATTTTATTCTCAAAAGTTCAACTACTGGTACATCTACCTTACTTAATTCTCAAATATAACAGTTCATTCTAACGGCTGCTTTTGTTTCCAGACTGCACGACTATTTGAAAATGGAACTTCACCTGTCACTTAATTTCCCGTTTCAAAATGGCATTATTAGTAGAAGCGTTTTCTTTTCGCCATATAACTCGACTTAAGCCAATCACATGTTGTGTTATTTCAATCGAGTTTAACCGCCATGACAGCCGACGAAAAGATCAAATTTAACACCTCTTTCATGACGATTAAGCCAATAAAACATCCATAAAGTTGCTGATTACCATTTTCATTGCAATAATTAAACGGTGTGTGTTTTACGGTAAATTAATGTCAGTTTTAGCATAAATTAGTGCATGGAGCTTTTTCGTATTAGATTTTATTTACCGATCGAGTATTTGAAGATCTCCTGTTATCTTAATCTTTGGCACTTAATAGACTGATACGGCGATACATCCTTTTCTCGGCTCGAACTCGGTGGACTTAAGTCATATATTTACGTATTATAGTAATAAAACAATTTTGGTTATTATTGCACACTAAATGTGTTGTATCAGGACCGGTTTCGCTCATGGCGAGCATTATCAACTGATGGCGAGCAATAGCATCAGTTGATAACGCTCGCCAAGAGCGAAACCGGTCCTGATCCAATCCATTTAATGTGTAATAAGTACTAAAAATGTGTTACTATTTTTATTGTTATGTACACTATTGCATATTTTTACTCTATTGATTGAATTAGCATTTACTTGGTAGAACTCCATTTTAACACGGTGCAAAAATTGCCTGAAGTTGTTGAAAGGCGAAAGCCGGGTCGTTATTCACAAAACACAAAATTAAAACGGTTCAAATTTCATCTTGAAATTTTATCGAAGCACCTTCAGTCAGAGTCCTAAATTATTTATCTTATTTATAGTTGATAGCTTTTTCGACTTACGCCATCGTCAGGATAGTACAGTTCCTAAAGTAAAGTTTTAGACTATTATTTATAATACGACAAATAAATTGATTTAATTAAAATATATTTAAAAAAATAAAGATAATATTTATTTTATATGTAACTGAAATTTTTATATCTTCACAGTATATGTATGTATATTTGAAACTATTCTAAAAATAATTAAAGCCACATTTTCACAAAAAGTTAAATTGCACCATTAATAGTTTGGCATTCTGCAAAAATAAGGGGAACGGTGAAATGGGTTAGAATCAGAGCTATAGAATTTATACTACAAATTTATGAAGTTAATATTATACAAAACTATCTCAACATGTTTTTTTACATTACTTTGATTTGTTTGTTTTTAGATACATGAAGATCCTGTGAAGAACGAAGAAGAAAGTTTAACATATCATATTCATAATGTCTTCGAAATATTTGGAAAAAAAGACGAAACTGCAACGAAATTAATCAGTGCAAAGAAAAACAAACAATAACAAGATTTTGTGAAGTGTTTATGTGGACTGAAATTTAAAAAACTAGGCAGCTCTCTCATTTCTCTGATTGCAAAAAGTTATCAAAATGAATACCGGATATATCAAACAATTTTCAGTCAAAACAACCGTACGGTAAAGTGTCAAAGTCTTTCAAAACAGTGGACACAGCTGGCCACGGTAGAGTTTTGGCTTGTCGGCCATCTTGTCATCGGGGGCGACCTTGTGGGGCCACAAAATGGCCGCATATATTTGACAGGAGGACGGCGCAGGCTGGCGACGCGCCGTGCTCAATCAAATTGGAGACGCGAGGACTCCTGAAGTAAGTGTATTGATGAACACGTATTCATATTTGAATAGTTTTAACTTTGTACTTTTTCATGAGTTTTGTCGCTATCGACCCGGGCTTCACCTTTCAGCATCTGCACGACACGTTCTCTAGAAACAGTTTGTATCGTATATCTATCTTCTATCTATCTATCTATCTATATATATAAAAATGAATGTCTGTTTGTATGTCCGCTATGGACTACTAAACCGCTCGACCGATCGATGTGAAACTTCAGTCAGTCAGTAACAGAATAATTTAACTTTACTCCGTTTCGGCAATAGAATAAATATTTACTGTACAAAATTTCTATTCTTTTACTTCAGTTTCACTTCCTCGTATCTATATATATATATAAATGAATGTTTGTCTGTCTGTATTTCCGCTATGGACTACTAAACCGCTCGACCGATCGATGTGAAACTTTACAAATTTATTGAGTGCACCCCCGCGATGGTTTCTGGCCTACCAACCCCTCCCCCCAACCACCCCCCATTTTTTTTTTTTTTTAAACTTCATGAATTTTTAGAGTTCACACCTTCGAAGGTTTCTGGAATACCCGCCCCATACGCCCCCCAAACCCCACCGCGCCAAACAACCCCCCTTCCCCCCAAAAATTGATATCGAATTTTTACAAATTTCTACTACACTTCCGCGAAACTTTCTGGCGTACACCCCCTCCCCCCTCCCCTCCCCCCCTCCAATCAACCCTACAATTGATATGGAAGTATACAAATTTCTTTATAATTACTCCCGCGAATATTTTTTTTAGTTGCTGGCGTAGCAACGCGCGCAGGGTACAGCTAGTAATTATATAAAAATAAAAGTTGATAACTATATTTAATTGTTATTAACGCAATCTTTATGAATTAGAGAATGTTTTGATGTCAATGTGTTTCAGTGAATAATGTGGGTAAATCACAATTTTCATTTATTTTAAATGGAGACTTATTTAACAACGAATAACGTGGACTAATCACCTAATGACTACTTATAGTAATAGGTGGGTTATATTAGAAATCAATAGGTCTCAGCATTATAGTTTGCCAATTTTAAATGAGCAACTCAACCTTCCAAATTCACCATTGTTTTAACCCTTTAAATAAATAGCATTGATGATAAATTCAAACACTTGAAATAAATCAATTCATTTTGAGCCCATTATGTTATTTGATTTAAATTGTCATATGTATATTTTACAGTGAAACTGTATTCTCAGCGAAAATATATTCTTCTCCGAGCCGTCATTGAAATTAAATTTGACCGCCTTATCTTCAGCTCTATGTTTTTCTTTGGTTCTCTTTTTATGAAAGGGACAACTTGCTGATTTTGTTTCATTGAAGCAAGCCAAAATTTTAGGCCGGCAAATCATCGACTTGGGCCAATAATTTCAATGATCGTGACCAGTGAAATCATGTTGTCATACAAATTTATTACTTGATAAATTTTCACTGTAATATATAATAGCTGTCAATTCTCAGTGGAAAGGCGTAAATAAATAATCTAAACTTCTACATATTGTTTATGCAGATCAGGATAGGTTTTGCTCATTGAAGTCATGTCTTAAAATTGTTACTGTGAGTGTTATACGGATTTAAATGGCAGTGTTATAAGTTGGTATTCTTTCGATTCTGTCACAGTTTCGTTTCGCACACAAGAAAGCTGACTTCTTTCCACCCGGCGCGACCTGTCGCATGGGGATTAAATCGAGCCGACCTCACGTACGAACCAAATCTGAATCCGTACAAAGAGTAGAATGGAAACTAAATACGTTGTAACCAAAATATACGGCATCTAAAATCGATGATGTTAGATCAATATGTACC
This sequence comes from Himalopsyche kuldschensis, assembly GCA_028554975.1. Classification (NCBI taxonomy): domain Eukaryota; kingdom Metazoa; phylum Arthropoda; class Insecta; order Trichoptera; family Rhyacophilidae; genus Himalopsyche; species Himalopsyche kuldschensis. Next base: position 1,264,848 of record JAHFWI010000028.1, read on the forward strand.
CTGCGTACCGATGATAATTGATATGTGATACTTCTACGCTTCGGGGTGGGCATTACAGCATAGAACAGCTGATTGACACGTACGTTCGGAATAGTATGTACTAAAAACTACATTATCCAATATATATAAACATGGGAAACGAGTCACTAAGATTCGAATCACACGCTTCGAATTGATTCCCGTATACGATTCATTCTTACTGATTTGCTCATTCAAACTCAAGCATATTGTAATATTTTTTAGTAAAAGATACGGCAATATTTATAGAAAAAATTATGCATTGTACAACATTGTTTTACACAACACGGATGAATAAATTGTGACATATTTTTATACAACACGCTTTATATAACACGGTTTAAGGGGGGAAAATACTTATTGGTGGAGAAAGTTTTTATGACATGGATATTCATGACATCCAAGAAATATTGGAGGATTATTGGAGGACGAAGAAGAATTAGTCGAAATTTTGGTTGAACCTACCACAAATAAAGACTTAGAAAGCATTTGCAGCGAAGTAGCTACATGTTTCATATTAAAAACAATGAATGATAACTTGGAATTGGCTATTAAATTCGTTTTTTTATTGAAAATGATCCTATGATGGAAAAAAGTTTGAAATTTAAGAGGGAATTACAAAATATTTTGGAACCATATAAGGAAATACGTAAAGATGTAAAAGCTAAAAGCAAACAATCGCTTATCACTGAATTTTCGATGATGAAAACTCACAACCTATCTCGAAAAAGAGTAAATCATATAGAATTCTAAGTGATAACGATGATGAATGATTCTTATATTATGTAATTAAAGTTTCTTTCAATAAATATGTAAATTTATATTTGTTTATTTAAAAAAATAAAGTAAAATATGGCTTTTTGGAACGCAAACCCTAATTTTGTATGAACTTCAAACCTTGTATAACACGACGTTTTTGTGGAACCATATATCCGTGTTATACGAGGCCCAATTGTATTTTAATATTATATCATAAAACATTTTTTATGCATTTCGAGAAGCAGGTTCAAAAAATATCGGATATTCCTTCAAAACAATGAGAAAGGAGACGAAAACTTTTTTTTAAACTTATATGCCTTGGACCTCGGTGATTCACTGTAACGGCGCGACACATGAGTCATGACACCGATTTCGTTCATTTCTACTGACAGCTATTTTTAGAAAAATAAAATGTAAAAAAAGGAGTCGGAGTCGTTAATCATTTTACAACTACGACTCCACAGCCCAGATAAATAACTCTGTATTGATTTATTATCTTATGCAGAGCTGTGGAGTCGGAGTCGTCGCGGCGTTTTGGCCGGAGTTATACTCGGAGTCGGAAATTTTGAAAAGTTTGAAATTTTTATTTTTGGATATAATATGTCGATTTTGGCTATTGGCCAGATTGGTAAGGTTGATATTTAATTGAATACATACACATAAATAAGAAAATTAGGAAAAAAAAGTGACGATATTAAACGTTTTTTACCGACTCCACAGCCCTGATCTTATCAGTTGAGAATGTTCGCGATGAGCGATACCGGTCAAGATCTTCCCTAAAATCTTAGAAAATTATACTAATTTCAGCAACATATATTGCTCAAGATAGTTGTTCGAAGATGATCATCAAATAAACAAAAAAAATTGGAATGGCACATAAATATTTAAAAAAAGATTCTATTTTTATAAATATTTATAAAAAGTTATGTAGAAAATTAAAAGTACATTCGTACAATTGAAATAACTAAAGATGCCAAAAGGCGAAATCCAGGTCGTTAGGGACAAAACTCATGGAAAAGTAAAAAATTCAACGATTGAAATTTGATAATTGCATTGATTAAAAAAAAAAAAAAGGAAAACTATTTTTAAAATGAAATAACGATAAATATTAACATGTATGGATAATTGGGATCCCGTGTATTGTTTTATTTTGTATATTGTTTTGAGGTCTTGGGCTGTGGGCCTAATCCTTGACATCTCTGTGAATGATGTTGTTTGATAACAATTGGGATCTGAAGACAGTGTAGTTTTTTGAGTAGTTCATATTTCTCTTATATTTATAAAGGTATTGTAAATTGTACAGTTTATTATATAAATATTAAATACTTATGATATGTTTTGTTTTTTTCAGGTTTTGTCCTCCATGTGGCCAAACAGTCTAACTGGGGGGTAAGTTTAATTTATATAAAAAAAAAAATTAACTTAAAAATATTTGGCATTACAGCTTACGCCAATGCGCCAAATATTCTTAGTTGTGAAAGTCATACGAGATTTACTCGATGGTAAATAATGTATCAGTTGTGCACAAAATCAACGATAAATAACATACACCCAGCCCAAGATCTCTTTTTTTCAATTAAAAAAATCTGAACTTGCCGAGGATTGAACCCGGGCCCCCTGATTGCTAGGACAAAGCTCTTGCCACTTGACCACAGGGACCGATTTAGTCATTAAATAACATGATTTTATCGCGTAAACTGCCCATTTGTAGTAGCTCCACGGAACTGGATAATTGATCGATAATACAGAGGTTTGAAGGAATAAAACGAATTTCCAGAAAACTATAATATAAGAGAAAAATTTGTCGTGGCCGTGGTGCAGTTTTCATCGTCGTTGGCTTCCGTGACGGACCTCACAGGTTCAATTCCCTGTACGATCAGATTTTTTCAGTCGATTTATTCATCAATTTATCAAAGGTATGGGTGTTTGTGTTTTGTTAAAAATCTTTTCCCACCGCTACAACCACAATAACGGCGCGTAGTGAGAGTGATTAGCTAACCACTAGTCCGTCTTAGTCATCGTACCCTTTAATCACTACTCTCTTCAAAAAATAAAGGCAGAGAAACTCAGTCACACGCATTTCATGTTAAGGAAAACTCCGTGAGGAGTAATAATAAATTTAATAATTTATTATTACCATATAAAACTAGGAAGGTGGGACAGAGAAGAAGATGTATTGTATACCTTGTCTACAGCGGTATATATAAAACAGTAAATGCATGTTTAAACATAGTTCGGACGATGGAGCAAGCCGAAATAGCTTTCAATACATATATAAAACAATTTATGTAGAATTAAAATACATTGTTGTTTTTTCACCGTATTATAATGGAGATCTACCAAGTGAATTTCAATTCACTCTCAATAAATCTGTGAGGAGTCATTATGATCCACGTTGTGAGCGGATATGGTTGGCAAAAATTATAGAAGAAATGGTTACATTCTTACGAATTTATTTGTATAATTTATTACATTATCCGCGATCAATTCACTTGATTTGCTGTGCAAACACTCTTATTTAGCAGGGGGGATTTGAACCGATTATCTCGGCGCACGCCCCACTCACTTAACGGCCGGGCGGCATGCGTTGCAAATGGATACCGCGCGCATATGAACTCACTTAGCATACAAAATGCCATTTCGCAAGCAGCGCCTTCTATAAATGAATACATAATCGAATAAAGCTACTTCCGTATCCGCTCGTGGTTGTATTTTTGCAGGAAATAAAAAACCGGCCATTGCAAACTGTAGCATAACCATATATACGTATCTTATATATAAAACCGAAACGGGGTATGTATGTCTGTGGGTCTGTAATTCCCTTTTGCATTGTTCGTCATTGAGTTGCCATAAAAACGAATATGAAAGAAAATATGATTGAATTTTTATCGGCGAAGACATTTAGTCAAAATGTAATAAATTAGTCTTCTACTGAACTTTTCCCGGCTTTTATATATATTATAATGTTTATTATTTACGTGAAGGTATTATTTGACATTTCTTTGACAGCAAATTAGATTTTTTCCTTGAATTTGGACATTTAAATGGGCGAGAATGGGGCTGTCATCAAATTAAATAAATTTTGTTATTTTATTTTAACTCTATTTTGGATGCTAGATTTTGTGATATAATTATGTCGAATGATATAACATTAAATAATTATTGGTCGCTTAGTCCGAGCGACGCCGGGTAGCAATACTAGTTATTATATAAATGACTACTAGAGAAATTTCTAGTGTTGCCATGACTTATATAAAAAAAATACGCACTGATTCTAAATAAAATTGAATGGAGGTCTTAATCATTGGTTCTGATGTAAAAATTGACCGTGGACGCGTGGTTAAAGGTCAGCGGTTCTACGGAAGTGGCCAGTGGCCGCACTAAATTTTGTGTTAAAGTTTTGTAGAATAGATCTATGCATGTTTGACAATTACCTGCCAACTGGTATAAATTGTATTTCATTCTTTTCTCACTGTTAATAACACATCTTCCATGCATTAAATAACAGTTTCCCTAACTAACGCTTCTTGATGCACAATACAATGCATACGAAATATTTCATTTTCACATTCTTTGTTGACAAATTAGCTAGTAAATACACATTTTTTAAATATCAATATTTACTATGCAGCTGTTAGTGACCTCACATGATAAACACTGGTCATGAAGATATATTCTCAAAAGGTACCCTTCCCTGCGGCTTGTAAATAGGAAAATACCAAAGGTATTGATCGAATTGGCTACTTGGTAGAACTCCATTATTATAAAGTTTGGTATTATTTCACTAGGAGAAAAAATACAAAGCTTTATTTTGTAATTTATTATCCAAAGATTTTGAAATCAATCTAAATCGAATTTCTAAAGTAACCATGCGATAGTAAGTTTGAAGATGCAACTTAAAAACGCGAAACGTGTGTCACTACTTATTACACAATAGGTGGATCAAACAAAGCTATTTAATATTCAAATTAACTTCCACAAAGTTACCGCCGATGGTACGCCAAAAGACAACAAATTAAAATCACTATAGACTGTTTAAGACTGTCATCTCCATTCTTTTGATATAGATTTGTAACCCTGTTTCGCCAGCCTTTATTAAGGCGTATCATGGCGCAATCGAGCCACTGATGGGCATCATTAATTCTTCAAACACTTTGCCAATTTATTTTAAACGGCGTCCTCTCCCCTCATTAACCATTTCAATTGTAACATCAAACAATCCGCAAATCTCTACAGCATTTTAAAATGCGATACGCAACAATGGATAATAGCAAATGCACAGTGCACACGCGGTATTATTTGTTTACACACAGTCTTGTTAGTGCTAATTGGGCACATCAGGGGTTAACTCGGAGCAGAGGCGGATTTAATCCTGATGTCACTGATAGCAATATCAACATCTACCGTTTGACCCTTTTTACTTCGTACACTCCAATCTTAAAAATAAGGTAAAATAATCAAAGTATTTAGTTATCAAAGCTTCTATTGTGAGGATTATGTTGGTAACATAAATATAAGTATACATTTAATTCATAAAGATGGCAATAAATGAAACAAAATAATTTATTTTCAGTATAGTCTAAAGGTAGAGTTGCTTTCACAGCATTGGCAGAAATATTATAACTTTCAATGTATTTTAGTTCTACAGAAATTATTTTCTATATTTCGAGCGATGAGCTATATCGGCTTACGCACTCATCATAACTTTGTTCTAATTATGAATACTACCAAGGAAATGCCAATTCAATCACATATAACTTTCAACTCAACGATACTTGTACATATTAATACTTCGCTATTTTTACCTTACTATCATGGAGTTCTAAGAAGTAAAATCGTTTCTAAAAACAGATAGATTGATACCTTCGACTACTAATTATTTGGTCAGTTTCTAATTCGATAAATGGTCAGTTATAAATACTTAAAACGGTCAGTAATAAATGCTTAAAACGGTCAGTTAAAAATAATAAATGGTCAGTTAAAATAAAAAGAACATGTCATAAATTTTCCTATTACGACCATATTTAATAAAATTCACAAGCTGTCAAACTAAAACTAATCATTCTTTAAAAAAACTGACCATTTAAATTAAATCCTAACCGTTTTTAATAAATAACTAACCATTCAAATATATTACTGACCGTTTTATTTACTAACTGACCACATTCACACTGACACAATGACAACTGACCGTTAATAATATTAACTGACCATTTTGATTTTTAACTGACCATTTATTTATTTTACTGAACAAAACTTGAATTAGTTACTGACCCATTCATTAAGTACATGCCGATACCTTCGACTTAAATGCTTAATTTTTATTTATCGTTAGTTATTTTTGCAGTAAACCATCGTCAGGAATATGTTTAAACCAAAAATAATAAGAAACTTTTGTACTTATTTCACATTAGATTTATTAGGACCAGGGCCGGTTTCGCTCATCGCAAGCATTATCAACTGATGAGATAAACAAATATATACTATAAGATGTAAATTAGATTTACATGTTTGCATATCAAAAAGATATTTAAAAATTCAACTGTCGTACGATCAATTAAATGAATACAGTTTCTTGTTATTATAAAAAAATATGTAATAATATTTAAAAATAATAATACTGCGAATATCAAAAATCAATTTAGTTCTGAACTGGTTTTGTGTGTAATCCTTATCTGGCCCGCAAATAACAAGGATGCACTTAAATTACGATTATAATTCAGTTTCAAGGCACTCGAAAGGGTGATTATATAAAGTATTCGAAGGAAAAGGATTAGGCAAAGGAAAAAAAAGGCATTTATTGATTATAAATTGCACGTTCATTACATTATTTCCTTCATTGAATACACTGAATTAATTGATAACATTGAAATAGACTTATGTTTATTTATATTGGCGAGAAAAACTTGTGCTAAATACAAGGGAAATGTTTTTTATCGTATTTTCATTTAAGATAAATATCAAGACTATCAAGTATTTAGTAAGAGTTTTAAACTGAATTATAGTAAGGCATTATTAATTTATCAATTATAGTAATTTATCAATTATTAAAACCTTTTTCAAACATGCCCGCTTACAAATTGGGAGCATAATCACTCCTAGTGGAGCTTACATTAACACAAGTTTTCCACGAAAACTTCTAGTTAATCAGTTGCTCAACCACTATCTTTTGAAGAGAGTACTGATAGAAAGTACAGGATGAGCAACTCAGTTACAAGCAGGAGATAAACTGCATTAGGAGTCCATATGTTCCACATGGTTAAAAAAAACTGAAAGAGCATTAATTAAGTATTTCGACTGAGGGTGCTTGATGGAATTTCAATATCAAATTTGAATTGTTTGAATTTTGTACTTTTCCATGAGTTTTGTCGCTAACGACCCGGGTTTCGGCTTTCGGCATCTTCAGACATTTTAAGTGCACAATTGACAGTTCAAGTTCATTCGTGCATTTATATATTAGAAAAGGGTCATTTGTTTTTTTTGTCACTTTAAAATATTTACAGTGAAACCTCGATTCTACGTTTATCAAGGTACCAGAAAAAGCATACAATAAATCCAAAAAACGCGTAATACGGGAAAGCTTAAAATATGAAATAAAAAAATTTAAACCTTGAAAAAACTTATTTATTTATAAAACTTTCTTGTTATACCTACAACCAGGGCTGTGGAGTCGGGAAAACAAAGTCCGACTCCGATTCCGACTAAAAAAAGCTTAATATCGTCACTTTTTTTCCCCTAAATTTCCTATTTATGTGTATTCAATTAAATATCAACCCTATCAATGCGGCCAAAAGCAAAATTTTACATATTAAATGCAAAAATAAAAAGTTCAAGCTTTTCAAAATTTCCGAGTCCGAATACGACTCCTGCCAAAACGCCGCGACGACTCCGACTCCGACTCCAGCCAAAAAGCTCCGACTCCACGACTCCGACTCCACAGCCCTGCCTACAACATTCATTTTTTAAGTCCTTAATACTACGCCTTTGTAAATGTCATCCCACGTTCATTATTGCGTTTTTCTCCATTTTCTTCTACATAAGACACAGATGTTCAGTAATCATATCGCGGGAACGTTAGATCGGGGCTCGACTGTATTAATGAACGGCGACATAACACAATGTTGATGTTTTTTTATTATTTTCTTTACAAATAAATTTAGTGAAACGTTTTTTTTGTATTTTATCGCCGCCACTGTGAGCTTAAAACAACATGCTTTTGCATTTTTAAACCCTAATTAACCATATCTTGAAAGTTCTAAAAGCGGCAGGTGATTTTATCAACAAGGCCAGGGGGTGCCCGCTTTAATCATCCCCGCCTGCCATTATTATTAAAATAATCATCATCAACGTTTTCACCCTCGGCAGCGAATTTTTCCCCAACAGATGAGAGATTGAATAGAAAAGATTTTAGAAAAATTAAAAAACGGGGGTTGCCATGTTTCAGTGATTACGAAACATCCCCCGCGATTATTTTTTATTACTCGTTTCTTTATTCCCGTAAAACGAAACACGTTACCACATTTGTCTACCTTTAATTTAAATAATACCTTTTAATTAATTGTTATGATTAAATGAGCTCCCATTTTTTTATATTTGGTCTTTGGTTTTTAATTTTTGAAATTGATTTAAAGTTATAGTTACCGAGTATTATAGCAATACAGTATCTTTAGTTTGTGTTATTATCTGTTGAATACTTACCATATTTGTTTTCCGATCCTGCGATTTTAATTTTACTAACCATGCAGTAGCTACATATAATAAGCTTAACCATGGCAATTAATTCTATAGAAGTAAAAAATATACAATGTATATTTATTGTAATTAAAAAAATCACAAATTTAAACAGAATTGTTTTTGCAATGTGAACTTGAAATACCTCAAGATGTCTAAAGGCGAAACCCGGGTCGTTAGTGACAAAACTCATGGAGAAGTACAAAATTCAAACGGTTAAAATTTGATTTTGAAATCAATCAATATCAAGCAAGACGAAACTCTTAAAGAATTAAACACTTTTTAGGTGTTCGCTTTTAATAATTGGTGGAATGTACATCGTACTAAAAATAAAGCGTATTTTTAGTACTTATTCCACATTGGATTTATTGAGATCAGGACCGGTTGCTCTCACCGCAAGCATTATCAACTGATAGTAAATAAAAAAATACAGCGTTATTTACACAATGGCCATATTCCACATACAATTTAAAAGGAACAGGACCAGTTGTTCTCATCGCGAGCATTAACAATGTAAGAAAGAAAAAATTGGAAATCGGCAAAGAAGTCAACCGAGTAAGTTCCGACAAAATCAACGAAATACATACAAATGGTATTCGTCTGAACTCACTCACGTCCACGTTAAATATGTAGACACCAGGAGCGATACCGCTTAAATGTTTTATTATATTATTTTTTTTAATTTTATAGTAGACATTTTAAGAATGGTCGAAAATGCATTACAGCTTACGCCAATGCGCCAAATATTCTTAATTGTGAAAGTCATACGAGATTAACTCGATGATAAGTAATAAATCAGTTGTGCACAAAATCAACGATAAATAACATACACCCAGCCCAAGATCTCTTTTTTCAATTGAAAAAATCTGACCTTGCCGGGAATTGAACCCTGGTCTCCAGATCGCTAGGACAAAGCTCTTGCCACTAGACCACAGGGACCGACTAAATTTTGGATTGAATTTCAATAGATATACATAATTATTTTAAGATTATTGCTACACAAATTTGATTGATGTTAAAATTCTCTCATAATTAAGAAATCGACCATTGTTTGACAGTTGGTATTTTTATTATTGAAGGCTTATCCATACTTCGTCGAGTAAAATGTCAAAATATACCCAAAAAAAATAATTTTCAAAAGCGTCAAAACCGTCGATGGGAATCGGTTCATATCGGATAAGTTTAAAAAAATTCACTCGACTCTGTATGAAATCAACCAGGGGCAAATCAAGGACTTGGTCTTTTCACAATGAGACTTATAAATAAAGTGTTTATAATGAACCCTAAGTCAAAAACTGATCTTCAACTTAAAAATATTGATTAATTGACATCAATTTGATTAACCCGATGCACTCCTCAATGTTTTATTTTTTGACGTGACAACGTCTTATAAATCGATGAACGCCCGCTGCACGCACGAAAAAACATGACTCATTGTCCCGTTTGTCGCGTTACGCCGAAGGCAAGCGTGCGAGCGAGAGCGCGGATAAGCGATAGAGAGGCACGATCGGCCTACCGTTCGGATTGTGCCGCATCTATCTCTCTTCCACTCGATTGGTCGATGCGTCTGAGTAGAAAAGAGACAGCGGCAGCACACAACTTATACACCTACAGTACCTACACGTGATCTGTTTACAACTGTTTATAAAGTGAAGTGAAATGTTAATGTGGTTTTCATTGTTTATATTACAACAACAATTGCGGCAATAAAGGTAATTAATCCTTGAATTAATGAGTGCGAATAAAATATATCAATAAAAAATTGTAGATTTCATTTCGTACCTTCTTCGTATCCATACAAAATAATGATAATTCAATAAAAATGATTCCATTTTATTCATAAAAGTATGCAATCATTTCATCAATGTTTTCTTATGACGTTGTCACGTTAAACTATCGTCCGTAAACCGACTTTACAGACAACCATTTTTTTTTCTTTCATCGACTTCTCAATAGGTTAAAGAAATTGATCGATATTAGAGGGTTTGTGTATTTATTAGCATGGTAAAACGAAATACCGAAAAATAACCAACATTATGAATTTTTACAAACTTAAACTAAATCACACAATCAGTGACGGCTGGTGACGGGGTGCTGGGCGGTGCAAAATGAAGATTCATCTATTGTTCCGTACTACGGAAGAGAAACAGTTGGTATTGCGAACATCTGAATTGAAAGTCCATGCTATAGAAGTGTTTTAAAATCCAATGAATAGGAAAGAACTCTTTAAAAAAAGGGTTGAATCTTCCATTGCACCCCCCCAAAACCCCGTCACCAGCCGTCACTGCACACAATCCAATAAATACGGTCTTTGATATAAGGATAATTTAAAACTAATAAAATAAAAAAATGACATAGGACTGTAGGAGTTAAGATACATTACAAGATTGAAAGAAATTATATATTCTGTTAATAAAAAATACTACATTACAATTAAATACATTTTCAATTTATTTGTATGTATATTTTATTAAAACCATTTCCAATGGGGAGCATGTTGACCACTAATGGATCCTACTGAGTTTTTCGAATATAGCAACTGTTATTACTCTACTATTTTAGTGACAATATTAAGGATTATGTGTATCATCTGAAAAGGCTCGTGATGAACGGAACCGGTCCTGATCCTCATAAATTTTATCTAGAATGAGTATAGACAATGTGTTTTTATATATTAGTGTAGTGCCATTATTGACAGTGAACACCTTTAAAGTGATATATAGATAAAATCAGGGAAGGGCGTTAGGTTATCTTATCGCTCATATTAAAACCCTGCTACAGGATTAGATGTGTTAGAAGTAATTTTATTCATCACAAGCATACATGTCTTAAAAAACAAATATGTTAAAATATTAAAAAAACAATTTATGAAGCTTTTCATAATGGGATTCGTTCTCGTCATATCTTTTACCGTAGCCAAGGAATTTGACCACTCATTCTACAAATTATTACTCTCTTCCTATTTTTAAACATTTAAGTAAATGTATGATTACAATTTTTGAAATGTCTTTTAGAACATGTTAAGAGTAGAAGTCTCAATTCGGCCCTGGAGTAAAATGAAGAAAACTGAATGGATGGCCAGGGGAAGAACCGGGGGGCGCGAGATTCAACTGACAGATTAAGCCCGGTTAAGACGGAAACGGGGCAGACCCGGGTTCGACAGCCTGTCGCGACCAAATTGTTTTATTCATTACAAAATGAGAAAAAAAAATATTTTAAAATTGTACCTTCACTGTGGTATTATGTGTCACATATTTTATAGTCCATGCCGTGTCTAAATTCAATTTGATTGGTCTAGAAACTCTAGAATATTATTTTGTATGTATGTGTTACAGTGAAACTGTATTCTCAGTGAAAATATATTCTTCTCCAAGCTGTCATTGCAATTAAATTTGACCGCCCTATCTTCAACCCTATGTTTGTCTGTGTTTTATTTGGTTCTCTTTTTATGAAAGGGACGGGACTACTTTATGATTTTGTTTCATTGAAGCGAACCAAAATTTTAGGCCGGCAAATCATCGGCTTGGTCCAATAATTTCAATGATCGTGACCCAAGTGAAATTATGTTGTCATACAAATCTATTACTTGCTACATTTTCACTGAGAATACAGTTTCACTGTAACATATGCAATGCTAAATATTGATGATGATATGAATCTAGAAAAGAGTAGTAATTGATTGAATTGGCATTTCCTTGGGAGAACTCCATTATAATACGGTGGAAAAAATAGCAATGTATTTTAATTCTACATAAATAATTTTATATATTTGCTGATAGCTATTTCGGCTTACGCCATCTTTAGAATTATGTTTAAGCCTGCATTTACTTATTCTTTATATACTGTTGTAGACAAGGTACACAATACATATTCTTCTCTGTTCCACCATCCTTGTTTTATATGGTAATAATAAGTTATTAAATGTAACACATTGATTTGATGTATTTCTCGAAGTGAAAGCTAATCTGGATTTTTACTAAGTGTGGATAAACGTAAAATTAGTATTGGATCAAGTTGATTTATTTGAAATTGCATTAACGCTTATTGACTGCTTAAGAAGTGGTGAGGAATTAATGTTGGTCTGATCGTTAAGAATGTCATTGGATTGATTATACCTATTAATTTCTAATTGTTTCAATTCATTTTGCTTAGGGCCCTTATTACTTTTAAGGGTAGTAATATTTTAAGAGCCACCCTTATTATGATTGAGGGGTTATTGGTGAGCGTTTCGAAACCATTGCAGATTTTATTCTAAGGCGTTATAACAAAACCATCAGAAAGTCAATCAAACTACTTTTCACATAATCGGGTGGTGCAGTGGTCAACGTTGTTAACTTCTGAGCATTCTTTCAGTCAATTTGCTGATTCTGTTCCAAGGCATGTGTCTCCGAATTCCTTCCTTTCCAACCGATCCATGTTACAGGGACCTAATAGCTAACCACTAGGACTTTTCTATGAGTACTCTCATCTAACTAAATAGAAATAGAGTGACTAATTATCAAGCAGTTGTCGTAGAAAAAACATTTTTAAATACCTCCACATTGGTAGCGAACGTGGATTTTGAAAATATGTCCTCATTAGAAAATTAAGTCTTAAGAAACGTTTTTTTTATTAAAATTTGTCCTCAGTTGAAAATTATGTCTTCAATCGTTTTCTTCTTCGAAACTCCTAATACCAAAAAGAAATACAACAAATTTTGTTCTACCAAAATAAAATTTGTTATCTATTTTTTGAGTGTATGATTGAGTTTTATATTTTTCAACATAACTAATCCTATTATATTTTCTTGGAGGAACTCCATCATATTCAGTTAAAAGATATCATCATAGCATTGACAAGAATGAGCAATGTTAGATAATGTTTCTTTTGGCACAAATAGTTGGAAAATCTTAACCCTACTTTTTACAGTACCTGTGCATATATTATGTTTTATGTTCCACGGTTATATATACGTTTTCTTTTAATTAAAATCCACAGTGGACTTATAACTGAATGTATAATGACTGAAATAGTATAAAAAGTAACTATTTTGAAACTTGGTAAATAATCGCCACTGATTATTCTTTGTCTCCATCATTGTTGTTTACTTTTGTCATTTATAACATAAGTCATCGAGCTTCGTTTGTATTTTTTATATCATTAATTGTGTATGTCACAGGGCTTTATCAACCTACGTCTGATGGCAGATGAATCATCGTATCATGAAACTTAAACATGAAGGAATTTTACTCCATGCTTACTTAGTATTTCAGTCCCAATAGCATCGTTATACATATTATATGATTATGTAGGAGTAAAATTTCAAAACCTAAATACCTAATAATTCTAATTTACTTTTTTCACGGCTGTCAACGAAAATCCCGCCCATTTCGTCGGCCATTAAGCGTCGGTCCGCCATCTTGTTTCGTGACAGCGGCAATGTTCCATTTTCGAATAAAAAATAATGTTACAATTTGAAAGATGGCGGACACCCACGCTCGCGGATTATAGCGACAACCTGAAGGAACGAAACGCGATCTGTGGACACTCGTTTACACGACGCCGCAACGTCGGGATTATGATAAATAATAAAAATAATGCACACCCATGACGGGGAAATTTACTCACCTTATGTTTTCGAAACTTGTAAAAGATATTCCAAATTCAAACTTCGGAATGATCTTTTTTAAACTTTTACATTCAAATAATGAACTGAAGAAGATTATACTCGAATAACCAGTCTATACTCTCGCTATATTAAACGCAAATGTCGTTTATGCCATTTTGTGATCTTTATGACTATAGTTCACACACCCACTAGTTCATTTAGTCCATTCGTAATATCTATACTGGAATCATAAAAATAGAGTACAAGTCATAAAAAGTATTTCAGTAAATATGAGTCGCACCACGGGTCAAATACGGAATATTACAAATCGTTAAATATAAGTTATCATCAAAATAATATTTGATAAAATACTTCAGTATTTGCAAGAACCAACGCGCGACTGATTGCATCGTATGTCAAAAAAAAAAAAAAAAATCAATTGCTTTTTTTTAAGTCCATATGTAGCAGTGATGCACAGCCTGTGGCCCGTAATGACATTTAATGCAGCCCAATATGACAAATATCAATGGCCTTTTCTTCTTCAGAACTTTTTACGGACGATGGAAGAAAAATACAAAATAATAAAATTATCATACACAAATTCGATTATTTAATTATAATACTTTTACCATGCGGCCCTCAAATTATCTGAGAATTGATTATCTGACCCTTGTCCTAAAAAGGTTGTGCTGCATTATAGTATCGGATTACTTGCACATTAAATATAATAAAAATGTTGTGTAGAATTGGATAAACGAAATCATCTTTTTTTTCCAGTCATACAGAACATTTGAGTGCCTTTGTAATAAGCAAGATATAGTGCTTATTTTTATGGTGTTCACTGTCAATACTTGGTGGAAAGGCATTATAGTAAAAATAATAACACATTTTCATTACATAGTGCGTTGTCAAGATGTAATCTTCAATCTAATTAATCTTATTATCAATATTAATGATGCAGATAAAGTACCTTGGATAATACATATATTTAACACAGTTGTGAAAGAGTAATATAGGCCATAAGTCACTTAATCAAAAAAAAAAATTGAAAATTAGTCGCCATGATGGTTTGAATCTTGATTCCAAGAGTTGAATACAAATTAGAATTTTTTGAATTTGAATTTTGTGCATTCCAAGTGCACGGATGTACTTGAACTGAGTCAGTTCAAGTACATCCGTGCACTTGAAATGCCTTAAGATGCCGAAAGGCGAAACCCGGGTCGTTAGCGACAAAACTCATGGAAAAGTACAAAATTCAAAAAATTCTAATTTGATATTGAAATTCCATCAAGCACCCTCAGTCGAAATACTTAATTAGTTGAATACAAGTTAAAATATTAGCAATCTTCTAGTAGGTAGCGCTTTTATATAGAAGGTGAATCAATTTCAGTTGCTGTAAACCAGGAGTGGCCAAAGCGTCGATCGCCTATCCGATATGTACAAATCTCTGGTGCCCGTCCCAAGAAGAGTGCTAGACAAGTCACGACACGTGACAGGGACAGCACACTAAAATCTTGAAGATAGCCCATTATCGACGGAAATCTCTTTCTAAAACACGGGTCAAACAAGGGTTGGCAATCAGATTAATATAGGCTTTAAATTATTACTTTTAATTTTGGTCGATAGCCGCCAATAATTTCAAAACGAAAGTCGATCGCGGGCGAAAAAGTCTGGCCACCCCTGCTATAAACAATGTCATCACAAAATCAGCAGCATAAAAAACAGACAAACAACTTAAGAATATCTAAACTAATCCAATATTTTAATTGACCCGATCCGCAGTGCATTGGTCATGTTTTTAATCGGCCAACCAATTGCGTCACTCAATTGTTTTGAATTTTAAAAAAGAACAACTCTCAGATATTTCAAATATTCGAAATTTATCTTTAATGATTCAAATTTACGTTTATTACTTTTTTGACTCGGTAATCTTTAAAATTTGCTAAAGTTAAAGTAATGGTGCTAATTCTACCTTCACGTCAAATGGAGCTAAGAATATTTTGAATGTCACCGCATGCTTTTGTTTTTATGAGATTCTGTCATCGTTTACTTTGATTAATTTTGTGAGTTCGATGGCATATTTTGAAAAATCTCTGCTTTACCGACAAAATGTTATTTAAATTGGCCAAATTCACGTCCACTCACATGTATTATTTGATTTTATGAATACACAATGATAGATGTAATTAAATGTAATATTAAATCTATTGGAATGTTGTCTACTTGGGTTATATCTCGTAAACTCGATATATTGTGGATTGATAGATTTATAGAGAAATTGTACAGTCGTCTATGGATCTGGGTAACTTCTTAAGAAGGGAACATACAAGGTTTGACTACTATTTTTTATACCATTAACTGACGATGGCAGGTTTTCTGTAATTTTCACTTTTCATTCTTCTTTTGCCCAGATTCAATCGGTTCTGATCTTAATAAAATATGTGTGGAAGTGGTAAAAGAATCCAGGTGAGAGTCATTTTGCAGCGTAGACATTATACCCGGGGACGTTTTGTCTTTCGACCTTTTGTCGGCACACCCCCTTTACTGATAGTGGCCAAAATGGAGGAAAGTTTATTCAATTTTCATTACAGCATTGTAAGGTTGAAAATTGTATCGAATTAAACGGCTTAAAAAAATTCTGATCAATTTCTTTAAATATAAATAATAACTAAACACCTAAACTCAATAAGTTGAGTAAAAATAATAATACATTTTGTAGTTTGTATTATTATTTTTATTAAACTTATTCTCTATTAAAATCATTTTTTAGTTGACAATGCTCGCCATGAGCGAAACCGGTCCTGATCAAATAAATTTTATGTGGGGAAAAAGTACTAAAAATGTATTATTATTTTTAATATAATGCCTTTCCACCAAGTATTGACAGTGAACACCTTTAAAGTGATCAATAAGTTTAGTTTCACTACGTGATTTTAATATGTTGGTGTCGCTCTAAGATTGATATCAAGGTGTTAAAATGCGCGCGTAAAAATCAAAAATAATATTTATTTATAGGAATATAAAAAAATATGATCCGAAAGGGTACTTTCATAAGTAGGTAGGTATCTCAAATTAGATGCGTACTTAAAAAAATGTTAAGTCCACATGAAATTTGATCGCGTCAGGTCTGTTATAAAATATTTAATATTTCCTTGGATTTAAAACCCTCTTTGGGGATTAGAGCACTCTTGAAGCTTTCAGAACAGAGGCGAATCTTGCGATTGGGCACAGTGCTTGATAACAGGACCGAATCGGATGAATAATTATCGCCAATAGTTATTGAACTCATAACAGATTATATATTTGGGTGAACAAGTTGGTTTTCCCACCACCCATCCGTTATGTGTGTGCAGCCGTTTTTCACAGCCGCCTTTCATAACGCTATACGATCAAGAAAAGAAACGAATTTACTCCTCACTTACTTGGCCCGAGACAGGGCTGCACGAGACTGATCTTTTAACCATGCACTAAGGTGCTTAAAGAGAAGAAAAATAGAAAGCAGATTACTCCAGATCGAGAAGATATATTTAGGTGAACAAGTCGGTTCTCCCACCACCCTTCCGTTATGTGTGAGCTGCCGTTTTTCACAGCCACCTTCCATAACGGTATACGATACTGAAAATAAACAGATTTATTTCTCACTTACTTGGCCCGAGATAGAGCTGCACGGGACTGATCTTTTAACCATGCACTTGTGTCTTGTGTCTTGCTCAACCACTTTGTTAAATATAATATTAAGTATCCTATGTATCCGTATACTGAGAATCCGTGGAGACAAGACGTAAATTCATGATTTCACAAATTTTGTGATATTCTCTATTGTCACTTTGTCGGGTCTGTGGTCGAGTGTTGCGTTCTTGCCTTCAGCTGATGAGCACACGAGCTCGAATCTCAGTGCAGGACGTTTAATTTTTCTATCGAATTTTTCATTACTGTCACATTTCGCCACAAAACCATTTCACACATTTTTTGACCCTTTGAAGTGTTTTGATTAGGTATATTTACTATATATGTTTTTCATGGTGAAATATTAATTTCATTAATTCTCTACGACCCCCATAATCATCGTCATTATTTAATACCTTCATTCTTAAAAATCTTCAAAAAAATATTAAAAATATTCAATTTAATATATTACTTTTTTTTTGGATATCAATTTGACGGAGTATCAAGTTCCAAGGCATGTTAGAGCCAAAGTTCTTCCAGTCTCCTTCGTCTCTAAATGTTTTAAACTTTTAAATTGAATTTGTTTGAATTCCCTTCCCATCGCTGCCGACAGGAGGGCGCGGTCGCTACAGTTGAAGAAGTCAGTTTACTAATTCGTCTCTACCTAGGGAGGGTCATCGAGAAGCTCTCGGTCTATATCGATTCTCTGATGCCTTCTCGTTATAATTCTGCAAGTAAGAGATTGTTGGGTTATCGTGAAGGCCCAAAACGTTATGAAACTTTAAAAAAAAAACATATTGATAGTGAACACGTTAGTAGGTACTTTGGTTTGGCGGTAACTTTGTGGAAGTTCATTTTAATATAAAATTTAAAATAACTTTGATTATTCCACGTATTGTGCTACTAACTGTGACTCGTGTTTCGCCTCTTTCAGAGGCATCTACAGACTTACTATCGCATATTACTTAAGCAAACTTTGCGATCGTAAGTCTGAAGATGCCTTAGAAAGAGGCGAAACACGTGTCACAGTTAGTAGCACAATACGTGGAATAATCAAAGTTATTTTAAATTTTACCTTAGTAGGTTCTCAAGAAAAATGTGCATTTCATATAACTCTTGTCTTTGTGCTTTTCAGTTGCACCCCTGACGCTGATCTGGCATTCCCGGGCCTCGCAGGATGCTCTCCGTCGCTGAGGCAGGACGGCGCCGCGGTGGCTTACCTCAAGTCCTCGCCGTACGGAGTCAACGGGCTGTCGCTGCCCATGCCGATGGACGGCCTCCACTCCTCGATGGGTTATCCGACGGGTTATTGTTAATACATTTCTTACCTTTCCTACCACATAGTTCGTTTTCATTTACTATATACTGCAATTATCAATTCCAAACACACCTAAACTTTATTTTGTGCGGTAGATGCGTTCCGGGAATAGTCACATAAAACAAAAACTGAACAAAAAAAGTTATGACTTAATATGGTAACATAACATGTAAAAGGACGCACGTGTCAAGGTCACATTGTGATAAACAGGTGAAACACTGGATTTTGCACTTACAGTGTGTGAAAAACGTGCTGTTAATTACGTTATTCCATATGTACGTTTATATAGTCCAAAAAATATTTTTAAAAAAATGCATTAAAAAATGAATCGCATAACTTTGAATTCGCACAAAAAGAGGTTTGGGTGTATTAGCATTTACAATTCCAATTCCAATACTTATTTTAGTTGTTGAGTTTCCCAATTCCTGTATAATGTAAATATATAAATCGACAGTATGAAGGCCAAAGAACGTAACGCACGATGAATCTTATATATAAAACCGAAACGGCGTATGTATGTATGTATGTATGTCTGTGGGTCTGTAATTCTTTGGGAGTCCGAGCGAAGCCGGTTAGCAATACTAGAAATACCGAAACAGCGTATGTATGTATGTCTGTGGGTCTGTAATTCTTTGGGAATGATATAAAATTAAATAATTATTGGTCGCTTAGTCCGAGCGAAGCCGGGTAGCAATACTAGTAATTTATAAAATTTATTAAAAAAAATTGTCAGAGAATTCAATCCCTAATAAATGAAAGCTTCATTTAAGAAATCACTTGAAAAATCCTTTCCATTCGCTGTGTCGTCATTTAAAATATCAGTAGTAGCCACAGCTTTATACATATGTAGTATACAAAATACTGACGATGGTGCGCTATCGAAATAGCTACATGCTTTTACTTATTTCGATCATCCTTGTAGAAATAAATACAATTGTAATTTTGAATTATTATTTATTTAGTCGTTCATGTAATAATAAAAATAATAAAACATTTTTAGTACTTTTTCCACATGAGATTTATTTCACCAGGACCGGTTTCGCTCATGGCGAGCATTATCAACTGATAAGTAATACAATAAGACAGTGGTATTTATGCAAAAGTTAAGGATGAAAACGAGGTATGACAAACAATTGGTAAAGCAACTAAGCAAATAAATTAAAGTAAATTACAAGACAAATAGACTAAAAATAAAATGTTCAAGACCTCTTAGCAATGCAAATTTAACAATGAGCGAAACCGGTCCTGATGAAATAAATCTCATGTGGAAAAAGTACTAAAAATGTATTATTATTTTTATTATAATGCCTTTCCACCAAGTATTGACAGTGATCACCTTAAAAGTGATATCTGTGATGATTTCATCTCCAGCAACCGCCTTTTGTTCTTGAAAATAAAGTGTATTTACTAATAACTTTTAATTGCACCGTTGTTTTCCTGCCCTTTTCAATCTGATTTATAATCAGTTCCAATGTTCCCTCTAAGCTGTGAGATTAGCTGCGTGGAAAATTGAAATGATTAGCAGGCAATCCAACAAATGCGCAGCATAATTTCAATGATCCAGCAACTTCTGCTGAAATGCTTCATTAGGAGGCTTCATATGCTCAACATTGGAGCAGGCATGGATTAAAAAAACAAATGTGTCAAATATTTATAACATACTATATTAAATTATCCTTCATTGTTTAGTGGATCTTTAAGAACAAAGGATTCCAACCTTTGTTGGATGGCGACCCCTTTTTATGAAAGCCATTTTACCCGTGACCCCCAAGGCTGAATTGAAAAAGGCATTTTTCATAAACTAATTAAAAAAATCAACAAAAATGCAAAAAAATAAGTAAATATTTTTTTAGTTGACTGAATAAGGTGGTGACCAGTGACGGCTGGTGACGAGGTGTTGGGGGTGCAAAGGAAGATTCAACCATTTTTGCAAGAGTTCTTTCCTATTCATTGGATTTTAAAACACTTCTATAGCATGGACTTTCAATTCAGATGTTCGCAATACCAACTGTTTCTTTTCTGTAGTACGGAAAAATAGTTGATACTTCCTTTTGCACCCCCCAGCACCCCGTCACCAGCCGTCACTGGTGATGACCCCAAAGAAAACCCGCCGTGAAAACGACCCATGGGTTAGGAGTCAGTGTTTTAGATGTTTTAAGCTGAAATTGTGTTGATGAAAAATGAATCAGTTCCTAACAAAATAAATCGGCTGTGTTGCTCTTGTATGCACAATGAATGGACATACGTGTAATAATAAAATTAATTTATCATAAAACCGCTTTTATCTACATAATATTTTGTAATTTTCGATAGTTGGAAATCCTAGAAAGCAGAGGCGAGAAAGGACGACGTTTACGAGAGCGCAGCTTGATATCCTGGAGGCACTCTTCGGAAAGACGAGATATCCTGACATTTTCATGAGAGAAGAAGTCGCCCTCAAGATCAACTTGCCAGAGTCGAGAGTTCAGGTTAGTTGGGTTTGAGCTTTGTGCTAAGCAATATGCAGGGTTTTTTTTCTATTTAACTCGGTGGAGCGGCGTTCCGTCACCTATTTTCAGGGTATTTTTTTTTCAATATCAATTAGATGAAACAATGTTAGCGTTTCCGTAATTACAGTCTTTATTTATATTATTGGTCAAAATGATAAAATATGGTATTGTTATGAACAGGATGAGTTGTAGATGAATTCGAAATTGGCGCTCTCTTGTGGCGACGAGGGAGAAAGGACTTTTCCACGTTTCCATTGGTTACTCGTCCTCAAGGATTGATAACGGCCAGTAACGTCTGACGCATAGAATTATATACTTTCTGTATGTCTGAGATTTGTGATTGAATGCACGTGCCTAGCGATTGACAATGTGCGAACAATTTATTTCCTTGATTTTACATAAATTTTACGTCAGCTTCATTACTTCAATTCATTCATAGCTTGCGCTGACATGGTAAGATAAATTATAAAAAACACAGACAACGCCTGATTGGGTTCTGGAGCCGTTGGAAGTTTACCCAAATTTGTCAAAAAAGTCAACTTTAGCGACATGGCCCATTTTATAATGAATGGCAGACATTTGATGCTATATTCCATATTTAATGCCGTAAAATATACTTACAAATGAAATTAAAATTTAGTCGAAATCTCACAAACAACTTGTTTTATTTACATTTCAAAACTAATATACACAATATTAACCGCACTAATCATCCAAGATTTATACCCCAAATACCGGCTATATTTGATTAACATCAGTGAATTTCGATTGTTCAATTAAAAATTCCCTTTAACTTACTGACAATTGAAAATAAGATAGATATGCTAATATTTTTGCGATTTCAATTAACATTTCATGTATCATTATTCTTTATTTCTTTGCCGGGCCTATGAAAATGGCTTCGCGGGCACAAATGTGCCCGTGGGCACGCGGTTAAGAATACCTGCCTTAGACTTATGAAATATACTAATCAGCTCAAAGGCAATAGGTGTTTGTGTTGTTAAAAATCCCTTAAAAAAAGAGAGATTGAGCAACTAAGTAACAAGCAGTTCTAGTAGAAAAAACATGTGTCGAAGTAAACTCCACAACAAGGGACACATTGGGAGGTAAAAAAATACATTTATATAAATAAAAATAAATAAACTTATCATCGATCAGAGTGTAGGAGTTGGAAAAATCGTTTCAAAAGTCAAATTTATCATAGGACTATGAAAAACTGTTTTTTTATTGTATTTTAAGAAAAGGTTTGTAGCTTTAATTTAAATAGACATTTTGTATTGCTCGGTTGTAACTGTTGTCAGTTAATTGGCCGGTATACTTGCAGAGGCACGTTTTGTAAAGGTACATTTACCATTTCTATAGTGTGCTTAAATACCTCTCAAACATTGGCTCGCGAAGTCATTCACAGTTCTGTGTATCACGCGCACCTACAACTTTTTTTCTTTGTTATGCTAGAACTGCGTATATCAAAATACTATTTCAATTCTTCAGGAAAGGCAATTGTTTTCTATAAAAAATATTTTGAATTCCGTATTTCGGAAAGTTTATTGAAATTTATGGTATATATCAGGGGGGCCAAAGCGTCGATTGCGATCGACTGGTCGATCGCGTATCTATTCCTAGTCGCCCGCCTATCTGATTCTTATTAAAAGAACTTGATATTTTTGTACTAAATATTATATTTACGATTTGTAAAGCATATTGCTTGTGATGATAAAAATAAAAAAGAACATCATGTTTTATTGACATATTATTTGTATGTGAAGTAATTGCGTTTTAAAAATAACTTGAAATTGAACTGGTATTGATAATAAATGTCCATTTTCAACTTAAACTGATTTTTTGCTTTAAATTATCTGTAAATGCTTAATTTAAAGCAATTTTAGAATCAATGTATAAAACTGCTCGTGGTGGTATTTGAGGCCGTTATCACCGCAACCGAAGCCAACGATGTTGACTAGTCAGCTACATAGCTAGCAGCTATCGGTCTGATAATAATGATGGAAATATATTGTGAATAGATTAAACTTTAATCATTAGTGTTACCACACATTCACGTATTGTACGTAGAAAGAGTGGTCGCGAATGATTGACATCACTGAGTGTGTGAAGTGGATAACGACAACTCGAGGATCCAATACGGAGCAGTTGAAAGTTTTGAGAAACACTTTTCATAAATCACGTACCAATTTATGGATAGTTTAAAAAATGCTTTGTCAGTTCAACAGTCAAAGAATAGTGTGTATGGGCAGTTCGTGTTCATAGACAATAATCCCGCCAAAATGGGTAATGTATTTTTGTGTATGTTTTTTTTTTGTGCAACATACGTGTACCTTTTCAATTGAATGCGGTCTGTGGATTCTATGGCTGTACAATCACCTACGCTTTCCAGGCAGATAAATTTAGCCAAAACTTTATAACCACTGGCACAATTTATTTTAAATGTCAGAAATAAAAATGTTTTAATATATAATTTAAATAATTTTGATTATTCCACTAATTGTGACACGTTTTTTGCCTCTTTCAAAGGCATTTTCGGACTTACTATCGCAAAGTTTGCTTAAGTAATGTTTTATAATTTATATGTTCGTAATTGCTAGTTTTTTCAATATCGTTAATACAGGTAGTCCTCGACTTACAACGATGATGCCTCTGTAAGAGACGAAACACGTATCACGATTAGTAGCAGAATGCGTGGAGTATTCAAAGTTATTTTAACCTGCATATTAAAATGAACTTTCACAAAGTTATCGTCGAATCTATCGAAAGTTGCGTAGAACAAAATTTGATCAGTACACTTTGTTACCGATAGTGAAATATTGTATATTTGTTTGTTTTTTACAAAATGTGGAATCGTCATATAAGAAATCAATTGTCTAGAGACATACTATAAGATACAACTTATGGAATGTGGAACTAGCCGGTGCCCGACAAGCGTTGATATACCACTCAAAGAATGAAAGTATTTGTGTTTATTGAAGTGCTTTCGGATGCACAATATTTTAGATAAATAATCTCGATTTAATTTAACTAATTTGCCGTTTGACAATTGCTGTTTGTCTTTTGCCGATTGTCTTTGGTACGACACACGCGCCACCTACTGAAAGTTAATTGTACTATGCCAATAACCTTTGCGCAAGTGCAACAATAAGTTGTCAAATTTAACGGTATGTCAGCGCATAAAATATGAAAAAACATTGATTTTTATATAAAAGACCTACTAAAAGTAAAATCACACATCACAAGACACATTCAATCACACATTTGGTTTATAAATTTACTAGAGCACTCAAGATTGCTTGCCAAGCCAATTTTCTGTGGCAAAGACAGTACAGAATTTTGCTCCTCTGTACAGAACACTTTCATTGCAACGCTTGCCGGGTACTGGCTAGTATTATATAATATTGGTGTTCAAAACAGCAAATTTCTTAAAGCCTTAGTTATATTATCAATTAAAATGTTTGCTCTTGCCTTTGCTTTTGTACGATAATTTCTTTTGCTTATCTATAGAAATATTCTTATTGTTGCCGATGTAAAGTTTTTTTATTGCGTCCTTTTTTTGTATTTATTGATAGTTTTTTAAGTGCAATTTAATAGAGAATGTATTTCAATTGATGTTCTTGTTATACAAACGTCTGTCATGCCCACTGCCATCATACTTTCATATAAACTGTTCGAGCGATATTGGCTTTGTTATGATTATAGCAGTGCCACTAAAACTTTATCGTTCAATAAAACATATAGATATTGTGATGATTTTCAATGAAAAAAGTGTATAACGTCATTCATAAATTGAATCGTTGGAATTGATATGATGAAAACGTTTGTTGTCTTTTAGCGTGCAAAAAGTACAATAAAATTGAAAATACAGTGTTTGAAAAAACAGTTTTTAACATAATTCATGAATAATTTCCCTACGTCGACAAAAATAACGGCTTGTAATTGATCTTCAAATTATCGATTGATGATATTGTAATATATATTTGGGTGAACAAGTTGGTTCTCCCACCACCCTTCCGTTATGTGTGTGCAGCCGTTTTTCACAGCCGCCTTTCATAACGCTATATGATCAAGAAAAGAAACGAATTTACTCCTCACTTCCTTAGCCCGAGACAGAGCTGCACGGGACTGATCTTTTAACCATGCACTAAGGTGCTTAAAGAGAATAAAAATAGAAAGGAAAAAAAAATGAAAATGTGACTTGCTCAGCCACTTTGTAAGAGTGATATTAAGTATCCTATGTATCTGTTTACTGAGAATCCGTGGAGTTCAATCTACTTCGCGTTGAATCTGAAGAGGAATCAAGATTATCCCGTTCCCCATATGATGTTGCAAATTTATCGAATGCCTCAAAATTGGCCTTGGTTGAGATCAAGTCAGCGTGGCATATTGGGCCTGATATTGTAATAATGCAACAAATTCTTCAACTCAATCTTTGGCCAATGCAAAAAATGCCAGTGGTTCTCATGTGCGGCCACCAGAGGATTTCGCTGCGGCCACCAACAGGTTCATAGTTAATATTGATATTTAATAAAAATAGGTTTTTATAAGTAAATTTGTCAACAAAGACACTGAAAATAAAATATTCTGTATGCATTGCATGTTGCATCAAGAATTGCTTGTTAGTAACTCAACACATACATGTTTAGGTCTTTTTGGCAAAAAAATTTGGTGCGGCCACAAAACATATCCGTAGAACCGCCGACTTCTAGTCTAGCTGGTCTAGACGTTTTAAAACCATTGTCTTTCCCGCAATATGAGGTTAAACATATAATAGTTAATTATGAATCGTTTGATTTTTGTACTTTTCCATGAGTTTTGTTGCAAACGACCCTGGATTCACCTTTCAGCATCTTTAGGCATTTCAAGTGCACGAATGTACCTACTTGAATTGACAAGAAAAAATTTAAAATGATTCAAATTTGATATTGAAATTCCATCAACCACCTTCAGTCGAAATTCTTATTTATATTATAGTTAATATGACAAGACAATCATCCCTTTGGAATTGATTAATTTTACTATAAATTTATGGTGTTATTTAAAATTCTCGCTATCTTTTACACACACGGTAAATATATGCACCATCATATTTAATGGTTATTGAAAGTGAAAAGAATTATTTAAATTAATTAATTGAAAATCAGTAAAGAATTGAAACACTTTGAGAAGCACGTGCAATTCGTTTGTACTTTCATAATACTTATATTACCCAGTTAGATATCTGTGATGGATTTATTTTACCTGGGGAAGGTGGTTTGTTGTCCAACGGAGTGAAAAAAATTGCTGCAAATCTATTTGAGTGTACATTCTCAATGTAAATTCCATCGTAAGATAACGTTATTGAAAAGAATAATCAGGGCTTTTCAAGTGAATCGAAAATAATATTTTGTTATATAATATACATATGTTTATAAATAGGTCTTTCAATAGGGACGATCGAAATTTGTTAGGTTATAGCAGCCATGTTGTTAACGTGACATCTATATGGCTTAAAGAGTAATTTTGCTAACTCCACTTTTAGCTGAAAATGACTTATATAAAATAATGGCATCTTGTTGTACCATGCAATGTGCAAGTCCCGAATTTTTTTATTACCAAAACTTATTTGAGTGCATCGTAAAAACTTTTTAGGAAAATTTGATAACTCCATTGTCGTTGTAAAACCTACTTTGCTAATTATCCAATTCCACCATTTTCTATTGTCACCTGTCATTCATTCGTTGTTTTTCAGCAGTGGTACAAAGAAATCGTTTGATTGTCCTATTTTAAATTTTTCCGATTGATTTGAAAATACCAAAATAGTCAGTCTTTACCCTCTCCTGCACAATTGACAAAAACGAAGACAGCAAATTTACTCTTTAAGTCATCAATCTGTATTTTTTTTTGACAAATTTTTAGTAGTGTACGGCAAATCATAATGGAAGGTAAAAGCGTTGAACAACGTGTGGAAACTACCAGTCACAAGGTTTGTTCGGCTGATCAATGCAATGCCTATATAGGCGGACATTTTCAGCAGCGAACTTGGTATTATAAAATTATGAGACATTTTTCGTACTCAAAATTGAATTTATTTTAATCAGGACTGGTTTCGCTCATCGCGTTAAAATGTTCGCGATGAGCGTAACCGGTCCTAATCCAAATAAATTTCATTTGGAATAAGTAAAAGAAGTGTCTTATTAATTTTTCATATAATGTCATTCCACCAAGTATAGACAGTAAATACCTTAAAAGAGATCAGTTAACTTGGTGTTTTGTTTTTGCTCCTTTAATTTCTGCATTGTCATTCTCCATTGAATGATTTTTTTGTTTTGTTTTATACTATGCTGTCTTTATTGTATTTTTCCATAATTAACAATGGTAAACAATAATAGCGATAGAAAGGATAAGTGGTTAGCCAATCGCTCTCGCTTCGTCCCATTTTTAGGATCGGATGGATGTGGGAGAACATTTTGACAACGATCTATGCCATCTAACAGAATCCGAATCGATTTATATACTTCTCGTACTGGGTCTCGAGCCCGCGAGCTCCGCAACGAAAATCAACGTCGTTGTCACTCGGCTACGAAGCCTAAAGCAGTCAGTTCAATAACATGAGTACATTTGAACGCTTGAAGATGCCGAAAGGTGAATCCGGGTCCATCAAGCACTACCAGTTAGTTAATTACCCATTCCCTGCATAAAAATATCACATCTGTAATAGTGAAACTGAAAAATACCCAAAATTAGAAAGTATAAAACTAATTTTATTAATTTAGGATATCAAATGAGATTTCGATACATGATGAAATTGCAGTATCAAATTGAAATCGTCAGTTGAAGTTCATTCGTGCATTTGAAATGCCTGAAAATGCTAGAAGACGAAACCCGGTTTGTTCGCGACAAAACTCATGAAAAACTTACAAGCTACAAACGATTCGAATCTATTACTGCTTTAATTTTATCTCTGCTCTATCGCTCCCAATGACACTTTCACAAAATTCGATTCACAAACTATTGCCGTGACCAATGCGGGACTACATTTTCATGAATGTATTCCGGAGTCGCACTCATTGCATGGGTGAATTAAGCGTTTAATTATTTAATAAAAATTCGTCGATCGCGGGCCGATACTCGCGCGCCCCCGCGATCATCCCTCCCCCGCCCGGCGTCCCATTGTTGCCATCACGAAAATGTTACAAATAATATATGTTGTCCCTATTGCCAGCCGTAATATATATTTTTCCCGAACAGATATATATTCTGCTATAGTGAGCGCAGCATTACACGCCGCCGCGCAATTACGCGCCTACTTAAACATCCATTCATTGCAAAAAGTCCACAATCGACCGACATCTTGTGGAACACACAACGCCCCACTCGTCCACACCTGTCATCGATTATTGGAATATTGTAAAAATCACTCAGCCATAAAAGTGCTCGTAGTGATTTTTCACAGTTTTCAATTACTTCTCAGGTACTCGAGCCGTATTGCCGATGCAATACCGTCTCTTTCGTTCGGGTTGGGTCTCTTGTTGGCGATTTTTTTTTTTTTTTAAATCAGAACAAATAAAAACTACATTTAATTAGATATGTAATTTAAACAATGCAATGTAAGGAGGTACACGGTAGATTTTAAGTAATTTAGCGGATCATAGAAAATTAAGAAGCCGCAAAGATTTCAGAAATTATACATTTGATAATTGATAATAACGTAATAATAATATATGTATATTCTTTCGATGGTTTCGGCAGTAGCTTTGTGGAAGTTAATTTTAATATAAAATTTAAAATAACTTTGATTATTCCACGTATGGTGTATTGTTCCACGCATCCCGTTAAAGGGAAAAATCCCAAAGTCCATTTTGTAGTTTGTTTGAATCAATCTTGCTTCATTACTTAAGCAAACTTTGCGATAGTAAGTCCGAAGATGCCTCTGAAAGAGGCGAAACATGTGTCACAGTTAGTAGCACAATACGTGGAATAATCAAAGTTATTTTAAATTTTATATGATAAAAATAGATCCTAGCACATTTTTAACTATGGTAAAATTACCTACACGAGCTACTGAAAATGACTCCGCGAGCTACCGGTAGCTCGCGAGCGACCGTTTGGCGATCACTGGTCTACAACAATGATACTCAAGCTTTTTTGTCTTCGGGCCACATACATGTATTTTGTAAAGCTACGCGGGCCGCAACGCTATACTGGTATGATGAAAAAAATATGAAATCCCCCACCCCCCACTTTTTTGGAAAACAATTTGAGATTTTAAAAATTATAAACTAAAACAGAATAATAATAGTACATATCTTTAATCATTAGCAGCATACGGTTCCTTAAAAATTACAATAGTGAAAAAAGTAAAACTCAAAAGTAACATGTATCCAAGCGTTTATTTCAAAATTAGTGTGATTTTTGACATTGAGATAAATTTTCAAAAATTTTAGACAAATCGAGCTTATAATTGCTGCATCCTACCCTCGATACGTCATCAAGGTGAGAATAAGTCGATTCCTGTATACAGTGGCGGCTGGTGACGGGGTGTTGGGGGGTGCAAAGGAAGATTCAACTATTTTTCCGTACTACGGAAGAGAAACAGTTGGAATTGCGAACATCTGAATTGAAAGTCTATTCTATAGAAGTGTTTTAAAATCCAATGAATAGGAAAGAACTCTTGCAAAAATGGTTGAATCGTCCTTTGCACCCCCCAACACCCCGTCACCAGCCGCCACTGCCTGTATACGTTTTTTGCATATTTCATTTTGCAATATGATGATTCACAAAGATATGTTGATGCAAACAATGTGAGGAGCAGGAAAGCGCAATTTTTTACAGTCTTGTATTATCAGGAACTAATTTCCAAAAATGGATGTACTCCTTTTTTCTTAAAATAGCTTTCATATTAGTATCGTTCTTAAATTCGATAAATTCTCACTCTTATACCAGATCTGATGTTGACACGACAACGACAATCCTCTTTGGGTGTTACTATCTGTACGTCAAAGTCAAAATTAATCTCAAGATATACGAAATATAGAATGCCAGATTTTGTAAATCATGTCCCTGATAATAAATGTGTTTAGGGCCGCACAAAAAAGCTAGACGGGCCGCATGCGGCCCGCGGGCTACTGGTTGAGTATGGTTGGTCTACAATCAATGTCTCTTAAAAAGAAACGCTCCGCTTGGATTCCATATTTGTTCTATATTCGTGGGATAAAAACTATGTTATTATTATTATTAGTTATAAGTGTAACAAAAGTTATTTTCCTTTTTTTCGGAATGCCATAGATTGGTTTAAAGAGGGATTAGGTAGTTGGCTGATAGCTCTTTATTCATCCCGCTATTCAGAGATGGATACGGAGTGGGATTAAAATCATAGACACCCATGTCGTCTGGCTAAACATCAATGTATGAATGTTTCCGTTAATGCATTTAAATCCACGGCCGTCCAAGCTAGTGACACAAAGTACAAAACCACTGACCATTCCACTGTTATGGTAACCTTAATTACGATCGCCTTTTAATTATATTACCTCCACATGTTGGCAGTATATAATATTATATACAACTGTCTTGCATAATAATAAAGAATCTATCATTTTCCTGACACTTTTCTTCTCATAGAAGCCTTTTAACATTTCCAAATGAAACACTATATCCTATAGCTTCATCGGCCACGCGAGAAAATACCGACTGACTTGACTTGAAAAATAAAATAAATTATCATACGAAATTCTTTAACGCCTGACAAATCGTGTATACTGCAATTTTGCTTACATAATAGTTCGTCACTTTTAAGGTGTCAACACTGTTAATTTTTGACAGAAAGGCATTATTTTAAACAATTTTAACATTATCTACACTCTACTGATCAGTATAAAATACCTCTGATCTTTATTATAAAAATTATACGCGTAAATAGGACAAACAAATGTATTTCATAAATTTAACATTATAGTTTAAAAATACAGTTTTCGGAAATTACATGTGAAATACATTTAAAGCCAAACTTTATAATGGGGTAAAGATATCGTTGTAGTACTTATTTCACAATAATTATAATATAATCATGTTTCATAGTTCTTATGAACTAAATAATAACCTATTTTCGCTAGATTATGTGGTAACATTGTAAATATTCGGTGTCCTACTATTTTTCACACAATCAGTAGAATAACAAATTCATCACTTCTCATTTGATATTCAATATTTTGCCATTAGCATTATTAGGAGCAACGTTAGTATATAAATTAATACGAAACATCTTTTTTTCTTTTATCGTTAATTATCTTTATAAGAAAATTAGCGGGCTATTGTTAATTATTCTAAAACAGTTCCCCTCGATCAATTGATGTAAATATACTCATTACAAAAACGCTCGTTAGATGTCATTTCGGCGCAAAACTGTAATTGTATATTATTTAGCTATAAATATTTTGTTGTTGAAAACATTGAATTGCACAAATTTGACATTTGTTTGAGGTTTGTTACCCGATCGAAGAATGCGTCTATTATAATATTTGGTATTATTGTTTGTTTGTGTACATCTGTCACAGATATTTTTTCACAAATGTCCACTATTTATTTGTATGCTTACGTTGCAATCTGCCTATTTATAAATGTTTGTATTGTCAAACACCTTCATCACGATGACATCTCAATTTGGGTCCGATTGACAGCTTTTAAAACTGTTATTAACAATGCATTCACATGGGCGGATTCATTGGTTTTCTGGGCGCGGTGTGGAAAATTTGAAACGATTTATGTAGCATTCATTATCTTGACAGGAGTCGTCGAAAGATGACATCACACAAAGAGGGAGATGTGAGTTGTCGGTCCCTGTGGTCTAGTGGCAAGAGCTTTGTCCTAGCAATCGGGGGGCCCGGGTTCAATCCCCGGCAAGGTTAGATTTTTTCAATTGAAAAAAAAAGACTTGGGCTGGGTGTTATGTTATTTATCGTTGATTTTGTGCACAACTGATACATTATTTACCATCGAGTTAATCTCGTGTGACTTTCACAACTCAGAATATTTGGCGCATTGGCGCAAGCTGTAATGCCAAATATTTTTTTCAAAAAAAAAAAAAAAAAAAGTTTAATTCCACCTTCTATCGGTAAAAAAAAGTTCGACTCCAACTCAAGCATTTACTAAAATCACGACTCCGACTCCAACATTGACCAAAAACACGACTCCAACTAAAAAGAGTTTAATATCGTCACTTTTTTTTCCTAATTTTCCTAATTATGTGTATTTAATTAAGGTAAATGTACCAGTCGTTGACCATGTACGAGTAGTTGACCTTTTGAGAATAAAATGGCCCAAAATAAGAAATGCAGATGCGGGATTGCTCTAAATTGTAAAGTTTAGACAAGTCAAGACATTTGTGGTCGGAATGAGCCACTTAAAAATCACCATATAGCCAATGGAGTGCCTGGGTGGCCATTTGAAAACAACACCTAGTGAGGAAAGTGTGATCGATCTAGTAACGGTGTGTACCTTGTTCCTGAACCACCCATTGCTACTTGATTCAACCAAGAGTGGTGTGACAGAAAGCCTTGAGGCAACCCTGAAAGAAAGTTCACTATAAAGTCCCCTGATAAGATTAGACATTTTCAACACCTAGACTTTTCAATTTGTGAGATGGTCAACTACTGAAACAAAAACATGACTTCAAATTATTTAACACAACTTTTTTAAACAGGCCCTTTCGTATTTTTTGTTACATAATATTAATTAAGACATATGATCCAATATGAGTATATGCCAAGGCCAAAGCCACGCGACGACTCCGACTCCGGCCAAAAGCCTCCGACTCCACGACTCCGACTCCACAGCTCTGATTTAAATACAAAAGCGACAGTGCAATTCAGGATGTTGGTCATATCTTTTGAGAATATCCATATATGGTCAATTGAGAAAATTTTCATTCAGTTTTTTAACATGTTGTACCTAGGACCGATTACAAGAAACTTAGATATTTCACGGTGCTCTATAGAAAGAGAGTGTATCTAAACTCGTAAAAAAGGCATTACATATTTCAAAAAAATAAAACACATTTCACAGTACTACTTCCACAAATATTTTGCTTATGTTAAGATCAGTACCGGTGTCACTCATCGCGAGCATTGCCGACTGACATGGTGTGAAACCGGTCCTGATCAGAATATATGTCGTAGTAATACTCTAAAATGGGTTTTATTTATAGACAATGTACACATAAGCAAATTTTGGTTGGTTAAAATTGATACACGAATGATGCTAGTACGGCTTGGAATATGTGTAACATGTAAGAAGTGTGCGAAACCAAAGCGGGCGGTGGTGGTAGAAAAGTTGAGTGCCCCAGGACTATTGTAATCACACACCCTTGACGCGCTTCATCATAAAACGGCGTACCCAGCGTATACGCTTTTGCATTATTCATTTTCTTCTCTTTTTTCAATTCTTTAATAGCTATTTAAATTTAGAATGAAGAGTGAAACAGCAATATTTTAAATAGTACTTTTAACGTACAAAAAAATGAACTTATTCCATTTGTTCTATGTACTGTCCATTTTGTGACGCTAAAGTTAACTGAAAAAAATATAATTCACTTGTACTATTTCAATATAAATCAGCCGCAAGTGAAATACTATCAAATTGAATGAGAGCCGTAAGTCGACGGAAGAGGTTAATTCCGCGAACGCAATTTTAGGGTTTCACTTTATAGCCATAGCAACGATCGGATGTTTGACGTTTATGACAGAAAAATAATTGTTTTCACAAAGAGCGTGACCACGATAAATCGACAATATACCGCGCTTATTAACATTCGAAAAATATGTATGTGACCGGCAATATTTTACGGCTTTATCAATGTGAAAAATTATTTGTCAAAAATGTAAAACAAATTTGTCTCTAAAAGGTGAAAATAGAATAGAGTTCATTGTTATGATATTTTCATCCCCTTTGATCAATTTCGTCACCTTTTTTACATATCCATAATGTCAACCCTCCTTTCTACCATGATAATAATATGATCACAAAGAGTAACAATACTTTAGGTCAGTGACGCACACTAGTAGAAAAAAATATTAAATTCAGAAAATAATTATTGATATTCAAAATAACACGCAATTTTTTTTTTTCATTGTTTCATATTTCAACGATTTTTGCAACCCACTTTCAATCAACCGACTATTGACTCATTTATCATACGGAAAACTGTATGTAAGCTTAACTTTCTAATTCAGATAAGACTAGATTGAAAGGATTTATTGGTTGAATTGGCATTTACTTGATAGAATTATATTATACTACGGTGCAAAATAGTACCTTTTGGGATCGGAAAAGAAGGATTTTTAACAACACAAAGACCCATTGCCGCATTTGAAAAGAGTGGGGATTGGAAAGGATCCGAGGATTATGACAGGACTAGTGGTTAGCTAATCGCTCTCGCTATACGTCGCTTTATTGGGATCAGAAAGGTGGGAAGGGATTTTTAACAACGCAAAGACCCATCGCCTTTCGAACAGAATCGATTATCGACAGAAAAAATCTACTCGTACCGAGAGTCGAACCCGGGCGGTACGTCACGAAAGCCAACGACGTCGACCACCGCACAATGGACCGGCATGTATTTTCTTATCATTTGTTTATCTATCGTCATCCCCTCTTGAAAATAGCGGACAAAGTTAAGGCCAATTCCCGTTAAATAACGTCTGATAATTCCCTTGAGGTTATTGTAACGAATCAGTGTCACCACCACCAAGGGATCTCCACATTATCACCATTTCATCACCATTCAACACTATCATCATCTTTTTTCTTATTAAAAAAAACGTGAAACGCAACCCCCAAGGGACGTAAGGGAAATGAGGGTTTACCACCTTCGGTCCCCCACATAGCGAAAGAGACGTCATCACATGTACATTTTCATGAAAATATCAATTATACGGTGAATTTTCGGTGCAGACCTGGCTAAAATTTTAAATAAAACATGTAGCACTTTTTTCAGTTCTTACTACGCCACTGTCATCTGTTCCCTAATCCCTGTGTGTATGGAAAATGTTTGAAAGTAAAATATTCTTGGATACCTTACCCCACATTGAATTCAATTATTCCTTTTAAATCACACGGCGAATTAAATGTCAAACATTCTTTTCAAATGAAACATATTCCACAGAAAAAAAAGACAATCTAACAAGAATATGATGGGTAAAAAATATTTGAGCCGGTATTGGGATAATGCTTTTGTAGGCTAGTTTTTTACACCCGATCGACAAAAAGAAATACCTATAGATGTCTTTGTTCAAAGGAAAAAATAATAATACATTTTTCCTCGGCAATAAAAAAGAGTTGAATGCCTTGCTTAGCTACTGTTTATTCAATTGCTAAAATCGGTAAAAAGATTTTGGACTAGTGATCGGCAGCCGAGACTAGTGGCTCCGTTTCGAGTAGCGAATACACGGTTATGGAGAATGCTCGTCCATTTTCAAGTACAGTAGAACCTCGATTATCCGGACTAATTGGGGTTGAAGATAGTCCGGATTAGGAAAAATCCGGATAATCAAAAAAATCATAAGTATATTCAGCATAAATCATTTTTATTTCTTTAGATTACATACATAGCTTTAATAATAAATTATTTTTTATTGAAAAAATCAATTATCGATTTCTGTTTAAAGCTAGTTTTTCTTTTCGATGCTGCCAAATCACGAATAATTACACAAATGTAAATTGTCTTGAATAGCACTCTTCTTGACTCTCAAGCCACTTCATGCCGACATCTAGACACTAAAAAGCTTCAGAATGTGTAGGACCAATATCTCCCCCCTCACAAATCTCTTCCACGTCTTCTTGATCTTGTTCTTCTGATGTTGATATTTCTTTTATTATTTCCTCATCATTCAAAAATTTGGAATCCAGGATCGTTTGCATCGCAATTTAACCACTCGGTTATATCTTTTTCGTCGCATTCAGCACATATTGAAAGTTGTGTTATTGCTTCCGCAATGTCTCCTCTATCATTTTCTACTTCGTTACTGGAACTTACTAATGGTCTTTTCAAAATTTTGGTCCATGATTTTTTCAAAGTTGACACATCTCAAGAATTCAAACTTTCTGCTGCCATGTAGCAACAATCTTTTAAATTTATTTTCTTGTGGAAGCTGATAACTGTTTCTTCATCATTTTCATCTGCTGACGCAATTCCCCACGTGAATATCACAAATTTGTAATATTTTTGTTTATTTTGACCAATCCGGATAATCGAAAATCCGGATAATCGAGGTTCTACTGTTCTCGATACTCGAGTAATACTCGTTTTAGTAATAGTCGTTTTAGTAATAATCGAGTTTTTTCTAATGCGAGGAATTATAAACACAAAACTTCGAACCAATTTAAAATTTGAGACGTTTTATTCTCTATTATTGTTGAAATATATCTATATATATAAAAATGAATGTCTGTGTGTATGTCCGCTATAGACTACTAAACCGCTCGACCGATCGATGTGAAACTTTACAAATTTATTGAGTACACTCCCGCAATGGTATCTGGCCTACCAAGCCCTCCCCCCAACCACCTCCCAACCTCCACCCCCAATTTTTTTTTTTAAACTTTACGAATTTTTCGAGTTCACTCCTTCGAAGGTTTCTGGCATACCCCCCCATACTCCCCCCAAACCCCACCCCGCCAAACAAACACCCTCCCCCCAAAAATTATATCGAATTGAAACGAAAAGCTGCAATGTCACAATTTTTTTTAAAATGAACGAAATCAATAAATTGACTCAAATTGAATTGAATATTTGTGTAACGTCTTTCCTTCAAAATTATTTTAGTTGCTGGCGTAGCAACGCGCGCAGGGTACAGCTAGTGTTGTATAAAATGAAACAAATGTATTTATTAAATTAAATAAGCTTTTTATGTATTTATAATCTATCAATCTACACAAATTCGAGTCAATAATATATATATTTTGGTACATCCGAAACTATTCGAGTATTTTAAAATTTTACTTCTCGATACTCGAGTAGATGAGGTGTCGAAAAATTGCAGTCTCTTCCTGGGACTCATCGGCTCCCAAGTGAGACAATTATCATTTTTGTACTTATTTAACAATGAATTTATTACTATCGGAGCCGCTTTTCGCGAGCGTGCATTTACAAGTGATAATAATATACATCTCGGTCCGTGGTGCAGTGGTCGACGTCGTTGGCTTCCGTGACTGACCGCCCGCGTTCGATTCCCGGTACTAGCAGATTTTTTCGATTCTGTTCGAAGGCAATCGATGTTTGTTTTGTTAAAAAATCCTCAGCACCTTTTCGATACCAAAAAAGCGACGTATAGCGAGAGCGATTAGCTAACCACTGGTCCTTTCCTAGTCCTCGGACCCTTTCAATCCCCACCCTCGTAAAAAGACATATGTTGAGATAAACTCCGTGCGGAGTCGGTATGCTCCAAGTCGGGATCGGACATGGCAAAAAAATGCTCACGATGAGTGAAACCGGTCCCGATCTTAATAAATTAACTGTGGAATAAGTGATAACTATTATCTTTGCTTTTATTTTATTCAATTCAATGGTTCGATTGACGTTCGGTTCGCTACTGTAAGGCTCAGCAAGTGTGAGCATTAATAAAATAATTTATTATTCTCCACTCAGGTGTGGTTCAAAAACCGCCGCGCGAAAT
Source organism: Himalopsyche kuldschensis (assembly GCA_028554975.1). NCBI lineage: Eukaryota > Metazoa > Arthropoda > Insecta > Trichoptera > Rhyacophilidae > Himalopsyche > Himalopsyche kuldschensis. The sequence continues at coordinate 1,303,068 of JAHFWI010000028.1, forward strand.
GCAGACAGCAAGCGAAGCAGCACCAGCAGACGCAGCAAGGAGTTACCACAGAGGGCGGTACCACTGCCAGCGGGAGAAGAGGTACCGGTAGCGGTACGGCCAGCGGGAAAGGTACCAGCAAAAATGCTGCCGTTCAGAATGCCAGCAAAGCTTCAACCGGCGCTACCGTGCCAGCAAACAATGGAAGGTGGGATTTTACTTCAACTCTATCTTTCTGATCTCGAGATAACGTAATATATATCGATGGCTTAAAGAGAAAATTTGCTAACTCCGTTTTTGTCAATTGTGCAGGAGAGGGTAAAAACTGATTATTTTGAGAATGTCAAATTTTGTGTTTTTTTTTGTTCTACCGCTGAAAAACAACGAATAAATGACAGGTGACAATACAAAATGGCGGAGTTCGATAATTAGCAGTGTGGATTTTAGAACGACAACGGAGATATCAAATTTCCTTAAAACGCTTTTCCGATGCACTTAAATAAGTTTTGGTTATAATTTTTTTACGAGACAATAACATGCACATTGCATGATACAACAAGGTGGCATTATTAAGTCATTTTCAGCCAAAAGTGGAGTTAACAACATTACTCTTTAAGCCATCGATATGTACGTATAGTATAATAATTAATATATAATAATAATTTTATAAATCTTGAAAATTTGAGAATTTTATCAATTTTAGGACATGGTGACATGTTTTCATTTTTTTCTCTGAATACAACTATTTTCACTTTTATGGTGTTCACTGTCAATACTTGGTGGAATGGCATTATAATAAAAATTGTTTGTCATATCTTGTAATTCTTAAAAATATCACTGTTTCGTTGTATTTCTTATTAGTTGATAATGTTTGCCATGAGCGAAACCAGTCCTGATCCAATAAATTTTATGTGGAATAAGAACTAAAAATTTGTTATTATTTATATTACAGCAACTTTCAATTACCTTTTGATTTTTGTTTGTAATATATTATATCAGCTGCGATCATAAACAATTTTACACGCAGATATTTGGCTGACAATCTTTAATTTTTGCTGATTTGTTTCAGTTCTTCCGGTGGTTCCCCTTCAACGGCAGCTCAATGTAACTCTTCCAAAACACTCAACACCTCCGCTATCGCAAAAAAAACGTGCCGAAAAGAAAACCTTAAAAAACACCAAGCAAAAGAATAAATGTTTTTTGTTATTTTATTTCGTGTAGAATAAAATGGATTATTAAAAAAAAATATTAATCGGAAAAAAATTATCTATACTTACAAGGTAACTCTTCCAAAACACTCAACACGCTAATAATATGTTCTAGCTATCATTGTATAAAATAAAAACGTGCCGAAAGAAGAAAACGCATTTAAAAACGACCAAACACAAGCAAATTTAATAATTCTATTAATCTCCTCGATGTTGCGGCCGTATAACAATTCTGTGCTCGTAGAGCCGGCCATACAAAATGCGGGTGTTAGCATGCAGTAATTGAAGCGTAGTTTAAAGGCCGCGTGTAACGTTTATAATACTTTTAAATGATCGTGCATATAGTGACATCTCTTAGAATCGTGATGTAATACTTGAACTTTAAAGATATTGTATAGTAATCTATAATATATCGATTTTAAAAAGACCTTTTTCGTTGTGTTGAAATGAGTCGCTAGCAGGGTATGCGTAGAACCTTGTTTTGAGGCATATCACTCAGTGGAAGACTATTATTTTGCTTTAAGAATTTTGAACTTATGTTTCATATATGTTACAGTGAAACTGTATTCTCAGTGAAAATGTATCAAGTAATAGATTTGTATGATAACATGATTTCAATGGTCACGATCATTGAAGTTATTGGCCCAAGTCGATGATTTGCCGGCATAAAATGTTGGTTTGCTTCAATGAAACAAAATTAGCAAGTAGTCCTTTTCATAAAAAGAGAACCAAAGAAAAACACAGACAAACATTGGGCTGAAGATAGGGTGGTCAAATTTATGATTTATTAATTTATTTCAATGACAGCTTACAGAAGAATATATTTTCACTGAGAATACAGTTTCACTGTAACATATACATTTAAGATTAAATTGACTATGATTCAGTTCAGATATAAGATCGCGTTCACGTATTTTCTGTGTGAGTGTTGTGACTACCCTGAAGTTTTGTGAAACGTTTGTAGGTTTGGTTATTGAATAAATGATGGCCCAAATGACACATCGTGTATTTATATGGCAAGTGTTTTTGATGTACTATTAATATATGTCCAAAAAGTATATATATTTATTATGTTTTATTTTTTGAAAGAAAATACTAATCCTACCCGGCACCTAACAGGTTAATGTTGAATAAATAAGAGATGTTACTGCAATATCACAATTTAATAAACGATGCTTCTTTTTCTTATCAAGCCAAACTTAGCTAATGTTTCACTGTCATTTCAGCTCTCCGGCGGTGCTTATTCCTCGGGGAGTAGCAGTACCTCGATCTGGTCTCCAGCGGCCATTGACACCCCTTGGATGACCAGTATGACCAGCTCTATAGCATCCGGAGCGCAGGTAATTTTCACGGCTCATTTTCACTATGTTTTATGAAAACTTGATGAACTTATCCCCGCCCTTGGGTTGTGACTTCGCATTTGTTTCTAAACAAAGCTTTGGTTACCTTCTTTGACCATTTCCGCTACCAATGTCAATCGTATATACCAATGGTTCTCACGTCAAATTGTTCTGTGGCCGCATTGTAAATATAAGTGGTCCTACGGAAAATGTCTGGTGGACACACCAAATTTGGTTTGACAATTTACTACTGGTATTAATTGCATTGAATACTTTTCTCACTTGTAATTTCACATATTATATGCATTCAGTAACAGTTTTATCAACACTTCTTGATGCACAATACAATACGTTCGAAATATTACATTTTCAGAGACTTTTTTGGCAAATTTACTTTTTGAAACACATTTTTTTAAATATTAATATTATCTCTGAAGCTGTTGGTGGCCGCAGCAAAATCTTCTGGTGGCCGCACATGAGGACGGCTGTTATAGACTCCTAATAAAGATTTTCTAAACATAAGTTTTTCATCATGAACTACTTTGGCTACTTTTTTCTTTGGAAGAGAATAGATATAGAAATAATAGGACTTAGACAGGGCTAGTGGCATGCTAATCGTTATCGCTGCGTCCCATTTGTTTTAGATCAGATGGGTGTGGTAGGGACATATTATGGAAATCGAGCTCGTGAGCTCCGCATTCAAACGTTGTCGTTTTTAACCGCTTTCTAATGAATACATACAGGGCTTTTTCCGTTTAACCTAGCCATCCCTAACGGTATAGATTTTGTCCCAACAGCTACTTTACCTTAAATATCTATCTTAATACTAGTGATACGATGTCTAAACTTTTGGTATTCTAAAAATCATAGTTTTTTACACCTTTTGTAGAATATGATATTTATTGGCCAGTTGCGCCGTAATCGATTAAAAAAGAGAAGAAGTCGGAATTTTTCAGTCTAATTGTCGATGTTAGCAATCGCTGGGAAGCGCTAACATAAAATTTCACGCCCATAAGCGATAAGAGAACGTGACCATAGCGAGTCATAGATAACATGGACGGAGTGTTTCATATCTGGCAACAATAAAAGGCGATATGCGATAAGATAAGAGATAAGGTAATGGGATTTCGTGCATGGTTATTGACTTGTTAGTCACCGGCTCCATTCTTAGTTCGCCATAGCCGTTGTAGTGGAAACGTTGTCGTTTTCATGCGGTTTAAATATGAATAATTATAGGAAAATTATTTTTTACGTAATCACATTCAATATTTTTATACTTCGTCAAAACGATAAAATATGTTATTGTAATGATTCGGATGAGATGTGGATGGATTCGAAAGTGGCACTCGCTTGTAGGGGAAACGTAACTTGTTCACGTTTATTTTGGTCAAACGTGCTCAAGGACTGATAACGGCCAGTAACGTCTGACTGTGATTGAATGCACGATCACAAGGATCTGTTGCAAGCAAACAATATAAACTGCATATAAAGTAGCAAAGGAAAATCAATCATTCAATATGTTTGAAAAAATATGACAAAAATAAAGAAAATCATTTTTTCTTTGTGGCATAGAAAAAGCTGCTTTAAATTATATTTGAATATTGCAGTTTACTTACTAAAAAGATTGACATGAAGTGAGTGTTTTTCAAAAAAAGCCCTGAATACATATGTAATATAATTATTTTCAGAGCTCTAACTGCTACCAAAATTATGGAGGATATTATTCAAACATGGATTACCTCAGTCCGGCGTCCGCCATGGCCCATCAGCAGCTCAATGTCGGGGTATGTAACAATAATTCATTTTACTATTCTGTTTTATAGGAGAGGTTTTCATTGCCAGGTACTTCTCACCTATTATTTAAAAAAAAAACGACTGATACCTTGTTACCACTAACATTGCAAAGTGGACATGTTGGTTTTTAGATGCCGCAATTTTATTTGACTACTAATTATTTGGTCAGTTTCTAATTCGATAAATGGTCAGTTATAAATACTTAAAACGATCAGTTAAAAATAGAAAATGTCATTTCATGCGCTAATTTTTCATAAAACATGTCATAAACTTGTCTAATACGACCATATTTGATAAAATTCACAAGCTGTCAAACTAAAACTTCATCATTTTTTAAAAATAACTGACCATTTAAATTAAATACTAACCGTTTTTAATAAATAGCTAACCATTAAAATATATTACTGACCGCTTTATTTAATAACTGACCACATTCACACTGATACAATGACAACTGACCGTTTATAATATTAACTGACCAAAACTTGAATTAGTTACTGACCCATTAAATACATGACATTTTATTTTTTGAAAATTCAGATGAATTATGTTATGTTATATTTTATTTTTATTTTTTACAGGACAACAGCTTAGAATCTTCTTGGGCGAAGACCAGGGATGATGCATCATGGTTTTACAACACGAGTGGCTGGGATAGAAAATAAACATTACTATATTTATCTAGAATATACCTTAACAATAGCATTTAAAATAAACAAATTTACTTATCACTGGAGAAAAAAAGTTACGAATGATTTCTTTTTGGGGTGACTAGCGCGAGACGCTAAATTTTAGCAAATATTTGATCAGTATAAAGAGTATTTAGCCACTGGCACGAGTCACTCGAATGACGGCTTCAGTAACTGTACACTAAGTTAACATAATGAAACCCCGATTTGAAAAATTACACAAAATCAACGAAGAAAAAATATGTTTATTGTTCCGTGTTATATGTATGTTGCATAAGTTTATTTGAATTCAGCTCCAGCTGCTTTTTAACCCATTATATGCCGGAAGATATAAGAACATTCCTGCACCTAGGGCCGCCGCGATTTTCTCTGAAAAAATAGCTACGGATTTCGGCAATACAAGAAAGCCCTTTTTAAAATCGATTATAAAACAAAATATGTCAACTGTATATAATCGTCGACCTTTTCCAGTATTAGTGGGTGTAAAGTGGACCGTATAAATAAATACGCGCATTTTCTATGACCGGCACAGCGCTCATGAAGTTTTAGACCGTACATATACGTTTCTGGCATACAACCGGTTAAGAAAACATATTTATGCACAGTTTTGTATTATTGTTTATATTACTTTTTTAAAGAAAACCTTTTAGCCATTTGATAGTGATTTCATCATTTCCCGGGTGCATCACTGTATATTTAATAAAGAATTGTATTATAATAGTAAAAACACGTGCTAAAAAGATTATTTGTTTTAGTTTGTTCACTAAGGTCTACATAAAAAAAATGGCTGAAACAATAACTATCATTAGAAAGTTCTGTCAGTATTTACTTTGCAAATGTATCAATAAGGGTGTACCTGAATATAAGCTTATAAAATAATTATTTTATGAACACAACCCAAGAATGTTAAATACTAAAATAAACGTATTTCAACGCTTATTGCCGAAAAAAACATACTTAGAAAACCAGTGACGGCTGGTGACAGGGTGCTGGGTAGAGACTCCAATTCGAGTATCGAGTACTCGATACTCGAGTATACTCGTCCATTTTTCAAGCACTCGATACTCGAGTATTTTGAAAAATACTCGAGTAATACTCGTTTTAGTAATAATCGTCGAAGTTTTTTCTACTGCGAGAATATTAAAAAAAACATCAAACAAATTTAATATTTGAGTCGTTTAATTCTCTATTATTGTTGAAATATATGTTGCATAAATGGAAATAAATGTATTAGTAATATTCAATAAGTTTCTTTAATTATTTGTCATTTATAAATATACACAAATTCGAATTAAAAATGTATATTTTGGTACATCTGAAACTACTCGAGTATACTCGAGTACTCGAGTATTTTGAAATTTTACTACTCGATAATCGAGTAGTTGTGAAGTCGAGTAATTGGAGTCTCTAGTGCTGGGGGGTGCAAAAGGAAGATTCAACTATTTTTCCGTACTACGGAAGAGAAACAGTTGGTATTGCGAACATCTGAATTGAAAGTCCATGCTATAGAAGTGTTTTAAAATCCAATGAATAGGAAAGAACTCTTGCAAAAATGGTTGAATCTTCCTTTGCACCCCCCAACACCCCGTCACCAGCCGTCACTGTAGAAAACCATACATTGCATATTTATGTTCAGTGATATCCTTTACATTTTGTTGATTTATTGTCTATGAAGTCTTAAAAAATTTGCTTTTATTATTGGATACAGTGAAACAAATCGTTTTCTTTTTATAATACCAATATTAGTTTAAATTAATAAAGGAAAGTGAACAATGAGATCAGATGTGGGGAACCTTTTTTATATTGAGATGGTTTTTATTTTTCTGTAAGATGACATTAAAGAATATCCGAAAGCCGCATTTGGGTACCATGCGAATTAAAAGTCGCAGGTTCTTAACTACAATGGATAATGTTTTCTATTTGTTCATTATTATTTGCTTTATATAATCCTACTGTAAAATATTTAAGTGAACCAAACCATATCAAGTGATTAAAAAAGCAAATCAATAAACCGTATGCGAGTGCCAAATTAGTTTAAATATTAACGATTGATTCAATGAACAATAAAATTTTCAAAACTCGAACAAAGTATCTTCATATCATAAATTTATTACGTTAAATTGAGTGTTGCCACACATCAAAAGTGATTAATTTTTAAATTTAAGTAGCCATAATGACTATTATACTGTTCAGTTTTTCGCGGCGAATATGACCCTAGTACACGGGGCTCATTGGGAGATGCACGTATTGCAATATTAACAATACTCATAAATTGTTTTAAAATACATTCATTAGCCATAATTTACGGGAGATTTTAAAATAATTATTTTGTATTCGTATCAGTATGGCCTAAATGTTTTTGCAACGATATTATGTAACTAAATCAATCGAAATAATGAGTAAAATATTATGTATTCGTGTGTTGACGGTATTATTTCATTTGGTACTTGTTGATGGTAGGGTGTCAGACTGTCAGAAGCCGGCAAAATGTCACAAACGAAAATATTGATTGGCGTGGAAAGCATCTATTTGCTATTAAACAAAATGGCAAAATGGCAACCGTAATATAGTCATCAACTAATAACCAAGGCTTAGATTGGAAAATTTCACAAAATAGAACGACAGACAATGCAAAAAATTGTCGACACTTATTTTGATCAATATTGCCGAGTTTTTTTTAGGCAATAATTTTTCAATAAATTGAGAAACCTAATATTTGAAACATTGCCGTATTGCTGTGTTGCCATCAAGGGACATACGGGCGAAACTACAAAAACAACAAACTGAGATAAATGGCAAAACAGTTTTCAATGTTATACTTTGTTCTTACGGATTTGCAGGAAAGCCGAGCAATATCTGGTAAACCTCTCTTCGAACATTTTTCATATTTTTATATCTTATAGAACTGCATTTGAGTATTACAATGCCATCTTTAACTCAAACAGCCATTTTTGTAGTTTCGCCCTTATGTCCCTACAACCACGTAATATAAACGACATTTAATTTGACAAATCGGCATTGAATTTATCGGTTTACGCGTGTGATACCATGACAAGCGGAAAATTTTAATAATTATTTTCATATCCTTTTGTCGGTTTTACAAGGTATTTGAAAATTATGTGAAATGACGTACATATATTACATGTGGACTTATCGTCTTTTGCTTTTAGGCGCCTTATATCGCCAAACACTTAAAGTAATGATATATGGGGCCTGAGATTCTAGTCAGCACCTAATACCGTTATGTTATAGCTTTGTCTTTCATGCCATCCCTATTTTTAATAAGTACCATTTATTAATTCGTTAAAAACTAGAATAGGTTTTTGAATGAAAATATTCATTATGATATTCTAATTTAAATTGTATCAACAATTTTTCGAATGTGTATTCCAAAAACGGCAAACGATCACTAACACATCGATTATTTTTTAATATTTACGAAACTGCCTATTGTTAAGATAAAAAAATGTGTAAATAATAAAATTATAAATCCTTTTGACATATCACCTAAATTTCCATTTACCTATGTTTTATTATTCTAGAAAAACAATATAATTAACACTTAATCTACAATTATTAATAATATGTTCAGTGATATAGTAAATTACAATTTGAAACAACAGATAAAAATATATATTGGTGTTTACGTTATTATCAATTATCAAATGTATACTCTCTGAAATCTTTGAGGCTTCTATCCTCTTTGATCCGTTAAAATTACTTTTAAAAAATCTACCGTGTACCTCCTTACACTGCATTGTTTAAATTACATATCTAATTGAATATAATTTTTAATTGTTCTTTTTCAAAAAAAAAAAAAAATCGCAAACTGGTTTTCATAGGAATTAATTGTCAATCTGCATACATACTATACTCAGAACCGTATAACTCAGATTCTATGAGAGAAATAAATTAAAATACTTATGAATTATGTTGGTAATATTTAAATTAAATGGTTTAGTTGAACCGAATGAACACGCTATATTTTAGTATTTATAATGGACGATATTGTGTACAGCCCTTCGAAATGTTTTGAATATTATTCTTAGTTTTATGGCTTTGTTAGGAATACGATTTTTCCCTTAAAATTATAATGTGATTGGTCGATTATAACCGTAAACTGTGCAAATATTTGAATTTATTTCTTTGTATTGATGTTATAAAAAAAATAAGAATAAAAAAACTATTTCATAAAATGGTGTCTATTAATAAATTTATCTATACGTTCCTACAATATGTATTTTGTATGCTCGTCGAAAGAACACCCTCTCCTCTTGCTCCTATTTTTTAAATAACAAATCGAACAATTTTATTTCTAAATATTTAAAAAATTGATGGTTTCTGAAGTATATTTTCTTACAATCCGCTTTTCTTTTTCTTCTAAAGGTCATTACAATATAAATTAGTAAATATGATAACCATTCCAGGGTTTGACGTCATTATAATATTATGCACAGGCATGGCCATGTGAATGTGAATATTGTGAATCTTCATTTTTCCCGCTTTAGTTCGCTGGGAAGTGAGAAACGTGAATTTTGACAAACATTCGCGTTCTCAAATTTTAAATTTTCTCCCTATAATAATTATATTACAGTAAGTTGACAAAATTTATTAAAAAATATTAACTTTCTGTAGTTATTAAAATTTTTTCGTATCATAAATATATTAAATAATGATAATTAATACAAATGAGTGGCACAAAATATGGTGACGACAGATATTACCGTAAATATTTAAGTCCAAAGAATCACAACTACCTATGTTATTTTAAAAATGATTTTGCAAATAGTGTACTGTGGCAACACAACAGCGTTGAGACTTCTACTTCTGAGTTAATGGTAACATTATCAGTTCTGCCACAATGGAGCCGTTAAGAAAAATGCCGAGCTTAGTGATATATTTGACATTTTTAGTCTTAGCGCCTCAATTAAGTCGCGAAGCAGATGCGGCAGTAACAAAACTAAATGAAGATAATTGGACCTTAATGTTAGAAAATGAATGGATCGTGGAATTGTAAGTAAAAATACTAATAATCCGGCATGTGGTATTTCGGTTGTTGTCACGGCGTGTTATGGAATATGTCTCGTAACGGGACGCGAAATAAAGAACAGTATATAATTTCCCACAATAAAACTATTTAAAGACTTTTCAGTATTCAAATATACGTGATTTTCAACTGTAAAAATTGCTTGTCACTATGTGTTACAGCTTAAAATTGCAGACGAAGTGGGCGTGAAAAAATCACAACTTTCTTATAAATTGCTATTAACTAATGTTTAAGTCTCGTTATATTCGTAAAACGTTCATTTTATTATAAAATATTGTCTTATACTTGAGCGAATTGATTCTCGAGAGTCGTAATATTTGACAGTGCCGATTTGTCGGCTTTTATGCCCGTTTTGTTTACTCATTTTTTTGTTTAATTTCGATATCAAGGCCGCCCCGCATTAATAATTTACGTTAATTAAATATTTCATCTGCGTTCTACAGTTCTTCAATAATAAAAAAAAATCAAAAATGTCGCCCATGAACATTAGAATGAATCGACGTCGCAGTGCAATTAAACATTGTTTTTCCACTGAAGCTATTTGGGCGATTTGATTTTTGACATTTGCATACTCCTGAAATGCAATTCGTTATGTCATTACTAAAATTAGTCACCATACTAGGTATCATTATCGTCAACGGTTATTTAAAATAAAATGGAAAAAAATGGGTGCCTATATCATATTGCACAATTTTTCTCATTTAATGATTGCATCTTTTTTACACGAAAAAAACTGAATAAGGGTGTAGATGACTTTTTATTTAAACAAGTGTTCAGCCATAAAATATTTCGACATTACTCATACGTGTGCATGTGTTAATAACATAAGAAATGTTGGATATTACATTTTTTAGTCGATATCATAGAAACAAAAAAGGTATTTGTGAAATGTCATCAGACAGTTAATTGTTGTATCAACTTTCGGAATGTATTTGCGAGACCCATTTTTTAGACTTAAGTTCTTAATTTGTTGTAAAACTTTACCGGTCCGTGGCGCAGTGTCAACGGTGTTGGCTTGCATGCCGGACCGCCCGAGTTCGATTCCCGGTACGAGCGGATTTTTTCAGTCGATAAATCTGTTCAAAGGCATGGGTGTCTGTGTTGTTGAAAACCTTATTGTATTCTGTCAGACCAGTGACGGCCGACAACACTAATATTAGGGAGTGCATAAAAAAAAAATATTCCTAGATTACATCATACGATTTTGAAAAAACACCAATAGCACAGACATTGGCTATACCAAGTGCTTCTCTACACCAATCATTTTTTCTACCTAGTCTTTCAACTTCATCTGAGCCATCACAGAATATGTACACCCTAAATGTCATCAGCTGACTTCGACAAACATATTATTATAAATTTAGCACTGTTTACTACAACATGTGTGAAATATCATTTTCTGAAACAAACATTTTGAAATTGCTTATTAGTTGTATATAAGCGGAGGATCAGTACACCAATGTACTATTACAAGAGCCGCCGCTGTCTCATCATAAAACTCTAGATAATAGTGTATGTCTTCCGTCTTAGCATGGCACCGTGGTGCCCTGCGTGCGTGGACATGCAGGAGTCGTGGCACAATCTGGGCAAGCAAGCGCGAGACTTGGGCGTTCATGTTGCGGAAGTGGACGTCACCACGTCCCCTGGACTCTCTGGAAGATTCATTGTCTCAGCACTGCCCACAATTTACCAGTAAGTATTTTTTTTTTAAATAATGTACCATAAAACAGGGTGACTAGAGACATAAACAAGGACTGAACTTTAGCACAACTTTACTAAGTATCCAATGTATTTTTTACTACTTATATATAATTCTTTGCAATGACTATAATACTATCTCTCAAATGACAAAACCAAACTAACTAAATGATTGGCCAAAATTGAAATAAACGTGCTTAAGTTTGATGCCTGTGCATCCTTACCTTTTCACCCCTTATAAACTTCTCTTTTATTGCACGAAATTTTTTAAAAAAAATCATGTTTTTTTGGTTAGTAAGTACCGTAAAACGAAATGAATAGAGACTCGTATAGATTAGAGGTTTATATATATATGATAATCATTACAATCTGTATTTTTGTCACTATTCATCTGCCATGTCTCGATTTACCCTCTCTCGTCTCTTTTCACCCCGATTCATTGTGAATAGAGAAATCGAACAAAATTGACTGTGTCTTAATAACGAATATTGTCATGAACGTGTAGCATGACTATAGAAACATGTTTCAAGCCATTCATATTTGAATTATGTGGCGCAGGTATGAAGATACATAGTCATGAAGGGTAAAAAGTGCGACCAATTGAATGTATTATGTCAATGTTTATACCTTTTCAGACTTTTTAATGGATTAATAGTGTTGGCTGAATGTTGTTTGTATATGATCTGCAGACATTTGCTACCAAGTGATAAAACTAACCGAGCCTTTCTTTGTTGTTACAGCGTCACGAATGGTGAATTCCGGCAGTACAAAGGCTCGCGTAACCTAGAGTCTCTAGTTACTTACATCCAGAATTCAAAATGGAAATCCACAGATCCGGTGCCTTGGTACAAGGAACCCACTAGACTGCACATGTCGGTTGTCAGCCACTTCTTTAGGCTATCACAAATGCTTAGGGTGAGTTTGCTTTTGCTTCTTTATTTCATGACAACTTTTAGAAGCAATTTTATAATATCACATTTTTTATTTTGAGGCATTCGGTAAATTTGCAATATCATATGGGGAACGGGTTACTCTTGATTCCTCTTCAGATTCAACTTGATGTATATTAAACTCAACAGAAAACGTAAAAAATAAAAACCCTTATATATTACGAGTATTGCTACCCGGCTTCGCTCGGACCAGTTTGGGGTTATGATCACCTCGGCGCGTAAATTCAGACGGGCCAAGTTGAAACAACTTTTTTCAAAATTCAAAAGTCTAGGTCAATTAAAATGGAATTAAAATGAACATTTCAGACTGGCATTGACATTTCACAGCCCCTTTCATATATTGACAGCCCCATTCTCGCCCATTAAAATGTCCAAATTCAAGGAAAAAAAGCCGGGAAAAGTACAGTAGAAGACTAATTTATTACATTTTGACTAAATGTCTTCGCCGATAAAAATTCAAACATATTTTCTTTCAAATTCGTTTTTATGGCAACTCAATGACCAACAATGCAAAAGGGATTTACAGACCCACAGACATACATACGCCGTTTCGGTTTTATATATAAGATTACATATACTACATATCCTAAAAATCATTCAAACAAAAAAACTTCATAAAAAAAACTTTTCCTAAACCTGCTGATTTTTTTTTTATTTCTAGGACAATCACCAAATAATTTTTTTATTTGTAAACATTTTTTTATATTCTATTTTTTTAATGATGCATCAAACATTTGTTATGTCATTTCTGTAGAGAATCTAAAACATTTGTCGCATTGGATGTTCATATTTCGACGCCTCAGTTAGACAGGCGAAAAGATTCGCCGGCGAGTCATCCGTAACCAATGAGTTAATACATGCAAATATTGACTATGGAATTTGACTTTTTTTCAGACTGTCCATAATGAATTATTGGAGACGTATGGACTTCCGACATATGGCTCGTACATCATCTTCGCACTAGTAACGATCATTCTTGGATCTTTCTTAGGATTGGTAAGCACTTCCCCATTTATGAATGCTGCAATGATGTGTTTGAATGGTTCATGGCATTAATCATTCCAATCCAATTATCTCATGTTAGAAAATAGGATAATTGTATCTAAAACTCAGTGAAATTTCTTCGTTTTTTGAATATCCCATCAAAATACTTATGTTTGCAGGAAATTTTAGCAAACACACCAAATTATTGATTGAGTTAGGATTTACTTGGTAGAACTCCATTATAAAACTGTGAGAAAAATAACAATGTATTTTAATTCTACATAAATTATTTTATATATTTGTTGATAGCTATTTCGGCTGTAGCCTTTTTTTGTAGCTTTTTTTGTGAGATTTTCCGCAGAATGCATCTACCTGTATAAGTTTACTGTTACTAATTTTTATTTTTACAGTTTGCTATAATATAAATTATTTTTCCAGATTCTAGTATGCATGATTGAGTTTGTCTGTCCGTCGAAGGTTTCTGCAGAAAAAAGGCCTTACACCAGTTCTTTAAATACTGTAAGTACAAATCTGTTTCAACTTGTCAAAATCTTCAGTCGAGAATGCTCACCCATTGAGTGAAAGGCATCTGAAAAGTATTTTAATTTTTGTAATGGTGGTATATTTCAGAATGACGCATCACCAGTGAACGACGATCTCGTGGATGAAGAAGAGGAACGTAAACATGGTGCGGGAGATGGCGGCGGTGACGAAGACGCCGACAGTGATGATGAAGGAGAAAGACTTTCATTGAGTGATACACAGGTGATTATGTTACTTTTTCACTTTAACTTATACATTTTTTTTTTTTAACTATTTCTCCATTGCTTGAATTATAGTATATGTGGCAATTTAGTTAATTCATAAACAGTGTTAAGATTAGTAGTTAGTTAATTTTAAGTTATCAATTTGGTTTTTATATTAAAATGAAATTTTACAATGTTGATGAATGAATTCATCGAAAGTATATTAACTGATAGTGATGGTTACTAGATAACTGCTACAATAGTGATAATATGCCAAGTGGGAATATGATACTATGTCTTAGACCCACTAGTACATTTTTGATTTGAATCGTTGGATTTTGTACTTTTTAAACTATTAAGTTGATGAAACCAGGGCTGTGGAGTCGGAGCTTTTTGGCCGGAGTCGGAAATTTTGAAAAGTTTGAACTTTTTGATTTTGCATTTAATATGTCAAATTTGGCTTTTGGCCGCATTAATAGGGTTGATATTTAATTGAATACACATAAATAGGAAATTTAGGGAAAAAGTGACGATAGTAACCTTTTTTTAGTCAGAGTCGGAGTCGTGTTTTTGGTCAATGTCGGAGTCGTGGTTTTGGTAAATGCTGGAGTCGGACTTTTTTTTTACCGACTCCACAGCTCTGGTTGAAACTATTAGTAGTTTGCCAATTTAATCTTCCAGACTCACACTTTGATTTATACCTCTTTAAATAATTATCATTAATTAATAATTCAAACACTTGAAATCAATCAATGCAATAATAATAGGTCGAATAAAACCCTAGATTTATTTATCGATATTCTAATGTTACTATCTAGTAATTAGTATTTGCGAAACTACATTCAAAAATCTCGATAATTATAAACAAACCCACGTAATTCATTGAAATTCATTTATATAAAATTTCATATAGTCTACGTTTATAGCAATTTAACTTAGTGATCTACTTTAATTTTTTTTATATAAACGATACAAACTGTTTACTACGCGTCAGTTCAAGTACACCCGTGCACTTGAAATGCCTGAAGATGCCGAATGGCGAAACCCGGGTTAGCGACAAAACTCATGGAAAAGTACAAAATTCATAACAATTCAAATTTGATATTGAAATTCTTAATTATATCTTTTTTTCATCTTTTCCAGAGCTCCGATTCAGAATCCACGTCCCAACGCGAAGAAGCAAAAGAAAACGAGAAAGATAAATCGA
The DNA here is from genome assembly GCA_028554975.1 of Himalopsyche kuldschensis. Classification (NCBI taxonomy): domain Eukaryota; kingdom Metazoa; phylum Arthropoda; class Insecta; order Trichoptera; family Rhyacophilidae; genus Himalopsyche; species Himalopsyche kuldschensis. The sequence goes on from JAHFWI010000028.1 coordinate 1,318,710, forward strand.
AAGGCACCCCTTCGAGTCCTGATCTTAGAAAAAGGAAACCGAGGAAAGCCGACTAAGAACCATGAAGAGACCTAATGATTAATTTTAAGGACTTCTCTAAGATTATGTTACTGAGGTTGATGACTGATTTTTCAATCCGATGACGATGCGAGTTCATTAACACATTTACAAATGTCAAGGGGACTATCTCAATCAGTCTCCAGATGCTGTCTCTTTAATTTTATATTATTTATAACCGATTAATATACTCAGCCCATCTTATGCTTGTTTTCTTTTATATTTATTGATACCCTAGATTGATTTATAATTCAATTTAATACTACTTTGTTAACACTTGAAAGCTGGCATCTCCATATGACAGTAATGATGCATTTAATATTCTTACGCCACTTATTGCAGACATTCTCTACCTGCAGATTGTTGCTTTTGGTACATTCGTCAATGTGAATTGAATCATCTTTGTTTTTTTTTCCATATCGTAACACAAGTATTTTTTCATCTATTATCATTCTAATATTTGAAAACAAATCAGCAGCCGTATACCTAGTATTGAAAGTAAAAAATCATTTTGGTTTGTTTACCTGTAAGCTTTAAACCACAGATGAACATATTAAAGATCGAGGCCGAAATCGAAAGTAAAAGTTTCCAGATAATTACATTTACGTGCTAAGCTGTTTTTAATGTAGCAATTGTTCAATTTATTCAAGCAAAGCAAGCATTACCCTTTGTACGCCAATGTCTCACCCGTGAGTCGCATGCGTATTGACACCATACGCCAACGTCACGCCGGTAAGTCGCGATGTTTTTTTGTTGAAAATAAAGATTTTTTTAATACATAAACTTATTATATGTTTTTAATTCATGAACACGAAATCAAATAAGCCCATAAATCTTCCCGCATCACAGAATGTATTGTACACATGGACACACGAAAACACCTTCAAACTATAAATTATGTAAGTTTAATCACTTTTTATGCAATTTCTATTTACTCTAAAATCGCTGGCGTACAGCTGTAGATCGAATACTTTGACTCTGGCGGTTAAAGGGTTAATTCAAAATAAATCATCTATCAAAGGGTTAAGCTTATTAGAAGAATTTCGTTCAATTCAGATCTTTATGACATCTATTGAACTTTCTCTAAAGCTTTCTTGTATGAAACCAGTCAAAATATCAAGGTTTGCTACACAAAAAGCAATTCGTTTGATTACTATCATGGGCTCCAATGTGTTTCCTTGTTACATAAGGGTATATTACCCACATTGTCTCATTATCAAATTTCCATTTCGTTGTCGTAACCTCGTCATAGAATAACGTTATCCTATCGTAGCAAAAAGGCCGTTCTATAATTATTGAATTATTATGCTGGATAAATAATTGGTAAAATTGTTTGTGCCTATGTTTTGCAAAGAATTTGTGTATTTTAGATTGAATAAAATAGATTTAAATATTGAAGATGCACATTTAGCGTGCATCAGTTGTCAATCAAAAAAAAATTTCATCTGCACGTTTGGCGATAATGTAATAATCTCGTAATTATATTTCGTTATGTAAAATAAAAATATTAATTTGTAAACAATTTTTCATTCGATATTGCTATTATATATTCATGGCAAATCCCACCTGTCCGTTTCCCAATCTTCGAATGGTTTCACAACATGTTTTCGTAATGTTTATGGAAATGACGCTGCATATGTCTTTCCACACAGCATTTGAATGCGGTTTGGGCTTATGGCTGACTTTTAAATGCATTTTCTTTGATTACCCTCGTGCACTATTTGGTCATGATAATGCTTTTGTCCATTTTCATAGTTTCAATACTGTTATACAGTAAATTAAGCAAGGTTCAGGAAGTACTATTAACTTCTTTTTCTAGCAGGAAGGATTCATCTATATTGAAGTTGCGAGTGATTTTAATGTCTTCCGATCATACCAACCTACTGTTCACTTTTAAGGTGTTCACTGTCAATACTAGGTGGAATAGCACTGTCATAAAAATAATAACACATTTTTAGTAGTTATTCCACATAGAATTTATTGGATCAGAACCGGTTTCGCTCATGGCGAGCATTATCAACTGATAAGAAATACAACAAAACAGTGATATTTATACAATAGTTAAGCAAGAATTACAAGGTATGACAAACAATTGGTATTACAACTAAGCAAATAAATTGAAGCAAAATAGACTATAATTAAAATGTTGAAGACCTCTTAGCAATGCAAGCTATTAAATTAATCTTAATCTATGATTCAGTTGATAATGCTCGCCATTAGCGAAACCGGTCCTGATCCAGTAAACTTTATGTGGATTAAATACTAAAAATGTGTTATTATTTTTATTCCAACTTACTGTATTCACGAATGAACGTGAAAAGATGGCATGATATTCTAACTAACATGAAGTCACTTTTCAAATATGTCTGGCTATACTTATATGGGGTTATAAATTTCTTCTGAGACTATCTCTCGAACATCCTCTTGCTGAAACCTAGTTCATTATAGTCTCCCCATATAGATTCTCAACAGCAGCATCCCAAGATGCCATGTCCGGTCGGTTAAGATGAAGAATCGTGCAGGTTTCAGATTCTTCTGAGCTATTGAGAGTCCGAACATGTAAATTGCCACAAGTCGATAATCATATGATTTGTCACATTCCCCATAGACCTGTAAACAAGATCTGTAAATGTGTTATCCTTATATCACGACAAAAAATCATTCCACAAACCACTGCCATTTTTTAAATCGTTGGTTATTAATTGAGATAATTTTAGGATTATGTATTTTGCCAAACTGTTGTCGCTTAGACTAATATTTTAAAAAGCTCATTTTTCAGCATAATCAAATACATAGCTCGCTACTTCTAACTTAAAATGTTCTTTATTATAATAATGGGGAAAACAAGAATTAGTGCTTGCCAGCAAAGGCATAATCTTACCATATATTTATATTCTTTTGAATATTTAGCACAAATTAAGTAATCGTTTCATTTTTTTTTTTTTTTGCTTTTGATTTAATTAAATCTTATATGACACTCACTTAAGAGAGGAAGTGACCAGACACAACAAGATTTCATTTGATTTATTTACTTTATCTATAAATAAAGTGAATTCTTATTTCTACCTTTGCCTACTGACTTATAGTTAAAAAGTAATTCCAACAATTAAACAAAAACAACTGCTGGCCAAAACTCACATTTTATGATAGCATCCAAGCGATTCAATCATAAAATAATGATCATGATAGTCCCGAAGTCAAATCCATCAAAATCCGAAAAAAGCACAAATCTGTCATTACTCTTACGTCAACAAAGTTACTAGAATTAAAATTTGTCAGTGAATGCTGTATGATTAAACATGGAATGAAATTTAAACCTTCCAAATCACGCGCAAAACATTGGTTGTCTTTATGTACATATTGATTGAGCCCCTCTTTGTTATCTTTTTCTATTATCAATAAAACAATTGAAGTGTTTTGATTTGTCAGTTACTACCAACATTAAAAAGTAAATTTTTTCTGACAGAATATTTCACTTTTTGAATGCGGAATATGGAAAGTGATAATATTTTTGTGAATCAAACTGTCAATCTATTTTCTGTAACATAATTTTTATCATTTAATACTAATACAAATTAAATTATCTATATCTGCTTTGAATTTAATTGTGGATAGGGATATTTTTAGTGTCTAACTTTTAAAATGTTTCCAATATTTAATAGTTTTTATTGTAAAATAAAGTTTTTTATACTTACTGATTAGATAGTTTTTAAGTATATGCCGCTCCTTCCTTGTGCTTTTTATTACTTTTTGTTTAATTTATTTTATTTCAGAACTAAATTCGAAACTTAAAGTTTACGTTTCTGACTCACCAATTAATAAAAATGCATAATATTAATGGTTGAATTATCCCCTCTTAGTAAAAGAAACATTTTTTTTTTTTTTTGAAATTTTTTAAAATGATATCTTTTTATTCCACTCCTGTATTGTAAAAACTTTGTATTGTTTGTGTTTTGACTTTCCCTCTTGTTATACCATTAAAAAATAAATTGTATTCTTTTTAAAATGGTGTTGTTTTATTGCAAATGTATCATACTACATTATAATCCCTCGATATATAACGAACCAGAGAATTAATAGCATACATAAATGCATTTAATTACACGGATCATCTTTATTTGACACTTTATATCATAGGCTCCCAACCTTTTTCGGGTGGTGACCCCTTTTTATAAAAGCCATGAGACCCGCGCCCCCATGCAATTCAAAAATGGATTTTTAATAAGGTAATTTTAAAAAACAACGAAAATGCATTATAGTGAATATTTTAGTTTTGTTGACTGTATAAGTTAGCGACCCCACAGAAAACCCATCGCGACCCATGCTTTAAATACAGTAAGCCCTCCTACAGCACCTTCTGCTGTTAAGTGGTTTTTTTATAGCGTGTGCTGCAGTCTGCAGGCAAATTAAATTTTTCATAAATATGTGCATTCGAAGAATATTTATCAGTAGCTGCTGTATGTCGTCTCTTTACTTTTGATAAAGTAAGTCATACAAAAAATCCCTATCTGGGTGCTGTAGGAGGGTTGACTGTATTGTTCAAACCTTGAGTGAATGTTATCAGAGCACAAAATGAAAACGAATGAATTCTCTATCGGAGTATAAATAAATTACCTATATAATTTTTTAAATTAATGTTTTTTTAAGATTCAAGGGACAAAACATCACAAAAGATTGAAACACACAAGTTATTTACTTGTTATCATTTTAATAAGTTTATGCCATAGTCAGGGTGAAAAAAATATATATAGTAACTGATTATTATTGTAAAATATAAATAGATAGAATATTTATTCCGGCTTTATACCTTGAAGAACTTGTGAAATTTCTGAAATGTCACTCAAATCTTTACCCATGGAGGTGAGAATATCGTACAAGTTTTTCAGATCTGCTTTGTTCTCTTCTGATGCTGCAAAATGAAGCATGAAGTCTTTCTTCTGTGCGCAAACATATTCTGCCTGTGTCGTGATCTCAGCTGGTCTTACGACCACCAAAGTGTCCTTTTTGACTTCGGTCCCTTGTTCCAATACCTTTTTGTTCAATTTCTCTTTGAGACTATCGATTCTTTTATTAAGCTTTTTTGAGTTCTGTGTCATAAACACCAACTGACGTTTCAGCGAGTTCATGTCCACATTGGACCCCTTTTCAGGTCTCGTCGACGCTCTAACGTTGATTTGGGTATGGGAGGCGCTGCCGCAATGCCTATAGCATCTTCGTACAGCCGTAAAATTTCTGTCCCAGCGAACTGAATTGCTGATTCTAGAGCCACTCTGTTGTACCACGCTTCCGTTTCTTTCGATCGACACGGTGACTTGTTTATCTTCTCTAATGTTTTTAATCGCCAGAGGGTGTCGTTGACTCTTTCACAGAGGGCTAGATTCCCAGATGACTTATCAACTGATATGGCTACAATGTTATTACCAATTCCAGCAATGTTCTCAGCGCTCGCGATCCCTCCGCTGATATCTAAATTCTCTGAATCGAACACATGTAATTTTGTTCCAATTGTACCGTCCTCTGATCCCAAATAGCTGAATAAAAATATTCTATTCTTGTCCAGATCTATTCCCATGTAGCTGACAGTGTACCCTAAATCGGTGACCATTTTGACTATTTTAGAACTGGAATGATAGTTCAAAGTGACTTTTCCATTTTCATTTGTAACAACAGTACCATCAGGGCCGATGTAATGCTTTCTGTTTTCAGAAAACACAGTGAACTTGAGCGGTTCTAGTTGTTTATTATTTGCTCTTAGTACAAAACTTGTTTCATTGTACACAAAGAAAATATCCTCATCTCTATATGACATGATCTCCGGTGCGATGCCATCGTGTTCGGAAACCGTCTGCAGCAAATAATGGTCATCCAGTAGAGAAATTACTTTTGGCTTATCGTCTTCGGAACAAATATCTGCATTGATTAATTGGACCAGGAGAAACGCCAAAAAGAAGCGTAAAATCGCCATCTTGCACAGTGTCAATATCTAAAATATAAAAATATTACTAATTGAAAGAGGATCTGGTTAAATGAAGCTATGTAAAATTTTTAAATATTTCACACATTTGGAATGAAAAAAATATACCAAACACCTATTCCAAGATATGTAGGTTGATTAGTACGCACATGGAAATGAAACATTTCTCATTTACCTTTTTCTATTACAAAAACATTTTATTTCATCAGTGTATAATAATTTGACACAAAACCATTTGCAGAAGAAGTAAACACAAACTAGAAATATTCACCTGGTGTAAAAATATGCGCCTTTTAGACTGGAATTGCTTATAAATAATGATCGAAAGTCTTATTTTAGTTAATTAAAGTGGGTTTTGCCATAATGTGTAAACAAAAAATAATGTTATTCTAAGTATCACTATCATCTCAATACAGGGGCGGGTCTAGTGTTAGGCGGCCGCCTGGGGCCCCAGGGAAGCCCCAAAATTTTTGAATGTTTTTAGGCTACATTTCGAAAAAAAATAAGTCATATCATATGTGATAAGACCAAGACAGAACTCTCTCAAAGAATGCAAACACATGACATAGTTATAGAGCCTTGTATCAATATTTTTTGATTGGAATCTATCAATGGGAGAAAAAAAGATGGTGGATATTTACAAAAATGTGTTGGTGTTGGTATTTTTGAAAATTAATTTGACCATTTTTTGGACACTATACAAACTACACCAGACATCAGTTGACCTGTCAAAGAAATGTCTTGCACTTTCCAAAATGTAGAAATACTTTTGAACTTTTTATCTTTAAGAATTTTCATATCTAATGTGTCAGTTGAAAGATCCTTTTCTGTTTTAAATAGTGGAAAATATTATTTGAGAAGTACTTACTATGTGAGAAGAAAGATCTTTGAATAGTATGGCCATTTTGTGTATACAGCAAGACATTTTAAGCTGAATTGACACTGCCAAAATAATTGACGAACTTATTTCAATTCTATTACGTTTATTATATTTCATGTCAAGTAATATATTATATTAATGTGAGTTTCCATTAATAAAACTTCTTTTTTCTAACTTGAGTTTGAGAGCCCTGAAATATTTACCGCTCGTATTTTTCTACTTGACTTGATCCTCCACTGTCTCAATAAATGAGTTACTGCTGCAGAAGAAGAGGCATTTAGTTGTGAAAAAATAATAATTACTCTTGTTCAATAATTCTTCTATATCGTTGTTTCCATTGCAAAATTGTACATTTACAAAACGGAAAACTTGTAGTTAATTTATTTTACCATACTACGATATGTATTATTATACTAAATTGTTGTTCCTCTTTTTCTAGTTTCGATTTCTTATCCTTGCAGCCTTCGAAGGTCCTTAAGATGTTAGTGGCCGCCTTCTAGTTGACTTGTTTACACCAAACGTATACCAGCTAGTTGTAAAATTAATATGCCTAGCACAGACACTCCCGTCATTAAGAAAAATCATGATTATTTTTAATGAAAGCTGTGTGTGAAGGAAAGAATATTGCAGCATTGGTAAATGGCACTTATCCTGAAAGTATCTCTATCTTATTAAAGTCATAAAATACACAAATCATTCATTACATGACAAAATTTGTTTATTTATGAGTTGGATTGTTTTCTTACTGAGTCTGTATTGAGATAAATAAAAACTGATAACAAATGTGAAAGTTCAAATATTTATCAGCCTTTAGAATATGTCGACTTTTTAACTACTCCGAGGCGGTTTCGTATTTTATTTTATCAAATTGTTTTTATTAATACATAGGAATAACTCTGCATCGAATATTATTTAAAATTTTCAATGATTTCCCCTCTCAGTGTGGAGCATGTGTACTGCTAAGAAGCATCATCAGTTTTTAGATAATTTGTGATTTTTATTATGTATTTACAGGTATGTATATGTTACAGTGAAACTGTATTCTCAGTGAAAATGTATCAAGTAATAGATTTGTATGACAACATGATTTCACTGGTCACTATCATTGAAATTATTGGCCCAAGTCAATGATTTGCCGGCCTAAAATTTTGGTTACAAAATCAGCAAGTAGTCCCTTTCATAAAAAGATAACCAAAGAAAGACACAGACATACATAGGGCTGAAGATAGGGCGGTCAAATTTAATTTCAATGACAGCTTGGAAAAGAATATATTTTCACTTTAACATAAATAAATGTATTTAAATTTGTCAAATGCATGGCGCATTGGCGTCAGCTGTAATTCCATGATTTGTATTTTCTTAAATAAATAAATCTCTATGGAAATTGTTTGCTCTTTGATAACTGCTTCGAATTCAGTATTTTTTACTACCAACCTCACCTAATTTAATAAAGAAAGGGGTTGATTTTAAAACATTGTGAAGAAAGACAAGGCTATGAGCAAAGTCAACTAATAATTTACATCGATTGAACGCTTATTTAAATATAATATATTGAAACACTATTGACTTAATATCTAAGCAGGTCTTAAGATGTTAACGTCGAAGAACAAAATAATTCACAGATAAAGTAGTGTTTTTTAAATTATCAAAGCATTACAAAATTACGACCTCCAAATGAAATAATTTCAAGAAAAATGATCATCGAATTATCTATGTTACTTTAAAAAATTATCTATCCAGTTCTTAAAACTCTTGTTTCAATTTTGGATGGAGAATTTAAAAGTAGGTAAAAATAAAATGGTTCAGTATGTCTCCATCTTTAGAAATTTTCAAAAATTTTACAGACATTTTTCATAATTACAAAGTAGCACTCTATACTTCATAAATATATACAATTGGCTGAAAATAAAATGGAAGCTCATTACTTGTAAGGAATACCTTAATATTCACTATGTTTTACTTTTGACCAGTCAAATGCAAATGACACACCGGTGTGTCGCTTGCTTACCAACCCAAAAAAAAAGGAAGCTATTTTTTGGATTTCTGTATCAGTCCAAGTTATATGAAATGTCTTTGAGTTTAGTGATTGCTTAAAACTTTTTATATATGATTTTGAATTTATTTCCAGGCTTTACAGTGATGACTGGCGTTTCATTAGTTTTTTGGACATGGCTGTCTATTGGTCTTTTAATCGGCGTCAATAGTGATTCGATGGGATTTTTAGGGACCCTCTATGAAAAGAGAGGCGAGGCAACGTACGATGGCGTAGCCCCTAAAGACATCTTCGCAAAGTCCCTGACTGAAATCACAGTTATCATTGGCAGGGACTCCTACATCATCCGTAATTTTGGCGCCTTGAAAAGAGTCGCTATGAAAAAGATAAATAAAATGGCTTTGATAGATAGAGTAGGCAACACCATGTACAATCGAGGAAGTCAAACGTTATTTATGACTTACAAAACAAGACAAGAATACCCGGTAATAGTCATATTATTCTATTACTGCTATTTCATCATGTCCACTTACCCCTGGAGTGTATTGAAAGCTCAACATAGAATTAAATAGAGTTAAATAAATTATTCAAGAAAAAGTTTTGATAAAAATAATATACCGTTAAACGGGGTCAATAGAGACACTTTTTACCCTTCACGACTATGTATCTTCATACCTGCGCTAAATAATTCAAATATGAATGGCTTGAAACTTGTTTCTATGGTCCTACTACACATTCATGACATTATTTTTCAAATATTCACTATCGTTATTAAGACAGTCAATTTTGTTCGATGTCTCTATTCACATTGAATCGGGGTGTATAGAGACGAGAGAGGGTAAATCGAGACTTGCCAGGTGAATAGAGACAAAAATACAGATTATAATGATTGGAATATATGAACCTCTATTCTATTCCAGTCTCTATTCATTCCGTTTTACTGTACTTATAAACCAAAAAAAACATGAATGATTTTAATTAGTCAATGAGTAAGGATGCACAGGCACCGAACTTAAACACGTTTGTTTCAATTTTGGCCAATCATTTAGTTGGTTTGGTTTTGTCATTCGAGAGATAGTATTATAGTCTATAATAACTTCTTATATAATATTTGAATTTATTTGGATGTCATTGGTTCTCTAGTTAAATTTCTAGTCAAACTTATATTATATTTTTGTAAAAATATAAAAAAATATATATTGTATTTTCTTTGTAGATATTCACTGCTGCAAATTACAAAACATACCAAATGGCCCTTGATACGATCAGAAGTAGAGTCTACGTGATCAGTAGACCTGATAAGAAGCCGTATGGAAAGGTATTCTCTTTTGACACTGCGTACCCTATGATTGACTCAAATAATAGAGTCGTTATGGAAGAACTAACCGAATTTGGAGCATCCGTGTCTGCCATTGCTGTGGAATCTTCAACTGGAAGTATTGCTTACAGTGAAGCAATAGAAAATAAATGGCTTTTAAGACTGTTATATCCTCTCAATACCGTGAATGAAACACTGAAAGCAGAACAAGACGAAAGACGCGGACGGAAAAACAACCTATTCATAACAACTCCAAAACCACAAACTACACTTCAAGCTGAAAATGAACCTGATTTAAATAACGATATTTATGATGCAACAACCACAACCCGTCGTACAATAATTTCCACAACACAAAAGGAAACCATTTCAAATAACGATGTAATTGACACAAAAATGACAACAACTAGTAGACCAACAACCACGACTCCACCACTGATAACAACCAGTGACACAACAATTTTCACACCTGCAGTAATCTCTCAGCCAAGACCTGCTTTGGATGCGGCATTGAACGGATTCACTGACAGACTAGTGTCACTGTACAGTCAAGTATCTGACAAACATGTAAAACGTTTAATCGTAGAAAACAAGCGGTTGAGACATCAGTTAACAATGTTAGCCGATAAACACGAGTACCTCTTGTACAGTGCAAATGTCTTTTTGACACCTGTTAGTCTTTACAGTGACCCGGGAGAACCTAATGATGATAAATACATGAAAGTATTTACATTATCTGTAAGGAAAATAGAAATGGAATTGACAAATTTGATAGATCAAATTTGTCCTGCTTGACTTGATAAAAACTGTAATAACGGTAAAAGTACTACTAATATTTAGAGCAGACAAAGTTCAGATATACTATAGTGACATCTCTTAACATGAACAATTAGCTAAGGTAATTTACATGGATGGATATAGAAGCGGAATCGTTAAAATTTTGGCGATATCTCAGCTGGCTTAGTAATAATAGAATTTTACTGAGCTATCTAGTGTAAAATAAATTGGCACGGTGAATGTATTTTAGTTCTATATATGGTTGATAGCTATTTCTGCTAACTCTATCGCCAAAACTATGTTTAAACACACATTTACTCATCTGTATATACTGGTGTAGACAGGGTACATAATACATCTTCTCTTCTGTTCTAGGATGCTAATGGATAGGATGGATTTATATTGTAATAATAAATTATTAAATTTGAAAAATTGATTTTATGTATTTCTCAATGTCAAAGCTGATCTGGGCTTTTATTGAAATGAGGAATAAACGTAAATTAGTATTGAACAAATTGATTTATTTAAAATTGCTTTAACCTTCCTTAATGACCTAAGTGGCGGTGATGGATTAATATTAGTTTTATCATTAATTAAAACGATTCAAATTTGATATTGAAATTCAATCAACTACTATCATTCGATAATTTGCTAAAAACAAAACACTAAATTAAATCTATTTTTTGATGAATGAATCTTTATGTTTGTGTCACTTTAAAAATAATGATTATCAGTGTACTTGTAAAAGAATACTTTGTTTTATTCGAATCGGTGGTTTGACAAACGAAACGTGACTTTATCATGCAGATTGAAGTGTTCCTATAATCAAATGTAGTTTTTCAGGAGTCCAAAGCTGATTATCAACAATAAATATAATTTACTTCAAACAAGCATTCGTCCCAGGTAAGTACAGAAAAATTAAAGAATTCAGCAAACATTTTTCTATGTTCTCAAACAATTAACTCGTATAGTTTTTTCTCACTTTATTTTCATATCAGTTAGTGTGAGAAAAAATGCTAAATCTAACCTAACTTTTATGTACTCATGAAATATCTAAATGACCCAGTCTCTAATTAAGACAGACTATTATCCCGTTGAACACACCACTACATATACGAAAAATTCACTCTTGCGTATCAAAATATTAGAGATAATGTTTTAAAAACAAATTACTGCTAGACATTTCATTTTCATATGTGATTATTACATTTTTATACAAGTACATAAGTATTATAATTTAGTTTTATTTTGAAACTAAATAAACTTAATAATAAATGAGCACAGTTCATAGTGTGTTTCAATAGGCTAATAGTTTTTCAATTGGTTTAAATAAAAATGGGTCAAAGAATTAAATTGATAATTGTGTTAGCGAGTTTGTCATTGTTTTCGACCTCATTAATGGCTGATACTATAAGTACCAGCTCATCAACTAGCGATGACTATGAGAGGACAGTTCTACGAGCATATCCAGGATCCGCACCATTTATGATGATATATAGGTTGCATATTTATGTATTTTATTATCTCTTTAATACAAATTCAAATAAGATAAAACGAGATAGTTAGTAAAACATCAACAAAACATTTATAACATCTGTTTTGTCATAAATCAGAATTGATCAGAGCCCAATTCGAGAACATTATCAATTAAATACATCATTAACTCACTCATTAACAAAACAAAATTAATTAAAAACGTTTCCATTCAAGTAGTATAGTATTCAGTTGAACTGGAGTTTCCGCTTTCATATGCATATGTATGTATATATAAATGCAATGTTGCCAAGAAAATGTTTCCACAATTAAAATTTTTAAGAGTAGAAGTGTATGAAAATTTGATTCTGATTTTACACTAACCTAATGTTTTCACATTTAAAGACAAAATGATATTATTGTGTTCATTGGCAACACTACTCACTTGATACAAAACTTTGGAGTGATGAAGCCTGCCACGGAATCGATACATCGAATGTCACCGATCGTGGACAAAGCTGGAAATATTATCTTCAATGATAACCGGAGGACTTTCTACTCGGAGCACTCTTCAGGGAAGACATATCCGGTAATGTAATAAATTTGCTCATTGATCACTTTTAAGGTGTTCACTGTGAATACTTGGTGGAATAGCATTATAATAAAACATTTTTAGTACTTTTTCCACATAAAATATAGATAGATTTTTTCATTGTTCATTTTGTTACTGAAGCACAATTTTAGAAAAGTTTTAAAGTTTTAAAATGATAAAATTAATGTGTCGGTACCGTAAAACGGGTGAATAGAGACTAGCAGGTTGAATAGAGACAAAAACAAGGATTGAACTTTAGCACAATTTTACTAAGTATCCAATGTATTTTTTACTATTTATATATAATTCTTTACAATGACTATAATACTATATCTCTGAATGACAAAACCAAACCAACTAAATGACTGGCCAAAATTGAAACAAACGTTTTAAGTTCGATGCCTGTGCATCCTTACTTTTTGACCCCTTATAAACTTCGCTTTTATTGGACGAAAATTATAATCGATTATGTTTTTTTTTTGATTAATAAGTACCGTAAAATGGAATCAATAACGACTCGTATAGAATAGAGGTTCATATATTTCAATCATTACAATCAGTATTTTTGTCTCTATTCACCTGCCAAGTCTCGATTTACCCTCACCCCGATTCAATGTGAATAGAGACATCGAACAAAATTTACTGTGTCTTAATAAAGATAACGAATATTTGAAAAGAATATTGTCATGAATGTGTAGTAGGACCATAGAAACAAGTTTCAAGCCATTCATATTTGAATTATGTGGCGCAGGTATGAAGATACATAGTCGTGAAGGGTAAAAAGTGTCTCTATTCACCCCGTTTTACAGTATTGGTTTTGACTTTTATTAAATGTCTATATCTTCTAGGTAGCATGCTTTGATGTAGAGATATTTAGTGATTAAGTTATTTTGTACAGGTGAGGATTTTAATCGGTTACATCTTTATTGTCGCAGGTATTCACAAATGTGTCTCACACCACGTATCAAACGGCACACGACCCACGAAGCAACAGAGTCTTCATAATAAGTCGCTACTCGCTAAGTGTCTGCGCCAGTCTCCGAAGAGTTTCGAGGACTCTGTTTGCATTCAATTCTATGCATCCGAACATAGTCAGAGGTAAAAAAATATTCTTTTCTTGTATGGGAAACAATTGTATCGATGAACTCGTACAATGTAGAATGACAAGTCAATTAAAGTCTTATTTCGTCCATTATATGAATGTTCTACATCATAAAACCCTAGATTTATTTTGAATATTCCTATGTTATTATCTGGTCATTTTTATTTTCAAAAAATCCCTATAATTATAGCAAACCGACTTAATTCATTGAAACTTGCTTGCATTCAATTTTCGCTAATTTTCATTTTAATAGCAATTTAACTTAGTGTTCTACTTCTATTTTTGTATATAAACGATACAAACTGTTTACTACGTGTCAGTTCAAGTACATCGGTGCACTTGAAATTCCTGAAGTTGCCGAAAGGCGAAAACCCGGTCATTAGCGACAAAACTCATGGAAATGTATAAAATACAAACAATTCAAATTATCTAGTCTATATTCGTTTTTGCAAAACATAAAAACTGCTTGGTTATTTTGGCTAATCCCTTCAACAAAGTCTGGTTGTAAAAAGCAGGGCTGTGGAGTCGGAGTCGTCACAACGTTTTGGCCGGAGTTGTACCCGGAGTCGGAAATTTTGAAAAGTTTGAACTTCTTATTTTTGTTAATATGTAAAAGGTAAAGAGGATATTTAAAAACATTAATAGGAAAATTAGGAAAAAAAGTGAGGTAAAGAGGTTAAAACATTATGACTTACATAAAAAAAGGACTCTTAAAACTATGAAGTTTAATTCATTTCTAATGTTCTGCTTGTTGTCTTTTTACTTCATTGTACATTTTCATTTTTTTTTTAACCTTAAATTGTGTATGAAATCTTACAAAAATAAATATACTGCCCGCTGAGAAACATAATGTGAAGTATGATTGTACAAGATTTATTTGTTTCATTTTTAGGTAAAGTGATATCAAAGGAAGTGCGACAGTTGGGAAGAAACCTCACTGCGATATCTATAGACCCTGAAACAGGAAAAATGGTTTTAGCCAAATGAAGTTTACAAGCCAAAGAGCTGGAATTTGATACTTATGGAGCCTGTTTCGTCGCTTAAAATCAGGAATATTAAGTGAATATTTAAATTAATGACTGTTCAATTACTTAAAAATCAACACAACATCTTTCCCAGTAGAATTATTTTTAACTTGCTGACCTGGCGAACTTCGTACTGCCTCAGAATCAAGTTAACTTATAAACTGAATTAAATTCAGTTTTATATTTAGTTAAAATGAATAAAGTTCAATAAATATGCAAAAATCAAAATGAGATGTTTTAATACTTATTCTGCTATTCGGGCCGGTGACAAAGCCAGAAAATCAAAATCCATCCAGCCGTTCTTGACTTATATTATAAGTGGTGTAACTAACACGACTTTGTTTTATATTTATAGATAACATCTTTGTCCTTCACCATACTTAATTTTTTGTAAGAAATGTGAATGTTTACTGGTTGGTTTAAATAAATAATTTTACAATTTCAAACTGAATTCATATGTTCCCCTGAGTCCTGCTCGACATTGTACAACTCGGTTGGAAAAATATTAGATTGTGTGTATTAGTTAAAGTTTGTAACATGTCATAATGTGGTATATTTTTCGGTATTTCATTAAGCCATGCTAATAAATACACAAACCCTGTGATATTAATCAATTTCTCAAATCTATTGACGAGTTGCTGGAAGAAAAAAATAATATATTGAGGGGTGCAAACGGTTAAAAATGCCACATTTACCACAACTTTCTTTACTATGATAACTAATTACACTTTGTGGAAGTTCATTTTAATATAAAACGTGTTTCGCCTCTTTCAGAGGCATCTTCAGACTTACTATCGCAGAGTTTGCCAATCATTTAATAGAAAATGATCAGAATAGTAATTGTGTCACAGTTAGTAGCACAATACGTGGAATAATCAAAGTTATTTTAAATTTTATATTAATTTGGTACTGTATTATTCACCATCTTCGCCAGTATCATTTTGCACTGCATAGCGACTCCCATCTACACTGAGATTATTCAGCAGTGAACGTGCAGAACAAGGCAGGAGTCGAAGGGGGATGAAGGGAATTTTTTTTATAAAGAAAAAATGCATTTTTTTATTGTAAATATATAATATATATTAAAATTTTATAAATGATTGTAATATACCAAAATAAAAATCGCTCACAACACATTTTTAGTAAATTCTTAAAACAATGACAGGCAGTAGGTGAAGATTACTATGAGAAAAAAATGAACATTCGCTTTGGAAGAAAGCGTAAACGCAGCTAATGAACAGATAAATTATTATTTTGTGCCGATGCCTAACATATATATATGACGAAGTTGTGATATAACAAAAATACAATGAAATATTAACTTAATCCACTATAAAAAATAATCAAAATGCCACGTATCAATTCACCAAGAATGCAGGCAGTAGACATTAGTGTTACTTGGTGTTTATACTGATAAATGCTATTTGTCATAATAAAAACTTCTGATTTTATAAATAATTTTATAGAGAAAAGAATTCGTAACACGGCCTTTGATTCTTTATTATGTAATAAAAAAAAAAAACAAAACTCTAACAATATATCTATAATTTAAGGTTTGTTAGTAAATTTGTAATGAATATATATTAACTTTGATCCAAAATGTTCATAACTATTAAATGCGTCATTGTTTAAAATTATGAAATAACTTCTTGAAGAAATAATTATAAAGATATTCAATCTTATTATTAAAATAAAATAAAATTTTCAATATAAATTTATGTTGATGAAAAAACTAGGTTAAAATGATACGCTTTACTATAAAGTAATGTTAATTTTTATCTATGTCAAATCAGAATGAACTCACGGAAGGAATGGAACATTGTTGAAATTATTTTTTAAATGATCTCTAAGAGTCTCGCAGCGTTCAAAAATAGTCCGAGTATTAGTACTCTCCAATACATAACATGTGAATGATAAATTCTCCAAAAATATTATACAAAATAAGCACCACACGCTTTTATGGAATATAACACAGGATTATTACGATGTGACAATCCTGTATTGAATAAAATAAATGTTTTCAGCAAAGGAAAGCCAGGAAACCATCCGTTTAGTATATACTACCAATTACATTAATCGTATAAAAATACTATCAGGTATCCGTTATTCAGATCAATTGAGAGTGAGGTTGCAACTAATATACTTTGTCATCCATCGAGGCACTGCAAATGATCCATCTAGTTTTTACATCAATAATATAAATATCATAAGAGTATAAAACAAAGTTACAATTCGTTGATGTTATGTTACACTCATATAAAGAAACAATTGAAAATATCCTGATTCAAACTTTGTTCATTTGTTTCAAATTAATAAAATGCTGTTCCGAATACGAAAATAATTCAACTAAGCCAGCGAACTTTTTCTTGGACAGATATTTCTTTCTATGAGAACTAAATTACATTAATATTTGTAAAAATTATCAGCTAAAATATATAGGAGACATTTTTGGATTTGTTTGTCAGTATAAATATATAATTTTTTATGTTTTATATTCTTGTATCGGTTAATTATCCATCACCACATGTAAACATAAAGCTAGCAAAACAAATAACTGTGATACATTAAAAGACAAATTTTACAGTAGAGCAGTATTTTGTCTTTCAGAAAGTGTTGAATTTGATGAATCAAGCAGGTTTATTTTTACAATGAATACAACAAATGATGATTTTACAGTAGGAAAGAATAATAAATCTATTATTTTTTTCTTAATAACTATTAAGTGACCAGTTTAAAGTACGATTTTTCTTTAGCAGCGTGAAAAAAAATATAAATTGTACAGACAATTCTTTTTCATACACGATTATAAAATTGACACATTCAAAAAGATACATAGAAGTATGAACAATATTTACATTTTCACTTAGTGTTTTAAAGAATCGATTATATAATATAGTGTTGATTTATATTGTAATATATTGTGAGTACACCGTAACTCAGGGGAATATTGAATTTTTTTGATTGATAGAAAAGTAATCAAGCTAACACCTTTCAATTTAATGATGACGTTACAACTGCTAGCAACACTACTGCCATGCAAATAGAGTTCATTTGGCATTAGAATGTTTTTTATAAATTTGGCTAAAACGGTTATATTTTATTATTACGCACTTAGTGACGCAACAAAGGCAGTGAAAAAATGATTAATTTTTAAGTAATCAAATGCTTGTATAAAATGCAAATACATCTTTAGTGTGAAACAAGCCAAAATAATTACAATTTATAGCTGAGATAAGATGGTAAGATGAAAATAGAGGCAGCACTCTTGTTTTTAAGCATTTTTATGTTTATTTATATATTGTTGTAATAAATAATTAATATAATTTACGCTGTCATATTATATTACATTCCCCCGCAATTACTTGTATGTACTGCACGGTTTAATTAAAACAAGCTGTCATTTTATAGAGAGAATGCTGTTTTTTTTTTATAATTTTTAAATGGCGATTTTCGACGTTCTACGAGTAGACAGTTCTTCTCAGCCAGTCTTCCAAGGTGAATGTCGCCGTGTTACTCGATTGAGAATTCGCTCTTCCGTGGAAACTATCTGAAGGTTGGAGGGGCAAGAGAAAAGAAAAAAACGTTCATAATTAGTAGAGGAATGGAATAACGAAAGCGTTTCCCTGGTCTATGGCTGAATCGTTTTTTGTCCACAAGATTTTTTCCCTGGCTAATTACAGTAATATTAATGTTAGGTTATAAGTTATACAGGTGTTAGAATTATGATGATGAATTGTATTATACCAGAAGAGTTGAAGTGTTTAAGTTCTACATAAAAGGAAATTTTCACTAACATCATTAACCCTTAAACAGACACAGATAATATTTGTGTATCAGCGAGATTTTTGCTGTTGCCATTATTAATCTTTAAAATCTATCATTTCCGATATCTACACACCTATTTAAATAATTTTTATGTTGCATCTAAGTCTATGTATTGATTTCCAGTGTGCAACACTAACAAAACTGCATTGATACTGCAGCGAATGCAAATCAAAATCATTTTCCTTACTATGAAAGTGCTAGGTGTTATTTAACCTCTTACCTATTGAGCCAAATTACAAATATTCCAACAACTAAGATTCCAAACATTAATTTATCAGTATCCGTGTTAAATACACCCAAGGAGATTATCAGATCAAATAATGCATACATATTTGAAAAAAAAAATCATGTGTACAGTTGTAACACTTTTAACTCTATTTATTTTTGAATACCAATTTGTAACACACCCAAAATCAGGCGTCTCAGCGTGTGAGACGCTAGCAGTCAACGGGTTAAATTATAGCATACTAGCAGTATAATCTGTAATGAGCCTAAGTATAGATATTCCAGTTAACATTTAAATTTAAACTCAGTTGACACTGCCCTCTCTTTGAGAGTGTATTATTGAATCACACCTAGTAAAAAGTTTCAACACGTAAAGATAGATGGTTAAATACATGATAATATGAATGAGAACTCATTGCTTAAAATCTACATTTTCAATCTACTACATGGCCTGCAATTTGAATTTCTAGCTGAATAATTTAATTTTTTGTTCTCCGTCTTGCCGTTGGCACAATAAACTGTGTGAAATTTAAGAGTTAATATGTAATCCCGACTATTTTATGCATAGAATATTTTAGACACCTTCAACTGTTCTTAGCACTACGGTGCAATAGACACCAAATTGCCATGAAGTATGATTTGAAGATAACATAGACAGACGTATATAGACAAAGCACTATCTATTTACAGGTGTCTAACAGAGTATCAGTAAATATGTTTTTTTAATTGCAAAAAAAAGTATATTCACTGATCGGTGACGGATAGCACAGCAATGAGATATTTAAAGCACGGATATTTGCGACCCCCCGAACGAGTCTTATTTTGAAAGCAGTATGAATTTGAAAGAAAAAAAAACAAACCGAAAAGTACGAAGTACTCAAATATTGTATAGAGATATGAAAGAATTACATGACTTGTATCGGAATTCTCTAACTGAGAGTAGATTTCTTTTTAAAATATTAATTCCATGGTAACATTATATAATAATAGAAAAATAAATAATCCGTTAAAAGCGGTTAAGATTACTTAAGTCAGAATTAAAACATTAATATCAAATTGAAGCAATTCACAATTTATGAGTAAATAAAATGTATGTTCAATAAACAAACAATGGTGAAGAAATAGCACTTTTGAGACGCTGGTTTAATGAATCAAATAAAGCAGATGGAATTATTTAGACTGCAGTATTTTTTTACTGGAATTACACGATTGCATTATATTTTATACTATTATCAAAGCTGAAAAAAAAAGATATGTCCAAAGCGTATGAATAACTGATCGATTGAAGCTTTCAAAATAAGACCACAGATGCCCTGAAAACACAAAGATGTTGTTAGTCTAAGGGGTAGAGATAAATGCGTGTGATGTTTGTATGTTTACACTTCTTCTGTAGAGCACCATTGCGTTGTGGTGTGGTCTTTGTGCGGCGCTTGGCTGTCCACTCAAGAGTCGAACAAGGGCATTTCGCGTTCCAAGTTCTCCAGCGGCTCGTTTCGGGCTACAATTTGGGACGGGAAGGGAGGTTTTTTTTCCATGTAACAAGGGCGGGATCAAGTAAATAAAAAAAAATACAAATGAAATTAACCATATCACAACAACAAAAAAATGCCATTTAAATACAACCGTGACCTTTGAAAGTAACTCTCCTGGGAAAAGGAGCATTGTACATGAATATTCAAATATAGCTTTAAAAGCGCATCTTTAACAATCATTACTGACAAAGTCACTTAAAACAACAACAGAAAGTCATAGTCGGTTGAGCATTGAAGGGTTTACATCCCTTAAATGGGCACAATTATTCAAAGGCATGGAAATGGATGTCCCATCCAATCAGATTCTGGAAAGGTGACGCAGGTACAGCGTTAAGATAGATATTTTTTCCTATCTTCTCTATTAACATATCCAGTGTGGCAGAGGCTCCTGGAGCCTAATACGCTGCTACAATATTTAAAAAAAAATTCTGCCACCACGAGAGAATACCTAAAGAGATTTTTGGTCCGCTAAAATTCTGGATAACCCTCAGCTGTTTTCAGCTTATTTCTGCCATCTTTCAGAAGCAATTGAGAATTTAAAAAGAATGCGGCGTTACCAATTAATTATCCGTAAAATGAAATATAACAAGGTACCTAAATATTTTTGTCAACTTTCTTTGCTATTTTCATTTAATTGTAGTACAAAAGTTAAAAAAAAACGAACCTATCATTGTCTTTAGCCTTACGGAGCACATTATGAAGTCATCAAAGGCAATGAAGCCGTCACGAGAGCCATATCTAGAAGCATACGAAAAAATTCATCATCAAATGTACAACTTAACTAGTTAGACGAATTTGTCAAGGGAACACAGAAATTAATATTCGCACATTGTTGTATGCCTGGTAATTGTAGCCTGTATTCCATATTGTCCATGGGAAAAAGAGAATATTTTAAAATAAAAAGGGATATCTTCCAAGATAGATTGGCAATATATATTTGGGTGAACATGTTGGTTCTCTCACCACCTTTCCGTTATGTGTGTGCAGCCGTTTTTTACAGCCGCCTTCCATAACGCTATACGATCAAGAAAAGAAACGAATTTACTCCTCATTTACTTGGCCCGAGAGAGAGCTGCACGGGACTGATCTTTTAACCATGCACTAAGGTGTGTAAAGAGAAGAAAAAAATAAAAGAAAAAGAGGAAAATGTGACTTGCTCAACCACTTTGTTTAAGTGATATTAAGTATCCTATGTATCCGTATGCTGAGAATCCGTGGAGTTTAATCTACTTTGCGTTGAATCTGAAGAGGAATCAAGAGTATCCCGTTCCCCATATGATGTTGCAAATTTATCGAATGCCAATTTATGAAAATTGATTGAGATCAAATCAGCATGGCATATTGGGCCCGTATGAGGATGGACCGCAGCAAACAGCTCAGCTCGTTCAGCATTCTTCTCGGGGCAGACCCACAGTACGTGATTGGCGTCCTGGTAGTCAGTCCACAAGTGCAATCTGGCCTTTCGACCAACTTGCCCAACCCAAATAGTTTGCGTTGAACTTGCCATGTCCAGTTATATAGAATGGCAATAGTTGCAGTGAGTACATTGAAAATGTCATAAATGTCATAAATGTCATTACCTGTGGGCAAGAATGTTAAGGATGTGATTGTTGAGGGTATATCCGGCCGAATGGAGGGCGTCCCTCAGTGAGGCGGCAGGAATCCTGCCAGTGCCATTAGGATCATAAAGCTTGAACACAGCCTGTAAAAAAGATTTTCAAAATGCCGTCATTAATTTGACACAGTGATCATGGTGAGTGACTCTTGCTGTAATACCTTGCTATCAAAGTGGTTGTTTTGCCAAATTTATAATTTGTTTCTTTGATTAATAAAACAGAACTTTATTGGAATGGATTTTTTTGTATTAATCATCATATTTTTTTTAATTGTCTACAGAAGAATAAAATGATATTTTCACTGCAAATACAAATCATCAAGGTTATAAATGAACCAGCTCCGTGGTATTAAAATATAGAGGTTATATATTATGCAACATAGGTAATACAAGCATAGGCGAAAGTATCACGACATCTCTGTGGTATGTTGTCATTGGCTTATGCCTAGTCAAGGCTTTCCAATCCAGTGTCAAAATTTTGATTCGTGATGTTGGGATTGCAAATAGCCAATCCTGGGATTTTGGATATTGTTTATATTTATTAACCATGTTAATTTATCATTAAAAATAGTGAAAAATAATTGATATCACTATCTTTTTTATGAATATAATATTATGGTTGTTTATCCATTATTGTGCACGATGTACATTTAACATGCTGTTTTAATATAGGGGCACAATAATTCCCAGACCATAATGAAATGGAGTACTTTATATCATTTATTAACGGTTTATGAGCTTTAAAAATATTATGAACAATATAAAAAAAACATTGTAGCTTTTCAACCTACTGATTGAATTTACATTATTTCCTGCACTATTCAACTTCCCTTTCAAAATAAGATAAATTAGTAAAATTGTGAAAAAATATAGTGTATGTACGCACCTTCCATTGACGGATATCAACCCACAGAGACTTGAACTCTTCAAAGCCGAGTTTTCCTGAGCCGTCACTGTCCAGCATGGCCACCATTGAACGGCAGACTTCTTTGGAAAAGCCTTGGCCTCTTGTTTCTATTTTAAACACAAATACACCATTAGTTGACTTGCAAGATTTCAATTTTAGTAATATTTATCTATTCTTTAAGCAGCGAAGAAAGTATAATCGATTGAATTATAACTTCAAGAAATAAAGACAATAATTAAAATTATTGCTTCACATTAAAAAAGATTGCATTGAACCGATGTATAATAAATGGATTCCAATATACACTATAAAATGTGATAGTTATATTTATTGTTGAGAATTAAAATGTTTTCCTTTCGCTAAACCTAAATACAAAGCAAATTAAATGGAGTAATTAAAATTAAATTGCTTGAAATCGATTATGTAACAAAAATTTTGAATCATTACTCTACATATAATCGGCTTTGAATTTGAAAATATTGTAAATTAAACTAAGAATAAAGCAATACAGTTTCAAGCCTTAGATATTTTGATGCCGCGTTATAAAAGATTTGTTCAAAGTTCAACGATACGATTTTTTTGACTACGGAATAATATAAATAATAGAAATGAAAAACAAATCGCAATTCAGACGGAATCACTACATGTTGACATGACACAAGACTATTTAGAAAATAGCATATTAATACATTATATAACATTCCTGACTAGAGGAAAAATTATAAATTTAGCAAATAAAAGGCTTCAAATCATATTTTAAGATATGTGTATGATATGGCAAGTAAAAAAAGTATTTCAGGAACTTGTATGGTTTATTTATTAATATATTGAGTTGTTTTATATCAATCATTTAGTGTAACTAATTTGCAAATAATTTTCTTAATAAATGCACAGAAAATACACATATCTTATTTTTTGGAGAAAAGGTGAATAAAAATAAATAAACTAAAATATTGTTTATGTATTTATTTTTAGCCAGTTTTCTAAGCACATGGAGAGAAAATTTAGTCGCCAAAAATAATGGAGCTCCGTATTTTCATTGAATAAATAATATTCAATTTGTCAAAATGCAGAAAACATTATTATTGGCGACGCTTTTTGTGTTAGGTGATGTAAGTGCAACTTATACAGTTATAATTATGCAAAAAATACATCATGATTAAATACTTGTGGACTTATAAAATTTAAGAAAAACATTTTAATGTGACATTTTGAATCGAGAGTATTTCAAATATTTTTGGTATCTTGGAATCCATAATAATAACAATGACAATGGGGTTTGTGTGAAAAAATATTGCCTCTATACGGGCAATCTAGAATCTAGGCAATCATCAAAAACTAATCATGATATTAAATATGAAGTCTCTACGTGATTTGGTGATGTTGTTTGAAAATATGAAGTATTACAGTAGAACTATATTATTTGCTAGGATGTTATTCGAATAGATTGTATCTATATCACTTTAAACTCAAAAGAAACATATTCATTCATACAATATCTGGCATACTATCCACATTTATATAGATAATTACCGAGCCATAATAATTCTTTTATTCATTTGCAAAACTCTCCTTTCGTCATGCCGTAAACATTCCTCATTGTATGGTACTGAATTTGTAAATTTGCAGTCATGAACTAACTGTAGTAAAATTGTTAATATTTTTGAATTTATTTTAAATAGCAGTTTTATATTATTTTCAGACAGTCTCAGTCTCTTTTTCAGTCAGATATATAATTTATAATTAAAATTCATTTGTATAGATATGAAATAACTATCAAATTTGACTGCAACACAATGTTGTATCGTTTACAATACACTAAATAGGCTGTGAAAAAAATTTATGAACACTTTGTTTACAGGCCCTTTTAATTACAATGGTAACTAAGCACACATTTGTGCCCTCTGTAAACAATGGGTTAATACACTGATAACATAATCTATCGTTCCTCGGAGCTTTAAATATTTTCATGCAGTATGGGAAAGGTGTGATTTCCACATTGACATATCGCAGAAATAGATGAAAAGATCACAAAAATCAGGTTTTGACCCATCTGGCGGATTAGCCACTGGTTTACCTAATGAACCATAAAAACATCCGGGAAAGTTGACAAATATAAACAACTTGATAACCTTGTATATATACTATTTTTCACTAATAATGTCCAGTAGATCCATAGTGATATACATACAGCTTTTCAACATTAAAGTTTGCGTTATCTGATGGGTTTGTAACTCGAGCGAATTCTCCAGCCGTCAATACTTGCTACAAAGAAGATTGAGCTTGATTTTGTTTCGCTGACATCCTTTTATCATAATGGAAGATCTTATTGTAATAAAAAGTAATCTCGTTGGTATAAATAGCCGTCAACAAGACAGACATGTATGTGCCATTTGAAATGAAACTTAATATAATTATTTTAGCACCCAGAATTATGTAAAACAATATTCATACATTATTGTGAAAAATATTCTATTTATAAGATAATAATTTTTATCATTTTCTAAATATTACTTATTATGATGACAAAATATTATCTTTTCCTATGCTTGCTTGCTTGACTATTCATTTCTGTCATAATATAGAAACCTTTCGTTGATAAATATTAAAGTCAATCCATCATTACAAGTATATGTAGCAATTGAATCGACAATATTATTAAAAGATTTTCCAATGTAAGACATACATGTTACATGGCTTATGCCTAAATATAGTGTTCCACAATTCAGTGGCAACAAATAACCAATTGGATCTTTGATTTCCGTATTAGACGATCAATAGTAAAAACTTGAACGGTCTATTTTTGCGGTCCCTCTCTCTACCTGGCTGGTTGAGATGAACGCCTTCGGGCCCCTGTTGGCCACCTCCTCCGGCTATTTGCTCCAAATCGATGCCGAACTCCTTGCAGATGGGAGCACAGAGAGAGCAAGCCAGCTGTTCGAGGAAGCCTCTCTCTTGTGGAGGTCCTCCGCTGGCACCTGGCCCTCCTCCGGGAACGGCGCCGCCACCAGCGGGACCCAACTCTACATGGTTCAAGGATATTTGGAAGGAAAATTTATAGGCCGTTTTGGAAGTGCAGAGAATGAAAAGGGCGTGAGAATTAATGATATTTGTATGAAAAGTGTATAGAAATGAATGAATAAGAGTAATTAAGAACCATTTTCGATAGTTTCGAAATGTTGCATTTTTTTGTTGAATTTATCAATATGTTTGATATAAAAATATAATATTTATATGATTGTGAAATATTTTATAAAAAGCATTTATTTAAAATGTGAATTTTTTTAAATGAATTAAGAATATTTTCAATTTTGGAATGCAGTGTAATGGTAGATTTTAAATTATGTGAATGATGGATACGATAGTAAAGGAGAAGAAAAACAAAACAACCTAGCATGAGTGAGATGTCTTCAAAAAGATAACAATTGACAAATATTTGTAAAAAAAAATTAAGTCTAAAATAATGACCAGAAGTAACTTAGCTTAGAATAGCAAGAGTAATTTCATAAATAACTAACATGAAAACAAAATCTAATTACATAATAAAAAATCAGAATTTGTATAAGCGTTTTTATATCACTTATACCCTATGAAGTAAAATATTGAAAGCAATTTCAAAATGGCTGAAAGCTGAATAATAATGCAATAACTATAAACTTTTAACAATAATCAAACTAAAATAATATGCCAGCAAATAAAGAGTGTATAGTTTTACTTGCCAATTAAATACAATGTATAACATATGAAAATTAATGTTTAAAAGTATTTATTTACACAATTTGTATGTTTTAGATGAACAAAAGAAAACATCGTAATAAATTAATAAATTATTGAAAGCAAATATATTCAGAACACATTTAGTGGAGTAAATTTGAAAATTGTCTATGCATTTTCCCAACAATTAATGCGGGGAATAAATGAAACCATAATTTTTAGTTTTTGATTAATTAGCCATATATATTTATAACAAAAAAAAAAACAAATGTTTTCGTGTTTGAAAGATACTATTTAGAAGCTTTAAATTATGTTATAATGAATTACAAGGTAGAATGGGTCTCGCAGAGATTTTTTGGTTATTGTATTAGATAAAAATTATGCTTAGTGATTAAAGAATATGATATCACCAGAGATTGATAATGCATATCTACATAGAGCAAAAATGATTTTTAATTCAATCTATTTCATAAAAAAGTTGATATAGTTTATCAAGTTAAATTAAGCAAGCGATAAAATTCTTCTTTAAGTGGAGAAGACCGTTGCTTTTTTTTCAATTTTCCAATTAATATGGAGAAGTAAATACTTTTTTTGTTGCTTTGATCAATACATTATTACAAAGTATTTACAAAGAATAATTTATTTTTAATAACAGTAAATAACCAACGATCTTCGCATTCCGCACCCATAACTTATAAGAGCGATTTAAAAATATGTCTCCATAAGTTTTCAGCCAATGATTATTGTGACAATTTATAGATTTAAAAATATTTTCACCAATCAAATAATGTTTGTCTGAATCGATAGACCGGTGAAGCAGTGTGACCAGACACCAGAAAGACCATTTCAAACTAGCCAATAGACAATAAAGCGATAAAACAGTAAAAGGGAAAAACTGGATAAATAATAATGTAATAAATAACATATGTGAAAGCTCGTAGGTAAATAATATCAGAAGATTTTCCAATTGATTTTTTATTAAAAATGTAAGGAAATTTTAAAGGTATCAGAAACAACAGATTTCTAGGTGGTCTGGATACATAGTTAACAGAAATAAGTATGATCAAGTATTGGCTCTGAATGACACCAATTAATAGGTTTAAAACTAATAAGAAATCCTCAATATGTAAAAATATACAGAAAAAATGGTGAAGAAAATATAAATAAATAAATGCATTATTTTTAGATAGTTAACATTTTAAACATTATCGTGATTTAAATATAATTCGTATAATAGATGCTTAGGAACAGAATATAGATATGGAAACTAAAAGATCTAACTATGTAAAAACAAGTATGTTTGCACACGACAACCAAAACCCACCAAACAAGTCAAACGAACCTGCCCTTCGGAAAAACAATATACCCATATATTTTCAAGTCACACAATATACCACAATACACTTCAACACGCTTACAAACATTCATAATTCATACACCAAACACTTATTGCTTTCACGCACATTCTTCGAGTTCGAGTAGTGATATTTTTACAACATGAACGGTGATACCTAAGTGCTTTGGCAAATGGTCGTAGCAAGAGAATTTTTCTTTCATATCAGAATTGATAAAGAGAAATCATTATAAAGAATCTAATATAGTAAATTTACTCCCATAATATTACACAAATCGACTTTCCAATACACTAACACTAGGGACAAGTCCATTTCAAAGACTCAGAAAGTTTGTTAGATGCTATTAAAATAGTAACATAATAAACACTATATAAATTAAAAACTTATTGAAATGTTGTTTAAAATTTATATAATGTTTACTACCGGACTGGCAAATCTAAACTAAATGTCCTTTGTTGTCATTTTAATTATTAATATATACAACAGCGAGGAAAAACACAGCATGGCAACACTATTCACATATATAGAACATTGTTAAAAAATTAAATTATGCTGTTAGATCAAATACATCTATCGATAATGGTATGGAGTTTAAATGGTCACACTACTTCAATCGTCTATATCCACAATAATCTTATAACCGTGAAAGAGAGAACAATTATTCTGCATTTTTTAAAAATATATATTTAATTATAAAAATCCATCAAAAAAGGAGCAGAATAATAGATAAAAACATCCCCCAAATGTAATGAACAGTGAGTAAATAAAATCATGCAAAGACAATAAAAAAAAATAACAAATTGAAATAAAACGATTGATAAAAGTGTGTGTAAAATTAAAATCGAGCATGATGATATTCTGTTTAGTGAAGAAAGCTAATGAGTAGTTATTTTTTAGCGAAACTAACAAAACAAAAAACCTAATCACAAAAACACTTAATTTTATTTCATATCTAACTACAGTTTTAAACAAAAATGCTCAACTATACAAATATGAAAGATCCACTTTCAATCAAAACCGATTGTATTTTAAATGTAATTTGGAATGAGATTAACTTGTACACAGAAAATATTTAAAATACATTCCTTATACACACAAATATATAGCGGAGCCTGAATTTATCATTACAAAGTGTGAAATTGTCTTACGTTACCCATGGAAAAGCTCTCATTATTATCAATGGGGATCCATCTCAGCTAAAGATGTGAATACTTCAGAAGTATCGATCGTAAATCAAGTATGTGTATATGTATGTGAATTTTAAAGGAAAATATTTTTATCAATACTTATAAGACTTCAATAATCAATACATTAACATTATGATAGAATGCAATTTATTAATTTGCATGTTTTATATTATTTATGCACACAACAGTATAAAACTGATAAATATTCATATTATTGCGTAAATGATATTGTATTGATTACCAATCAGCTTTTACTTATAAATAGTGAAGCATTCAGCACATGCACAATCAAAAACATTTGAGCAAAACAAAAATAAAATACCAACTGACCATTTCGCATTGAGTAGTCGAGGATCTCTTTGAGTTCCAGCCAGTCCACTTCACCGTCAGCTCCTGCCAATTTGAGGAAGAACTGTCTGACAGGATCGTCAGGGGTTGGTGGCATTTCGGGAATTGTGTCTTTCACCTAAAACATTTATTTAGTAAAACCAATCAGTCGAGTTATTACTATTAAAAAGTGACATGGCAGACATTCCTCTAAGTTTAAAACCTCTGCGCTCACCCCCATAATTTTTTAACCCTTTGTACGCCAACGTCTCACCGGTGAGTCGCGATGTTTTTTCGTTGAAAATAAAGGTTTTTTTAATACATAAACTTATTATATGTTTTTAATACATGAACACAAACTCGAATAAGCCCATAAATCGTACCGCAACAAGGAATGTATCGTACACATGTTCAAGGACACACGAAAACATTTTCAAACTATAAATTATGTATGTTTTTATGCAATTTCTATTTTCTCTAAAATCGCTGGCGTACAGCCGTAGATCGAATACTTCGACTTTGGCGGTTAAAGGGTTAAAGAATATCCAAATTAATGCAGTTTAAATAAAATAGACATTGCTCAGATTGCCCGTCTGTTGTTTTGACTCTCTCAGCCTTTGGATTGTCCGCTCAAAGAACTTCTCTTCTTAGATGGGAACATTGACCGCAGTCAAATAAATGTATATTGAATATATAAATAGTGAATAATTTTATACAGACAGTTAAAACTTTTGCATTAATTTGTGCTATTATAGGATAAAAGAAGTATTACATTTTAATGTGACTAGAAAACTGCAATGGCAGTCAACCGAATAATAATGGAGAATAAAGACAAACATAATAGAAAAAAAGTTATTCGCTTTTTACTCACCCTATCATCGACCTCTCCCATACCGTTCTGTTCATCATTTTCACTGAAAAAAAAAGATCAGGATTAAGTAACATTATAAATTCTTTGAATAAAAACATGTAACCTCTATGTATTTTACATCCACGGCATGGGTAGTTCTACTTTCTCACATTAGAGTTTAAGTAATTTGCACAATTATAATATAACAGTTTACATTTTAGTAATTTATTTTAAGACCAAATTCGTATTGAAAAAAATACATTTCATCCTTCACCTTAATGTATAATAAAAATAATAACACATTTTTTAGTACTTTTTGCTTTAATGATCGCCATGAGCGAAACCGGTCCTGATGAAATAAATCAGTGTGGAAAAAGTACTAAAAAATGTGTTATTATTTTTATTATAATGCCTTTCCACCAAGTATTGACAGTGAACACCTTAAAAGTGATTAATGTATAATGATCAATGTATTGACTCACGTGACGTAGCTGGAAGTTTCAGTGAAGACTCTCAGCAAGAATTCTCCCTCCTCATTGGGTTCGAAGGTACTTGGAACGATGCAATATGTACCGGGGGGAAGTTTGAAACTGTAAAAAGATAAGTATCATTACTATATGTCAGTAAATATCTCTAGTAAATTAAACGAAACATGCTAAACTTATAGCAATAGAAATTGTATCGTAATAGAATTTTTTTATTGAAATTTGAGTCAATTATATTGTTTGAGAGATAAGGTGATTATGAAATTGAACCTACCGGCAGCTGACTTCTCGAAGATTGATGAAGGACGGACTCCTGGCAACGGAGGCGTTATACTTGAAGAAGTCCAACTGAAGTGGCCGCTGGCCACTCTGAGTCTGTTTGTAAATGGCAAAGCCGACAGTGAGGCAGTCCAAGCCAGCAGATCGCTGTGAGCGGCGATTTTTCTGCATAAGAGCTACGATAACCTGAAATCAAATATAATATTATGAATGGTTAAGAGCTTGAAATGAAATTGCAAATGTGTAGATTTACCAGCACCCTGACCAGTGAGAGTGACAGCTACCACTAGAAGTCTTGGCAGTCGTGGAAACGAGTCCCAACAGTGAAAATTATGTATTTAAAATGCCAATGATAGCGTAATGAAGAGATAATTATTTTTTTTTCTTTTCTTTTCTATCCCTCAAGGATATAAAAGAAACATTCATAACAATTCTCACAGCTGAAATATCTTATCATGAGGTCATAAAACACTATTTAAAAAATGTGTCATCCCACAAACAAGACTGAGACAGTATTAACATTTTGTTTAAAGGGCCTTTTAATTACTTTGATAATTAGCATGTTATTTAGTATTCAACGCCCAATTAGCAAACGTACAAATTTGTGCACTCCGTAAGTACAGTGTTAAGAATATGTGTATTCCAACATTCATTTAACTATCCTCAATAACTAAAATTAAAATTAAAAATTAAAAAAAATCATCTGCAATTTAACAGTTAGCTAGATATAAGTAACAATGAAAGATTGATATAAAAACATACCGTGCACAAGTTCTGCTCGTCATCTTCATCAGGATCGGTGAGCGTCAAGTTGTACTGAGGATTCTGCCAGAAAGTATCCAGGTAATTTCTGCAACCACCGGCGGTCACACCTTCAAATAGTCGGCATTATAATTAAAATCAATTATACTACACAACAATTGATACTGATGAGTAATAATCACAGAATAGTGATTACGATAGTAAGTCTGAAGATGCTTCAGAAAGACGCGAAACAAGTGTCACTACTTGTTAGACAATACTTGGAATAACTATGTTATAAATTGAAGAAAAGGAATTGTATTAAAACTTAAAACTTCAAATTTCCCGCTGTTTTAATAGTAACAATGAGAATACAATTGTGAAGTTTTTGAATCGAATATCTAACTAGGTAAACAATATATTCATCGATCAACATAAAAGAGTAAAAGGATATACCTCTGACCCACTCTCCTTCAAAGACACTCATCTCCCATTTTTTATTGCATCCCTCTGGGGTCTCATCAGGGTCTAAAGAGTCAGGGTTCAAATTGCAAATCTCCAATCTGAAATAGACGATATACATGTATTTAAATTTATTGATCTTATAACGTTTAATACAAATATATCATACTGATCACTAAGTTACCTTGTGAATTGTGTGAGGAAATCCTTGTAAGACATCCAGAACTCGCCGTCCTCATCGAAGGTTAAGCCGATTTCTTCCTTTTCTGCTTCGGGGATGTAACGCCATTCAGGTGATCTGGAGACAGAGAAAACAAGCACGTGCGTTTAAAAAATACGCTCAGACATTCAAATGAATACATTTAATTGATATCAGCCAGAGCAGTCTTATTGAAATAAGATATAACAATGCTTGGTATATATATAATATATTAGGACATGACAATATTTTTATAGTGAAAACCTCAACATGATTAATTGATGATGACAAGCCATGAGATGGCAAATAACAAAGGTGAACAAGTAGTGTAGCAGAAGAGTTTATCTAACCCCGTGTCTTAGATAAGCGAGGCGAACCGGCAAGAGAATTTAGGCGAATCCAGTCAATTTAAAATAGATCAAAGGTCTTATGTGCCATCGTTCGGCCAGACGCAATTAACGCTCTGGTGAGCTTGGATTCAAAAAAAATTTTCAGTCAGAAAAGCGCCATGAGTGCGCACTACACTTGCGACATATGCCGCCCTGACCGATTCGCTTACATATGACACTTGCATGGGCCAGGACCGTTTGATATTTTAAAACACTGCCGCTTTCAAAGCCGCGCCGGTTCGCCCCGCCCAGATTCGCCCAGCTAAGACGACCCGTAATGGGAATCAATAGAGTTTAATAATATTCAAATAATTTCTTCAATCGGTCAACATTTTGTCTCAAAAACATTTTATGAGACAGAATTCAAAAAAAAGGTCAGTCAGAAAAGACTCACTTATCACTCCACGGTCCTTTCCACTCGACATAGTTTCCCCAGGGGTTCCTCAATCTGAGCAGGGGAATCTTTACATGGCGGCCGGGGGTCTCGATTTCGACATAAGTCACTCGAGTTATACTATAAGCGTGACCGCGCACCAGACCCTGGTCCGTTTTGACTTCCAAGATATTAGGATCAGGCTGAAATAGATACAAGGTGAAAAAATTAATTCATAGCGATCATCATTACATCAAGAAAGCAATACTTTCTTGCCTAGATAGCTGTTATTTCCCAGCATCGGCTGTCCATTAATAAATTTTGTATAAGTAATTTAGTGGCATAATTTAGGATTTTGACTGAAGGAGCTTTAATAAAAAATGTGAATCGTTTAAATTGTACGCTTTTTCATATCAGTTCAAGTTCATCCGTAGACTGGAAATGCCTGGAGGAAAACAAGTCCATTAAACGTGCTCACATTACTTGACTATACAGAAAATAAATATGTATTATAGGGAACCAGTGCCTTGCATCTTTCACTTGAGAATCGATCCCGAAATTCTCCCATTACCTTCATTAATAAGAATAAGTCTTTCCGTCACATAGATTTTACATATTTTAATAAGCCAATGCGTATTTTTTAAAATCCATACCAATTATATAGCCTAAAATAATAAAATAGATGTAAAACTGCATACCTCAATACTGCATCCCATGAGCGAGCTACGTTGATAACCGTGCATAAGAATGGTATAAAGATTGGGTGGCACTTCTGTCATCTCGTACATTTCTGTCACTCCCCCTGTGAAATCTTCCATTGCCTCGCATGTCGAGCCACCTTTCAGGGCTTCATACGATCCATGGAGCCTTAAATTATAAAACAAAAAATGTTATATACGGTGACTAATTATTGTATATTGATAATTTAATATTTTTCATTTAAAAACTGCAATACTATTCATCGTATAAAGTCTGCACGTACTTGGCATATGCTTTTTCGAGTAGGGCACTCCAAAATTCATTTTTCTCATTGGAGTGTAGAAAGACAAGTTGGCCCCGGTGAGTTGGAAGCCTGTCATCCACGACCACATCGACCCATCTGCCGTACTGCCAAAATCTAAAATAAATACGTATATTAAAATAGTAAAAATAATTATGAAAATTGTGAATTTTGTTAGCGGTTGTTTCAAAAGCTTTCTCTCACCTGAAATGGAATATTCCAGCATATTCTTCGTCGAAGCTCTGATCGTCTGGAACAATTTGGAAGAACAGCCTAAAAATAAAAAAAATAAAACATTATTTGCGAAATGATTTTATAAAATTTTACAGGCATAACAATCATCCACAGAAAATCCATTTCTTCCCCATCACAGAAAATTCGTCAGATCTCATGGAAGTTTGGGTTACTTCTAAAGCGAGACAGCTGTTCAATATAAATTAGCAAAATATAAATAACGACAAATAGAACATTTGGGTCAGCTGAATTAAAATAAAACAAACTGAATTGGAGAGCAACAATCACAATACCTTCATAGAGGAAATGTTTGCCAATTTAATTGAGATTTTTTTTAATAATAACAGTTAAATAGTTAACTAATTTGAAGTAAACAACCCTATATGTTTAATATGTTTAATTCATGTTGTAGTGTAAAAAGATATTTTAGTTCTGGCATGTCAAAAATGATTTTATCTTCAAATTCTAAAGATGTTGACTCTGATATAAAAAGGTCTTAAATAATATGCAGAGATATCAAATAGCTCCCTTTTCCGTTGTTAAATATATTTCTTATGGAACTTTCCCACCCACATGCAACTAATTATGGTATTCTTTTTGTTTATATTATCCCCCTCCGAGTAAAAGAAAAGAGTTCCAGTTTAATGTTTAGTAATCAATACCCGTGTAATCATGGCACACATAGTTGCACAGCCATTAGAATAAAAAGGTAATAATTTTAAGTAATTAAACTTACTTTCTATGAAGGGTAAGATTAGCGACAGCCGCAAGCAGCCAGCAATCACCAAGCTCTCCTTGTTGGACATCAAATCTGCTGAAGCCCTCCACAAAGAGTTGAGGATTTTCAGCAATTTCCTAAAACAACAGCAAAAATTGATAAATAATTATTACTAAGCACATATTATACAACTGAAGATATTATACAATCGACGGTGCCTGATGGAATTTCAATATCTAATTTGAAGCTTTGTACACTTTGATAAGTTTTATTGCAAAGCCCGTCTTTATGTTTCAGCATCGTCAGTCATGAAAGTGCGCTGATAGCTTTGAGTTAACATACTATATTATCTCAGTTTGAGTTACCTACATTACAGGATTCGCCTAGACCATGGATTCCCAATCCATGGGTCGCGACCTCAAAGGGGGCCGCCAACTTATCCAGTCAAATAAAAAAATATTCACTTTCATACATCTTTGTTGTTTTTTTTAATAACCCAATGAAAAATGCCATTTTTAATTGCATCAGGGTCGCGGGTCACATGACTTTTATAAAAAGGGGTCGCTACCCAAAAAAGGTTTGGAAACTATGGCCTAGACTTGTTGACAAAAAATTGTTTGAATTATGAAATATTGTTCCCATCTTATTAAAAACAATGCATAATAAGTATGAATTTTCTTATGACAAGAGTATTTTTAACAATTATCCATTTTTTTCCAATAATTAATAAAAACATTAATCAGTGCAGTAATATAAAAAATCAAGAAGCCAATCGGCATTCAACACCTATGGTTGATATTGCACTAAATTGTGCCTTTCCAGAATTTAAGCATATTTAAAAGGCTGGAGAATCTCATTTTTAATCAAGAGTGGGATTAGTCAGTCAAGTGGCCTGAAACTTATTATTTTAAATTAACATTCGTTTACAAACACTTAGTCCCATCTATCTAAGAAGCAGTTAAAAAAATCTGGATAGCCCTGTTCAAAGCATGGTGAATAGTCAATATATTTAGCGTAGTGATGAAGTGAAATGAAAACTTACAGAAGGCCTGAGCCATTCGAATCTCCTGTCAGGTCTCTGGCTGAAGAACAAGCTGGCGTCGTTGGGCAGAAAGTCAGGATCTTCAAACAGTCTCCCTTCATTAAGGCACTGCGTTCGTAGTCTGTGAAAGTCTTGGACCTCTGGACGGTTGGTCGATGAGTACACCGAGCCTTTTTCACCGAGCTGAAGAAAAAAAAACATACATCAGTGAGCATTTTGAAGATGTCAATTCTTGGCTAGAAGGCATTTTAAAAATAATTAAAAAATTATATTTTTGTTATTCGAGAAAGAAAGGTAGAATGGGACTAGGACCGAATCAATATTTCTCTGTCCTGTTCTAAGGATCGTATGGGTGGAAGGAATTACAGACATCACAGACGAAAATCACTTTGAGCACAAATCAATTTATGAACCTTTCCATACTGGGATTCGAATCCGCAGATACCACTGTCGCTTATCAATAGATATATGCTATGGTTGAGTTGTTTATTATTGTTAATATTAAAGGCAGTAGTATCATGAATGGTCATCCATGCAAAAATCCCTTCTAATACAGCTGCCACCAAAATATTAATTTTCAATCCTATCAACGACAAAAAAAAATAAACGATCTAGAATGCGATCTGTTTATTTTACGGTAATATATTCGTGAACTGATGAAAATGTAATATTATTTACTTGTTACCGAAGATTCATACAAGATAACTTAGATAAGAGACAAGATCTTTAAAGAAATAATATTTATTTGAAAAAATTATCATTGTTCATATAAATTATATTTGTTCATATATATTATGTAAAAGTGTTATTTCATTAAAATTTCGGTATATAATGGGAAATTCCACTAATATTCCACTAATATTCCACTAATATTCCACTAATATTCCACTAATATTCCACTAATATTGCAAAAGAAAATATACCATAAAGAAAAAATCATACTGAAAAAAAATCTGTTTCGTTGTTAAAAAAGTAAAAATTTCGATTCGAAATTTGAACCATATTTTTGTCTAAATAATTAATATCAATCAATCTATCGAAAGGTTTCGTTTGGAAAATGTTCTCCATCACTTGCAGGTTGATACTTTTGAATAAATTAAAAAGTACTTTAACGATTGCCGCCAATACTAATTGAAAAGATAATGATAATGCCTCTCGCGGGGCTAATATATCCATTATACGGCAATACGAGACGTTTATACTATGGAGAATCGCGTGCTTTCGTCAATTGAAAAGGTGTAGCTCCGAGTCTGCCGAGCCGAAATAAAAATATAATTAAATTAGCGTCCGAATGAACTAGCGGACTACTCGCGATATAAAAACAAAATATATACATCGCGCGGTTCCGTGATACACAAGTCAAGTCGACACATGGCACGTCAACACATGACAAGTTGACATATAGACAATTCAGTACCTAGACAACTTGACACAAAGAAAATTTTCTTTAAGTTAATGTAAGGTTTAACATAGTTCTGTCGAGGGCGTAGGCCGAAAAAGTTACTAACTAAATATAATATAATTTTTGTCCTTCGATAAATACTACTAAAGATGTAGGCAGTACAGCTTTAACTGTCTAAAGTTTGATAGACACCTGCCCATGTGCCTTTTAGCATGCAAATTTTACGCAATTAGGTAGGCATTCACTTCCCCTAGTGTGCCAGAAGGTGTTTCTTCCATAAAACACCCCCTTCGTGCAGTATTTTGACGGAGATCGAAGAAAAGAGGAGTGGTGTGTCAAGTTGTCTGTGTGCTGAATTGTCTATGTGTCAACTTGACATGTGTTGAACCAGATTGAGCCAAAATTTCAACAATCTTTTGCCATAAATAAATTTAAAAAAAACATAGATAAACACACACGTACAACACACACAAAGAAAAATCTGTATATATTATGCTTTGTCCCACATAAAAAAAACAAACCCGATAAACTCGTTGCCCGTCGGCCCTGAAGATTTTCTCGAGTTTGACACCGTCGGGCCCGGTCGAAAATCCGCCAGTAACGTCCCTAAACTTGTTGACAAAGCCCCCAACGTTCTTCACGTACATGGGCAGCCAATTCCGTTTCTTGGACACCTGCTTCTCGATCAAGCTGACGTCGCTGCCGAAACTATCAGCCAGCTTATTGACGGTCGAATTTGCGACCGGTTTTCGAGTCTCCTTCGAATGAATACTTTCCAGGGTATTATTATTATTACCGAGACGTTTGTTGTCGTCTCCAGGTTTCAGATCATAGCTGGACACACTTTTTCCCGTAACGTTGGCGATCTTATCTAAA
This sequence comes from Himalopsyche kuldschensis, assembly GCA_028554975.1. NCBI lineage: Eukaryota > Metazoa > Arthropoda > Insecta > Trichoptera > Rhyacophilidae > Himalopsyche > Himalopsyche kuldschensis. The sequence continues at coordinate 1,357,638 of JAHFWI010000028.1, forward strand.
ACGTTGCTCGTATTAGAGGGTTTGATACCGTCGGAGACTTTAGTAGAATTGCTCATGTCCCAAAAGTTTCCGCTATTTTCACTGCACAAGGAAGCCCTGCCCGAAGAACCGTCGCTTCGTTCACCAGCCAAAAATTTATCTGAACCACCACCAACGCTTCCCTTGTTCAATTCACAATTATTATTATCGTTCAAATTATTTTTTTCCATTTCCTTGTGACTTTTCAAAAGCTTGTCCAACTCTTCTCTCTTATCGGCCACGGCTTTTTTGGCGGAGTCTGATTTTCTGGCATTGTCATCCTTCATCCAAAAAGGTTTGTAGGACCCGGGCCGCTTCAGCAGGACCTCGGCGCTGGGGCTCGATTTCAGCTGGCCCGCTTTGACGGCGATAATCGATCCGTAGTTGGCGTTGGCCGTTTGCTTTTTGGCGGGCTGCTGATCGATGGTGTAAATGGTTTCTTTGGTATTCTTCGGCACACGATTAAGGCGGGCCGCCCTGGACGGAGTGACGGGAGGAGGGAGCCTGGCGATCTGTTTTCTGACCGCTTTCACGAAAGGGACTTCCGATACTGGAACTACGCTCGTTTCCATTTTGACTAGATTATTTTAATTATAAACTAAATACTTTATCCGTAATCACGTAAGCTGAAATACAAATAATAAGTCACCTTCACATCCAAATTACCACATAATGAAAATGAAATATTTCAATAATTAAATATAATCAGGATTGAAATTAGACTGGACCGCATTGGTTCATGAAATACGCGAAGAGTAGCACTCTTCTTTTTTTTTTTAATTTTCGAGCTCGAGCCCTAAATAGAATAGCCTTATCGTCCGAATAGACTTCATTTATAATTATGGTGTCTATCTACTTCGCAAATAAAATATGCACATAAACGTTCTGAAATTAAATTAAATAGTAAAATAAAATCATTCACCACTCTCGCGGTTAAACAGCTTGCATAAGCAAATAAAAAAAAACTTGTAGAATTTAAAAATCACCTCACGAGTCTATACAAATGTCATTTAAATAAGTATATTCAATTTATCTACAAATTATCATAGGGACTGTAATACTGTGATAATTAACAGGTACTGAAGCAAAATCAGTACCTTATCTGACATCCTACAATATTAATAATATTACCCTAATAATATAAAGTCGCTTCACTTGTCACACTGGTGGGTGCAATATTTTTGGATGCCATTATTTTGCTACACATACATAACTGTTACTATATTTTACGACAAAGCATCTCTAATAAACTCTTAAAATATATTAACTATAGCCCATCTGTCGTGTTGAGCACGTGTGGAACACAAAAAAGTTCAGCCTCGCTGGGCACTCTCAAAGAAACTTCGTGATATACAACATCACATCGGAAATACCTCTTATTTGAACAACATCGTTTGGTCATGGCTTTAGTTTATGGTGATGCGCCAAAGTAAATAATCGGCCACGAGAGCAAGGTCGGTCAGGATCGCAAAGAAAAATAGAATGTACACTACGGACCAGCCGACGATAACTTCCTGTTGCAAGCTGGCTAGTAAAAAAAACGTAAACGCGTTTAATAGGTCAAATCATTTCAAAAATACCTGCTAATGAGATAACATGTAACGCCGAACATTTCGTGTTCGAGTGACGACAATCTAACACAGGATCTTTATATACGCATCATAAGATTGGCCAACGCCGTTTAGTGAGCACAGCCAATAACGAGTCTGAATCAAGACATCACGCTTGATTCGCATCCCGTCGGGTTGGCCAACAGTGAGATAGTTTCGAGATCTCTACCAATAATTATTACTTGCATAGTAAGATCTCGATGAGATATTCAGTCAGGCACATACGGTATACATTTTGATAGTCCGACCGACAATCGTTTTTGTATGCACTGTATCGCGAGTGCTTTTGACAAGGCTGTGGAGTCGCGGTTTTGGCAGGAGTTTGAGTCGTGAAACACTTAGAAAAGTTTGAACTTTTTACTAATGCATATAACATATATAATGTGAGAAATTTGTCTGTTGGTCGGATTGGTTGGTTTAACTTTAATTTAATACACATTAATAAGAAAGGTAGAAAAAAACTTGACAAAATTAATCTTTTTTAGTCGGAGTCTTGTTTTTGGTCAATGTTGCAGTCAGAGTCGTGTTTTTTTAACAACTCCACAGTTCTGCTGTAAGACCAACAAACGAAACGATATCCCGATATTAAAACTTCTTTTAACTATGAACTGTGGTGCCACATAATAAATAAGGTAGCACCATGAAGAAAATTACGATACACGGCTAATCGCGGTAAAGGGCTATTTTTAACATACCTTTCAACCAGAGGCGGTAGTGAGGAAAACGGGCAAAGTGATGACTGTTTGTCAAAACAATTGTTTAAACGCAGCGAGAGATTGGCGAGAGATTGAACCGATGAAGCAAATGAATCCAATGTGAGGGGGTATGGTTGGAAGACACAGAAATAAAGACGAGAATATTTTCCGAGAATAGTGACCAACTGTCCAACCACAGTGGGATATCGAAATAGCATTAGCACGCGAAAAAGAAAACAATTCTGGAAGCTCCGAAGCATTGACAACATCGACCTGTGCTCTGAACTGAATGCTCAACATCCCTTCAATTTTAACCTTAAACTGAAGAAGCCGAAAGATGGTGACCATTTGCCATGACACATTTAAGCCATTCGACTAATCCGAAGTGGGGATTCTAATTCGATATCCGGATATATTCGGCCCCTTTTAAATTATTCGATATTCGGATATTTGGGAAAATATCCGGATAAAATTCGTATTCGAGGAAAGATCACATCACAATTTCTCCACATTTAAAGAATAATTATGAATATCTCAGGTAGTCTTTTTTTTGCCTTCGCCCAACTCGGGTGCTATCAATATCTTATCATACTACTTTATTTTTACGAACCGGCTAGGAGTCGGGTCTAAAAAAACCTTTATTGCCGTAACATCATTTATTATGCAGGTTCAAATTTTAAATATTGTAATACAATGGAACGGTATTGAAATGTGTATATGTATATATTTTGTTTCTATCTAAGATTTTACAAAAGTGGGAATAAATTTAGTCTCAAATTATTATAAAATGTATATAAGTGAACAAGGAAACGTTGATCGTGCAACATCTCTATATGTGTGCGAGTTATACGATTATTTATTAAAAACTTATAAATCGAGACCTCTGTCGGCTTGCAATATTGCACTTGCGGATATCCGGATATATCCGGATAGCTTAAGTTTTACTATTCGATATTCGAATAGTTGATTCTAACGAATAAGAGGTATCGATCAATGAATAAGTTCCGGGAAATGAAAGCAAAGACTTGACATGGCAAGATGTAAACAATGATGCAATGCTATTGTCTCTTAGAAATTGAATTTACTTGCGCAAAAAACGTATTGTGCCAAAAATCTTTGCTGCAGAGAACCTCGAGAAGCGGTACGGTTGCCAAATTGTCAACGTGCAAGGACACTGTGAATAATATTGGCGAGCATTCCATAAAAGATAAATATCAAAATTGATTCATTTTCGTTTCGATATTTTTTATTAACTCTCCCTGACGCAACCGAGTATTAAGTATAAAATAACTTTGATTATTCCGCGTATTGTGCTACTAACTGTGACACGTGTATCACCTCTTTCAGAGGCATCCTCGGACTTACTATCGCAAAGTTTGCTTAAGTAAAGCTCATTGCAGAAAATACGTAATTTGTTATTTTTTGGAACGCAAACCCTAATTTTGTATGAACTTCAAACCTTGTATAACACGGATTTTTATCACACGACGTTTTTGTGGAACCATATAACCGTGCTATACGAGGCTCTAGTGTACATAAAAAACAGAGGTAATTTTTTAAAATGCACGCATTGAGCACTGCGTCTGAGTATTGTATCAATGTAGTGTTTGCACATGTAATACTTGAATGGTAAGTGTTACTGTTTGTAAAAAGTAAACAATTTAGAATGTGAAATGCCACAGCACACTGTCAACTTAATGGTCGGTTATACAAGATAAACAATACCGGCACTTCAATGTATGTAAACATCTAAGTTCGGATTTTTTCCGCAACTAGAACACACCTATACATATGCATTAACAGTATTTTAATGATGACAATAAATATACAAGTAATGTTATTTTTTATTATTATCATAATTCTCGTAATACGAATGCTAAACGGAGATAAAAAAAATAATACTTTCGATGTATTCGGCGGTAACTTTGTGGAAGTTCATTTTAATATAAAATAACTTTAATTATTTCCCGTACTATGTTACTAATTGTGACACGTGTTTGGCCTATATCAGAGGCATCTGCAGACTTACTATCGAAAAGATTGCTCGAGTAATAAAGCAAGATTGATTCTAATATTTAAAAAAAAAATCCTCAGTTGATAATGCTCGCCATGAGCGTAGCCGGTCCTGATTCAATAAATTTAATGTGGAATAAGTACTAAAAATGTGTTTTTATTTTTATTTTAATGCCATTCCGCCAAGTATTGACAGTGAACACCTTAAAAGGGTTTCTAATCTAAAATGATAAATTACAAAACATGCATTTTGGAATTTTTTCCTTTTACGGGAAGCAAGGAGGGAAGATAGTATCAAAATAACCAATAATTATATTACCAATGACGTTAACATTACAAAATTATTAACTAATGAGATGCAATCAATTGGGAAGGGTTTAAACGCGCTGGAAATAAATTTAGCAGTGGCGAGCAAACCTGTCCTAGTTATATGAATAATTTTGAATTTCGAATAAGCACTTGATGGAATTTCACTATCAAATTCTTGGTAATAATAAATGGTGATAAAATAGTGTATCATGTCAGTTAGTTTAAATAAGATTCTCGTTTATTTAATTAATACAAAAAACATATTGATAGGTCAAAAACTTCGAATTGTCTTTGCTCAGTTTCCGTTTTCCGCGATTGATCCGCAAAGACTGAATTAGGGGACTAAATAAAAGTGTTGAAGCAAATTTATTGCACTGGTATATTAATATAAGAAGCAATATGTTATTTTTTCTATTTCTTTAATACTAAGCGACCGTGCCGACGCAGACTAGAAAGACAATTTAAATATAGTAAGTGCTTGGGCACATAGAAATATTATTAGGTATGCCAAGATATTTTTTATGAGCTGAGGTGAAATAAATTAGTCCACACTAGGGCTTGCATTGCCGGTAAATAGGCCAAAATAACCCATCGGTAATTACCGGTAAATTGGAAAATTTACCGGTTTTTACCGGAAATGATTTTATCGCGAATTAAGGACAGATACGGGCATATTATAACGAAGGTTTATTGTGACATGCATGCGGAATCAAATTTGATAAGATCTCGGACATAATATCGGCATTACACCCAGTAAAAGTAGCTGTTGAAGCTCTGTGTCGTGAAGACATAAATCTATATACAGCCGACATATAGTCTAAGAAGTCTAAAAGGTCTAGTAGGTATACAAAGTATGCATGCATATATCTAATGTATGAATTACATATGTACATACATCAATAAGTTAATGAATAAACTAATAGTTAAGCTTATAAACTTCTCACAGACAGGTAAACCAAATATTACACAGTCGTAATTTAACTTAACCAAGCTTTATGTGGCAAATAAAAGATTATCTAATCTCCCATTCCCATATCTCAGTTAAACAAAAAGGGCATATAAGTGCATTTCATGACATTGTTATTTTCATGAAACGTATTTTAAATTCTTTACGTTTTAGGATAACGTTTTTAGTAAAAGTAGCCACATATAGTTATATTATTTATTTTATCTATTTTGTTTCATTTACTGATAAATAACCGGTAAACGGTAATGGGTGAAATTATTTACCGTTTACCGGTTATTGGAATTTGACGGTAAATTGCAAGCCCTAGTCCACACATTAGTGGGCAGGGGGAGGGTCGGTAGCATACGGTTCGCGTATACTTTTTGGCCCGCTTCAATTTCTGTTTCTTTTCAATAATGCACGTACTATAGATGTACCATCATAACTCGACCGCCGTTCAAATTCGGAACTAAAAATGTCCCCATATAGTAGATACATTTAAAAAGCCTTCGAAGTCATATTGTTTTAGCAAAAATATATTTTCATGACGATTTTGTTTCATTTATAGCTTGCATATAAAAATGTGTTTGTAAATTAACAAATTTGATTGAGTATTTCACTGTTTATACGCGATGGTGGCGCCCTCACAAACGGTCAATTTATAATGGTACATCTATAGATAGGATTTTTCATAGATTCATAGATTATGTTAACATTATTTTATGTGGTCTCCACTGCATTATCGTGAATATTATAATCCGGCAAACAAATAGTATGTATTTACTCCCGCAGTGTGCCAGGGGGTGTTCGTTCTATCGACGAGCTTTCGTTTTAAGTGGCGTTTGTTTTTGGCGGCAAAATGTATGGGCTAGTTTTGCAATAAAGAATATAATAATTTTATTATAGAATAGAAAGAATGTATATTTTGTTGGCGCGCAATCATAGCTCACATTAAATGCTTTCGATGGATTCGGCGGTAACTTTGTGGAAGTTTATTTTAGTATAAAAATAAAAATAACTACTATTCCACATTACAAAATATCAACTTATGAGTTAAATAAATTACGAAAGCAACTTTTGCGATAGTAAGAATGAAGATGCCGCTGGAGGCGACGAAACACGTGTCACGAGTAGTTATAAAATACGTGGAATAAATTTTAATTTTGGTATAATGACTCACATTGTTTTTTTGTTTAAATATTTTCCACGTATTCGTCTGTGTTATTATAGTTTATAAAACTGATTTCGGTTATTTCTTTCATTTCCCTTTAAAAATAATTATGTACAAGTTACGAAGGATAATGTGCCAATGTTTCCCACCACTGATATGCTAGGTACATTAATGAACACGTGCTTCTTTTTAGTCTGTTGTTTTTACACATCATTTAAGTTTCGAACATCTTCAGCATTACATTATAAAGAAATCTGTATACCGAGAATATGTATTTTAAAACCGACAGAATCATTGCATAATTGTCTATGAATAGATAACAACTCAAGAAAGTACCCTCTATGGTACATGCATATAGGTGATACATATGATGAAATTCAAGTTCTTAGAAATACTTTACGATATCTACGATGAATATCTTATCAGTATAAGTCCAAAAAGACGATGTGAAAAATCTTAATCTGAAAAGTATTTTTTAAATATTATTATGTACACAATATTTTATTTGTAAGAATTGATATTCCTCCCTTTTAATTCTTTTCCTAGAACTGTCGTTGGATTGAGAACTCCGCGTAGATTATAGACATTACGATTTGTTATATGTACTTATTTTGGTTTTTACTTTGTTAATTATAATTCATACTAATCGATTTTTGATGTAATATCTTGCATTCCTGAGTGGTCTTCAAGATTTTAATTATAATCTATTTTTCTTACAATTTGCTTCAATTTATTTGCTCGGTTATAACACCAATTGTTTGTCATACCTTGTAAATATTACTTAAACTTTGTATAAATATCACTGTATTGTTGTATCAGTTGACAATGCTCGCACTGAGCGAAACCGGTCCTGATATATTTTACGGGGAAAAAGTACTAAAAATGTTTTATTATTTTTATTATATACACAATAAATAGCTATGTATAAGTTACACACATTCTGATATACGCATACATTTGCTGATCTTTTTAGAACTGCATAAACTAACTGTCGGTTATTTTATTTACATTGGAGCAAGAATATGTCCAATTTTTGATAAGAAATATATCATCAATCATAAAGATGTTACTCTATCAGGGGTGGCCAAACATTTTCCACTACGGGGGACTTTTGTTGAAACTTTTAGCGGCGATCGACTCACATAATAAAATGAATTTATTATCATTGCAATAAAAGAGGAATCAGGGAGGTGTACATTAGTACACCAGACAGGCGGGTGTCATGGAACAGCTCCGCGAGTGAAATACGCTATCTAAGTTGTCAAATTATATTTCATAATACAGTCAGTTCTCGACTTAAAATCTAAATCTCGAAATTAAAATATAAAATAAAAAATTGAAAAATAATGCTTGCGCCGTAATGTAATTGGTGGGTCCTAAGACCAGACATTTAGAGAATTGTGAAAAAAAAACTATAATATCTTTCAAGCAATTAAAAATATCTCAAAAGGATGGTCCAATTTAACGACATCATGTATGAATGGCATATGGAACAGACTATTAAAACGTAATAATAATGATTTTTAATAGAGAATATGAGGTAGGAGAAGTAACGAATATCATTGTACAATTTGCTCAAAAACGTAACGTGGAAGTTGACTGAAGATATAATTCAATTTTTATAAAATGATGTTGAAGAGCTCACATGATTATACAACAGAATAATTTTGTAAATACATATTATTTATTATTATATTATAAATATATTACTTACAGTACATATTCTGAAATAAATTAAACTAACGTACTTTTTATGTCTATCATTTCATTTATTTTTATGTATGAAATTCGACTTACGTCCTAGGTGGTGGAACGGAACCTGTACTCGATTGAGATATGAGCTGGACAGTACAGAAATACAAAATTGAATCTTTTACGGAAAGGAATTCAAAATTATGTTCCAATTTCGATAGTCAATCGATATGCATTAAAAGTATGTCGCCTTGGAACAACTCAAATCAGTTGTAAACTCAGATACCAGAAAAACAACGCTCAATAAAAAGAGTGACATTTCTGCCGACGAAGCTACTTTTTATAACCCTCCGATTAAGTGGTATTGTAAAATGACTCGCATGGCTGACTTTGAACGTCATAACATGGAAACAATCGATATGCTATATCATCAATATATTAGTTATTGCTTAGCGCGTATTGACATATGGACATTCAAATGTATCCGCGAACTTAACTGTTTATACCTCCCCTTCGAAAATGCGTTTTCAAAATGTCGATACAACTAAGAAAATATGACGAGAATATCGGTTGAAAAAATCTTGTAATAATATTTGGCCACACAAAGGATATATCCCTATCATATACGAGTAGTACGGCTGCAAAACTTTGACCCGATTTGTATAGATAATTTCAAAAAAAATCTCTTGGCACCGTCTTTATTACGTAGTTTATTTAAATTCTTTGTCAAAGAACTGTATTACTGTTTGTTACACATTACATGAAATAATGATAGTAAGTTATCTTTTAATTTAAAAGAGCTTTCAAAAAGTGACTTCTTAATCCATCGAAAGTAATATAGTAGGCGTTTTTCAATATTCATTTACATATTCGAATGCTATATGTATGAGAAAAAAAAACACACATTAGCTTAGTATTTTCACTGCCGTCACAAATCAACTTAAAATAGCATTAAAAAGGCGAAGTTTAAAGTTTAAAAATATCGTGGCTGGACTAGTACACTCTACAAACACAATCCTGGCAATTCCATTCAATTTAATACGTTAAATATTTTCGGCCAATTCAATTTGTCTTTGTTATTCTACACATCCTGATGTACTTTTATGTAACAAATGATCTCATCGGAGTTCGGACAAATAAGGCGGCAAAACTCAAACAGAAGATACTCTGGTAATATTAGTAACTGTAATATAGCATCTGAGGGTTATATTATTTACAAACTGTCGACAAAGGGTTTACAAGGAATTATCAGTTGTAAATCAACACAAAATAATTTAAATCGTCCACCAAATTGATTATTAAAATAAACTTCACATTATTTATCACTTATCACAACACCAATATTACATTATTGATAGAAACTATTGGAGTTTCGCTCATGAACTTTGAATATATATGAATGATACGTTTGTACTTATATTATTGTAAATGATAAGAATTTTCAAGCCAAATAAAGTTGAATGTCATTTCAGATAAAAAAAAACTTGGTTTTTAATACCGCAAAGAATATATATAAGCTACAGAAATGTGAAAATGAATTTACAGTGACTTATTGGCTCGACCGACAGCGAAACTTAGTCGAGTATTTTGTTTGCTAAATTAAACATATGCCATACGAAGGATCAAGGGTTTACTTCACTATCCTGATTCCAGGGAAAGATTACTTTTTTATCAAAAAAAAAAAAAAAAGCTTCTACAAAACCAATATCACAAAACATCGACTAATACAGAAGGCATATAATTAAAAATGTTAGATTATTTGTCACTGTATATTCTAATATATTTAATCTTTGAAGATATATGGGTTTTTATGTTATCACTCTGCTGACATCTATTACTTATCGGTAGAATTTTTTCGGAAAATTCTGCCAATATAATAATTTCGCAACACGTTAAAAATCACAATTTGAATTAAACACAATAATATCAATTCCAGGTTGATATTGCACAAAAAATCATGGTATTTGACAAAACGATGTGTGATAGTACTTTTCCGATACGATTTTCCGTCAGTTTTCCCGAGAGCTAGCGCGACCGTCCCCGCTGAAAATGCGTCACGGACTGAAACGCTGAAAAGATAGGGGGCGACGGATACAACGACAACGGATAGATGGATGGGGCACTGATTGTCTCTAGCCGAAATCGACAAGGTTGGCACCGCTGATAATTGTCAGCGTAATTTTACAAAAAAAAACGCTACATTTAACGGATAATTAGTCATAAAAACGTTATTTGAAACATTCATGAATGGCCTTGCACGGAAACTGCGCGATAAATACGTCTTCGAAATTGAATAATAATTATAACCAGGGCTGTGGACTCGGAGTCGTCGCGGGGCTTTGGCTGGAGTCGTACTCGGAGTCGGAATTTTTATAAAGTTTGAACTTTTTAGTTTTGCATATAATATGTCAAATTTGGCTATTGGCCGGATTGGTCGGTTGATGCATAATTGAAAACACAAAAAAGGAAAATTAGAAAAAAATGTGACGAAATTAAACGATTTTTAGTCGGAGTCGTGTTCTGGGAAATGATAGATTCGGAGTCGTAATTTTTTTTAACGACTCCACAGCCCTGATTATAAAAATTAACAGTTATTGGAAATTTTAACGAATCGAAACATAAGAATTATCAGGCACAGATGATGACCAACCACTAGGAGATTAGCGGGTTAGCAACGCGCCGGGGTATAGTCAATATAACTACGAAAATAATACATTAATCTTCAGAGATCTACACCAAATAATATTTTTAAAGATCAAAAGATCAGAACCGGGTTCGCGCATCACGAGCATTTTCAGTATATTTGCATAGTGCCATAGTGCTTGATATGGTTTCAAACTTACAACAGTGGGTGTTATGTAGAGACTCTAATTACTCGACATATCAACTACTCGAGTATCGAGTAGTAAAATTTCAAAATACTCGAGTAGTTTCAGATGTATTGCTATTGATTGTGTATATAAATAAATGATAAATAAATAAATGAGCTTATTTTATTTAATTAAAACATTTCAAAAGTGATGGAGAATTAAACGTCTCAAATTTTAATTTGGTTCAAAGTTTTTTTTTCTTCCCGCAGTAGAAACTCTCTGTTACTATGGACATCGGTTCAAAAGTTAGCAATGAATTAAATAGTGATATCTAGTTTTTCTGTCCACTGTTTAAAAATAATAAAATTCAGAAATAAATCTTCTTTTACACGTTACGAGTATTAATCAAGTATTTTTCCAATTACTCGAGTATCGAGTACTCGAATTGGAGTCTCTATACTGTTATGTCTGTCACAAATTGTGCTCTTCGTCAAAAACAAAAAAACTAAATGGGAGTTGAGTATAAAAGTGTTGAAGATCTCTGCTAGTCTTTTATGCATAAGTCGTTTACGGCAATTCAAAAGAAAAATATATTCATACGATAACTGACGATATAAATAGACAACCCTAAATTTGGCCTAAACGAAGTGAAATAGGACAAAACCATGGCCACTCTTTCTAATCCATTTCTAAAGACAACACCACGTGTCTACGTACTCATGTACCATCATAATAATAACGAGGATTGAGCACTGGCTTTAAGAAGATTACTCACGAAAGAATATTAGGAAACAGTATTTTACAATAAAATATTATAAATATTTTAAATACAATGGTGTTGACGGGTAGGATATGTTGATGAAAGAACTTCAAATAGTAGTATTGATCAAATTTTTACCAATAAAGCTAAATATAATATATATTATGAAACATCTGCCAAGACAAACATTAATTCCCGTGTTTAGACACGCCGAAATATATTACCTCTCATCGTCAATTCTGGAAAACCTCCGTTCAAAGAAAATACATACTTATGACTCGTGTATGTTAATGATGGCAGACACTTTCATCCATTGATCCTCTACAGAATCATATAACGTGTGTACCTCTATTTGGATGCAATGATTTATATCAGGGATAGAAGAAATGTCGACATCCGTGTCCGTGTGAAGATGCAGTGCAACTCTGAAAACTCCGTTATTCAACCATAGATAATTGCGAAGTTCATATATTATATGATAGAATGCGGTAAATACAAGCTTTTCCGACCAAAAGGCCATTTTAGGCAAAAATGTCAATTAGAACCTTTTCAAAGTAACGTGACGATATTCTAATCCGCCTTCGAGGCTGTCTGTACGATGACATGAATAACATAATTTGTCAACGGGTTAGTAGCTCCCATTCGAAAAGATATTCAATTGGCGATCAGCGTAAGGAATATTTGCTTCACAGTTGTAGATTTATTGAACCCTTATTTTGCGTAATTATGAGCATGGGTAAAAGTAAATTTGTTTTGAATAATTGAAGAAACTAACTGCTTGGGCACTTATTTTCCTTCGTCGTTACAAGACAATGTGTATTACATTTATTTTGTATGTGAATCATTTTTATAGCCCACAAGCATCACACAATAGCCCTTCTTGTTCATACTATGCTTAAGAGGATTATATTGTGTCATCAAATATACAGTCCAGAATCCAGACTTCCATTTTCGAACCGACGCGCACGATTTATCGGGTTAAAATAAATATTTCTTTTAGTATCTGAAAAAAGTGCCAACGAAATTGGCTTCACTTAAATAAAACGCAATTCGAAATGGGGAACACCTTAGTTTCATCGGAAAGAAAGGTTGGTCAAGGTGTGGCAGGTATCTGACATGCACTGAACAAGGCTGTGTACTAAGAAAGTATTATATGTCCACAGCAAGAAGGAAGCTAGCTTATTAAAAGCAAGGGTGCGAATAATGGCGTTTCTAAAATAAATATCGCCGTTTACCAGACACTGTCTTCTATGTGGATAAAAGATACACGTTTGAAGATAATCAATAAAAACAGACGTAAGATATCGACGTTGCCGAGAATTCAACACGGACCCATCCAATGATCACGACAGTTAAAGCTCTCACCACTAGACAACAGACGCCGAATGCTACAGTATATTACTTAAAACTGTATTGCGTGAAAACCAGCTGATATTTTTGCATAGTTTTTTTCTTTTTACATACTATTTATTTTTCTATTGTTTACTTTATTACAATGGCTTTTAAAATGTAAATACATATGCATTAGTCTTCCATAACACGATCATCGGCGCAACAAGGGCCATTTCAAGCATCTGGTTTAGAAGCTCAGTAGCATCGGCAAACATAAAAAAATGACTGATGAATGCCAAGATTGTGTATAAACTATTTTGCATATAATTCTTGCTCAATATAGAAACGTAAACACAGTAATTCAGTATCCTCCTAGAACGAGCACCTATACTTCTACGTTTACTTCCAAAATGTGCGAACAATGTGAACTGAACCAAAACCTTCATGTTTGTTTTTGAGCGCTGTCCATGGTCATTATAATAATTAATAATGCTACACGCTATTAATAGGCGAAGCATTTAGTTTTTAAACATTCATACAATATACGCATACGTATTTTTTACAGTAATTCCCTAATGACACCAAGGTGTGCAACTCTTAAATGCATATTAATAAAAATAAACTAATATCACGAGCGATACAAATTTGCCATGCACGCTTCTTGTATAACATAACATATTAAAGGGTGTGTTTCAGTCACATACTATACTAAACTAAACAGGCAACTACTATAAAATTTATATATTAAACTGTTGATTCTAGGCGGAATGGTATTCACTTAAATTTTAGAACGTGAATGGTTAATTATTTTATAACTTTATGTTGCAAAGATCAGGGAAGGTTACACTTAACGTTGTATAAAATCAATCGATTTTTAATTTAGCTCGTAGCATTTTTAAAACTGAAATATTGTTTTATCAGTATTACACTAGCAGGGAATGAATAAGTCAAGGAATACACTTCCATTTTCTGATACAGTAAAGATATAAGGATCCAAAGAAGAATAGTTGGTTTTCAATTATTCAGAGTGTCCTCTGAAAAAATAATCTAATAATCAATGGAAAGTCAATCTCAGGAATATACCAACGGAGGTAAAAACTGTTAAGATTTCAATTTTCTATTCGTGGTCAAATTGACAGTTGAGCAACTCTGTTTCATCGCTCCATTTCGAGCTTCTGTGTATTTGCTTTTCCTCGACCCATTTCTATGGGCTATATATATGGAGTCTTCTACCTCACATTGCTGAGATCGTGGCCCTCCCTCAGTTATTGAACGCGGTTCTTACAGTGAAGACTCAAATCATCGCATCCTTAAGTTACTCGCATATATTGAATTGAGAACCAAAGTTTAACACTAATTGCTGTAAAGAATAAACCGCCAAACAAAATGTCATCAGAAAACAGTGTCAGCAACGAGTACGGGCTAGCAAGTATTTTACAAGTTTACTTATTTTAGGTAAAAATATGTTTTTATGCAGTCAATAAAAATAGGCAATTGTATAGAGACACGATGCTCACAAACTCAGGAGGTTATAAAGGGCAAACAAATTCGATGGACGAGCGCGCACATAAAAAGTTTCAGTCAACTGTGTTGATTCAATAACAAAATCGCAGCACATAACGGGCAGTAATGAAATTGGTCGGTCTGGTTCACTAATAAAACATAATACAAAGGGCAAGCGTTGCACGCCTATTATACTGCTTCGGGGACAAAATATTGACCTAGACAACGTGTAACCTAATTCGGAAACACATCTGTGCCCATACATAACGATGTGCACAATCTGTTCTAATTGACAAATGGAGACAACAATTTCTCCGGAAAATGTTTTATTTAAATACAATGAAACCCCGATTCTACGTTTTTCATGGGACCGTATAAAACAAACGATTAATGCGGGAAAGTTTTCTATATGAATTAAATGACGGGACTATAGAAAATAAACGCACCACGCGGGGAAACGTATAATGCGAGAACGTAAGATCGGGGTTCCACTGTATGCCAATACAGTGCGACCTCTATGTTTGTCATCATGAGGGGTGCGAAATGTGTTCTTATGGTGGAGAGGGTTCAGAAGAAATTTTTGAGAATTCTCTATTTGAGAACATATGGGTACTACCCATGACTTAATCCAAGCGATTTTCTCTTAGGCATGCTCACTTTCAATAGTTTTTTCTGATAATTTTTTGACGAATCGTGAACATGAGTTGTTTGTTCTTCCAAGGGGTAGAACCAGTCTGCCAATGGGAATGCCACCAGGAAAAGCTTTCACAATTTTAAACAGCATTGCTTCGGATGTCGACATATTTCATATTGACGTGAGTGAGTTCAGACGAATACTATATTTTATGAATAAAAGTTGATTTTGTCGGAACTCACTCGGTTGACATCTTTGAAAATTTCTAATGTGATTTTATTAATTTTTTCTTTCTGTTCTTATGGCTGCCATTTGTGATTTTTATTATGTGTACACAAGTATGTATGTATATGTAAATACATTTGTCAAATACATGGCGTGAGCTGTAATGCCATGATTTGTATTTTTTTTTGAATAAATAAATAAATAATTAATCCACCACCCGAATGACCGGGCCTGACGAATATAGAAACAATTTGTCATTTAAGTATAAGAAGTTGCTGATGATTGTCTATTTCTTCTTACAAAGTCTAGAAGTGATAGAATTGAGAAAACCATTAATAAAAGCATGAATGTTTTTTTTCAGCTTTCAGAAGTAAAAATGCTGAAGCAAAGTTCATCAGGACAGAGAACAGATTTCAATCATTTTTTATGATAGGAACCAATTTGATAGCCATGTCGATTAGCGGAAATGATAAGATAAGAAAGTCCATTGATAACGATTCTAAGGATTTATAATAATCAAATTTACGTGATAAACTTGAATCAGTTGCGAAATCTCGATCGACAATTTCATGGATTGGAAAGATAATCTTACATAAAAATCGATGGAGTTTGGGCATAGCCTGATAACTGATTTTTGAAAAAAGTGTAGTGGATAGATACTTTAAGATATAATTTTTTTATTAATACATATTTGAACTACTCAAAACCGCTATTATTTCGATGATTACTGGAATAATCTGAATTTTGATAATATATTTGTTCACTTATTTTTGTCATAGTTTCATATTTGTCTGAATACTCCACTCCTTCCATAAATTCAATAGTTCGCAGTTATCAGTTATGCATTCATAATCTATAAGGAAAAACATAAAAGTATGCAGAAGGGCGTAGCAACTAAAAAAACAGAACAGTACGACTACTTTGTACCATCTACGAGTCAACGTGGCAACGTTTATAATAAATTATGATACTACTGTTTTGTCGTTACATCCGCTGTACTAACTAACAAAGCGAATGAAAATCTGAAAAAAATGAAAGCCCTGGATGAAGAAAGGAGAATAGTTTTTTATGGCTAGCTATTTCCTAACTCTATCTAAAATGACTCAAAGTGACTCCAACCACTTAGCCATGTGTGGCAGGCAATTGCATTTCTTTGAGATTTATTGAAAGACAA
Source organism: Himalopsyche kuldschensis (assembly GCA_028554975.1). Lineage (NCBI taxonomy): Eukaryota > Metazoa > Arthropoda > Insecta > Trichoptera > Rhyacophilidae > Himalopsyche > Himalopsyche kuldschensis. The sequence goes on from JAHFWI010000028.1 coordinate 1,374,530, forward strand.
GTCGTTAGCAAACAATGCCATTTTGTCCACCGTTAGCTTATATGTAAAGGGTATTTCAATAGGGACGCTCAAAATATGTTACTTTGTCCTGCTGAGTAGATTATTCATTAATATAAAATTTCATTGTTTAGTGGCCAAATTTCGAGTCAATCCAAAGTTTTTGTAAACTTTGCGATAATCGGCCAACACCTACCTGAATAACGTCATCAAAATTAAAATATCAAAGTTACCGAAACTATCGAAAAAAAAGATTATTCATTGTTTAGTGGCCAAATTTGAGTCAACCAGTTTGGTAAATAATCGGCCAACACCTACCTGTACGTCATCAAAATACAATATCTGGCGAAAACATTGCTGCTGTGTGTGGTGTACAGGAAAACCCAAGAAGCTTATTTCTCGTTGTTCACAAGAACTTTGGCGACTTCAACTTGGCGAATTTTGAATCGGGCCTTATGTCTGCACCCGTATAAAATCCAACTAACCAAGGAACTACAGGTAAACGACCACAGACAACGCCTGATTGGGTTCTGGAGCAGTTGGATGTTTACCCAAATTTGTCAAAAAAGTCAACTTTAGCGACATGGCCCATTTTATAATGAATGGATATTGGCAGACATTTGATGCTATATTCCATATTTAATGCCGTAAAATATACTTACAAATGAAATTAAAATTTAGTCGAAATCTCACAAACAACTTGTTTTATTTACATTTCAAAACTGAGCGTCCTTATAAAAAGACCCTTTACATGTACGTGATGAATTGACTGGCGTTTATCTTTGAAAATGCAAATTGTATATTTATTTATTTTCATGCATATATCGTTACCTCAGTACAATACTGTTACCAAGTGCAATAATCTATTTATTTATATTTAAAAAAATGATGAAACATGAAACCATTCTTATTGTTGGATAATTAAATACAATCACGCATACTAAACATTTGTTTAAAATTAACGCAAATATAATTGATAAACGACTTTAAATAAAGATAACTGTATAAATATCGATTAAAATTCGCCATTGACTTTCACCAGAAAATCACAAACTTTTTGGTCAATTCACATTTTTTCGTTTAATATTAGAATTATATTTCATCAGAGTAAAAATATTTTTTCACTATTACGAATCGGATCCCCAACAGTCATTTTTACGCGGAAGTTCTGATTTTGTCGATCATTCTTCTGTCTCAGAGTTAACAAAACAATCTTCGGATGAGTGGATTAGTTAATTAAATCACATATGGTGGACGAACACAATGTAAAACATGGTCCTGAGGTGAAAAAAAATCATTTCATGGGTTTCTTCTTTTAGCAACAATTCTTTTACACTATATGTTCTTCGAAGATCTAATAGTAACTTACTCGTATGTAGTGTCTGAAGCAGCCGCACTAGGGATTCCAACAATTCGTCAAAATCAACTATTCGGGTATCGAATAGTAAAACTTAAGCTATCCGTATAGTTTTTATATGGCTAAAATGATGCACAATTGTATTAAAATTATGATTTAACATGTTTTAACTAACAAGTAATTGCCAGTTCCTTTGTGTCTCGATTTCCAACTTTTTAATAAATAATCGTATAACTTGCACGCAAATTGAGATGTTGCACGATCAATGTTTCCTTGTTCACTTATATATTATACATTGTATAATAATTTAAGACTAAATCTGTTCCCTCTTTTGTAAAATCTCAGATAGAGGCAACATATATAAATACACATTTGAATACCGTTCCATTGTATTACAATATTTCAAATTTGCAGCTGCATAATATTTTTTTACGGCAATAAAGGTTTTTTTAGGCCCCGATTCCTAGTTCGGTAAAATAAAGTATTATGATAAGATATTGATAGCACCCGAGTTGGACGAAGGCAAAAAATACCACTACCTGAGATATTCATAATTATTTTTAAATGTGGAGAAATTGTGATGTGATCTTTCCTCGAATACGAATACTATCCGGATATTTTCCCAAATATCGGAATATTGAATAATTTTTAAAGGGGCGAATATCTGAATTGGTCTCCCTAATCCGCACAATGTTCTGAACCCTAATCATGAAATATTTTCACCGAACAAATAAATAATAAATAACTGGTAGGATATTCATTTTTTCCATGGCAAAGTCCACAAATCATTTTCAATTGTCAACAACATCGCAGTCCATTGATTTTCGACTAATTTCAGCTGGTTCCCTCCCGATCGTTATTTATAATTGTAAGAATGACTCGAGGTCAGTCGACTATTCTGATAAAGAATTTCCGTCGATAATCCGTAAGTAAACAAGTTATGAATTATGACTATTAACGATTATGAAGGTAAATCTATGAGGCAATTATACTTACGATAATCGATGTTGTGTCACATTAATGATTCAACTCCACTTCACACATTGATCTACCATGACAAAGAAAATAGATATGATTTACAGATAGCCTGTTATCAATGACGAAAATAGTTGGTGCAGGTTTACATAATGAAGACTTTATGTTTAAACTTAAAATTGATAACTTTCTTATTCTACTGGTTGTGGCATTGTACGCCTCTTTGAAAATCATGTTCATACTAGCATTATTTTTAATCATAGCGTAGAAACTGATTCTAACTTACTTTCAGATTATATTATAAAAGAATAAATGAAGCGTGAGAGTTTTTCGTCCAACTGGATGTGGGGAGAGGTAAACACAAACAGTAACAGTATAAATTATTATTGAACTTATGTTTGGAAGCTAAAATTAAGAAAGTTCCATTCATTTAAAGGAAAGGAAAAATTATTTTCGTCAGTGTCAAGTCGGCCCCTCGAGGGCAGAGAAACGTAGCTCATTTTTTTCTATTTTTCAGGAGAGCCAAAAAAACAAGGATTCACCAGTAATACATTTTACCTATTTTTTAACAGATAGATTTTTTGTCATTATCTTTAAATGCGATGCTTTGGCATTCTGATTTATGTGTTAAATCTAAAATTTATTCTAATGTGCAGGTTTAAGTTTAAGTGGAGCTATGGACAATGAGGTGTTTGTGAACATGATTTAATGAAATATCTTCGCATCCACTTCTCCTATTCACATGACTCTTTGACACAAAACGTAACATATTATTTTGAATCAAGCATTCGTAACTCAAAATCGGCAAAAAAACGAGCAACGTTTCTTTTATCCTAAGGGGCCGAACTGTTAATTTGGAACAATTAATAGACATTTTATGAGTATCAAAATTGGTGACATGGTCAATTTTTTATTGAACAACAGTCTATCTTCAAATATTATATCATAATTGCTCTGTTGTTTGACTGCGACTTTTACTATTCGAACATATTGTTCAATATCTCTAATGCAGGTTCGTACATAAAATCTTACTTCTAGGTTAATACGTTATATTACGTATAATAATCCATGGTGCAGCCGTCAACATCATTGGATTCCGTGACAGACATCACTGGTTCGAGTGCCAGCATTTATCAGTTGATTAATCGAATCTGTTTGACGGCATGAACTCATACCCCTACAATCCTATAGGCGGGGCGTAGCCAGAGCGAATAGCTAATCACTAGACATATCCTGGCCTTAGTAGCATACTTCTATCCCTTCACTCACCTTACTAAATACTGAGTTATCAGTTCTCGTAGAAAAAAATATGTCGAGGTGCCTCCACTAGGAGGCTATATGCTCAACACTGTGAGCGGACATGGATTTAAAAAAATGTGTTAAATGCCAATATTTGACATTGTAAAGAATTTATTAAAGTTTTTTTGAAATAAATATTAGATAATAGATAGTTCTGTAGCTAGTGCTAATTCGCCAAATATTTTTAATTATGAAATTCAAGCGATATAAGCTTGATGAGATATTTTATAAATCAATAGAGAACAACGCAATGTTGCAAATTGCACTTGCTGCTACTTGTTATAGATGTACCATTATAACTTGACCGCTTGTGAGGGCGCCACCATCGCGTAAAAAGTGTGCAATACTCAATCAAATTTGTTTATTTACTACCAAATTTTTATATGCTAGCTATAAATGAAACAAAATCTTCATGTAATTATATTTGTACTAAAACAGTATAACTTCGAAGGCTTTTAAATGTATCTACTATATGGGGACAGTTTTAGTTCCGAATTTGAACGGCGGTCAAGTTATGATGGTATTATACATCTATAGTGAAACGATTATTTGATTTCGCATTACTCATTATGTTGCAGAAGAAAATTCCTGAGCGTCGGAAATATGTGCAATCATTTAAGAGGAGTGTGTGTGTCGCAAATAAAAAGATGAATAACGATATTATTGGGGTCGGTTCGCAGCGGATGGTGAAGCGCAGAAGGCGCCGCCGGGACGCGACGCCCTTTCCCGGGCGGAGACCGCGACGGGGCGCCTTCCCTTACTCAAGCGTCGCCGAACGCAACCGCTTTACTCCGGTTTGTGTGCGACCTTCAATTCAGGGATCGCGCTACTGTTATTATAATTGCGATACAACAGTCAAAAGTTGTAAGTGTGCGTTTTACTTTGCGAAAACGTGAAAATTGATGAATAACCCATTTAGTTGTGGGAAGTGATTATGATTGCAAGAACGAAAAAAACACATTTATTTCCAAGCATATTTTCATGTTGCCAATTACTGCAAGAGGAATTTACACAGTAATTTATGTCTTAGCGTAGGGATGTGATCATTGACTAAAATGACAAAGACGGCGTCACTACAATTATATACTCCAACTGAGTCATGCATGAAGAAAAACTACAGGGTATTAACACAAAACCATCGAAATTGGAAGGATATACATCGGCCCAGAAAATAGTTAAATCCCACATAAATTATTGCATTGCTAAGTGACCATGTTTCGAATTCAGAAAAGCGGTATGAGGATGGTATTTTGACTTGGCCGAGTGGAGCTTGATGCGAGGATGCCCAACATACGAACTGTGTTGTCCTCTTTCATATGCTTTGATCTTGAACGAAATATTAACCACTTCAGTACCGAAAGGCCATTGGTGGCCGCGTACGTAAATCGCGAATAAAGCGCAAATATTCCAAAAAATATAACAATCAAGCTAGTTGAAAAAAGGATTTTTTAGTCGGACAGTAGATGAGATCAATGCGACCATTTTTCTCAGTACTGAAGCGGTTAATTCCATAAGTACTGAAAACCATCGAATCTATGAACCATGCTTTAATTGGCGAATGTGTCATAAAGGAGACTTCACTAAAAAAAAAAATGTGTAGCAAAGCAACACCGTCTTCAAGAAAAGTTCAACACAGTCAGAGAAGTTTGCGTTCAGGACAATTTTCTTTTTACAGAAGTTTCTGTTCCAATTTTCAGAATTTCCTACAATATTTAAGTTGTATTGACTTTAAATTAGATGAAATAGACAAACGCAATCAAGTTTCAGTCGGTTGATTCCCATCTAATCAGAATTGGGTTTCTTTTGTTACAGGATATAAAGTAAAAGCTTCATCATAAATTAAAAATTAAGAAAAGCCTTTCCATATTGAAATTGCAGAAGTTTTCCAAATGAAAAGGCGAAATAATGTCGGGCAATCATGGCAAAATGTCTAAAGTGTTATAGACTATCATGATACATTAGATAACTGACTCAGCTGTGCATGCGTTTTTTATCTCAGATTTTACCACTGGAAGAAAAGTTTTGAACAAAGTGCAGGCTCGAGGCCAACAATCCCAGCCCATGAAAACTCACCACTTTGTAAGCGCTGATGTTCGGCAGCACCCTCCGCTGCGGCGCCTCCTTCTTCACGAACATCTTCTCCTGGATTATGTCCGATATGTACTTCGCCCCGGCCGAGATGAGAGCGTCGCCGCCCTGCTGCATGACGCCCCTCAGCATCCCGCCGAAGTCGAAGCCGCCGCCCCCTCCACCGTTTTGCGCCATCGCGGCGGTCCGCTGGTAGCACTCTGCCGCGCGAGAGATGCACGCGTCACGACAGTTTGAGGATTGATCACACTTTGAGAGTCAGTCTATTTGACGGCTGCATGGGTGGAACAAGACTCGTTTGAGATATACATCGGATTTTATTGCATCCGCGAATCGAGAATGGGGCGGAGATTTTCGCGTGGGATTGATGTGCCAAAACATATTATCATGTATGCAAATTATTTCAATATCGATCCCAAAAACAAAAGTTTATATTAAATGATAAATGCATCCAATTCAGTTTTCAGTTAACCGGTTTCAGTTCGACCCGCGATGAGCGAAGCCGGTCTTATTGTAAGCGAAATTTGTATTTAAATAAAATAATGAATATATCGCATTTTCACCAAGAATTAACACATTTTTAAGGTGTTCACTGTCAATTCTTGGCAATGGCAACTTGGTGGACAACTTGTTCCACATAAAATTTATTGGATCAAGACCGGTTTCGATTATAGCAACTGATGATAATCAATATCAAGTTGTCCACCAAGTTGCCATTGCCAAGTATTGACAGTGAACACCTTAAAAATGTGTTAATTCTTGGTGAAAATGTCATATATTCCTTATTTTATTTAAATACAATTTTCGCTTACAATAAGACCAGCTTCGCTCATCGCGGGTCGAACTGAAACCGGTTAACTGAAAACTGAATTGGATGCAATTATCATTTAATATAAACTTTTGTTATTGGGATCGATATTCAAATAATTTGCATACATGATGGATGTTATTATTTTTATTAATTAACACATTCCAATTTTTATGTTTGTCTCTAACACTGATGATTGTATTACAGTTATATTTTAAGCTTACGTTAAAAATACGTTTGCGAAAAAATATAGAAACCAATGCACCAATGAAACAAGTAATGGAAATATATTAATTTGTCTCTATGACTAATAGAATATGAATCATGAAAACTGCCTTGAAAAAAAAACAATTTTGCACAGCGATAAGACTAAATCTTGTATTCCATATGCACAGTAATAAATAGCATGAACTAAAGCCAACTTTGTATCCAATTCAAAGGCGGCTTAGAACAATATACTCAACAGTTATATGCGTAGTCATGGTGATTTTATTTTGTTATTTTAATTATTTAATTAATTAAGTTGATGAAAAAGAGCGCGCGGCTATTGGCGGCCCGCGTCCTTGAAATGAAAATGCTCAGCGTGTTTCGCGGCATACTGATAACATTTGCGATTTAGCAAAATTGTTCGTTTTGCATAATTAAAAAGGAGAATTAACATTAATATGATAATATATTATGTTGGCGATACTACAGTACATGTATTACTATTTTACGTTTTCACTATGCCGGCACTATCTGGCCGACATGTCGATTTTTCAACGACGATTAATAAATAATGATTGATGGATATGGAGTAGATACTCGACATCTCAACTAATCGAGTAGTAGAATTTTTAAAATACTCGGGTAGTTTCAGATGTGCCAAAATATATATTATTAATTCAAATTTGTGTAAATATATTCTTCTCCAAGCTGTCATTGAAATTCTATTTGACCGCCCTATCTTCAGCCCAATGTCTGTCTGTGATTTTCTTTGGTTCTCTTTTTATGAAAGGGACTACTTGTTGATTTTGTTTCATTGAAGCAAACCAAAATTTTAGGCCGGCAAATCATCGACTTGGGCCAATAATTTCAAAGATCGTGATCAATAAAATCATGTTATCATACAAATCTATTACTTGATACATTTTCACTGAGAATACAGTTTCACTGTAACATATATAAATAGATGATAAATAAATAAATAAGATTATTTAATTGATTATGCCACAGCAGCATACATAAATCGGCAATTCAAGAGATTATTTTTTAATATTTTATTTTGTCTCTTGTCATCATAGAGTTGTCATTGATAAGATAATTCAGCAGGACCCAAAGCAAAATTAACAAAAGAAATTCTCGCATACCATAGTTAACGGCATAACCATTTAAAAAAAATACTTGACGGTAAAATCCACTTAAGCGCAGTGGTTAATCATTAAATATATATTGTTTAAATAAGTACATAAAATTTGAAAATAAGTCTTCATTTATCACGAGTATTCTCGAGTATTCGATACTCGAATTGGAGTATATAGTATGGAGATCTGTGATCGCTCATACGAGTAAATAAGAAACATATCCCTTTCCGCTTAATGACAATCGTATACATAGCGAATGAGCAAACACCAGTATTTTATTGGTCCTTTTTTAACTCTATAAATAATGTTTTCAATATCCAAAAACAAAGAAATTTTTCACCGTTAAGGTGTCATCAACTATTGGTGTAAATGCATTATATGAACACATTTTTTTGTACATTTTTTTCCACATACATTCCGTTAAGATTGTGAGCACTTTCAACTGCTCGAAACAAAGGATTTTTTTATTCACATACCAAATTGATGTTATAATTGAATCAACAATGATAAGACAAATCGCTGCATATTAGTCACCGTCTAGAAAGGTACTCTACTGCTCTGTGTAACATTTACCCGAGATAACTATAACAAGAGTCTATGACTACTTTTTCCGTGAACAATGACAATTTTATTTTTCTATTCGTGCTTTGACAGAAGTGCAGGCAATTGGCAAATACTCCACAATATGTCGCGACCTTGCCCTTGACCTGCTATTTGCTGCTCCGATTTTGAGCGCAATAAAACGAAAAGGAATTCTACCAAAAATATTATATCATCCTCACCACAAGAATGAATAATTCAAATCGGCGAACCCACCGTGACATGATGTTTCCCAGTTTGCATTCATTATCGACTACATAAGTAATATAGATATCACTTTAACTCACTGTCAATACTTGGTAAAATGGCATTATAATAAGATAGTAACACATTTATAGTACATATTCCACATTAGTTTTATTGAGATCGGGACCTGTTTCGCTCATCGCGAGCATTATGAACTTTTCAAGATATTTGTCAGTCGATAATGTTCGGTATGAGCGAAACCGGTCCTGATCTTATCTCATTGTCAGCGGTGGATTTCAGAACACAGACAAAACGGCGAGTATTCCACGATCCCCGTAGCCAATGTTATGTGGAATAAGTACTAAAACTGAATTATTATTTTTATTGATATAGCCTAGAGCTTGAATGCGTAACTGCAAAAGGAATATTTAAAGCTTTACTCCAATGTCTACATTTTTATGGGATGACAAATCATTTTATGGGATGACAAACAAAGATTCGCAAAATATTCCACAAAAATTTAATCAACTATTTATCCAAAGAGCACTGCAATTTTGATCGCTGATAATTAATGTCACTATAAAGAAAGAATATGACAGATTTTGACTTAAAACCGTCGACGTTTATAAGCTCAATGATTCACCGGTAATATTATATAGTACAATGTAAATAATTATTATTATGAAAGGTCATAACAATAAGGAACATCCAAGTATTTACAATATTTTCCTCGTCAGAAGTTTATTTTCGGTCATAGATGTAGTTCAATACATATTTTTTAACGAGTTGTTGTTAATCTGCAAACAATTTTATCTGAATAAACCGCGATATGATTATTCAGATTGCGCGAAAATACAAGTCGACAGGATGTGCTATGGCATTTTAAACCGCAGTAAAGCCTACTTTGCTCTTTAAAAAAATTGTAAATTCTATAACTCAAAATAGATAATCGGAGATTGAATACTGTTTATTGATGACCGACAATGACAATATATGAGTATGAGATTCACCGGCACTGCAGGAAATAAGTGTTGCTTGTGTGCACCACAATGACAAAACCGTATAACAAAAGTGATAAACTTCGGCAAAATTAACACGATGGTGTAAAAAAAATAGCAACGTATTTTAGTTCTACAAAAAGTATATGAAATACGGTTGATCTCTATTTCGACTTATGCCATCGTCGACAAAACAGGTGTTATAATGGAGTTCTACCAATAAAATGCCAATTCAATCAATTCAATAAAATTAATATTTACATTGAGGTATCAAAATAACACATTGGCTACGGGAAATTCGAAGCACACAGAGAATCGACGCGAATTCCGAGTTCCACATAGCCAATGTGATAAGATTACGTGTGTTGCATGAGTAACGTTTTTGACTAAAAATTAACATTTAGCAAGATGTCTTCGAATAAGCAACAATTCCATGAAACAAGATGAACCGATTGAATTGGCATTTACTTGGTACAACTCCATTATAACACGGTGAAAAAGTGAACGAGAATAATATATTATCCACTCGGCACGTAGTGACTATTCTTGGTGGGAAGCGTTTTTTTCAGGGCTGTGGAGTCGGAGTCGGATTCGTGGACTCGGGAGCTTTTTGGCCGGAGTCGGAGTCGGCGCGGCGTTTTGGCCGGAGTCAGAAATTTTGAAAAGTTTGAACTTTTTATTTTTGCATTTAATATGTCAAATTTGGCTTTTGGCCGCATTGATAGGGTTGATATTTAATTGAATACACATAAATAGGAAAATTAGGGGGGAAAAGTGACGATATTAACCTTTTTTTAGTCGGAGTCGGAGTCGTGGTTTTGGTAAATGCTGGAGTCGGAGTCGGACTTTTTTTCACCGACCTCACAGCCCTGGTTTTTTTTATTAATAGTTCTACAGTTTAAATATGTAGTTTGACTTAATAAAAAAATCAATCCATCGAAACGGACCCTTTTTAATAATTATAATATATTGGTATAAGTAATTCGTATATATAGTCGTGTTAATGAATAATACATATTTAGTTTAATTTTCATAAAAATAATCCTTACTAATTAAATATGCGTCACATTGAAACTATGTCAGGTGATTATGTCGATGAATAAGCAATTTACATATAAATACTACAAGAATGCTTAATATCACGTTCTAGATAGAACTAGATAGAACGATCTTGCACTTCCGATCGAACCGTGCAAGAGAAATCTGTCGCCGGAAAAACTACTACAGAAGAAAAGCGTGGGTTTTCCAATTCATCATAAATATGTTTAAAAGAATACACAAAGGGAAAGGGCCGACCATGTGCTGCGGAACTCGTCTACCGCAAGGAAACAAGACCGATTGCCAAACTTGTAAACCGAAGAATTTTATGAAATGCGGTACAAAAATAGAAGACGACAGTGATGATACACACGCGCATTCAAAATTTATGAGAATTGGTGAAAAGTGATGGATTTTTAGAATCATAATTTGAATGGTTAGAGGTTTAAAATCGAGACCCACTCAAATCCGCTTTGACTTTACGACATGCAGATAGAGGAATTGCAAATGTCTTCAATGAAACATAAGTTGATATAATTTACTTAATTAAGCATCTTCCCTGCTGTCCCGATTTGCGAATATTGCAACAAGTAAGATTTCAAAAGTTGGGAGTTTATCAGACTCAATAATGCAATCCTATTTGCGTATCTTTTTTAACAGGGTGAACTGTAAAGGTATTCACAGCCAATACTTGGTGAAATGGCATTATAATAAAAATAATCACACATTGTAGTACTTATTCTACCTACTACGTCTCAGCGTATGAGACGCTAGCAGTCAACAGTTTAAAATACTTAAAAGGTATTGAATGCCACAATAAACAAAACCAGTCCTGGTCTTATTAATAACGTGGAATTCGTACAAACAAATTGTTATGTTTTGGATTAATAAAAAGATATATTCATACGTAAATATACATTTTTAAATTGATAAAAATCGTGCTGTAGAGATCATATTTTTTATGTATTATAAGATCGATAAGTTTTCGGTCATTAACTGTACGTTTAAAATTTGGTTGAAAAGATTGCGATGTGAAATAAAAGAACGTGAAATAAAAGAACGTAAAAATACGAAAATATCAAACAATACCAATATACGCACGCACTGATTGAAAACGAATCTAATTAAAATTTACACATCTATAATTTAAATTCACTGTCGTGAATCGTCTATAGATGAACCATCATAACTTGACCGCCGTTCAAATTCGGAACTAAAATTGTCCCAAAATAATAGATACATTTAAAAGCCTTCGAAGTTATATTGTTTTAGTAAAAATATATTTTCTTGACGATTTTGTTTCATTTATAGCTTGAATATAAAAATCTGTTTGTAAATAAACAAATTTGATTGAGTATTGCACAGTTTTAACGCGATGGTGGCGCCCTCACAAGTGGTCAAGTTATAATGGTACATCTATAGTAAAAATACATATTTTTTTCACAGTACACATATTATGTATACGCAAACATGTTTTATTTCCATAATGCATTTAGTTGGTACCTTGAATGGTGCACAAGTAAGAAGCCCTACTATATTGCTGTTTACTGAAATGCTAATCATCCTACAAATGTATTATGCTACGTCATAATGTGAATAATGCTATCAAAATGGCGATAGTTGACCGGGAATCCATATGTATCCAACAACAGGTAACTGTAATATCAAGTAAGAACAAGACAGTTAGCGCTGCTACAAAAGCAACACAATAATAATTATAATGTAAAGGAAGGTGAGGTCGAATCATCTGAGAAACTCGCATTACACGAATTTAAGGTTTTTGTGTCAAGGCAAATCGCCCATTTATGGCGATCGAATACTTTCGGAAAGGACCCGACTGTTCGACGCCACTACATACAAAAAAATAATTCTAGTATTTTACAATAAAGGTGAGAATCGTTAAAATCGTAATAACGTGTACATATCGGAAATAGTCGCTTATTTTGTGATGAGCCTTGTTTGCTTATTGTGAGCGTCAATTAGAATGCATTAAAAAAAGTCTTAGATTTTAAGTGTTAATGTTTTTTTGCTTTAGATGTACATACCATCATCACTTGAAAGCCGTTCAAATTTGGAACTAAAACTGTCTGCATTTAAAAATGTGTTCGGAAATAAAAAATTTGATTGAGTATTGTACAGTTTTTACGCGATGGTGGCGCTCTCACAAGCGGTCAAGTTATAATGGTACATCTATAAACGAAATTGTTTTAAAATTCCAGGGCGAAATGTTCGTTGATGGCCAGCTACACATTAACCTCTGTGGTCTAACGGGAAGAACTCGCTTTGCCATCGGGATGTTCCAGATCAGTCACAATTGCTTTTGGCACGGTCGTAGATAAGATGGGGTGACTGCTAGTTAGTTGGACGGCTATAGTTATTGGACACTTCAACTTTAACTAACCAAAATAAATAATTGCTCGTAGGTGTGAATCACTAAATTCATTTGTCCCCTTCACACCAAGAGGTATTTATTGGATTGTGTGCCTGAGTAAAAGATTGTAACATGTCATAATGTTGTATATTTTTCGGTATTTCGTAAACCATCGATATTAATAAATTTCAAATAATATATTGAGGAGTTGCTGGCAGGAAAACAATAAAATATTGATGAGTGCAAAGGGTTCGACTTGAAGGGTCCAATAACTGTAGCCGCCCAACTCACTATAGCAGTCATCCTCTTCATCTTCTCCAAACAAATATCTTATTCAAGATATTAGACATCGAGTTAGGGCGGGTGTTAAATTCCGGAAATTGACTTAATATCAAACATATTTGCCGTCGAGTAAATTTGTTGAAATGCAAAGTATTTTCTTCGTACAGAAACAAGTCGCATATTATAGCTCCCTATGTACTTCAAATAATACAGTCGATATTAAATGCTTGCGTTAGCGATATTCCAATGATTATGTTTTTAGAAATCAAAGTAAGATAACACAGAATAATATCGAAAGTCCATCATTATTCAAATTAAAAAATGTTACGATCTAATAAGCTGTATCTTGGATCGTTGGTTGATGTGTTAGCGCCAAAAACTCAAGGCTGAACTGAACTGAACACAACCAGACGAGTCTTGTTTGATTTCCGCAGCACTAACATAATGCGAAAATGTGTACAATTATAACTTTATTACCATGATTCCATTTAGGCGATGCGGATGCAAATCATATATGTATATACACACGCATCCGAAACAAGTCTTCAGCGGAAGAATTATTTCGACCAATGGGCAACAATCGAGTATTTTATATGTGATTGTTTGCGGTTGATAATGCCAACAATCATTGGATGGAAGTAAAATAACACTTTCTAAATGATTGCACAGCAGATGCATTGTAACAGTTAAAATAATACTTCTTCGATGAAGTTTGGCGTATCTCGTGCCATCATGGATAATCGACACACTCTACAAGGATCAAAGAATCATAGGCCGCATCTGAGTGCCGATGAATTGATTAGCAGATCGTATTCGATAGACCGATAATTGTTTATGACTTGCAATTGCATTGAACTACTGAATAATTTCAGTGGATTGTAGATGTTTTCTTCAACTCTCGCTACCATTTCATTAGCCATATTTTTAAGAATCTAACTGCATAAACGGACAGGAAGTACACATTTACATTTAGAGCAGAGGTCTGCACGGGCTTGGGTAAGTCCTCGGGCCGGGTAATTAAGGGTTTGGTGTCGGACCCGGGCCTGGCTCGGGCCTGGGTACACAAAAATTTAAACATATAGCGGGTTACTTCCGGATTTAAAGGCCATTATCTTAAATCTAAATATTATAAATTTTCTAAAAAAAACGGATTATGTTCGGTATAAGTTGAACAAATGTCGACCTTGGGTCGGATAAGATGTTTGGGAATAGCCATCGGGCTCGGGTTGGGCCGGAAATTATTGAGCTCGAGACGGGTACAATTCTGAAATTTATGGCCAGGTTCGTAGGATAATCATGCCAAACATTGCGATACATTTTTAAACGGTAGGTTTATTAATGAATTGTAACTTACATAAATCCGATCAATGATTCATTTACCGCAAGTCGCTTCTTGTAAAACTACTCGGTATCCATCTCAAAAGAATTAGGAATTGGCATGATTACATAGAAAACTATTCAAAATTCACACTAGATATTTGAAAAGTGTGTGTAAACCGACTTTATACCGAATAAATGAATATATGATGCAACATATACATATGTAAATACATTTTGTTTTGACTACTTAATACTCCCGCTAATCGTGGCCACATTTAAATTCTACACGACACCCACATTTTATGTGCTGTAAAAAGTTGGCGATTTTTTTCATGTATGAAAGGGGCCGCTCGCTGACGAGTTACACTTACGGGCTATATATTATAAATTCGTACAAACTTCCTCGCGCTGTCACCTTGCCAATTTTTCAAAAATAGTTTAATATTCGGTAAATGAATGTTACACATCGATAAAGTCAATCGATAGACATGGGACAACGAATGCCGGAGGGCGCAGATGTATATTTTAAAGATTCATCCAGTGTAATAACAAATACATATATCGATTCAAATGTTATAGATGAAATATTATTATTTTTATTTTTCGGCATTAAAGCATGGCTTATTGAAAACGCGCCGAACAGTAAATGGTTGGAGGTCGTACGAGATAAACTCAAGGATAACTTCATAATAGATCAAGTTAACAGCACAGATAAGTATTACCAAGTGAGACGACCTCGATCTCGGATCTCTCGTAATTCGAGAGGACCCGCCCAGGATCCGACACTCGGGAAGAGGAATTTAGGGTTCGGAGCAGGAGAAGGTAGGAGGCTCTATAATAAAATACGCGTTAAGATGGTGCGATTAGCACACATTATTTAATCACGAAGTTACACAAAAAGAATTTACACGTAGAATACACTGAAGTTAGTTATAAAGAATAATACCAAGATTACGTTTCGATTACGATGCGCTTTGTAATGAGATATCAGTTGCCTAGGATGTTGAACTTAGGGGGAGGATTAGGAGATCGAGAGCTTCTTCCCGGGCCTACATTTGGGATGTTACTCGGTCAACACGAAGACTTATTCGGATCTTAAGAGCTCAATCAAATCTCGCTAATTTCTCACTGACTAATTACTAAAAGAGCGATGTTACTAAGGCCGTTATCGCCCGGGTTTAGCGGGATTTACCCAACTTGTCGTCATCTGAACGGAGCAAAATAACCGTTAGAGATGCGCTCGCTGGACCATTTTTCCGTTGGGATTGTGCATGGCTATGCACCTCATTACCCTGATAGCATAGTAATCTTTTTTATATATGCGCTCTCAAGTTCGCAGTTTTTTATCGGTCCCTTAAAATCAATAACAGCAACCTTGCATACTAATACGTTGCACTGTGAATGCGAAATTACAGACAATTGATTAAGTGACGAATAGTCTGCCTGTGCATGGATTGGAAGGCAAAGGATGTCAGGTAATCAAGCACATCAACTTGTCAACCTATTCGGTCTTTTAACACACTTGCGGAGTGTGAATGAATGGCCATCACGTGATCACATCATCGGCTTTTGTGTAAACTATGAGATACGTCTGAAAAAAATAAGCTTCATTGCCATAGTTACTTGATTCGTGATGTATTATGACACATTGAAAAAATACTACGCTCGGGTCTACTGGAAAGTCTGGAAGGCACAGTATTCCATATTTTAGGCAAGACATTTCAACAGCAATCAAATTACTAAAACTATAATATGCCACAATCATCGAGTGGAATAAATATATCTTATATATAAAACCGAAACGGCGTATGTATGTCTGTGGGTCTGTAATTCCCTTTTGCATTGTTGGTCATTAAGTTGCCATAAAAACGAATATGAAAGAAAATATGTTTGAATTTTTATCGGCGAAGACATTTAGTCAAAATGTAATAAATTAGTCTTCTACTGACCTTTTCCCGGCTTTTATTAATATAATAATTTTATTATTTACGTGAATGTATAATTTGACATTTCTTTGACAGCAAATTAGATTTTTTCCTTGAATTTGGACATTTTAATGGGGGAGAATGGGGCTGTCATCAAATTAAATAAAGTTTGTGATTTTATTTTAACTCTATTTTGGATGTTAGATTTTGTGATATAATTATGTCGAATGATATAACATTAAATAATTATTGGTCGCTTAGTTCGAGCGACGCCGGGTAGCAATACTAGTATATTATAAATGAGTGACGACTACATATTATACATGATGGAATTCTTAACTACTACAATGCCTATGTCGAATCTAGGTCGACATCGTATAGGTAACGTGCAACTCCTGCCGAGTCCTGCTCGACATTGTACAAATTGGTTTAAAAACTAGTTTTTATTAATTTTAAGCAATCCTTATTTCAAAAACCGTATATATAGCATTGTGTAACATGTCATAATGTGGTATATTTTACGGTATTTTGTTTTACCGTGCTAATAAATACGCAAACCCTGCTGGTAGAAAAATGGTAAAATATTGAAAACAAAAATTACGTTTCCAATCGCCTATCTCAGTATTCGCAATGTAAACCATTGATAAAACAGTTTCGATACATTTCAGCCGTTATAAATCTGCGACAGCAAAACGGTTCATTGTTTTGGTAGGTAGATCTCTTACAAATTATTTGGCAAATGATTCCATCACAATATTAAAAGTATTTAAAACGTAGGTACATACTTAAACGATCGAAAGAATGTTATGAATTGCATAGAGAAGTTATAGTGAATTTTCTTTGGGTATTCGAGTAGCCACTTTAATTGCGTTAACTGTAAATTTTTGGTGAAAAGATATTACACAAATTCAAATAAATAAAACACATTCTTTGTACAAATCCCACATAATTTATTTATCTTTACATAATACATATATGTATGTGGAAGGCGTACCAAAAAAACGTGGTTTATTTACTTCAAAGTAAGATTAGCTCTTCCCGTCAATATTTGTCAACGAATGATAAGACTGATATCAAACGATTCATAGCGAAAATTATATTTTTACAATCTATAATATGAATGACAATAAAATTAGAGAACAAATTATTTCATTTCAAAATTTATTGTCGATCGATATATATATTTTCTAAATGAAATCTTGGCATTTCATTTAGCTTGGAATTTAGAATACATATTATATGTATACGATAGAATTAATTAATTAATTATTCTCACGAAAAATTCACGATAACAACCGGTTTTATGATACACAATTTGGAATAAGTACGAATGTGTTTGGTCGTATTCTTTTACAAAATTCACCATTCATCTTGCAGCGTCCTAGTGGTTTTCTTCGATTGACGAAAACAGCTGACTGTTTTAACCTCCGTAGAAACCCCTATTATTTTTCAATTTAAATTTGGAATCATTTTAATTGATGAGTGAAAAATCTTTTTTGCGAAAGTTGATCAGTTAAATTCGCTTACTTTGTTGTGCAGATCATTCAGTAAATAATAAAAACGCACCGTTAAGGAAATGTGTTCAGTTACTATCAATAACATGTAAGGTGATAATTGTCAATACTTAGTGGAAATGTATTATTTGTATAAATGTTACTATCAATGACACTGGTTAACACGACCACACGTCCATCAATGCCGTGTCACTTTATACTCCTACACAGTACAACGATCTCAGTTTAGGTCGCCCAATCTTAAATTTTTCAACCATTGTTCCATTTAAGATTATTTTGTTTGGGTGCTTTCCAACCGTGAAAATTCATTCCAAAAAAACTAATAAATGTTTAATGACCAGCTGAGTCTGCCACAACGACACCTTACTTTGGAAAGGTTGTAACCGCTCTTGGCACTGTTTTGATATATGAGCGATTGAAGTTTCGATTGATTAAAATTCACTTGTGACAATGAGCAAGTAAACATGTTTCAAATTACTTATTTTAATGAGAAATAATTATCTTAGATGATCTTATGATGGAAATAATGATAATAATCTTATAAATTTGTCAAATGAATTTAGTAAAAAAAGTGTGCAGATGCAGTGCAACTCTGGAATTCTACTAACTCCGTTATTTAACCATAGATAATTCTGAAATTCATATATGTGATAGAATGCGGTAAATACAAGCTTTTCCGACCAAAATTTCATTTTAAACAAAAATGACAATTTGAACCTTTTTAAAGTAAGGTAACGACATATGAAATTAATATATATATCTATGTTTTCGCAGTAAGACGTTTCGAACATGCCGTAGATTCCAATTCTTACGAAATTTTAGACCAATAACATCCGATGATATATTACAAGAAAATATTTATAATATCGAGTCGCGTAATAATCATACAGCTTCCCTATGACCAATAAACAAAACTGTCTTTGGTCACGCATCTAGAAACAGACGCTTACGTACCTAAATCTTCAATTTTACTGACATAGATAATTAGCGTGTCGAATAAATAATGATGATATGAGATCACATGCCGAGTCAATTCAAAAACACTTGGCAAGATTTTCTAAAAATTAATAAATCGAAGTGAAAATATGAAACAAGAATATAAACTCAATTAGGTGAAAAAGTATTTTAGTTTTTTCCCTTAACCCTTTGCAGTCCTCAATTTATTACTTTTTTCATTCCAGCAACTCCTCAATAGATTTGAGAAATTGATTAATATCACGTATTTACTGGCATGGTGAAAAGAAATACGGAAAAATATACCACATTATCCAATGTTAAAAACTGTATCTATGGCACACAAACCAATAAATACGGTTTTTGAAATAAGGATAGTTAAAAATTAATAAAGAATAATTTTCCAACCAAGTTTTACAATGTCGAGTAGACTCGGTATAGGAGTTGTGCGTTTCCTATACGATGTCAAGCTATACTCGGCATACGACTTTTAGAAGTTCTACCAAGTAAATGCCAATTTAACCAATCAAATAATAAGACAACTCTTAAATATCACACAATCTCGTTGTTTAATTTGTATAAATTGATAGTCAATATTTATTTCGTTTTATCGGAAATTTTCGCTATGTTTTGGGTAAAATCACGCATCAGAGACCCACCCGAATTGGAATGAATAGTTTGCCGGCGTTGTGACAAACTCGAGTCTTGTGACACTGACAGCAACTGCAACAGCTGACGTTATTATTAAAAAATATTGAATCCGCAAATCGGAAAACTCTCATGTAAATAAGCGAGACGTGACGAGGTAACTATAATGGGTATAACGCCTAAAAGAATTCTACGTCTTGTACATTTTTTCACCGTCATTAGACAGGTGGAGGGTATGAGGTCAGATATAATGGGCTTGCAACGTCGGAAGGCATACCATACTAATCATATTATTCGTCATTGACTGCTATATGAACAATAATTCTAGAAACATTTTAAAAATTTCCTTGCCGTACTTAACTTGTTTAGTCTTAAAAACCTCGTATTCTAGACTTGGATAAGCGATATAATATTACCATTTTAAATTGAAGCAACAAAAATTAAAATTTCCAGACCGTCGGTGACAGCTCGCAAAAAACATATGCTTTTATCACTTCAATAAGATTTCTATCATCCACTATTTTGACAACCCCTATACAGGCAAAAAGCACCGGGTTTGTGATGTTATAATAAAATTACTGCCATATTGAATTTACGTAATAAACAATATAAATAACAACTCGTGTAACTAAATATTTAAGCAGTAACGCCATAACAGTAAAAAATGATGCAAGTTGTCGAATCTTCCCGGCAATGGTGTTGTACCACACAAAATAATGATAAAAATCAAAGTTATTTCCTGTATAGAAAGTCCGCAGGCCGTGAATCGAAACGTAAAGACTCGAACCATTCCATCCGTTCAAAGGACGCCCACTTTGAAATATGGTAATGAACGAATAAACGGAGAATATAAATTCAAAATAATAGTGCCGATTGGAATTTAAGTGTCACGTCTCCAATGGAATTGCAAGTAAAACAAACGAAAAGGGACCATTCGGTCAGTTAACGCTGCCGCACGCATAACATTTTACAGCTGGGCGTGTTCTCAATTGAATAATACGGCGCTCTGACATCATGAGTTAAATATAACAAAAAAACAATCACCGTGAGATCGTAGTTTAAAATACCAAGAGATCGCACCCATTCTCGATTAAAACAGATTTACTTTCAGATAATACACATATATTTCACTTTCCAGATGCACTGGCTGTTTAACTGGTATTTGTATGCACTTTAACTCACCGATTATTGATAAAACACTGCAGGAATTGATAAAATAACTCAAATTACTGGCGCCAATGACAGGTGCTACAGTCGGCAGCCGCCATCTTTCTTCCAGTAACTACTGATCGTAGGGTTGCCAAAATACGACTGAGTTCCGCCACAAAAACTACAAGCATGAAAATAAGGGGCGAAAATACTTTTGAATTGTTATTTAACTAATATGAGCGAATTCGAGTAATTTATTTTACCAAGAATTAAGCCAGCTATCAATATAAGATAGTGATAGTTGAAAAGATATTTTTTAATGAATTATATAAATAAATACTAGATACGGTAAAGATAATAATCAATGGAAATTAACACAATTTGTGTGAACTTTAATAGCTTAAACTAATAGAGGATTTTGACTGAAGTAATCGAATTCTTTTATTAAATTTGCTTGAACTTTGTTCTATCCCATGACTTATGAACTCATTTCAGTTCATTCGTCTAGTTGAAATGCATAAAGATGCCAAAAGTCAAAACTTCAAACGATTCAAATTTAGCCGTTTACAGTATTCATTAAAAAAATAATAACGAAATTTCCGTGTGAAAAAATACATTTCATTTTGAAAACAATACTAGGCTCATGCATGAACCTTTGATACAAAAAAAAAAAATTTAAACGTCAGTTAAGATGAAGTTTGTATTTGAAATAAATGTTGTAGTTGCAGCCCTGAGACAAGAGTATTATGTCAACATGATCTCGCTTCTCGCGAACTTCACGCGTAGTATTGCCAAGCGTCAAAAATATTATTCCCCAGTTTGTTTAGTAAAATATATTCGGAAAATATTCAAAAAAATATTACGATACATCGCAATTGTAAATTTATGAAAACGAGTGTTAGCAGACTGAGATAATCTAAAATAATGACCATGAAAACTAATTCTTAATTTACATATAAAAAATAATGTATAATTATTATTGTATTCATAAAAAGTATATCCGTAGAAACTGGATTTATATTGAGACAGCGCCGAGTCATCCAATGGAATGTTAAGTCAAGATTTATTGTACGTATAAAATGCTTACGAATCTTTACATCCTACTTGTAGAGAATATCTTACAATGTAACATAGTAATGAATCAGCAATGCCCATATACAAGAACAAGCGTCACATGCAGAAATTCCGCGAAAACCTTTTGTGACGTTCTTGTATTAAATTTAATTGGTGAGACGTCATAGCCGCTTCGTGTGTCTCTGTTCGTTATTTTTGTGTGCAACATTATATATTTAGCCGTATCTTTACATGTATTCTTATATTCTTTACATAAATTATTTATTATAATTTAAAAATTCAGACCGGGTTCCAAAACTGTGTTAGGCATCTTTTTTACGTGCCAGTATAAAAAAAAACTAGAACACAGACATTGTTATGAATATATTCTTTGTTGTTTTTTATAGGTTTGATACACATTGGATCTATCGTTTTCCACAACTCATTGTTTTTTAGGGTCCGTTGATAACTGCAGTACAATTAAACCTTTGTTGTGCGGTAGATGCGTTCCGCGGAAAATTGCACAAATCAAAATGACCTAATATGGGAACATAATATGTACAAGGACGCACCTGTCAAGGTCACATTGTAATAAACTGGATTTTGCATGTACAGTATGTGAACAACGCGCTGTTAATCACGTTATTACGTTTATGTAGTCCCAAAAATATATTTAAAAAAATAAAAATTTGCATTTGAGAAAATCGCATAACTTTGAAATCGCACAAAATAGGTTGAGTGTAAAACGGTTTTTTAAATTTATAATATTACTACCCTTATGGGCCTTACTTATGCCCATATTACCCCTTACTTATGTAAAATCTTGACGCCAAAACTAACCCGAGGATCTGAAATACAGAAAGTAAAATAGCAATAAAAAGACTAAATAAATTTTCTTTGACTTACGTTCGGGCTGACAGAGACCGCCTCGATGATCTCCTCGATGACCTCTCCTTCTTCCTGCAAAGTGACTTGGGAGTCGTCTTCGGACGGTAGACCAGGGTACAGAGGAGCACTCTCCATCGACGGCAGCTTAGGGTAGAGGCTGGAGCCGCCTGACCCATAGCCGGTCCTATCAGCTGATTTCCTCGCAGCCTTGACCATCCGCTGCCACCCCAAGCCGTGTTGGCCGTAATTACGGGCATAGCGAGATAGCGACGTCATTTTAGTAAATTAATTTAAGCGTATGTTTAAATAATATAAACCTATCAAAAACAATCAAGTCAAATTTAGAGCCGCGAGGACACAGTATTATTATTGTATTACGTTTTATTTACTTACTATTGAATAGTTTAATATTTAAAATATTATTTTTAGCATTAATATGTAATATGTAATTGGCACTTACTTAGTTATAATTAAAAAATATAGATTATTCTAGATATATAATATATCTAAGTATATATTATAAAAGATCATAAACACACAAATTAGATTAAATTGATTAGATTTTGGAACATTTATTTATTGTTTGTTAAATTAAAGTTTGCCACTACTGACTGTTCATCTCTAGTAAATAAAATATACAAAGTTAAGATTGTTAACTTCCAACTAAAGATTTGAAGGAAACAGTTTATCGTTGTGAAATTAAAAGTAACAATTTGGCACCCTGTTAACAGTAACGAAAGATTACAAATATTAAATGGAATTAAATCTACTTTTCCTTTATTATTAGGAGTAATTTGTCGAGATTTCCAGTGACTAATAGTACTCCGAACACTCAATACTACGATCACTAAATTGAAGAGATATGATCAATCTGCAAAAAAATAAAAAACAAAAATAGGTATAATATAAGACTATAAAGCGGATTGAGAATCTTTGAAAGGGTTAACTATTTGACTCGTAACACTCTTCCTTAAAAAAAATCGTGTCAAGTCGTGGAGTAACCTTAGTCGACCACTTGTAAACCTATCTTTAATGTGAAAAATAGTAGTAAATAATATTATTATGCTTGGAAACATATACATGGTAATAGTCCAGGGCTGTGGAGTGGAGGAAAAAAAATTCGATTCCGACTCCAGCATTTACAAAAAACACGACTCCAACTCCGACTCCAAAATTGACCAAAACCATGACTCCAACTAAAAAAGGCGTAATTTTGCCACGTTTTTTTTTTTACTTTTCCTATTTATGTGTATTCAAATATATACACCGACACCGACTCCACAGCCCTGTAATAATCATAGTATCGTTATAACTAACTATGGCTTAGCAAGAATTAGTAATTAATTTGCTCATCTTTTTCCCCAACCATGTCTCATTCTCAATGTGGAGCATATGGACAGGGCCGTAACTAGAGGCTAGCGAATAAGGATAGATCGCACTGGGCAGAGCATTGTGGGCGCCAAAATGATGCCAGGAATGCAAAATCTACTCCTTGCGATAGGCACCAGAGGACTTCGCTACGGTCAAGCATATGGACACATAACGTAGCATTTCAAAATGAGTTACTTTGCGACTGATTGTTATTTAGTAGCTCGAGAGGATATGAAAGAACTTATTGCTGCAGTTGCTTAATTTAGACATAGCAGAGATCAGTGATAAGTACATCTGGGTAAAAGATTAAGACGATAATCTTAGCACCGTCAGTGTGTACATAGTTAACTTCTGAAAAGCCATTATGTTCGTAAAAGCTGTTTCGTTCGATCAATAAATTGCATGGAATTCACAATGAATGTGTTCGTGAAAGATTGATTGGCAAGAAATCCGATGAGAGAATTAATACCATCTATTTACGATCGTGACGTGTTTACAGTTGGTAGTTAACATCCGACGCAATTTACGCAATTTGCACCATTGAAATGTAAATAGGTGTGTGATGTGTATATTGTCGAATACGAGCCATTCACTAAATAATTTCAACGCAGTCTTGTATTGCAGTAGCATGTCTAGCCTTTCTTGTATTTTAACAGTGTCTATAAAAAGATTTCCCCAGAAAATTATCCAGTTCCGTTAAAAGTACAGGCGGACCTCTATGGCACCCAGAGCGTTTGACCTCCTCTCGAGTCTAAATAACAAAAAAAAAGAGGGCAAAAAAGAAAATAGATGTCAGCTGCATAACACAGCTGACATGAATATTTATAAAAAATCATAATAAATAACATAGCCCAAAAAAAAACTATAAACCAAAAAATTTCCACTCGAGGTTATTGCATCACCGCTCTGGGCGACCACCCTCAAGAAACCGACACCATCTCACCACCCCAACATTAACACAGATGAAAGGGATTAGGCTACCGCCCAAGTCCCCGTAAAAGTGGCCCCTAC
Source organism: Himalopsyche kuldschensis (assembly GCA_028554975.1). Classification (NCBI taxonomy): domain Eukaryota; kingdom Metazoa; phylum Arthropoda; class Insecta; order Trichoptera; family Rhyacophilidae; genus Himalopsyche; species Himalopsyche kuldschensis. The sequence continues at coordinate 1,399,705 of JAHFWI010000028.1, forward strand.
AAAAGTCTACTTTCGCACATAATTGGTTCATAAAAATGTGTGCGAAATTTGGATGTTCGAAGGTAGAGAGGGGTGTAAAAAAATTGTCATCAAAAATTACTTATATGTTTCCTTGATAATAAAAATAATAAAACATTTTTAGTACTTATTCCACATAAAATTTATTGGATTAGAACCGGTTTCGCTCATGGCGAGCGTTGTCAACTGATAAGAAATACTACAAAACAGTGATATGTATACAAAGTTTAAGTAAGAATTACAAGGTATGACAAACAATTGGTATAACAACTAAGCAAATAAATTGAATCTAAATGCAAGAAAAATAGATTTTAATTAAAATGTTGAAGACCTTCCTTGATAAACTTGTCGAGAGTTCGTTGAATTTTACTCTTTTATTCATAGAGTTGTATAACGTGCAGTGCTTTTATGGATCGCCCTTCGCACTCGAGATATGCGTTTTCAATTGGGATCACATTCATCGATAATATTCAAAAATGTATCGAGATGCCTGAAAGCTTCGTTCATATTGTGTAGTCTTCGTGTTTTTTTCTGGTTCTTCTTCCACACTTTAATTTTGTATTTCATTCTCGTACTCCTATTGGTCGATTAGATTTGTGAAGGGTTCCGAGTGAGATTAAATCATCTCAATAATATCTTCACTGTTAAAACCCTTATTTTTGATTAAATTAGGTTTTTTTTTATAAATTTAATAAAATATTACTTTCAAATAATTATCTAGGAGCTTTTACATCCAATTTGGGTCTGGATTTTTATTGCATTCATCTGTCAACATGTGGTTCTCTATTGACGGTGATTCCAGGAAGCGTATCGAACTGAAATGGATTTGTACACTCAATAATATATGGCCACAGATTTTATTACCAAATATTGACTTTTTTATAAAACTCTTTTGCTTATTTCAAACGTATAATAAAAATAATGTGACTACCAAAAATCATACCTCTAGTTTCAATATATGAAAAAATTATAACATTTCAATAAACAATAAGAGAATGGTAATAAATAATATATGACAACATACTAGTACCGGTACGGCGATACTCCTCAAAGGGTTAATAACAATAAGTTTAGTTCATATGCATTTGAGAGTGCGACAAGGAGCGGAGTAGAGGATAACAACTGCATGGAAAAAAACCATTTTTTTTATTACTATCGCCAAAAAATTTCAAAAGAATGAATATTTAAAAATGTGCGCATTAATGAATTGTGCGATTGTAGAGGTCCTTCTGTATATGTGTTAGTCTGGCCGCTCCTTTTTGGGCGATATAGGAGCGCCTTCACGATAGTGACCTATTTTTGGTAGATATGGTAAATTAATATTGAGTGATAGCGACGTGAGTGACGCGTCACTCTTTTCCCACTTGCCTTGTGCCAGAGTTCGATCAAACAAAATTATCTATGATCATGTTCATAGAATCTGCTTATTCGATACGTTTAACCGTTCTAAAGCTACCGACACACCGGTGTGTCGCATAAGAAAAATCTCTGACAGCTAAGAACTCACCGGTGGGCAACTAAGTTTAAGGCGTCAAAATATAATATTTCTGTAATTATCACATCGAATTTGTATCCGAGATCATTTAAGGCTCACAAAATGAATATAAACTGTTCGTTTTAATAGTTTTCTTAAAAGATATTCAACAAAAAGTGTATAGAGGTTATCAGAGCTGTCAAAACTTTTGATAAAATATTCACAATATTTATGTTTTAAGCCAATTGAGTAAATACAAATTATTCATAAAATCATAAGAAAAAATCAACAAAAATCATTTTATGACAGCCATAATTATAAACTGTGTGTGACAACCCTTACCGAGGATTCGTAAATACGCTCTAAAAGCCATGTAGTATGGTAATTAACATGGGATTGCTTTCATAAGGGATCAAAGACATCTAAGCCCTTAAATAACGTAATTAGTTTTAAGGTATTGTCCTTTTTTAATTTTTGAAAAAGTCGTAGCTTACAGGGCAAAAAGTGGGAAATTCTTCTAGCTGGTAATAGGTTAATCAAAATAACATGATTTGTATAGTGAAACTTTAAATAAACAAATTCAGACGCGACCAGTTGTAAATTTCAGGACATCGCCCCTGAATCGTTTACTGAAATAGAATGAATACATTAAAAATGTGGCTGAACAAATCCAAAATTTCAATGTCAGTAAATTGTGTGATGCGTTAGACAAAGATACGGCGGCCTGCGTCGGGGAATAGAGGCGCCCGAGATAAAATTAGACCGTCGACATTAATTTATGTTTTCTAGGTATTGTGGTGCACCATAATACGGATTCAAAAAGTATAGCTCGAAACAGATTCAAATGCATTTTCCCGGCGAATGATATCATAAACGTAAATTATGTTCTAGCACAGTGGTCTCCAAGCTCAATGAGGATGCGAGCTACTTTCAGAAATTGAAATTGTCTGGTGAGCTACTTTTGTGTATTGTTTTATCGTCGTCTTTTATTGTACCATACATATTATTATTATATTACTTAAATAAAATCAGTCTTCTAATAAAACATAAAATGCGTACTTTGATTACGTATTTATAAACAAAACGAGCGAGTACCCGGTATTCGATGCAATGCCAGTCAAAGAAAGAAAGTGTTTTAATTCTGTTTATTGGAGTGCTTCTGAATACAAAATATTAAGTAATTTACTTAAGCAAACTTTGAGATAGTAAGTCCGAAGATGCCTCTGAGAGAGGCGAAACACGTGTCAAAGTTAGTAGCACAATACGTGGAATAATCATAGTTACTTTAAATTTTATATTAAAATGAACCTCCACAAAGTTACCGCCGAAACCATCAAAACTATCCATTGTTTTAAGTTATTTTTGCAAAAAAAAACATGCGGTATCAGGTGTAAGTTTTCAGCGGAATTGTGCGGTCGGTAAAGTGTTAATATCTTATATAAAAAGGCAGTCGACCAGTTCCAGGCGGGAATTTACAGTGCAAAGGAATTGGTCTTCTATATTTTCTTCTATGTCAACCCAGTAGCTCTTTCCGCAGAATACGAAGATGACAAAAATAAGCAACACGTGTAGAATGCGGGATTTTTGACACAAAGTAAAAACTCACTATGTAAATTTATAGCGGTTCAATAAACGAGCCGGCGATACATGAGGTGGGCGGCGGCAGATAGCTCGGCTATTCATGCCAAATTTTTCGAATGGGAATATTAAACAATATAAAACCTACACATTTAGGAAAAACCAACATCACACTATTCAACAGACGCTGATCTACCGGTACAACCAAATATGTACTTACTTTTATTTAGTATTAAGGGGGTATTCTGGTCTAGAGGGCTCAATCTTTAGGTGTTTTTCCAAGTGGAATAATAAAAAAAGGATTAACAAATTAACGTCCATTTTTTTACCAGATATTTATTAATGTTTTAAAAATATACAAAAAAATATTCAAACCAAAAAATTAAAAACCTAAAAAGTTACAGGTTGGTTAAGTGGGGGGTCTCAAAAAAATGGGGCGTCATGGTTGCCATGATCCCAACTTTTCTTGTCAGTAAAGATGAAGAAAGATTTTTTTTCGCTATTTTGAGTTTTAGATTTTTTTTAAATAGTAAAAATTTAAATTTATAATATATACCATAAAGGATTGTACGAAGAAGGTTCTTATCAAATTTCATTTAAATCGGTTATGCAGAACTTGAGATATCATGGCAACCATTTTTGAAAAAAATTGAAAAATAATTCAGAGAAAAACGTGTTTAAAGTTTCCGGCAAAGTTAAAAACCGCCCAGATTGGTCAAATTCTACGTCACTAAAGTAGCTATATCTTTAACAATAATTAGATTTAAAAAAAACGGTTTTTTTCAGAATCCTAGACCAGAATACCGCCTTAGCCAATTTATTAGTTTTTTTGCATAATTGTTCAATGACATGCAATGAACACGCAAACAAAATTATACAATCTATATTTTTTTAGTCTTGTTCTATATGACTGAAAAATACAGTTTATTTACTTTCTGTGGATATCTTATCTCGCAGGTGTCGTTGTTAGCGATGAATTTCGGTATTTTTTCGCAAGAAATTCACTTTTAATGCAATCGTAAGGAGTAAAAAAAAATATATTTGTACAATTTATTTATGTGTACACTATCTTTCATAGCTTCATATTATGAAAGATACATTATATTCTATAGTTTTATATAGGATTCTTCTTTAGTTTAACAAGAGAATTTTGTAAGCAGTGGACCTCATTCTATGCCCTTCGGAGACCCGTGACGTACGATATACGCATTGCTATTTTGGAGCGATTCTCTGAATAAAATATTTACTAGCAATGCAATCTCTGGTTACGCTTCAATAATAAAACACATCGATTAGCGAACATATCACTGGAATAAAAGGATCTTGAGGAAAAATGATATTTTCCAAATTTTATTATAATATCTAACGTCCACGTTCGTTAGTTCGCGACGCGTAAGCTGGTCGTTCGTTTATTTGCATTTTCAATTTCAAAGATTTTTCATTTATTGGTATTGAATTTTAGTCTGTAAGGAGTGAATGGATATTTTTTGATAATGTATCGTGCTGTGACTACACGAACTTTTGCATAGATTTTCACACATATTTGCGAAATTGGATGGGAAGAAGTATTTTGATCAGCTTTGATTGATGCCCATAATATCTTAGTGCTTGTTTAAAATATTCAGTTCAAGTACGTCCGTGCACTTTAAATGCCGGAAGATGCCGAATGGCGAAACCCAGGTCGTTAGCGACAAAACTCGTGGAAAAGTATAAAATTCAAATTTGATATTTTTAGAAATGAATTCTTTAAATAACTTTATTGAAATTTTGGGATTTCGTAAGTTTAACATAACTGAATAATTGAAATAACTCAAGGACTAGCTTTTGAAAACGTTCGACTCGCGAGAGCCAGAATATCGCGTCGATAAGGCCACTCATTCGCAAACCACTAGGGTCATGCATGGTGAACCTATTGTACGCGAACCATAGATTTGCGTACAAATAAATGATGCAACCACGTGAATGATTTGAATAGACATAATGCTGTTTATTTCCAATGGTTTAGCCCAGGGGTCGGCAAACTTTTTTGGGAAAGGGTCAAATCTGAAATTTTTTTTTGACTCGGCGGGCCAGGTACCAAAAAGAAAGATATTTACGTAGGTAATTCGATAAAAAAAAAAGATAATTTTCTATTGGATATATTGGAAATATTTTTATTGAAGATTTATACAATATAATAAATTTAAAAAAAAATATTTTTTCAAATATAAATTTCGAATTTTTAAATATTTTTATTAATGCGATGAATGCAATTGTTTTTTCTATGATAAAATATCATCATTATTTATTTCAGTGTTTGTACTTCCTATCATTAAAATGGTTTCTAAATGGTTATCTGTTAATAATGATCTGTATTGTGATTTTACATATTTCATTTTTGAAAATGTTCTTTCACAATGATATGTACTTTCAAATATGGAAATAAATCCTCGTGCAAATGACTTTAATTGACTGTATTCTTAAGTTTAGTTTAATTAAAGCACAAATTTCTTATTAATTTTTAATTTTGTTTCATGTAAAAAAATCATGTGAACAAATATTAACTCGTGGGTCGGATTGAAAACAGGCGGCGGGCCTGATTTGGCCTGCGGGCCGTAGTTTGCCAACCCCTGGTTTAGCCACACGTTAAAATGTCCGTGATAAATATTTATCAAACAAAGCTTCAATAATTTTCTGCGACGATTAGATCTTAATACATTTTCCCTAAATTCAAACTGCCTGAAACATCAGTGTCTGGATAAATATTGATAATATCTGATTATGGATAAGCGCACGTACAAGGTTTGCCACCACTACGCTGTTAAGTTTTCAATAACACTCCACAAATGTCCAAGTACGAAAATAAACTCAAAATCAGTTTCCTGTTATGTGGCGAGAGAAATGCGCGAAGCCCATATTATCGTGTCTGGTTTTATTAACTTGAATTTTAAAATAAACAGAATTATATCTAGTTGCCTACCAAAACATCTTGAGATATCTTTGCGTAAATATTAAGATTCAGATATAGCACACGGAAAGCAGATTTTGCAATAAAAATAAAGAGTTCGTGAGAAAAAAAATATGGGACATATCATACATGTATAATCCAAGTGATGTAAAATTAATAAATGATTGGATATAAGAGAATTTTTTCACAAAGACGATATCATAGAATAGATGAGAGTAAAACATAGAACTGGGCGGGGAGGGGTGTCCAATTTAGAATATAGCTGAATGTCCGTTGTATAAAAAAGTAGGTTTTCCTAATGCGTTTTACGCGAAGTATATCGCCGTCACAGTATAGTAATCAGGCCTGTGGAGTCGTTAAAAAAAAGTTCGGCTCCGACTCCAGCATTTACCAAAAGCACGACTCCGACTCCAACATTGACCAAAAACACGACTCCGACTAAAATTTTCCTAACACAATAAAAATGCCGGTGAAGTTTTCACAAATGATTTTAAAATGTAACAAAAGGAGAGATGGATACTGTTCAACGCAATTCAAATCATCGGTCAGCACGCATAAAAGCTGCTGCAGCTGTTATTGACAATGGAATGCTTAATTTCATAATATAAATATGCTACGAGCAATGTAAGTATGTAGCAAATGAGCCTTATATGGAAAAACTGAAAGTCATATTATCAATACAAAATGTAAATTATAGAGGTCATATTCCAACTTGCTTATTTCAGAACAGACGGCGACAATTTTTATGAGGAGTAAGGCGACTATATTAAACACCAGCGATGAATAACTCACGGCCCGTGAGTTGAACACAATCTGAATCGCCTGTCTGACCGGAGTTCAGGAAATCTAATATTAACTCTTACCACTCGAGTGCCGCCATACAAGCGGCATTGGAAGTTTGCCGTATTACTCGAATGCCGCTTCTATGGCGGCAAGACTATAAAGTTTTTTTATTCATATTTTTACCAATTTCTATGTTGCGATTTCAGACAAGTTAAAATAAATACTAATTGATCTAGACATTTAGATAATAAAAAGTCGTAAAAAGTATGTTCTTAATTTCAACATGTGTTTTTTTGTGAATTTTTCGTTGCAAGCGATATTTTTTTATGTCACATTTGGTCATAAATTTTATTTATTGAACGTTCTCACAGTGTTTGAACTGAAGTTTTACGCATGGTCTGAAGTGTGTATATTATTTTTTCAAGATGGTGCTCCCTTTTTTATTTGTTTTTAAACCAAGGGCGTAACGTGCAGTTCACAGTTTTATTTTTGAATATTCTTTTCAGTTTTTGATGACAATACTGACTAATATGGTATATCGATTTAGAAACTTACAAAACTAATATAAAATACTCTAATGAAGTGACTTACAGACTGGGGCCCGCGGTCGAAATGCGGTCTGTGAATGATATTTTGTGGCTCCGCGGCGCAAAGTTAGGGGGTAATGATATTCAAAATTTTATTGATTTATACGTCAAAATATTTTCAGAATGTTACATTTTCTGCGGCCCTCAAAAAAAAATATTAGTTTGAAGCGACCCACGGTCTTCACATGTCTGTCTAATGAAGTAAGAAACCATGTTCGCTGCTAACTTGAAGCATATAAACTCCTCACGGAGCTTATCTCAACATATATTTTTCTACGAGAACTGCTTGTTACTCAGTTGCTCAACCTCTCTTTTTTCGAAGAGAGTAAGGATGGAAAGGATACGAACCTAATGAAATACCTATTGATTTACTATTTTGTGAGGAATCGTTTGACAATGCGTACTGCACTGGGAACGAGTTGTTTTTGACTGATGTTAATTTATGAGACAGCAGCTCGTACAACAAGTGTATTTGAACTATTTGAAAGCATTTCATTTGGATTAACGAAATGAATGCAATATTTAAAAAATTTAGCCATCACCCTGCTTTTTTATATTAATTATGTAAAAATACATCGGGATCATTTCAGGATTCATTCGTCAGAAATACAAGAGATCCTTTCCCATATCAGTTCAGCATATCAGTTCCCGCAAAATTATATTTTGTACCGAAAAAATGTCGAATAAACATATAAAAAAGCAGTGATAATGTTGATAGTGGCGATGATGAATTTACTTTTAACGTTGATCAGGATGGTGTTGATAACAATGATGCACTCAATTGCGTCAATGATAGTATTGATAGTGATATAATTCCTCCAATGAGAAAAAGAAGATTACTTGCTATCGAAAGTAATAGTGATGAATATGTGGAAATAGTAGCAGGATAGGACAAAATACAGGAGAATGGATCGACGTCACAAAAAATGATAATGAACCTTTCCAGATAAAAACAGACTTCAGCAGTTTCCTTCAAAAAGAGTCGATGGATTCTTTTTCAAATTATTTTTACTGAAGAATTAGTGAACGATATTTTCAAAGATACAAATGCTTATGCTAATCATAAACTTGGGGAAATGCGACTGACGAGAAGATGAATTTGGCATTCGTGGGTTGATGTGCAAAATAACGAGTAAAACAATACATAAATAATTCTCTTTTGCATTGTTGTTGCAAGTTCAAACAAACGAATTGATTTCGCTCGCGAAAGTTTCGACGGTAATTTTGTTTCGTTATCTATGTGTGTGTAGAGACTCCAATTACTCGAGTATCGAGTAGTATATATATAAAACCGAAACGGCGATTGTATGTCTGTGGGTCTGTAATTCCCTTTTTGCATTGTTGGTCATTAAGTTGCCATAAAAACGAATATGAAAGAAAATATGTTTGAATTTTTATCGGCGAAGACATTTAGTCAAAATGTAATAAATTAGTCTTCTACTGAACTTTCCCCGGCTTTTATTAATATAATAATGTTTTTATTTACGTGAAGGTATTATTTGAAATTTCTTTGACAGCAAATTAGATTTTTTCCTTGAATTTGGACATTTTAATGGGCGAGAATGGGGCTGTCAATGTATGAAAGGGGCTGTGAAATGTCAATGCCAGTCTGAAATGTTCATTTTAATTCCATTTTAATTGACCTAGACTTTTGAATTTTGAAAAAAGTTGTTTCAACTTGGCCCGTCTGAATTTACGCGCCGAGCTGGACATAACCCCAAACTGGTCCGAGCGAAGCCGGGTTCCAATACTAGTTATATATAGTTTCGAATGAAGAGAAAAATGAAAATCCAATGACGCATTTGAAATTTTTCAAATTATTGGTTGACCAATAAGTGGGAGATTTTTGGCTAGGTGGATTTCGTAGGCGCACTTCAAATCTTCCTACAGAAGACCAACTTACAGATAAGTCACATGTACTGCTTCCCGGGACTAAAATAGACTGTGCAGTGTGTAAACATAGAAAAAAATCTCAGGTGGGAGATCAGAAACACGACTATTTTGCGAGACTTGCATCTTAAGCCAAGATTACATATTGGAGATGGCTATGTGAAATACCACACAATGAGGAATTACAAATTAAATGAAAATAACTACATTATATTCATTATATATCTATTTTACAGAAATAATAACAAAAAATTTTTTTTTCATTTTTTTTAACATTTTTTCATCAATTGAATGTTTTACATTGAAAATATGCTCGTCACGGAAAAATGCCTCGAGTTGCCGGTACCCACATACAAAAAAATGCTCGAGTGTTAAAGGTTAAACGCTGGATTTTCAATAATAAAATTTGAATGTCAACGGAAAAATGTACGTATGTAAACCACTATTTGTAAATTGATAATCGACTGTTCTGTCAAAGGTTGTGTATCACTGTTAAACAATTTCAATAATTAAAAGAGTAATAAAAGTACATAGTTGTGGTCGTATAAATTACAAAACTTATTTTCTTATCACATATTTATATCTAACTTGAAATTACATTTGTTTCCAAGTCCGTAACGAAAATGCTTATTGCCGATCATTATTGTACACTATTAATAATATGGGTTTGAAATTCTCTATTATATTAATAGCCGAAAGAATATTGCAATTTTGTACGTATAGGGTGATTTCTTATCTTAGACGAGTTTTGTGATTCACTTCTTTGAATGAATCAAGACTTTTGAAATGATTGAAATGAATCATATTCATACTAAATCAGTCGATATAAAATATTAATACAATGCTATGAAATCAAGACTAATAAAATAATGCATTTTCAGTATAGCTAATGTAAAAGTGTGTTTTCCAATAAATAAATGAATATGATATAATATATAATCAATATTATAATATTATAAGTGTTGATTTCTTACCTGTTTTTATTTAAGCCCAATAAGCACAAAAACGACAACATTAAAATAAATGACAATCCCGCTAAAACTCGTTTTTGATGTTCAGTTAACAAAAAAAGCGTTCAATTTTTAAAACTCTTATGATTCTGATAAGAATTTATAAAATGCGATTTTCGTTTTTATCATAAGTTCGCGCTTATCACTCCATAAACTCTACGTTTGCATAAGAGCTGCAGTAGATTTTCCCAAGTGTAAAATTAACCATTTTCAAAATGACAGACAACAATGAACAGACGGTATATTATAAGTACCGACTAGGTAGGTATCGAAGAAAATGGTCCATGCCGACATTTATGATAAATACAAAAACAATTTTCTAAATAGTATAACTTATGTGGTAATATTTAATATTAACAAGCGGAAGCCTCAATTATTGCAAAAATATTGAGGTACAATCTGCGAGTTTCTTGGATAAACAGAAAAATAAACTTTTGAATGCACTAACCTTGCAACTCGGATGTAAACAATTGACATGCGCCTGTTTTGAACTTGAATTACTTTCTTCACTGTGTTCGAATTGCGAAAAGTTTAACTATTTAAAATACAGACAACATCAGTTTGAATTTCGAGACGACTTTCACTTTTACTAACCAATTTTAAACACTCCGAATAGAGAACAGACCAAAAAACATCTGTCAGCTGACAGCAGACAGCAAGTTTTTAAACGAATGTGAGTTTATGCGGAAAACTCCGAATATAATATCGCGTTACCGACAATCAAGTTGTAAAGTGGGATTTTCGCGATGTCACAATATATAAATTAGCCCACGTATAGAAAATATGACAAGATAATGATGGAACGGGTTTCCTCAGATCTCTCACTACTCATAGGGAAAAACCAAGAAACTTGAGCGCCAAAATCAACAACAATCTCAAATTATTTTGACAGTGGGAAGGTGTTGCTATACTTAAATATTAAGGAACCATAATTCGAACAATTTATCAAGCAAAATAAAATTATACAATCGAAAAGCCAAATAATATTTCACAAATTAGTTGTTACCAAATGTTAATTATAATAATAAGACATTTTATAATTTTCGCAGAGTTATCAATACTTATGATTTTCAACTGTGCTTAGTGCCAAATCTAGCCATTTAACCTGCGTATAAGTACCCACCTCCGGAAGAAGTAATAAATGTTAATAATATTACACAAATTTAAATATTTTATTAGTCTTCTATTTTCATTGTTTAGCTCGTATCATAGACTAGTATTGCTAATATATAATTTGTTTATGGTTTTATCTGTCACTGTGCTGTTTAGGAATTATTTTGCATCTCAGTTCGCATCAAATATCACAAAAGTTATTTCGGTTGTTAATTTGTTACAGCACTCGCCATTGTTTTGTTGACGTAAATACAGACTATGAAGATTAGATATTTAATAGAGAATATCATATCTGTCCTATCCATTTGAGGTAAACATATTTTGTATTTTAAACATCATCCTTATGAACCACAATGACCCTTGATTACTCATGTCACGTTATGATTTGTTATGCCATCCAAATAATGAGTTCCGACACCGACTGATTAGTTATGCATACGGTCGCAAAATTTTAAAATATATAGCCTGCAACGAGTATCACATTTTCGACCGACAATATCTTCAATATGTACAAGCCACTTTGATGATTCTACAGCATTGCCCGATTGTATTTCTCGTACAGTAAATTAGTAGTCAGAGTGATAAGATTAATTTAAGTTCTATCAGATGATTAAAACGCTTAACCTATTGACCTTTATAAATATCATTCATAATTGAAAGTTGTGTTCAAGTTCAATGTTATCATGTTTGGAAATCACCTCTCAGTCTTATCACTGCAGTGTGTTCCTAAATGTACCATCTATCACTAACGTCGAGTGTTTTTTTTTAATCTTAGGTATGTGTGTCTCCATTTAGGGTTCCCAGATTTGTTAACATCTTAACAGGGACACTTACATTTGAATTAAATTATGGTGTGTATAACCATTCCAAGTTTTGCAGGAAAAATTAATGAATATCCGAAAAGCCATTTAGCTCTCCCTAAAAGTCACTTTGGGACCCCAGAATAAGATTCTTGAAACTGGTACAATACTAGGACTCCTGGAAACCCTAACTTGTGAAAAAATGCAAAAAATCTCTGATCGATAGGGTTAAGTGTCCAGTGTATCTTCATGCTGAGAATCCGCAGTGGCCGTACAGTTGATGCCATACCACTTAAAAATTTTCAGCCAACTTAAGTGTCGATTATTCTCATTTCAGAGTGGTGATTACGACGGGGGCTGAAAGGGGGCCGCATGTTCCCGTCGTGTCTTCCCACAATGGGCGGAGCGCGCCGGCAGCAGCTGCCACGCGGCAGGGAACCCGTCGTTCTCAATGTCTATGACATGGTCGGTCCAATTATAACCCTAAAATAACTCTTAAAAAATAGCGATTTACTAAAGAAAATATTTATAAAAAATTTTAATTTAAGAATTTATACATTTAAATTCTATCCAGATTGACCCACAACAAGAATAAAATGTGTTTTGTGATGGTACTAGTAAAATCTCTATTAACCTGTTGGCCGCCAAAGTCAAAGTATTCAATGTACGGCTGTACGCCAACGATTTCAGAGAAAATAAAAATTGCATAAGAAGTTATTTAACTTGCATAATTTATAGTTTGAAGATGTTTTCGTATGTCCTGGCACATGTGTGTACAATACATTCTATGCTGCGGGACGATTTTTGGGCTTATTCGATTTTGTGTTCATGTATTAAAAGCATATAATAAGTTTATGTACTAAAAAAATCTTTATTTTCAACGAAAAAACATCGCGACTCACCGGTGAGACGTTGGCCTATGGAGTCAATACGCATGTGACTCACGGGTGAGACGTTGGCGTACAAAAGGTTTAAAAAAAACTTATTTAATCCAAACTAATTCACCACTCAACAGGTTAAAGCTTACACGATAAATTCTCATATTATGTTTATATTAAATTTAAGAGCTATTGTACCCGCTAGAAAAAATTACAGAAAATTGACCAGTTCAAAATTTTCTTTTTAGTATTGGGTGAATTCTTACACGGCTAATCTCGGTCTGGGCGTATTTCATAGTGGTGTCGAGGTGCACGGCGTAGAATATGTCTATGGTGGACATCCCTTTTCCTTTACTGGTATTTTTCAAATACCACCCAGAGACCCAACGGAACTCGGAGATCAATTCAGATTCAGGTAAAGTGAAATTCTTTCAATGGATTCAGCGGTTAATTTATGGAAGATTATTTCAATATAAAATTAAATTGATAACTTTGTTAATCCACAAATTGTCTTACTATAGATGTACCATTATTTATTTATTGTAAAAAATTTAACAGAATACATGGCATTACAGCTGACGCCAATGCGCCATGCATTTGACAATTAATAAAAATAACACAAAAAATATTACACAAAATTGAAAAAAAAAAATAGAATACACAAATGTATGAAAAACCAGTAGTACCATTATAACTTGACCATTTGTGAGGGTGCCACCATCGCTTGGGTGATGTGCAATACTCAATCAAATTTGTTTATTTTACTAACTCATTTTTATATGCAAGCTATAAATGAAAAAAAAATCATGTACATAGATTTTTATTAAAACAATATAACTTCGAAGGCTTTTAAATGTATCTACTATATGGGGACAATTTTAGTTCCAAAACGGTGGTCAAGTTATGATGGTACATCTTACAGTAGTCACACTTGTTTCATCTCTATGAGAAGCATTTTCAGACTTACTAAAGTCATTAATAAAGTAACTTTTCAATAGTACGTCTGAAGATACTTCTCAAAGATAGGAAATACAATATGTGGAATAACAAAGTTTTTAATTTAATATCGAAGTCGTTTTATTTCATTTTATATTGTTGTTCATTAATTGAAGATGTACTGCATTTAAGATGTACATTGCATTTGAGTAACTTTGAGTTGTGAATGGACTAATGATCACTTTTAATGTGTTAACTGTCAATTCTTGTTACTTCCACATATATTTTATAAAAGTAATCAATGTTTTTGATCATTGCGTGCATTTTCAACTGATGACATTTTTTATTTCTCTAGTATTAACCCAATGCTTACAAAGTGCACAAACTTGTGCATTTGCTAATTAGCAATCAAATGCGAAATAATATGCTAATTAATAAAGTCAATGAAAGGGCCCGCAGACAAAGTGTTAGGCTGTAAATGTATGAAAACTTATCAGCATAAAATTCATTTACCACTTACATATTGCAATATTTGAATTTCTCACAACATTGATAAATGGACATCAATTACATGATTGAAATCAAAACCTTTGACATACTTGGCAACAAATTTTTGCTGATGCTTTCAAAACAAGTGGCACACTTGATTATCAAAAGATAATATTTCAAATTTGAACTGTTTGAATTTGTACTTTTCCATGAGTTATGTCGCTAACGACCCGGGTTTCGCCTTTCGGCATCTTCAGGCATTTCAATTGCACGGATGTTCTTGAACTGACGCTCAGTAAACAGTTTGTATCTACCCTACATTTATTTTAGATATTCCTATGTTATTATCTGGTCATTAGTATTTGCGATACTACATTAAAAAATACCGATAATTATAACAAACCCACATAATTTATTGAAACTCGTCCACATCAAATTTTCGCTAATTTACTTTTTAATAGCAATTTAACTTAGTGATCTGTTTCTATTTTTGTATATAAACAATACAAACTGTTTACTCCGCGTCAGTTCAAGTACATCCGTGCACATGAAATGCCTGAAGATGCCGAAAGGCGAAACCAGGGTCGTTAGCGACAAAACTCATGGAAAAGTACAAAATTCAAACAATTCAAATTTGATATTGAAATTCCATCAAGCACCCTCAGTCGAAATCTTTAATTAGATAATATTTCAATTAATACTTTTTAGGTTTTTTATCAATTGACTTGAATTATGAGTGCCTCCAATATTCTCTGTCCTCTGCCGGCCCTTTGCTTCCTCCCAATTCATCCTAGCGTCTCCACTGATTTAACTAGATACATATTTATAAAGAATGATTTTTATCTTCAGACAAAGTCTCAACATTGGATGGACTGATTTTACTGCGGAAGAAGTCCGCTTGGCCGTTGTGGAGCTCGGCAAACAGTTCAAAGGCGATAGGTCAGTATGATCGATGTTCATTATTGATCAAAGCTTTATTCTGAATTCATGAATACAGTATTTATTATGTTTCTGTTGCATCTTCAGATACCACTTAATGAACAACAACTGCAATCACTTCTCTGGTGCACTGTGTCAACTTTTATGCGGAACTGACATCCCACCGTGGGTTAACAGACTCGCCTACTTCAGTTCGTGCGTGCCATTCCTTCAACGCTGTCTACCAAGGTATTACATTTATACAACCCTTACCAATGCTAAGGGATGGTATCACCATTCAACTGATCCAGCCAGTGTAGCATCACACATTACATCTAATAATTTAAATATTGCTATATATTAAGAATTTCGACTGAAGGTGCTTAATAGAATTTCGATATCAAATTTAAATCGTTTGAATTTTTACTTTTCCATGAGTTTACTCATTTCAATCATTCAAACATTTAATACTCAAGAATCACACGTTCGATGAAGATAAAGGAGTTGATTTGTTGCATAAAAACACAGGCGAACATAAATTGTTTTCAGATTTTAGGAAATCCTCCTACATTTATACTCCTATAAAATAGTAATACTTTCAATGTATTCGGTGGTATATTTGTGGAAGTTTATTTTAATATATAACTTAAAATAACTTATTAGATTATTCCACGTATTGTGTAAAAATTGTTTAGATTCTTTCAGAAGCATTATCAGACTTACTATAGCATGGTTGCTTATGTTATTAAACGAGAGTGATTCTAATAATCTAACATGATTTATTAGAAAATGGAGTTAGGTACTTTTCGTTTTTTGAAAGTGTTGAATTAAGTGTTACTGATAGTTGCAAAATAGGTGGAATAATCAATAAGTTATTTTTATACTTTCGATTGTTCTGGCGGTTACTTTGTAGAAGTTCATTTTAATATAAAATAACTTTGTTTATTCCACGTATTGTGCTACTAACTGACACGTGTTTCACCTCTTTCAGAGGCATCTTCGGACTTACTATCGCAAAGTTTTTATTTGTTTGCTTTGTTTCGATTCTATAACCCCCCACCTCCTTGCTTCACGTAAAAAAGCTTCACGTAGAATCAATCTTGGTTCATTACTTAAGCAAACTTTGCGATATGAACACGTGTCACAGTTAGTAGCACAGTGGAATAATCAAAGTTATTTTATATTTTATACTTACCCTATGATTCACAAATTATCAGTTTGTTAATTGGACATCAAATGCGAAATATGTAACATGATAATTACCAAAGTAATTAAATGCGCCCGTAAACAAAGTGCTAAAATAATAATAATCATACTGAAAAGTATTCATATGAAATTGCCTATCCAAATATTTGTCCTAATAAATTTACCATTATGTATAATTAAGCTCGCAGTTGTATAATCTAATACTCCACGCTTCTCACTCACTCACATACTAATGTAAGCATGGGAGATAGAGAGGCACAGTTGTGTCATTTCTGTTGACGTTTTGTCAATGATTTGTGGGAACACAGGACAGTAGTTCTCAGGTTTCATTTTGTATACTTAGTTCTACAGTTGTTTTTAGCTTTTAAATTTCAATTATTACCACTTGTTTATTTATTCTGTCAGTGTCAACGATAGTCTTTTGTTTTCTATTTATATTTATTTGAATTATATCGTGTTGTATCTATATCAACTACACAGAATTGTATCGTGAGAATTTCTTTATCGCGGAGGCTAGTGTTATTTCAAAAATGATAGTCCCAACGTGTATGAAGATTTTACTTCTCAAATTTAATAATATTATTAAACGTGCTTCCAGAGAATGGCTCACCCCTGTTGCGCTGCAGCAATCCCTAGCTGCCCACGGCAATTCTGAAGACTCGGCCGATAGTCCGCAGCACTGAAAGTAAGTCCTTATTCTTTTATTTGTACGGTATACTGTAAAACGGGGTCAATCGAGACACTTTTTACCATAAAAATAATAATACATTTTTAGTACTTTTTCCACATAAAATTTATTTGATCAGGACCGGTTTCGCCCATTGCGAGCATTGTCAATGCAAATTATAATGCCTTTCCACCAAGTATTGACAGTGAACACCCTAAAAGTGACACTTTTTACCCTTCACGAATATGTATCTTCATACCTGCGCTACATTATTCAAATATGAATGGCTTGAAACTTTTTTCTATGGTCCTACTACACATTCATGACATCATTTTTCAAATATTCACTATCGTTATTAAGACACAGTCAATTTTGTTCGATGTCTCTATTCACATTGAATCGGGATGAATAGAGACAAAAGTACAGAATGTAATGATTGGAACCTTGGTAAAAATATATATATTGTCTAATTATAAACATGAATGTAGTAGATAAAATGTTTTCATTTTCTTTTCAGATAAAGAAATCAGCGAAAGATGAGATCTCCCATTTCATATGATTCATCATAACTTTCGGTCTTAAATGAAAAAAATGTTTGTGATCTTTATAAACTTAGTACGTATAAATGAAAACATGTCCATGTAACAATTTAAGATGTTATGTATTTAAATCATAATCGTAAAACTTTTCGATGTAATTTTATCTTTTTTATAATAATCGTATCTAATAAAATACCCGAAATTTCTTTATTACCATATTTAAGTAATATTAATTGTATCCTCTCGAAAAGGCGGCAAATTTGTGATATTTTTGATTCATTTTTATTGGTTTCGCATTAATCTAAACACTGTTGTTGATGTTTTGTTATGACCATTAAATATGTTTGATTTAAAAAGTCTTAAAATATTTTATTGACTGATAAAATTTTCAATGTAAAAAAATCATAACGAACGTATACAAATTGTTTCACTGTATTAATTCTGTTGTAAGTATTTTTGTAATAAATAAATTAACATTTGAAATGTAAATGGAAATATGAAATAAGGTCTCAAAAGATGTGTTTATTATACTAAAGATTATTTTTACTCTCAATTAATAAGTTTTTTTTTGATAAATCAAAATAAAACTATTATTTACAGAAGGCAAATGATGTATTCAGAATTCAAATATTCTGTACGGCAGCAAAAGTAATTTTGAAGCAGTGCTGCCATTGACTTGTTATAATTCTATTAAAACTGCTGAAAAGGTGACACTCAATTAATTTTTATCGACTGAAAATAAGCAATGAATTTTATTTACTGCTCGGATTTCGATGCTGTTGATACTTTCAAATAGTATTGCAATTATGACCTTAAGTGTAGGTGCGTAATATCCATTGAGCTACTGTTTAGAGAAAATGCACATACTGAAAAATTGTGTTCCTTTTTTTGTACAAACTTAACAGCTTAAAACTATGCTTAATAGTGAAGTTAGCTGCTAAAAATAGTTCTCAATTTCAAATATACTGTTGCCCTCTATCCACCATAATTAAAATTAGATAATTCATAATCTTTGCAAAGTGTATAACCTATATTTATACCTTACAATATATTCCGGTATTGTACTTTGTATTGGAAATAGAAAATGAACTAAGATTAAAATTTATTACAATACTGCACATTATTGAATGCTGATCTACCTGGGCCAAAAGCCAAAAAGGATAATTACAGTGTACATTTACAACAACATTACAAATTTTGTCTGATGGTAAAATATTTTGATTCACTACAGGGCATATGATATTAGTATGGATAAGCAGAAGCTATACAATGTATTACCACTGCTTATAAGATAAAGCATATCTTCCAAATATTACAGTAGCTCAATGATGATATCAGCATTAAATTACATATTCTTGGTCAGCAGCATTTTATTGTACACAATGTATACAACTT
Organism: Himalopsyche kuldschensis; assembly: GCA_028554975.1. NCBI lineage: Eukaryota > Metazoa > Arthropoda > Insecta > Trichoptera > Rhyacophilidae > Himalopsyche > Himalopsyche kuldschensis. Next base: position 1,418,933 of record JAHFWI010000028.1, read on the forward strand.
TCCAAGATGGAAATAAGTTATTTCATCTCAAATCTTATACTAGAAGCTTGAGTATATCAGAAATTTATGAAAAGTTATCGAGCCATGTACTTTTTTGTTTTAAATTCATTATATTCGGATAGCAAAAAGGTTATTGTATTCAAATATTTGTAAAGTTTAAATTTCAAGAACTTAATAGCATAGCAAAAAAAGTATTTATTATCAGGCTGAAAAGTGCAAAATATATAATTGCAAATTCCTGTGTAAACAATCTCATATTATTTGCATTCCAAACTATTTAAATTGCCATATTAAAAATAGACTGCAGTTTGTTATTATTTTATTTTGTGTTAAAATTTTCGAATGGAAAAGTTTAATGATAGTAATGAATTCTTGACAGCTAGGTTTAGAGTCCAAATTAATATTAGATAATCAATTTCTTTATTAGATATTTTTTGGAATATTGGGGTAAACCTTTATTATTAAATTTAAAGTTACAGTTGATTCTTATAATTAATATGAAATTTTGAGCCTAGTAGATACATTATGTAATAAGTGAATAGATTTAATGGAAGATTCACCATATTAAATGATTTGAAGACTATGCAATTAAGAAATGAGCTGCCAATATGTCTTAGCGAAAAAAATACTACTGTCTATCCAGACTATGCCTATTATCTTTTTAAATAGCTGAAAATGATTAAACGCTTAAATATGATAAATTATTCTATTATTAGTCCAATAATAGTCTGATATAATAAATTCAGCAATCATAAACAAACAATAAATCTTGTTCATGATTTCATTGTCTTTGACTTCTGTGCAGCTCATTTTGATGACATTGTCTATTGTTGAAAGTGCTCACATCACGAATGAACTAAACTAACAGTCTGGCACTGCAATGTTAAGCTGTTCCTTTGCAATTGTTCAATTTTGAGGTGTTAGCTTTAAAGAAACATTAATTCATCGAATGTTTTCATTCAAAATAATTACAAAATTTTGTTTGGGAGATCGAATTCTTTTTGCTGGCAATGGTGAGTGCTTCATCGTGCCCCATCTTGAAATGTTTGGTTTTCTTCATACCAAAGGGAAGGAATTAGTGTTATTGATTGTATATATATAAGCATGAATAATATACATTATATAGTACTCTAAGAAAATATAAAGTGGCATTTATTTTCATAAATATACAATACTTAGTGTTGCCATTATAGAATCATTGAAATACAATGATTTTTTCATTAATTAATTATCTCTACCTATAACCAATTGAATGTTCATTTTGGTATTAACAAATTGTCTTCTTTCCTTTAAATTTATTTGACAAAGATAGTTTTTCTTTTTATACTGCACTCACTGTCCATATTTAAAATCATGTTGATGTGAAAATCCAAAACTTCTTTTGAAAACAGATGAAAGTTAAGTATATTGAGTGTTCAGTATCATATATTGCTTTTAAATAGTTGTCACATGACTTATAATGCCAATATGAGAGTGATCTTTCATATGCAAGCCAGTGATGCGTGTAATATTGAAATCTTAAACAAAACTTAAATAAAATCAGTTAAAATGTTTCAGATCTGATTTCAAATGTGGACTCTTTTGTTATTTTTATGCTCAAGCACCATTTGTTTTTTTGTTTTATTTTTCACAATAAAATAGCCTAATTTTCTACAATTTATGCTGACACGAGCATAAGAACTGCTGAAGGTTATAGTTTACTTTAGTTTTATATTATAATCATTTGCACGGCTATTTTCAAATAATTCCTATGCGTATCTTCATATTGCAAGTAAAACTGACCAACAGAATTTACTCATTTTATTTGGCATACTTTCCAATGTCCCCTACACACCCCGATTTCTTTTTTTTTTTTGATAACATTTTTTATTGTAATACATACAATACATGTAGATAATGATGTCGCTGAAATACAGTTTTGTACCTTCATATATTGTTCACAATTGGCAACACTGGCAAGTGGAACGATTTTTTTTTTGAATTTGACATTTATACATCTGACATGTTTTTGTTTTTAATGAATTGGAAATTTTTCTTATGGCATATTCACCACTTGATAGAAATATTTAAAAGAACTGAGTATTCATTATGAATAATCAATTTCATAACACCTGTCAAGTTGACTTGTAATATGATGATAATGCAATTATATATTTTAGTTTCTTTTTATATAGCCTAACAAATTTTATTTTTCATTTGATTTGTCTACGCGAGACTTATTATTTGCGGCTGATTGTTATATTGTACATGTAATGAAATTCCGTGTCTTAAATGTACTTTTTAATTATACATATTATTGTAATGATATAAATTCGAGGTTAATATAAGAAATGTTGACATTTATTTATACTCTTCACTACTAATATTATTGTGTAATGTAATGTTGTAGAGTTTTAGACCAAAGATGTAACTGATTGGTTATTGATTACTTTCTAAAAATAAAACGCTTCAATATCGACAAAACTGTTCATAATATGTTTGTTATTTGAAAATGTTTTGGAGGGCCTGGTCAATATAAAATGTTGCCGATTACGATAATAATAAGCTATAAAAATACAGTACAAAAATCATTAATTATTGTTTGTTTTTTTTATTGGCAAAGTAGTCTGCTGAGCAGGATTAACATAATATATTTCTTTGACTTATAAAAATATTTATTTAATAAAGCACGGGTTCCCAACCAGTTGGGTTGCGATGGGTTTTCTGTAGGGTCGCCCACTTATACAGTCAACTAAAAACATTCACTATAATGAATTTTCATTGTTTATTTTTAATTTCCTTATTAAAAATGCCCTTTTCAATTGCATTGAGTTGCTGGTCACATGGATTTTTTAAAAGGGGTCGCCACTCAAAAAAGGTTGGGAACCAATGTAATATAGTGTCCGTGTGGAATATGTAAATATTCAAAACAATATACAAAAATGTTAAAAGTTCTTCTCAGAGTTAACACCATTGGCAGGCAAATCCTACTCTAGTAGAAGAAACAATTATTATCTATGATTCCTCAGATAATCAGGATGAAAAAGAAAAACATTCATGAATAACATAAATTTAATTTCTTAAAACAATCTAAATTAGAAAAACTACTTAAAGAATTGATAGAATTGCTTCCTAAACTTCTTCACTTAGCAGTGCATATGCTTCCATCAAGGTGATGCCAATATTCCTTATAATCATCAATTTAGGGTGCTGAAATTCAATCCATGTCAATGGCCTATTGACAATTGTTGACAAAGCTGCAAAGTATGTTTTTCATGTAATTTCATTCCGTCTTTTTTTCATTTATTCTGACAGATTATAAGTTGTATTTATGTGCAACTGATGGTAGCACCATTATAATGTATCTTTGGATAAATGGCACTCATTTCTGACAGGTTATGTCCAGAATGTATAATAAATAGGTAAACATAGTTATTTTTAATCAATATCTGTACTTAAAATTGATTGCGAATATTTCTTTCATTCATTTTCTATGATACCAATGTTCTTAATCCAAACAATTCTCAAGGCAAGCAAATTAAAAGTATTCTAAGTGTAGTAGTATACTATTTGCCATTCCCATCGCTTTGTGTATTTGCCAATCCATAGACAGCAAAAGATATTTTCATTTGGTGATGGATTGCTGTCACATTTATAAATCAGGGCTCAAATTAGAACAACACCAGTTCATAAATATACGATGCCACATTTAAAACTCTTCATTTGTTTCTTCAGTGTACAATTTCTTACACTGATAATATAATTATGAATAATTGTAATATGACTATGCCCTTCAAAATTATTATTTTTTTCTATCAATTAAGGAAATAACATGTTTTGAAAATCATTCTTCCACAATACTTGCTGAACATCGAATATGTGTTTCAACAATAAATTCAATCTATGTGTGTTTTTCAAGTCTTATTTATTGATCAAGTGTTTGTTTTCTTTTATACTTTACTACTTTATAATATCAAAATAAAAAAATTTATGATGTAACCTATTAAAACGATTGTTTCTTTTTTATTTGCATAACCAAACACTATTTTTTATAGCTTTTTTATTATCAAAGGTATCAGATTCATTTTAATGTGTAGCACATACTGCCACCATACATTCTCACAATCCTTACATGATCATGCTTTCACATTACATGTAAACTGCACCATTGACTGAGGCATCTGACTGAGAGTGATAAATCTAAGTCTTTCCGAGGTTGTTAACTAATTAAAATGTCAAATACAGGCAGACCTCTACTTTCGCACATATTTGGTTCCTGAAAATGTGTGCAAAAGTTGATTGTTTGAAAGAACAGGTATGTAAAAAAAACACCAAAAGTTATCCTTTAAAAATTTTATTTTTCAAAAATTACTTATGTACCTATTTAATAAAAATTATGGATAGCCCTACGCACTACATTCTCTATTGGGATCACATTTTTCCATAAAATTCAAGAAGTCATTGAGATGCATAAAAGCTGCATTCATAAGTCTTGATGATTTTTTCTGATTCTTCCTCACTTTCATTTTGTATTTCATATTCGTACTCCTGTTAGTTGGAAATTAGTCACTGATTCAGTATGACAACGATTTTCCCATTTCATCCATCACTATGCTGTGTCTATTCGAAACAATTTTTGAAGATATATTTTCACAACTTTGAACGTATCGCATATCTTTTTATATTATTATATCAATCTTTGTTTCAGCGAATGAAGTTTATGAGTTCTCGAATCAAAACAAATTTTTAAATTTTTAAATTTTTTACTTTATTCGAAATAGTGAAATTTGCGAAAGTAGAGGTCCGCCCTTAGACTTTTCACAACAGATCTAATACACAAGCTCAGCTATGGGGGAAAATTGATTATACACTTCAGCCTTGTTAGATAATAAGCTTAGAATCCTGATAAACATTATGAACACTATAATTGCTATGCTAATCCTCTTTTTATGGCTATTGATTTATTCTCATAGAGTGCACTGCAAATGACAAATGATTACTGCTTATCAAACTGCATGGCTTCCCATAATTCTTTGCTACAATATTGAAATAATTCCAATTCTGAGAGGATAGAAAACAACAAAAAAATTTGAGTGGCTCACATACACGATGCAAAATTTAACCAACATTTGTTTTTACTCTCCAATACTTTTTAAAATAACAACAATTTTAATAATATAATGGAATAATTTGATATTTATAAGAATATTTTTACACCGACGACATATTTTTCATTAGCAATATTAATTAACAATAGAAAAATACAGGTTAATGTTTTTAATTCATGCTATAGATATTTTTATACGATTATCAGAGCTTTCATCCTATATTTCATGAATTGTATTTTTACAATTAAACTAATTATCACCCACTATTGCTAGAAATTTTTATTTTACGAATTTGATCAGCTTGGTATATTTCTATACAATTTACCAACTCTAGTAAGTAAATTTAAACCATTCAAATTTTTCACACTTCCAAAAGTTTTTCACTAGTGACCAGGTTTTTGTCTTGCAGTATCTTTTGGCATTCATCTGCACGGATAAACTTGAACTGACTGAACTCTAAGGCGAATACTGGGATGATATTGACAAAACCTTATGAAAGTGTACCAAATTTGAATGATACAAATTTCATATTGAAATTCCATCAAGCGCCCTCACTCAATATTTTAAATAAATAAATAAATTATCGATAGGAAGGTAATAAGGTACAACACTTAAATTCTCTTAATGGAGGTATCCCAGCAGAATTTTTTCTACACGCACTGCTTCCTATTTAGTCGCTCAACCTCTCTTTTTGCTAGGCCTCTAGGCAAGTGGTCAACTTCATGATCTTCGATTGCGGTGCCCATGAGTTCAAATCCAATTATGTCATATCTAAAACTCCATCTCACGCATCGCATTCTATAAATGATTCGATAACTACTACCCCTTTTTCATTTGATTCTTATATCATCAAAAAAAAAGTGGTTGAGCAACTGACAACTGGTACCGCACGCAATACCTACAGAATTTTTTTTATTACTTTTGACATGATATGTAACTAATTATTATTTAACTTTAATACCATAATTCAGTGATAAAATATTTGCGAGATGTAACTGTAATAATTAGGACTAAGTATTGAGAGTATTAAGCTGGACAAGTAGGCATGTATATAAAAAATAAAAAATACCCAGATAGCTATAAATGGCCAATTTTCCGAGCAGCCATTTGAAACATTAAAACTATTTCATAACTTGAATAATTATAAATTGTTCTTCTTCCATTGACAATATGATTTTTGCATAATTTCTTCTGTTAAATGTTGTAAATACTGTACAATCATACAACTATAACAGAAACCTAGTATTTATGTATCCTTAAGTTAATTTCAAACTAAGTACTGTATTTCATTGAAAACCTTTCAAATAGCCCACTAGATGGTGAAAATAACATTTCAGTTTTCCAAAAAAAAATCTATTTGTATCCATAATACAATTAATCATCTAAAACAACTCTAGTTCTTATTTTTGAAAGGCTTTCTTGAAAATAGTTCGTATTCCTATTAGATTCATAACAAATATAGGTACCTAACATTATTTGTGACTGTTTTAGGGAAGAATATTTTGTCACAATAAATATGTTAATAAATATAAAAGTTTTCCAAGTTATCAATTGAAAAAAGTTTGTTATATAAATTTGATCGAATTTAGATGACTTTTATACTTGTATCAAATTTATTATTCTGCAAAATGTTGTCCCACAAAACTGCATTAATTTTTTTTCAACAGTTGATTAGATTATAGCCAAACCATAAAACGATTGTTTTGTACAAATAAATTCTTCCCATTTATAGCATAATTTGTCAGTTAGAATTATAAAATTAACTAATCTTTATAAAGTATTTTTAAGGTTATGTATTGTTTGTGGATTGTCTTGGAGGTGTTATTAACATTTATCTTATTGAATACAGTTAAATATCAAATGATCGTGTGAGTTTTTTTTAACCTACTGAGGCATGGATTGTTTATCCAATATTATTCAGCCTGTTTGAACTGTAAGTAAAAATAATATTGATAGTTATTTATTAGTTTTTTGTATTATACTTGGTTAAATTAAAGATTTAATCATTTTCAGGATTCTTGAAATAGACAACGAAATCCCAGTTTTACATTGATGAAGGAACCAAAAATATATACAAATAGAGGTAAAACTTGAAATGGCCGAGTGTGTTGAAAATTTAAAAAAAAACTGAAATGATAAGATAGGTACACAAATTAGCTTGGTCTATTCTAAAACCTATTTTTTTACAAAATACACAGGATGTATAACAATTACTTAAATAACATTTACAGCATTTTATTTGTTTTGTATACCTTCCAATGAAACTATCTGCGAGATTACAGCCCCCTCCCACCCTGCCCATTTGACGGTATCAATTAAATATTTTTTAAAATACATATATTTCTCATTACTGGCCAAGCTGCTTCAAGTATACGAATATATTTTAGCGATCCAAGGTAATTTACCAGTCTCGTTTGCCAGTAGTTTCTACACATCGACAATAGTATTTTTTACTATGAAAACACCGTTGCTTAGAAGCATGTGGAATAGACAATAAAATTTATAAACAAAGCGGTAATGAAACCATCAGCTGTCAATGTGTATAAAATTATATTGTTTTCGTCAAGAGCTAAATGTAAAATGGCCATTGAGTAACCACTCATTATGAAAATTACACTATTCAAATACAAACGCATGTACCGATTACGCGACGGTACAAGTTGGCCAAATTTTGAGGTTGGGACCTAGAATTAAATATGTCTAAACGTCAATCAAAATTTTATCCCGGTAACGAATGTAAAAAACCGAGACTTAATATTTCTATAACTTCAGAAGCTTTTCCATCCACGCCGAATGCCCCGAATGCTCAGAGTAATTATTTTTTATTTACCGTTTATATGACAATATATCTCTTAACTAGGAAAATTATTTTGAATATTTTAAAATTCTACATTGCTTCTCCATTTACTAAAATACTTATAGCCTTATCACGAAGATTGGTTTTTGAAAGAAACCAATGACAAAGTACTAACCTTTCTGTTCATTTTTTTATTTATTCTTCCTAATGTATGATTAATTCGCCTCTTCATTTTCAAACAATAAATTCCCATGTCAATTATATTGTTTTTGGATTTATATCTTATTGAAAAACGCATGGTTGTGTGGTTTATCATAGTCTAAAATTTTGGTTATAATTTTTAATTATAGCCTCAGCGCAAGATGGCGAGCTATGGGGCGACGAAGACGATGCAATATTTCTGATAGCAAGCCAAGCCTATGAAGAAAATGAAACCACCGATATGTCAATGATTGCCAACTACACCATGTGCATGAGACCGCCGCTGACCAGCACCCAACAAGTTGTTGTCAACTTCGAACAGGGTCCGATTCCTGATGCCCCGACACCGTCAAAATGCCCACCGAAAACACACAATGGGTTTCAAAAACTCTCCAGCACACCACAAGTGGAACCGTTAGAAACCAGCTCATTTTATACTGCCAATAATAATAGATTAAATGCTACATCAGGTATTAAAGATGCGACGAAACCGTCAACCAGTAACAATGAGTTCAATTCTTTACTCGAAGGAAACTTGTTTGACGATGATTTCGGACTCTTTAATGAAATGCATCAAGATTTAAATAATGCAAAGAACTTGTCAAATACTTTTAAAAAACCACCATTGCCTTATTCAAAGAATGAAAAAAATACTGGAAACAATATTAATACTACCTCCGCTGAAATTTCAATGAATAATAAGCAAATTGCAACAAATCCTTCCAGCGTGTCGACGATGGCCTCAAACGAGCACATGCAGAACATGCTGAAACAATTGCGATCGTTCAAATTGGAAAATGAAAAATTAAAACACCAACACAACATGTTGAATGACAAGTGCCTAACTAAAGATGGCGAGGCGTCTATTTTGAGATCGCAGTTGAAGTCCATCCAAATGCAACTGGATGCCATAAAACTTGACAAGTTGAAGAGTCACGAAAAGAATCAAATCGAATGGAACTCCAAGCTGCAGTCCCTGACTAAGGAAGTCCAGAGCTATAAGTCGCAAATTGAGTTTAAAGTTAGTCGCGATTTATCAATGTCAATCCCAGTTAAATTTGTCTGATATATATTTAACGCAAAGTTATTTGTGATGTCTTTTCCACTCGTGCTGATATGTACTGAAGTGAGGTACATTTTAACTTTCCTTTAGTTAATCTGAAGTATTCAAAAATGCTCTATTTGCAATTACTAAAATACAACATCAATGTCTTCTTTACCATTCATTTTAATTCTCCTCATTTACTAAGCTCACTCTTAACTGATGAATAAAGAAAAACAAACGCCAGTTGATAAAATCATATTCTTCTTCTCTTGCCATCTTTTATCGAATCTCAGTCACCAAATGGCCATATGTCTGTCCAAAGCCATTGGTATTGGATCGCCAATGCCTTGGTCGTTAAGCCTATGTCATGATTAGTGTAGCTAAGGAGATTTCTTTCCAATTACGTCTCTGCTGTGCTCTATTTTTCCTTGCATGGTAGTTCTTTTTCTGTATTCTGGAAAATATATCAATGTCTACAGGATTTCTAAACAGGTTAATTTTATATGTTATAGAATCTAGAAATCAACAATGCAAATGACAAATGTCGGATGTTGGAAACCAGTAAAATAAAGTTTGTTGAACCAACCCACCCTGTAATGGATAATTCTTCAAAACGATTAAGGTTCTAACTAGTCACTATCTTATAAATGAGTTAAACAAAACATAACCAACTATATTTAAACCATCATTCCTCATCTTGTTTACAGCTTCAGTCAAAAATTTAACAACATATCAATGCGTCAAGACACAACGTCTAAGTCCTACACTAGTACAAAGGAATCAACCTGCCAAACCCATTCATTGGACAATATCATTCTGCACCCTCCAAGAATATCACGTATGTTCAATGTTTTTTTTCATAAGTTTTTCAATCCTTTATTAAATTGATTTGCGACTTGGAATCTTCCATATCAACTCAAACTTATGCAAAAATCCTAATTCCAGATTATCCAGTAATGAATCAAATCCACGAGTCGGTATTCCACCAGCAACCATCTATGGAAGTGCCAATTTCGTTTAAGTCCAATAAGAACTCTACTCTAGTAGAACATTCCAGTTACTCGTACATTAGAAAGAGAATATTAAATGATTTAAATAGGAGTCAGTCAAAAAATAAGAGTCCCGATACCAATGCCAAGTTGGAACACATCTATGAAGATCTGTCGAAGATTTCAAGACTAACGCAAGAGGAAATCATTCACGGAAATGCAGGAGCTGAATGCGCCTTAAGGGTATGTAGTATTGTATAATTCTTTCAATAAACAGCTGATTATTTTCAAACTCGGAATAAATTTGATGAATAATACTTGTTATTTTATTGCACAGATAACACTGGTCGCAAAAGAGCTGTTACTAAAAACTTTGAGGCAACTTCAAAATTTATCAATAAAGATTACAACGCAAACTTTGAGAGAGATGGACACAAAATATTTGGAGATCTCTGGGACAAAGTCCACCTGTATGTCGGATAAAAATGTGTTCGATAGAAGGTTTGTACATTATGTATGGCAACACTAATTTTTTTGCAACTTCCCCTAACAACATAATCAGGCTTATGCACTGGATAGCATTCGGAGATGCAGCAGGAGCAATTAGCTAACCACTAATCCTGTCCTAGCACCATCCTTCTATCCCTAATCTCTTCGTAAAAGAGAGGTTGAGCGATTGAAAGACGAGCAGTTTTCATAGAAAAACTTCTGTAGGGTTAAGCTCCATTAGTACTATACATCAGTGATGCACAACCTGCGGCCCGCAGTGACTAATATCAATCACCATTTTTCTTCAGAACTTTTTACAGACGATGGAAGGACCAACACAAAACAATATTGTTTTATTAAAAAATATCCATAATTTAATCAGTATTACCGATGCGGTCTTTGAACTATTTGAGAATTGATTATCTGGCCATCCTCCGAAAAAGGTTGTGCATCACTGCTCTATATTGTGAGTGAATATGGTAAAAAAAAAATATTTTCAAAAGTGTAAGGTTGATTTTTAGGCTCACTTGTATTGAAATCATATTTAAACCTTAGCTTATTGGCGTTAACCCAAGCAGGCGGTGCATTTAACCTTTTATTTTTGTTGCCTTATGTAAGTATCCAGGATATTTGAGTAGCTCTCAAAAAAAAAATATTCCAGATACTGGCAACCATGAGTCCATCATTGATACCAACTAAGAAATCTTAAAGTTGAATCTGGAATTCATTCAAGATCTTTTTAAAAGACTACACTTTAATAGTGATTTGACATAATATTTTTATGTAAATATTTTGTATATTGCGTTATACTCTTCTGAGAATCCATGAAAACTGCTTGATGTTTCAGCTGCTGGTGTAAAAATGAGCAAGCAATCGAAGCCAGGCGTATAACTGCCGTCGTCAGCATCATCTGCAAGAACTTTGCGTCCATCGCGGACTTTGTGATGGGATTGAAATGCATCAACGAACTAGGCGCTACCGTCGACACAGACTTCATGGCATCGTTGACTCTATGCAGTGTCGATGACAAAAATATAGAAAACCGATCCGGTTATGTAGAAATATTTATAGAAATGTGCAAAAATATCGGACACATTGTGAGTAATGCGTATTTTTATCTCGATTTCGTCACACAATAGATATTTTCTTGATTGATTGAGTTAGCATTTACTTGGTAGAACTCCATTATAATACGGTGAAAAAAATAACAATGTATTTTAATTCTACAGTAATTATTTTATATATTTGTTGATAGCTATTTCGGCTTACGCCATCATCAAATATTTTCTCGTTGATTGCATGTCTAGCTACAGGTAATGCCCTCTTATATCATTATGATATTATGGCTGTATAGTGTTATACAATTTTTATTACATACAGTTTTATACAGAGACTTCTGACTGAATATTTTCTGCGACAATGCATCAATATTTGAAAACAGAATGTAGTGTTTTGTTTTACTCTTGCATTAATAGTATGTCAATATTTTTCAGTGTGACACTTTCAGGTAATGTCCACATATAACGTATTTTAATGTTGCTGTATCACTAACTACTACATCGGAATTATCATTCTGTTATCCTTCAAATGTTAATCATAGTCTAAAACACATTGCATTGATTTTGCCAATTCTATCACCGCTTATAATATTGGACATATTAGTCTGCTTGCTAATCTCCAAATTCCTGTTGAAATCAAAACATTGCACCTTTAGTATTTACGGCAAAAATATATTTTTGAAGATCAGTATTTCAGTAAAAGAATAGGTGTTACCAATTACCGCCACCTTATAAATGTATTAAAAATCTTGATATCTTTCAGGGTTGTTCTCATCTGTTCAGTGGCCTTTTGACATCGATATCTCTCGTCATAAAAAGATGTATAAAACGATTAAGCAAAATGAGCAGTGAATGTTTTCAAAATATATTTAATATCTTGAAGCAGATAATTCTCTTGAGACCTAACGGGACAGTTATATTAACAATATCAAAAATTTTAAGGAGACTATCACGGAGTAGAGAATTTCTTGAAATCCTTTGTGAAAATCGAGATGCTTCCAATGTGATATTCGATATGTCGCAAGGGGTTGTGCTTTTTAATAACGGTAAGAATAAAAAATATCTGCAGTGAAAATAATCATTCCTGACAGTTAAATTAAATGAGTAATTTTATTAATATAAAATATTTAATAACTTCCACGTATTGTGTTACTCATTGTGACTCGTGTTTTGCCTTTCAGAGGCATCTTCGGACTTACTATCGAAAAGTTTGGCAGTTTGTAAGCAGTGGCGATTGCGTGGATTATTTCCATTTTCAGGTTAACACATTCCTGATTGATTGCATCTCATTAGTTAATATTTTGTTATGCTAACTTCATTAGTAGTATAATTATTTGTTTGCTTTGCTTTTATGCTATTACCCCCTTCATGCTTCCTGTAAAAAGGAAAAATCCCCAACTCCATTTTGTAATTAATCATTTTAAAATATTAGAACCAACTTGCTTTATTACTTAAGCAAATTTTGCAACAGTAAGTCCGAAGATGCCAATGAAAAAATTGGTGTCTGAAAGTCGGTGGACGAAGTTTTAGTATCACGATACGAAATGGAATGAATAAAATCAAAGTTATTTTAAATTTTATATAAAAATGAAGTTCCACAAAGTTCCCGCCGAATTCATCAAAAGTATGAGGAATATTATGTTCTATTTTCACTGAAATGTTTTCAGAATCATGCTTTCTACAAGTTCTTTGTAGTCAAATTGAAGTGTCGGCTCTCCAGCATTCGTCTATGAAAGAAATGAGATTCATCTTTGAGCTTACTGATAGTATTTTAAATTTATGCTACGGTGGAAGCTATCTGAACGTGGCCTGGGCTAGCTGCAAGCAAGATTACAGGTATCCTTATTTAATTGCACTTCATATTAAAATTAGCCGGGTATTAAATTTTGATTTACTGAAACCACACAATGTGTAATTATTGGTATGTGATTTAAATTATCATCAAAAAGAAGGATCTAATGATGATATACGGTATTGTCAGAAAAAGATAATTATTAATAAAATTGAAGATAATTTCAATGAAAATTAAATTTTTTCATGTGTCGAAACAGTTTAAAACTTAAATATGATTAATAAAAATAATAACACATTTTAGTACTTAATCCACATAAAATTATTGGATCAGGACCGGTTTCGCTCATGATGAGCATTATCAGATGATAATGCATGCCATGAGCGAAACTGGTCCTGATTCAATAAATTTTAAATGGAATAAATACCAAAAATTTGTTATTATTTCTATCATAATGCCATTCCACCAAGTATTGATAGTGAACACCTTAAAAGTGTTAAAATATTTTATGATCGTTTATGAATGTTTTCCTTCAATTTGCCCTTTGTCAATTTATTGAGTAGCCATTTCAGTCGATGGATATTATGTTTCTGTCATGAAGTCAACATTTATTCTCTACCAGCAGTTCAATGTCGGCTTTACTTGGTATTTGTAATATGTAAGTAATATAAATTCAAGTTGGTTTTTCCCACCACCACCCGTTGTGTATATGCAGCCAATTTTTCATGGCCGCCTTTCACAACGCTATCGACTTAATATAAATAAGTCTGTCACGATGTACATAAAATACATTCATTTGTTTTTAAATAGATTTATTTGAATCCTACAAAAAAAGAACATTTAACCACAGCCAATCAGGATCCGACAAAACCAATCAAAATCGAATTATACGCATCGGTCGTTGTTTTATAAATAAGATAGTGTCCACAATCACATGTGCGTAATGTGTTCTTCCATTGGTCTGTATTTCATAATAGATAATTATTTTCAGATGTCAATGCAGTTATCGAGTATATCAATGCTTAGCAGTTTGTCTTCACACATGCAGTCGTCTCTATCAACAACACATTCCATACCTTAATGGTAGGTATACAATATAAAAATAGCTAAGAGTCACTTGCTGCTTGCCTCTTCTAACCAGTGAGATTCCAGTGTCCTAGACGACCGCTGGGTACTATCCGTAGGATGTACAGTTAAACCTCCGCTAACACTATAATTGGGACCGTGGTATATGAAGTAGTGTAAAACGGGGCGTGAATCTCATACAAAATTAGGGACTTTGTCTTTTTCCGCGAAAAATGCAAACTAAGATTATATATGAGTTTTGCAAAAAAAAAATATATGAACGAAATATTTACGTAAATATTTGGTTTCTAGGTGATACAATGCAAACAGGATGTCAGTAAGCGCGTCGTGTTTGGTCTAGCACGTGTTGTTGAGTGTATGCGAGAGTAAGCACCGTAGAGACGGCCAGCCGTTTGGCTGTGTGTGTGTATCAGTCACAGCGGACTTATTTTTTTAACGTCCGAGCAGGAACGTCACCTAGCAACGGCAATGGAATGCGACCATGCACATCGGAGTATTTGCGCGGAATATTTTCGGCCAACGTGTTTTACGGAGTGGTATTTTCGGAGGTTTGACTGTACTCGGCTGAACTGAAAGGATGCTGGCATGTCATGTGAGGAAGTGAAACGATTGGCGGGTGACGGGAATCTTGCAGACACAGCTTTGTGAATATGGCTCGAAATAAATATGGTCCAAAAACACTACAATATCTAAATTAGTTTGAACTAATTATTGTAATTCTAAATGTTCCCTTATAGATGTCAACCTGATGAGAAAATTCAATTCTACGATTCGTGCAGGCATAATGATGATGGACTTCTGTGTTATGAGGGATATTGAGTTCATAACCCGCCTGGGGAACCACGAGGGAAACTATCAGCTCTTCATTGACAATTGTAACGATATGATCAATCATCTGCAGCTTTTAGATATCCATAGTGAGTGCCTTTAAGTAAAGAAATTAATTACTAACTACTTCCCAGATTAATTCATATGTAATCATAAGCACAATGCTCTAATTTTGTACAAAATTTGGCTTCGCGTTACAAAGTTTATTGCAAATTGTTTTATGTCTAGCTTTTACTTCAAGAATACATCAAATCAATTTGTCACATTTAATAACTTATTATTACCATATAAAACTAAGATGGTGGAACACAGAAGATGTATTGTGTACCCTGTCTACAAATGGTATATAAACATGATTTAATGCACATTTAAAACATAGTTCTGACGAGGGCGTAAGCCGAAATAGCTAATATATAATAAATATATAAATAACAAATATATAAAATAATTTCTGTAGAATTCAAATACAGTGTTGTTTTTCTCACCATATTAAATGCAAAAACACTTTTTTTATGAGAAATATTTAAATGCTTTGATCTAATTGCTTTTAATGTTATCAATCTTGGTTCACCTAATATTTTGACTAGTTCTTCTACATAAAAAGCATGCTCCTTTCTTCGATATCTTTAATATCGGGACATTAATCAGGTTGTACATATATGAAAAATAGAAAATGTTCTGTGATGGCCTCCATGCATTAAGATGTTCAAATTGTTAGTGTAATATTTTTTTCTAAAACTGTATTATTAAAATTATTCTATTTCTTTTTTTGTGAAAGTCAAAAAGAAGTTGATTGCAAAAAAAAACACTAAAATTCTATTTTTATATCACTGTTTACAGTATGATTTTTTATCACCGAATAACGTATTATTAACTGCTTTTTTAATTAATATTTTGTTTGGACTATCTCATGAGAGTAGGGCATAGGCCTTTAGGTCCATAGTGTCCCGTCTATAGAGATGGGAGGTCAACATTGTTGGCATTGTTTACAGTATTAATCCCTGCATAGGCAACCTCATAAAATGACATTAGTATAATGCCTGATTGTCAAGTTGGGTCCCTACTAAAGCAAAGCGTTTGTTCCATTTCTCAGGAGAAGCATTGACTGACTTAACATCCAGTGTTTTAGTACCGCTCTTCGAAGATCAAGAGACTCCATCACCAGAAGCGTCAAACATTTGGGAATCTAGTTTTAACAAATTTTCAACTGTTGAGTAATTTACAATTAGGTTTTATTACATATCGATTGTAGAAAAGTAAAAGCAGGTAATGGTAGCTGAATATTTTATTGAGTAGTATAAGAAAAAAGGCTCAATTTGATGATTTTACAGTCAAAATACAGATTTACAACATTAAAATAATGGATGTGAATTTAAAATATCACAATAAAGTCATCATGAATTGATTGACAAGGATTGACATTAAATACCATTTATGTGAGACATAGCCCAGTTGTTGGTTTTTATCATACTTATTTTCCTTAATAATTAAATTATAATGTTGAAAACGATTTGTACACCTATCTGTATTAATTCTTCCAAAATATTTCTGTTTATTAAATTTTACTTTGAAATCTTCATTTTTTACAAAACATGAATGATTCTATAATATTATTACAAATAATTAGTAGATACCTACATTTGAAACTTCTCATTTGGGAATGAAACATTTATTTTTAAAATGTTCATATATTGCAAAAGGTAATGTGACAGAATTACCATTTAGTCACATTATACCTAATATTCCCATTTAATTTCTATACATTTTTAAAATGTGTGATATACCCTTTTGCCTTTTGATAATGTTTTGAGCTAAGTTTATCTTAATATACCAGCCATGCCTCACCAACCATTAATTTAAACCTTCAACCATGTATCAATATTTTTATTATGTAATAAATTAATATTGATTGTTTATTAACCCGGCGCACGCGTTGTTATATTCACTCAATTTAAAACCGTGCGCGTCACCTTTCTTCGAATTATGAAAGGATGTTATTTTTCGTTATATCGTAATAAATAGAGGGATTAAAAATAATTGGATTGATATTGATTGCGGACAAACACATTAAGAATATGTGGGAACACTAAAAACCCGAAAGAAATACCACATGAAGCCACAATTCATTAAACAAACAAATCTCTAACAAAAAAGCAATGCTTGTCGACATGACGTATTTGTTATCTTTAATTACGAACGTGTCAAATTAAGAGCCCTGCGACGAACTCATTCGATGGTCGTTGTCACTTGAAACATACATATATTACTCGCTTAATTACGGGGAAACACATAAATAATTTAATATCGAGACATTTATCACCAAATGTTCAACACACATACACCTAGGGAGAGATAATAATTTATGATTTTTTAAAATCTTTTTAAGAGTTATAAATTTTGTAGAAAAGATAACGACAAATACATCACAATCTTTGCACATGAAACTTGTTAAAGTTTTTTATTTTTCTTTGAATTACATTTGAGCATTGTGCAAATCACAAATCAGAACTAAATGTTTTTAAATATTGAATACACCCAATAATTTTTTTTAGTAAACACAATAGTCGACACAATTAGAATAAATACACGATAGTTTTTTATTTAAATGTGTCCCTCAATACAATACGAAGTATAAAAACATTAAATAAAGATCGCACGAAAAATAAATATAACAGTGCTTGTCACGTAAAATAGTTCCTTCATATGCGCAGCCGCGAATGAAATTATATGAGAAAAGGCGCGAGAGTTCGCGCGAACTTTCAAACGAATAAGCGCACTGACGGGTAAAATCGAAAAATTGTAGCTGTTCGAGAAATCTATGTTTTTTATATTTAAATCTCTTATTTCTGACAATCTCAAGGAGTTTGTGGTAGCAAGATAGATAAGGCAATATTTTAAAACAATAATCACCCCTGTGTGCAAGAGATTTATCGTTTAATCATCAGTCGAAAGTTCCCGTCACACAAGTCGTGACATACGTGTACGGGCCTTGTCTTTTCCCGACACAACATCTGTGACGTTCGTCCGCCACGGGTTAAAGATTGAACTATGGAAAATAAAATTCTTTCGTGATTACATCTTTGTTTACAGAACTTTGTCAATCACTGGCTTGGATGGAAAGTATTATTATTGATTAATTTTATGACATAATTACTGCTGTAAACTTGTCATTCAAACCGGTATAAATTTATTTATAAACTTAGATTATTTTTTACACAATTTATGTATAAATCATTCACCACAGGAAGTTAAAAAATGTGTCTGTCCTTGAGGTATCAACCAGTTTTCTTAATTAATAGCCACATGTTTCAATGTTATATTCAGTTGATTTCATGTCTTAACAATAAATGAATTCTTGTTTAATTATTGTTTTGTATTCATTGAAAAGCCGATCCCTATGCATATATTACGTAACTCTAAGTAATAGAGAATCACAAATAATATTATATATATTTGAATTATTTCAAAGAAAATGTTAACTACTGAAATAAAGATATTTTTTCATGTTGTATACCTTTATTTTTATTCTTCCTCCTAACACCTAAATAAATTTACAGACAATAATTATCTGATATATGAAAACAAGTATAAAAGACCCTCACTTGAATAAACTGCTATAGAAATGTTTTTTCAAACAAATTGCACTTCTTACTAACTTGCAATTTCATTGTATCCAAGTGTGGTTTAACGCTTTCAATGCTGAACCTGTTTTTATTAGTATGAAAATGGACACGCTAAGCGTGTTCTCAGCATCCAATGTGTTAAACTGGAGATTCGCTAATATTATGGCTCACTTTTAAGGTGTTCACTGTCAATACTTGGTGGAAAGGCATTATAATAAAAATAATAAAACATTTTTAGTACTTTTTCCACATGAGATTTATTTCATCAGGACCGGTTTCGCTCATGGCGAGCATTAATCTCATGTGGAAAAAGTACTAAAAATGTTTTATTATTTTTATTATAATATTATGGCATTAGGAATTAGGGTACTTCAAGCAATAGGCAATACCAAAATAAACATTTTTGTTTATTATTATAATTATAAATTTGTCAGTCTGTCGATGATGCAAGGGGTGCATATTCTATAATGTCCATGAGTGGAAACAGAAGGTAGAAAAAAAATTATCATGCCAGTATTTACCACACCACACGCAAAATTTGTAAGAACTTTTGTTCAAATGGTGCAAAGATGTATCAGCCTGCACTAGCTTGTCGCATATATATTATTATGTATACTTAAAGGTTTAACCCTTCCTAACTAAGCTCTTGAAAAGACAGGATGGATTTCTTGCATAAACAGGTGTTTTTTTTGCACTCCCTAATATTCTTGTCACCACCAAGCCGCCACTGATAGCACACCAGCATGAGAACTTTCATGCCTAAACCTGGCTGTCAAATTAGTGTGATGTGACAACAATAAACTCTATATAATTATGCAATACACTAGGTTCTTCAATGCTTATTAATTGGCACTGAAAAAATACTTGAGCAAATCCATTTAGTATGGTTAAAGAAATGATATTGGACAAACATGGAAGTAGGCAGAAGAGTGAGGTGAGAAGATTACACTTCGAAGTCACAGTTGATTACTGTCTCTTTGAATTAAAAAATAAATGATAATCAAAAACTTTACTTATTAAATATTTTATTTGTGAAAATATTTTACAAAAGTGTTGATTATAAGTAGGAAAAAGGTTATCTTACGTTATGCTTTCTTCACTATATTTATTTATAGTAATTTATAGAAAAGTGTCTCACGAATTCATCAATGTAAAATGTTTATGAATCTTCCCGTAAGTACTCAAACATACCACCAGATGAAGTTGAACAGAAAATTCATTCAATTACTAAATAATGTATAAATCTGTCGACTTCTGACCAACGTTTTCATTTATTTTATAATAATTAAATTGGCAATATAATAATAATACATACATACAACACTTAAAATTACATATCATTTTAAATAATCAAATATTTTATTTACAATCAAAACTTAATATACATTAAAGTTATTAAATCCAAAAAAAACCTCAGAGGAAAGGTTGAAATTAAATTTCAAAAATATACTCAAATAAGCCATAAAATGTTTTATGTCCCAAAAAAAATTTAACCAATTAATACTGAATTTAAAATAAGAAAACATGGAATGTTTGAGAAATAAATGCACAGTTAATCGAATGGATATTTCGAGAAATCAATAAAAAAAATTTGAGTTTAAATTTGTAAGTAATTTTATTTTATTAGTTTAGTGAGACTGATAAAAATATGTTAAATCAAATTCTGTAAAATTAGATAAACACCATTCACAAAATATTCTAAATAATATCTATCACAAGTTATTCAATATGACATCCTTTTGGCAAGCAATTCTCCAGTAAAAAAATTGTGCCGTGGTTTAGGAAGGTTTATGTTATATATTATGATTTTTACCCTTTAGAAACCATTTGACATATTCTTCTAAGAATATTACTCAAAACTATTTCACTTAGATTTGTTTAACAGGTATTTTTTGCAGAAGATTTTGGCTTTTTTAAATGTCCCAGTTCACAAGATTCCAGTTTAGTACTGCATGTGAATAAAACAAAGTGATGAAGTGCATGTTGCATAGAAGTGCCAAAAGTTAAAACGTCTCGTCTGTTAAATAGCATTCATTTAAGAAAAGGTTGGATTGGATGGTAGTGAATTATCGATAACTATAATTTTATCTCATATTCACATATTTATCTTCCTACGACAACAGTAGAAGTTGAAGCAGCAGCATGATGTATGGGTACAGCAGCTGGAACGTGGAAGAAAAATAGCATGAAGCCCACAGCTAACAGAAAGTGAAAACCTAAAATGCAGCCCATCAGAGCGTAAGAATTCTTAGATTTCTTCAATGCAGGCAGAAGAAGGTATACGAGCACGAGCCCCGACAGAATCGCAGCAGTCAGCACAAGCAGCCACTGCAGCCACGCCACTTGGATTGTCCACAATATGGAGACCGGTATGTAGATTGAGAGAGAATACCCGTACAAGCAAAATAAAGACATCATGCTCGGAGTGGCGGGTCGATCCTGAAAATGATAATGAAAACTTGTTATTTGACACAATACAAGAGACATGCTAGTAAAAAGAGAACTCTAAAGACAGTCAACCGAGATACGGTTCATGCTACATATACCTGCCCTGTAGGATACTAGGCACCCATACAAAGTTTGAGATTAGGTTTTTTGTGTATTTTGTAAAATGCACAAAATCAAAAAAATATTTTTCTCATTTAGTGTTACGCAGTGACATTTTATTTTAAGAAAACATAAGTCTTGTTATTTTAAGAAGTCACCAAATGAAAAGCTCAACATTATAACGACACATTGTCGCATGCTGTCCTAGCCATATCCTTACAAACAGTCCTCTTAGAACAACCTATGTTCCAATACTAGCAGTAAGTTTAGGAATATCAATGTACTTGAATGACTGAAGACGTCAAAGGCAAAATCAATGATTCAAATTTGATATTAAATATCTTAAATGAGATACAAACCTCTTCAACGGCAATCTGTGCTGCAGCTTCATCCATAGTCAACTTGAGCGCACCCCACAGTGCCATCGGTACCAGCCACGTGTAGCAAAAGATAGCCGTGGCTGCATACGAGACAAGATGGAAGTCATATTTCCAGTGGTAACCGGTGTTTGCATGCTGAAGGTAATTAGAGACATTGCCGCTGATGGCTATTGTGAAAATCTGTAAAAAAAAATATTATAATAAAGTATGGTTTGCTCAGCAGATTAAAATCTATTGGAACACAATTTTGAATCTAATAGACCTCTAAAATGATAGGTTGTAAAAATTGTACAAAGATCTTGTTATTTATAAAACAAAGATTCATGTGTCTTCATTCATTTCTGATTGGCTGTCGCTGTGTTGGTTAAATATAATTTTTTCGTAGGATTCAAATTTTAATAAAACAAATGAAGTTGTTTAGTTGAACAACATAAATTCGAATTAGTTTTGAATGAAGAATTAATTCGAAGAACTGTGATTCATTTTACAAATACCAAGGAAAGCCTGGTGGAACCATTAGTTTTATATAAAATAACAATAAGTAACATAGTGAGAATTTCCGTCATATACTATATTTAAATATAAAAATATCCACATACAGCTTTCTCAAAGGAGAAATGATGTATTCATATTACTTGTTTATATTTTTAAGATAAAAACAATTTACATAAAGAAAAGGCATTCACGCCAATATACAGAAAAAATAAGAGCTAAGATACTAAATACAATTATCGATTTATGTTAGGTGCATGTCATCCGGGCTTAAACGGTAAATAAATAAAATATTGCTCACCAACGTGGTAGAGATCCAAAAAGGTCCATACATGTCCGGTTTGGTTCCAAGTGTGTCATCAAAATATGTGGGGAAGCTTTGCGCGGGACCATGGATGCCATCACCCGTTGTATCACATCATCAGTGTTCACGTCAAAGTACTTTTGGTAGTATTCAATGGTCCAAAAATTGTGGTTCTTGGCTGAAAGATCGAAAAATCATTCATTTGTAGTTAATGTAATGTTATCACACATCGGGAGTTAATATTCGAAGGATGTTTTTCACCCCCGGTGCCAGGTCTACATTTTAAATATACTGTTTAAATTAAGAAACATTCTGTTAAAAAAAAATAGTTTGACATAAAATTCTGAAAATTTTATGTCAAGTTGTTTGTGACGTTTTCGAATTTAAAAAAAAACCCAATCAATATCTCACCATAATACGTATCCTGTTAAGTATATTCTTTAAGAATACATAGAATAGCTAAAACATTCATTCTGAACCTGTGTTGGCATGTCAAACGTCATATAAACAAAACATATGTAAAAAAACTATTTTGAAAACCGTAAATGGATTATTATTTGTAAAATGAATAAGAAGTTAAATATTTATTAAATTTGAAGAATGAGAAAATACCAGCTGCGGGAGTGGGCGCCTCGTCATCGGCCATAAATCTGGATCCTTGCATGTCTTTCATCAGATCTCCGAGGTCTCCAGAAGCTGGTGCTGTGAGACCAGCCGTGTGGACAGCCTCCACGTCCAATCGTGCACTTCCATCGCGACCATGATTGCTATGGACTGGTGAATATTCTTGAAATGACAGTAACTCCTCCGTTCTTAGATTAGACATTTTGGCGTGTCACAGACAATAAACAATAATAAACGTAAATAACTGTCTATGACGGTACAGTGCAATATTTTGGAAAAATAATCAAAATTCATACTGAAAAAAAAGGATATCCAGTTTTTACTAGTCAAATTCCAGCATACTCGTAAGTTTTATACTGTATTTAAAAAAAAAACTTCTAATATTCTGACATGATGTAAAAACGCGAAACAAGGAACGGGAGGATGGAAACATAAAACATTATAGCTTGTTTGTTTCTCTCCTCCCCTTCTATTCTGTACTTACAGGTAACAATTTCGATGGCTCATTTGAAATAATTAACGGGATTTCCATCTAATTATGGTTGACAGACATGCAGATTTATTTTATTAAATGTACTCATTTTTGGGCTTTTACTTTGTTAATGATAATTCATATTTTAATTGATTTATTATGTGTTAGTTTGCATTGCTAAGAGGTCTTCAACCTTTTATTTTTAGTCTATTTTTTTGTTATTTGCTTCATTTATTTGCTTAGTTTTTCTACCAATTGTTTGTCATACCTTATTTAACTTTTGTATAAATATCACTGTTGTATTGTATTTCTTATCAGTTGACAATGCTCGCCATGAGCGAAACCGGTCCTGATCAAATAAATTTTATGTGGAAAAAGTACTAAAAATGTATTATTATTTTTATTACAAGTAATATATTTACTCAATAGTTTTTGTACAAGCAATAAGAATTTAAAAAATTATAACCTTGTAGAATATCCATTTACTATAGGTGATATAATCTATCATCGATCAACTTTACAACAATAAATAATTGAAAAGATTATTGTGATTTTGTGCTTATTGGAAATGAATATCTATCGAATTTCAGTATTAAATTAAGTGTTCAAGTACAAAAATTTTACTACAGTTAGTTACGGCTGGAAAGAATGGACGCATGTTTCAAAAAATACATAGAATTTTAAATAATATAAATTGATTCATTCGCGTTTTCTAAAGATAATGGGTTCCTTAGAATATGTTGATTTGATAACATTCATTCGATGTTAAGCACGACTAAGTCATTTGAATTCAAAAAAATCACTTCAAATTTTTTTCACATGATTTATTTTTACTTTAAAAACATTGACTTCAATAAGTCAAATTTAGTGATGCTAGAATATTTTATTTCATCAAAATTATAAA
Source organism: Himalopsyche kuldschensis (assembly GCA_028554975.1). Classification (NCBI taxonomy): domain Eukaryota; kingdom Metazoa; phylum Arthropoda; class Insecta; order Trichoptera; family Rhyacophilidae; genus Himalopsyche; species Himalopsyche kuldschensis. The sequence continues at coordinate 1,443,651 of JAHFWI010000028.1, forward strand.
TAATTATATATTTTTAAAGTGCCAATCTGTTAATTTTATATGCTAACAATACTAGCTAATAAAAACAATCTAATATGGCTGACGTCCAAAACGGCGACTCCGAAGGTCCATGCGCTAAAATCCCAAAAATAGATAATGAAAATGGATCTCTCAACGAAGCAGAAGACCTGTGCCTCAGCAATTTCAATTTCGAAAGAATCTTAGGCAATAATACTAACAGAAAGACCGTATTTGTGTTGGGAAACTTAAAAAACAAGACCGGCCCTGCCATTTTAACGCTCGAGAAAAAAGCATTTGTTGAGGCTGAATTGAATGAAACCGGCTATTTTAACGATGAAAATCAACTGAAGAAACATTTCTGCAACGATATTTACTCAAATTATGACTTATTGCCAAAACCAGGCATCAGTAGTAAGTTATATTATTGTTTATTTTTGTAGTGATTCCACGACACGAGGTAGGTACTGTCTGCGTACCTAAACGTCAATATTGTCGTGACACATCTTGTTTTTCCAAGCAATTTTCACTGGAGATTGAACATAAGACGGCGCCGTAGTTTTGCTATATCGATTGCAGTAGTAACTCATTTAATCCTATTGCATTAATATTATTGATGTAGGTAAATTTGCAAATAGAACGTCGACAATTTTACGTCATTAAAATTCTTTTTTAATAGTCTCGTAAATCAAATAAATTTCCCAGAAACTGATTATAGAAAAATCCATAGCCAATTTTACCATTTATCAACGAATAGCGTGGTATTGGCTCATATTTTCTTTGATAAGTTTATTGGACTCCAGTAACTTACTACTGTGTCAATACACTGTGAAACACGTTAATTTAATTGCCCTTGGAATAATAAAGTGTATAACATACGTTTTTAATTTTCTTGTGAAATAACTTTAAAAGATTTGGTAATAGATTCCAATTACTTTTATCTATGTGCTAGATTATGTAGTGGTGAATGTACAATACAGGAACAATATTTATTTTGATTAGAATTCAGTATTTAGACTGTGTTTTACTATTATAGATTTACAATAATCTGATAATACACTATTTTAGTGAATATAAATTAAGATAGTCATTGATAATATGTCACAATGACCTGAATTCCGTTTTTTGATAGTTGGCCATATTGAGTGTCAAAATTTAAAAAATAGATTATTTTTAACAGTAATATGGTGAATAGCTATTAGTTGACCTTGTTCCATAATGAAAATTGTTGCCTTAGTAATCTCTGTGAATGGTAATATATTTAGTGAACTTTAAAATGTTCTCCAATCTAACCTAACCCAACATATCCAGGGAAGATCCATAACAGTTATGAAAACATACAAATGCATATGTTAAACATTTACAGCATTTATTTTTATTATGTTTCAATTATGAATCTATCCCTGTCTTGTTTCTTAGACTTTATTTGCTTCAATACAGAAATATGTTGATTAAGATTTTATTGCATATAAGCAACAATATGTTATTTCATTGTGAAATTTCAGTGGCACACTACCACAATACTAGGATTTTTATGTGATTGTGTTCTTTCATCTTTAACACCTCTTTCTGTTTGGATTTCAGGTATAAAAGTTGCGTTTATATATCCTGCAACCGAAAAGCACATAAAGAAATATAGTTACCAGTCATCGAGATTAATTTTAGAAACTCCAACACTATATGATAAGGTCACCATTCCACATCTCGAAAAAGAACAATTTAACTTAAAGGTAAACAGCACAATTTATTTTTCTCACGTAATTCGATAATATAGTCATAAAATAAGTCACAATCTAACATGGTAGGAAGGATAGAAATTGAGATGACTGCTGTAGCCCGAAATATTATTATTAAAAAATCATATATAACAACATTTTGAGCAGAATTCACTGATTAATAATTCTTTCAACGTTTCAGTGGGTTTATAATATATTAGACGGTTCCCAAGAAGCCGATCGAGTCGTATATTCGGATCCAGATCTTGAAACAGGATTCGTTCTCTTGCCTGATCTTAAATGGGACGGAGTAAGTAAGGAGACCCTATACCTGCTCGCCATAACACGGAAGAGAGACATCAAATCACTAAGAGATCTGAACGCTTCACATTTGCCGCTGTTGAAATCGATGAGAAAAAATGGAGAGGTATCTATCTATGTTATTTCAATTAAAGTGTGTTTGCCAATTCTGCGTAGGTAATCCAATGTATGAATATATTAGTTTAATAATTTAAACCTTCAAGGGATAGTATAATTTACAAAATATTTGTAGAACTTTCCATAGACTAGATGAAAATTAGAAGGATCGATATGTTTCGATTTTGTTAATTTTCCTGTGTGCCATAAATATCAACCATCAATTCTGCAGTCCTATACTTATTAATGAAAGAAACTGCGCAAACATTTTAACCTTTAATAAAGGATTTCGATTGAGGGTGCTTGATGGAATTTCAGTATAAAATTTGAATTTTTTGAGTTTTTGTAACTAACTGTGACACGTGTTTCGCCGACCAGGGTTTCAGACTTACTTCGCAAAGTTTGTAATCGATTTCAGGCATTTGGCCGTGCACGGACGATTTTCTTTCAAAAAATAAATCCTTGAACTGACATTTTTGATCTTGAAATTTTAACCTATGTTTTTAATTTAAACAATACAACTCATATTCTCACATTGTTAATTGACATCAATCAATTATTAATATTTTTCAGCTAAGGCCACTATGTGTATAAAGGTATTTAGAAGGTAAAGACTGAAAAAAAAGAGCGAAGTCTTAATAATCAATTTCATTTTACTTTGCTCACTTGACCAAAAGTTGAGCTACTGCTTTATTTGTTGTTCCTTGTGCGGTTTTGGTACCGCATAAACCAAAAATCAAATCCCATTGTATTATACTATCAAACTTTTTAGCTCAAACTGTCCCATAGATTTGAGACGACATGCCAGCATCCCTCGATTCTGACTAGCACATTCTGTGATTTGTTATATCCCTATAAAATATTTCATACTGCTGACTATACTGTTTCTAATACGAGCCTTTCCTAGCTGGGTATCTTCTACAAGTCACTTTTAATTTTTTCAATATTGATACCAGGTTTTTATAATTTTTTTTAGGCAATAATATTGGAGAAGTACGGATTGGACAGTGATCAGCTGCGAATTTACCTGCACTACCAACCCAGCTTCTATCACTTGCACGTTCATTTTACAGCATTGAGGCACGAGGCTCCTGGTAATGAAAAATATTCTATTTCATATTATAATTTTTAATAATAAACTAATATCATGATAATTATGATGACAGGCATGTAGAAAATGCATCTAAATAAGATAAATGATACATTGTAGTTTTGGTTTTATCATTTTATTTCACTAACACTGTTTACTTATGTCAGTGATGCACAACCTGCGGCCCTCAATGACAAATATCAATCTAAAATTTTCTTCAGATATTTTATGGACGATACAAAACAATAAGATTCTCAATTTTATATACACTAAAAATATCGATAATTTAATCAGTTTTACCCATGCGGACCTCGAACTGTCTGAGATTTGATTATCTGGGCCCCCCTCCCAAAAGGTTGTGCATCACTGACATAAGTAATTCAATGTGTATTTTCATATTTCGAAGTGAGGCTTAATTTCATACCAATCTGGCACTATTTATTTATTCTTGTTTTGTCTCTCAGGTATCACCACTGAAAAATCTCACCTGCTGTCGACAGTGATAGACAACATTGAACTTCTTAGTGACTATTACCAGCGTGCCACTCTGCCCTGTGTGCTACGAGAAACTGATAACCTCTGTCGGCTTATGCTCGAGGCGACCCCTGCAAATAAACCAACCAACATTCAGTGAAAAGTGATTTTATTATTTTGTATATTGCTCTACTAGACAGTCAGGCTGTAGAAGATATCACAGTATTTTGTCTAGTAAGACAAGGCTAGGTGGAACTCATTTTTATACCCTTTTTCTAGATCTGATAATTGAAAGTTTGTATTGATATTGTGTTTTTTTTTTTATCTCTAACGCATAAACCGCCAAACATGTTTTCACTTTTCATTTTGTTGTTGGTCAAACCAATATTGAAAATGAATGTCGAAAGATGAAAGAGGCGAAATTATAAATAACAGATCAAATAAGAACTAGTTAATTTTTTAATTTGTAACCGGTAAATGATGTAGTTGTCAATAACAAACGCACTTAACCAACAATGGATATTGTCAGGAGTATTTTGATAGAAGTCCGCGAAAGACTGCGGTGCTGTAGTGTATTCATCAAAACATCGAACTTGGCCCAAGGTGGGCAGTTTAGAGTGGTCATCAGACCGGACGGCATAGTACTCAATCATTCGCAGCTCGATCGAAGGCGCGAATCGTCCTCGAGCTGCGACAGCCGATCTGAAGATGATTCCATCCAATATTCAAAGTTCATGGACATGAAAGCATTCTGCAAGCTTATTCCCGGATCGCTGTCGTCATTGAAAATAGAAAATAACTTTGTATCTTTCCGCGTACTCACCGAGCCGTTTGGGCCAGACTCCTCGGGAAATTTTTACACCGAGCATTATAAGGAGACTCCTAGTTTTCAAAATGATAATGACGCATCTCAAAAAGAAAGCGTAGTCGTAAATTTAGATAAAAATATAGCTGTTAAGATTATGTGCGCCAATTGTTCGAATTGTATTACAGCGGATAGAAAAGATGTATTGAATGTTGCGTTTGAAAGGATCTTAGAACTGCCTTCGGATAATCTTGACATGTCAGATTGGTTCTGTCACGGGCCATCGGGAGAACATTGCCATTCGAGTAAGGATACGCCACGCAACGGGAACACGTCTAAGCTTGAGCCTCGGACCTCCGATCTCTTCTATGGCTTGTGTTATTTTACAGTGCATTCTTCGAAATTTGTCTTGAAATTCAAAGATTTTAACAAAAAACGTAACATTTTACACTGCACAAGATGTTTATCTTGGTTGGGAGTCAAATCAACGGATGCCTCGTTTAAATTTTGGAATTCATGCATCAAGTTTAGTCCAGTCGATCCTGAAATGATGGTGGACGATTTTCATTTATTCTCTTACAATATTCCTGGTTTTGCAGTCACAAATAATGTTAGCTTTATCAGATTTTTTATTTACCGTGAAACGATTGATTCGGGACGCGTCCATCGGAATACAAACATTACCAGCTTGCAAGATACTCTTGGATTGCGACTCTAAAGGCACTGAAAAGCAGTTCATGCTCATCTGGGTTATGGATAAGAGTCTCGACGTTTTGAAGCACAAAGGCGGTTTGAGTAATGATGCAGTCATTCGCTTGAAACGTGGTCAAACTACCAAATTGCTTTTTAGGGTTGAGGAATCGACCACTGAGGGTTTTGCCGAGGAATGGTCTAAGGAAGTTGGCGTTTTAACATCTTGCATTTCACCTCTATCTCTTACAGCGGCTGTGCAGTATTTCAAAATGAATGCTTCAAATTTACCGCAGACTTGCAGGCTCAGTAATGATTTTTCAGTCAGTTATCTAAATATTTAGACAAATATATCAATTATTTTGGATCAACCTTTTTAATATATCTTGTAGAAAATTTTCAATTTCGAAACTGTCGAATCAAAATTTATTTAAAACTATATTAATAAATAAAATTATCAAAATACTCTGCTAGTAAATTGTAGAGGATTTCATTATCAAACATGTATACTCAAGAGAAATTATTAACACCTGGTTGTGTAAACATTATACCTCAAAGTTATGGATGTACGGGTAGAACTTCTGACATTAAAAAAATACCCTGATTAATGATATGCAATGATTGTAATGTAAACTTGTTGAATATAATTTTTTCATAAAATAGCCTTGTTTTAATTGCTCTTTATTCATATTTACAAACTATACACTTTCATTTAGGAAAACACTATTCAAAATTAGACCAAGATAACTCCATACAGATCTGATAAGCTCGAAAAAAAAAACATTGCCGACTTTCACAAAACTGATCAATTTTCAAAAAATAATTTCATTCATATTCAAGACAGTGTAAAAAATATATCACAGTTCCACTGTAATATGGATAACAAGCATTAAATTAAAAAAACAATCGCCAATCTCTTTCTAGAATTTATTATTTCAATTGTTACTCCAGTTTTGCCAAGTCCTCTTTCAGACTCTTAATTTTTTCTCTATGCGATTCCTGTACTTCTAATGAGGCATTTTTTTTGTAGCTCTCGGTACAAACAACTGATTCTAATTTCTCTAAATTTTTAAGCAATTTATCTTTTTTCTTCATTAGTTTTTCTTTCCCGACTAGAAAATTATCTTTACTGCTAGACAAATCAGCGGAATCCAAGTAAACTTTACTGTTATTATCAGCGGTAAAGCTGCATATCTTTACGTCAAGGTTCATATCACCTTTGAATACAATCGCTTCAGTACCTTTTGCTAAGAAATTTATAAGTTCCTTATTGTGATTAAGTGCATCATGAATACTGTCTTTCTTACATTGAATATAAATTTTCGGTTTCTGTTTGTTGGATACATTATAGGTCTCCCGCAGTTGCCTGACAGTAAAAATAACATTCATTACACAAATCATGTCATTTTCTATTCTTTCATTATACCATGATTCGAAAGATTTAACTTGAGGAAAAGATAGATAATCAATAGAATCGATAAAATTAAAGATACAGTTGTCTTCAACAGGTATAGTAGGTATAAGTTCTTCAGTTATGTACGGCATAAAAGGTGATAAACATCTTAATGCAGTATGAAAACAGACCGAAAAAGTGTGACTATGCATCTGCAGTCTACGATAGCTTTCCTCATTATCATCGAGAGTTTTCAAAGTCATTTTGGTACATTCAACATAAACATCGCAAATATCCTCATATAAAAACTGTTTCAGTGCACTAGTTGCAGAGTGAAAACTATAAGTACCTAAAGAATCGTTAACTTTTTTTACTAAACTAAATAACCGAGATAAAATCCATAAATCAATGGTTTCTAAGTTTCCACTGTTACACGAAAACTGTCCATTTTTTTCTGACACTTCTGTTAAGTTTCTTGCGTACTTTATACTTTGCCAAATTTTATTACAAAACAATTTATTGGTGTAGCATTCGTCAACGTCAAAATGAATATTATGACTTGTAATATTTCTAGAGCACAAGGTAAATCTCAGCGCATCAGCACCACACTGAGGAATACCATTAGGGAACTGTAATGTATGTCCTTCTAAAGCTTTCATTAGTTCTTCTTCTGACAGTGAACCATTCTCGTGAGATCTTCTCGCTTTATCGTTTAATTCTTCAAGGGTTATACCATTTATTACATCTTCAGGATTGATCACATTGCCTTTACTTTTAGACATCTTCGCACCGTTTGCATCACATATTATGCCATGGAGTAGTATTTTTGGAAACGGTAACACTCCAGTGAGTGCAGTACCGAGCATAACCATCCGAGAAACCCAAAAGCAAAGAATGTCATGACCGGTTACCATTATATTTAATGGGTAAAGCTTTTGCAAATCATCTGTTTTTTCTGGCCAGCCCCATGAAGAGAATGGATAGAGACCGGATGAAAACCAAGTGTCCAAAACATCTGGGTCTTGTTCACATACAATATTCTCTGAACTCATTTTTAAGGATGACACTGCTTCGAGAGTAGCTTCAGTAGAATTTTCAGCCGCTATCCAAATGAACTTGTCTGAAAGAAATAACAGCATTAATGAAAAGAAGACTTATAAATGGTTCTATATAGACATCTTAAAATATCTATGCAAAAAATTTAGTAAGTATATTAAAATAAAATGAAAACATACCAGGAAATTCTTTACTGTAACATTTATAAACTGGTACTTGGTGTCCCCACCAAAGCTGTCTTGATATACACCAATCTCGCTCTTCTGCATGCCATGTAGACCAAACTTTTTCAAAAAACTCTGGAATAATAACTAAATCTCCCTTTTCAACAACTTTCAGGGCATCAGCTGCCATTTTTTTACAATTAACATACCATTGAGGCCTCAGCAACAGTTCAATAATATCTCCACTCCTGCTGCAGACCGGCAGGGACATTGCGTGAGGTTTAACAGCCCGTAGGAGTCCTCTGTTGTCTAATTCATTTAAAACGGACTCCCGTGCATCATATCGTTTCAACCCAGCAAACTGCTGACAATTTTCTTCCATACTCCCTGAATCATTAATGACACTTTTTAAAGGAAGTTTATTTCTCATTGCTATTTCATAGTCATTTTTATCATGTGCAGGTGTTATTTTTAAGGCCCCTGTACCGAATTCTTTATCAACGGAACTGTCAGCTATAATTGGTAGAAGTTCCTTTGAAAAAGGATGAATGACCTTCTTACCGATTAGATGTAGGTATCTTTGATCTGTTGGATTAACAGCAATAGCTACGTCCCCTAAGATAGTTTCAGGTCTTGTCGTTGCCACTACTATTTCATGGTTGCTATCATCTTCTAATTTATATGCAAATTCTGTTAAATATCCGAATTTGATAGGTTGCGAATAGCCAGGAATTTTTAATTTAGTTGGCCCAGTTATATTTATATTATCGACCTCAATATCTGATATAGTTGATCGCAATTCACAACTCCAATTTACTAAATGGTTTCCTCTATAAATCAATCCACGTTTGAATAATTCTATGAATGCATTATTGACCGCTTTAGATTGTTTCTCGTCCATAGTGAATACTTCTCTGGACCAATCCAAACTAGCGCCTAATCTTCGCAATTGTTTTTGAATATGGCCACCATTTTTTTCTTTCCATTTCCAAACTTCCTTTTCGAAATTACTCCTCCCTAATGTATGGCGTGTTATTCCTTTTATTGGATAAATGTTTTTCCACTACAGCTTGGGTTGCTATGCCTGCGTGATCCGTTCCAGGTAACCAGCACACTTGTACACCTTTCATACGGTGCCACCTACAAATGACATCTTGGAGTGTTGTAGTTAGGGCATGCCCTAAATGTAAAGAGCCGGTAACATTTGGAGGCGGCAGCACTAAGCTGTATTTGACAGAATCGGGATTATTAATAATATCAGAATTAAATTTAAATCTCCCATCGCTTTCCCATGCTTGATATTTTCCATGTTCAACATTTTCTGGAGAATATGCAGCTGCTACGCCTTTAAATACTTCAAATTTAGGAACCAATCTTGAGGTGGTGAATTCGCGGAATATACGAGTGTTTAAATATTTATTATATTTTCTAACTTTTATGAATAAATAAAAATATTTATTCATTTTCATATATAATGGGCGAAAAAGATAGTTTTCAATTTTTGATAAATATTATCATATTTATAGGTAAATAACCTAAAAAATTGTTCCTACTTTGACATTTCGTTAGATAGTTGCCAGTTTTCAGCTAAAAATTGTTGAAACTACAATTATGATCTTGATATATTGATGTTTTTTTATTTCAATATTTCTTGTTATGAATATTTTTACAATAGAATAAAAAAAATCTTTTGATTCACCTTGAAATGGAATTATGATTATATGTACAGCCCAACGTGAAGTGGTATGTACTATTCGCATATTTCGGAACGTGCCGTCATTATTTTGACATTTCGTTTGAGAGGACGCTGATCGCGCGAATGCTTCGATTGACGTTTTGTTATTGTTTATGAAATTTGAAAATGGAAGCAGATAAACAGTGGTGGAAAATGTGTCGATCTTGTCTCGAAACTGAAGGATGTGTTTCCATTTTTACTAAGGACGATGAGACCAAATTATCTGAAATGCTTTTAGCCTGCACCTCTATTATGGTACGTTAACTTATTTTTTGACACATTGTTATTTTTTCAATGAAATATTTCACGAAAATTACCAATGACAGAAACGGGCGTAATATTTTAAATCTATATCATGACAAATCGTAGGTATCATGGTATCATATTTGCATCGGAATCTTACTACGTTCTTGTATGAAAGTATTTCCATTGTATGGGAACACCTATTAATTAATATTATAAAAATCATCCCATTTAATTAAATTAAATATATATTCAAATCTCTCACGAAAAATTCATCGTTTTCTTTGTTATTAGGTGGCTGAAAACCAAGGGGATCCGAATGAGCTCTGCAAAAAATGTGTGATGCGGTTAAAAGAATCATTTTTATTTCGTGAACAATGTCGTCGAAGTGATGCACGAATCCAAGATTTTCAAAGCATTACAGGTAAAATAGTTCATTCAAATAATAGTAAAAAGTTATCGGACTATGATTTCATACAGAAAGAATATTTTGGCATGTTTGATATTTGTTACTAAGTTACCGATGGGGCCTTAATTTGACTGTCATCAATTCATTTCTTTTTTTAAAAGTATCAATGTATTTTATTTGCTTGTAAAACAATTGAATTATCCTTTATTTAGTGGTAAGTTAACCAGAGAGAATAAATAATATGTCATTGCCTTGAATATGCATTTTACAATAATTGTCCTTTTACCTATGACAAATGCAAGTTTGAGTTATTTTGTATATATTGTGATAAATCAGGTCTTCTCTAGAATATTTTAGTGCCTCAGTTATAATTACTATTATGATCTAAAAGTCATTTTTTTTTTATTGCAATTTTTAGAAATTAAACATGAACATATAGACATTGTTGATAGTCCAGGATGGCAAAATGATGATACTGGTGATCTTCAAAATAATGAATTATACGATGACGACCTTCCTTTAAAGGACTTAAAGCCTTTCAAAGTCTTGGTCATAGACAAAGGTGAAATAAAAAATGAACAAAAGATTTCAAAAAAAAAAATTGTCTCAGAAAAGAGGAATAAAACCACAGACACTGAAAATATGAATAGTAAAATTTCAAAGAAGATTAGAAAACTAGAAAAGCTCTCGGCTATAAAAAATGGAACCATAATTAAATTACACAAAAAACTACACAGGAAAAAGAGAAAAAAAGAAAAAGTGGAAGAAAATATTGTAATCAAAGTGGAAAATATTAGTGATATAATAAAAGAAGAAAATTTGAATTTAACAAATGGAATTGAAACTAAACCTCAAGAGAAGAATATTGGGGTTAGTATATATGTTACAGTGAAACTGTATTCTCAGTAAAAATGCATCAAGTAATAGATTTGTATGACGACATGATTTCACTGGTCACGATCATTGAAATTATTGGGCCGAGTCGATGATTTGCCGGCATAAATTTTTGGTTTGCTTCAATGAAACAAAATCAGCAAGTAGTCCCTTTCATAAAAAGAGAACCAAAGAAAAACACAGACATACATAGGGCTGAAAATAGGGCGGTCAAATTTAATTTCAAAGACAGCTTGGAGAAGAATACATTTTCACTGAGAATACAGTTTCACTGTAACATATACATTGAATATCTTTACCTCACAACCACAGAAAGGCAAAATCTAGAAAGCTTTCCTTTCCTTCCTTCCCTTGTCCTTTCCACACAACAAGTATTTGTTTTTATCCATTATAATTATAATAAAAATAATAATACATGACGAACTGAGGATCAGTTGACAATGCTCGCCATGAGCGAAACCGGTCCTGATCAAATAAATTTTATGTGGAAAAAGTACTAAAACCGTATTATTATTTTTATTATAATGCCTTTCCACCAAGTATTGACAGTGAACACCCTAAAAGTGAACATTATAAAAAAAGAAGAGTTGAAAAAACTGAGGATTACACTCTTCTTTCTTTCTAAGGATGATAAGCTGACAAAATTTACTATGTCAAATATTAATACGGTTGACTCAGTTGATTAAATTTCAATTAATACATTTATTAAATACCCAAGTAAGTTTGTATTTTGAACTAGAAAAATTGATGCAAACAGTCGTTCATAGTGACATTAACGCTTTCAATGCTGAACCTGCTTTTTAGTATGAAAATGAACACGCTAGGCGTGTTCTCAGCATCCAATCTGTTAAAGAAATGATTACTAGTATTCTCAGTGACATCTTGAATAATAGTTTATATAAAAATATTAAGGTTTACCATTGAAAAAGAAAATGGTAATGAACTTTATTACTTGATTTATTGTGTTGGCTTATTTATCAACTAAATGCGATATTTTTTTGTAATTGACAGGAGCTGTATTATGGGTCGGATGTAGAAGAAATTAAAGTCCCAGCTAAGAAAAGGACTCCAAAGCCAAAGGCGAGTATTTTATTTATTTTCTGAAACAACCAATTAAAATTAAAAATGTATACAACAAGTTAGATTGTAAGATTTACTAGTTTGGCAGTATCTTTATGGAAGTTCATTTTTATGTTGTTATTCCACTGGTTGTGACTAGGGTCACCAACCGTCCAGGATCTTCAGATCATTAGACATTTATTTAAAGCATAGAGATGACATTGTTTCTAATTCTTAACTTATAAATGAAAAAAATGAAGGGTGTTTTTTTTCCTTTCTACTGGACGACGGGAGGGAGCTAGACACAAATGATTGCAATATCCATCGCTTGTGTATTGGAAATATATTTAAAAGCAGGAAGCCACCTGTCCTATTTAAAATGTTTATTTGCTTATCATCGATAATTATTGAGAATTCAAAATTATACATTTTATAATCTTCACTATGATTTACAATTATTTATCTATTAATTATAAAAACTGAAGTCATCGTCTTTCATCAAAAGACTAGATGCCGATGATAATAGCCACCCAAGATCAGCCCATAACAAAAATAGCAATGTTCATAAAATTAATATTAAATAAGGACCAAGGACCGTTATATAAACATCCTACATATTTTATGGTGTTTTTGATTTATTATAGGGCCAGTATATTTGCGACCAGTGTGGACACAGCGTTAGAGTAAAATGGGATCTCATTACCCACTTCATGAGGCATACTACCGAAAGGCCTTTCAAATGTGACATATGCGCAAAAGAGTAAGTGGCATATAACAATTATGATCATTTCAATTGGTTATTTATTTATATAGATACGTACATTGCAAAAATCAAAAATTGCTTTTACAATGTGAAAAAAAAAAAAACTTAGGAAGTAAAAAATACATAGTTCACAGATATGAGAGTGAAATAAAATTACATTGGAAATTGGCAAAGAAGTCAACCGAGTGAGTTCCTACAAAATTAACTATAATATTAGGTAATCCCGGAATTAATGTCGTTTTTTACAGTTTTGAAGAATAACATTCCTTCTATTCATAAGAGCGGGTCTAATTTCTTGTAACTTTGTATTTAACTTCTCCATCTGATCACAATAGAGAGCTGCAGTAACAGTTTGTCCTTGTTTTAACACTTCATAATAAATCTCGCCTTTCGAATCCCACCACACACACAATAGGGCTTTCTGAGGATGCAATCCTATTTTTGGGGTTGGAATTGGTGTTTGACCACGATTTAACCATTGTTTTTTTTTATGTCGTGATACAACACCCATTTTTCGTCTCCGGTGATAAGGTCAAGGAGAAACGGGGAAGAACGTTGCTTTTCTTGCAGTATTTTGCATATGTTGAGGCGCTGCGCTTTGTTGTGATCAGTTAGCGCGTGAGGAACCCAAATGCCTTCTTTTTGAACTTTCCCCAGTTTCTCTAGATAGCGATGAGTATTCGATCGTGGGACATCACCACCTTCTTGGATAATTGATCGATGGTCATCGTCAGATCTGCTTCAATTTCCACCTTCAGGGCTGCTTCATCCACTTGACTGCGCCGTCCACTTCGAGGCTCATCTTTCAAATCAAGATTGTCCGAGCGAAATTTTCTGAACCATCATTGGTACTTCCTTACGTCCAGTATACCACCGTAAAGCTCACAAATGGATTCCATTGCTTCTGTTGCAGTTTTTTTTGAATGGAACAAAAACAGCACACAGCTTCTTAAATGTGTTTCCGAAGGACACGTCTCTGTAGATGGGGTAGAATTGTTTTTTTTTGTTTAAAAGACAGGTAAAGAATCACGGAGAAGAGAAAAACAATAACACACGTCTTTACTAGGCAACAGACCCAAACACACTGAGTCAAAGTTGCAAATTAAAAAGACATTAATTCCGGGATTACCTAATACATAAAAAATTAGTCCTCACTCACGTCCATGTGAAATATGTCGACATCTGAAGCAATTCCGTTAAAAATCACTCAAGCTCTTCCCATTTGCAGGCTGGTTCTACTCCTTGGAAGAACAAACAACTCATGTTCACGATTCCACAAAAAATAATCAGGGACATTCAATTGTAACATTCTTAAGAATGGTAGAATTCTTATTTTGGCCTCGGATAAGCCGAAAGAAATATGTGATATATAATAAATAATTCAGATGTACCGTCACTTTCATACCTGTACGTATTATCGATTTCAGTTTCGCACTCGAGAGGGCTCTCAGAACTCACCAAAAGCAACATTCCGGCGTAAAAGGTTTCATCTGTGACGTATGCGGCAAAGGCCTCAGTACCAAGGATACACTCCTCGCCCATAGACGCCTGCATACTGGAGAACTGCCATTTACATGCTCCACGTGCGGGAAAGCTTTCAGGGCGCTTACTAATCTTAGATCGCATAGAAAAATACATACTGGTGACAAGCGGCATCCGTGTCCGGTAAACATTGACATAGCTTGACAAGATTAGTGACAAGACTTAATATTTCTCTTGGTCAAGCAATATACTTCAGCAAATTTTAACCTTACAAAAGCCCGAGATTTCAATAAAGTTGAAAAATTTGAGTTCAATAGTAAAAATATGTGAAACAAGCACTTATGTATTTACATGTAACAGGCATCAATCAAAACAGGTCAAAATATTTCTTAATTTGCTTCAAGGGAAATTCCTTTATTTCATTGATATATTGAATAATCAATGTATTCTATTATTGAAACTTATCCCGAGATGGCATTGCTAGTATTTCAATTGAAAAAAAAAATATTTGATTAGAGGATTGCTCCACAATGGCAGGAGAAATATCAAGTAGTAATTCTAGAAGCTATTGAACACTTCTGTGGATATTTATCTGTCAAATACCACCATTTTTAACGTCAAATTTTATTTATAAAGTTATGCTTGCAACGGTTTTGTGACTAGTGAGAATCACCTGAGGCTTTGAAACTTTTGTAGGCTATTAATAAAAATAATGCATCTCATAAACCTGAAAAATAACTAAATTTCGAAACAAAAAACTTCGAAACAATTATTCAAAACAGTTATTTAATTTTATCCCTGCCATTTACGCAAAAGAAATTTATGCGCATTTATTCAGAAAGTCTAATGGTTGTTTTCTTCATTTTTAGGTGTGTGCAAAGTTATTCTACACGAAATCAGATATGCGGGATCATGCACGTCGGCATACTGGCGAGAGACCCTTTGCCTGTTCTTTGTGCCCGCAGCGCTTCACAGGCCGGTCCAACCACAGACTGCACATGAAGATACATGCTGGACAGAAGGACTTTCAGTGTCCGCACTGCCCCAAGACCTTTGTCAGTCGGGTAAGTTGTAACCGTAACAGTTCTAAATTGATGATGTCATATTTTTTTGGTCAATTATATTTACTAATTTATACATTTAGGATTCAATGCGTAGACATGGCCGTACGCACAGCGGTGAAAGAGCATTTGAATGCGAAGAATGCGGAAGAAGATTCGCTCATCGTTCATCTCTAGTCTCCCACAAAGCCATCCATTCCAAGACTAAAGATTACGTTTGCGACATATGCAGTCAGAGGTAACAGACACGCCCATCATTTATCATATTTACAGTCACAACAAAATAAATTTGCGCACCTTCACAATTTATCTCTAATATTTCTTCTTAATATTTCCTCGAAATCTTTACCGATTTCCATTTTTTTTTCTACTGATTCTAAAGAAAACGCCATTACAATAAAAGCTATTGCATTGCTAAGAGGTCTTCATCATTTTAATTATAATCTATTTTTCTTACATTTTTCTTCAATTTATTTGCTTAGTTATAATACCAATTGTTTGTCACACCTTGTAATTATTACTTAAACTTAGTATAAATATCACTGTTTTGTTGTATTTCTTATCAGTTGACAATGCTCGCCATGAGCGAAACCGGTCCTGATCCAAAACATTTTATGTGGAAAAAGTACTAAAAATGTTTTATTATATGTAATGCCATTCTACCAAGTTTTGACAGCGAACACCTTAAAAGTGAATTTTTTCTATTTACAGATTTGGCTATCCTTCCGGTTTGTATGTCCACAGAAAGAAAAAGCACAATATACAGTCAAGCAGATTTGTTGCACCAATTTCCTGAGAACGTAACTGTGTTGCCAATTGAAACTCTGAAAGTGCTGCTATTATTATGTGAAAAATGCTGTTTTATTACTTTCATATTAGACAGATATTTGATAGCGCAATTGAGTTGAATAATGAGAGAAATCTGCTGAGATACATAAGATGTGGTGGAGATCAGTTGTACTAATCAAAATCACTTGTGTATTAGAATGATTGATATATTTTTCTTCCGGCAGCTTGATACTACTCATAGTATTTGGAAGTGTGAATTGATTTATATATTGCCTGATTGGGGCATTTCGAAAGATGGCCATGAAAATAATTGCGGTGGTTAAACTACTTAAGTTGTGTTGGCCTAAACATTCAAATGCACCATTACCTGCAGGTCTCATTTGTTATACATTGGGCTTGCAATCTCGGGTTCCAGGATTCAAGTCAGTCGGTCAATCCCCTAATCGCAGACAAAATACCAATAATTATTTGGATTAATAAGACATTCCAATGCCCCAAAAAAATATGGATAACGTTACATAAATTCTAATTGCAGCAATAATTGACGGATATTGAATTATACAATTTAAAACATGACATGCTTAATCAATCATGGAAATGTGGGATTGAAAAATTGTGAATCACAAAATTGCAACATAAGATGCCTCAGTTGCATATTACTGCTAAAACTAACAGACTTTGCTTTCCTTTGTTTTTCAAAATGTTTCTTATTTTTTTTCTTTTTGAATGGTATAAGTTAAATGTTAAATCTGTAGTTACTATCTGTACTATTTTTGCTAACTCAATGTTTGTGAAGTTAAAATTTAGTGTACTCAGCAGAACTTATTTCATGGCAAAAAAAAGCGGTTGGCGAAAGACGAGGAATCTTGGAAGTGCCGCATGTTGGCTATATTCTTCATGAGGAGTGATGTGAAAGTTAAATATTCGTAATAGTTAAAACACTTCAAGTTTTTATGTGCCATTTTTGTATAGGATTTTATAATTTACTGAGATGTGAGACTTTCGAGAATTGTAAATAATGTTCATAAGAATAAAGCTTTGTAAATATTTATTTGTAAATGTGTCATGTGCTTCATTGCACTTCATAATTTCAAATAAAATCAGTGATATATACAAGTATAAAACCGCTTCCATCATTTTATCATAAAGATACTCCTCCCAGACCTTACGTTATATCTAAGGTTGATAATTAATCTCATTTAGGCCGAGGTGTAAGGGTTTGCATACTGACTATGAAAATCTCTAAAAAATGTCACAATATTTACCAAGAGCTATAAGATTAGGTGGTCATTAATGTAAACATCAGGTAATTCAGAGAAGGAAATAATGGAATAAAATTCAGCTAACTGATGGGTAGCCAATCACTCTAAACACTGTTTTTAAGATATTAAATAACAAACAAAATAAATATAAATAAAACAAAACTTTTATGTTTTTATCATTTGATAAATATATATTTCTAGTCAACTGTTTTTTATTGATATAATAGTATAAAAAGAAAAAAACACTTTTTATAAAATATTGTTTAATATGTTAATGGAGCACTGGAGCATCCATCTGAAGCTCATCTTGGAATCTGGAATGATAAAACAGGCGGGTGAGATTTAGAATCATTCGAAGTCCAGGATAATTCAACACTTGGCGTCAGCCATTTATGAGGGGGACATGACGTAAGCCGTGCAGCTTTTTGAAGCAAAAAAAATGCAAACCAAAATTATAGAAGCAACCACTAAAGTAGCATAAACAATAGCCCGTGTTTTTTTAAATAATATTTCTACATAAAATATATACAGAAAACAAATTACAACCCCCAAAGAATATTTGACTTTATTATGTATTAAAAAAAGGAACTTAAGCAGCTTTTGATTTATTAAAGAGAAAGGAGGAATGTTTGTGCTGTAGCGAGATCAACTAGATAACCACTGGTTCTGTCTTAGCCTTATCCTTTATATCCCTACTCTCATCAAACTAAAGAGAGGTTAAGCGATCGAGTAGCACGCAGTTTTCGTAGAAATATATATTTTGAGAGCAGATACATTAAAAAAAAAACGTATGGTGATGTCAAATTTGCAAAGAATAAATAACCTGATAGTCCTTTAAGAGTTGGTATCTCTCAAACGGTGAAACAAATGCTTTTATTATGCTGTCTGTATTGGAGTCCTGAAACAATACAAACATATACACATCATTTTATTATGTACATATGACCATTGCACAGAATCTTTAAAAGGCTATACCTAAAGTTCTGTCAAGTGGCAACAATGAAGAGATTTATTTAAATATATATATGGAACAATTAATTGAATACAATCTACTTGCCTTAAATTTTTTCGGTGGCGCCTCAAATGAATTAGCTTTCCGATGAAGCACTCTCTTCCTCCTTTGAATAAAGTCAATATTCTTGAAATAAACATCATGTCCCTCTCTGAAATGTGTAATTAAATAAAATCAATTTTCAATCTTATTAAACTGCAGGTGCTTGCTGCTATGGCATCTATATTTTTAATGATGATAACTGGTTTATTTTCGAAATAAATATAACACAATTTTAACTACAACTTCCACATATACGTATAAATATGCCTTTCCACCAAGAAATGACAGTTAAAAACATAAGTCTAATTTTTAACTGGATTGAAAGAAAAAAGCTTTTTTGTTTTTCTGAATATCATTTCACCTTAAAGTGACTCAAACATTGAGATTACAGGGCCTAAAGCAGGAACTCCAGATTTTTAATGAGCCTATTGGTACTTATGCATAATATACAATTAAAAAATAGCTTTGTTTATTCCACTTATTGTGTAACTAATTGTGTATTTAAAATATTAACATATATGCATATTGTTCCAAATGCATCCTTTGCATTTGTCTGTTTTGTGAAGGGGGTAATTATATTCTGAGCAGTGGTGAAAGTGGTACCCCTGGTCTAGAGAGTAGTGTAGGTTTCTGTATGGAAAATACCTCACCCATCATTTCAATAATACCAAACTATATTAATACAACCAAGATATTTGAAGTAATTGAGCTTACCTGAATTCTGACAGTTTGTCATGGACAAAGTCGAGCATTGATACATTGCCGTGAGTACCATTCACATTTGATGAAGCTGGCGGCATATCTGAAGAAGGACCAGGCACAAGAACAACATTGTCACGAGCCTATGTCAAACAATATATTATCATTAATTTTCATAATAAGAAAGCAGTCAGATAATTCATGACACAGATAATAATTCTTTCATGCAGACTTAGACTAACCTAAACAAACACTGAATAATGAAATAACTAATTGGCTGAACTATTTGCCAAGATCTCTTATAAAGTAAATGTTTTGTAACCTTTGAAAATTAACAAACAGAACCATTATTGTCTTTTTTTCAAATGTGTAAAGACAAAGAAACTATTATGGAATTATCAATGTTGGTGATATGAAAAACAAAAGCATACTCATAATCAAAACGAGTATATTTAAATGTTGACATGTCTGACTGACTTACATTCAAAACCATCTGATGAATAGGTAACAGATTTCTTTTCAGCAGCGGCGGGACAGGATTACAGCACGACAGAAGACCTTGCATTTCTCTAGGAAGAGACTCGGCTATTTGCAGCATCATGTGGTTGGGTAGAACATACCTAAAAATGAATTTGATTTTTAGAAATTAACAATACAATATAAAATAACATTTGAATTTTTTAAATTTTGTACTTTTACATCCGTGCACTTGGAATGCCTGAAGATGCCGAAAGGCGAAACCCGGGTCGTTAGCGACAAAATTCAAAAAATTCAAATTTGATATTGAAATTCCATCAAGCACCCTCAGTCGAAATACTTAATTAAATAAAATAACATTGTCAAGATAAAATATATAATGGAAAGTGAAAATCAGTTGTTTTGAATTATGAATGCTGATAGATACATTTTAACACTCTATCATCTGAAACCAAGCCCAGCCTTATATCAAATACAATCAGAGTTAATATGTAAGTAAAGTTTATAAATATTGAAATCATATTTACCCGAGCCCTTCGTCTTCTATTCTACCAATACCGTCCCTCCATTGATAAATACTCTTCAGAGCGGCCAACTGTCTGCTATTGAAATTCTTACGGGACTTCAAATAGAGGTCCATATATCCATCTTCATAAAACACAGGCTTCACATAAGTCTAGAAAAAAACAAAGCACAATGTGAGAAAAAAGAATATGATACAACATTGACAGTCCAGATTTTCACCAACATGGCAAAACCATAGAGTTTAGGACAAGCCAGTTGCAAAAGCTGTCTGGCTGAACAATGTGTTGTCTAGAGAGGTGGACAGATTTTATTGTTTATGGTTTTTTTTCTCATTCAAATCAATTATATTTGATTGCTATTTTGTCTCAAGTAGTCTACATTATAGTTGTCAAATCTGTGGCACTAAATCTAGGTTATGTTAACTGTTTTAAAACATGTAATATTTTGTACGCACCGTGACATCTCTTGGAATCATGGGTAAAGTAATAAATATTTAGATGTGACAATTATTATTGATCTTAAAAAGAGCTTAGTTTAACAACCAAAATAAATCGCTCTGCAGGGTTGGCTTTAATTTTTGGAGTTGTAAATCATTTGATAAATACCTTGGAACATATAATCTTGCTCTTGGTGAAGACAGCTTGCAGTAAATTTGTGCGTCCATTTGCCGCCTCTAGTAAGTCTTGTTTCATGCGCTTCCATATGTATAGCAGGAAATGTGTATCAGCTCGAGCGTACTCGCATAATTCTTCAGGCAATGGACGTATTCTCCAGTCTGCCAGTTGGTGTCTAAAAGAAACATTATTCTTAACTTTTCACCTCAATTCAATTGGTGTGTGTTGTTCTATAGAATACCATGAGAAAGTTGTCTTTAAAACATCTATATTTCGAGTCAAAAACTCTAAAACCAAATCCACTAAAGAGGCACTGCATAGTGGGCATTTGATTATGTCTTTTAACACTGTCAAAATAAGCGATACTAATCAAAGGATGAAAAAGGCAAAACACTATTTGTTAAACAATATGTGGAATAGCAAGTTACCAATTGAATTTTATTTTAAAATGAGCTTTTAGCCCTGAATCCATCAAAAGTAAATATTAATAATTTAAGACATCTGGTTTATACATACTTCTTATCCAAATTGTGCTCGCAATACTTCAATAAGAGAGCCTGCAGGGAAACTTTATGGTGTTCGAGAAGTAGAGCTGCCACGTGAGTGTCAAACATTCCAACTATGTATATTCCCAGGTCTCGCTGTAGCCAAATGATATCCGAATCTGCACCATGAAGAATCTGAAGAAACAGATACAAGATAGCTAGATTAAAGCATTGAAGGTGCATTTATTTTGAAAAAGTATATGTATTCTCATTAACCTAATCCAAGATATCTAATACACAATTATATATTTAAAGTGTGTAATTTTAAATTTTTTAGACTTGTTAGGTTCCACAATAAACTATAATAATGCTACATAAATAAAAAAAAAGATGATTTGCTTGAAGAATTCAGTGAAAGCAATTAAAAATGGGTGATATCACTGATAACTTTTTGCGGACCGGCAGTGATATGTAAATGACAATGTGATGCCTAATGATGATACAGAGATACGATTAATAGTGAAATGAGAGACACACCTTGAGTATTTTAGGATCAGTGAATGTATCGTTGAGTAAATGCAGATGTTCTCTTAGAGTCAATGTGTCCACTAAGAAATCGCCTCCGTCTTCAGTGGTGATTTGAAGAAGGCATGTGACACCTAGAAATATATGAAAATTTTAGTATGAGACTACTTGAAGTTAAGTCAGACAGATGAGACTAGGACATGATGAGTATTTGGTTTATAGCTCTATCTCTATGACTTGCTTTTAAGATCAGATGGGTGGAAGGGAATTTATGACACCCAAAATATTCATGCCTTTAAACACAATTCCATACAGAGTCTCTCAGTTATGTGGCTTAAAAAACATAAATAAATAATACCAAACGTAGTCATCAAAATGTTATCCTTTGATCACCGTTTTGCTTCCCATTTTAGATGGAATAACTTCACGAAGTATTCTAAGAACCAATTATCATCGGATAACAAAGACCCTCTGTATATCAAATATGTGTGTACTGTGTTTTGAGCCCGTGAACACTGCAACGGAAGAGAGCGACGTTCCCACTTGGCTAAAAGCCCCGCTATTAGTCATTACCTTGAAATGTTCTGTAATTATGGTGTTCAACATCTACACCGATTTCCTTGACAGTTTGCAGGTGTTTAATCAGTTTTTGAAGATCAGCTTCTGTTTGTACGTGAGTCAGTTTGGATCCCTCTAATGGCGGAGGGAGAGTAAAGGTTGTGTCTTCTTTCAGTAAATTTTCAGAGGGTTCAAACTGTTCTAGTTCAATTTCATAAGGATGTGCGTATCTGTAATTTTACAATAAGCATGGTATGAAATATTATCTTACAATAAAGTGGGTAACATTCATTTATTTTGTAGATTTGAAAGAAAAAAGAAATGTTAAAATACAAAACATATTCCAAATAATTCTGTCGTGATGTTAACTACATTGAACTTTTTTGTTTTTTTAAATTTGAATTATGCAAAAAAAGAATATTTAACAACAGCCAATAAGAAACAAAATAAAAATATCAGTTGTTTGCAATTATGTTTTATAAAAAAGAAGATATCTTTGAGTTATAGAAGTCAGGAGTAATATTAAATAAAACAAAAGATGGTCTCTGTGGTCTAGTGGCAAGAGCTTTGTCCTAGCAATCAGGGGACCCGAGTTCAATTCTCGGCAAGGTAGGATTTTTTCAATTGAAAAAAGAGATCTTGGGCTGGGTGTATGTTATTTATCGTTGATTTTCTGCACAACTGATTTATTATTTATCATCGAGTTAATCTCGTATGACTTTCACAATTAAAAATATTTGGCGCATTGGCGTAAGCTGTAATGCCAAATATAAGTATAATGTTTTTGCTTACCCAATTGGATCACCGTTGTCATTGTATATCATATCAAGCGCAAGAGGTTTTAGATTGTTGGGTTTGTCCACCAATTTGGGCGCCCAGAATGTCTTTGTAGAGTTGTCAACTGGGTCTTTGAATGAAAGCTGCGGTCTCTCAACATTTTTGGCGGCTAGCATTTTCATTCGCCCCATCTGCGCAAAAATAATATACTTGTTACTTTCACAAGAATGTTGTCTACGTTATTTTAATGCAGTATTTGTATCTTATCATCTATCCAAAGAGCATGCCTTTCTTAGCTTTGAAAATCAATGAATTCTTTAATATCACTGAACTGATGGTTACATTGGAAATGTCTTAATACCCCAACATATGCAGTAACCGTTGGTGATCAACACTATAGTGAAGAAACGTATAAGCACATCATGAGGGTGCTGTCTGCGAACAGAACACATTTCCTGTGTGGTAACTCTGAATACTACCATTGAGGATGTCCACAATTTTTCAATATTAATCAGTGATTATATTATTATTTAAAAAAATCGCTGTGGATCAAGAGAAGTGGCAAGAAAGTGTTCTTATGCTAACATATGAACATGTTCGAGAATCCATTTTTTATTACCTGAATTATTTAATTAATTAATAAACAAAAAAATAGCAATTAAAGTGGCTTTCAACTCAACACTAATTAAAATTGTGAAATCCTTAAAAACTCACTTGTAACATAGACACGATTGGTTTCGTGTTCCATGATGCTATGCTGGCCTTGGGCTGTGGCGCAGGTGAGCTGGTGTCACCGCTGGCCAGTTTCTGAATGTCTTCATTCAAAGAGTCAATCAGGCTGTCATTCATCTCGGCAAGAGTATCAAAATTTGGGTCAGATTTCCTCCTGCATACCAAAAAGAGAATGACGGATGAGCTTGGACAGATGCTTAGTAAATAATTTGTATCATGTAGATATAAGAAAAATATTATCACAAAGTTTAAGAGTTTTGGATGGCGATCTAGATTCATTCTACTTATGGTTTGATAATAATGACGTTCAATTAATAGGGAAATCAACCACTAAAACAGTTACATTTTTTTAATTGCACAATTACTATGATAGCTATTGTTTAAAATTTAAATAAAGAATAATTTTTTCGTACTTAATTCCTCCATGAAGTGACAGTTAACATCTTAAAAGTGTCATTTAATGATATTTATTTTCATCTAAAGGGTATATCAATTGTTATTAAGGAAGACAATCTTGTTTTTAACTTTGTGGCTATAGATGTACCATTATAACTTGATCGCTTGTGATGGCGCCACCATTGTGTAAAAAGTGTGCAATACTCAATCAAATTTGTTTATTTACTAACACATTTTTATATGCAAGCTATAAATGAAACAAAATCTTCATGTAAATATATTTTTCCTAAAACAATATAACTTCGAAGACTTTTTTAAAATGTATCTACTATATGGGGACAATTTTAGTTCCGAATATGAACGGCGGTCAAGTAATGATGGTACATCTATAGTCAACTTCTTTATGTTTTGTTTTGAAGTTGGTATGCCTTGTAAGGCTTTTCAGCAAAATCTAGGCTCCCTAATAGATTGGACTTGAGGCTAAAGGATAAGATTTTTTTTGGTATGCATTTTTATTGCTGGTTCTGCAGTACTTACTTTTGTATGTTCTGCAAGCGCAGGATGGAGTTAAATATGAGTACAGCATTGTCTTTCAACTGAGAAGTAACTTCAAGATAAGCTGCAGTTGGAGGACCACAGCTGCCGATTGCGTTTGATGACTTGCATCCACCCATTATGGCACCATATCCAGTCTAGAAAGAAAGGTTATTATGTTAACATAACGAATCAGAAATGCATTTTATATTACCATGCGTTTTGTTACTGACGAGGATTTCAACATTCGGCATCTACAAGCATTCAAGTACACGTATGAACTACACTGCCTGGCGTTTAAATTCAATCGTGTTAGATAGACATATACAGACCGTCACTATTATTATACATAAAAATATGAGTGAATGAAACGAACTCTGCTTTATATACCACATTTACACACATGTAGTTCAGGAATTGTGATGCTAAATATGCAACTGACACATTAACGAAATTAACAACACTAGTTATTATAGGTTATATATCAAAACTTTTCTACAGTTTATAATTGTATTTATGAGAAAACAAAGATGTTGCACTTTGGTACCTTGACATATTCGGTAACACCTTTGAATCCAGGTATGAACTGCTTTTCGACTGGCGCCATATCATCTTCAGTTTGAGCCATAATTCCAATACCCTCTTAGAAAAACGAGGTGGATTGAACTTCACGCTGTCAACTGTCAAAAATCACAACAGTGCAGTGCCATAGACTAAAAAAAAACAATATCCATAAATGCGCAAGTTGGTATGTAGGAATAACAAAAACGAGCACAACAAAATAATTCTTCCTTTTCTTTTAAAACTAATGTATGTCTTGATTTATTTGTCTGTCTCGGTAGAGAATATATAAATGAATACACACTTTCTTTTTTCACGCGTACAAATATAAAAGTGAAAGATTTATATACGAATAGCAAACATTTATTTTATCTGCGTGCGTTCGCCTCAATCATACGGAGCGATATTAATGTATCGTCTATGAATCAATTGATTGATTGAGTACTTGGTAGAACTCCATTATAATACGGTAAGAAAAATAACAATGTATTTTAATTCTACAGAAATTATTATATATTTTTGTTGATAGCTATTTCGGCTAACGTCCTCGTCAGAACTACTATGAATCATCTATGCCAGTGGTTCTCATGTGCGGCCACCAGAGGAGTTTGCTGCGGCCACCAACAGCTTCATAATTAATATAGATACATAAAAAAGGTGTTTTTACAAGTTAATTGGTCAACAAAGACACTGAAAATTTAATATTTTGTATGTATTGTATTGTGCATCATAATTTTTAGTCAGAAAAAAACTCAAACACGTACATGTTTAGGTGTTTTTGACAAAAAAAGACTCGACACAAAAACTTGGCGTGGCCACCGGACATTTCCGTAGGACCGCTAGTGTCCAAATGCGGCCACAGCCAAATTTTACGTGAGAACCACTGATCTATGCTGTATACAAGATAATAGACTACCTATTATTATAATATTAATGTTAGTATGTTATCTATGATGTTAGTTTATACCATAGACAAAATTGTTATGCCGTAAACTGGCTTATGACAGTGGAATTGAAAAACAAATTTCAAGGAAATTCCGCGGTCGTTTATTTATATTGTTTATTTATATTGTTTCAAGTAAATTATTATACATGCCGGCAGTATCTTTTTAGCTTTATATAACTCTATTACTCTAAACTAACTATGAAGAAGTCTGAGATCATGAAAAGGTAAACGTCATCTATCAGAGCGTCAGTAAATTCGGTTAACGAACAATGAATGTAAACATTGCAATGCATGAAAACAACTAGTCTTCTTATTTTTTATTGCTATCTCATAGTGAGACATTATATCAACATACATCTGTGAGACTTGTAACTACCATAGAATGTTTGAGTTGAATAAAATATACGAATGCACTGGTGGATTATCTAAAGACGCGCGCGCTTGGGTCTTCCGAATTTTAGAATATTTAATACACCATTTTACGAATGCCAAAAACTCTCATTATATTGCCTTAAGGAAAATTGCTTTGCTTGCATTTATTCACTTAGATTCTTAGATTATGATAATCCAAGTACATTTTAGTCGCAATCTTATTTTTTGTACATTTATTTCCAGAAAGTCGGAGAGCAATTATCTCCAGGAACTGTCCATGTTTGTGAATGACGAATACAACACAATAGAAGGTGAACAGGTATGATTTTAATATAAAACTTAGATCGGTAGATTATTGATATACAATCAAACATGGTTGAAACCACTTAACTAGCAGTGTTGAAATTTAGCTGTCTTCCAATACAAGACATGTTGCATGCCAGTTGTTAACCTTAAATTCATGTTGGAAAAGCATTAAATTAAATAAAAGTCAGTCCATGTGGTCTAGTGGAGAGAGCTTTGCTAGCGATCAGGTGGCCCTGGGTTCGATTCCCGGTAAGGTCAGATTTTTTCAATTGAAAAAGAGATCTTTGGCATGGAAAGAGATATGTAATTTTTCATTGAGATGTTCATGACTGATTCAATATTTATCATCAAGTTTATCTCGTATGGTTTTCACAATTAAAAATATTTGGTGCGTTGGCATTATTGCCAAATTTTTTTTTCAGTTTTCAAAAATAGTAAAATACCTTTTTTTGCTATTTTATAGAAACAGAATAACTTCTATAACATCAGTTAAAAATTCTCACGATGAGTGTGACCGGTATTCTGATCTTTACAAAACATGTGCAAATAGTACAAAAAATGTTTTTAATTTGTTTAAATATTGATTGTTTTTTCTATTGCACATAATTTGATGCGTTTTATTATCTAGAAAACTCTATTTTCACTTAGAATAACCTTTTTCTTAACTTATTTTTATGTCAGTGCCACCTTAATTGCTAGCATGTATATTTTCTTTTTTCTTTGAATAAGTTTTTTGCATATTTTTTTTCATAGTAACCATTCAGGTAAAAGCTCTGTATGTACTACGTGTTAATCCCAATTGTGTGCTTTCTTTTGAGCTGCAGAATTTTATACCGCAGAACATGGATTTTGAGAGCGTTGAAGTGAAATTGGAAGAAACGCTTGGTAAAAATAAATCTCGCGGTAGCTCCGAAGCCATTTCCTCTGGACTTCAAGCCGATAAACAAGATACCAGCAATAGAACGAGCGCTTTCAATGTAGACGATGACACAGGTTACGATCCTTTGCTGCACTTCGAACAGGAAAACTTTGTGGAGATAGGTGCCATCAAGCAAGACGATCCACCGCCACCCAAGACTAAATCGAAAGGTTTTTAAAAGAGAAAACCTATTAGTAAATACGTGTAAGTAAATCATTATTGAAACTAACATTATTGCGAGTATCATTGGATATTTGAGTGCAGTGACACAGAAATGTAAAGATTTAATATTATTCTTGGTCAATATTGTTATAAAAAAACTGAGAACCGCTCAATGCCTTCGAACAAAATTCACTCATGTCCCAAATGCTTGTGAATTTCTGCTTACATGAGTTCCATCTCGACTTCTTGTGTCTAATTGAGAATTTCGACTGAAGGTGATTGAGTGAGTGAGTTTTATCAATAACTCTGGTTTCACCTTTCGGCATCTTCTTGAATTGACTCTTTGAGTTTGTAATGAAGAATAAAAGTAATTCACTATGCTTGAACTTTAGTGTCACAATCTGGATGAATTAGTGAATGTTTTTAAGTTAATGAGAATTAATTGCATGGGTAAATTACATTTTTAGGTATTTGAAATGTGTAGTTTATAAAAATGGTATATGTATTTAAATGTCTTTACGATATCAAAATGGTAAATTTAAATAACACATTGGCTACTAGAGAAATCTAAACATATGGAGAAACAGCACGTATTCCATGTTCCAGTCAATTGTTATTTTTTTTTAAATTGAAATATATTTAAATTGTTATGATTAAATTGAAAAGTATATAAATTTAAAATAAAATACAAAAAAACCGTAGCGTTAATTAAGTGATTAATGGACTCTTTATTTCAACAGAAAAATGGAGTGGACTAGACGTGTACTGGCCAAGCTGATACAAATGTACCGTGCCAGGCCGTGCTTGTGGCTTATCAGCAACCACGGATACAAGAACAAAATTACAAAGAATTCAGCCTATAAAGAGATGGTCTCGTTTTTGAAAAAGAACGATTTCCCCGACGCGAACGTAAAATTTGTAAAAGCTAAAATTCAAAATTTGAGAAGGGCCGTTAGGAAAGAGATGAAGAAAATTAAAGCCCATAAAAAGATGGGAATGGCAGAATACGTTCCATCGCTGTGGTGTGTACCAAATTCATTACCTAAAATGTCATTGGTTTTCAAAATTTCTCAGTTACCAATAGTGCGGTGTTGTTGTGCAATATTTTAGGTATTATGACATGCTGCTATTCACGCTCGACCAAGAGGAAACGGGTCCTGAAAAAGATGACGATTCGGACAATGATGACGATGATGATGACGGCGATGATTATGTGCTAGAAGATATTAAGATGAAAAATGAAGAATCGGATGCTTCTGCCGGTTCTGCCAGATCACCGTCGCCACCTCAGGTTAGTTATATTTTAATTATATTTATTATAGAGGAGCAAAAATGTAACATTTTACCACTTATTATTGGTAAATTATGGATATATGGTCACGGGACAGAATTTTTGTAAATATTTATGAAAAATAAGCACATTAAATGAAATGAATGTAATGTTTCGTCTTTAATTTTAAATTTATTATAATAGAAGATCCTAAAGAATACTTCGCAATAAGTATGAAATAGATAGAGACAGTCATAAGTTTATTATTTGTTTAAAATAAAAATAATAATTTTATTATAGGCTAATATTAAAAAACAAATTTTTCTTTCAGAACTCATACAATAATCAGTAATATTCTTCAGATTTAATCATTTTGATTCCACATTTTATAATAATCCACAAGAACTCAAAGAGTAAAGCCAAAACATTAAAATTATAAGCCAGTATATATACATTTTTTGAGCTTAGCTCGAGAGGATTGGGATTCTGTCCCGTGACCATATATCCATAATTTACCTTATTATTTTTTACCGAACATTTTAAGTATTTATTGCTGACCATTTATTTAATATTTACTGACCATTTATCGAATTAGAAACTGACCAAATAATTAGTTGCCCAAAATGATGTACAGTGTTAATCTCAGCACTTTAGAAGTACTAGTGTAATAAAATCATTTGTCCTTTTCTTTTCTAGTCGTACGAGAGAAAATCGAAAACTTCGTTTCCTAGCCGTAATACCAGACAGGTGAAATTTACATTTTGTATTTTTCTAACGACATCTCAGATTATTTTCGAACAAAAATAAATACATCAGCAAAGAATTTTTATATGAAAACTCAAAAAGATAACCCCAAGATGAAATATTTGCTTTCATTATCACAATGCAATTAAATAATTACTATGCTTCTAAAAATACAATAGTAAATTATGGAGTGAGAAAGGATAAGAAAATTAGCACAGATGTAGCATCATTACTTGACTGTCTTAGGAACTATTAGGAACTAAAGTCGTCCTCATAGAGTAGATATTTTCAAAACCCATTTTAGTTGTATTGTTTTAATAAAAACGTATGTACATGCAGATTTGTTTTCATTTTTATCTTGCACATGAACATGTGCGAGTAAATGAACAATTTTGATTGAGTATTGTACATCACTCTCACAATGGTGGTGCCCTCACTAACGGTCAAGTTATTATGGAACATCTATTACAGATGCAGGCTTAGTTTTGTTTAAAAGTTTAACATTGATGAAAGTAATAAATTAATGGCTAATCATTTTGTTTCAGGCATTCAAAAGGTCTTCCAAAAGTCAGAGGGTTATTAGGAAAAGAGAAAAGACAGATTTGGACGTCGCGGTCTTCCTGAAGAGCTGTACGAAAGCTCTGAATTCGACGGAGAAACCTGACGAATACGACATGGCCGGTATCAATTTTGCAGCAAAATTAAAGAAGATGACTCTCATTCAACAACTGCTAGCCGAATCATTAATACAGAAAGTTATAACGAAAGGATTGTTACAAAAGTTGACCAAAAACACTGATGTGATAGATGCAACAACCACTGTTACTGAAAGTAAAGTCAATGAAAATACTGATAATTATTCCATTAATTATTGCTGAACATTTGTTATTAAGTATCGAATCTGGGACACCTAATAACTTTTGAGGATCAGTAGCGGATTACATCCCTATAAGCGAAAGAGGTGCATGCTTGCGGCCTTAAAAATAACACACATTGATATTGCTCAAATTACATGTTTCGAAAAATGCATATTCAAAACAGTAATATTGAATGACCGATGGGTCATAAATCATAAAATACGGTGTGCAGGTGTGCTAGGTACTGAATGTTTTCTAGTAAACTGCGGGAAATACCATTAATTGTTCAAGCCATACTCATATACAATAAGAAAATAAAATTTCAATTTTGATAAATGGCTCAGAATGAAATCAACAGTAATAGCAAAGTATTAGTGATTTTGCGACGCTTTTTTATCATCCTTAAAAGTGGGCCTCCATAATTATATTGCGCCTTGTATCTCCCAAGGTGATAGTCCTCCACTGTTGACAATGATAATTACGCTTGAATCATGTTTGAAGAATCTATTTTAATCAGGCTATTGGGCTTCCATTGAACGTTATTCTCCGGCTATAATTCTATGCTTCTATTCTGTGGTCCGAGACCAAATCGCTAGCCTTTATTCATTTTTCAATTCCTGAATCTCTTTCTTCCCAGGGTGTTAAATGTTGTCTCCACTACTATTTTACAGCCCTTAGCATATTCCAGCAGCCTTAAGCCCATTAAAATGATGAAGTAGTTATCCGAGAATTGGTTTCTTTGCTCTTGAATTTTTCTATCATGCCCAAACAGTATTCAATGGCTCTTTCTATGCAATCTATTCCTGGAAAATAGGACATTACTTGATTGATTAGTGACCAGTTGTAACATACGCAGACATTTCTTATCGTCTGAAAAAAGGGAAGTTGAATAATCAACTATGATCTAAACATAAACAAGGCATAATAAATGAACAGGTTCATTTATAATGCTTAGATTGCAAGGCAGTGTCGACGGGACTATATTGTCCATTAATAATCCCAGTCAGCCTTCCATGTCCTCCTAACCTACCAACAGTCTTTCAATATTTGAGAATTGGGTGATTCACTCTAGTGTCTTTGTAACAGTGAAATTGACTAACTCGTGTTTTAAAAGATAGTGATAATAGTGGTATTTTTGTGTATTGTAAAAAGTTTGTGGATTTTCTTTCAATTGAAAAATATGAATTGTAAAAATTAGGTAAAAAACATTGGCACTGTGCTGAATTCGCTCTTGATTTAATGCCAATTCAATCAATGAAATGTGATGAAGATAATTATTTCAATGGCTCAGTTGAACAATATGTCGAAAATTTTAGGTTTTATTTCCTATTATTTGAATACTGTTCTTCCACTAAAGTACAATTGGCAAAATATACTTTTCTTTGGTATGGCAGATTTTTGCATATGGAAATAAACAATCTTATCAATTTCTCAGTTCCATATTTATACATACTACATATTCGAAATATCGTTTTGTATTTATTCCTTTTTATTGAAGGCATAATTTCGAGTACATATGTGATTTAGATGAGTCCAAACTTTGGTCAACCATTTCTCAAAACTACCAATTTCAAGTTGGCCCAGTTGGCCATAGATTTGATAACATTTTTTCGAAACTTTGAGATGGGATGTGCCCTTATTGGGTGCCCCAACTTTCTGACCTTACATAATACTCTTATAATACTGATTTTAATTTGTGACATTTTATATTTATTCCTTTTACGTATTTACATATTATATCAACATGCATAATAAAACCATAATGTTAGGTTAACTATTTTTTAAGATTGTAAATAAACGATGGAAAAAGATTGTTGTAGTTTTATTTCCTATACCCCTTTTTAAAAAAATATACCAATTTTTTTTGTAATATTTCCACGTATTATATTATGTAAAGATCTTGACCGGTTGCACTCAATGATATTTGCACATTAAAAATATAGCTAGTAACCAAAAATATTATGAGATAAATAAATTCTTAACATATCAACATCATAAACAAACATCTCCTTCTGATATATTCTTGGATTGAATAAGTTTTGCAAAAGCACAAGGGGACCTTGTAACTCTCCCAAACCAGTTTCTGTGGCCCTGGAAGATCTCTGGTGAAGATCCATAAAATGTAATAGAGAATGAAGTGGAGGTACAGAATGTTAAGATGGGTTGAAAGGTCCTGATCGGAAGACAAAGTTTTAGTGGCACAGTGTAGTAGTCATATGTTCCCAAGGAAGTACAAATGGTCAAAAAAGAATATTTATATCTGAAAGGCTCATTTCATTATAGCATAGATTAGTAAAATAAAATATTGTTTTCAAAAACAAAATTAATACAAAATTTTCAATAATGAATTGTACATTCAATAGTGTATAAACAAAAAAAGAATCTCTAGGTTCGAGGAACTGCTTCAATAGTATATTGCTTTAAATAATTTATGTATTGCTAGTAATAGGTAAGTAAGTTGGTATGTACCTTGGTTATAGTTAGGATATAATATTTTGTTGAGAACTTTTGCATTTTGCATTTTTTTGTATTTTTCAACTAGTAAAATAATAATAATCATACATGGCAATACTTTTAGAATGGTAAATTGACATTTCATCCTCGTTACCTCTTTTAGGTATTGGGCATAGATGAATATACTTATAGATACGTAACTTCGATTGAAAAATGGTAACACTGTTGTTAGCGCCGCCTATATCTTGGGCGCCATACTAGTAGGCAATATTATTATTATTATTATTATTATTGAAGAAAGGAGGGGAAGGGTGTGAGAAAGAAAACAGGTGATATTTGACATTGACAAGAAATAGTTTATTTTCGCAAAAAAATACAGAGCAGATAACAATCAAAACAATGAAAATCAAATTAATCAACTTTTCAAGCAGGCAAAGAATAAAATGCGTGATTGGATAACAAATAAAATTAAATTTTGAAGTAATATGTAAACACAAACCAAAAATAATGTAAGAAATGTTAGAATCAATCTTTCTTCATTACTTAAGCAAACTTTGCGATAGTAAGTCTGAAAATGCCTCTGAAAGAGGCGAAACCATGTCAGTTAGTAGCACAATACGTGGAATAATCAAAGTTATTTTAAATTTTATATTAATGTATAAATTTGTTCAAAAAACGACGCAACACGAACAAAAAACAATTTATGAATTGTACAACAAAAGAATGATGCAACACTGAACAAAAAAAACAATTTGTACATTATTTAACACAAAAGCGTTGAAATACTCACAAAACAATTAAAACATTTTATGTATAAAAGAATTATGCAATACAAACAAAAAGCAACATATACAAATAGAACATATTATTTCCTGAATTGGTAATTGTAATATTTGATATATCGGTTCCTGGCGGCAAGCTTAACGGGGTGGGGTCATTGCCAGTGACTCGAGTAATTTTGCCACTCAGTATTCTCGATATATCCCTACACCAACTATGTAAAAGTACCCTCAGGCTTAAAATGCAAAAAATATTAATAAAAGCAGTGTTATGTTTAAGACAATTGAATGCATCGAAATTTACATTTTGTTTCATTCTGCAATAGATTTTCTTCTTTAAATCTGCCACGTTGGATTTTACTGCTAAATTTTGATTGATAATATGTTTTAATGAATTGAAGGTATTCGAAATAGGCGCGGATGGATACTTAAGCGATGCCCTATTTGTGTATTGTCGAGCAGAAATAATATCCATGCCAGCCGCATCAGGTCATAAAAGAAATCTGTGTATTTTTTAGATATTTCCTGTGCAGTTTCTTTACTTCCTTGTGGAGTATCCTTGCCTTGGGTGAGTTGATCAACTCGTGTTCCACCCACGCTCACCAATATTCTTCTTTTTTCTGATATCTGAAACAAAGAAGGCGCAATAAGAATACTATTCATGAACTGCAGGAGGGAGCCAACTTTTCATGTAGGGCCAATTCCTAGAATTCCAAGTGTTCAGCGATAAAATAACATGATGCCCTCTCTGATTTACTGTGTATTTATAAATTTTTGCTTATGAGGACAGAGTAGGTAAGAATTGTAACATACGTTTTCGTTTCTGTGGAGTTTCGAGCGGGTTGGTTGTCGTTGTGGCACTGGTCGCAAAACGGAACTGTAAGCGGGGACCGAGATTCTGGGATATCTGGAATGATAAAAACAATTTTAAGATTTCGTGCCTATATAACTTGCCTAACACCTTTGGCGAAAATCTAACGCTCCAGCTGTCATTTTATGACCGGACTTTGGGGTTATGTTACGTATTTTCGCATGAAATCAGACAAAACACGTCTTTGCAATAAATATTCTAGTGCCATCATAAGTTGACATGTGCTAGGTGAGTATTAACGATGCTAAAAATAACAATGTATAAGTATCGAAAATCGTTCCATTCACCGTTTCGTTATATTTATGCTTCACATAAATGAACATGGTGTAGATGTCAAATTGCAACTGTCAAACATAGTGTGATGCTAACATTACAACTTTTCTTTGTATGGAATTCAGATCTTCAAGCCCATAAATATGAGGAAACATATAGTCCATCTGAAATACTCAGGTTTGAAATGAGTATACCTACAACTGTCAGTTTCAAAACTACGCTGATCTTTTCAGTGACTGTAAATAACGAAGGAATCATTGCGTTTGATGTTTTGCGAGCTTAATGATATTATTGACGACATATAAGCGTGGTATTGTGAGATATTTACCTGGCATATACAGTGTCGGCATCGCAAGCACATTTAACCTACAAAATGCTTCAAGCATATCCTTCTACTATTGTAGAAGGATTTCGGATCGAGCATCTGCCCACTCATTCCACTGGCTCGAACTCATGCCGGAAACCGCTGCTTGAATTTTACAGGCTCTGGATATCGATGGAATATTCGTTCCTCTGCAAAATTAAGAATACCGTTGTGATGTAGGTACATGCTCGACATATTACAAATATACACTATTTTTATCTATGATATACACCATGTAGGTATTGTTATGATAACAAAGTAAATTGCTTACGATTTTCACTGCCATCACACCCTATAACTGTGCACCTTTTCTTGCCCATCGTAAGATTTTTTAAAATTTATAAGAATGCAACAGGTTCGTTATGATCCCAGCGGCCATTTGTATAATACCGCCAGCGTCTGTTTTTGCTTTGGTGATGCTTGCGTGTGATTGGTTGGAAATATTTATTGAGCCACATCCGCCTGGTCCGCCTTCTTCGACACTACTGTTGCGCCATTTCCGGGCAAAAATAATAATAATAATAATAACGTTCCAAAATTTTGTATGAAAGTGGTCTTGAGTGGCATACCCCTGGTATTGGGCTATAGAGGTTTGAAAATATTTTAATAAACAAACATATTGAGTAATTGAATGGATCATTGTTGTGACCAAATAATATTCAAATTGTGATAGGTAGACACTAGTAAACTCATCAATATTATAATTTATTATTATCAATACGACAGCCTGCCAAGGGTTCGTAATTTAATCGCTTCCGAAAGAACTGTCAGAATTTTTTGTTTTGTTTTGATTTTACTCATTCAAAAATGAAAAAAAGTAGGTATTTACGCAATACTGAATGCCTTATTGTAATGCACTGGATAGTATTTATCTATGGGTCTGATCGGATATTATTATTGTTATTTAGTTAGTTTTTATTATTTAAATTTACCATTAATTAGAATCGAATATTTTTTGAATTATTTTTACGATTCGGTATTCAAATGTTAAATATCATTTTTTACGACATATCTTTATAAACATGTGACGGAGGTCACTCTGTTGAAAAAAAAACTGAAAAAATAAATAAAAATCTATTTTTTCGACTATTTTACCGGCGGTGAGATATATTCGCCATCATTTTTGTTTTTTTTAATTGCTAATCATGTCTAAAATCATCTCTTTCAGGAGCACCAGTAATTGAGAATTTAATATAATTTAGTTATCCAAAGTGGATGTCTAAATTTAACTTAATATCTATCTCAAAAGAGTAACAATGGATTTTGAAGACATTACTGTCAAAAATGAAACTCACGATGGGCTCCATGACCCAACAGATATGTCGCCCGTAGCCCTTCTCCAAATTGATATGCACATACCGGGCAATCGTAGGTATAAGAATAATTACGAGAATCCACAAGATGAAGATGATAGTGAATCATCTCAGATGATGCCGGAGTGCTTGCTGGAAATTGGACATGATTCGCTGGTACAGAATTATGCTGGAAAGAATGTTATGACAGTAGAAGAAAAGGATGGTCTTTATTATTGCAGGTGAGTTGTTGACAGACGTGTTTTGTCTATTATTCAAGCAGAAATATCTTCTATTTCTTCGACTGGCAATGTTATTTGTTGCCAACAATCAAAAAAAATATTACAATTTAATCTCAAACTATTACAGAAATTCAGATCAATATAAAATCAGACGTGAAATGTAGGTGTGGTTACATCAAAAGACAATGTGTAGAATGATTATCTTAAAGCAGTAGGACAGAAAAGTTAAATGATTATGAAATATAAAGCCAACCAAATTTCATCCCACATTCATCTTTTATTATTGTAAAAAAAGATTACGATGGTGCATACAGTAAATTTGTGTAAGACTGGCAAGCACTGAAAGTGAATGATATATTGATTGAGTAGGCATTTACTTGGTAGAACTCCATTATAATACGGAAAGAAAAATAGCAATGTATTTTAATTCTACATAAATTATTTTATATATTTGTTGATAGCTATTTCGGCTTACGCCTTCGTCAGAACTTCTGGCCACCAGAGGAGTTTGCTGCGGCCACCAACAGCTTCATAATTAAGAATGCAAAGATGATTCATAGTAGTTCTGACGAGGACGTTAGCCGAAATAGCTATCAACAAATATATAAAATAATTTATGTAGAATTAAAATACATTGCTATTTTTCTTTCCGTATTGAATGATATATATATTTGTTTGAGCATAACAAGGTTCTGTCAAAATGCAGCATGCACTGAATGAGCAAGTATAATCTGATACCCTGTCCTTAAAATTTGAGTTGTGCAATGAAAGAGTGCGCATAACCCTGATAAGATAACAACTAGCAAACTAACATTATTTATATGTTAAACATAATTCCGTTAATTTAATATTTCCAGGTGTGGAAAATCATTCAAACGGCGCACCAGCGCACTGGGCTGCGTGAAACTCCATGCCAATGAAGCGCTTGACACCGATCGGAAGCTTCACTCCCAGACTAAAATATCATTACCGATATTAAGAGAGAAAAAGCTACTCGCATGTGGAGAGTGCGGCTATGCTACGAAAATACCTGCCAACTTAAGAAAACATAAACTCATTCACACGGGAGACCAACCCTTAGCCTGCAATCTATGCAGTTATATTACATCACGGATGTATACTCTTGAACGCCACAAAAGAACTCACAGTGATGATAAAGTGTTTTCTTGCACGGAATGCCCGTATACGACTAAATTCTACAACACGTTGAGAAAACACGAACTAACTCACACCGGAGAAAAACCTTACACTTGCCACGATTGTCAATTCACAACAAAAATTTTAGATGAATTAAAACAGCATAGGGTTATACATGAAGGGACTAACGATTCGTTGGTTTGCGATGAATGCGATTACGCAACAAAAGATGCTAGCAATTTAAAAAGACATAAAATAACACATCAGAAGCTGCCAGGGTGTAATGATAGTGATACAGGAGATAAAAAGCCGTCCAAACCGTATAGTTGTGACTTGTGCGCATTTCGTTGCGCCCGGCCTGAGTTTTTAGAAGCACATAAAAAAGTACACACCGGGCACAAACCGTATTCCTGCGACGAATGTGACTATTCGTGCAGGCAGCTGCACGCATTTAAACGTCACAAACGCGTTCATTCCGGCGAGAAACCCTTTTCCTGCGAAGACTGCAGTTATACGTGTGTAGATTTCGGTGATCTACGCAAGCATCGAATGATTCATACAATGGATAGGCCGTTCACGTGTGATCAATGCAATTATTCAGGATTGCAACTCGGCGACCTGAAACGTCACAAATTGACGCACTCTACAAATAAACCGTTTTCGTGTGACGAATGCGGCTTTCGTTGTATACTCGCTGATTATCTAAAAATTCATAAGCAGATGCATTCGAAACCATTTGCTTGCGACGAGTGTGACTATATATGTACGCAGTTGGTTCATCTTCGTACACACAAAATGAAACATAGCGGAGAACGACCGTATCCTTGTGACGAGTGCAGCTATAGCAGTAGAACCGTCAAACATCTGAAGAGGCACAAGTTGACACACGGGAAACAGAAAATGCTAGCCGCGGCTAAGATTGCCCATCAGATAGACCAGCAGCTCTCGAAGCAAGTTGATGAATTGACCGCTGGAGAGCCGTCGATCGATATGGCTGATCTACCCGTTCAGGTTGCTGAAATTGCAGCCGAAAATCTGATGAGGCAACAGATGACGGCGAAAGGTTGAAGTTTGAAACAACTGATTAGAATATTTTCCCTGTATTTTATGCAAAACTGTTTGTGTTTTTTACTCTTTTTAATAATCATCTACAGATCTTTTTTATTATTGCCATATAGGGTTTAAAAATGATCAAGAAAAGCCATAGAGTGTGTAGACGCATGATTTTATATGAATTGTACTCACTTCACGTGATCTATCATATTAACACATTGTTTACGGGCCTTTTTAATTACAGTAAACCCCCCAATAATGAGCTCCCCGCTAATGAACCCCCCAATAACATTTGCGGCAGGTTTTCCAATAATGAGTTGAATCCCCCGAATAATGAAAAAAAATAAAACAGGTGCATCAGACGTATTTACGCGGTGGTTCATCCGCATGTGGCAGTTAGATGAAACCAGGGATATTCAACAGATATACAGTAAGATAACATAACTGATAAAGATATCAATGAATATATAAATGATGACATGGATTTGAATGAAGAAGATTTGATTGCCTTTGTTGGTGTAAATAATAGTACTACGAGTGAAGAAAGCTTACGAATCCACTTGAATGAATCACATAAAAGTTTCAATTTCGAAAATTTGAATGAGGGCTTAAGATTGTTTAGTAATTAGTAGACAGTGATTAATTAAATATGTACATAGTAATATAATTTAAGACGTTTATCGTCTTTTCTTTTTTATTTTGTTTTCAACAGTTATTATTTGGTTATTATTTTATATTAATATGTATCATTTATGTGAAATAAAACATTTCCGAAATGCTTTTTACTATGTTCATTCATCACACATTAATACATTTTATAAAATTAACTCGCGTTGAACTTCCCTGCCCGCACGTTGCAGGAAGATTGCGTCAGCAATCGAAACATGAGATTAGGTCATCTATTATCGCCGAGTTCAAATAATTTTCACTAGTTTAAACGTAAAATGTATTTGAAATAGAATAATAATACATTATAGTGAATTATTATATGTATCTAAATTCACACGTCTTGATAATGTGCACGACTTAAATAATTTTGAATACGTATATGCTTAAGTAATATACATATTTATGATCAATTAATTAATTAAAAAATAATATGTCATTCCGCATTTAAAATAAAAAAAAATCAATTGAAAATCTTAACCCCCCAATAATGAGCCTCCCAGTAATGATCCCCCTCTCTTCTCTCTTCTCTCTTCTTCTATCTCTTCATTATTGGGGGGTTTACTGTACTATGGTAATTACGCACAAATTTGTGCACACTGTAAACAATGGGCTTAGAAGAGTTACTATAGTAGTTCTTCAAGAAAACCTGCACAACCAGTTTTTTACTGCATTTACAATTTGTACTGCCTTCATTGATCTAGTATTGGCAATAATCAAAAACTATATAAAAATATATGATATCCATCCAAATTTTTTATCATGTAGAATTGGTAATGGGTTACTGAAGATGATTTTTACAATCAAAACAATTTTAAATGAATGAGTAAATTCAAATATTTATAAAGATATCAGAGGCTATATAATATTTAACATTACATATTTGTATGTATTTATATTCTTTCCTTTTTGAGTAATTTAATAATGTTCAATTACCAACATAAAAATTAGTTTATTTAATCTTTTTTACTTCAAATTACTTCTATTTGAATCTTTGTTATCTATAAATATGAATTAAATCAATTCCCAATTTATATACCTAGAGTACCTGTTAAAATATTTAAAGAATTTATACAATATATTTAATCATTTATCTCTATCTGCATAATATAAAACTTAGACATTACTTTTACATAATGTACTCCTATTTTTATTTTAACTGTTGATATATATATTTGCTATTTATATTATCAATAATAGTTTAATTTTTATCCATTTATTGTGTAACAACTTTGTAAATATGTATTTATTTATTATCGTGTATGTTTGGAATTGGAATACAAAAAATGTATCAAATATTTGAATACCATAAACTAAAATTTTAATAATACATCAGGTATTAAAGCAACATTATGAGTGCATCAATTTGGAACTAATTTGTAGATAATTATTTTTGTAATCGAAACCTGTGGTCATAATCCACAATCAGTTAAATAATAGAGTTCCCCATTTGCCCAGAAAATCCGTAGTATCTTACTGCACAAATACAATGTTATGATTGAATGAATAATGCATTCATTGTTAATGTTTAAAAAAAATCTGTATAATTCAAATTAAGAATATTATTTAACATGGAAAAGCATCTCTATATTTTACCTGATAGTTCCTTTTTTAAGCCTCAATTATGCCTCAATTGTAAGATGTTTTTGGTCAGTTAAGTTCCAATGTTTTTACCTCTTAAATTGAGTGTTCTTCTGATATAAGCAAGCTAGGGTGGTCATAGTAAAAAAGTTGCCGCAGATTCAGCCACAGAAATTTAGTCAAGGGTTCTAATTTGCAAATAAACACTATCATACCTTTATTGTTGAATTGGACTTTTAACCAAACGAATAAATTTGTAACGTTTGAATATCTTTGATCCCTACTTGATCTTCAAATTAGGGTAAATTGGAGCCAGAAAAACTTTCCATTGAAAGATTTAGTAAGAGTCTACATGGAAGTGGACGTGGACCTGTGGTGCTTTATTAAATAAATTAATGCTTTTAATTGAAATGCATTATGAAAACTATATACTATGTAAATGATTTAAATAATTTTAATAAAGTGTTCTTATTAAAAATTAATGTACACCTAATACACTAGTTGTCATACAGAATATTTCAACTTAATTGATTCTTTAAATTGGGACTGTTTTATTTAAGTGTAAATTTATTGATTTATTTTATATGAACCGTCAATTTTATGAGAGAAAGATTTACACAATAAAGTTTTTTAACCTTCCAAAGACTGAGTGACCATTTATTTCTCCCGAATTAAAGAAAAGGTGTAGGTAATTTTTATTTATGTCATACTTAATTAGAAGCTTGATAAATGCTTTTTTAATGAGTGACGCCAGTCTGCCAAATGTAGTTAAGTCAGGGCTACCTACTTTATTAATATTTTTAATGGTGTTGAAGTTCCTATATTTGGAACATGATGTATGTCTTGGCTAACTTCTGGAACTATTTTGAAATAGTTTTTTTGAAGTCTAACAATAAAAATAAATGGTTGTCGAAAATGATGCTGACTGCCCTCTTGTCTTTTGTCCTCGAAAAAATAATTTAAAAATTGTGATTAAGTACATTCTTCACAAAACTACTTATCATAAACCAACTGAAATAAATGCTAAGATTTTTAGATTATTAATTGACCGCCCTGGCTTGAGTTATAGTTATATATTTGGGTAGTTTAACTTTTTAATCGAACTATAAAGTCGATCTATTCAGAGACACACATGTCTATGTAGCTTAAATTCCGTTCCATATCCATTCGATTCCAATAAAAGCACAACGCAGTAGCGATTAGCTAACGACAGATCCTGTCCTTGTCTTGACCATTCTATCCCAACATTCTTCGTAAAAGATAGCTTGAGCAACTGAGTAAGAAGCAGTTATCGTAATAAAACTTCTGTTGAGATAAACTAAATTACGAGTCAATATGCTCCACATAGGCAGTGAACATGGTTAAAAAAAGATTTTTAATTGTTATGATAAATATCATCCATAGACAATATGCAATTCTTTATGGCAGCACCAATCCGGTGGTTAACCTAAGTTTATTGTGTTTATCTATGGTTTATTGTTCAATTGACGGATGTAAACATAACCACAAACGTTGACAGCAAAGATTAGTATTTATCATGGCTTGCAGGTTTAAAGGGATGTTGGTCGCATACAGAAATAATGCAAAACTAATTAACATTTGTAGTAAATATATAAATAATGTTACCC
This sequence comes from Himalopsyche kuldschensis, assembly GCA_028554975.1. Lineage (NCBI taxonomy): Eukaryota > Metazoa > Arthropoda > Insecta > Trichoptera > Rhyacophilidae > Himalopsyche > Himalopsyche kuldschensis. The sequence continues at coordinate 1,487,002 of JAHFWI010000028.1, forward strand.
TTACACCTATATCACAGTTATCAACGACGAATAGTAAGTAACATTATTCTATTATCAGTTTGATTAATAACTACGCGTCTACTCTACCTATATATTGTTAGTACGGTACCTATACATTTTTTTTTCTATTTATTATTAAATATTTATATTATTAATTACTGTATGCTTCAAAGAACTGAAAAACCGGACGAACGGTTGCAGACGAATTACTAATCTGCATTCATTTTAACTCAATATTTCTGTCATCCATCAAAATACATGATATATTTCCGAAATTATTGCTTAGAGATTATACATACAATTCGGTCCCTTAGTATTAATGAAACGTATCGTGATTTTTGGCGGTTTTGAGTTATGAAAGCCACTAGATACAAAATGATATATTACGTTATGTGTCGAAGAATCATATCAATAGGATAATTGGATACGAAGATATTTCAATGCGTATTATCGCTCTTGTTCATAGCTGCACCAAACCTTGAGACAGCACATTAGATTAAATCGAGTGTTAATTGAAAATGAGTTACATAGGTTTCTCTACTTCTAAGGGGCCTAATTAAACTTACATTAATTCTGATGAATAAAGATATTTATTTATCGACCATTTTTGTTTTTATTTAAAGGTTTATTTCATGGGGAATATGAATGGGAAGACCCCAAATCAGATGAAGAAATGTAAGCCTCATTAAAATTATTAAAACTTGTTATTTTAAATGTACAGTGGAACCCCGATCTTACGTTCTCGCATTATACGTTTTCCTGTGTTGTCCGTTCATTTTCAATTGTCCCAGCAAAACACCCATAAGAATAATGTTAAAAATTCCCACATTAACCATTCCCCGATTTCCTCGATTTTACGTTTAAAAATTATAGTCCCATCACAAATATTATCCTGATTGACCGTTTTTGTTGAACATTACTTAAGAAAAACATTCAAACCCTTCCAATCGATTCGTAGAAAAAAACTGAGACTGCAAGTGTGCACTTGTTTTCTATTCATTGTCATAATGTTTCTAGTAATTACTGAGCATCTGTGTCTGCTGTAGAAGAAGATAGCGAAAAACGCAATAATGAACCATGGAATGGCATTGACAGCCGCGTTGGAAAAAATAAAAATATATTTCTACTTCAACGATATAGATGAATCTGTTAAAAAAATATGAGAATTTGAGGGGAATTTGTTTAAATTGAAGTGACAACCTGCAAAGAAGCAACAGAAGGGATTTTTTCATAAAAAATAAATGTTATACATAGGTATAATAAGAATTTTTTGAAAAGTTTATTTTTCTTAGTTCATATTTAAAACTTTCCCGCATTATTCGTATGTTTTTTACGGTCCCTTGAAGAACGTAGAATCGGGGTTTCACTGTATACACAATTAGGGCAACACTGTTGAATTTTATGCATTCTGTATAAGCAAGCATGAGTTTGTAAATTGGAATGATTTATTTAGCATTTGTTTTTAATAATATTTTCTTTCTTAGTGTGAACATAGTATACATAGACAAACATGGAAATAAGACAAATGTCCGTGGTAAAGTGGGTGATAATGCTCTTTACTTAGCTCACAGATATGGAGTTCCAATGGAAGGTAAGCCTAATTTCAAAATAATTAAAAATAACCATTTTAATCTCAGCTATTTCGAATTTTTTATTTGTTTTAAATTTATTTATCTTGAATAATCTGTGACATTGCCACCTGGTGTATAATATTACTAGTTCATTTAAAAGTAAGCTTGTTCCAATTATATTTATATCTTATAAAATGTATCCTTAAATTCTTTTGATTCTGTCACAAATGTATTTAAACAAAATCAATTATTGAAATAAGATGTATTTTTTTTTAATTTTTAGGAGCCTGTGAAGCCTCTCTGGCTTGTACGACTTGTCATGTTTATGTGTCTGATAAACACGCCGATTGTTTACCCCCGGCAACGGAAAAGGAAGATGATCTCTTAGATATTGCTCCTTTCCTCAAAGACAGTTCAAGATTAGGTAAGATCATTCTTTGATTATTATTATTAATGAATGTTCAAAAAATTCTGGATTATTATCCTGGTGCCATTGTATTGAAAAAATATCTTAATTCTTTGACTGGTTTTGTTTTTATCTTTGTCTTATCTTCTACATAATACTTTTGGATTGTTATTGTTAGTAGTAGATGTACTCAGTAATTGATGGTATTTTTTAAATGTTTTGTGAAAATAACAGGGCTATGGAGTCGTTAATAAAAACACCAACAATCAACCAACAAATCCGGCCAATAGCCAAATGTTACATCAAATTTTTCAAAAGTTTTTCACGACTCTGACTTCGACTCTGGCCAAAACACCGCGACGACTCTAACTCCGGCAAAAAGACCGCGACTTTACGACTCCTTCTCCACAGCCCTGAAAATATATTTCATTTCTTAATAATTTCATTGAAACATAATTTCTTTTTTCAGGTTGCCAGATAATTCTAACGCATGAGCTAGAAGGGATAGAGCTTAAATTGCCCTCCGCAACCAGAAATTTCTATGTTGACGGTCACAAACCAACACCGCATTAACAACAAAATGATTTTAATTAGATTATGCTCTTTATTTTGTTATTTTTAATATATTTATTATTTGTTCCATAAAAGATGAAGGCTGTTTAATCACCTATCTTAATATACCGTATTATGCTTGATTGCAGTTTTTTTTAAACGTGTAAGTCTATATATTTCATATTACAGTAAAACCTCAATATAATGGACTAATTTGAGAGTCTGATAATGCCGAAAGTCCGTTATATAAAGGTAGGTTTTTCGAATGCGTTTTTTTTTAAAGAAAATAAATGGAACACTACAAGGCTAGTGAAGTTTCCATAAAGAAATTTTAAATATGAAATTGTAAACAATGAGGAGTTATGTTTCCTAAGCCAAGTTGTTAGCTGTGCGGAAAAATTTAAAAACTGAGCTGGCCAATCCAACAATTGCTCGGCATAATTTTAATCATTGTGTAAACATTTTTTTTTGTTTTGCTTTATATAATTTAAATTATTATCATTCAATACTTTATACCAGTGATCGCCTAACGGTCGCTCGCGGTGGCATTTTCAGTAGCTTGCGTAGGATATTGTACCATATTTATAAATTTGCCTAGGATCAAATTTTATCAATCGTTTGGGCGCAACAACTTGTCATGACAAATCGAAAGCAAACGCAGCAGTATCAATATTTATAATTTACATATCTAAAAAAGTGTGGAAAAATTACTGGATAAATATTAAGTTTTAAATTCTATTTCTACATATGTAGGTAAAAACATCAAGATGTGATGTGTGATGAACCCTGACCATTACTTAGGGAAAATCAAAACTCTGTATTGAACTAAACGGCATAATAATAGCTTTTGCGATTTTTTCTTAAATACTTTTTTGGTAGAAAGCTAACTACGCTTCCAAAGCTCTCACATATAAGTAGCTCGTCAGACAATTTCGATTTCTGAAAGTAGCTCACATCCTTATTATGTTAGGAGACCACTACTTTATACTAATAGTTAATTGACAGATAATCCAACATGGCCGCAGCGGTAGTGTTCTATATTAATGAGATGTCTTTTTCTACGTGTTGGAACAAGTAATTTGACATAATATCGAATGGAAAACATTTTTTACCAAAATAAACTATATATTTGTACAGCAAAATAAATACTCATCTGATATATCCAGGCTCCTGTTGTGGAGTGACGGTCATGTTTGATGTTGACGTACATAATCAAACTGCTGTGAAGCTGTGTGCCCGAAGAATAACATTATCAATTTGGGAATCATAGAAAATTGAAAATATCTTTGTTAATATTGCATGATCAGTTGATTAATCTTCTTTCCTGGTGCTACAGTCTGGGTTGAATCTTGGCCGCCTCAATCAGTCCCTCCACTCAACTCAGTCCTTTACCATCATAGGCCAATCGCTGACCCTCAACACTCATGAATTCTGTGACATCATGTTCATACAGTGAAGTCACTCTGTCTTCCCTCAGGAGTAGACAATGTGAGGTGTTTTGTAGGATTCTGCTCATCCATGCGTGATATATATCCTTGCGTTTTACGTTTTATAGAGCGTTGACTTTTAAATAACCTGACAGTGATTAGCTCACCGAAGAGGTTTTTAGCTCATGGTTGTGCTGACAACTCTAAATTCCATTCTCGCAGACAATCACAAAAATATCATCGATTATTTTGTATATAAAATTAAATGATTTCTGCCAACTATCTGTTTAATGAATTTAGGTACATCATTTACTACCTCTATCATCATTTTAAATAAATATAATATTTATTTTTACGAATTGTTATTGTAGATTGTAGATAGTATTTTACATATACTGTGATTTATTATATAGCTCTTATGTGAAATAAAAATCTTTAATAATGAAGCATTTAAGAATTTATTCAAATTTACAATTAATTACAAACTTAATAACTCATGAAACAAATTTTGTTAACAAAAGAGCCTTAATTTATTATCCTCTATGTTGGAGGTAATTTATTGGGATGATATGGAAATAAGCAAGATAGAAGTGGGTTTAGTGCATAGATTCCCAAAATTTTTCAGGTGGTGACCTATTTTTATAAAAGCAATGTGATCCGCAACCCTAATTGAAAAAGGCATTTTTAATAAAGTAATTAGGAAAAGCAACAAAAATGGATGATAGTGAATATTTTTTATAGTTGACTGTATAAGTTGTCGACCCATGGGTTGGGAGCCCGTGGTTTAGTGGATACTTAAACCAACTATTCACACTCGTAACGAAGAAGCATTGGAGTTGTGTAAAAATCTATTGACATCAGCATAGCACACACAATTCGGCCATCATTCTTTTTTACGACTCCACAGTGCTGATGCTAATGCACGAGTAAAAATAATATATCTTAGTCTTAAAATCTGATACCTACCAAAGATAATTATTTATTACTCAGTTTCAAAAATGGAATTAAAAAAATTCCAATTAGTGACATCTGTGTAAAAAATTATGAACTATTTCTAGCGAGTTTTTACTTTGTGCCTTAGTGTCAAATACTCGATGATTTTGAAGAGATAATAATAATATTTATAAGTTTATTTAATTATGGTTGTATGTTATATACATAGTAGTAGACTGTGTCAGTGTGTTAACCTGTCTGTATCCCAATGTCATACTTCAAAAACATGGCTAGCAACATTACGAAATGTACCTACTTTTTTCAATTATATTCTCGTAACTTATTATGAATTTCTAATGTATTTTTTTTAGATATACCTTACTGACTTAAAATGGAACTGACATTGAAATTAAGTTTAATTGACATATGTAGGTAATGATTATCCTCGTTGGGAGCAATGTTTTCAAATACATAATTATTTGCCGATATGGAAGCAAAAATTTTCCTCCTAAAACATTTTTTTTTTTTGTGAATTTATGTTACGAAACTGTTTAGGGTATTCCGCAAAATTCGCAAATCGTAGAGCATCTACGTCGCGGTGTATATTTCTAATTCCATTCGAATAATTGAAATATTTTAAAATTCTGACTATGTTCATTCTTGGAATGTCATATTATGAACTTCAAAATGGAAGATTTCAAAATTGGTCTTGAATGTCAGTTAATTCGAATTTCAAATAATGCTCACACTGTTTTTGTGTATATCTTAAGATGTCGTTTGCTTTTTGCGTGGCAATGTTATTACAGGCATTAATTAAAATTTTGTTTTTAATGTGACACATTTTTGTAATTTTACAATAAATGTTAATTAAAAAAGTTAAAAGTGTTGGAAATTTGCGGAGAAAAAAATGGTGACATTTATACTGATCCACTCTTCGGAAAATAATGATATTATTTCAAAGAAACTTACGTTATATGACTTTGCGGATTTGAAAACGTGTCTGTAATTCTACGACAGCAAATAATTTTGGCTGTCAAATTAGCCAAATAAAGACTCAAACATAATTAATCATCATGGCTCAGTGGTAAATATGTTTTCATTTGTACTGCAAATGCTAGATTTTAGCCCTCCGTATGATGACAACTGAGCGATATAAACACTATTTCGTAATGACCATATAAAATACTGTACTCGAGTAAGATAATTTCCCAAATTAGAAAAAAAGAAAGGTTAAATAAAAGGTTAACTGATTTAATAAGTACTCTATACTAGCCGTGCCTCGTGCCGACAATATTTCATGGAACCGACAGGCGATAAAAATGTTGACTTACTTGTAAACTTCCAGTCGTGTTTTTTTAATCAAAAAATATTATAAGCACTTATATAAATCAATATGTTATAAAAGGATGGTATAACAAATTCAATCTTTCAAATGTACTAAGCGCACTTGACATTTCATGGGTATAACGGGTCGTCTTAGCTGGGCGAATCTGGGCGAGGCGATCCGGCGCAGCTTTGAAAGCGGCAGAGTTTTAAAATATCAAACGGTCCTCGCCCATGAAAGTGTCATATGTAGGCGAAGCGATCCGGTCAGGACGGCATATGTCGCAAGTCGCCTCAAGTGCGCACTCATGGCGCACGCGAATCGCTTGAAAATATGAAACGGTCCAAGCTCACCAGAGCGTTAATTGCGTCTGGCCGAGCGATGGCACATAAGACCTTTGATCAACTACGTTTTAAATTGACTGGATTCGCCTAAATTCTCTTGCCGGTTCCCGTCGCTTACCTAATACACGGGGTAAGGCAGTGATCGCCAAACAGTCGCTCGCGAGCTACCAGTAGCTCGCGGTGGCATTTTCTGAAGCCCAGGAAGGATAAATTTGAAAAATACATGCTTCTTACATGGACAGCTTCACGTGGCATATTCACGCGTTAGAACAACTTCTGATTTATTCGTGTACGCACCAGACAGAAAAAATACACCTTCTTTGAGTGGCATTGCATCGCATGTCGGTTTCTCACTAGTTTTGTTTATAAATACGTAATTAAAGTACGCATTTTACGTTTTATTGGAAGTCCGATTGTATTTAAGTAATATAATAATAATATGTATGGTACAATAAATGACGACGATAAAACAATATACAAAAGTAGCTCATCAGACAATTTCAATTTCTGAAAGTAGCTCGCATCCTCATTGAGTTTGGAGACCACTGGTATAAGGTATAATATAAATGAGTGTTATTTGCATTTATTATTCCATTACTGTGAGAACTTTCATTACCGAAGAGCTTGTGCTTAAAAGTTTTTAAACAAACTTCTATATTCTGCATGCAGAGAAAAAAATAGCCTAATTTTGAAATTTATAATCGATCACTGACGCAAAACGGTGCTGTCCTCGAATCCCTCATTTTAAAATATTCAATTGTAATGCGTAGCAAAACGAAGATCATTTTCCGGCTGCTTGTAATTCAGTTCCTCAACGAATATTTATCAGAAAATAGAATGATATTAGCTCTTTTTATTAGGATTTAAATGATACATATTTTAGTATGAAAATATGTTGGTCCCAGCGAAAAGCATAAAAAACCTTTTTAGGAAAGAGTAAAGCTACGGCCACAGTGACAGTCGTGGCGTCACTTGCTTCATAATCAAAGGTTTCCACAATGGCTTTAACTGAGAAGTCGAAATGCAGCGTAAATGCCGAAGTCAAATCAGTTTGAAATATAACAGCGCTTGCTTCAGCGTACAATTTATTTACGTTATGACGCTACGTTTCGATTTCTCAGACGGCACCATCGTTAAAGCCATTGCGGCAACCTTTGATTGCTAAGCAAGTGTCGATAGGCAACACTGGAAGCTACGCCTTGCAACTGTGGCCACACACACTAAGGGTATAATAAAACGGGTAGAATAGGAGTATTGTTCAGCTAATATCTTTCGCTACCCCGCATTTGATGACTACATGGGAAATGTTATGTGAATATTTCAAATGACCCAGTGAAAACGTGATGCGAAGATAAAATTACGTCTTTAATAAAAACAAATATGTCTAAATATAATTATTATGGTGTTGGATAATTGTTAGGAAAATTCTTTATCCTAACACCAATCGCTGCTAGTAAAATAAAAGTCAAATTTAAACGCAAAATGGCAACCTACCTTGTTGAATTTAATTTGACGGAAGAAGAGTGATTTTGATGCATGAAGCAATTTAAATAACAAAATCAAACAGCCCGTATTTCCTCAACGGACATCACGGTATGCATATTAATCATTTATTTTCAAAGAAATATTCTTGTAGCTTCAATGTCACCGACGGTTTTATCAAAACCACAATAATTTGAATATGCAATTACTGCTTCTTATAAATAATTAACATATTTTGTGTTTATGAAAACAAAGTATTTTAAATTAACCTACTGCATGGTCAAATTAAGCTAGCCCTCTCCACTATCATCACACCTCCGCATACCATTATGAAAAGCTTGCTTAGTAATAATATAAAATAACATTGAATATTCCACGTATTGTGTTACTAATTGTGACACGTGTTTCGCTTCTTTCGGAGGCATCTTTGGACAGACTATCGCAAAGTCTCCTTAAGTAAAAAAGCAAGATTGATTTAAATATAATGATAAAATTACAAAATGGAGTTTGGTATTTTTCCTTTTTATACGGGAAGCGTGGAGTTATAGAATTAAAGCAAAGCAAACAAATAATTATGCTACTAACAACGTAAGAATTACAAATAAATAGCTTATGAGATGCAATCAATTGGGAAGGGTTAATCCCATCATTGGAAATAAAGTAAGGAGTGACGAACAACCTGTCATATTTAGTATATTATTTATTTATACTACTTAACTGTTATTACTTTTATTTATTTCTAAAAACTCTAAACTAGTCATTTGTAAGCCTTTTTTATTTATTCGGTGGAGTTTTCATACATTACTTCTCTGATTAAAATTATGATGGTAAGCAAACTTTGCGATAGTAAGTCCGAAGATGCCTCCGAAAGAAGCGAAACACGTGTCACAATTAGTAACACAATACGTGGAATATTCAATGTTATTTTATATTATTACTAAGCAAGCTTTAATTACGGGGATTTTTGAATGTTTCCGCTTTCAGCCAAGCTGTTTTCGCTTTTTGCAAAGCTTTAACTGCTGGCCTCGACTCGTTGATAATCCTAATGTTTCTCGTTATGAATTTAGGGATCACTTTACGTAATTATAACAAACCCACTTAAATCATTGAAACTTGTATTCATTCAAATTTCGCTAATTTACATTTTAATAACCTTTTAACTTAGTGACCTACTTATATTTTTGTATATAAACGATACAAACTGTTTACTACGCGTCAGTTCAAGTACATCCGTGCACTTGGAATGCCTGAAGATGCCGAAAGGCGAAACCCGGGTCGTTAGCGACAAAACTCATGGAAAAGTACAAAATTCAAAAAATTCTAATTTGATATTGAAATTCCATCAAGCACCCTCAGTCGAAATACTTAACGTAGAGTAAACTTTGAATACACATAGATTCTTTATATTCAGTAAGGTAAATGTACCAGTAGCTGACCGTTTAAAAGAAAATTTTAACAAAAATAGCGATTAAGGTTTAGCATTGTACCGAATGATGGCAAAGCAAGTATACTCATATTGGATCATACGTCTTAATTAATATTATGTAACGAAAATTTCGAAAGGGCCTCTTTAAAAAAGTTGTGTTCAATTATTTAAAGCCATGTTACTGTTTCAGTAGTTGACCATCTCACATATTGAAAAATCCAGTAGTTGACCATGTCTAAACAGGGGGCTTTATAGTGAACTTTCTGTCAGAGTTGCCTCAGGGCTTTCTGTCACACCACTCTTGGTTGAATCAAGTAGCAATGGGTTGTTCAGTAACAAGGTACACACCGTTTCTAGATTGATCACATAATAAATTTAAAATAATACACTTTCCTCACTAGGTGTTTTCAAATGGCCACCCTGGCACTCCATTGGCTATATGGTGATGTGTTAGTGGCTCAATCTGACCACAGATGCCTTAAATTGTCTGAACTCTACAATTTAGAGCAATCCTGCATCTGCATTTCTTATTTTGGGCCATTTTATTCTCAAAAGGTACACAAAGGTACAAAAGGTAACTACTGGTACATGGTCAACTACTAGTACATTTACCTTATGTCATTTTTCTTAAAACATCACATTAGTTACGTAACCAAATAAATGAAATAACATCTTACCAATATACTGTTTAAAGTAAGTTGAATGATATTATTCAATACGTTTCTTTTTCCGTCCGTAAATTCGTTTCAAAATAGTAGCCATTTTCTTTATCCAGATCAAAGGGTAGATAAAGATAAAATTAAGAATTATGAAACACTTTGTTTATGTGAAGAATATATATGTATCCGATCTCATTTTTATAAATGATTACTGCTACTTTTTTAGATGTAGATAATTGTTGCAAAATTAGGCACCATATATTATGATGAATTTTTATGCAGGGTCGTTTTGATAACAATCAAAACTAAACTTGCATTGCAATGAATAAAGTACATAATAAAAAATATCTTTTTAGAATACATCAATCTGCTACTGATGGTTATTTCATAATGGCCATAAATAACATTTGAAAACACTTGTTATATCCTATTTTTAAAAAAAATAATAATAATACATTTTTAGTACTTATTCCACATAAAATTGATTGGATCAGGACCGGTTTCGCTCTTGGCGAACATTATCAACTGATAAGAAATACAACGAAATAGTGATATTTAAACAAAATTTAAGCAAGAATTACAAGGTATTTCAAACCATTGGTATTTCAACTAAGCAAATAAATTGAAGCAAAATAGACTATAATTAAATGGTTGAAGACCTCTTAGCAATACAAGATATTGCATCTGTTTTTATATTGTTAATGATCATTCATACTTAATTGATTATCGCCACGAGCGAAACCAGTCCTGATCCAATAAATTTTATGTGGAATAAGTACTAAAAATGTGTTATTATTTTTAATATAATGCCATTGTGCCATTCCGAGTGGTCAACGTCACTGGTTTCGGCTGTGGTGACAGTGAACACCTTACAAGTGATCCTATTTTTATTTTGATCGTAGAAAATTAAACCACTCATATCACGGTTTGCCAAAGTAATAATTTTCAAAAATTTTCGCCTCGTTGTGTTGTAAACTAATTGATTTTTTAGAGCTTTTATCGAAAGTTGTATATTTAAGTCGCGCCCTTTCAATGCAGGTTTCGACACTTTAATCAGACTGAATGGCTTTTGGTTGTAATAAAAAAGCTAAAAGAGCATATCATCCAATTAACTATGCAGTGTTGCCAGCGTGATAGTTCAAGGAAATTTCATACAGGTAAAATTGTGGCTTCGTCTAATGGCGCAACCTGTTGTACCGATTCAGGGATCCGATTACTCGACATCTCAACTTCTCGAGTATTGAGTAGTAAATTTAAAAAATACTCGAGTATTCTCGAGTAGTTTCAGATGTTCAAAAATATATATTATTAATTCAAATTTGTGTATATAAACAGATGGTAAATAAATTTGTCATCACATACTCTCGTCATCATAAAAATGTCATTGATAAGATAGATTAGCAGGACCCAAAGTAAATATAAGTAACAAAAGAAATTCTCGCATAGCATAATCAACGGCAAAACCATTCCATAAAAAAAATTAATTGACAGTAAAATCCACACGTAAGACTCAGTTAAACGCAACGCTTAAACATTATATATACATATATATTTAAAAAAGTAAATAAATCTTCGTTTATTAATAACGAGTATTACTCGAGTATTTTTAAAAATTTTCGAATTTCGAGTGCTTGAAAAAAGTATTGAGTATTCGATACTCGAATTGCAGTCTCTAGATGTGAGTCCTAAAATGCAAATTAAATCTTATATATAAAACCGAAACGGGGGATGTATGTCTGTAATTCCCTTTTGCATTGTTGTTGCAAGTTCAAATCTACGCACTTATATTATGGAATTTAACCTGGAAGAAATTTACATACCTACATACTTACAACTTCATTTCCCTAACTGTTATTAAACATATTCGTCGATTGTAAAGTAGATACATACGTAAATTGTATTTACTCAGTCTAGAGTTTTATTATAAGTAAGTTTATATCATTTATATCAAAGACCAACTGGGTTAATAAAATAGAAAGGCATTGTTTTATATAAATAAAATACTCGTTCATTTTTCAAGTAAAAATATATACCTTCTTATTTAAAAGTTGGAATCATTTAAACGGCGGACAGTAAAACTGGATGCATGTTTTAATTCAAATAAAAAAGTTAAATATAAAACCGAAACGGGGGATGTATGTCTGTAATTCCCTTTTGCATTGTTGTTGCAAGTTCAAACAAACGACTTGATTTCGCTCGCGAAAGTTTCGACGGTAAATTTGTTTCGTTATCAATGTGTGTGTAGAGACTCCAATTACTCGAGTATCGAGTAGTATACATATATAAAACCGAAACGGCGTATGTATGTCAGTGGGTCTGTTATTCCCTTTTGCATTGTTGGTCATTAAGTTGCCATAAAAACGAATATGAAAGAAAATATGTTTGATTTTTTTATCGGCGAAGACATTTAGTCAAAATGTAATAAATTAGTCTTCTACTGAACTTTTCCCGGCTTTTATTAATATAATAATGTTTTTATTTACGTGAAGGTATTATTTGACATTTCTTTGACAGCAAATTAGATTTTTTCCTTGAATTTGGACATTTTAATGGGCGAGAATGGGGCTGTCAATATATGAAAGGGGCTGTGAAATGTCAATGCCAGTCTGAAATGTTCATTTTAATTCCATTTTAATTGACCTAGACTATTTACGCGCCGAGCTGAACATAACCCTAAACTGGTCCGAGCGAAGCCGGGTTCGAATACTAGTAATACATAAAGAAAAGTTGAAACAGCTAATAGTTGAATTGGTAGCCGCGTGGTAAACGTCTCTGGTTTCAGCGGAGGTGTTCAAGGGTTATTTGTTGTAGAATGTAGACTATTAAATAAACTTTCAATCGTTTGTTCGAGTCCTATTCGTTTGTCTATGTCCTATGATAAACTGGGCGTAGCGAAAACAATAGTCCTATCACTAACATTGTCATAGTCTTAGCTAGTCTCTTGCCACTAATTTTTCATTATTGGAAAAATTGATAAAAACCGATACGATATATTTTTAACAAGTTACGTTACCGCCCTAATAGAGTGAAACTATCATGCGGACCTATTTTCAAATGGTATTTTTTTAAATGCCAAAATCACCCAAATAAAATGAAACTTGAAGGTAGTTGAACGAATTTCAATATCAAATTTGAATCGTTTGCATTTTGTACTTTTCCGTGATTTTTGTCTCCAACGATCTCATTGAAATGCCTCCAGATGCCGCAAGGCAAACCTCGGGTAGTAAGCGACAAAACTCATGGAAAAGTATAACATTCAAATGATTCAAATTTGAAACTTCTAATATTTGTTTAAAAGACGACATCACTAAGATATTAAAATTAAAATTCACTTGTAACAATGAACAAGTGAAAATGTTTCAAATTAATTATTTTAACCGATTCTATGCCTGGAAGAATTAGTATGGCCGTGTATGGAGGGTCACGATTTTCTTTCAAAATATGATTAATAATATGAATTCGATGTATTATAGGATAATATACAATATCTTTCCAGTTCAAGTATTATAACATGATGTTAAAAGATGTCACTGTATGCACGACAAATTTAAATATTAAGAGGTACTGGTGTAAATCAAGTAGAGCGTATTAACTCGCGCATTTTGTATGGCTGGCCCCACATACACAGAATTGTATAGCGAATAAACTCGCTCGTGGCAGAGAACCGGTTAAGCATATTTTTTCATAACTCTTGCTGAGAAATAATGATCTTAAAGATCTAATGATGGAAATAAAAATAATGATGACAATCTTAGAACTTTGTTTAATAAATTATGTAAAAAAAGTGTGCAGATGCAGTGCAACTCCAGAATTTTGATAACTCTGTTATTCAACCATAGATAATTCTGAAATTTATATACATACACGAAAGTTTTCCGACCAAAAGGTAATTTTAGACAAAAGTACAATTAGAATCTTTTCAAAGTAAGGTAATGACGCGATAAAACGATTCTGGGATTCACCGTGTTGAAATAATATATCGATATTGACTGCCAGTTGATGATGAAACTGCGATAACAATGTTCTACGCTATTTTTGTAAAGCTATGATTTAATTAGTGTACATAAATATTGACTGTTTCTTTTCTACACTGGCTAAGCGGGCAATTATTTCCAGAAGTAGGTCTCACATCACTTATCATAAAGAATCCGGCTTCCGGTCGCGACGGAATGTAGGTTATGCTAAAAAATAAAAGGGCTACGCAGTTATACTTTAGCTTAAAAATAGGATAACAATTTGTATGTAACTGGGTAACTATATTACGCGTCAATTACTACTTAGTGTGTATGCATATTTATTTTGATTGAAATTTATTAGAGTTATGGTTATACAATTATTAGCTAATTTTTAATTGACCTTTTTGTTATTGTTTCAAATAGTGGATGGTAGGTTTTAATATACACCTTTATTAAGGCGACGAAAAGTGGATTCATTACATTCGAGAATTATAGCATAATCTTATATATAAAACCGAAACGGCGTATGTGTGTATGTATGTCTGTAATTCCCTTTTGCATTGTTGTTGTAATTTGCCATAAAAACGAATATGAAAGAAAATATGTTTGAATTTTTATCGGCGAAGACATTTAGTCAAAATGTAATAAATTAGTCTTCTACCAACTTTTTCCCGGCTTTTATTAATATAATAATGTTTATTATTTACGTGAAGGTATTATTTGACATTTCTTTGACAGCAAATCAGATTTTTTCCTTGAATTTGGACATTTTAATGGGCGAGAATGGGGCTGTCATCAAATTAAATAAAGTTTGTGATTTTATTTTAACTCTATTTTGGATGTTAGATTTTGTGATATAATTGTGTCGAATGATATAACATTAAATAATTATTGGTCGCTTAGTCCGAGCGACGCCGGGTAGCAATATTAGTATACTATATACTTACTTAGACATAATATAAAAGAGATGATCATTTCTTTTGCTAGTATCTACGAGTTTTAAAAAATAAAAATGTCTTTTCATTTGACGATTAAGATTTTAAATTCTTTTGTTTGACACTTAAATGGAACAGTATTTTTGAATTCAAATTTCAAATAATGAAGAAAACGAAAATTTGTCGCAATTTCATAACATTAACTTCTACAACTCATGTGTCGAGTCTAGCTCGACGTTGTAAAACTTGGTTAGAAAATTATTTTTAATTATCCTTATTTCAAAACCGTTTTTATAGGATTGTGTGACTTAGTTAAAATTAGTAACATGTCATAATGTGGTAAATTTTCGATATTTCGCTTTACCTTTTAGAAAAAACGCAAACAAATCTATTGAGGAGTTGCTGGAAAGAAGAAAATAATATATTGAGTGCAACGGGCTAAATAATTTATACATTGTATATCTATTAATTTATAAACTTTTCTAAACCACTTCCGATACCATACACTTAACGCAATTTTCTTGGATTTTTCGCTCATTTTGTTAATGTAATAAAAACAAACAATTCATAATTGAAAGTGTCAAAAAAACATTTGCATGAACGATGAATGTCAGACATCTTTCATTTGACAAAAAGCCATGCTTTAAATCGATAGTTGACCAACGTTTACTGTTAAAATGAAACCGGCCATATACTGTAAACAATGTTATGAATCTTATGTTAAAATGTGATTGTGTGAATGTTGAACAGTACAAAATAAGCAAACTGAAGTCGGATTGTTTTAACAAGGATTGTATTATTTGATTAGTCTGCTATGTTTTTCCATCATTTAATAAAACGATTTGCATTACTTGATTATTGTTTGGCGGGCAGAATTTCTTTATTTCGTTGCTACCTGATTGGAGGGTGCAATGAGCCTTGCGAAACGATTTATTTTTCTATTTAAAGTTACCATTTTTGTTTATGACTGCTTTCTAAGGTGAAATAATTAAAATTTAAACTATGGCGTCGAAGTAAAATAGGTGCCAAGGAAACGATTATATAACCATAAATTACAGCATTGTGCTAGTTTTGTTTAACAGCCATTTTGCATAACATTTAAATATAGCTATCTCAATGCGGATCCTATTTATCAATGGAGCATAAATCAACAGAGAGTTTTCGGCGAAAACTGCTCAAACTGTCTTTCTTCGAAGAGAGTAGGGATTAGAGACTACAATTACTCGAGATCTCAACTACTCGAGTAACAGGTAGTAAAAATTGACAATACTCGAATAGTTTCAGATATACCAAAATTTATATTACATATTCAAATTTTGTATTTAAATAAATGATAAAAAATTCAATAATGTTATTTAATTTCATTTATAAAACATATATTTTAAAAATAAAAGATAATTAAACGTCTCAAATTTGAAATTGGTTCGAAGTTTTGTTTTCATAATTCCCACAATAGAAAACACAATAGAAAACTCTCTGTTGCTGTGGACGTCGGTTTTATAGTTCTATTTAGTTCTATATTTAACAATGAATTAAAACATGCATCCAGTTTTACTGTCCGCCGTTTAAATGATTCCAACTTTTAAATAAGTATAGGCGACGATGGACTTGGCTTGGACATGTGCTGCGGATGCCCCAGGGGAGCCTGAATCTTGCCTGCCTCTTCTATCAACCTGATGGATCCCGACGCCGCGGAAGGCCTCTGATGACCATCCATAGGATGTACTCAGGGGAGCTAAGGGACGCCGGGATGACCTGGGAAGATGCGAAGAGGTTGGCGGGAGACAGAGAATCTTGGAGGCACCGTGTGGCGGCCATATGCTCCGAATAGGGAGCGGATATGGGAATTTTTTTTTTTTTTCTTGATAATGAACGAGTATATTATTACATAAAACAATGCCTTTCTATTTTATTTAACCTAGTTGGTCTTTGATATAAATGATATAAACTTATTTATAATAAAACTCTAGACTGAGTAAATACAATTTACTTATGTATCTATGTACATTAAAATCGACGAACATGTTTAATAACAGTTAGGGAAATGAAGTTGTAGGTATGTAGGTATGTAAATTTCTTCCAGGTTAAATTCCATAATAAAGGGTATTTCAATAGGGACGCTCAAAATATGTTACTTTGTCCTGCTGAGTAGATTATTCATTGTTTAGTGGCCAAATTTGAGTCAACCAGTTTGGTAAATAATCGGCCAACACCTACCTGTACGTCATCAAAATACAATATCTGGCGAAAACATTGCTGCTGTGTGTGAAAGTGTACAGGAAAACCCAAGGCAGCTTATTTCTCGTTGTTCACAAGAACTTGGCTTTTCTGCGACTTCAACTTGGCGAATTTTGAATCGGGCCTTATGTCTGCACCCGTATAAAATCCAACGAACTTCAGGTAAACGACCACAGACAACGCCCGATTGGGTTCTGGAGCAGTTGGAAGTTTACCCAAATTTGTCAAAAAAGTCAACTTTAGCGACATGGCCCATTTTATAGTGAATGGATATTGGCAGACATTTGATGCTAAATTCCATATTTAATGCCGTAAAATATACTTACAAATGAAATTAAAATTTAGTCGAAATCTCACAAACAACTTGTTTTATTTACATTTCAAAACTAAGCGTCCTTATAAAAAGACCTTTTATAAGTGCGTAGATAATAAGTTAAACCGAAATAAGTATCAAAACATACATTTAATTTGTTGAATTAAATGTGGTGCTTTGATAAATAAATACAGTGGTTATAATTTAACATATTATCCGAGGTCTAATAATATAATACATCAAATTTAAATCGTTCAAAGTGTATAGTTTTCTGTGAGGTTTTTCAGTAGCGACGTTTTGACAGCCATTCGATCATATGATAGAATAAACTTAATCTGACGTCTTCATTCGAACAATTCAAATTTGGCAAATAATGACTTTTCCAGAAGATAATTAATTACAATTCGTTGATTGTTAATATTTTTATCACGAACATAGAATACAAACGAATATTCTCGAAAATGTTTTGTGCTTCTTGTAAGTTATATGTTTTTCACGGTTTATGAATCATACTGTATAAGTTTAAGCCATCGTTCTGATTTGCATCAGAGGTTTAATCACCCACCGCTAGAGGGTCAAGCCATCGCATTTTAATATACCCTTACAATGTTATAGAGAAGCCCACAGTTCACAGTTTTTCTTCAATTTCCAAACAGATATATGTTTTTTGTACAATTTCTGCTATTGGTGCACAGTATACACATGAGCCTCGCATAACACGGTTTTATAAATTGTGACATATTTTTATATAACACGATTATAGGATAAAGAAAAAATTTAATAATTTTATGACATGGATATTCATGAAATCCAAGAAATTTTGGAGGATCGTAAGTTGAAGGAAGAAGAATTAGTCAAAATGTTGGATAAACCTACCACAATTAATGACTCAGAAAGCAGTTGCAGCGAAGTACATAGCTACATGTTTCACATTTTTTTTTTTTTGAAAATTATTCTATAATGGAAAGGAGTTTGAAATTCAAGTGATAATTACAAAATATTTAGGAACCTTGTAAAGAAATAAGTAAATATTTATACGTTAAAGCAGACAATCAATTATTACCTAGTCCTCCGATGATGAAAACTCACAACCGATCTCGAAAAGGAGTAAAACATATATAATTCTAATTAATAGCGATGATGAATGAATGTTATATTATGTTATTAAAGTTTCTTTCAATACATATGTAAATGTATATTTGTTTATTTAAAAAAATAAAGTACACTAAAAATCTTCAATACTTGTATAACACGGATTTGTATTACACGACCTTTTTGTGGAATCATATAACCCTGTTATACGAGGCCCAAGTGTAATTATTATGACGGAGGCATCTTTAATCGCTAAGCCTCTTTTTTTCGAGAAAGAATAGGTATACGTATGGGGCAACGACTAATAAAGTAAAGTGAAGTAAACTAATTATACTAACTTTTTTGGTGCAGTGCAAAGATGGCTAATTATAATGATGGTGCAATGGTGTACTGATCCCCATTTATATTCAAGCAATATTTTTAGTGGACGCTGCCAAAATTATAATAGTAAAATGAAGAAGTCAGCGGGTGACGCAAGAGTTTCATATTCTGAAATTTCCCAAAAAGAATTGAAACAGTAAGAAGTAAAAAAAAAAATTGTGATTAACAACGCCACACACTTTTCTGAGACAAGTTTTGTTCAATCGGTTTTGAGATCTCCCCGGAAAAGCTTGTCAAGCCGAATTGGTGTCAGAAAATGACTGGGCTTCTATTTAAATTTGCGGTGACACACAGAGAAGGAGTGGAAAGTAGAAACATTAATTGTATTAAGAGCGATTAATCTATGAAAGTTTAAATGAACTCAACCAAGCCTTGGGAAGTCGTTAAATTAACGGATGGGAAAGCAGTGATGGGTCGAGGAGGGTAAGACAATTAATAAATGAAGTGTCAGATTTATTCTATTCAACATGTTAGGCTTTAAAGCTCACTTTCCATGGTGAATCTTTCATTTCATTGGTAGTAAAACATATTTTCTACCCCTGCGCGGCGAATGGATTCACCCACACACTCCCTCGTTTCTAAATTCAAATTTCGCAACGGGCAAAGGAGGCGAGTGTTGTTGTGGTTTTTGGCGGGACGCGACTCGACGTTGGCGCCCGTGGCCCTGCGAAAAAATCAATCAAATCGGAAACGTCCGTTGAATACAATTACATATATATATTTACAAAATAGATTAATCTCGCCGATCCATCGTCCTTCGGCAGTGGCGACCTCGCGCTGTTTTTATGTCTCTAATTAAAAAACAAAAGATCACGACAATGGGATGGTCACTGTGTTCTTCTGTTATGGCTGTTGTGTTTTAACTGTGTTCGACGATGGTTTTTAGGTAAAAAAATAAATAAACAATCGTTTAAAAAACAACAATATATGACACAAATGTTTAAATGATAAAAAACCTCTTTGTAAAAAATGTGAAGCTAAATTTGAATTGAATAGTGTGCATTGTTTATTATGTCGCGACGGCAAATTTACAATTTATTTTTTACAAAATTTGTCATCTTCAAAACCTCAATTCGTTTTACGTAATACTATTGTAAATTTAACAACAATTAAATCCTTAATTTGATGGGCTTTACAGTTAAACGTTATGTAATTATTCAGTATCAAATTATATGTATACAAATAATTTATGTTCGCTGTTAATAAACTCAATGTAAGTGTGCAATGTATTTTAAATGAATTTTTTAAGCGTTATTTTTGTGAAATTAAATTAAAAACGTATTAATAATACATTTAAAAATGAAAATTGAAATGTCTAATTAAATAAGTACCGAAAATTTCTTCGTTAATTGCGCGTAAAAATGTTTAAAAAAATCAAATAATGTATTCGCACGGGTTTTTGGTATTATATTCTGTGAAGTAATCTTAGAAAAGTAATTGTTTTTTAATTTCAATTGTGACAAATTATGCTATAAAAATTAATTTAACCTTACTAAAATACAAAATGTTTTAGAAAATAAACAGAAAAAACAATCTGGAAAATTTACCGTAAAAAATATTCGAATGATAATGATGAATGTTTATTTGTCACTATTATTTTTTCTTTAAAATTATTTCTGATTAAAATATATTCATGTAAAAAAATATCAGGACTAATTTTACCGAATAAGCTACGATATTATGAACTCAGTTGTTTTATTATTAAAGTTTTTTTCTATGCTCATCTTATGAATGCAGATTAAAAATAGAATTTAAAAAAAATGTTTTTATGTAAATCACAATGTGTTTCGTTGGAATAAACACTTTCTGTAAAAATATTTCGTTCTAATCATCAAATAAAATCTGATAAAAACATGCAAAACTAAACACAAAAAAAAACACTATCGAAATCGAGAAAATTTGATAACCTTCCCAAAGCTGCCGCACTAAGTGAAATAATGTTTCATAAAATATGTCGTATTAGTAAAATAATAAAGTTTCATACCACCGATATGCAATTAACCTTGAGTACGTAAAAATCAGTACCATTAAAATACGTGAAAATCGATTTTGCCAAAGTGAAATTTTGCTAATGTGAAAGTAACAAATTTCTGTTGGTGAAACTGACTGGCATGGGGAATGGCCACGTTTTTCGTTTCCAGAAATACTCCGAATTCAGAAATAATGGTAATTATTACATATTTAAAAAAAAAACCTCCATCTTAAAAATAGTTATTTTTTTTTCAAAAAAAGAATAGCTATTCTAAAAATAATAAAACATTTTTAGTACCGGTAAAACGGGGTGAATAGAGACTGGCAGGTGAATAAAGACAACAACAATGATTGAACTTTAGCACAACTTTACCAAGTATCCTATGTATTTTTTACTATTTATATGTAATTCTTTACAATGCCTATAATACTATCTCTCGAATGACAAGACCGAACCAACTAAATGATTGGCCAAAATTGAAACAAACGTGTTTAACTTCTCTTTTATTGCACGAAAATTAAAATCAATCAGTTTTTTGGTTAATGAGTACCTTAAAACGGAATAAATAGAGACTGGTATAGAATAGAGGTTCATATATTTCAATCATAACAATCTGTATTTTTGTCTCTGTTCACCTGCCAAGTCTCGATTTACCCTCTCCCGTCTCTATTCACCCCGATTCAATGTGACTAGAGACATCGAACAAAATTGACTGTGTCTTAATAACGAAAGTGAATATTTGAAAAATATTGTCATGAATGTGTAGTGGGACCATAGAAAAGAAGTTTCAAGCCATTCATATTTGAATTATGTGGCGCAGATACATAGTCGTCAAGGGTAACAAATGTCTCTATTCACCCCGTTTTACGGTACTTATTTTTGAATTTTACTTTGTTAATGATAATTCATACTTAATTGATTTTGACGTAATAGCTTGCATTGCTAAGAGGTCTACTTTTCTTGTATTTTGGTTCAATTTATTTGCTTAGTTGTAAAACCAATTGTTTTTCATACCTTGTATTTCTTACTTAACTTTTGTGTTAATATCACTGTTTCGTTGTATTTCTTATCAGTTGACAATGGTCGCCATCAGCGAAACCGATCCTGATCCAATCAAACTTACGTGGGATAAGTACTAAAATTGTTTTAGTATAAAATTTTAAAATAACTTTGATTATTCCACGTATTGTGCTACTAACTGTGACACGTGTTTCGCCTCTTTCAGAGGCATCTTCAGATTTACTATCGCAAAGTTTGCTTAAGTAATGAAGCAAGAACAGAGAATTCTAACATTTTAAACTATGAAATTACAAAATGGATTTCGGGTTTTTTTCCTTCTAAGGGAAACAAGGAAGGCCTTCCTTACTTGCGATAGTAAGTCTGAAGATGTCTCTGAAAGAGGAAAAACACGTGTCACTGTTAGTAGCATAATACGTCGAATAATCAAAGTTATTTTAAATTTTTATTATAAAATGAACTTCCAGAAAGTTACCGCCGAAACCATCGAAAGTATAAAAATGTTTTATTATTTCTATTACAATGCCATTCCACCAAGTAACCGTGACAGTGAAAATCTTAAAAGTGAAATATGTAGCTATTCAATTGCCGAAACTCGCAATTTATTTATTAAAGTAATGGGCTATGAAAGGACTATTACTTAGCTCTACGCTGGTG
The DNA here is from genome assembly GCA_028554975.1 of Himalopsyche kuldschensis. Classification (NCBI taxonomy): domain Eukaryota; kingdom Metazoa; phylum Arthropoda; class Insecta; order Trichoptera; family Rhyacophilidae; genus Himalopsyche; species Himalopsyche kuldschensis. The sequence continues at coordinate 1,509,687 of JAHFWI010000028.1, forward strand.
CTACGTTCGAGTGGGAGTGAATGTAAACACTCATATCTTTGAATATCATACAAATCCATTGATCATTTAATGAAATTGCCCATGATGGGATTCGAAGCGTGGACGCCACGATCAAAAACAATGTGCAAGTATTTTAATTCTACAGAAATTATATGATTTATGTTTGACAGCTATTTTGGCTTAAGCCATCGTCTACATACATTTACTTATCTTTATATGTTTGTGTAGAAAAGAAACACAAAATATTCTCTTTCTCATTCTCACTCTTTTTTTCTAACATCCTGAATATATATATATATTTTTTAACCATGTCCACACTTAACTTGGAGCATATGGACTCATCACGGAGTTTATCTCAACATATGTTTTTCTACGAGAACTGCTGGTTACTCAGTTGCTCAACCTCTCTTTTTCGAAGAGAGTAGGGATGGAAAGGATACGAGGACTAGGACAGGACTAGTGATTAGCTAATCTCTGTCACTATGCGTCGCACTTTGGGATTGGACACGTGGGAAGGGATTTTCAACAACACATGCCTCTGAACAGATTTATCGACTCAAAAAATCCTCTCGTACCGGGAATCGAATCCGGGAGGTCCGGCACGCAAGCCAACAACGTTGACACTGCGCCACGGACCTTACAAAAATACATATTGTTAAATAAAATTAGGATAACTAAAATACTATGCTATTTTTTTGCCGTGCTAACTGGTAAGCCTACAAACCAGCAGGATTCCATACAAAAATTGAAATATAATTAAGAATCTCGATTCCAACTAGACAAATGTCGTAAGTTTGAATAAAGATTCGATGCTTACTGTTTTGACAGCAATAATCTCGTAGATTTGTTTAAAAAAAAATAACTATTAACATAAAGCAAGTCACTGGTAATTAATGTTCATTTCCGTTGAGAGGGTAAAATGTTAGAGGGTAGTGGAAAATTGTAGCACCCGTTTTCCAACCCTTACCGCAAACGTCATTTACCTTTGATTCGATGCATTTTCACGTCATCTACACACACTAGTTTCCCATGCGGGTAAATAATTATTCACGATGTTCTCTTTAAGCTGTGAAATATATTATTTCATAGGAAATTTCAAAAGAAATAATGCTTTGTAAGCGATTCATTTAAAATTGTATCCATTTAAGGGCTGGAATAATTTTAGCACGTTTTTATCCAAATGATTGCTTTTATATGTGTGGCACGTTTTTTGCCTCTTCGAAAAGCATCTTTTTCATTATTATAACATAAAAAACAGATATTGATTGTAATGCTAAAATAAGGAATAAAGAAAAAATTAAGAGTGGGATTTTTTTTCTTCATTGTGTAGAGAATCTGGACATAAATAATTAAAGTACCAAAGACAATATTTCTTGATCAGAAAAATGCCACTGTAAATATATTTGGTAGCAGGGATGTACAAGCCGATTTGGATTTTTACGTTATAATAATTAGTTTATGACGCTATAGTTTCCAATAAATTTGAACTTTTCGTTTTAAATCTTGTACTACTTACGCGATAAAGAATTTCTAAATAACTAATTTTAATTATTTCACGATCGTAAAAAATATAACGATACAGCTAGTTTGAAGATGTTTCTCAAAAAAACACAGTTCTTAACAGAGTTATCAATTTTAACTATATTTTATTATAAAATAATGAATGAAGTACTTTCAAAAAACCGTCAATTAATAACTAATCAATCTTAAGGTGTTCACTGTCAATACTTGGTGGAAAGGCATTATAATAAAAATAATTTAGTACTTTTTCCCACATAAAATTTATTTGATCAGGACCGGTTTCGCTCATGGCGAGCATTGTCAACTGATATTTTTATAACTGAGTCACTTTTAAGGTGTTTACTGTCAATACTTGGTGGAATGGCATTATAATAAAAATAACCGGTTTCGCTAATGGCGAGCATTGTCAACTGAAACTCAATCCGATAAATTTTATGTGGAATAAGTACTAAATTTTTTTTTATTATTTTTATAATAACTGAGTGTTTGAATGGCCAATACGAATATTATTTAAAATGATAAAATTTCTGAAAAATCTATTGCAAAAGTAGTTCAGATTTCATTTGGGTGTTTCATAAACACTTTTATAACATAATAAACATTTATATTCTTTATATATTTACAAGTTTTCCCTGACCAATTTTCTTTATTTTCCACTGGTAAAGACTGTAAACCTTTCGACAAGCTATATTACTAGCTTTAAAAATCAGACGAAATCACTCTTTTGTTTTTAGTTTGTACTTATTACCTAATCAAAATACTGAAATTGATTTTCTTTTATTTCGTGGTTTTGAAAGCATTCTTTTTGGTAAAATTTGAATTCTTTTATAGTACTATTGGTTTGCATGCATTTTAATTTACCTAGTAAGCTTTTGATTTTAAACAAGTATTAAACGTGAGTATGAACAAAGTAAGGATACTTATTTTTAGAAAGATAAATTTGAATAAAAAAAACACAAATAACGTCAATTTGTAATTGAATAGGAGAGTTATTAAATCATAGTTAATTAATATTTTATCAGTCAATATTTATCATACCCTAATAACAACTTATGGCGTAAAGCAGTGATACACAATTTTTTTGAGAGAAAAGCCAGATAATCATATCTCAGATAATTCGAGGGATCGCATGGTTAAAACTGATTGAATTTTCGATATTTTTAGTGCATATAGAATCGAAAATTGCATTGTTTTATATTGTTCTTCAATCGTACGTAAAAAGTTCTGAAGAAAAAAATTGATTGATATGTGTCATTGCAGGCCGCATAAAATGTCATTGAGGGCCGCAGATTGTGCATCACTGGCGTAATGTATCAATACTTGTAACATAGATACCTACATAGATTAAACATTCATTATGGCAAAAGCATTTTTAAAAGTAGTTCCAAATCTACACACAAAGGAACGCTTAAATTTTGTCGCATGGTCAAGGAAAAGTTATCTGTCAAAATGCTGCATTTAAAAAAACTTCAATTAGATATACTTACATTGAATCAAATTGTTATAAAGGGTATTTCAATAGGGACGCTCAAAATATGTTACTTTGTCCTGCTGAGTAGATTATTCATTGTTTAGTTTGGTAAATAATCGGCCAACACCTACCTGTACGTCATCAAAATACAATATCTGGTGAAAACATTGCTGCTGTGTGTGAAAGTGTACAGGAAAACCCAAGGCAGCTTATTTCTCGTCGTTCACAAGAACTTGGCTTTTCTGCGACTTCAACTTGGCGAATTTAGAATCGGGCCTTATGTCTGCACCCGTATAAAATCCAACTAACCAAGGAACTTCAGGTAAACGACCGCAGACAACGCCTGATTGGGTTCTGGAGCAGTTGGAAGTTTACCCAAATTTGTCAAAAAAGTCAACTTTAGCGACATGGCCCATTTTATAATGAATGGATATTGGCAGACATTTGATGCTATATTCCATATTTAATGCCGTAAAATATACTTACAAATGAAATTAAAATTTAGTCGAAATCTCACAAACAACTTGTTTTATTTACATTTCAAAACTAAGCGTCCTTATAAAAAGACCCTTTATAAATGAATGAACGCAATGGATTCAACCAAGAAGCCAAATATGGGAAATCGCCATATGAAAAATATATAAAAAAAAATGTAGAATAACTACTGTGAAGTGGTATAAATAAAAACGTCTATAAGCGGATTAAAAGAATATATTTATAAGAAAAGTTTCGCTTTAGAATAAATAAATATATGAAAACAATGTTTTTACGGTATATGTACAATTAAGATGTGGCCTTCAAATTTTGTTTTCATTATTTATGAAATAACGAGCTCTACACTATAGGCGACGATATGAATTGTACCAATAGCACGCAACTGTTTGCCAAATGCCAAGGAATATGAGATATAAGTTAATCTTTTAATAAAAGAAATATAAATTTAAGATTTTTTCCATGGCAATTTTGAAATTGTCTAAGAATTTCATTTATATATTCTTTAGGATTTCGACTGAAGGGAAAAATGGAATTTCAATATCAAATTTAAATCTTTCGAATTTTGTATTTTTTCATGACCTTTTTCACAAGCGACACAGGTTTCAATGTTTGTCAGTTCAAGTTCATCCATAAATTTGAAATGCCTGTAGATGTCGCAAGGTGAAACCCAGGTCGTAAGTGACAAAAATTATGGAAACTTACACAATTCAACCGATTTAAATATGATAGTTATATATTTTTATACATGTATAATGATTTTTCACGAAGAATTGATAGTTGACAAATTAAAAGTGATGTATTTATTTAACAAGATGGGTTACACCATTCGCGTCACCGTCACTTGAAATGTTTAAAGATGCCGAAAGGTAAAACTCGGGTCGTTAGTGACAAAACGCATAGTTTTTGTTATATTTAAACAAAAATATGTTGAGATGACTCCATTAGGAGGCCACAGGTGTCCACTATAGACTCCAATTACTCGACATCTCAACCACTCGAGTATCGAGTAGTAAATTTTTAAATACTCGAGTAGTTTCAGATGTACCAAAATATATATTATTCATTCGAATTTGTGTATATTAATGGATGATAAATAAATAAAGAAGCTTATTTAATTTGATAAATACATTTATTTCAATTTATGCAACACGTATTTCAACAATAATAGAGAATTCAACGTCTCAAATTTTCGATTGGTTTGAAGTTTTGTTTATATAATTCCCGCAGTAGGAAAAACTCTTGAGGACTATTACTAAAACGAGTTTAACTCGAAAAATTTTCAAAATACTCGAGTATCGAGTAGTTGAAAAATGGACGAGTATACTCGAGTATCGAGTACTCCACATTGAAAGCAGACATGGATTCGATATTTTCTTATTTGCTTTGTTTAATCATGTCTTTCATTATAAGTATTTGACCTCTTCATGAAGTTTATCTTAACAGAAGTTTTCTACGAGAACTGCTCGTTACTTAGTTCCTGTAACTTGTTATTTCGAAGATGGTAAAGATAGGAGGACTAAATCAGTGCTCTCGTTCTTGCTAAGTCTCGTTTTCAGGATTGGCTGGGTTTATGTGTTTTAATTTTAGACAATATAGACACCTATGTATTTATATCTCCGAACAGAAATAATAAATAATCTTATTGCAAATTGAAACTGTCCCGAAACGGATTTGATCCCCATCCGCTTCACAACCGAATCCAACAACAATGTTGACACTTGACCCCAGGTCCGACTGATATGTTTGACAGCCCGTAATGCTTGTTCAACTGTTTAATTTTGAAAATAGAACGCATCCATCTTTTCTGTATTCGGCTCCGCTGGTACTGAATCTATCTTTTTGCCACAATGTGACCAGCCTACTGCCATTATTTGAGCTTGTCGATACTCACTTAATATATCTAAGTATCGATACAAACGATTTTTATGGATACATTTTACACATACTTGACTGTTAGGCGCGACACGCGATCCCTGTTCAGGGTTATAAAAAATCACACATTTTTTAACAAGAAAAAAATAACGTTTTGACAAAGCTCTATAAATAGTAATATTATATGTATGAAAATTGGCCGAAACCACGTCACAAGCCGGCCGCAGCGTCAAAATTGTATTTCGAAGAATTTTATGCGACGTTTTATTTTACTTATTATATATTGTATTTTATCGAGAAATATAAAAACACAGAGTTTGGGTTATTGAGAAGCTAATCAATGAAATATTTTAGTGATATAATGAAAACAAACATAAATACTTTATCATTAATAAAATTCAACTGTGTTATTGGCGGATTCAGGGGGAATGCCCCGCCCCAGTGAACATGGACAATATAGGGAAGAAATTAGAGGCATACGATTTAGGTCACCTTCAAAAATATTTTTGATTCTTAGAATTGAAGAATACTTATCGGACTGTAACAAGAGTTAATTTGTATTAAATTTAAAAATAACATCGATAGCCACCCAATGAGATTAATTTAGAGACAACCGCCTTGGTTCGCCCACAAAACATTTTTTGTCAGTCTGTAACAAGAGTTAATTTGTATAAAATGTAAAAATAGCATAGATTATTCCACGTATTGTGTTACTATTAGTGACACGTGTTTCGTCTTTTTAAAAAAGAGAAAAAACAAAGCTATTGGTATTAAAACGAACATCTCATACGCTACCGTCGAATAAATTAAAATAATTAATTGTCATTGCAATTTTTTCCCTCCTGTTTTTAATAAAAAATAAGTTCGCTGAAATAAAACCATGTCTAAAAAAAAGCCTTAGGGATCTTAGTATTTAAGTCGATTGATTCTCACGTGTCACCAGCTACGTATCAAAATATTAAAAAAAAATAATAGCATTAAGATAAATCTAAATCAATAAATATTGAATTATAAAACAACTGTCAATTGTTGGTGTAAATGCATTAAATTAAAATAAATAAACAACATTTTTGTGTACTAGTTCCACATAAAATATATCATCAGTTTAAATGATCACGATGGGTGAATTGAAAATGGTATTGATCTTTACTGAAATTAATGCCAATTTTTTTGTTGTTATTTATTTCAATATAGAGCTATTACAATTTTTTAATGATGGTATTATCATTTTTTTTAACAGCCTGGCAAATGTTAAATACACTCACTACGACAAAATCAAATAATCGGCCTCACCAAATCGCGGTCCGGTCTTAATATTTCCGTACTACTTTGCCGTTCTTTCTCTAAGGTCACGGAGTAAGGCCAGCTGATTTCAGTTATGTAGGCCTAGCCTAGGCATAGCCTTATCGTGGAAAATGAATTTGTATACGTGCAAGACTCCGTGCATGACCGACACACTGGCTCCGTGAGATGCGTGACGAGACGATCGATCCCGCAATGTTTATTTCGACACCTGACGTTAGGCAAAAACTAAATTTATTATAATTGTGAATTCAATGTATTCCAAATTCAAAAATAGAAGTAATTATGTAAAATTATCGAAACTTAGTAAACATAATAATGCTGAATCATGTAATGACATATATATTCTACAGCAGACATGCCCTAACCTTAGCCAGCGGGCCATATAACACCCTTTTGAAGATTTTAGATGGCTCTTTCGAGGTTTTCAACTTTCTCTACATGCTGCATTTTGTTATTGGAAAAAAAAAAGTTAAAAAGTGTCTGATAATTATTTAACAAATCGACTGCGATGTGCGACGTCTAAATTACCGGGCTGGCATTAATATATATATTATGAAAATAAGTGTCCATAGGATGACTTATAAAAATATTTCATTTGTGAGCTGTTTGATTATTTTTTTACAAAAAAGATATCATGTTATGTAAAGGTTAAATATATTTAGGGGGCCACACCGACATGAATTATTTTATTTGGCCCTCGAAGCGATTTCAGTTGGGCATCCGTTTTCTGCAGTATATGCGGCCAACCTTTTCAGCAGGCGGGCCAGATTTTTGAAATGACATTTCTGCCAGGCCACATGATTCAGAATCATTTTTCTGTAATTATGCAAAGCAAACACAAACTTATCATTCGTATAACGTCAAAAGACTTTAAGTAGAAATTTGCTTGCGTTGAATTAGTAATTTCAGCAGTTAGAATTTGTTGTCTTCTATTGCCTGGAAAAATAATTTCATGAGCTGAGATACTTTCACAAAGACTAATCAAGCAAGTTGTTCATAAAATATTCATTAAACGTTTTATAAAATATATTCAGCTCCGTAGGCCACCTATGGTTTATAGTGCAATAAATTTCTATTTGTTTCAAGGTATGTCAGTTAGCATTTTGGGAAATATAAAGATGCCCTAAGATTGTAATCAGATCCAAAAACGATCTCATTTCTATCAATTTTTATTGTTGAAAAAATATCGATTCAATAATGATATAAATATGATAAAAACTTTAAACGATTTTATAGTTTTTCAATTGCAAAAATTGATTATTGAAATCAATGTTTTGAAATGAAGAATAGGTTTTATTCTGGCTCATTAACATCGTTGAAATCACCCGCCTGTCATAACAGACTAAAACGATGTCACACAGCACAATAGACGCCAACAGAGCCAAAAGCTCTTTTGCGGTGCGAAGCTCTTGCTAAGCGCATCGATTATTTCGCCCGCTAGTATCTGAAAACTTTTCTGAGTGAAATAATCTCATATATACAAACATACGTCATTTTTGTATGTCAAATATAAATATAAATATACATATATAATAATACGAAATATACGAGTATTCGACAATTAATTAATATTAATGTTAAGGTGTTTTCTATGTATTCGGGGTAAACAAGCGTACATTTTTATTAGTACAACCCATTTTCTTACTATCCTCTTCGGGCCCCGGGTATCACCTCATGGTATCTATGAAATATCAGTCTGGTTGTTGAAAAACGGTCTTACCAACTGAATATATCCGAAAAATTTCATGTCAGTATCTGTCAATGTACGGTAAGAAAAATAACAATGTATTTTAATTCTACATAAATCATTTTATATACATATTTGTTGATAACTATTTCGGCTTGTCAGAACTATGTTTTAAACGTGAATTAGAACAAGCTTATATAGCCCTAACTTAACCTAACTTAATACAAGAAAACCGCTTCTTTAAATCGATTAACTACTTAGGGAGTATTAGTGAAAAAATTCACGATGAGATTAAAGATTCAGTAAATGTGGCATTTAAAGTTAATAATAATTTAGGCACACACCTTAAAAATAGTAAAGATAGGATTAATAAACTTGATAGAAGCGGTATATATTTATAAGATGTCCTGCGGTACATGTGATTTAAATATACGTCGGTCAGACAGGATGAAATATTTCAATTCGTGCAAAAGAACATGTTAGATCTTTTAATAATAAAAAAACTGATTCGCAATATGCAAACCACCTCATAGAGGGATCACATGATCTAAATTCAGTCCCGATTTGTTAACATTCTTGTAATAAGGGCCTTAAGCTAAATGCATTGGAACAGATAGAAATTAATAGGTATAATCAATCCAATGACATTCTTAATGAGATAACAATCAACACATCACCAATTCTTAAGCCATTAATAGACACTAATGCAATTTAAAATAAATTCACTTCATTCATTACTAATTTTACGTTTATTCCCACTTAGTAAAAAAAACCCAGATTAGCCTTTACTTCACGAATACACCAAATCAATAACATATTTTTTTCATATAAAATTAAGATGGCGGAACAGAGAAGAAGGTGTATAGTGTACCCTGTCTAGCCTAGGTATATAAGCTTGTTCTAATGCACGTTTAAAACATAGTTCTGATGAAGGCGTAAGCCGAAATAGCTATCAACAAATATATAAAATAATTTATGTAGAATTAAAATACATTGTTATTTTTCTTACCGTATTACAATGGAGTTCTACCAAGTAAATGCCTACTCAATCAATATCTGTCAACGTTGTTGAAGGAAGTTGAATCCTTTATAGCATTTAAAATGCTTCGACACTACAATATTTTTCTCTATACATTATTATTTAATTTATTGCTTCAATAAGAATAACTTGTTAGAAAAAAAATATAAGTTGAGATAGACCTCCGTGAGGAGTCCATATGCTCCAAGTTGGGAGCGGACATGGTTAAAAAAATATGGGTCACGCGGATATTTCGCAAAAAATGCTTGGGTGCTTAAAGATTAATGAAAGTAGTGAATGTGGGTTGATAAAAACACTCTTCCCGCTTTTAATGTTTTTTTTTTTTTTACTGTAACGTGTTTTTTGCGCTGTGAATTCTTGATATATATGTTACAGTGAAACTGTATTCTTAGTGAAAATGTATCAAGTAATAGATTTGTATGACAACATGATTTCACAATGGTCACGATCATTGAAATTATTGGCTCAAGTCGATGATTTGCCGGCCTAAAATTTTGGTCAGCAAGTAGTCCCTTTCATAAAAAGAGAACCAAAGACAAAACACAGACAAACATAGGGCTGAAGATAAGGCGGTCAAATTTGATTTCAATGACAGCTTGGAGAAGAATACATTTTCACTGACAATACAGTTTCACTGTAACATATACAAACAAACATTGCATTTTCACACCGTTTGACATACTATTCGATATTCTCCTGTAAATCTAGACCGCGTTATTGACCCATTCGAAAATTCTCACGTGTTGTTAATGACAAACACTTATATTGATTAGCAGCATTTCGAAAAATCGTTAATAATTACACTATTTAACGAAATCTAGCCTCATTATTTAATTCCATGGCGTAAAGCAGTGCAGAAATAATACTGTTTCGTGTTACACTAACCTATATAATATTTTTCAAAGTCTGCACGTGTGGGTAGAGTATAGACCACCTTACCTCTTTCCGGCACAAAGCCAGCCCTTAGGCGGTGGGCACACTAAAGGAAAGCGCTAGAATAGAAATGTAATTGTTGGGGTAGAAAAGAAGCATACACTTCTTTGGGAGATCTCAGAAAAACTATGTGATTCAAAGAATGGATAATCATCACTCTAATTACATAAATTCTACTAAATATTACCTGTAAGTTAATAACTATGTTTATTCGACTGGTTGCGTAACTATGTATCACATATTTTTTTGAAGCTTAACTATACAAAAAAATTAAAATATTTTTTTGAGAATTTCTCAGTTACTATATTTTCAAGGTATTTCAAAATACTGAAATGTCATTTGTCGATGAAATTACTTTACAATTAACTAAACCCTTTTAATATCAAAACATACGCCTATTAATTCAGAATGTGAAAGAAAAACTATTGCCAGTTCTAGTTCATTCGTGCACTAGTAATTACTGTAAATGTTAGAAGGCGAAATCCAGGGCAAGAATGAAAAGGCAAGAATGAAAAGACCAGGGCAAGAATGAAAGACAAGAGAGAAAAGAAGAAGAGAAAAGAAGATAAATAGAAAAGTAAAAAATAAAACGATTCTATTTTTTTAATTAATTAAGTTTTGATTGTATATAGTTTCATTTTTCATTACAGATTAGAAGTAATTATTTTTTTCAAGTAATAAACATAATAATATTGTTGATAATTAAATTTATAATTTTAATTATTTTCTTTTAAATTCATGCCATGATTCTTCAACCAGTAACTTAATAAAACGAATACAAATAACACTGTTCGAATATACTTTTCAAAAAATATTCTTGATCGTTGTAAGTAAACGGTAAAAATTGTAAAAGTAATTGTTTTTTTTAATCTTTAACTTAATATTGAATGCTAAATGTAGATTTCTAGAATACAGCCAATACTCCTATTGGTTTCGTTCTTCATATCAAAATGAAAACCCAAAAAATATCTTGGTCACCAAAGTGTTGTATAACTGGATGCCTATGTTAAATGCATGCCTTAGTATTGAACACGTGATTCCACTTGCCATTATATTAGCATTGAACAAAATACGTTCGTTCCCTTTTATTGACATATTATAAACAAGAGAAATAACTTGGCTTACTATAAAAGCAGCTTTATTAATTGCAGACAATACAAAGAAACAAAAGAATCACTGATAATTCAAATTGAATCGAACCGTTAGTCAATTGTTTCGTCATTCAAATACTGTGCACTGTTTGAAAACAAATGACTATCGGGAAGTCCAATAAGAATCAATTCTGTAGCATTTAAAGTTAATAATAACTTAGGTACACATCTTAAAAATAGTAAAGACAGGATTAATAAACTTGATAGAAGCGGTATATATAAGATGACTTGCGGCCCATGTGATTTAGTATATGTCGGACAGACTGGTAGAAAATATCCATTCGCGCAAACGAACATGTTAGATCCTTTAACAATGGAAAAACTGATTCACAATATGCAAATCACCTTATAGAATTAGCACATAATCCGAATTCGGTCCCAATTCGTTTACATTCCTGCAATAAGGGCCTAAAACTGAATGCATTGGAACAGCTTGAAATTAATAGATATAATCAGTCCAATGAAATTCTTAACGATCAGATCACAATTAATAGCTCACCTCTGTTAAAACCATTAACAAACAATAAACTTAAAACAATTTAAAATAGATGCACTTGGAAATTGCAGATTTTAAGTGGTTTCACACGATCCAATAACCCAAAAATACCCAAATTATTGTTTCCCACCATTACTTTAGACCAATAAATCAAACTTATTTAAATTCTTTCATGTGACGTAGGTATGGTTTCAACAGAAAGAGATTATGTAGGAGGCACCCTGTCTAGCAAAGGGTATATAAGCTATCTCTAATACACGTTTTAAACATAGTTCTGACGAAGGCGTAAGCCGAAATAGCTATCAACAAATATATAAAATAATTTATGTAGAATTAAAATACATTGTTATTTTTCTTTCCGTATTATAATGGAGTTCTACCAAGTAAATGCCTACTCAATCAATAAGAATCAATTCATTTGTTTTTGTTATGCAGTAATTTGTTTTGAATGAGTTTATCAGTGAGAACAATTTCGAATGACGAATCAAAGAGGGCATTTGATTCCAAAAGTCCAATCCGAGCCTAATTGGCTCTAGTATACATAATAATGCTGTTCATTTTCATTTTGGACTCAACACATGTTACTCGGAAGTAGGTACATGTGAATGCGGGTTTTTCGCGTCATAAAATTTTAGAATACGGTACAGCAAGATAAAAAAGCATACTTAATCGTTTTAGGTTTAAAATAATCAAGATTTCTATAAACAAAACGAATTTTTTATTGCATACGATAAATATGTACACTATTTGGCCCTTGTACTACGCAGTTTTTATTTTGAGTATGAGAACTTAGCGGATAAAATAAATTTCACGGTGACTGAGTAACTAAAATTTTATGAAATAATTTGACTATACTGATTTTGCAGATGTGAGATTCAGCGACATTGAAAATTAATGCGGATCTACTGTTTTCATATTAAATGAGTTCGATTTTTTAAGACAATGCATACTTCTTATAGATATAGAGCATTTGATAATGAAAACTATGAAGGTATTATAATAAATTAAATACTTTTGATTTTTATAAGCGGATGTTAACGAAGGATTGTAAGCATTGCATCATGAAAAAACCATGATTTCGAGTGTAAATCAATTTAATTAATCAAGTATCTGGACTGGGATATGATCCCGTAAAACCACAACCGATTAGACATACGCCCAAGATTGTTAACCACTATGCTAGGACAGGCAATACATCGAAATACAATTAAAAATATATGAGCAGACATGATATTTAGTTTATGTAATATATTATATCTGAAATAGGTTTGTAAATGAGTATTTATAATCATTCCTTAGACCAGGTGCTCTTAACCTTATTGCGGCTCGGGGCGTATTTGAGATGATGAGAAAAGTGACGCGTGCTGGCCGGATTTTTAATAAACAAAATATCTTTCTTTATTTTATCACTATTCCTTGGATTTCATTATATTATTACTAAATTATTATAAGCCGGAAAATTATGTTTTAATTTAACGTCACAAAATAATTATACAAGATACTAATACCTACAGTTAAATGTGAAAGATAAAATGTGCAAAATAAAATTGAAGGTAATTCGTAAAACAATATAAATGGTAATTTGAATTGTTTGATTTTTGAACTTTTCCATGAGTTTTGTCGCTAACGACCCGGGTTTTGCCTTTCGGCATCTTCAGGCATTACAACGAGCAACTTCAACTTCCTAGTTCACCATTGTTGTACCCTATTAAATAATTGACATTTATTAATAATTCAAACACTTGCTATCATTAAATATTAATTCAAAGACTTGAAATCAATCAACGAATGAATTTACATTGCACTATTTAGCATATTTTGTTAAACTTTCTCTTTCAATTAAACCATTGCATTTTAAAAGCACTGCAGCGTTGAAAAAATATCGTTCTAGTGATCGAAACGATTTTATCGTTTTTAGAAATATAATAAATACCGGTAAAACGGGGTGAATAGAGAATGGCAGGTGAATAGAGACAAACACAAGGATTGAACTTTGCACAACTTTTCTAAGTATCCAATGTATTTTTCACTATTTATATATTATATAATTCTTTACAATGGCTATAATACTATCTCTCGAATGACAAAACCAAACCAACTAAATGATTGACCAAAATTGAAACAAACGTGTTTAAGATCGATGCCTTACTTTTTGACCCCTTATAAACTTCTCTTTTATTGCACGAAAATCAAAATCAATCATGTTTTTTTTTCGTTAATAAGTACCGTAAAATGGAATGAATAGAGACTAGAACAGAAACGAACTTCATATATTCCAATCTGTATTTTTGTCTCTATTCACCTGCCATGTCTCGATTTACCGTCTCTCGTCTATATTCACCCCGATTCAATGTGAATAGAGACATCGAACAAAATTGACTGTGTCTTAATAACGTTAGTGAATATTTGTAAAATATTGTCATGAATATGTAGTAGGTAAATGGAAACAAGTTTCAAGCCATTCATATTTGAATTATGTGGCGCAGGTACGAAGATACATAGCCATGAAGGGTAAAAAGTGTCTCTATTGACCCCGTTTAACGGTACTACTATAGACACAATCGTAAAATATCATTTGCCGAAAATTCTTCAGAAAAGGTTTCGCTCCCAGACGTCCGATATGGCGGCCTGCCTTCGCGATTGTTAGGGTAGATTAACAATTATTAAAATGGTGAAAAGCCGGTTCAACCATCCGTGAACGATATGAGGGTAGGGTGCTGAGAGAAGCAGTTCTTTGCTCTGTAGAATGTCCGAGTGGTCATTAGTATTGATTTGCCTCTGACTTGGCTTTCTTACTTAGTGTTGGCTCCGCTTCCTTTCTTGCTCGCCTGCTGAAAGCGCCGAGTCTATGTTTTTATTGTACACTAAATCAAGAGGGAAGAGCTTTTGCAAGAATTTAATCTTTAAACTGCAAACACGTGCATGTATGGCGGTACCTCGCACGCCACGAATTGTATTGTAAAAATAAAAGGTTCTAAATATATCCTTTTTAAATGTTTATTTGTAAAAACTTGCCGATTACGATGCGACTGTGCCGTCATTTATCCATAATAACAAAATTAAAATATTGGTGACACATCAGTTACAATTGATTTTAGTAAGTAAAATCCCGCTTAAATCGAGCGTCTAAAGACGTAATTTTTTGTATGATTGGCATTCACGAAAAATTTCGCGTCTTAAGACGTCTGTGACAGCCATCCGGTTAAATGTCTATGGATGTGCCATTATAACTTGATTGTTAGAAAAGGCGCCACCATCGCGTGAGTGATGTGCAATAGCCAATCAAAAAATGTTAATTTACTTAAACATTTGTATATGCAAGATATAAATGATAAAACCTATATGTAGGTACATATATTTTATGAATTTTTTAAATTTTGTACTTTTCCATGAGTTTTGTCGCTAGCGACCCGGGCTTCGCTATTCTGCAGCTTCAGGCATTTCAAGTGAACGGATGTACTTGAACTGACGCTTATCCTGATCCAATCAAACTTACGTGGGATAAGTACTAAAATTGTTTTAACATAAAATTTAAAAATAACTTTGATTATTCCACGTATTGTAATACTAACTGTGACACGTGTTTCGCCTCTTTCAGAGGCATTTTCTATCGCAAAGTTTGCTTAAGTAATGAAGCAAGATTGATTCTAACATTTTAAACTATGAAATTACAAAATGGATTTCGGGTTTTTTTCCTTCTAAGGGAAACAAGGAAAGAAGGGTATTTCTTACTTAACTTTTGTATAAATATCACTGTTTCGTTGTATTTATTATCAGACAGTGCTCGCCATGTGCGAAACCGGTCCTGATCCAATAAGTTTTATGTGGAATAAGTACTAAAAATGTTTTACTATTTTTTATTATATTGCCATTTCACCAAGTATTGACAGTGAATACCTTAAATGTGATTAAAGTATTATAAGATTATTGGTAGTAATCTGGATTAATTTACTGACGGTTTGAAATAGTAGAATTTTTGTTTTATTCTTTCGTGTGGATATTGTTCACCTATTGGTGTGATAAGTATAAAACAAGTCTAGTATGCAAATGAGTAAAGAAAGTAGTGGACTAGGTAGCCATTTTACATTCACCACCGCCTCGTGTCACGATACAACCATGCTTCTTATATTATGCTAAATTTATTATTATATTATATCGACGCATTTATACTAACATTTGAATAAGAACGCTTTATAATTTTTCTATCGAATTGAGCACGGCTATCATACATATATGATATATATATATCTACATTTATAAAGGGTCTTTTTATAAGGACGCTTAGTTTGAAATTTAATTTCATTTGTAAGTATATTTTACGGCATTAAATATGGAATATAGCATCAAATATGCCAATATCCATTCATTATAAAATGGGCCATGTCGCTAAAGTTGACTTTTTTGAAAAATTTGGGTAAACTTCCAACTGCTCCAGAACCCAATCAGGCGTTGTCTGTGGTCGTTTACCTGAAGTTCCTTGGTTAGTTGGATTTTATACGGGTGCAGACATAAGGCCCGATTCAAAATTCGCCAAGTTGAAGTCGCAGAAAAGCCAAGTTCTTGTGAACAACGAGAAATAAGCTGCCTTGGGTTTTCCTGTACATTTTCACACACAGCAGCAATGTTTTCACCAGATATTGTATTTTGATGACGTACAGGTAGGTGTTAGTTGGCCGATTATTTACTAAACTGGTTGACTCAAATTTGGCCACTAAACAATGAATAATCTACTCAGCAGGACAAAGTAACATATTTTGAGCGTCCCTATTGAAATACCCTTTATATGTTACAGTGAAACTGTATTCTCAGTGAAAATGTATCAAGTAATAGATTTGTATGACATGTTTCCACTAGTCACGATCATTGAAATTATTGGCACAAGTCGATGAATTGCCGGCCTAAAATTTTGGTTTGCTTCAATGAAAAAAAGTCAGCAAGTAGTCCTTTTCATAAAAAGATAACCAAAGAAAAACACAGACAAACATTGGGCTGAAGATAGGGCGGTCAAATTTAATTTCAATGACAGCTTGGAGAAGAATATATAATATTTTCACTGAGAATACAGTTTCACTGTAACATATATATATACTGTCGGTCCCTGTGGTCCAGTAGCAAGACCTTTCCCCTAGCGATCAGGTGGGTCCGGGTTCAATTCCCGGCTAGGTAAAATTTTGACAGATTGACACCTTACTTTGAAAAGGTTCTAACTGCTCTTGACACTGTTTTTGAGCGTTTGAAGTTACGATTGATTAAAATTCCGTTGTAACCATGAGCAAGTAAAAATGTTTCAAATTACTTATTTTAAGCATATTTTTTTCACAACTATTGTTGAGAAATAATGATCTTAAAGATCTAATGATGACAATCTTAGAACTTCGTCAAATAAATTTAGTAAAAAAAGTGTGCAGATGCAGTGCAACTCTAGAATTTAGCTCCGTTATTCAACCATAGATAATTCTGAAATACATATAAATTATAGAATGCAGTAAATACAAGCTTTTCCGGCCGAAAGGTTATTTTAGGCAAACATGACAATTATAACCTTTTCAAAGAAAGGTAACGAGATATCGCCATCACTGATAAGGGTTATAGATGGAAATCAATCACGGTAAAATATTATATTATATGTATGTATATATAAATATATAAAATAAATCACTCGATCCGTGGTGCAGTGGTCAACGTTGTTGGCCTGCGTGTCGCCCAGGTTCGGTTCCCGGTACGAGCATATTTTTCCAGTCGATAAATCGATTCTGTTCGAAGACAATGGGTGGTGGTGTTCAATATCCCTTCCCCCCTTTCCGATCGAGCGGTCGATTGAATTAACTAACCACCAGTCCTTTCCTAGTCTTCGTAATTTCGTATCCTTTCAATCCCTACTCTCTTCGACAAAGAGAGGTCGAGCGACAGAGTTACAAGCAATTCTCGTAGAAAAAAATGTTGAGATAAACTCCGTGAGGAGTCCATATGCTCCAAGTTAGGAGCGGACATGGTAAAAAAGACACGGATAAATATTAGTTTAACTTGCAGAACTCCTATGCAAAGTCTAGTTCAACATCGTATTGGTAACGCGCAATTCCTATGTCGAGTCCTGCTCTACATTGTAACACTTTTAATTTTAAACTATTCTTATTTCAAAAACCGTATTTATTGGATTGTGTGCCTTAGATAATGTATGCAACGTGTCATAATGTGGTATATCTTTCGGTATTTCGTTTTGTCATGCTAATAAATACGCAAACCCTGTGATCTCAATCAATTTCTCAAGGCTATTGAGGAGTTGCTTGTAGGAAAAAATAATGTTTACATTGAGGATTGCAAAAGGTTAATAAAATATGATTTACGGTTTAAACCAGGGCTGTGGAGTCGGAGTCGGAGTCGGAGCGGCGCTTTGGCCGGAGTCGTACTCGGAGTCGGAAATTTTGAAAAGATTCATCTTTTTATTTTTGCATCTAATATGTCAAATTTGTTTTTTGGCCGCATTGATAGGGTTGATATTTAATTGTATACACATAAATAAGAAATTTAGGGAAAAAAAATTACGATATTAACCTTTTATTAGTCGGAGTCGGAGTCGTGTTTTTGGTCAATGTCGGAGTCGGAGTCGGACTTTTTTTACCGACTCCACAGCCCTGGTTTAAACTGAATGTGCTTAGTGGAATTTAAATATCAAATCTGAATTTTGTACATTAACTCTTTGAGGCACAGGATTTTTGATGAAAAAAAATAACCAGTTGCACAGAATTTTTTATTCAAAATTTAAAAAAAAAATTACAATAAAAAAAAGTAACAACAAAAATTAAAAACTTTATTTGAGGTGTTTTATAAAATGACCCACCATGCATCGTAAGTATAAAAAAAGTGGGACACATTTGATACCATGATGCCCCAAAGAGTTAACTGAGTCAATTCAAGTTCATTTGTATAATTAAATGCCTAAAGCGAAGCCCGGGTCGGTAGCAACTAAACTCATGGAAAAGTACAAAATTCAAACGATTCAAAGCTTAATAAAAAGTTACAATGTTGATATATTTCATTTTAAGAATCCGTCCAATGAGATGAGAGTGAAAACATTGCAGATTTCCACGATTTAAAACACAAAGCTATAATTTATGAAAATGTTCGTCCGAGTATAAGAACCCGTGGAACCGCAACCGAACGAGTGTTGATAACAGGGCCACATACATAGCTGTCGTTTGAATTAAGTAGTGCCATTACCAAAAGCATGGCAGCCAAAAGCGGTCGCCGTAGTGTGTGACAATGAAAATTCTTATTTGTTCCAAATCTTGGCTTACTAGCCTAGTAATATATATATAAAAAAATAACAACAACAGGACCCTGACTCTTTAGTTGTGATCCAGTTATTATATCAGTAATCTAGATTATTAACCCTTCAATACAACACGCAGGGGCGTTTACAGGTTAAAATACTTATGTTTTACACATTATTAATATTTTAATATTAGTGTCTGTAGAGCTGTCCTCAATGTTTTCCTTGATTTGGGGAAAAATACGGATTTAATCTTCGTTACCTGGGTGGTAGAGACTCCAATTACTCGACATCTCAACTACTCGAGTATCGAGTACTAAAATTTCAAAATACTCAGAGTACTCAGATGTACCAAAATATATGATTTGCTTTTTCTTAAATAAATAAATAATTGTCAGGATGTTAAAGTTTGCCATCTAATATGTAACCTTGAACGACATTACTATTTACCTAAACACACTAAGTTGAAAGTATTTATAAAAGGTTCATAGTGTAAACAAATACTCATCAGTCACAGTGTACTGTGTTCGCCCTTGTTTTATATGAATAAAATTCAACGAGAACAAACATATTTTGTGCCTCATTTACGACCTTCATTTTAAACTGAATTCATAAATATTCATATCGCACTATCGCTCAGTATGGTAATAATTAAAACATAACAAATGGCGAGAAAATACAAAGAATTCGCCACATAAAAATTTGCCTAAACCCATTATTATAAGTGAGTGTTAGTTTTGACTGAAAGATACGCAGTTAGTTTCGAAAATGCTCCCATAAAAGCTGTTTGATATTTGCAAAGAATGGCATATTTGGGTTATTATATTTAAAAAGAAATTTCAATGTGTTTTTATTTGGTCGGTAATTTCTCATCAATCCAAAAACTAAGAATATCTATTATAGAAGAATCTGCCACGTACAAGTTGCTATTATACTATATTTATTTTAAGTTTTATAACATACAAGTCAATAATAACTGTTTTAATCACAAGTCACAATTTTATGATCAAGACCGGTTTTTCTCATCGCGAATCATATTGACAAATGATGTATTAATCCAAAGAAGTTAATGTATCTTATATATAAAACCGAAACGGCGTATGAACATATGTATATGGGTCTATAATTCCCTTTTGCATTGTTGTTGCAAGTTCAAACAAACGAATTGATTTCGCTCGCGAAATTTTCGACGGTAAATTTGTTTCGTTATCAATGTGTGTGTAGAGACTCCAATTACTCGAGTATCGAGTAATTTTTTAGTAAAGTAGTTTCATATGAACCAAAATATCTTAAAAAGTATATTGCATACCGCTAAGTGTAGGATGTCCCTATCAGAACGTATTTTAATATTTCTGACATCTGTCATTATTTATTATTTTTGTTGTTGAATCACAGAGGGCGCTATCACGCGCGTGATGTTTGACATTTCATGTCGCGCGTGAATGAATGACTTAATTCAGCTAATACGTTGACACATCTATTGATTCTGAGGCGGTACGAAGTTCGCCGGATCAGCTAGTAATCTTATATATAAAACCGAAACGGCGTATGTATGTATGTGGGTATATAATTCCCTTTTGCATTGTTGTTACAAGTTCAAACAAACGAATTGATTTCGCTCGCGAAAGTTTCGACGGTAAATTTTTTTCGTTATCAATGTGTGTGTAGAGACTCAAATTACTCGAGTATCGAGTAGTACATTTTACAAAATACTCAAGTACTCAAGTAGTTTCATATGAACCAAAATATCTTATATATAAAACCGAAACGGCGTATGTATGTCTGTGGGTCTGTAATTCCCTTTTGCCTTGTTGGTCATTAAGTTGCCAGTTGTTTCAACTTGGCCCGTCTGAATTTACGCGCCGAGGTGAACATAACCCCAAACTGGTCCGAGCGAAGCCGTGTTCGAATACTAGTTATATATAAAATTGAGCATGTCTAATGGCAACGTATTAAACGTATAAAACATATCTGAAGTATTTATAGATAACTGTACAAATTATAAACAAATGAATACAGGTTGTCTTTCTTTAAAATGTTAATGACTTCCTACAATTAAATAACTTCTTATCTGTAATAAAGTTGCACACATATATAGTAAGGAAGACAAATAAATAAATTTTAGTATAATGCTGGTCGATAAATTATTATGAATTGAAACAATAAACTAGGGCTGTGGAGTTGGTGTCGGAGTAGGAGTCGGAGTCGTCGCGGCGTTTTGGTCGGAGTCGTAGCGTTTTATTTTTGCATTTAATATGTCAAATTTGCCTATTGGCCGGATAAGTTGGTTGATATATAATTGAATACACATAAATATGAAAGGTAGAAAAAAAAACGAAATTAAACCTTTTTTAGTCGGAGTCGTGTTTTTGATAAATGCTGGAGTCGGAGTTTTTTAACGATTCCACAACCCAACTGTTCAATAATCGTTTGGTAAAAAAATGCTTGCCACTCGTAAAAATAAGCAATACCTAAATTTTGATTGCTATATAATTAATGTCTTTGTTGTAATATAATAAGGAATAGCTAATCGATAGTATGATAGTACAATAATTGGGCAACGCCACCTACCTCTTTTAATCGGAGTTGTAATTGAGATGTTACCTATAAGATTCTACAAGGCCGATACAAGATAAAAGATTCTCGCTATGATTAATTTAATTTTTTAATTTAATTGGAGCAATAATCATAATTCGAAACGCAAATTCACTCAACTGTGGAATTCAAACAATCCATTTCCTTAGCGGAAAAGAGATCAACGAACATCACCGTTTTGGTGAGTTGAAGGTAGCCATTTTCTTTGGCCATTGTTTGCGAGTTAATTCAGTGATGCAAATCGAATGGTTAGTAGTATGGCACGTAACTAACCAATTCAATTATCAAATCGTCAGCATAGTAGATGTCCAGAACGTTGTTTCTGTAAATTTCTGTTAATAGTTAGCATGATGGCATATCCGTCGTGACATGTACAACGATTTTATTTGCCATGTTTTTAACTGATAGGAATTTGAAGCGGGAAACGGGCGCCAAATATAAGTCTACTTTTGACAGACGTAGAATAATTGGTGACGGAAAAATGTACTACAATTTTGAATTTGGAAAAAGAAGCGATCTACGTTTATAAACAAAACATGCTTACATACCTACTACACGTAAATCCTCACACTATCAAAAACACTTGATAGACAAAAAGTGTGGCCAGCAAATAAATATTTAAATCTCACTTCATTCTA
The DNA here is from genome assembly GCA_028554975.1 of Himalopsyche kuldschensis. Lineage (NCBI taxonomy): Eukaryota > Metazoa > Arthropoda > Insecta > Trichoptera > Rhyacophilidae > Himalopsyche > Himalopsyche kuldschensis. The sequence continues at coordinate 1,532,160 of JAHFWI010000028.1, forward strand.
CAAAATAAGTGGAGCAACTTGCGTCAAAAAAGGTATGTTTATTTTTTAATAAATTGAAGCTGTAAACCGGCACAGGAGTGAAAAGGGGGGGGGGGGCGGTGTATGAAACAAATACTACCAAAAATATTTTTGAAAACTATAATACTTTAAGTTAAAGCAGATGTTTAAATTATTTTAACATAAACATTTTTTTACTTTTTGCCTAAAAGCCACTGCATGGTATTCAAAAGTTTCATTTACAGTAAAAAAAAAACGCTTGTACGGTTGACTTGGGCATACGGCTTCGGTCATCCGACCAAATATGTTTCATTTTCAAAACGATACAAAAACGTGGAAGTTTCTGACAGACGTAAAAAATACGGAATCATTTTAGCCAGATTAGGTGCATCGATACGACGAAAAATTGGATCCATTTGTCAAAACACTCAAACTCAACTTCACTTGAGATCAATTTGGAAGTACAGTCAGAAGTTTCGAAACGCGTCTCATCGTCACGCGAAACAAAATCCAGGGTAATGTACCAAGCCGGCACATTACATGGAAATACATGTTGGCTGTTGGCTGAAAAGTATATTAATATGCAACATGATTTGTTTTGATATTTCGTGAAAATGAGTGGAAAGCATGATGCAAAGTAGTGTTGAATTCATTTCCAAAAAGAAAAAACTTAATTTCAATATTTTATTGTTATTGCACATTGTATTGTTATAACCTCATTTGATAAAAATGTTAGAATAAATTATAACGCTGTTTTTGTTTTAGAATTGTTTACTTCCGTTAAATAGCCATGTGTTGTTGGGTCAGCAAGTGTAACGTGTGGAAGGTTTAAGTTGTGCATATTTAATGCCTATGTATTTTAATAATTATCATTGTACATTGAAGTAGTGCCAATTATTTTGTGTGCAACCTTACTATGAAATATACACCTCTTTGTTATCTTACCATGTGATTGAAATGGGAAGCCAAAAAGGACAATTTACGTTGCAAATAGAAATAGAGGTATTTATCAGACACGCATTGGTATAATAACGAAAATGGCTGAATCACGAACATATTTTTAGCATCTAATTCCAAGTTTTAATTATTTATTGTGATTTTTTGGTTGAATCGTTCGTTTAAGTTTCAATCAAAGCTTTTTTTACGTAAATATTTTCATGGATATCATGCTAAGAGTATTATTTTAATTTTTTTATTTTGGCTCACAGTATGAAGCAAAATTATTCCTAATGGGGTTAATATCAACACAAGATTTTCTACGAGAACTGCTACTAACGGTCCGGGTTTCTCTTTTTGGCTTTTCAAGCGCAAAAATGGCAAAATGACGTTCATTCAATTGGATAAGTGATGGCATATATGAAATTACAATTCGTGGGTGTAGGGACATACGGGCGAAACTACAAAAATGGATGTTTTGAGTTAAATATGGCATTGTCATGCTCAAATTCAGTTATATTTATAAGATATACAAATATGAAACTTGTGCGAAGAGCGGTTTACCAGATATTGCTCGGCTTTCCTGCAAATCCGTAAGAACAAAGTTAAACATTGAAAACTGTTTTGCCATTTATCTCAGTTCGTTGTTATTATAGTTTCACCCGTATTTAATGTAGGTGTTTTAGTTGATTATAAAGCTTCAACAAAATCTTTAATTTTCTGGGATATTACTTGTATTCTTATACATATATATAAGCGAGTAAAACGATTTATTACGCGTCAGTTTAAGTTCATTCTAGCACATGCAATGCATGAAGCTGCCAAATGGTTTAACTCCGTTAGTGACAAAACTAATTGAAGATTAAAATAATCAACCGATTGAAATCCTAAATTATGATTAAAAAAAAAATATTTTTATAAATCGTTGATATTTATGTGGTGTCTAACTGAATTATACGTCGGAAAACATGACTTTATTTTCCTCACCAGTCCATCACTATTTTCTTTCCATTAATTTCATACGTCAGTATGGCAGGTGACGCACAAAACATTAACTGTACATTTGCTTATTGTACATAGAAAATAAGTTATCCCCTAAAAGTAAGTAAATACGTATTTTGAAGCATGAAATAAAATCATCACAATAATACTAAAATCAAACTGAAGAAAGCAAAGTTTTCTATTTTCCGCCAAATAGTCCCACCTTAGTGTCGAATCATTATTATCAGCTTTCCACGTAAAATAACCCATTATATGCAATGTTGCTACGTCGATTTAGCGGTGATTAATATCACTTATGTCGGGAATTTTTCCGCTAATGATCATACCGAGATCCGACCGATTTTAATGAATATTAATGCATATAGCGTAGAATGTTTTTTGTCGATAATTTTACTGTTCTGATAGATTTTTGTATTTAGATAGATCTATACCAGAGGCTCTCAATAGCTTTGAATATGGCGAGTGCATTTTAGACATAATAGACCGTAAAATTTAGTAACAAAATTCATGATTCATAAATTGATTGTTCCTGATAATTTTTTGAGGAATCGTGAATTGTTTGTTCTTCCAAAGGGTAGAACCAGTCAATGGGGATGCCACTGGGAAGAGCTTTAACAATTTTAAGCGGCATTGTTTCGGACGACGACATATTTCATATTGACGTGATTGAGTTTGTGTTTCAGTGACCAGAGGATTAAGCTGCGGCCACAAACAACTTCATAGAAAATATTGATATTTAAAAAAATGTTGTTTTACAAGCTAATTTCTCAAGAAAGACTATGAAAATGAAATGTTTTGTATAAAATGAAAACCAATAGTAAATTAACAACCATCTGTAGTTCCATTTGATATACCTTAAACTCAACAAACTCAAAACAAAAATTTGGTGCGGCCACCAGAATTTTTTATAGGACCCTATTTGCTTACGATGTGGCGAACCACTGGTACACTGGAAACTAGCTCGGTTGACTTCTTTGAATGTTTTTAATGTGATTTTATTAATTTTCTCTCTCTCTTTTATGACTACAATTTGTGACTTTTAGTCCGAGTCGAGTTGTTGGTCAATGTCGGAGTAGGAGTCTAAATCGTTTTTTTTTAATTAATGACTGCACAACCCATGGTTGCAATTCCTTGTAACTTTTGACGTGACAACGTCTTATAAATCGATGAACGCCCGCTGCACGCACGAAAAAACATGACTCATTGTCCCGTTTGTCGCGTTACGCCGAAGGCAAGCGTGCGAGCGAGAGCGCGGATAAGCGATAGAGAGGCACGATCGGCCTACCGTTCGGATTGTGCCGCATCTATCTCTCTTCCACTCGATTGGTCGACGCGTCTGAGAAAAGAGACAGCGGCAGCACACAACTTATACACCTACAGTACCTACACGTGATCTGTTTACAACTGTTTATAAAGTGAAGTGAAATGTTAATGTGGTTTTCATTGTTTATATTACAACCACAATTGCGGCAATAAAGGTCATTAATTCTTGCATATTAAAAATCTGATTAACGTATAACAAATATACAAAATATCGTATCCATACAAAATAATGATAATTCAATAAAAATGATTCCATTTTATTCATAAAAGTATGCAATCATTTCATCAATGTTTTCTTATGACGTTTTCACGTTAAACTATCGTCCGTAAACCGACTTTACAGACACCAATTTTTATATAGTAAAAAAGTTATTCTAACTTTTTTTGAGGATTTTACTGATGTTATAGTTGAAATAAAAGGTTTTTTTTGTTATATTTATGAAAATAAGAAAATCAGTGTTCAGACAGCAAACAAAGCAAGTAAAACAGTTTTCTAGTAAAACAAGTCCGAATAAATTTTACAAAAAAAATAATCAAAATTTACAATGAGCGCAGGCAAACATTTCCGTGGCCATCTTGTTTGAGAGCCTCTGGTATAATCAATGATTGTATGTTTCCGGATAAGTGCTATAATTAACATACATACAACTAAATGTGGTGATGCGTTGGAACATCTCCTGAAAAAATTACTTTCGCTTCCTCATTACTTTTTTCCCCTTCATTTATTATCCGTTACCTATCTCGAGAAAATATCAAGACATGCCTATTACAGAAGTACCATCGGTGATTATTTACTTGTATTGTGCTATTCCTACTAGTACTGTTAACCCTTGGTGGAAATTCATTTATATATTTTGTTAGTAATAGTTTCACATAATTATATAATACAGATCAGGACCGACTTTGCTCATCTTAAGAATTATCAACTATTGAAATATTATTACAAACGTTGCTAGTTAAAAAGAATGAATACGATTAAAGGCACAGTTAAAAAATAGCAATATATTGTATGTCTAAACTTCCGTGACGGACTGACCGGGCTCAATTCCCGGAACCAGGAGATTTTTTCAGTTGATAAATCGATTCTGTTCCAAGGAAATGGGTGTTTGTGGTGTTAAAAATCCCTTCACACCTTTCCGATCTCAAAAACGACGCATAGCGTGAGTTATTATCTAACCAATAGACCTGTACTAGTCCTCGTAATCTTTCAATTCTTACTCTCTTCGATAAAGAGAGGCTGAGCAACTGAGTAAAGAGCAGTTCTCGTAGAAAAAACATATATTGAGATAAAAATAATAACACATTTTTAGTTTTTCTCAATGTTTTATTTAATCAGACCGGTTTGCTCATGGGACATTGACAGTGAACACCTTCTTATTCAATGTTTTAAATCGGAAGAGGCTTTTTTAGGGATCGGAACACAAGCACCCATTGCCTTCGAACATAATTGGTAAATAAAGTGAACAAATTCTGGTCCTAGAGGGACTTCAATCTGGGTAGTCCGTCACGGAAGCCAATGACGCTTTCCACTGCACCACGGACCGGGTAGTAATTAGAAAATGTATTTTTTTTAAAATTTAAATTGAGATTGAAATTGAAATTGAGAAGGGTTAAAAAGACTCTTTTTAACCGTAACTATGTGATATATACGATGTTCAGGTAGAAAAAAGACGAAAAAGGGACATATACAATATGGTTAACTGTGACCGTATGGTCACGCTAGTCCTGGAGGGGTTAAGAAAATAATTACTAAAAAGATTGTTATAATATTGAATTGGTAAAAATTGGTGTCTGTAAAGTCGGTTTACGGACGATAGTTTAACGTGACAACAAATAAAATGGAATCATTATTTTGTATGGATACGATATTTTGTATATTTGTTATACGTTAATCAGATTTTTAATATGCAAGAATTAATTACCTTTATTGCCGCAATTGTTGTTGTAATATAAACAATGAAAACCACATTAACATTTCACTTCACTTTATAAACAGTTGTAAACAGATCACGTGTAGGTACTGTAGGTGTATAAGTTGTGTGTTGCCGCTGTCTCTTTTCTACTCAGACGCATCGACCAATCGAGTGGAAGAGAGATAGATGCGGCACAATCCGAACGGTAGGCCGATCGTGCCTCTCTATCGCTTATCCGCGCTCTCGCTCGCACGCTTGCCTTCAACGTAACGCGACAAACGGGACAATGAGTCATGTTTTTTCGTGCGTGCAGCGGGCGTTCATCGATTTATAAGACGTTGTCACGTCCTTAAAAATGATAATAATCTGTGTAAATTTATTTTATGCATATGTCGCAACAACAGACGTGACTTTTTATTGCTTTCGATGCAACGTTTCAAATACGTTGTATGCTGATATTAATGAAATAATAGTAACGATGAAAACAATAAATGATTGGTTAATTTTATTTCCATCCAATGATACGCTTCGTTTAAGAATAACCTAAATACTTACTAAAGTATTGCGCGGTAAATTGAAAAAAAGTGCAAGCTTCACATATTATGAACAAACATCAAATACGCCATTGATAAAATCTTAGATTATAAATCTTTTTTTTCTGGTTTCATTGCTTTGGATATGATCAGTGGTGGATTAAGCTTTTGGGAGGCTCCAGGCGCAATATAATTGAGGAGGCTCTTTTATCAGGAGATGATAAAAACGCAGCGCAAAATATCAAACATTATTTGGTCATTACTGATATTTTCATTGGTGATCGTTTCTCCAAATTATAATTTATTTTTATATAAAATAACTTTGATTATTCCACGTATTGTGCTACTAACGCCGACACGTGTTTCGCCTCTTTCAGAGGCATCTTAAGACTTCCTATCGCAAAGTTTGCTTAAGTAATGAAGCAAGACTGATTCCAACATTTTAAATTATGAAATTACAAAATGGATTTCGGTTTTTTTCCCTTTTAAAGGAAGCAAGGATGGGGTGATAGAATCGAAACAAAGCAAATAAATAATGATACTAATGAAATGCAATCAATCAGATTGGGATTTTTTACTTTTAAGGGAAACAAGGTGGGGGGGTTATAGAATCGAAGTAAAGCAAACAAATAATTATAATTCTAATGACGTTAAACATTAAAAACTATTAAACTAATAAGCTGCAGTCAATCAGATATGTAGAGGCGAAACACGTGTCACAGTTATTGGCACAATACGTGGAATAATCAAAGTTATTCTAAATGTTATATTAAAATGAACTTCCACAAAGTTACCGCCGAAACCATCGAACGTAGTATGACAGTTAACATCTTTAATTAAAGTGATGTTATTGTTTTCAAATAATTACTTTTAAGGTGTCCACTGTCAATACTTCGTGACTATTCCACAATTAATTCATTAAAACCAGAACCATTTTTACGGAAGCAATAATGTAAAGCAAATTATTAAACAGCAATCAAAGATAGGTTTTATTTTGGAAAAATTTTATATTTAAATGAACTTCCACAAAGTTACCGCCGAAATCATCGAAAGTATTATAATTTATTTGTTTTATCTCATGTGTTCGAGAGCAGGGCTTGAAAAATGTAGATATTCCTCGCAGTTCACTGAAAGTATTTCAGAATGTGTACGTGGCACAACTGCACACCTTGCTTTATGAACCATTGGCCATTCAATATTACTACAATTGAAAATGCATTTTACGGTGTGCCATAATATATTCTAGACCAGTGGTTCTAATGTGCGGCCATCGGAGAATTTTGCTGCGGCCACCAACAGCTTCATAGTAAATATGGGCATTTAAAAAGAAATGTTTTTCAAAGTTAATTTCTCAAATGAAATATATCGTATGAATTGAGCATTATAAAGTATCAGCTAGCATAACTGTTATTCATTACATGAAATATGTAGAATAAAATTTGAGAATAGATCACATGCAATATAGTTAAAACAAAAGGTTGTTGCGGCCACGAGAAATTTCCATACGGTACTGATATTCACAATGCGGCCATCTTACAATTTTACGAGAAAACCACTCTTCTAGACAAAATATTTTTCCGTTTTAAAAACTTATTACGTAGGCTATATTTTACTATATATACTTATACATAAGTTATTTTTGAGACCTCCAAGTCTTGGAGGCCCTAAACGCTTATGGGGTAATCCGCCATGGATATGTTAACCGTATTGGTACGTTAGCTCCGTCTTTTGCGGTGATTCGAATCCAGTACGGTCAGTTTCAGTTTGCAGAAATAATACTTGAAAATTATCACTTTTAAGGTGTTCACTGTCAATACTTGGTGGAAAGGCATTATAATAAAAATAATAACACATTTTTTTTGTACTTTTTCCACATCTGATTTATTTCATCAGGACCGGTTTCGCTCATGGCGAGCATTATCAACTGATAAGTAATAAAATAAGACAGTAGTATTTATGCAAAAGTTTAGGATGAAAACAAGGTATGACAAACAATTGGTAAAGCAACTAAGCAAATAAATTAAAGTAAATTACAAGACAAATAGACTAAAAATAAAATTTTCAAGACCTCTTAGCAATGCAAAACTAACACATCAAAAATCAATTAAGTATGAATTTAACATTAACAAAGTAAAAGCCCAAAAATTAAGTGAATTTAATAAATATAAATATAAATAAGTCCCGGTAATGAGTTCAAATGAGTCAGTTCCTGTAACAGAATAAAAGCGCAATTCCAATCAATTCTTACAAATTAAAATCAAACAAAGGAAAATAAAAATTATCAGAAATAAAAGTAGAAAGAAATACAATAAGAATTGGTTTAGTGAATTGGGTATAGTAATGGCAAGGAAACGAAGACCAATTGATCATTTAAAAGATTACAATTATTCATAAATTTATGTCGGTTTATTTCAAGGATTTCTAACTTATCTAGTTTTACAGATTTATTAATAACATGCAGGATTTTAAAGTTTTTAGTGATATCAAAAGTATGCTTATTTAGGAACAGATGTTTACCGTGAAGTATCTTCATTTGGTTTTATTAAATATCAGTCCGGCCGTTGGATTGAACGTACGTTGTTATATTTGTATTGTAAATATGAAAGCACATGACATTTTTCAGATATATTCAGTTGATAAGACCGTCTCCTTCATTATATGATACTTTTGGTTTTGGTACGTTCAATTCTACAACCAGGCTGATATTTTATAAAAACCATGAGTATCATCGGTCATACCCGAGCCCCGAAGAGGTTGAAACTGAAATCATACAATAGTATAATCAGGAATCCATCGGTTGCTTAGTAGTAGATGCGTTGTAAAATAAGCCATGTCAATTGAGTTATGAACAAAAATTTATTGATGCATAAAATGACTAAAGTTAATGTCGAAAATATTACAATAATTTCAGTTAGCACATAACTTACGATTTCAGTACGTTACATATGACTGCATGTTTACCTCATAACTAACTGCTCGATCGACCAAGAATTTTTCCGTAACGGTTCTTAAAGAATTCGCAATATTAAATTATTGATCCTCCCTGTAATATTTACCTATACAAAGCCATTACATTTATAAATGTATAAATCATTCAATTACCTATACTATTACCTATTTGTATATTCGGTTCGAGATGATGGCGTTGTTTTGTATTTTAAGATAATGGAATATCAATTATATATTTTGCATAGCATGTGTACCTATTGAAGGCTTCATGCGGCCTTTTCGAGTTTTTCAACTTAATACATCTTAGAAAATGTAGTTCTAAACATGTAACGAATTTTTTCATCATTCATTCATGTGTAGCCAATGTCTACGACCCTAAGACCCCCAAAAAAATAGCATCATTAATTTTAAGACCCAGATTTATCAAAAATATATGCTTCTAGATAAAGTTTAAAAAATAAGGTAAAAAGCAATGTGCATTATAGCTGCATTTGCCACCATTTATCGCTACTGCAAGTATTTTTTTCAAAGTTCAAAATCGTAAAAACGATGTGTCGAAACAGATTACCTGATGTAAATGTAACTAATCTACTGCAATGTGCGACGTCTAAATTACCGGTCGACACTAAAAAAATAAATGTATTTAATAAAAGGATTTTAAAAACTTTATAACAATATTAAAGCTGTTTGTTTATTTTGAATACAATAAATACCCTGTTATTATTTAAAATGAAACTATTTATGTGTGGCCCATCAAAAATATGCATTATTTTATTTGGGATTTGAGTTGGGCATCCCCGTTCCTGTCTTTGCAAGCGGCGTATACTATACCCAAATCATCATGAATTTCGATTTAGAAATATGGAAACTTTCGACTTGTTGTCTGCCATATGATATGCAAATCCATGATTGAGAGATGAAAAGAATTCAAATTAAATTAAATGATTCCATCGTTTAACTCTGAGAAGTTTTTTACATTCATACTGAATACAGGCATACAGATTATCATCATTTCCATTTAATTATGTGGCTTGTTCTTCACGCTTTGTAAACACTTGAGAGATCTCTTGTAAAATATCCGCAGAGATAATAAACTGCTTTAATACCACACAAAAAAAAAAATATGACTTACATTATGGTCGGTAACATTAACATCACGCAAAACAAGATTTCTCCATATGGTGCATTTGGCGTTATTGCAATTGTCAAATGAAGGTCCTTATTTTTACACAATACATATATGTGAAAGTTTCTCAAAAAATGATATTTCTTTCATTATCTTTCGATGGATTCGGCAGTAACTTTGGGGAAGATAATTTCAATATAATATTTTAAATAGCTTCCATGTCCATGTTTTGTGCTTTTATTCGTGACACGTGTTTTGGCGCTTTCAGAGGCATTTTAGACTATCTTATCAACGAAAGGTTGCTTAAGTTATAAAGTAAAAGTAATTATAATATTCTAAAATGATATATTATAAACATAAAAACAGGAAGCAACGAGGGGTAGATTGAAACAAACAATAATTATACCTTAACATTACAAAATTATTAAAGAATGAGTGGCATCTATTTGGAAAGGTTAAACCCATTGGAAATAAATTTAGTTACAAAGTTAACTGTAATATTTGCGATATTATTTAATAATACTTCTTTACTGTTGGTTCTAAAATATACAATTTTAACCTTTTTTATTTACCAGATGGAGTATTTCCACATTACTCCTCTGAATAATATTAAGATTGTTTCTATTGTTATAAGTGATTGAGTTTATCTCAAAATATTTTTTCTACAAGAACTGCTTGTTTCTCAGTTGCTCAACCTCTCTTTTTCGAAAAGAGTATGAATGGAAAGGATACGAGGACTAGGACAAGACTAGTGATTAGCTAATCGCTGTCATTATGCGTCGCTCTTTGGAATTGGAAAGGTGGGAAGGAATTTTCAACAACACAAACACCCATTGCTTTCAAACAAAATCGATTTATCGACTGAAAAAATCGGAATGAGGACCAAAGCCGGGTGGTTTGTCACGGAAGCCAACCACGTTGACCACTGCATCATGGACCCGGAATTTAAATAACTTAATGAATAACAGTTGCTAACTATAGGTAATGCATGGTGTAGCAAGTGTTAAGGTTGCAAACTTATTTCTGAATTCTAATAATATATATACATATATTTATGATTAATATGGCAATTAGTTTAATGTGTTGAAAACGTCTGTTGTTGAATGGAACAGTGAAAATATACTGATAAACTTCACTGCAGGTCACTCTTACTATTCTTGAAATATGCATTTCGTTTTCACTGAATAGAAGTAAATTTTATTGGCCATGCCGCCATTTTGTGCGATTTTATTTTGATATTATCAACCGTAATGTTTACAGATTTATCTTGAATAAATGAATAATGCTCATATTCTTTCTTCACAAGCTCCGGTGGTTACGGCGCAACTAGAATATAATTATTCTCTCTCGTGTGATCGCATTGTTGAAATTATCTTAGGTCGGAAATGCAGTCGAGGGAGCTAACCTTAAATATAAAACTAATTTGAAGCTTTTCTTTTCAAAATTCACACGAGGAAATAATGAATAGATTATTATAATCCACGCTCACTCCCAATGTTAATATAATTGCTAGTTAATTCTGACATGAATACATTCCTATTTTTTCATCGAATTATAATAACGTATAACCAAGTAAATGCAAATCAAAACAATTAATTCATAAACCTATTTTAACAACATCAAATGCATTATTGGCGAAATGTTCTTAATCGAAGCACTGTATTTTAATAGATAAATGCGTCTACGAAGACAGCTTTTACATTAGTTTTACATAACTCATTAATTATATTTTTTTAAAACGTTTTGTGGAGACTTTAGCACCATAGACAAGCATACTGGCAGGCCTCAGAATCAGAATGGTACAGAGGATCTGATGAGGTTTTTTTGAATATCTATTTGACGCAGCTTCAAGTTCTGGCGCGTATTTAAAAGTTTCAAAGTTTTCCCCATTTAGTTGTCATATTCATGTTGCATTCCCTTCCTATCGATGCTGACAGAAAAGCGCAACCGCTGCCGTGGTGAGCAATCCCCAGTGAAACTATTTCAAGAGGTCAGCTTAATTTATCTTTATATCTATATAGAGAGTCATCGAGAAGAATGATTCTAGGTCTATAGCTATTGTCAGATGATTTCTCGTCCTAGTTCTATGGGTAAAAGATCGTTCGGTTACAATGGTGGCCCACTGGCTTGTGAAACTTTTGAGATGATTCACAATAAGATTTATTTATGAAATGTATTTATATTGGTTTTTACTTAACTAATGATTATTCAAACCGTATTGCTTTTTTATGTAATAGCTTGCATTTCTAAGAGGTCTTCAACATTTTAATTATAATCTATTTTTGTTACATTTTGCTTCAATTTATTTGCTTAATTATAATACTAATTGTTTATAAATAATAGATTTTATATTTATATATGTATATAAAATCTATTTTTTTATATATATATAAAAAAAATCTTTGACGTTTTCAAATTAATCGAAAAAATATAGCACCTTGTTAAAAAGTATAATTCATCATATTATATGTACGAAATAAATAAAATAATATCATACAAAAATAATTATTGACTTATAAAATAATTTAGATTATAGCACGGTGAAAAAAACAATAAATGTTTTCTGTTCTAACATCCTAATTTTATATATTTAAGTTATTAAATGTGACAGATTGATATTATGTATTTCTCGAATTGAAAGCTAATCTGGGTTTTTATTAAGTGGGTATACACGTAAATTAGTATTGTATTAAGTTGATTTATTAAAAAATACATTAAATTTTTGTTATTGCTTCATTTATATTAGTTTGGTCATTAATAATTCGTAATAACAAAAGCAATAAAAAGATAATTTGTGATTTTCGCAAAATATATTTCAATAAATAAACTTTTGTTTATATTTTATTTTTGCGCCGCCTTTGGAAGAATGTACAAGCGCAAAAAAACGAAACGAGAAAAAAATATGTCAAAAAAAGTGCCACACACTGCTTTAAAATTATCGAACACATTTTATCAAGGTATTTTTTATGATTTAATCATTGGAGTTCTCGCTAATTAATCAAAAAAGACGTGGCAACCAAAGGTTTAAACTTTGTATAAATATCACAGTTTCGTTGTATTTCTTCTCAGTTGACAATGCTCGCCATGAGCGAAACCGGTCCTGATCCAATAAATTTTATGTGGAATAAGTACTAAAAATCTTATATATAAAACCGAAACGGCGTATGTATGTACGTGGGTCTGTAATTCCCTTTTTCATTGTTGTTGCAAGTTGCCATAAAAACGAATATGAAAGAAAATATGTTTGAATTTTTATCGGCGAAGACATTTAGTCAAAATGTAATAAATTAGTCTTCTACCAACTTTTTCCCGGCTTTTATTAATATAATAATGTTTATTATTTACGTGAAGGTATTATTTGACATTTCTTTGACAGCAAATTAGATTTTTGTCCTTGAATTTGGACATTTTAATGGGCGAGAATGGGGCTGACATCAAATTAAATAAAGTTTGTGATTTTATTTTAACTCTATTTTGGATGTTAGATTTTGTGATATAATTATGTCGAATGATATAACATTAAATAATTATTGGTCGCTTAGTCCGAGCGACGCCGGGTAGCAATACTAGTATTATATAATTTTTATTATAATGCCATTCCACCAAGTATTGACAGTGAACTCCTTAAAAGTGATGATGGCTTTGCAGGTAGTTTGCCAGTATGTATTGTACTATTAATTTAAAATATAAATTTTAACTGACTTTAAAGCTTAAAGAATTTTGATGATCAATCATGTAATCATGATGATCAAAGTAAACGAAACATGTTATTACTTTTAACGATGTGGCTTCTGATTAAGTGCAATTACCGCCAATACGCGTGAAAGTGAAACGCCATCCGATGCAACTCGAAACACAATGCAACAATGCACTATTGCATTACAATACACCAGTGCTTGGTATTATTTAATCTTACTGCAATGAATTTAATAACTGATTTTTCCTTAATTGGTGCACCAGTAGTTGAAGAATTCAATTTCATGACGTTTTTTTTGAGACGATGCGTTTCTTGGTGACTTATGTATAGGTTCCAATTTTAAATTTCAAATTATGATATTGTGTTTAGCCAGTTAAAATCTATCCTGAAACATCTTCTATGCCTTCTTAGTATCAAAAAAAAGTATTACTAAATAATATCTTTAATTATCTTGAACAGGTTTCTCGCCACTGCTTACATTATTTCCAATTGAAGGGTTTAACCCAACCCTACGTGAATGATTGCATCTCATTAGTCAATATTTTGTAATGCTGACGTTATTAGTAGTATGTTTATATGTTTGCTTTGTTTTGTCTCTATAACCCCCGCTCCTTGCTTTCCGTAAAAAGGAAAAATCCCAAACTCCATTTTTTTATTTTATCATTTTAGAATATTAGAATCAATTTTGCCTCATTATTTAAGCAAACTTTGCGATAGTAAATCCAAAGATGCCTCTGAACGAGGCGAAACAGGTATCACAATTAGTAGCACAAACGTGGAATAATCAAAGTTATTTTAAATTTTATATTACAATGAACTTCCACAAAGTTACTGCCGAAACCATCGAAAGTATGATATTGTCTTTAGCAAGTAAAAATCTATCCTGGTACATCTTCTGTGTCACCGTAAGGTAAAATTAATAAACAGTTATTAAGTGTCATTAAAAAAATATGGCATGTATTTAATGGGTCAGTAACTAAATCAAGTTTTGGTCAGTTAAATAAATAAATGGTCAGTGTAAAATCAAAATGGTCAGTTAATATTATAAACGGTCAGTTGTCATTGTATCAGTGTGAATGTGGTCAGTTATTAAATAAAACGGTCAGTTAATATTATAAAACAGTTAAAATAAAACGGTCAGAAATATATTTTAATGGTTAGTTATTTATTAAAATGATTCGTATTTAATTAAATAGTCCTATTTAAAAAAAATCAGTTTTAGTTTGACAGGTTGTGAATTTTATCAAATGTAATGGGCAAATTTATGAATTGTTCTTTTCAAACTAACATTTTAACTGACCATTTATTTTCGTTTTAGAGACCGTTTTAAGTATTTATAACTGAGCATTTATCGAATTAGATACTGACCAAATAATTAGTAGTCAAAAACTATTTAAGAAACTAAAAACATCAAATTATCTTTAGAGTCTGTAGTCAAATAGCAAAACGTACGGGCCGGAAAATCTGTCCAGGTGGTTTAATTTTCCACTCATTTTCCATTTTTGTTTCAAAGTTATTCATCCCGATCCTAAAAACAGGACTCATAGTTGAATACAAGAAATGACACTGAATTCGTGCGATGTGGTTTTACGTCGATCACAAACGCGTAGCATGTTATTTCATGCCTGTTTGTCGCAAAAAACAGAAAATGAAAACTTAAAGAACATGTATTATTAGTACACGCTTACTCTCCAAAGTGATACGTAAATTACAAAGTATCTGTGAACCATATTTTCTTCACATGTTGGATGAATTTTCTATTAAGAAATTATTTTTTCACATCGACAGAAAGTGGCTTTCCCAAATTTATGTAGTGTCTATTATTATAAAATTATAAATTACATCATGTGTTTTTTGATGGTTGTGTTTTTAATAAAGGCCATTTCAATAGGGACGCTCAAAATATGTTACTTTGTCCTGCTGAGTAGATTATTCATTGTTTTTTAAATTTGAGTCAACCAGTTTGGTAAATAATCGGCCAACACCTACCTGTACCTCATCAAAATACAATATCTGGTGAAAACATTGCTGCTGTGTGTGGCTT
Source organism: Himalopsyche kuldschensis (assembly GCA_028554975.1). NCBI lineage: Eukaryota > Metazoa > Arthropoda > Insecta > Trichoptera > Rhyacophilidae > Himalopsyche > Himalopsyche kuldschensis. Next base: position 1,547,680 of record JAHFWI010000028.1, read on the forward strand.
TTCTGCGACTTCAACTTGGCGAATAATTTTGAATCGGGCCTTATGTCTGCACCCGTATAAAATCCAACTAACCAAGGAATTTCAGGTAAACGACCGCAGACAACGCCTGATTGGGTTCTGGAGCAGTTGGAAGTTTACCCAAATTTGTCAAAAAAAGTCTTTAAATTCCATATTTAATGCCGTAAAATATACTTACAAATGAAATTAAAATATAGTCGAAATCTCACAAACAACTTTTCTTTTCTCACAAACATATTTTTCAAACAAAGATGATGTCAATGAATGAGCCGTTAAATGATTTTGGAAAAAAAATATTTATCTTTTAATATTGTAGAATTAAAATACATTGTTATTTTTCTTTCCTTGTCAATATTCAAATAGTATTACATCATTGTGTACAATTATAAAATAAGTTACTATCAATCTTTCATTGAAACAGTTATTATTTGAATATCATTCAATATAAAACTTATAAGTTGATTCAGATTCATTATGAACCAAATTTTTGTACACGTTTTCATCAAAAACCAGTTCTCATTTGGCATATAAATACACAAAAGAAAGTTTCATGTTGCTTAGTTTTATATGTACTATATGAAACAGCAAGAAATCGCATTCTTACAAGATATTTATCGAATTGTTTGTGTAAACTTACATTTTTACTCGACTGTATAATAAAATTCTTCTAATAACCTAGCCTGCTAACTATTCCACCAAACTTATCATTAGCGTGACTGAATAATAAAATAACACCAAACTCTTACACTAGAATATATTGAATACAAAAATGTTTCGGAAAATGCTCGTGTTTTCAACAACTTGCAATACTAAAGAGTTTTTAGAATTATATATTTTAAGACAAAAATTGTGCAGGTCTTGTCGCTAAGTGATACATTACATTAGCCGTATTATTTGGTTTCACAGTCCAGGGTTCAGATCCACGAATGAGCTTGTTTTTTATATCAATTTAAAGACTGTGCGAACGACTGGCTATTTTAAGTTTTTAGCTTGTTTCTAATCTTTTTTGTATTATATTTATTGAAAATTCAGCTAATTCTTTGTAGATGGTAACTTTACTTTCCCTAACTCCCTAAAGAGTTGGCAATAACTTTGAATTTTAATTTATTTTAATGAAATTAACACTTTCGATGGATTAGGTCAGGGGTCAAAAAAATGTGGGGTGGCGGGCACCACCTATTATACGAAGACTATTATAATGAAACAGTATTTTTTTTAACTTTATCTGCTCCCAACGTGAAGCATGTCGACTCTTTGTGGCGTTTATCTCAACATATGTTTTTTTTTCTCCAAGAACTGAATGTTCAAAAGTTCTAACTCTTGTTACTCCTCCTACTTAAACTCCTTAAACAAAATCTGCAAAACATGAAGTTATTCATATTGTATTTATTTGGCAAGTAAATGGATCAACAATAGAGGAGATCATTGACTCAATAGTCGTAAACTGCATAAATCTCTCTTCAAACTGTTTTTGAAGCACTTGAATGTTTGTGACAAATAATTCCATTTTCAATTTACTGCTATCTACCATTTTCTTCACATTTGGGAAAAGAACGAGAGACTTCACCTGTCGATGTGATATCTACAACACTTTTTTTTTTAATTAAGTACAAAAAAAAACTTTAAAAAAATGTTCGGACTAACGTTGGCGGGCACAGGGTTGGGGTTCCCTGGATTAGGTGGTAGCTTTAAGGATGTTCAGTTTAATATAAAATAACTTTTTTTTTGTTCACGTTGACATGTTTCGCTTTTTTGAGAAGCATCTTCAGACGTTATCGTAAGACTACGTAATAGTAATTATCTTCCTAAACTACTCGTAAGTCAAGGACGACCTGTACCTAGTATTTTCTATGCACCTGCAATTATTTGCAGGTTAAGTAACATTATAAACGTTTTTCATTTGCCAGGTGAAGGAAAAGCTTCCATATTAAAGTGGTTACGTGATATTGCATGTAGGTATGTGATTTCTGTTTCGATATTTTTTTCAGTAACGCCTTGCAGCCGGCTTATAAGAATCACCACTCCATTAAAAACGTGCCGAACCAGATTGCAAATGGATAGTCAGATTATCAATGCGATTCTTGATAAAGGCCTCACTCTGATGATTCCAACAACTAACAGCTTTTGCCAGAAAATATTTACAATTGAATAATAAAAAATTTCTCTTCGATATATTTTTTTAACACATTTAAATCGGTAAACTGTATTTAACCAAATATGTAACTATTTTTAAATAAATAAATAACACTATATAGTACTATTTATAAGCATGTCAACTGATAACGCTCACGATCAGTGAAACCGGTATTGATTGATATGGATATAGTATTTTATGTGTTTTATTTATTAAAATAATGCCTTACCATCAAGAGGAGACAGTTAACATGTACAATTTAAAATAACTTTGTTTATTCCACGTATTGTGCTACTAACTGTAACACGTGTTTCGCCTATTTCAGAGGCATCTTTAGACTTCCTATCGCAAATTTTGCTTAAGTAATGTAACAAGATTGATTCTAACATTTTAAATTATGAAATTACAAAATGAATTTCGGGTTTTTTTCCTTCTAAAGGAATTAAGGAGGGGGTGATAGAATCGAAACAAAGCAAATAAATAATGATACTAATGAGCTGCAATCAATCAGATTGGGATTTTTCCCTTTTAAGGGAAACAAGGTGGGGGTTATAGAATCGAAACAAAAGCAAACAAATAATTCTAATTCTAATGACGTTAAACATTAAAATAATTAAACTAATAAGCTGCAATCAATCAGATGGTAGAGGCGAAACAGGTGTCACAGTTAGTGGCACAATACGTGGAATAATCAAAGTTATTTTAAATGTTATATTTAAATTGAACTTCCATAAAGCTACCGCCGAAACCGTCGAACGTATTATGACAGTTGACATCTTTAACTAAAGTAATGTAATTGTTCTCAAATAATTACTTTTAAGGTGTCCACTGTCAATACTTATGACTATTCCACAATTGATTCATTAAAACCAGAATCATTTTCGCTCTTCGCATTTTTAAAAGTCTCACGACCGGTTCTGATTTAATTAATTAATGGTGGTACCACTGTTAATTCTTGGTGCAAATATTAAGTAAATAGACGGCGGGGGGGGGGGCTGATTATTTTCAATGATTTAAGGGGTTGTTGCATGATTTTTTTTGGTATGTACTAGGTTAATGACCGGCGGGCACAATTTTGCGCCTTTCACATATTCGTCTCTGACGACCATCGTCGATTATCATGGCCTTCATTGGTTTCTGACTAATATTTTTTTCTTTTGTTTCAGGTCGATCAGCGAAATGAAAAATTGAAAATAAAAGAATGAATGCGAAAATTTTGATCATTCGTTATAATTATTAAATTCGGTCTAGTCTTTTTGATTTTATACAGAGTCAACTAAATTTAAATTCAGATGTTATCGTTAATTGAGTAATAATTGAAAAAAAATCTCACATATTTCAAAATTATCCGATAAAGAAACTAAAAATTTAAAAAAAAACACTTGAAGCGTACCTCTTAATATTATATTGATAAATAAAATAAATAATATAGTATATCCTCTTAATAAAATAATGAAAAATTATTATTTTTGAAATAAGAACGTATCAAATTTGGAACATTTTCATCGGCCTTTAGTCGTTGAAAACGTTCATAATTACAAAATGTGTTCTTAATTTGAAAAGATTAAGACATTTTTCTTTTTCTTTATAAAGTTTAGATCTATTACGTAATTAAAAATAAACAGTGCGAGAAATACTTAAGTGTCTTAAAATTCGACAAAATGATTTGTGAATTAATTTAAAAATGTAAACCAAATAGAAAATGAAGTATTTTGTTTGGTTTATGTTTTTTGTAATGTGCATACAAATTGAATACAAATAATACACGAATGATTTCTGCAAATCTTGAGTACAAAGTAACCGGCAATCAGGCCGCCAACTCTGTCTCTAAAAGTTACCCAGAGCGGGGATGCACTTCACGCATCAGCTGACCTAGCATATACCACTGTGCAAGATGCGTGGAGCCACTAGTAAACAACAGCATTCGCTGTTCAGCCGCCATCGAGCCAGCAGCGTCGAGAGGGAGCTGGCCCGCACTCCGTATGCCTTCACACCAAAGCCGAGAGAAGACAGAGATCCATCTCCGGACGAGTCCATACGTATCGCCAAAGAGCGGATCTTGGATCCCTTCGAAGATGACATCAATGTGAGACTAGCGAAAGAAAGACTCTTCGGAGGGCACTCAAAGTTAGGAAGCAGGGCTGCTTCGCCTACAATATTCCCAACGAACGATGACTTTGGAAAGCGCTTGGAACAAGACCAGATAGACAATTCTTTATTCGGTACAGATGTCAGTGCGACAGATGGGCTATCAACATTTTCCGATAGATTCAGTGATTCAAGTTCTGATGCGAACAGTTATAAAAAATGATATTTTGAATGCAAACCCTCCAATAATAAATAAAGTGCCTTCATCAGTTTTTACTAACAAACCATCAATCAAATCAATAGAAAGTAGTCCAGCCAGGACAAGAAGTAATTCATCTGTGACAAACGATAGAAGCAGTGTGTCTTCAAAATTGACTGACCGTGTTAACAACAATATAAACAAGCCGAACTTGAATGCTGCGAAACCAAAGTCATTTCAGAGCAGAACAGGAACTGAGGAAAATTGAAGAGTCTATTGCATCATCTATCAAAAGTGGATCGTTTGATACAGCGGATAGCGATCAAAAATCCAGTTCTGTTTTAAGCCAAAGTGTTCGAAAAAATCCTGGACATGTGACAAATTTCTCTGTAAGTGATAGACAACCTCCAGCTTTTCGCGTCAAAGAAGTTTCTAGACCTCGTCAAGAATATTTTGCGGATATAAAAAGACCTGTAAATCAAAGAGCTGTGAGAGTGAATAAGTTAGGACTAGAAAGATACAAACGGAGTAGGGTTTTAGCTGAAGATTATACCGACAGGTTTTACAAAAGTATAGGGCATGAGTTTGGAAGTGTTGATAGTCTCCAAAGGACTGACGGAAGTGGAAGTGATGAGACCAGAGACACGGTGCCGCTGACATTGCCATCTGGTGGCAGAGCGTCAGCTGACGTTGAGGCGTTCAAGGTTTTGGGAGCAGGTCCTCGTCCTTCAGCTGATTTGGAATCAGTATCATCAGCTCCATCATCGTACAAGTACGTAATTTTTTAATGTATGCTATTCTTAAAATTATTTTTACTTACATTCTCTGGTGCCCTATATGAGATTCATGTTTAAAAATTAATATACTTCTTTCACCAAGAGCAGTGTCTGAAATCTGAAAATATGATCTCACACCATCGCGAAAGCCGTGTTTCGACTATTTTCTTTGGAACCTTCAATTTATTAATCACCTTTAAGGTGTTCACTGCCAATACTTGGTGTAATGGAATTATAAGAAAAATACTAAAAACATTTTTAGTCCTTTTTACGCATTGAATTTATTTAGATCTGGACCGGTTTCGCTGATTATCAACTGATCTTTTTTTTACTTTAATTAATTGATAGATATTTTTCTAGATAAAAAATACATCAATGGCTAGGTTGCTGGTACTAATGCATTATGATACTTTTGAATCGATCCGAAATGAAGTCAAATTTATATACATACATACCTAGCATGGGATGGCTTCATTTTGTATGTTGCACCTCTAAAAAAATGCGCTTACTCTCCCATCCATTGCACACCTTAACAAAGAAACAATGGTGTTATGCATAATAAAACATTTTAGTGATCGATAAAATAAAAAAAATATCGGAGAATAATTGATTGAGAGACACATTATTATCAATCATGTAACATCAAATTTTCAGATGTAGTGTCCGGAAATTCAAATAGACAACGTTATTCGATTGTGTTGGTAATCCTTTACTGAACAAAGGTCTCCAGAGTGACAATTCAAAAGCTTTCTGATTCAATCTTCGACATGGTCAATTTTCAATATGACAAACAAACATTTCTGTGTTTTATATTCAGAGCATATCTTCAGTCGATTAATAATAACTTTCGCCGATTGGAGCTTGCAAATATCTTTCGTATTGGTGATTATTTGTCTCATAAATCATCCTGAAATTATTTTTAGTATATTGGTCATTATTTTGAATTTTGCTTCCAGTTCTGCATCGATAAGTATTGCGCTAATTTTATTTTACGGACATTCATCATTCATTTGTTTTCAATTCATATAAATATCAAAGTAGTCACCTGCTTTTATTTTTGTGACCAGAATGAAGTAAAACAGTTGAAGGCAGATCACTTAACTTTGACTCTTTACGGGAGCTATGTATGTTCAACATTTTCTGCGGCCCCAGTGGAATTCGTGTTTTTGAAATGTTTTTTTACAAAAAAACTACGAGACTCATGTCACTCTGTCACTCAAAATCTTGTTACAACAAACAAAAAAGTAAATGACAGATTCAGGATTAGTGGATATATGTAGCTATCTGCTGACTTTAAGATCGAATGGACACGAAATTTTGTTTCAGCTTACGCCTTCAACAAATATATATAATAATTTCTGTAGAACTTAAATACATTGTTATTTTTTTCACCGTGTTATAATGGAGTTCTACCATGCACATGCCAATTTAATCAATGAAAAGTTTAAAACCCGAACGATTCAATTTTTGATTTTTAATATTTCAAATATTAATGACAACTTCCAAATAAAATCATAAAAATCACAACATAAAAATGGGAAATTTTTTTGCAAAAGAACTGAGATACATGTATATTTGCTAACTTTACTTTTGTGATAGTAGAGCAGGGGTTACCAACCTTTTTGTACCTTAGAGCACATTTTAAAATATCGGAAGGGCGGTGGGCACCACATATTTTTTCAAAGCAAAATATGTGAAAAATTGGTAATAAATAATACACAAAAAAATATTTTTTAAATTATTGTTTATATTCTATTAGGTATATAAAATAAATATAAGTCAGTGTGATCTTTGGGATTGCATTTTACTGGCTATAGCCTCATCATTAGGGGAGTATGATGACGTTCCTGTTAACAAGCAATCATAAAGATGTTCATCGGTGAGTCGACATCTATATTTTGATTTTATTAAATTCATTGTTGAAAATAATGATTCACAAAGGTATTTGGAACCAAAAAATGATTTAATCTTATATGCCGCTTTTTTTAAAATGGAAACTTTTTTCCGTCCACTGTATTCCAGACATCCTCATCTGATATTAAGGATTTTAACATAATATCACTCTGAAGGTCCAAAATCTCTAACTCCAGTTCTTCTGCCTTTATTTGAACAAGCTCTGCAATATATGCAGCTATTTCCATTATATTCATTTGGCAAGTAAAAGGATTCTAGAGCTCTACTACTGGGTTACTCTAGCAGTGATCTTTATCAATTTATGCAGACAAATGAGTACGAATTACGTAATTATTTAATTATTTTGAAACTTATTCAAATATAATAAAATATATGAAAATTGAAATGAAAAATTGTTGTCGCGGTCAAATGGGAGTGGGCGCATACAAATCGGCTGGCGGGCGCCATGGCGCCCGCGGGCACGGGGTTGGTAACCCCCGTAGTAGAGTATATATTCCTATATTTTTTCAACTATTATGCCTATATCTTGAAAACTTGTAGAAAGCAAAACATGAAAAAGCTTTCATTAGATACATGCCTCACATTGTTGGATAAGCCTTTGTTTATAATGATGTTCTGGTTGCTAATTTGATTTACAAACACGAGGTGTCAAAAATACAGTTCCACGCTTCTATCAAATGCTTGGAACATTGACGTCAGCTGTTATGTCTGGTAATTATTCATTTCTTTTTAAATAAAAACTCTGATTGGACCGGTGATAGTAAATCATCGAACACGAGCTTTAAGATATGATCAGTCAAATCAATCAATTGCCATTCAGTGTGCAGAAGAATTTAATTGAATTTTTGCGCGTGGTCTTAAAAATTTTTGAATACTTAATTGAAAGTGCATGCCACCATGTTCATTTTATGGCGTGAATACATAAAAAAAAATAGATTGTTTCTCAGCAGACAATCACTGCATCGTATTTAAATGATATCATAACTGAAAACACACGATGTTTACAAAATAAGTGAACGATTTTCATATGTAGGTTTTATATCTCTATATATATAAAAATCTCGACACAAATTTTTGTCGCCGAACTCCTTCGAAGCGGCTGAACCGATTATTATGAAATTTTGTATGTATATTTGTTATAAATGAGAGAAGGTTGTAAAGTATATTGCATACCACTAAGTGTAGGATGTCCCTATCAGAACGTATTTTAATATTTCTGACATCTCTCATTATTTATTATTTTTGTTGTTGAATCACAGAGAGCGCTATCACGCGCGTGATGTTTGACATTTCATGTCGCGCGTGAATGAATGACTTAATTCAGCTAATACGTTAACACATCTATTGATTCTGAGGCGGTACGAAGTTCGCCGGATCAGCTAGTAATCTTATATATAAAACCGAAACGGCGTATGTATGTATGTGGGTCTATAATTCCCTTTTGCATTGTTGTTGCAAGTTCAAACAAACGAATTGATTTCGCTCGCGAAAGTTTCGACGGTAAATTCGTTTCGCTATCAATGTGTGTGTAGAGACTCCAATTTAAAAAATACTCGAGTACTCGAGTAGTTTCATATGAACCAAAATATCTTATATATAAAACCGGAACGGCGTATGTATGTCTGTGGGTCTGTAATTCCCTTTTGCATTGTTGGTCGTTAAGTTGCCAGTTGTTTCAACTTGGCCCGGCTGAATTTACGCGCCGAGGTGAACATAACCCCAAACTGGTCCGAGCGAAGCCGGGTTCGAATACTACTTAATAATAAAAGTGAAAATTTCCATTCTACCTTTAAGAGTAGTAAAATTTTAAAATATTCCAGTACTCGAGTATACTCGAGTAGTTTCAGATGTACCAAAATATGTATTATTTGTTCAAATTTGTGTCTATAGATAGATGATAAACAAATAAATAAGCTTATTTTATTTATTTAAATTTATGAAACATATAATTTAAAAATAATGGAGAATTAAACGTCTCAAATTTTAATTTAGTCTTAAAAATTTAGTTTTTTTATTCCAGCAGTAGAAAAAACTCTCTCTGTTGCTGTGGACTTCGGTTTAAAAGTAAACGATCAATTAAAATCTAGTTTTTCTGTCCGCTGCTTAAAACAAAATAAAATTTGGAATTAAATCTTCATTTATATAATACTAGTATTGCTACCCGGCGTTGCTCGGACTAAGCGACCAATAATTATTTAATGTTATATCATTCGACATAATTATATCACAAAATCTAACATCCAAAATAGAGTTAAAATAAAATCACAAACTTTATTTAATTTGATGACAGCCCCATTAAATCTCGCCCATTAAAATGTCCAAATTCAAGGAAAACATCTAATTTGCTGTCAAAGAAATGTCAAATAATACCTTCACGTAAATAATAAACATTATTATATTAATAAAAGCCGGGAAAAAGTTGGTAGAAGACTAATTTATTACATTTTGACTAAATGTCTTCGCCGATAAAAATTCAAACATATTTTCATTCATATTCGTTTTTATGGCAACTTGCAACAACAATGCAAAATGGAATTACAGACATACATACATACATACGCCGTTTCGGTTTTATATATAAGATTACGAGTATTACTCGAGTATTTTTCAAATTACTCGAGTATCGAGAACTTGAAAAATGGACGAGTATACTCGAGTATCGAGTACTCGATACTCGAATTGGAGTCTCTAATATGTATATAATAAACAAAACGATTTAAAATTTCTGTGACCCGCGCACGCGCCCAGATAAGAGCATGGTTTCTCAACATTTTTACACCAGTGAACCGGTAAAAAATATATCAGTCTGTTTTTGTGTCAGTTGTATCTATCAGTTGAGAAACTCTGACAAGCATAGAGTTAGCATTTGTCTTCATCAAGGTGTCGTTGTGGATAGTAAGTAGTATCTGTAACAATAATAATTTCATTTTTCTCATTTTCTGGATATTTCTGATATTGTATAAAGATTAAAGCGAAAATTTACAGCAAAATTATCAACAGTTGGTGCTTACTGCTTACGATGAGCGAAACTGGTCATGATATTTGTAATATTTGAAATAAAGTCTAGGCTTAAAAAAATTAGTAATGTTGGCCGTGACATCCAAGTTTGACATTTCTCATTTGGCGGTAAACAAACCGAGTAACGAGTGTCTGAGACACGATGTAACAACAGTGCATACAATTCGTGACCATCCTGTGCCTGCCAAAGTATGACCGTACCCCAGATGCCACACGAAGCGTTAAAACTAATAATATCATAACTAACATGCCGCATAGATTAGCCATTTTTTTTTTGCGGGACACCCATTTCAAATTCTTAGTATCTTTTTAAGTTATTAAATCTATGGAAAGTCACCGAGCGCAGTACGTTCGGTCCACAATGGTCCTTAGGTATTGTCTCGCCATTATAATGACGATAAGAGATCGTTGGGTAATAGTGAGTGCCTACTGCTCTGTGAAACTTTCACGAATGAACTTACGAATAGTAGAGTCCCTGCGTAGTAGGGAGCTACGTACGTACACGGAGATTCATATATCGACACCTTACTTTGTAAAGGTTCTAAGTGCTCTTAACACTTTTTTGAGATATGAGCGTTTGACGTTTCGATTGATTAAAATTCACTTGTAACAATGAGCACGTAAAAACGTTAGAAATAGCTTAGAAAGTTGTCAAATAAATTAAGTACAAAAAGTATTCAGACTCCGGAATTCTACGGTAATGCGGTAAATGCAAACTTTTCCGACCAAATGGTCATTTTAGGCAAAAATGCCAATTAGTACCTTTTCATCCTTTAGTGGGTGCCTCTTTGAGATGCATTTCCATACTTCGTCAGTAGTTTTTAAAACAATTTTATATTAAAAACGATTTCCCACAAAATTCCGCCGAGTCCTTTGAGAAAATTTACTCGAGTTTTTTTACTTGTCCCCTGCGCGTTATAAACTTTATTCCACACAAACGTGTCGGTCCTCGGCTATAAAAATGGCTGTATAATACATCTTCAGTTTATAGTTTAACCAAATGAGCTTGAATTGATTCTGTAAATGACGAATTGAAAACGACGACGTTTCCAGTGTGGCAGTTTAGAAAAATGGCGTCCGTGCAACAATTTTCAGGTTAGATGCCTGACCACCATTGACACATTATTCAGACACCATAAGATTCATTGTACACTAGTTCACGATAAATTGCAATGTGTATTGAATGGGATCTCACTTAACGTAGTTATACGCAAGAGTTAAATCAAAATTTTGCCAAACCATAAAGTCATCCAATATTCAAGTTTTATTGTATGACATTCAAGGAGATGAGCGAGTAAGAGTTTTTCCTTACCACTCGTTTTGTCTCATCCATATTCTTCTAGCAAACGAGTATCTTTTAGTACTCCTAGAAGAATGACTGTTTAAATAAACTCCATTAAAAGCTCACATACTCTTACCCCGCAATGGTAGACATGGTTTAAAGAAAAATTAACGCTTTCTTTTTATAAGGACGCTTAGTTTTGAAATGTAAATAAAACAAGTTGTTTGTGAGATTTCGACTAAATTTTAATTTCATTTGTAAGTATATTTTACGGCATTAAATATGGAATATAGCATCAAATGTCTGCCAATATCCATTCATTATAAAATGGGCCATGTCGCTAAAGTTGACTTTTTTGACAAATTTGGGTAAACTTCCAACTGCTCCAGAACCCAATCAGGCGTTGTCTGCGGTCGTTTACCTAAAGTTCCTTGGTTAGTTGGATTTTATACGGGTGCAGACATAAGGCCTGATTCAAAATTCGCCAAGTTGAAGTCGCAGAAAAGCCAAGTTCTTGTGAACAACGAGAAATAAGCTGCCTTGGGTTTTCCTGTACACTTTCACACACAGCAGCAATGTTTTCACCAGATATTGTATTTTGATGACGTACAGGTAGGTGTTGGCCGATTATTTACCAAACTGGTCGACTCAAATTTGGCCACTAAACAATGAATAATCTACTCAGCAGGACAAAGTAACATATTTTGAGCGTCCCTATTGAAATACACTTTATTTAAATCATTTGAAATGTGAATAGATATCAATAACAGCCACAAGATGGCATTCAAAGTCAATCTTATTTCTTTAACGATGACGTTTAAAGCTAACTGATCATATCGACAGAAGTTATCTTTTAATTTACGTTACACGCCATGCATCTGTTATTATTATATTATAATTAGTTACATATAAACAATATAAATAAATGATGCGTATGTACTTAAATTCATTTATTCTATTTATCTTCATCAATTAAATGAATACGTCGATATGTTATTAGAATGTGTCAGCTGGTACTAAACGTCAGTTGTAGAAGACAATCAAATTCACAAGTTATGATATCCACAACCAATATGGCAGAATGAACGTATTTTATAAAGAATATTAACGCTTGGCCGCCACACTAGAAACTGAAACAATATGGTTAGCATTTGTGCAAAATTACATTCGAGAGTGAAATGTTGACAACTCATTTGTACAGTAAATGCCGAGAAATGAGATTTCACCGCTTAAAAAGAATAATATAGAAATCTTCTGTCAGATTTGCAAATTATTCAAAATAATCATTTTATAGCTTACTTACAAAGTGTTATTACAATGTAACGTTTTTCTTTTCTTTGTGGCCAGCTCTGTAGTATTATAAACGTCTAGTACCCGATTTACATAATCTCTATAATCATAATATTTAAAGCATATCTCACACATATGGATTGAGGTAAAAGAAGCTATTTATAAGAGAACTATCTCTACTACTGCGTGCGTGGTTTGCTGTTCCACAGAGATTTAAGTGTGCCCACTATTCGCGAATTCGTTCGTGAAACCTCTAAAATGTTTTATAAGTCTGTGGAATCGTGGTGTATCGTGAAGGCGATAACCCTACAATCTCTTGCTTGCAGAATCATGACGAGAAGGTATCAGAGAATCGATATAGGCCCAGAGCTATTCTTCTCGATGACCCTCCCTAGGCAGAGATGCAATATTAAACTGACTTCTCAACTGCAGCGATCGCGCCCTCCTGTCGGAAGCGATGGGAAGGGAATGTCAACAAATAAAATTCAAGAGTTAAAACATTTAGAGACGAAGGAGACTGGAAGAACTTTGGCGCTAACACGCCTTAGAACTTGATGTTCCGTCAAACTGATATCCAAAAAAAAATCTCTTATTCAATCTCTTTTTTCATAAACAATCGGAAGATAAGAATAGGTCCAGGAAAGCGCTTGTTTTATTTTTTTATTTTTTGGAGCATATGTACTCCTCACAGAGTTTATCTTAACATGTATTCTTTCTACGAGAACTGCTTGTTACTCAGTTGCTCAACCTCTTTTTTAAGGGGAGTATGGATCGAAAGGATACGAGCACTCGGACAGGACTAGTGGTTAACTAACCGCTCTCGCTATGCGTCACTTTTTGGGATAGGAAAGGTATTTTCAACAACACAAACACCCATGCCTTCGAACAGAATCGAATCGCCCGGGTACGATTCCCGGTACGAGCTTGTTGTTAGCTAATCACTTTTGACACGCCTCGTTTTCAAACATCAAATACATCCATGTGTTTGAATATAAATCAATAAATTGGTATTAACCGGTCTAAAGCTAACGACACACTGGTGGGCAACTATGTTTAAGGCGTCATAGCGTCAAGCTATACAAATTCATTTTATGATATCCAATCGGGGTGCAAAATTGACATAATATTATAAACTGTGTGTGAAAAACCTTATCGAGGATTCGTAAATACGCTCTAAAAGCCATGTGGTATGGTAATTAAGATAGGATTGCTTTCATAAGGGATCAAAGACATCTACGCCCTTAAATAACGTAAGTAGTTTTAAGGTCTTGTCCTTTTTTAATTTTTGAAAAAGTTGTAGCTGGTAACAGGTTAATCATTGAAAGGTTGACTGGTCCTGCAAAGAGCATTCATTGCTTTTGGGCGTTTGCTGTGTTTGGTCGCGTGTCCCCTGGCTCGAATCCGTAAACGGAAACTTTCATACATCGATTTTAAATTCCTGCTTTAACACATGCTATATTTAACGATCAAAAGGGATGAATATTTATTTTTCGGGTTCATGGTGCAGTGGTCTACGTCATTGGCTTCTGTGACAGACATCACGGGCTCGAGTCCTAGCAACTGTTTTACAGTTTATTTATCGTGTCACATTTAATAACTTATTATAACCATATAAAATTAGCATGATAGACCAGAAAAGAAGGTGTATTGTGTACCCTGCCTACAACTGTATATATAAATAAGTAACTTCATGTTTTAACACAATTCAGACGATGGTGTTAGCCGAAATAGCTACCAACAAATATATAAAATAATTTCTGTAGAAAAAAAATACATTGCTATTTTTTACCGTCTTATAATGGAGTTCGACCAAGTAAATGCCAATTCAATGAATATATACATATTTAAATTGTTTACCACTTTTTTTCGCTTTAATAATGACAGTTTAAATTGGTCGACTAAGATTACTGCACGGCTAGATACAATATTTTTTTGAATGGCTTATTACGGGGTAATTTCTACGCATTGTACTAGAATCGTAGAGGATTGTCAACATATTTGAACGGCACAAAGATTTGTTCATTAGATTAAACCAGTACTGTGCAGTCGGTAAAAATAATAATGACTCCGACTCCAGCATTTACCAAAAACACGACTCCAACTTCAACATTGACCAAAAACTCGATTCCGACTCCGAATAAAATAAGGTTTAATTTCGTCACGTTTTTTACTACCTATCATATTTATGTATATTCAATTTTACATATATCAACCAACCAATCCTTCCAATAGCTAAATTTGACATATTAAATGTTTGCTTGCGTGCCGGACCGCCCGGATTCGATTCCCGGTACGAGATTACGGATTTTTCCAGTCGATAAATCTGTTCAAAGGCATGGGTGTTTGTGTTGTTGAAAATTCCTTCCCACCTTTCCTATCCCAAGCAAGCGCGATAAGCTAACCATTAGTCCTGTCCGAGTCCTCGTATCCTTTCCATCCCCTAATCTCTTCCAAAAAGAGAGGTTGGGTAACTGAGTAACAAGCAGTTCTCGTAGGAAAATATACATGTTGAGATAAACTCCGCGAGGAGTCCATAGGCTCCATGCGGACATGTTTAAAAAAATGTAAAAATAAAAAGTTCAATCTTTTTCAAAATTTCCGACTTCGAATTCGACTCTGACCAAAACGCCGCGACGACTCCGATCCCGGTCAAAAAACCCCGACTCCAAGACTTTGACTTCACAGCCCTGGATTAAACATGAATACGTTTTTACTTTTGCGTACGCTTTAATTTATTATGTAACACTTTCGATTTCTGATTAGCGCATTCATTTATGACTATACCGTGAAATAATAATGAGCATTATTGTTTATAGAATGAAACTCATTAGGGACGTATTGAACCATAAAACCGGCAACACTTAATCACTTTCGTTGTTGGTAATAATTTGCAAATTATGCAACTCTCCCTACCAGACTTCGACATTAAAATGAAATCGATAAATTGTTATCCAACGCTCTGTGAAACTAACTTTTCTTTCTTTCGGAAATTCGGTCTTCAGAATAATTGTACCGTACCAAAGTATCCGCAACCTAAACTACTCCCAACCACCACCCGCCACGGCCTTACATTCGGTATCAGCGATCGTGTCCCGTGGCGTAACAACGTTAAGCGTATCTATTCTGTTTGCGAGTATGGAGTTGTCTCGAGAGCATTTGCCCAGTACTTGGAGGCCAAGGCACTCAAGTGTGCATTTTGACTCTAAATAATTAGCAAACCCTATATGTTACTGATTCTAGAAATGCTATTTAATGCTGTCATTAATGCAATCAACAACGGTCGGTTACGGACCTATACGAATAGGTCCGTTCTTGCACCGTATGACGCCGCAAATTTGCTGAAGGCCAAATAATTATTTTTATTGGCTACCAAGTCGGCGTGGCCTACTGGCCCGACAGCTGGTCGGACCAACCTGAGTAAATCTTCCCGCTCAGAGGACATAAAAGGACAAATTCATAGAATGTGATCAGCATCCATTGCAATCTATGCATTGATTTAATTCATTTAAGGTAAATGTACCAGTAGCTGACCGTTTAAGCCACAAAAAGCCATGCTTTAAATCGATAGTTGACCAACGTTTACTGTTCAAATGAAACCGGCCATATACTGTAAACAATGTTATGAATGTTATGTTAAAATGTGATTGTGTGAATGTTGAACAGTACAAAATAAGCAAACTGAAGTCGGATTGTTTTAACAAGGATTGTAGTATTTGATTAGTCTGCTATGTTTTTCCGTCATTTAATAAAACGATTTGTGTTAAGGTAAATGTACCAGTAGCTGACCGTTTAAGAGAAAATTTCAACAAAAATAACGATTAAAGTTTAGCATTGTACCGAATGATGGTAAAGCAAGTATACTCATATATGATCATACGTCTCAATTAATATTATGTAACAAAAATTATGAAAGGGCCTGTTTTAAAAAAGTTGTGTTAAATTATTTAAAGCCATGTTCCTGTTTCAGTAGTTGACCATCTCACATATTGAAAAATCCAGTAGTTGACCATGTCTAACCAGGGGGCTTTATAGTAAACTTTCTGTCAGAGTTGCCTCAGGGCTTTCTGTCACACCACTCTTGATTGAATCAAGTAGCAATGGGTGGTTCAGGAACAAGGTACACACCGTTTCTAGATTGATCACTTAAGAAATTTGAAATAATACACTTTCCTCACTAGGTGTTGTTTTCAAATGGCCACCCTGGCACTTTATTGGCCATATGGTGATGTGTTAGTGGCTCATTCCGACCACAGATGCCTTAACATGTCTGAACTTTACAATTTAGAGCAATACCACATCTGCATTTCTCAAATGGTCAACTACTGGTGCATGGTCAACTACTAGTACATTTTCCTTAATTATCAAACATACTTGATTTCAGGAGTGAATTTTTACAATGATAATCTGGGAGACACTGTTTGGTAATCTAATGCTGAAAATATTAAGTGGGCTTAATCTAAAGACTCTAAAGAACCACAGAGATATAGGAATTGATAATCTAGTTTTTAATGGTTCTGCACTTGTAATAATTATTTTTTTAAGTAAAATTTTATGAAATAACATAATATTTGACCTTAATCTCATTGTCAAAAAACAATAATTTTGCTAGCTTCTCGGGTTTCGCCATCTTTAATTTCATCAATTTATGAACTTACGCGTTGTTAATAGTTTGTTACGCTTATAAATATAAAGGAATAAAAGTTACTCACTAAGTTTAATTGCTATCACCGCAATCTGGATGAATTAGCATTTTTTTCGTTGTGAATGAGTTTGAATGAATTGGATAAGTAATTGTGTGGGTTTTATATTTTATTCCTATGGATACAATGCATGCGATACAAACACTGTACTACGGGTCAGTTCAAGTTTATTCAAGTTGAAAAGTCCGAAGATGCCGTAAGGCGAAACCCGGGTAAAGTAAAAAAATCAAATGATTCGAATTTGATATTGAAATTCCATCAAGTAAGTCTATTTGTGCCATTGAAATGCCAGAAAAAGCCGAAAAGCAAAGCACGGATAAGCGACCAAACCCATGGAATAGTACAAATTTCTAATGATTCTAATTTTACATTGAAATTCCATCAAGCACCTACAGTCGATCATCAATTATATTAATGTTGCTTTTCATATCATCGAAAGCTTGAAACATCTTCAATTAGTGAAATCAGAGAATTTTGCAATGATATATAATTACCATGCCACTTTAAATATTAGATTCATTTATTTTGAACATCCCACTACAATTGAATATATTTTTTCACACTATACAACTCAATTATAAAGACGAAATGATTTTAAAAAATGCTTTTTTTGTTGCCAGGATAAATTCAGCGGTCCGACCCCACCGAAATACAGCTTTTGCGATTCTTGGAGAAGCTCAACAAAGTCAACCGTCTCAAGAAGCACCGGGATCGCCGGTACCTCCACCATCCAGCGGCAGAGTTTCACCATTCCGGGGGAAAGGCTTCAAAGGACCAGACATATCGTCAAGAAGGTCTTCCAGACCCCAGTCTCCAGATGACATCGACAATCCTTCAAGTAGTTTAAATAATTCACAAAGTCAAAGTCATACACCTAACAGAGCTAATACACCTGCACGAAATTATATACAAGAAAATATAGAAGAAATCAAAGAGTTAAGTGAGTTTAACAAAGAAAGAAATCAAGAATTTGCTGAGAGAAAAAGTTTGAAGAAGAAATGGAGATCTTAAAGGAATTAGGAATAGTTGAAACGTCAAAGAGGAATAAAATTAACATACTTTCAAGGTCAGGCTCGCCGACAGCCATTTTACATTTCCAAAACATTCCTGCTCCCGTTCCTAGAGTATTTGATACGAAAGATGGATCGGCGAGAAAACCACCAGCCGGAAGGGCTCAATCATTCTCAAAATCCCAACCACAATCGAAGACTGGCTCCCCTCAGCATCAGTCAAAAATACCAAGAAGACAAACATCCGTTTCACCACCGAGGGTAAGATCTGGTGTAACTGCTATTGATGAACCAAGTAAAATGTCAAATGTATTATCAGCAGATGGAAGATTTGCTTCGAATAGTACAAGCAGCATAAACGAGAAACGAGTGTTTTCAGTCATAGATGGAGAAGGAAATTTATCTCCAGGTGGCTCTGCGATGGGTTCGAGAAGCAAGAGTCAAAGCAATTTGCCAGCTGGACCATCGATACTTAAAAATAAACCGCCTAGATCACCAGGAAAACTAGGACCACCCCCTACTCACAAGACAATCAACTCAAAAAGACTATCGCCGATTGTTTCCACTCCAGATAAAAGTCCTACCCAGGCTGGAGCGGTTCGTCGTGGAGATGTGAAAGGAAGATTAGCTGGAAGTAATGGCACGTCGCCAACAAATGCTTCTAGAGGAAGGGCGACTAAAAGCTTGGCAGCTTCACCAAACACGTCGAGAGCTCCTTCTAGAGCTGCAAGTCGAGGTCCTGCTAAAGATACGAGCCCTCTTTCTAGAGCACAATCAGTCTCCAAGACAAACTCTGGCCTAAAAAACGGTAAACCATCGAGCACTTCGTTCAGAGCATGCAGAGCGGATAGTAAAGATTCAATTGATAGTGTTCATAAGCCTCCGCTTAAAAGGATGAATAGTAAAACCAGTATTATGTCAAAAACAAGTTCTACCACAAGCGGAAAACCGGAATTAAAACGAACTAATAGTAGAACAAGTATGCGGCCACTTAGTCGTGCAAGTAGTATTAAAAGTACAAAGGAGAAACCCGGTACAGCGACTGCAAAAAGGAAGCAAAATTTAAAAGATGTTCAAGAGAAGAGTTCCGAAGAAAAGTCACCTGCAAATAAAGGCTCGAAGGGTAAATCTACAAAAGGTACTAGCAGGCAAACGTCTGATGAAATACCTACCCAGGATAACGAGACTCAGTACGACAAAATGAGCCATTTGGGTTTAGCTATGGAAAGACTTATCCCTTTGACAAAAGGAAGCGTCGTGTCAATGACCACCGCTGCTATTACATCGCAGCCTTTAGATATCGCAGCCAAAGTTACCAGTCAATTACCCAGTACCTTTGAAAAAGCACGAGAGAAAAAAATATTGGAAAGAATGAGTTCTACAGATTCTATCGCTATAAAATTGGCATCTGAAGGTGAAGGCAAAGAAAACGAAAGCGAACAAAAATCAAAATTAGAAAAATCTGCGAGCAAAACAAGCTTAGGTAGTCTTAAAGAAGAAAAGGAACCTCTGCAAAGAGCTGACTCTTCCACGATTATACACAACAATTTGAAGCTGAAAGCAATTGTGTCTCCATCTGACCCACAACTTGTTAAAATACAACAGAAAATTGATAATATCTTAAAAAGTACTCAATCTAGTGTAGTCGATTTACGGGACAAAGTAAATAATGAAAATAAATTGACGTCTGATAAGATAACTAAAGCTTTAGCGAAGGTGGCCGAAAAGGCAGACGAGTCTGAAAAAGTATCCGATAATGCTGCGAAAGGTGGAAAGAAACTCGGAGTTGCTGCCACGGTTGCCGCTGCAAAAGCGATCGAACAGGTGAAAATGACTGCTGCTAAAACTGCAGCAGAAGAAGCGAAAAAACTGGTGAAAGAAAACAGTGGCTCTATTTCGTCTGGTGCAAGCAGTTTTTTTAATGGGAAGAAAAATGGGACGCAAAAAAATATAACCCCAGTTGAATCTGTAACCACAGCTAAAGTAGAACCTGTCAAATCAAACAGTAGAGAAAATCTAAGTAGTAAAATAGATTTAGTGAAAGTGAAAGAAGCTGCTATAAAGAAAGAGACACTTTTGCCTGTCGTAACTGTAGTCAATGAAAGAACGAGCGGGAATAGTTCGGTAGAAGGCCAAGAGAGAATGACCGAAGCAATTGTTCGCGGTGACCCAGATGTTGAAGTCCAAAGTGCCAATGTGGCTGCCAGTAGCGGCATGAGAGATAACGGCGTGAAGAAAGTGCCTGCGAATAATAACATTAGTAATAGTGTTGGTGTTGTGAAAAATGGCGTGGAAAGGATGGCTGAAAAGAAACATGACCAATTGCCGGAGAAAAAGCATGAAAAATGGCCAGAGAGAAAGACGGAGAAAATCATCGACAAGAAAATGGAAAAAGGGGCTGGGAGTAACGGCAGTGCAGTGATTGAAGACGGATCTTCACAAAGTCAAACCAGCTCAAAAATCAACGGTGCTACATCAAGCAATGGTTCAAGGTAAGATTTTTTACCGTATCTACTCTCGATTTGATGCAAAAAGACCCGGATTCTGTTGTTACTTGTTACTTAGACGCTAAGACTCCAAGAGAGTGGGGGATAGAGATTAGAACTATAATAGAGCAAGTGGTTTGAAAATCACTCTCACTATGTTCTGTTTTAGGTTTGGAAGGGTGTGCGAGGGAATTTAAGACAAAAATGACAGACATGTCTCCGAACAGAAATCAATAATTCGATTGAAAAATTAAACTATTCGCAACCGAAGTCATCGACGTCAACAAGTTACATATTTTTAATCAATATGACATCATCATCTCAATTTAAAAGTTTCAGCAAATATCTTTAAACTGAAAAGTCATTTTAAGACATAAAAAAAAAAATGAATGACAGAGTTTGAATTGGAACATCATTTGAATAAAAAAAATATTTAAAAAATACGTTATACTATTCGTGGCAACATATTATTTGGGTTTTTAGCCAACACATATGAGATAAAAAAGTAAACTGTATTGTAATTTATTCTTTAAATAAGTCAATCATTTGATTTTTGTCACAAACACAATGTTAATATTTCTTACGGCGTTATACTTTTTTTGATCACTACATATTTGCGGATTTTGTGCGTGCGGATCATTTGATTTAGAGCAATTTTCCGGTAGCAGTTATTGGATAATGATTTTCTTCCGCCGTTTTATTTTCTCGATGAAAAATAACGTATGAGGGAAAGGGTGGAAAGATATATGTATTTCTTTTTCATGGTATCTAAACCTGAAATCTTAAAACACATTATGTAAAGATTATTATTTGACATGTTAATGAAGAAGAACTATAAACAATAAATTATTGTTAGTCTTTGGATTGAAAACAGAAAAAGTGGATTTTTAATTGCGTTAACATTAAAAATAATCATAAATGTTCTACGACCATCAACCAACAAACAAAAATAATGATTTGTTGAATTTGCTTCCATGTCCGCCCCTATCTTGGAGTATATGAACTCCTCGCGGAATTTACATACATATCTCACAGTTATCATACAGTTTTTCAACCCTCTCTTTTTTCGTAAGAGAGAGAGCAGGGATTGAAAGGATGCGAGGACTACAGTAAGACAGGACTAGTGGTTATGTAATCGCTCTCGCAACGCGCCGCTTTTTATGGGCTCGGTAGGGTGGGAAGGGATATTTTAACAACACACACCAATGCCTAGGAACAGAATTGATTTATCGACTGAAAAAAAATCTTTTCTTTCCGAGACTCGAACCCGGGCTGTCCGTCACTGAATCCTACGGCGTTAACCACTGCACCATGGCCTTGAAAGTCCCTAATAATAAAGTAATTAATAAAGTAACTTTATTCAAACATCGTAATGTGCAAAGTTTTAGTTTCGTGTGTCATTTCAGTGACATGTGACGTAATTTCCCCAAGCTTATGCTTGAAAGAGTGTGAATAAATACTAAGTATACGAATATGAAAATTTCTAAAGAAATATGACATCATAGCACTTTTCCATACCGTTCCATACACGCTGTACACAAAGACCTCTTGAATGCTTTTTAACCCTCACGTATTGTTGAGTGCCACACTTTACTAACAGTGAGTCAAATAATAGCAATGCATGAAGTCAGAATTATGACGAAATGACTGATAACTTTTGGCATTTTAGCCATTTTTAATTAACCTTAGACTCATTGTTGTATTAAAGGTCACCTTAAAAGTGTTAACTCATAATTCTTGGTGCAACGGCACTAGATATTTTAAATAAAACAGTTATTTTCGTAGTATTTCCACGTTTTTACCAGGAATGGTTTTCGATGGTTTCGGCGGTAACTTTGTGGAAGTTCATTTTAATATAAAATTTAAAATAACTTTGATTATTCCACGTATTGTGTAACTAACTGTGACACGTGTTTCGCCTCAAAAAAGATATATTATTAAATAATATTCTTAACAGGACAGGATGCTCGCCTTTGTTAACATTATTCCCATTCAAAAGAGTAATCACCCAACCTAACTGATTGATTGCAGCTCATTAGTTTATAGTTTATTAGTTTGTAATGTTTAACGTCATTAGAAATATATTTGTTTGCTTTGTTTCGATTCTATAACCCTCTCTTGCGTCCCTTAAAAAGGAAAAATCCCAATCTAATTGATTGATTGATTGCACCTTATTAGTATCATTATGTTAATGCATTTTTTGATTCTATCACCCCCTTCCTTGTTTCCTTTAGAAGGAAAAAAACCCGTAATCCATTTTGTAATTTCATAATTTAAAATGTTAAAATGTTAGAATTTATCTTGCTTCATTACTTAAGCAAACTTTGCGATAGTAAGTCTGAAGATGCCTCTGAAAGAGGCGAAACACGTGTCACAGTTAGTTACACAATACGTGGAATAATCAAAATTATTTTTAATTTTATATTAGGAATGGTTTTGTTCATCACGAACATTATCAGTAGATGATGCTTGCGGTGAGCGATACTAATCGCTATGCTTTAGATAACGTAGAATAAGTACAAAAAGCATTGTATTTAATATTAAAAAAGCCATCCTTTAAAGCCCTTATGTCATCGCGCATTCAGAGTAATCTACCGATGTTACCCCGTGTCTTAGGTAAGCGACGCGAACCGGCAAGCGAATTTAGGCGAATCCAGTCAATTTAAAACGTAGTTGATCAAAGGTCTTATGTGCCATCGCTCGGCCAGACGCAATTAACGCTCTGGTGAGCTTGGACCGTTTCATATTTTCAAGCGATTCGCGTGCGCCATGAGTGCGCACTTGAGGCGACTTGCGACATATGCCGTCCTGACCGGATCGCTTCGCTCACATATGACACTTGCATGGGCGAGGACCGTTTGATATTTTAAAACTCTGCCGCTTTCAAAGCTGCGCCGGATCGCCTCGCCTAGATTCGCCCAGCTAAGACGACCCGTTAAAGACTACTTTAGAAGGTTACATACATATGATAGTAAATAATGTTGCTATGGTTAGACAAATTAACACGGTATTGTCTTATCATTAACTTGGCAGAACTCCATTATAACACGGTGGCTGTAAAAATGGCCATTACGAAAGGTTAATACAATTTTAAATAAATCAACTTAATACAATACTTATTTACGCTTGTTTATTTCCACTAAATAAAAACCCAGATAAGCATTCACTTCGAGAAATACATAAAATATATTTGTGACATTAATAATTACAATATAAAATTAGTATGTCAGAACAGAATAGAAGATGTATTGTGTACTCTGTCTAAACCAGTATATATAGATACATAAGTATATGTATGTTTAAACATAGTTCTGATGAGGGCGCTAGCTGAAATAGCTAATATTTATGTCGATCTAAAATATGTACATTGTTTTTTCTTCACCGTGTTTATTTATTTCATTGTTTTAATTGAGTATAGTAACTGCATGGCTAAGCAGGTGTCAATACATATCGATAGCTTAAAGAGAAAATTTGCTATCTCCGTTTTTGTCAATTGTGCAGGAGAGGGTAAAAATTGAGTATTTTCAGAATATAATTTTTGTGTTATAAACAAGAAAACCCCCGTCCTAGCGATTTTTTTATACCACCGCTGAAAACTACGAATAAATGACAGGTGACAATACAAAATGGCGGAGTCGGATAATTAGCAGTGTAGGTTTTAGAACGACAATGCAGGTATCAAATTCTATTCAAACGTTTTTACGATGCACTTAAATAAGTTTTGGTTATAAAAAAATTACGGCACATGCACATTGCATGATACAACAAGATGGCATTATTGAGTCATTTTCAGCCAAAAGTGGACTTATAATTATAAATTATGGGATCAATTAAATATAAGCTAGAATAAGATGTTCTAGTTATCAGTTTCTACTGAAAATAAGAATGAAGTTGAATAAGAACACTAGATTTGACCAGCCAGGGTTTGAGTTGCTATTTTATGTAAATACACTTCAAGTCAATGACAACCGACTGTAAGCGCAAAGAGTGAAATATTATGTCGGAAAATGTCTTGCTGGCATAGAAGCCTGTTTGCAGTAGTAAACGGGGAATTATATGAAAGGCAACACAGTATCTTGAGGGGGTTTCCCTCACATCGCGTGACCGGATGGGTCCGGTATCGCCGCATCTGTGAGCGAACGGAGGGGGTATGTAGATGGCCGAGACTGGTTTTGTGTGGGGTAGGTTCAGGGAATGAAAACTGTATTCATTTATAAAAAGGGTGAACAGTATATTAAATTTATAATAATATAATGAAAATACGGGGTAAGTGGAAACAATAGTATTCCACTTTAACTGTATGTTTAACTGCACTTAAACTTAAACGTATTAACTCCTAATGGAGCATCTCAACAGAATTTATTTAAATATAGCTATTTGTTAGGCAATCGCTCAATTTCTCTTTAGATAACGAAGAAAAAGAGGTGGAGCTAGAAAAAAACTTGTTTCCAATAATAAATAGCAATGTTAAACTTATGAGCTTAATAACACTGTAAATACACTCAACTATATATTTATATCAAAGAACGAATGAACGATATATTTGTACGTGATTTATTTGTTCTACACGATTCTCATGTCACAGCCACAATCGACTTCACGTGAGTAGAGCAGGTTTGCTCACTTTTATCTCGGCTTACATTTGTACCGTGTGCTTAAAGCAACATAGACAGACCAATACACAAACGGATGATAGATTTCCCAATAACAATTAATTAATCAACACTAGACAGAAGTAGCAAGCAAATGGCTTCATTTAGTCGTGTCAGACATTTCTAGATATAAAAGCGATTTATGTCCTGTCCCAGCTCCCAGCTCACAGTCCTATTGTTTTTGTAGGTACTTTGTGTTATCTAGATTGAAATGGGGAAGAGGGAAGTATTTAAGCAGCATATACATTGTTTAATTCTCTAGAAATAATGCCTTAAATCGATTTATAATCGACAGGTAATAAGAAAGCATGATCACGCAACGAGCTTTAAAGAATTCACACTTTGCGACAGCAGCTAGTTATTGAAAAGTGACGTAAGGATAAGTCAAAAACTTCCGATACTAGCGCCATCTAGAAATTGGCAAATGATTTATTACAAACATGTGACTGAAAAAACCGTTGATAAAGTTTTGCCTAGTCGTTTTAGTCCACTTAAACCTTTATAATTAATTCCACCATATTTAATAACATTTTCTCATATTCGTTTTATATTATTATGTGTCGTAGATATCATAAAAAGGCAATTAATTTTTTTTTATTTGAAAAAATGTGAGAAATCTTTCAGTAAAAAGTAATATGTAAAGAACTTATTTAAAATGATAAAGGTTTAAGTAAAATGTGCATTTGCGGCCCTTGTATTGAAATCCACGGTTCCACAATGAATATACCCAGTAACATTGCTATAAACATGTACAATATATATATATTAGTCATGTAAACTTACAAGTCAAAGTAGAAAGGCCAGGGACCTTTTAATATAAAAGATGAACCTTTGTTGTTTGAATTGATAAAATATAAAACTTTTTAATAACCCCTGATACCTTTTGTTGTATGCCTTCTAACACAACATAGATCTTTCAGAAAGATAACCCTGATACGAACTTATAAAGTAATTATTGCGGAGATTTCGACATCACAATGACAGTTAACGTGTGCCTGTTGTTAGTTTAATTCACTCTAATCATCCATCGTAAGCTTTCACTGTCTCCAATGGCCTCCTTTCCCAGAATTTTCTTTGTTACATTCTCCGCCAAACGCTGAATACGCTATGTCCAGGAAAACCATGTCGATTTTTTGAACTTCCACAATTGTTCTTGACATATTAGAATATTCTTAATCAGAATATTCAACTGCACTTGTCAGTAAATTCAGTCTGTTTATTATAACAACATATATTACTTTATATATATAACTATAACTACTAAATATATGACTATATAAACGAAGATAACCTTTTTAACTTACTTTTAAGGTGTTCACTGTCAATACTTGGTGGAAAGGCATTATAATAAAAATAATAACACATTTTTTAGTACTTTTTCCACATCTGATTTATTTCATCATGGCCGCATGAGCGAAATCGGTCCTGATCAAATAAATCAGATGTGGAAAAAGTACTAAAAAATGTGTTATTATCTTTTTAACTTAATTGTAAATCCATTTTTCGACTGTAGGTTATGATAATTTATGACGAATGACGAAAAAATTCACATAATTGAATTTAGATATTATTGTCGGTTAACTGTCTTCCAAATTTATTTCGTATAAATAATAATGCATATATTTTTGCAATGTGGCTTCGTAGTTTGCGTTTTTAGTTTTGGTCAAACATACGTGACTAGTGATAATTTTGTATGTTTCCATGAATAGTTTATGTTTGCGGCCCGGGTTTCGTCTTTCAGTGTTTTCAAGATTTTCAGGAGCACGAATGAGCTTGAACTGTCATTCGTGAACTTGAAATGCCTGAAGATGCCGAATGGCGAAACCAGAATTGTAAGTGAGAAACTTGATTTCGGTGAGGTTCTTCACCATAAACAATTCTCCTTGCTATTCAAGAATCCGTAAGTCTACCCGTCTACCGCATGGTCTTCCACTTAATAATAGAAATACTCTATGGCATACCTAGCCAATGTATATGGTAAGAGCTAGTATAAACAATAATCGCTGTGCAAAGAAAGCACTATTATGTTTGCTTTATTTCTTCGTTCTTAAACCATAATTTTCATGCACACAATTAAAAAAATGTTTAATAATGCATACATTTTGCTAAAACAATATCAAGTCTATATTACATCACTAGTGCCACCTATGAATAACACTACGGGATAGTTTTTCACGACTACGGTTAGAGTACGCGCTAAATCCGGTGTGAAACTCGAATAAAACAATTTTCGACGAGAAAAACGTTCAGTACTCTCTCCGCTTTAATTTTAATTTTCATCACCAATTATAAATAACTTTAAAAAACAACATTAATGTCAAATATCGGTGTCACGGTTAAAAGGGTGTTTTAAATACAGTAGGTTGGGGTACAATTTGTTAACATTTTTTAATTCCCACCAAAGTGCTTTTGTTTTAACGACTGGCCGATGACAAGGGTTAATTTTCACTGTAAACTACAACAAAAATAGTTTATGGATCTTTTAATTTATTAACGTGATGATAGCGTCACAATATTACAGATTTAAAAATTCTTTTATAAGACCATCGAGATATGAAAAATCCCAAATCATTTCTACGTAAGGAATTTAAATATGGAGTTAACTAGAATTACGTTGAGTAAACGCGTCGTCTTTAAGGCCTGAATATATTAGTGGATGTCACAATTTTTGCTAAAGTATTCCATTTGGGTAGTTATGTTGGTGTTAACTCTCGAGTTCTGGCGAAAGCCGTGTTCTGAGTTAATCGCAGACAAATATTTACAGCCTAAACACTTAAGTAATATACAACCCATTCATCCGAATTATACCCTGGCGTGACTTTGTTTAATTTAAATAGATAATACAATACTCAAACAACATTTTTAATTTCATATTTTATGACGTGGAAATAAGCCATGATTTACTCAGCGGTGTCTCAAATGCTTTTGCCGCTCGGAGCGATTCTTGAGTTTTCCACTCCCCATTTGACTCATCAAAAATGATTATTTGAAATTACAATTCAAAGTATTTTTAATTAATCCATTCCGAATTTTAAACAATAGACAATAGTGAGCTGCAAAATTGCGTCGTATGTGATTGCATTTTTTCTTTACATATTATATTTTTGTTTTTGTTTTTTGAATTTGGAATTTTCTTTTAACTGTCAATAGTGCGTCCTTAAAAAAGCTACATTTAAAGAACGCTCCTTACTGGGCCTTTTCTATTCTTGCAGATCCACCAAAACCGCATCGAACTAAAAAGAAAATTTTCCAAAGGTGTATGATTTGAAGGTTCAATAACGTATTTCCTTTTTTGTGTAGCTTCCCTGTCCGTTTTTACAATATATATTTAAGTTTGTTAATTGCATGCTAGAATGACTGTGTGAAATTTTTGACACCTGCCTGGCAAAATAAAATATGGCGTGCTTCTTTACTAACAAGAGGCCAATAAAAATTATATTTTCAAAATAAAATAGTATTTATACATTTCCATATTCATTATAGGTATGTCAGTTACTCGAATAGTCTTTTGCGATAAATTTAAATATAATCTTTATAGCTCGGATCGGATATTACATACATTATCAATTAATCTCAAGACCATCATCTCCTTAATCTCAAGATCATCTTCTTGACCAATTAAATAAAATATGTATGAATTGTAACCTGCAAATTAACAATGACCGGAAAAAGAATAGTTACTTTACAGCACAAATGAAATCCACTAACTAATTTAAATTAATTTAATTTATTTTTATGATAGACTAGCTGTACCCTGCGCGCGTTGCTACGCCAGCAATTGTAGGGGGGATTGGGGGGGGGTAGGTGGTGTACGCCAGAAAGTTTCGCGGAAGTGTACTCGATAAATTTGTAAAAAATCGATATCAATTTTTGGGGGGGAAATGGGGTTGTTTGGCGGGGTGGGGTTTGGGGGGCGTATGGGGGGGGGGTATGCCAAAAATCTTCGAAGGAGTGAACTCGAAAAATTCGTAAAGCTTAAAAAAAAAATTGGGGGGTGGAGGTTGGGGAGGGGTTGGTAGGCCAGAAACCATTGCGGGAGTGAACTCAATAAATTTGTAAAGTTTCAAATCGATCGGTCGAGCGGTTTAGTAGTCCATAGCGGACATACACACAGACATTCATTTTTATATATATAGATTACATTTTTGACGTAAAAAAATCGGCTAGCATTAATACATTATTTTGTATCAGAAGATATGCAGTATCTTAAATCTAAATTGATTCTATGTTATATACCCACGTTTTTATATTAAAAAACATGTCACTATTTCTTTTTATTACTGTGTAAAATTTTCACTCCGATAGCTTCCTAAAGAGAACGTCACTGTAAAAATCAAGAAATCGATTCACCATCAGAATAATAATAAAAAATAATGCAAGTCACTATTTATGATAATGTGAATATATTGGGAAAAGATTTTTTTTAGCATAAACACTTTGCAATACAACTTCAACCTTTTGGAAGTCACGCTTCGATAGGGAGTGTCAGGTTTTCCTTATGTACCTAAGCATTCAGTATAACTACTCATCGAAACATATTGTTATCCTGTTTTTAGCCATGAAATATGATTGGCATTGGTTTTATAATATCGATTAAAATAAGTCAAGTCAAGAATCTTATGCCCAACATACAAAAATAATTTATGTATTACAAAATACGAATGAAGTTTTCAGAACTCTCAATCTTCATTCATGGGAACTTAACATCGTAATACAGAGTCTCCAGGATATTTTGTCATCCGCTGATGGGACAACATTCTATCGAGATGAATGCACATTATTTAATGGTATCGTATTTATTCCATATATACCCAATTACAATTGTTGCATTTTGTTGGAAAATGTTTTTTTTAGAAAATCATAGCCATGTTAAATATTTTAATAATACTTCGATTTAGACAAATAAATTTTATATTTTTATGAAAAAAGAAATAAAAAAAAAAAATTCAATATTATATAAAAAAATAATACCACATTTTTGTTCATTTTCCATATACGATCAGGACCGGTTTAGATAATCGCGAGCATTACCAACTGATACAAAACAAAAATACAGCGTTATACAAAAACTAAGCAAGACCAATTATCGTCAAACCATTATAGTCTTGGCTAGTTTTTGTATAAATAACTAATAAATTCAATGTGGAATAAGTACAAAAAAAAAATTATTGTTTTTTTGCTGTAATGCGATTCTACCAAGTATTGACAGCGAACACATTAATAGTATTGCCCTTCTTTCTGTCAACCATATTTTTATATAAAATTTTATATTAAAATGAACAAAGTTACAGCCGAAACCATCGAAAATACTAACCATATTTTTGTTTACAATATTTTAATCTTTTTTCACATTGCAAAAGAAATAAACTTACTGATTTTTGTAATGTACACATATAATAAATAAATATTGTAAAATCAAGGTACTAAACAATTTGAATGCTCGATTTAAAGTAAACCAAAGTGGTTTTTCAAGGGTGAAATTTTCATACGTTGAAACTGGGATTGTCTGCGGTTTATCAAAATGGCGGAGGCAGGGCCGGACTTCCGATACGAATAAAAACACGGTCGCAATAATCTGCTGGATTTGAGTTTTTTTCTTACACATGAACACGCATTATTAACATTAATATGGTCTTTGGGTTTATATATTATATACCATGAAGTGTAATCAAAATTTATGAATGTCACACGTATTTTCAAAACAGATTTCAAGCCATTTTATCAAATGGCGTATTATTACGCTGGGATAATCTTTATGCTATCAAATGTGCTTTACTCGACATTTTCGCGCTCGTGGAGCAACTAGTGGACTGTTAATAAACTATTGACACCATTAACATTAAAACGACATTTGCTTATAAGTCAATAACTATAGCTTACCAATGAATTATTTTTTAAATGTTTTCGACTAAACGAACAAACGGGTTATACATAAAAAATATATTATATTTCAATAAAATGTGAATAGTTAGAATATTGATTCCATTATCTTTGTTGTTTTGAACTGACAGTTCAATTACATTCGTTCAATTGAAGTGCCTGAAGATGCCGAAACGCAAAACCCGGGTATTTAACGACACAACTCATGGAAACTTCAGTCAAAATCCAAAAATATGTTTGAATTGTTAGAATTTTGTTCATTTCCATGATGTTTTGTGATTAAAGTTTCAGTTCAAGTTCGTTCTTGAACTTAAATGACTGAAGACGACGAATGGCTAAACCCGAGTCACTAGTGATAAAACTCACGCAAAACAACAAAATTACAATGATTCAAATTTATAATTCATATAACGCTTTTTGTGAGCAAAACCGGTCTTGATCGTGATAAAATATTTGGAATTGGTACACAAAAAACATTTTTATTTTTACTTAAATATACTGAATTACCTTCAACTTTCCAACTAGAATTGGCAATCGACTATTCCTTTCTAATTTTTAATTCGTGGTATTTTTTCGCATTTACTTTTATTATTGAATTTTTAAATGATAGAACCACAGTTTTTTCCCCTGTGGAATGAGGGTTAAGTACTTTCCAATAAATCGATTCATGGCAATACTCTTATCAGTTAGCACTTTGTTTCATTAGCTTTACTCTTAAGACTATTAAACTACTTCTTCTATGTTTTAAACTCATAAATTTGCCTCTGTAGATTGTTATTTAGTGGGTATTCATTACATCTGCAGTAGGCGCGTCCGAGAACCATTAAATGGATTGCCTGCAGTCCATTATCGAGTCGTTGTTATTGGTTTTAATAAATTCGAAATCATTCCCCGATTTTGACCGCCGCTACATTCGATAGAGGAGCGGTCTAATATATCACATTAGCGATTGCTATCACATCGAAAATGATATACAGCAGACGCCAGGAGCTCAAGAACCTCACCAGTAATGCAAATTATGAATTTAAAGCCATATGTATATGTTACAGTGAAACTGTATTCTCAGTGAAAATATATTCTTCTCCAAACTGTCATTGAAATAAAATTTGACCGCCCCATCTTCAGCTCTATGTTTTTCTTTGGTTCTATTTTTATGAAAGGGACTACTTGATAATTTTGTTTCATTTAAGCAAACCAAAATTTTAGGCTGGCAAATCATCGACTTGGGCCAATAATTTCCTTGATCGTGACCAGTGAAATCATGCTGTCTTACAAATCTATTACTTGATACATTTTCACTGAGAATACAGTTTCACTGTAACATAATTATACACTTTACAAAGTGGACATCTTTAGAATAAGCCAACATTAAACACTTATTCGGCCATAGTAAGTTAAGCAATTGCAGTTGATTAAATAAAAGGCGATGTAAATGCAAGCATAATAACATTATTTAGTTGCCTCTAAAATAGACTTGAATAATGACAATTTTAAGTCGACTCTCCCTCTGCGGTTTTACTGGATATTTATTTAAATGGCGTGTTAAAGGTTAAAAAATACTATTCTTTGGTAATGCTGATATCTTTGACTCATTGAACGAACTTGATTCAAATCACACAGGATTTTTTTAAGCCCATGTTCGCACACAATATGTTCCATATAGACTCTTGACAGAGCCTATTCAAACAGTAGCTTTTCTCAACACATCCTCTGTTTTTCGAAAAGTGCAACGATAGAAGTATAAGTGCAGATCAAGACTAGAGGTTAGCTATTCGCTGTCGCTACGCCCTGTTTTTAGGATTGAATGGTGGGAAAGAGTTTAAGACATCAATTAAATAAATCAATTAATGAAACTTCTTTCACTGTAACTCGAGCCAGTGAGCTTCGCAACTGAATACATAGACGTCGACACCCGACCACATATCCAAACAATCAACACAATTGTCAGATATTAATATGTCACTTAGTTACACTTAAATACAAGTATCAAGATAAAGGCAACAAAGAGATCATTGAAAAACGAGGGTATTATTTGACACAACACATTATATTACAAGTCACAGCCAGTTGGCAGTTGACTTGACTCAGTTCAAGTTACATCCGTGGACTTGAAATGCCTGAAGATGCCGAAAGGTGAAACCTGGGTCGTTAGCGATAAAACTTATGGAAATGTACAAAATTTAAACAATTCACATTTGATATTGAAATTTCATCAAGCACCCTCAGTCGAAATACTGAAAATACTATGAAGTTTGAATAATTATGTTAACACATGAAAACTACTAATATGCACAACCTTTCCTTATCACCCCACGAATTTCTTCGATAATACACTCGACTCGTACGTATTGGCCCGTTTCCGTCGCTAAAGGAAAAAACGCGGTCAACTTTACGAAACAGCACGGCAAAATAAGGCGAAAGCTTATCGCAAACTCTCATTCTGTTGAATTTGCCGCCAAAAGCGGTGCAACCATTTTGTTTTAAGGAGCCTTGACCCAAATGGCGGCCGGACGTGACGTCAACCTAGACACCGCCGCTTTCATGCCGAAATGCTCTAATTGTTAATGTGAATAAAAACTATTAATTCTAGTGACTGTTTTGATTTGAACACATTTTTTTAACAGCATGAAACTCAATTTTTACGCTTGCGAAATGTTGTAAATTACAACAAAGAAATAGTTTGTGATAATTTTAGACCATAAACATAGCCAAGAACGTGCGTATTAAATTTTAAATTAACATTAAATATGCATAAAACATAAATTGCTATGATATGAATAAATGACTATTTTCCTTGCTTCTGCGTGTGATTAGGTACACTTCATTTTAATTTATTCCCTACAGTTTAGAAATAAATTTAGAGTAAGTATACCTTGTCACCCTAAGAAGGTCGGGGCTCCATTTTTTATTTGGGTTCGTTTAAAAACACGTTTTTATGGCTTATGCTTTATGCTTTGCATTTTTGATTGAAGTCTTAAATAGTGCGTATGGTTTCTTTGTTTTATGAAATTGTTGATTAGCCATTCGAAGAAGTAGTTCCATTATATTTATGTTAAGTTTATCAGATTTAAATTAACTAAGTATAGTGATGCAATCTATATCATCTGTCACATTTACATTTTAACCGACGGGAATTTTACGAACTACTTAATATACACGCAAATAAAAATGCAACTGTTTAAAATACAAACAGTAAGGTAAATGTATTGGTCGTTGACCATGTACCAGTAGTTGACCTTTTGAGAATAAAAAGGCACAAAATAAGAAATGTAGATGCGGGATTGCTCTATATTGTAAAGTTAAGA
The DNA here is from genome assembly GCA_028554975.1 of Himalopsyche kuldschensis. Lineage (NCBI taxonomy): Eukaryota > Metazoa > Arthropoda > Insecta > Trichoptera > Rhyacophilidae > Himalopsyche > Himalopsyche kuldschensis. Next base: position 1,582,432 of record JAHFWI010000028.1, read on the forward strand.
CAAAATAAGGCATCTGTGGTCGGAATGAGCCACTAACACATCACCATATATCCAATGGAGTGCCAGGGAGGACATTTGAAGACAACACCTAGGGAGAAAAGTGTATTATTTCAAATTTCTGTGATCAATCTAGAAACGGTGTGTACCTTGTTCCTGAACCACCCATTGCTACTTGATTCAACCAAGAGTGGTGTAACAGAAAGCCCTGAGGCAACTCTGACAGAAAGTTCACTATAAAGCCCCCTGATTAGACATGGTCAGATGATTTTTCAATTTGTGAGATGGTCAACTACGAAAACAAAAAACTTGACTTCAATAAATTTAACACAACTTTTTTCTTGCGGTAATATAATTTTATCAGATATTATTATCAAAATATTTAATAGAGCCGTTAAGCTCCGACTTTGATTTAAAGCATGCAGTACATCTCGTGACAAGTCGCAGCCGTAAATGATAAGTTGACCAAGAAAACTTTTGTTGTATTCCATTTATTCGTTTGTACTTGAAAAGTCACGATATTCGCTAGTATTCTGAGAAGTGAAAAAACGTGACCATACGTGTAAAACCTTTTACAAATTATCAATAAATAATACGGTTTACCTGCTGTTAATCATTGGTAGAAGGTCACTTTAAGATTACGGTGCACGGGAAGTTCTGAAGCGAAAAAATGTTCTACATTTTTAATTGATCATTCAACGATAATAACTAGCAACACCTAGTTTTTAAAATAAGAACATTGAGAAAACTTTCCTTCTGCAATGTTTGCTTCCTGAGCGGAATATAATAACATTAGCACAACTTTACAAGTATCCAATGTATTTTTTACCATTTATAATATATATAATTCTTTACAATGACTAAGGATAATACTATCTCTCGAATGAAAAAACCAAACCAACTAAATGATTCGCCAAAATTGAAACAAACGTACTTAAGTTCGATGCCTGGTCATTCTTACTTTTTGACATCTTAAAACTTCTCTTTTATTGCACGTAAATTAAAATCAATCATGTTTTTTTTTGTTTAATAAGTACCGCAAAACGTGAATATTTGAGAAATATTGTCATGAGTGTGTAGTAGAACCATAGAAACATGTTTCAAGCCATTCATATTTGAATTATGTGGCGCAGGTATGGAGATGCATAGTCGTGAAGGGTAAAAAGTGTCTCTATTGACGTTTTACGGTATTATTCGTTGGTATTTTGCTATAAAGCTTTGTTGACAGATATTTGGCAGCTATATTTGAATGTATTACTGTACAGTGTACACAGTGTGTATGAACCCTATAAATCGCGCATATTACATCAACGTTTCCGGGAGTTTAAGCCATTGATTACCGGCGTCTCACATGTATGCATGCACATGATACATGAGTGTGTTTAACACAAAAACTGATGAATTAATTTTAGAAATCATATCTGTTGGAATATTCGTAAATCGGCTCAGTATGGAAGAGGTTAAGTACGCCACAATCGACATCGTATCGTAAATAAATAAATATTTTAAAAACATTTTGTCAACATCGAGTTTTACACTAAACACCTTTGACATTTGCTCATAAATACATTGTTATTAAAATATAATTAATTCCACGGTACCACCCTACCGGTGTTAAATGCAAATGTATTTTTTCTTCTAATAATAAGCAAAATTGCTATTTTAACAGCAAAAACAATTGCGTGCGAATATATTGTTTAAAATAATTCCATTTTTAAAACGAGAGTAATAATTCAAATTGATAATTTTTATTCACGGTGGATTGAAAATAGAAACGTCACATAAATAAAGAACAAAGAAACACAGCTTTTTATTTTTACAACTTTATAATATACAAAACATTTTACATAAGCTATAAATGATATATTATGTATTTTATTTTGAAACGAATTACCTTCATTTTAACTACACATTTTTATCATTTGAAAAAGGTGAAACAGTAACTATTATCATGATTTTTGCTGTCGTTTTGTTTCAGACTTATTTTTTATCTATATAATTTTCTTTATGTATTATTTACATAGATCTTCAATACTTTCAGTTTTCTTAAAAAAAGTTAGATTTCGATTCAAAATAGCTACGGTTTTTTCATGCTATTTAATTCGAGTATTTTCAACTGAGTCGGGTAACACTTCAGCAATTAATTGAACATTTTCACGATGTGTTAACCCAGTCCCGGTCTTTATCATATTATATGATGAAGGAGTAGATACAAAAAGTTTTTTTATTTACCATAATGCCTTACCTCCAAGAAGTGGCAGCTAACATTTTAAGAGTGGTATCGTATTTTTTTGTAATGTTCCAATGTTATAAAACTTAATTTATCTACACTCTCTTAAAAATAAATAAATATATGTATTTATTATTGAGCTGGGAGTGAGATAACACGAGAACTTGGTCGTGAACAAAATACAAAAAATGGTAATATATCGAATTTTCTTAGTAACAATTTCATTCTCAGTGCTTGTCATATTCTCAATGAAATATCTTATATATAAAACCGAAACGGCGTATGTATGTCTGTAATTCCCTTTTTGCATTGTTGTTGCAAGTTGCCATAAAAACGAATATGGAAGAAAATATGTTTGAATTTTTATCGGCAAAGACATTTAGTCAAAATGTAATAAATTAGTCTTCTACAGAACTTTTCCCGGCTTTTATTATTAATAATAATGTTTATTATTTACGTGAAGGTATTATTTGACATTTCTTTGACAGCAAATTAGATTTTTTCCTTGAATTTGGACATTTTAATGGGCAAGAATGGGGCTGTCATCAAATTAAATAAAGTTTGTGATTTTATTTTAACTCTATTTTGGATGTTAGATTTTGTGATATAATTATGTCGAATGATATAACATTAAATAATTATTGGTCGCTTAGTCCGAGCGACGCCGGGTAGCAATACTAGTATATTATATATCTATTGATTGAGTAGGCATTTACTTGGTATACTCCATTATAATACGATAAGAAAAATTCCGATGTATTTTAATTCTACAGAAATTATTTAATATATTTTTGTTGATAGCTATTTCGGCTTACGCCCTCGTCAGAACTATGTTTTAAGCGTGCATTAGAAAAAGCATATAAAGGGTCTTTTTATAAGGACGCTTAGTTTTGAAATGTAAATAAAACAAGTTGTTTGTGAGATTTCGACTAAATTTTAATTTCATTTGTAAGTATATTTTACGGCATTAAATATGGAATATAGCATCAAATGTCTGCCAATATCCATTCATTTTAAAATGGGCCATGTCACTAAAGTTGACTTTTTTGACAAATTTGGGTAATTTTCCAACTGCTCCAGAACCCAATCAGGCGTTGTCTGTGGTCGTTTACCTGAAGTTCCTTGGTTAGTTGGATTTTATACGGGTGCAGACATAAGGCCTGATTCAAAATTCGCCAAGTTGAAGTCGCAGAAAAGCCAAGTACTTGTGAACAACGAGAAATGAGCTGCCTTGGGTTTTCCTGTACACTTTCACACACAGCAGCAATGGTTTCACAAGATATTGTATTTTGATGACGTACAGGTTGCCGATTATTTACCAAACTGGTTGACTCAAATTTGGCCACTAAACAATGAATAATCTACTCAGCAGGACAAAGTAACATATTTTCAGCGTCCCTATTGTATAACATTTAGACAAGGTACACAATACATCTTCTTCTCTGTTCCACCATCGTAATTTTATATGGAAATAATAAGTTATTGAATGTGACAAATTGATCTAAACAAGCTAATCTGGGTTTTTACTTAGTAGGAATAAAACGTAAAATTAGTATTGTATCAAGTTGATTTATTTAAAATTGCATTAACGCTTATTAATTAAAGGCTTAAGAAGTGGTGAGGCGTTAATTGTTATCAACAAATATATAAAATAATTTCTGTAGAATTAAAATACATTGTTATTTTTCTTACCGAATCATATATTATATGATACTGACATTTTGTAAAATGCATTGACCTCAATAAGTTTATAATACATATTGATTAAGAAGAATAAAATTTAAAAATGTATTTTTAAAGACACTTCTGAAGTAGTTATTTGTTTTATATTCTCTCTCTATTAAAACTCTATCGGACGTCTTAATTTAATCTCACAAACCATAGCTGTCCACTTTTATCTTTGTTGTTTTGTTTCCTATTAGTGCAGCAGTGCCATGTTTATAAAAAGTTGAATACGGGAAAATGAAAAAGTTCAATTAAGGGCATTTTTTTGAATTAAAATATTCTTGACGTCTGACTCTGTTAGTTTCAAGATGCAAAACAAAATAATTTATACTCCTTTCAGCCACAAATCAAAAGCATGCAAATTTATGCGAGAACTATTTTTTTCTGCTTTGCCGATTATTTATGACTCGTTGAAATCTAAGAAAAAAATTTTTTGCACCCATCCCCTTTATAAATAATTCAATTTGCCGCAAGAATTAAAAGTAGCTTAATTGTTAAATAAAACAAAGAAAGAAAATATGCCATCGAATTTTACAATTTGTATAATGTGACTGTCAGGAAATGGAAAAAATGCTTTCTTTGTTTTAACGTAGAACGTAGGTAATAAATTTAAAAAAAACAATTAGGGTCTTAATTATGTATGTAAATCTTTAATAACTGTTTTCTTTATTTAGATACAGCTACGTAAAATATTTAAATGTGGATATTTAAGTGTATTTTTCATGTAAAAGTCTTACTGGAGATATGAACCTCTCGACAAACTCGTAAAATTATTGAAAAATGCTTCAATTTTAACAAATTGGCTACCGGGGAAATCAAAACACATAAGAGAATCGACGGTTTTCCACGTCACCCTTAGCCAATGTGTCGGCATGTTCAATTCAGTGAATCTTAGCTTACAAGCATAACATAATTCATGACGGAGAAAAGAACGTAAATCGTAAATTAACGTAAAAAATAAATGATATTCCAAATGAAAGTAAGCTAGGATTTTTTAATACAATGCCATTCCACCAAATATAGGCATCCCAACACCTCAAATCCTGGAACATCTATGTCAAGTCTAGCTCGGCGCTTATATGTCAAGTCCTTTGTCGACATTTTAAAACTTGGTTAGAAAATTATTTTTTATTAATTTTAACCGCCTGAGATCCAAGCGGACACGGGTGTCCGGATCATGTGCCGACCACCAATCCCAACCGGACACGGGTGTCCAAAATACTTTGAGATAAAAATTAATTGGTATTCCAATGGAAAGTACGCAATAAATTAATGAATATGTGTAGTCCCATCTATCTAGAATCGATACAATTTTTAAAAATATCGAATTTCATCGTATTTTAGGTGAAAAAAAAAATCCTTATTTATCCTTATTTCGAAAACCGTATATATTGGATTGTGTGCCTTAGTTAAAGTATGTAACATGTCAATTTGTTTCAGTTTCATATATTTTTGTAATGTTATAAATTTATTATACTTGTCAAATGTATGGCACATTGGCGTCAGCTGTTATGCCATGAATTGCATTTATCTTTTCCAATAAATAAATAATGTGGTATATTTTTCGGGATCGTTTTACCATGGTGATAAATACACAGTGACATCAATCAATCTCAAATTTATTGAGAAGTTGCTGGAAGGAAAACAAATATATATTGAGGAGTGCAAAGGGTTAGAAGCAGGGTTGTAGAGTCGTTGAAAAAAATTACTACTCCGACTCAGACTCCAGCATTTCCCAAAAACACGATTCCGACTAAAAAATAATTTCGTCACGTTTTTTTCCTACCTGTCCCTTTTTATGTGTATTCAATTATGTATCAACAAACCAATCCGGCCAATAACCAAATTTAACATATTAAGTATTTGCTAAAATAAAAAGTTCAAACATTTAAAAATGTCCTACTCCGACTACGACTCCGGCCAAAACCCCGCCACGACTCCGACTCCGACTCCACAGCCCTGGTTAAAAGTGATAAATATATTAATTCTAAAAAATAACATAGTTCATCGATTCAAATAAAAAGATTTGTTCTAATTGTTCACTAGCCTAAGTAAATATGGCATTTATGTTATGTTCATTTATGGAACGGTAAAACAACGGAAAGTGTTAGCATTTTCGCACAGCCTTCACATCAATTTGTAGAGTATACCGCGTTAATAAGGGTCCTTGACTTCAAAAATATTAAAATGAAATTTAACTGAACACGGTTTTAGGCCGCAATTAATTTTAATAAATTAATATTAGCGCGGTATCGGCGGACTAAATCTTGCCGACAAAACCAGATTGCTGATAAAAGCTACGCTTACATGATGGTTCAAAATTATTGTTTGAGTGTGAAACTTCATTCGATTATCAAACCATAAACAATAAATAATACAGTGCAGCAATTTTCGAGTGATTATTCGAACACATTTATTGGAGCAACAAAGAATTTTCTTTTATGATGGCAATTTTCGCATTAGTTCAATATTTATATTATGAAAGTAGATCTAAGATTTCTTCGATGGTGGAATTAAACAGTTTGTAAAATAAATATTTCATGGAAAGTTTTGACAGTCACTTCTTATATTCGATCATTTCATTTAACTACGGTAAGAAAAATAACAATGTATTTTAATTTTAATTAAATTACATTGTTATTTTTCTTAGCGTATTATAATGGAGTTCTACCAAGTAAATGCCTACTCAATCAATAAATTTCAATTAAAATTTATAAATAAATAAAGTCAACTCTTCTACAGCACCCCCTGCTATAGCGCGGTTTTGCATAGCGTGTGCTGCAGTCTTCATGCAAATTATATGTTAAATAAATATAAATTCTTATACATAAATATGTGCATTTGAAGAATATGTATCAGTAGCGGTATTGCTGTATCTCGGTGCTATAGAAGGGTTGACTGTAAATACAAACTTATGAGTTGAAATTGTACTCTGTTTTGCTTTGACAAAGTAAAACAGGTGAATATAGGAAAATATAACACATTTTTTGTCCTCCTTCGTTATATAATCTTACACAAATTAGGACGGTTTCGCTTACCGTAAACATTCAAATGAATTGAACATGCTTGCCTTCAGTTAAACCGGTCCTGATCCTGTATATATTATTATCCGGAAGTAGTACGAAAAATTGATTTTATTAGTTCAAAATAATGTTTTTCAACGAACAGCTAAAGAGTGAGATATTTCACAAAATATATGTGTTTATATTAATATATCTATTTTATTCAGCAATAACAAACTTCAGTTAAATAACGTCCTATATAAATTGGAATAATTATATATAATATAATAATAACTAGTATTGCTACCCGGCGTCGCTCGGACTAAGCGACCAATAATTATTTAATGTTATATCATTCGACATAATTATATCACAAAATCTAACATCCAAAATAGAGTTAAAATAAAATCCACAAACTTTATTTAATTTGATGACAGCCCTGTATTCTCGCCCATTAAAATGTCCAAACTAAAAGGAAAAAATCTAATTTGCTGTCAAAGAAATGTCAAATAATACCTTCACGTAAATAATAAACATTATTATATTAATAAAAGCCAGGAAAAAGTTGGTAGAAGACTAATTTATTACATTTTGACTAAATGTCTTCGCCGATAAAATTCAAACATATTTTCTTTCTTATTCGTTTTTATGGCAACTTAATGACCAACAATGCAAAAGGGAATTACAGACCCACAGACATACATACGCCGTTTCGGTTTAATATATAAGATTTTACTGTCTCTGCTAGGATTTAAGCTCGTGCGAACCGTACTTGTTGCCAACTATTTTAATCATCCGGCTCATAGTCCGACAAATGCTATCATTTTAGCAAAATTGATGAATTTTTGTTCTCATATGCAACGACAAAATTCTTACTTTGATTCCAATTTAATATTTGAATATTTTGATGGAAGTCTATGTTCTAAGAAATTTACTTCGTTTTGAGATCGTATACACCAAAATTTTTTAGGTCAAATACGTGAACTGTTAGCTGCACTTAAAAAAATCAAAACGCTTCCCCAAAATGTCATACAGCTTTCGCGTGCTTGCAGCATACCACCATAATGAAATTCAACAATAAAAATAACCTCAAAAAACAAACAATAGTAAATTACAAATGGCTTGCATAATATAACAATAAACATCCTCTTTTTGTATGTCGCATAAGAAGAAATATGCAGCATTTGCGAACCAGCTTTTATATTTACAGTTATTTTATTATTGCATCGCAATTTGTTTTATTTTATGACTGGGGTCCTGCCATCATTTTATATTGATCGTTCAAGTTATCTTATGATATTGTATTTACCCTAATTAGAATCGTGGCAACATGAATAAAATAATCATTTTCATTATCCAGGATATGTTTATATTTAATACAGTAATCCTTTGGTGTGCTGGACCTATCGCTACTTAAGGAAGGGTGGGGCGGGATTTTGTAACAATACAAGCACCCATTGCCTTCGAACATAATTGGTAAATAAAGTGAAAAAATTCTGATCCTAATGGGACTTCAATCTGGGTGGTCCGTCACAAAAGCCAACGACGCTTTCCACTGCACCACGGACCAGATAGTAATTATAAAATGTATTTTTTTTTTAATTAAATTGAGATTGAGATTGAAATTGAATCCTCTTTTTGATGTCGGTTAAAAAGACTATGCAGCTTTTTAACCGAAACTATGTGATATATACGATGTTCAGGTAGAAAAAAGACGAAAAAGGGACATAGACAATATGGTTAACTGTGACCGTATGGTCACGCTAGTCCTTGGAGGGTTAAGAAAAATAATTACTAAAAAGATTGTTATAATATTGAATTGGTAAAAATTGGTGTCTGTAAAGTCGGTTTACGGACGATAGTTTAACGTGACAACGTCATAAGAAAACATTGATGAAATGATTGCATACTTTTATGAATAAAATGGAATCATTTTTATTGAATTATCATTATTTTGTATGGATACGATATTTTGTATAGTTGTTATACGTTAATCAGATTTTTAATATGCAAGAATTAATTACCTTTATTGCCGCAATTGTTGTTGTAATATAAACAATGAAAACCACATTAACATTTCACTTCACTTTATAAACAGTTGTAAACAGATCACGTGTAGGTACTGTAGGTGTATAAGTTGTGTGCTGCCGCTGTCTCTTTTCTACTCAGACGCATCGACAAATCGAGTGGAAGAGAGATAGATGCGGCACAATCCGAACGGTAGGCCGATCGTGCCTCTCTATCGCTTATCCGCGCTCTCGCTCGCACGCTTGCCTTCGGCGTAACGCGACAAACGGGACAATGAGTCATGTTTTTTCGTGCGTGCAGCGGGCGTTCATCGATTTATAAGACGTTGTCACGTCAATATATGTTACGAGATAATGGGTGTTAAGTGTTTTGCATAATCTTCTATTTGTTTTGTTACATTCAGTTTTAAAATAGTACTACTTGGGACTGATATTCTCATAAATATTTTGAGCTACACTAAGAGAAAGAGACAATATCAATAAAAATATTTAAATAGATGAATACAGTGGTTTTGTTCTACGTTAATATTTGTCAGAGTGATACTGCCTACATAAGTCGTATTATATAATTATAGTAGTGCAAGCCTTTGTATTTTTTTTCCCATATCCGCTCCCTATTCGGAGCATATGGCCGCCGAACGGTGCCTACAAGATTTTCTGTCTCGCGCCAACCTCCTCGCATCTTCCCAGGTCATCCCGGCGTCCCGTAGCTCTCCTGAGTACATCCTATGGATTGTCATCAGAGGCCTTTTAATTTTGGACGTTATTAGGGTCTGGTTTGTCCGCTCTCTTACCTCCGTGTACCTGACAAAGTCAAACCACCGTACTCCTAATATTCGCCGCAGGCATCTGTTTTCGAAGCACAGTATACGGTTACCCTGTGCTTTTGTGATTTGCCATGACTCGCAATCGTAAAGCAGCACAGTATGTATGCATGCGTATTGTCTTGCCTTTGCCATGCCTTGTATTGGGTTCATTATTCTGTTTTCGTAAAAATGGCGTTCACAGCTCAAAACACGTGTTTTGATGATTCTCATACTGTTGCTTTAATGTAGCTATATATCGTTGGTACGTCTACAAAATCGGACGAACATTTATTTTGCGAATACCAATATTTTACGCTTTGTGATAGAAAAAGACGCGATGGATAGTCCTGAAAGACCCTTATTCTAACGGGTCGTCTTAGCTGGGCGAAGCTGGGCGAGGCGATCCGGCGCAGCTTTGAAAGCGGCAGAGTTTTAAAATATCAAACGGTCCTCGCCCATGCAAGTGTCATATGTGGGCGAAGCGATCCGGTCAGGACGGCATATGTCGTAAGTCGACTCAAGTGCCCGACTCATGGCGCGCGCGAATCGCTTGAAAATATCAAACGGTCCAAGCTCACCAGAGCGTTAATTGCGTCTGGCCGAGCGATGGCGCATAAGACCTTTGATCAACTACGTTTTAAATTGACTGGATTCGCCTAAATTCGCTTGCCGGTTCGCGTCGCTTACCTAACCCCGTGTCTTAGGTAAGCGACGCGAACCGGCAAGAGAATTTAGGCGAATCCAGTCAATTTAAAACGTAGTTGATCAAAGGTCTTATGTGCCATCGCTCGGCCAGACGCAATTAACGCTCTGGTGAGCTTGGACCGTTTCATATTTTCAAGCGATTCGCGTGCGCCATGAGTGCGCACTTGAGGCGACTTGCGACATATGCCGTCCTGACCGGACCGCTTCGCCTACGTATGACACTTGCATGGGCGAGGACCGTTTGATATTTTAAAACTCTGCCGCTTTCAAAGCCGCGCCGGATCGCCTCGCCTAGATTCGCCCAGCTAAGACGACCCGTAAGACACGGGGTTATACTGCATCTCAACGTGATGATCAGATCTAATTTTCAGTATATTTGCTTGGTAAAAAATGCGAGACATTGTCGAGTAGCTCAGTATTGTTCTTCTCCTGTAAATTTGAGTTCGTATTATCTGCAAAGGGGATTTTGAAAGCGCGGCGACGATATTATATGAGCATATGAAACATCTTTCACCTTTTACTCCCAAGGGAAGACGGAGTGTTAACCCAAAGACCATAACTTTGTTGGATGGATAGGGTATCACAGAACTTACGAGTGATTGAGGTCAGCATTTGGCGTAGAAGGGCGGGGACGGAGTAGAATTATGATTGATTGAGGCTCACCACGGACTGTGGCGCTATAAAATGAAAAGGTTTACATACATATATACGTTCACAACGTGGAAAACATTGACTCCCTATGGAACTATTCATTATGGATGTTTTACAATAACCTCTCTTTCTGGATGGAGTAAAGATATAAGGAAGGGGCTCAGTAGTTAGTTAATCACTTTTGATGTACCCGTTTTTAGGATCGGATAGATCGGATGTTTTGACATTTCTTTGACAGCAAATTAGATTCTTTCCTTGAATTTGAACATTTTAATGGCCGAGAATGGGGCGCTGTCATCAAATTAAATAAAGTTTGTGATTTTATTTTAACTCTATTTTGGATGTTAGATTTTGTGATATAATTATGTCGAATGATATAACATTAAATAATTATTGGTCGCTTAGTCCGAGCGACGCCGGGTAGCAATACTAGTTTCATTTATAAAACAATACATCAGAATCTTTATGTATAAACAGGACCCGTTTCATACAGCAATAAAACAATTTTGATCAAATGAAGAGTAGAAAATGCATTTTTACTTAGATACAACAATCATTATCAGGACATGATTTACAAAATCTGGCATTCTATATTTCGTATATACTATTGTAATTTTTAAGCAACCGTATGCTGCTAATGATAACTGCTATTTACTATTATTTTTATTCTGTTTAAGTTTATAATTTTTAAAATCTCAAATTGTTTACCAAAAAAATGGGAGGTGGGGGTTCCATATTTTTTTCGTCATACCAGTATAGTGTTGAGGCCCGCGTAGCCTTACAAACATATGTATGTGGCCCGAAGACAAAAAAGGTTGAGTATCATTGACATACATGGATATCTTCGAACACAACTCAAGAAATCCGGTTGAAAAAACAATTATTTGTGAATCGAGCCGTAATTCGATTCAAACCGGATATTGATCTCGCTAATATTTGTATTTCAAATAGTATTTACGCAAAGTCATATTCATATTTTTTAAAAGAATCTATACTTAAGCGTGTAAACATGTGCACAAAGGCATACAAGAATCAGTGACATTTAGCTATACGCTGATGTTTTATATCATACTTGACAAACTGACATATTAGGTTTCGAATTGAGGTGAACTATTTTATTGAAAAAAATGATAAGCCATTACTTAAATTCTTTCTACGGTAGACGGCCAGTGGAATTTTATTATTTTTTTTTTTTGGATATCTGCTTGACGGAGCATCAAGTTCTAAGGCGTGTCAGCGCCAAAGTTCTTCCAGTCTCCTCGTCTCTAAATGTTTTAACTCTTGAATTTTATTTGTTGACATACCCTTCCTATCGCTTCCGACAGGAGGGCGCGATCGCTACAGTTGAGAAGTCAGTTTAATATTGCGTCTCTATCTAGGGAGGGTCATCGAGAAGAATAGCTCTGGGCCTATATCGATTCTCTGAGGCCTTCTCGTCATAATTCTGCAAGCAAGAGATTGTTGGGTTACCGTGAAGGCCCACAGCCTTATGAAACTTTTTTTTTAGAGGTTTCACGAACGAATTCGCGAATAGTTGGCACACTCAAATCTCTGTGTAACAGCGAACCACGCACGAACCATGGAGCATCACATATTTGCCTTAATGACTTATTCTGAACAACCTGGAGAGTCTTCAGATGCTTTTGGTGAGCAAAAAGCCCACACTGGTGTGGCGTACACCATAATTGGACGAGTTATTGCTGTATATAATAGAAGTTTACTCTTTATGGATAGTTTGCTCCTAGCATTAAGCATAAAGTACAATTTCGCTTTAGTAGCATTAGCTTGGCGCTTTTTTAATCGCGGTGTGTTCGTTAAACTTCAGTCTCTTATCTAAGGTTAGTCCAAGATACTTGACTGTGTTAGACCATTTGATCTCTGTATTGTGCATTCTAATGCAATTGAAGTTATGTTTTCTAATGAAGCCTTTAGAAAACATTATTGCTGCGCTCTTTTCTGCGTTGATTTTAATTCTCAGTTGTCACACCAGTCCGCAATGGTATCGACAACTGTTTGGACGTGTGCAACTGCGCTTTGCCGATTACGAGATTTAGCCAAGATGGATGTATCATCTGCGTACTGGGCTATAATTCTATCACTTTCCCCACCGGTGGGAATGTCATAGGTGTATATATTATACAGTATGGGTCCTAAGACAGAGCCTTGTGGAACCCCCGCAAGTGTTGACCTCGTTGAGGACCGGATTCCATTCATTTTGACCTGAAAAACGTCTACCTGTCACAAATGAGTTAAGGATCTTAATTAGTGGTAATCCAATTCCAGCCTTCGACATTTTGAATACAAGCCCTTCAACCCACACCCTGTCGAAGGCTTTTGCAATATCTAAGAAGAGGCCAGCTGTGACTTCTTTTTGAATGAATCCGCTCGTGATAAATTCCACCACTCGAAGAAGTTGATGGTTGGTCGAGTGATCCGCCCGAAACCCGTGTTGGGTGTCGGGGATGATCTTTTTCTCATCAACCACTTCTTGTAGTCTGGTTTTAATCACTCGCTCTAAGACTTTGCTCATTGCAGGAAGCAGACTTATTGGCCGGTGGTTCACTGGAAGAGTGTGATCTTTTCCTGGTTTTGGAATCAAGATAATATCCGCTTCCTTCCATCGGGAGGGAAAATATTGTAACCTCAAACACGCATTTATAATATTTACTAATGAGGTAATACCCTTTTGCGGTAACTGCTTGAGAGCCTTGTTGCCGATTTTGTCGTTACCCAGAGCTTTCCTGTCAGGAAGGTTTTTTATTAGACTTTCCACCTCGTCAAATGAGGTGGGAGTTATTGGTTGGCAGTTAACATCTATACGCTTTTCTATTATTAATTTTGCGGCGGCTTCTATGTTTAACGCGTTCTTTTTCAAGTCTCCATTTCTTGGGTCAATCATGTTGGGTGTAAATTGTCTTTTCGAGGCTATCCGCAAACTCCTCGACTTTGTCTGTGATGGTAAATACAGGCCCCTTTGCTCCATTAAGTGGCATTAAGGGGTGCTTTTCTGCGCGGGAGAACCTTGGAAAGAGCCCAGTAGGGTCGGCCCCCTTAACAAGCTCGCTTAAATAATCATCAGAAGCCTTATTACGATAGTCTTTCAGTGCAAGTCGGATTTCGGCCGTCAGCCGGTTAACACGCTGCCTGACTAAAGGATTGCAGTATTTTTTCCATTCTTTTCGTGCACGACGCCTCTCGTTTATAAGATTTCTGATGTCTACCGGAAGGGCTTTACTATGTGGTGAAGTTTTTTACCGTTTTCGTGGCATATGAAGCAGCTATGTGAATTTGGGTTGTTAGATTACTTATCTCAAAATCAATGCTTCCACTATCTGTCAAGTCACATGGGGAATTAACGTGTCGTCAAGAAAGCTCTCAAACTCGTTCCATTGGATTATGTTTCGCGTTTGATTGCAACTATTTAATTTTGAGTCCGACGGATCTCAACCGAAGAATAACAGGTTGGTGATCAGAGTTAAGTTCGTGTACAATATGAGTTTCGTATTGAAGGCTCACTCCACACATTAAAGCAATGTCTATGACATCCGGAATACCTCCGTTCCTTGGTAGGGTCGTTGGGTCTGAAGGAGCCGCTACAATAGCGCCAATCTTTGTGATATAAGATTTAAGTTGACGGCCCCGTGAGTTTGTCAGCCTACTATTCCAGTCAACGTGTTTTGCGTTAAAATCGCCGGCGGCAATAGTGGGTACACCAAGAGGAATAATGGCCTCGAGATCTTCAGTTGTTATCTGACCATTAGGTGGGCTATAAATAGAAACAAATCTAATAAGGCCCAAATGCTTCGTATTTACAACTATCGCGTTTGCTTCTAGTTGACCTGAAAGTGCTGGCAACGGGATTGCACAGTGGTCAATATGTTTTTTAATGTAAATCGCAGTTCCTCCACCTGAGGTTCGAGTGCGGTCAAATCTATATAAGGAATAGTTGGGTATTGTAGGACGATGAGATGGCTTGAGAAAAGTCTCGTTAACAAGAAAAAATATCAATGTCGTATCTTGATAGAACATCAATTATCTCCAGCTTATCATGTCTGAGTGTACCTCCACTGTTCCAATAGAGAACCTGTAAGGATGCGGGTTGAAATTTTTTAGACATTGTTGGTGTCAATAGGCGCCACGTGGGCGGAAAATTTACTCAGAAACGAATTTCCGGCACTAAGCAACTTACGCCAATCGTCGAGCATGGTTTTGTATTCCAGCTGGACGTTCGCTTCGGTAGCTTGCGGGCCTGGAATGCCACTCTCGCTTTGGTGGTTGCCAATAGAGGCGGAAGGTTTTTCCAAATTGGGATCGGGACTAGTTCGAGTATTTTCCAAGCTCGAACTTTTGTGTGAGCTAGCGGCCGCCCTCTAGGTGGGCTAGATTTATTTCTAGGAAATTCCGGACATCCTCGGTAGTTAGCCGGGTGCGGTCCACCGCAGTTGGCGCATTTTGCTGGGCCACACGCCTTGGTGTGAGTGCATTCTCTTGCGGAATGATCTCCCGCACATCTCACACAGCGTGGCTGTGCACGACAGCATGATGCTGAGTGTCCAAACTCTTGGCAATTGTGGCATTGCCCCACTGAAGTTTTTTCTGTTTAGTGACTCAACGCCTATGTTTATGTTGAAGAGTGAAGAAAGATTAAAAATTTCTTTCCCTCTGTCACTTCTCTCAACGTCTAAAAGGACAAGACGCATCGCTGTTTTATCTGCACCGCGTCTCATCCTCTGAACTTTCTTGATGGGAAACTTGAGAATTTTAAGCTCATTTAAAATTTCCTCTACAGAAAAGCACACCGGAATTTTTTTTCAAAACAACTTTGAGCGGTTTAGGAATTTTATTATAAGGAATGCCTAAGTCAACTATGTTTCTCATTAATACCTGACTCGTAGATTCTAAAGTTTTTTACTCGCCATTTATTTGACATTCCATTTTTGAAAAAAAAACACTGTTCGATTTATTTTTAAATTTTCACCAGCTGACAGAAGTCTGTACTGTTGTAACAACTTCATTACATCAAAGACAATGTCTGTAATATTTGGGAGATTCCTCGACCTATCAACTACTCTTAAAATTTATTTTATTGAGCTATTGACTGCCAAATAATCACGGCTGAAATAATTCACAAAAAGACCACATAATATTGAATTTAGGTGCTTTAAATGGCTTAGAAACAAAAGATCGAGTGACTTTTAAATCGAAGATATAATTTAAGCCACCTATTTCTGACGCCAACTCCGATACTTTCAGCACTAATCAATAAGCTCCATTAATATTAGCAATGAATTCTGAACAGCTTTATGGCTCCGAATATTTGACGTAGCTTTTATAATAGCCCACTGTTACGAATCCAAAAATATATTCTACAATTTCATGAAATACGATTTTGCCACCAAATGATGCATCGATAAAAATTATGATTTTTAGCTCATTTTATATGCCAACACTGGCGGGTCCGATACCATAGATTAATACATATTATGAAGAATAATCTTCTGAATGACGTCATGAATTTTCTCCAAATAAGTAATTGACCATCGAGAACATTAAAGAGCGATTATTATGATTGTTTCTGTTTGGAGTTGTGGTCATCAGTGTAAGTGTTATTGAGAACTATTTCGCAAATAGTGGCAACATGCAATAACTGAAAAATGGCTGAAACTTTTTTGATTTTTGAAATCGACTATTGCAAGAATAAACTGAAACTTGGCATTCATTTAAAAATTATAATTTTTATTCAAAACCTTTAAGTTAAGCATACTAGGTTTAGTTTTTTTATAGAGATTTTAAGCAGTGCTTCAAGTTTCAACATGGAGTCAAAAGATTAACTTATTTTTTTCGTTGATTGGGTTAGCACTTAATATATTAATATTTAATATTATAAATAATGATACATTTTCAAATACAAGTTTGGTCACTTTTGCGGTGCTCACTGTCAATTCTTGGTGGAATGGCGTTATAAAAAAACATAAAAAACGTCCTTTTTCTAAATTGGATTTATTGAGATCGGGACCGGTCTCATTTATCGTGTACATCAGCTGATAATGCTTATGATGAGCGAAACAGGTTTTAATCTCAATAAATACAATGTGGAATGCGGAATAACTCTTAACTTATTATTTTTGTTACAAGTTAGAGTGATAATTTAGATGAGGTGATATATTACTGATCTCTTCCGAAAAAGCTTATCCAACTAATTGTATTCTTGTAGAACTAGAATTTATAACATACATACATATGTATGTATATATGTTACTCTCATCTACAAGATGCAAACAATACAAAAGCAAAGATTTCATAGAGACATATACAGTTATTTTCTATTGGCAGAAAAAAGTTTATTTTATAAATATTATACACAATTTATAAAATGTAATA
This sequence comes from Himalopsyche kuldschensis, assembly GCA_028554975.1. Taxonomy (NCBI): domain Eukaryota; kingdom Metazoa; phylum Arthropoda; class Insecta; order Trichoptera; family Rhyacophilidae; genus Himalopsyche; species Himalopsyche kuldschensis. The sequence goes on from JAHFWI010000028.1 coordinate 1,599,956, forward strand.
AATTAAAAATACTAATAGAAGTATCCTGCTGAATATTTGATTCGTAATATCGATTATATATTTGGAAATTATTATGGTTTCGATTTTACATATCACGAAAAAAATATACACCGATCACAAAAATATCGAATGGAAAACGGTGGTATGCCATTTTACCTCTCGTATTATTTATACTATGCTCAAGTTGGCGTACTGACCTCACGTTTTTCCAGAATCGGTTGGCAGCACTGTGTTCGCACTAATCAGTTGTGCTTTGAACCGCGCCAGTTTTACACGTTGTGTTTACCAACGTTAAGATACAAAATATATATCTAAAAGCAATAGAAAACCCCGGAAAAACTTAACAATGTATAAAATAAATACATCTTAAACAGAATACTCATCTATTTTAATGTCATATCCAGTAAAGTCGTCGAGTTTATTATTTTTTGTGCTCAGTGACAATTATATGTTTTTAATAATTACATGCATAATATTTTATATTTTGGAATTCATTGTTGTAGAATAAATACAAATTAAAAAACAATAAAAGTGATAAAAATAAACTTAACTTTTTTTATGTCGTTATTGATAAATACAGTTTAATAGTGTTGCCATCGTTTACATTTTACACAAAGGAAAAAGCGGCTCCTGTAGCAATTTTCAACCCAGTTTCAACAGTTATAATTATATTTATCTACAAACATACATTTCTATGATTCCGTATTCTTATTAAAACGTGAGAAAAAAAAATATAGCTATCAAATCAAGGTCAAGGTTTCATGTGTTGATATGTTTTTCAATACTTGACTTTGTTTAATAATGACAGAATATTACAAATTCGAATTACGAATTTGTATTAGATGGAAATCGGTGGAATATAAATTCAACACATATTTTTGTCAGCTTTCTTTTGTTTTTCAAATATACATCGTGCAACAAAGAACATTTCAATCAAGATCTATGTTTTTTTAAAATTAATAACCATTCATTTCTGCGACGAAATTATTTTAAAATCGAACCAAGCATTAATATTTTGCCGCGAGCGTGTGTCGAAAAATATTCATGCAGCAAAATTGTGTTTTTTTATTAATTTCAAGTCTAACATAAATAAAATAACTGTCATAGAATACCTTTACAAAGCCATCTACAAATTCAAATTTTAATCGTTAAAATTTTGTACTTTTACACGAGTTTTGTCGTTAACGATCTGGTTTTCGCTTTTTGACATCTTCAGGAATTTCAAGTGCACAAATGAACTTGAACTTAAACCCGAGTTGTTCGTGACAAAGCTCATGGAAAGAAGCAACATTCAATCGATTCAAATTTGACATTGAAATTCCATCAAGCACCTTCAATAGTCTGATGATCCTTCATTATAAGATACTTTTTTAAATCCTATTCTCAATCGATACGAAATAAGAATCATCATATTCAAAATATTAATACATTGAAACTAGAATACAAATAATAGTGAACTTTTTTGAGTATAATCAATCTTATATTTTTTTTTTTGTTTGAATTTTGTACTTTTCCAACTGATGATTGAGCTGACGCGTAGTAAACTTCCCTACTACTTACTACTCGTCAGTTCAAGAACATCCGTGCACTTGAAATGCCTGAAGATGCCGAAAGGCGAAACCCGGGTCGTTTGCGATAAAACTAATGGAAAAGTACAAAATTTAAACAATTCAAATTTGATATTGAAATTCCATCAAGCACCCTCAGTCGAAATCCTTACTTATATTCTTTATTGAGATCTGTGGTGGAAAAAACAATATGACTAAAATTGTGTATTATATTGTATCTTTTATTAACAGAACAGTTTCCCAACAATTTAAAACCATAACTAACCGAATGAAGTTCGTCCGAAGAAATTCCTGTAGAATAAATGAACCACAGAAAACAAACTTGACATAGATGTTTTAGTTGTACCTTCTAAATATAAATGCAAAACAAAAGTCACCGATATTGTTAATGATGGCAGAATCACACAATTAGCGGTACCGGTAAAACGGGGTGAATAGAGACTGGCAGGTGAATAGAGACAAAATCAAGTATTGAACTTTAGCACAACTTTACTCAGTATCTAATGTATTTTTACTTTTATAAATAATTCTTTACAATGACTATACTACTATATCTCAAATGACAAAATCAAACCAACTAAATGATTGGCCAAAATTGAAACGAACGTGTTTGAGTTTGATGCTTGTGCATCCTTACTTTTTGACCCCTTAAAATCTTCTCTTTTATTGGACGAAAATTAAAATCAATCATGTTTTTTTGGTTAATAGGTACCGTAAAACGGAATGAATAAAGACTCGTATAGAATAGACTTTCATATATTCCAATCATTACAATCTGTATTTTTGTCTCTATTCACCTGCCAAGTCTCGATTTACCCTCTCTCGTCTCTATTCACCCCGATTCAATGTGAATAGAGACATCGAACCAAATTGACTGTGTTTTAATAACGATAGTGAATATTTGAAAAATATTGTCATGAATGTGTAGTAGGACCATAGAAACAAGTTTCAAGCCATTCATATGTGTATTATGTGGTGCAGGTATGAAGATACATAGTCGTGAAGGGTAACAAGTGTCTCTATTGACCCCGTTTTCCGGTACATGTATCACCAAATTTATACGAATGCTTAATCTTTTGAAACGTTGGCTAATCGATTATGCCGTTATTAATATTGTTTTTGCGATCTGAATCGTCTAATGAATGATTTTAAGTTTCCCTGCCCGCTTATTGTCGTCGGGGTGTTTTTTCCGAACGTTTTTATTGAAGTTTTGTCCCTGATTATGTATGCCAGCATTTATTAACCTTATGTATGCGTTTGACCGACTTGTTTGGCCGGGAAGCATTATTTGACTTTGAAAGTAAGCCAATGTTTCTTTTAACGTAGAATGTCTTTTAAACACAACATTATTAGTAAAATAAATATGTATATCTGTGTAAAATTTTCCATCTCATTAACAAAATCGAAAACTGTCAATAATTGACATAAAAAAATCAAATTTGAATCGTTTGATTTTCGTACTTTTTGTCTCTTATATATATTATATGTTACAGTGAAACTGTATTCTCAGTGAAAATATATTCTTCTCCAAGCTGTCATTGAAATTAAATTTGACCGCCCTATCTGTGTTTTTCTTTGGTTCTTTTTTTATGAAAGGGACTACTTGCTGATTTTGTTTCATTGAAGCAAACCAAAATTTTAGGCCGGCAGATCATCGACTTGGGCCAATAATTTCAATGATCGTGACCAGTGAAATCATGTTGTCATACAAATCTATTACTTGATACATTTTCACTTGAATACAGTTTCACTGTAACATATATACTAACAAAAATAAGTCACTTAGTTTAATTGTTATCATCTGGGTGAATTATCAAATGTATTGATATTAACGAATTTTAATGAATTGGATATGTAATTGTATGGGTATTTTAAATGTGATATCGTAAAATATTATTACCAGCCTAATAGCATGGAAATGCATTCTAATTTAATACGTGGGTTTTATCTGACTTATAATTAAATAGTTGATTTATTCAAATTTGATATTGAAATTTCATCAATCATCTTCAGTCGAAATCCTCAATTATAAATAAATTCCTTAATATTTGCAGTGAGTACAAATACCATTAATTGTAAGCACGCACAAGATGGAATATTACATATAATTTGTGTTTTTTTATTTTGCAAAGTATACTTATTCTAAAATTTAAAATTCATGACTACCGATAGATGTGGTTAATAGAACCCGATTCGAAATGAATTGTAGTTTAAAAAATTCAAAACATTATGAAGATAATTTTGGTTTGATCCATGGAATGGAAGCTTTCATTCATTTGTTTTTCAATCGGATTGTGACGTTTGACACCATTTATCGCCTCCTGAAAACGAACATAGACAAAGTAATCAGCTATCTTTTGTTTTGTTTACAATCATATCTTGATTTCCCTACCGTCTATATTAACACTGCTATCGATGTGTGTTACAGGTCAGCTGTTAAAGGGTTACAATCCTTTTTTAGTCAAAACACGTGATGTATAGACTAAGAACATATACATGCCGCTCGCGTGTCTTGGTCAAATATAATATTATTCATAGCAGACCGCGTGTGGGTAATGAAGTACTTACAAAGCGTGCAGGTCGAAATAAATAAAAAAAACCTTAAGAAATGATATTTTGTTGGTGACTGTGTGGACCGACACGCAGAGATTCATATGTTGCTGGTCTCGCAATTTGTATGACTAAAATCGTGTTTCGAAAATCTCTTTTGAAACTTCACGTATTCAAGGTAAAAAAATCAATATAGGAAATTGAATTGCGTAGAAGGAACCATTGGACCATCAGAGAAACTTTATACCATAATAAGCCTATAGCAGTGATGCACAACCTGTGGCCTTGAATGAAATTTCATCCGGCCCACAATGACAAAAATCTATCACATTTTTTATTCAGAACTTTTTACGGACGATGGAAGAACAATATAACACGATACAATTTTCAATTTTATTTACACAAAAAATATCGATTATTTAATCAGTTTTACCCGTGCGGCCCTCGAACTATCTGATAATTGATAATCTGACCATTCTCATAAAAAAGTTGTACATCACTGGTCTATATTCATCTGTATAAAACAAATATTCAGCTACCATTGTCGCCATTTGCAAGTGTGTAAGTGTATATGTGAAAAAATACAAATTAACACTTGAGATGCCTTAAAAGATTGAATAATTCGAATATTATAAAACAGATCTAGGGTAGAGGCTTTACTTAGACCACTAAAAAAACAGAAACAATTTTTTTGCAACTTATTTTATCTTTTTAATCACCGTAGGGTTGGGCCAATTCTTGGTGGAAAGTTTTTATAAGTAAAACACAGTTTGTTGTACTATTTCTACATGTTTTAACAATTATCTTGAGTACTTAAAATGTTGATGATGTTGGTTCTGTTGAAGAAACTGTTTGCCTTAAATCCCATTATTTTGATAAATAATTTGTGAACATATTCATAGTTGTTGATGATTAAATTAAAATAGTAATATTACAAGTCTTATTTCCTAAATTGAAAAAAAAACATCACAAACAGGATAATTATCATAATAAGGATAATTATCATTTCGTGAATATATAAAACTTGTAGAAAACTACCCTTACGTGTTTACCCTACAGAACATGATTACCTTCAATCACCGCTTGAATTTTTCTCTAAGTAATACCTCAGTAATTGCTTTTGATTATTTCCTATACATATTCCAATCCTTACCTCTTTTATCACATATATGCAGTAACTCAGACATGTCGATAATAAAGTAATATATAATACAAAAATATACATCATACAATTGTGATTTCCTCAAGAAATTCCGAGAGCAAATTGTATGAATTTTTTGAATTTCGAATGACGAAAATATTTTAGAATACGTCATTTGTTTTAAAATATTCAATTGTTTTGATTTAGTCTCAAACTCACTCATTGACCAAACGTTATTCATTTAAAATTCTAACGGTACTATACTAATTTCAAATCATTAGTACGTTTTGTAGAACATTCTGTGAAATATTTTACTGTGTGTTAATTGTAAATCAAACATTTATCGATGCGGCGTCACATGAAATAAAAACATTCAAATTTGCAAGTCAAGCCTCTACGACGTAGACCCCTCGTAGACAGAGCGCTATAAAAAGTAATGCACAAAGAAAAACAGGCTATGAAAAACGTTTGAAATGAAACTACTTTACACGTATCAAAGAGCCCGCAAATTAAATGCGAAATTCGTTTAAGAATAATAGCCTTCCTGCTAAATTTATTCTTGTATTTTAAGTATATTGGCGCGTTATTTTTAAAATACGTTTCTGGGTTTATATTAATTTGTTTTTTTTCTACTTAATATCATAAATGTACCATAAAAAAATATGTACCTCAATATTTTTTAAAATGATTTGAAGCATATAAATAGTAATGGAATGATTTCTTGACAATGCCCCCTCGCCATGTGGAGCATATGAACTACTAATGTTGTAATTCAACATTAGTTATTTTCATGTAAGATTATTTGTTGGCTAATCATATTCAAGACCACCTGTTTCGAGTATCGAGGTGGATGCAAACGATGTTACCATCACACACCTTGATATACAATATTGTTGGTATGGAAGCGGTGACCATTATATATTTACATATATGTATATTTATTTTTTAGCCATGTTCACTCCGAATGTGGTGGCAAACGCGCCTGAAGCGTACGATAGTAAAATAGTCACAGCCTGGATATATCGCGCTAGGCGTGTTATCTCTTCCATTGCCATTTCTGTTTCAATTTAATAGTTGAGCATTGATTCCTCGTGTTTTTAGTGCGTTTCAAAAAAAAATACGGTATCTATTTACACTACATTAATTTATACCTAAACTATTCATTAGAAATTTTTTACGAGAACTGCTAATTGGTTGGTTGCTCAACCTCTCTTCGAAAACTGTTAGGATCGGAAGGATATGACTAGGACAGGATTTGTGGCTATCTAATAGCTCACGTTACGTTTATATTTAAGAGTCGAATGGGTATGGGGTACAGGAATTCTCAGACAACATAGTAATCTATGGCTCCGAACCAATAATTGAATTGACAAATGAAACTGTCCGAACTGGGACTTGAGTTCAAACGCTCCGCATTCGAATCTAACAACTTTGAAACTGAACTATGAACCCTTAATATATTTAAAAACAAATATAGTTAATAACCACTCGGCTACGCGACCTGCGGTGATTATTATAATCTTTTAACGTACGATGTAATAATCTGATAGGAATACTCAATGTTTACTAAAACCAATAATGACACATTTTTTAAATTTAGAAAAACATGGCCGTCGAGAAAACTTACTAAGTGAAATCATTTTTAGGTTATTAAAATATGGAAATAGAAAGAAAAAGGTCTTTATTTCGATTATAATCTTGAAAATCAAACAGTTTTGTGACGTTACTTACCGATACAATCATATTTGAATAACATGAATTATGTAGGGCAGGGAAAGCTAGCGTATATTCAAAATGGGTTGAGTACTATGAATATGTATAATAAAACGTCACTATAAGTTTTTTTATACAATTCCTTTTTCGGAACGCAGTAAATTCAAAAATAGAAAACTTTCAGCAATATTAAGGTGACACAAGTAAATTTTCAATTTAGTGACAATTTTTAATGCACTTTCTGTCATAGAACTATAAAATGAGTCAGGTTTTACGCTGCTAAATTTTCTTATAATATCATAGTAGAATAATAATTATTTTCATATACCTCTTTGAAAATTGATAACATAGGATCTGACACAGATCTTGAGGCAAGAAAGTAATACTATTTTATTCAAGGAATACAGGAAATACCCGTTGATTGTTAGCGTATCATACGTTGAAACGCCTGATTGCGCTGTGTTGCAAATTGATATGTAAAAACAAATAGAATTAAAAATGTTAACACTATCTCGCACAAGATTTTTCATTCAAATAGGTGTGTAATTTTTTTTACCATGCCTTCTCCCAACTTGAAGCATATGAACTCACGGAGCTTATTTCAACATATATATTTTTCTACGTGATCTGCTTGTTACTCAGTTGCTCAACTTCTCTTTTTCGAAGAGACTATGGTATGGAAAGGATACGAGGAATCAGACAGGACTAGTGGTTAGTTAATCGCTCTCGCTATGCGTTGATTTTTGGGATAGGAAAGGTGGGAAGGGATTTTCAATAACACAAACACTCATGCCTTTGAACAGATTTATCGACAGATATTTTTCAATATATGTACATAGTAAGCAGTGTCAAAACATTCACATTCGGAATATTCGTAAATCGGCTTAGCGGGGAAAGGTTAAGTAAATGAAACACTCATATATGTATGAATATTTATCTTCGCTATAAAGATCACTGTGAAATAGAATTTTTGTTTCTTAATATTATCAATGGTATAATATGAACCCCGCTAGCAAACAAACGCTAGCACATTTTCTTTTTTAAACTGATTGGTCGAATTGACTCATGTAGGTTTTCACCGTAACTAAATTCGTAGGTTCGTTAACGTAGGTTAAATTCATTATAAAGTAGACATATACGAATGTAGGCATATAAATAATAAGCTATAAAGTGCTATTTAATAAATAACTCACCAGAAAAACGTTTGCTAAAAAAAATATTAGTATAATCAATTTGAATCGAATTTGTGGGCTTTCTTTTGTAGAAGGATTAAAACCTCATTTACACAATGACACATTTGTAAAAATGAACGATGTGAAACAATCCGTGTTTATGTGACTGCTTTATTAAAGTAATGTGAAGTATTTGATGAATTGGTGTGATAAATTAGTAGCAGTGAAATGGTAAGGAAGCCGGAAGTGCAATTCAAACAGCAAGAAGGGGGTAAGCTCTACATGTCAGAGCTTAGAGCTGGTGCTGGCAGCAAAAGACCTGTCTTCGTCATCCCTGATCCAGTGCCGAAGAATAAAAGACTACCTGACACTAGGTTTGGGTCAATCATGATAGATAAAAAGCTAATTCAAGCCAGCACATAAAACGGCTGGTTTTAAAATCTGACGATTCTGTTCAAACTTCGAATTTTATAACATAAGTCTTATTAATTTTCTATTGTTCCACACAAACATAGTCTTGATTTAATTGGCTAATAACACAATTGTTTGTGTAATAATACATCACGTGAATCGAGGGATACTTTCTTAAATCATAAGCTTGCACTGGTAACATTAATGGGTATAAATAGTTATATAAAAATGTATTAATTGAATTGGCGTTAAATTGGTAGAACTACATTTTAAAATGGTTAAAAACATAACCATGTATTTTAATAATTTATTATAACCATATAAAATTAGGAAGTTAGAAGAGAAGAGAATATGTATTGTGTACTTTGTCTAAAACAGTATAATATGTATATAGATAAATAAATGCATGTTTAAATATAGTTCTGACGATGGCGTATGCCGAAATAGCTATCAACAATATATTACAAAAATCGTAGATCTAAAATAAATTGTTATTTTTTCACCGTGTTGTATAAAAATGAATAATAAACATATAATACTTCCTTTTAAATGTTCTATATTCCGTTCAATTACGGGAATTTAAAACTTTGTCTTTCTTTTCAGCAAACCAGCTCCAGCCGTCTCACCGCCTCCTGCTGTTGAACCCAAGGAAGACATTCCTGCAGTTTCTCCTGTTTTAGATAAGCCTCCTACATTATGTGGAAGATGGATGAATGGTATCCGTGGCAAGATGGCGTGCTGTGGATGCAAACCGCACAATCTTTCAGAGGTAAATTTTTACTATTGTTACTATATTTTTTATAAAATATTCACTAATCATTTTATTGATATAAGTGGACGGCGCCAAATTTTGAAAGACAAACATAAATTTTAATCAAAAGTTTGACTTAAAGATAAAAGGTAATAAGATTCCTCGATATATTATATAATGTAGCCCTGTTTTTCGAATAAATAATAAAGTTGCACTACGAAAGTTTTGTAGATCTTGGAACTAGCATTAATGACATTAATTGAAATCTCGGGAGCTAATTTTATTTTTGGGTCGATTCTATCATAGAAAAATGCCGACATATTAATTCACAAACACAAAATAGAGACAAATTTTTCGTTTTAAAAAATAATATAGTATACGGTTCAAGTTTTTTAGCATAACAATCCGTTTAACAATATGTATTTGTAATCTGGAAATCTGATCGTATCATATTTAATATAATTTAGATTTACATATTACGGTGTTACGGTGTTACTTTCTGATGAGAAAAAATATCATCTTTTTATACATTCTGGGTATTTTGATGCATTAAAATTCTGCGAACAATATTTACAGTCGCGGAAATAGAAATCTGCGCACCCTTTACAATTCCATTCATTTGCGAATATATCCTCGAATCTTGACCGATTGTAAGTTTTTCCCCGAAAATTCCTTCAATTTAGGCTTTAATCGAGATTAATTTTTTTGCGGTTTTCCATAATTTTGTCAGATGCTTACGCGACTAGGTCTGGCTCAGTACTGTTGAAGCTTTTAAATCTCGCTCGGTCTTCGAAATATGGATATTAGTTTTCTTTACAATCGGAAGAAAAAAATGGAAATCGGTAAAGATTTCGAGGAAATATTCGCAAATGAATGGAATCGTGAAGGGTGCGCGGATTTCTTTTGGCGTGACTGTATATTATTTAGTTTGAATCCTTAGTTATAAATATTATGGCGATTTTCATAACTTTACTTTCCATACTTATAATATTCAACAATAAGGTCCAACTAATCGATGAGAATGTCGGGAAAAAGAGGGGATCCACGTTGACCTCTCAGAGCCAGGCGTCTACTCTTCAACAGCAAGCTGCAGAGAAGCCAAGCGCTTTGAGAAAACTTTGCTGCTGCTGCTGTCCAAATTACGGTATGGGCACTAAGGCTGGTGAAAATACGATGGGGCCCAATCGAGGAAGCGTACTCCTGGAGAAAAAGCCGTGGTGAGCATATTAACCATTTCACAGCTAGACTGGGCCGAGAAACAGAATATCACACATCTTTTGCTTCTAGAATCAAGTCAGCAGTGGCAACAATCTAAAATTATTCTTAATTTGAATATTTTGTAAATGTCAAATCGTCACTGACATTAATGTGCCTGAATTTGAGTAAAAAAATAGCAAAATAGTTATGTAATAAAATGTATTGATTGAATTGGCATTTACTTGGTAGAACTCCATTTTAACATGGTGAAAAAAATAGCAATGTATTTTAATAATTTATTATAACCATAAACAAATAGGACGATAGAATAGAAGAGAAGATGTATTGTGTACCTTGTCTACAAAAGTATACATAGAAAAGTAAATTCATACTTTCGATGGTTTCGGCGGTAACTTTGTGGAAGTTAAGTAAATTCATGTTTAAACATAGTTCTAACGATGGCGTAAGCCGAAATAGCTATCAACAATGTATAAAATGTTTCCTGTAGAACTAAAATATATTGTTATTTTGAGAGACTGGACCAAGTAACAGAGTTTCCCACATCTTAGATTTTTAGATTAAAGTCAAAAGTGTAAACAATCAAAAATTATACTTAATTTGAATTTTTTGCAAATGTCAAATCACGGTGACGCATTTGATTTTTAAAAGTTATCGCTACAAAACATCTTATTATCGTAGAATGCATGTGTGGATATTTGGAAATTCTCATAACAAACTTAATTGTGAATTAAATAATAACAAAATTAAAGTTTCAAATGATGTCTATTTTGTTTTCTTGGTGTAGATAATGTCACTTTAATATTTTAAGGTGGCGGTCGGCATGCTGTTCCGGCGGGAATAAGATTCGTGATTCAAACGCTACGATGATGTCAGGAGCTGGTAATCCTGCCTGGAAAAGACCACTAGCTTGCTGCTGTGGAAGGGGGGCTGAAGAGAGGCGGAGGAGAGAGTGGGCGGACAGGAGAGATAGCATATTGAGCCAACCACAACCTACCAAGTATGACAATTTTGATTATATATGCCTAGAATCTAGATGTAGATGAAGGATCATCCATAAATGACGTCACATCATTTGAGGTATTTTTCAATCTTTCCCCATTGTCATGACGTCTCAAAAACGTTACGTTTTTAACCCTTTATTAAAAAAACCTGGAATGTAATAATGTCTAATGCATTAAACACCCTTTCCTCCATAAGAGTATACTATCATATTGTTGACGTTCCGTAACGGAAAAGTTTATTTTTTCTCAATATACTTAAGTGAATTTAAAGTAAACTGAACATTGCACATTGAATTATGATTTGTACAGTAACATGTCGGTATTTCAATAAGCTACAACAATTATTAAACATTTTCGCCTTATCATTCAGTACAGCTTATAATGTAAGTCCCATTCCCATCTAACCACTTTCCGCGGAATGAAATAAATTTTAATATATTGACACCTTCGATTATTTCCACGATGTATTATCAATTATTATCTATCCATTATAAAATTAAGGCACATCGCGGCCCATTAGAGACAGAGAAACTTACTCATTGCTCCCTACTTTTGAGGAGAGCCAAAAACCAGGTTTTACCAGGAATCAATTTTACTTATTTTTTGGCAGATATTTTATTCAAAAACGATCCATTGTATTTATGATTTATTTGTTAAATATAAAATAGTAATTTATTCTAACGTGTTGTTTTAATGTTTAGTGGAACTATGAACAAAAAAGTAATTTTAATACATATTGATATATCTTCGCCTCTTTGACACGTAGCGAAACAATTTATTTTTTATTTATTGGTATTCATAACTCAAACCCAGCAAAAATCAAGAAAAATTTCATTTATCCAAAGGGGCCGATCGTCATATATGATTTATAACAAAGTTTTCTTCATACGTATGTCATTCGTTTGTTAATTAACCTTTTTTCAAGATGGTGGAGAAGAATATGTTGTTGCGGAGCGACATCTGCTGCAGCAGCAGCTTCTCGGAGGACTAGCCTCTTCAGTAAGAAGAGAAGTCTTTCACAGGCTGTGCCATTGGAGGTAAGCCAGAAATATACTTTACTAGGCAAGTCGATAAGTCCGTTGCTTATAAAATTTTCTGTCCCACTAAAAACCAAGTTAAGATATTTCAAGTAAGTATTTTATAACCTAACCTAACCAAACTTCAACCTATAATTATTTTCAGCAGGACAAAAGACCTAAGCTGGACACTTCACTCGTGGAACATACCAGTCATTTGAGAGGAGCAATACCAGCTCTTCCTGTACCGTTGGCATGGATCTGCTTTGTTTGTAATCTTTTAATTCCTGGTCTTGGTGAGTTCAAATATTATGAAAACCCTGAATGTATTAATATAATATTAGATAGGAATGATCAGTTTTTTTCAACCTCTGGTCCGCGAACCAGCACCAGTCCACAAGAGCTTGTTGTCGGTCCGCAAAAACTTACATGTTTCGCAAATTTTGATAACAAAAAGTTGTAATTTTATGAACTTTAATTTATAAATATTCTATGTAACATTGACTTTCGACGCTTCATTTTTCACTTTTTAAATTTACCATCCCAAACAAAAACTACCATTCAGTTCTCAATTTGCAGTTCGGTTCCGCCACCTTCGAAATAAGTCATAAATTCAAGTATTTCATAAACGTCCATTTTGACACTATTTAGGTCACCCTCTTTATTTGATAAAAACAGGAGATTTTTTAATCCGTCATAAATCGAAAATTGACTGTAAATATGAGTACAGTAAAACTTCCATTATCACTAAAGTAGGGACCGTGTAATTTGGAGTATTGTAATTGGAGGTCTGAATGTCATACAAAATTAGGGATATTGTTTTTAAAAAAAAACTAAAAAAATTTGCAAAAAATATGGACGAAATATTTAGTTACTGACAAATTATATATCTCACCGTTCAATTGGGGGATTTGCGGCGAATATTTCAGCGCGTAATTCTGTTTGTAGTGGGGACTATTCTGTTGATGTGGTTGGACGTTTTCCAATTTCACTGGTCCGGGGTTTATGTTGGATTTATAGCGTCATACATGTTACGGAAAACAATAAATATATATAAAAAAAAACAATAATAAAAATGTTGAGGCGAAAATAAACTTCATATGTAGAATTTTCATTGTTATGACAAATTATATATCTCAGCTAGTGAAACTAAATCTATTTCTGTTTCTTTTCAGGAACTGTTTGTGTAGTGGACTATTCTGTTTATGTTTTGGACGTCCTCGTTTTGGAGTTTATGATGGATATAGACAGAGAGTAGGTAAGAAGAATGAAAAAACAATAAATTACTTTGAATACTTTTTAATACATTTCTAATTTTATTCAGTCATGTCCGCTCTCAATATAGAACAGAGGTAGCCAAACATTTACCACAACGGGAGACTTTTTTTGAAACTCTTGGCGGCGATCGATTCACGAAATAAATTGAATTTATCATCATTGAAATAATAGAGGAATCAGAGACGTGTACATCAGTACACCAGACAAGAGGTTGACTTGGAATAGCTGCGCGATCAACGCATTGGCCACTCCTACTCTATCTTGATCCTGAAAATAGAGTCCAGCCAAGTTCTAAATGGGCATGAAACATGTTAAAAGAATCTGTTTCTTAGTGAAAACTATTAAAAATCAAGTTTGAGTGAACCAAGTTAATACTATTTAATCCAAAGTGCAGATCTAAATACCTTTTGAACTAATTCATTCATGTTTCAAGTACACCTCTGTATTCTCATCCCCGAGACTGATTTACATCATCATCATTATTAAAAAAAAAAATGCTCCATTAGAAATTCATATGCTCCGTTAAAAATTTATATGCTCCAACATAAAATAAACTGTTTATTTTAAATTCTGCCAATACTTATCAAAAATGATTCACTGAAAAAGTCTCAAAAGATTTATCAAGAATATTATATACGCTTTTAGATATAAGTTTGAGTAAGACATTATTTATTATTACTTATTTATGTTTCAGGGGCTTTCATGATCAACACGATAGTTGGTGTTGGACAACTGTTCACTGTGCTCTTTTGCCTAGTCGGATGGGGCTGGTCTATTTGGTGGGCGACTATAATGCTTAAAGTTGCAAGTGAGTTTATTTAAAATAAGAATATTTAAGAAAAATATCAACCAAATAATCACGGTAAAAATTTAAATATGTTATTCTAAGCCATAAATAAAAAAAAATCATTGTAAATGCGAGGTGCATGATCGAGAAAATCCTTGAGCTACACTTACAGAAAATGACCTCATATTAAATTACGTTTTTATTTTTGTATAAACTGGACGTCATTTATTTGACAGATAGAACGTTAAGTGAAATTTCATTCAATTGGCTTTATTTACTTTATATTCAATTAAAAAGCGTAATATGATAAAGTAACCCTATAATAAAAAAAATATTCCTCATTTGAAAATACAATATTTTTTATATGGTATGTACTGTTTGCAGCACTCTGCCGGCAATAATTGCTACTAAAATATTTTGAAGGCAATCTGAAAATAGAACACAATTTATGATATCAATTTTATTATAATTTAACTGAAGGCACCACAAAATATTCACTATGTATAGGAAATTATTATGTTATTTGAGTAGCACTCTGTAGATTTTTTTGCAACAATTAAAGTCAATTCAAATTGTTTTGGTCTCAATTATCAGGTTACGACTATTATTTCATTCAAGTATGATTAAATACCTTTAATATTCTACTTTCAGAAAAATATCGGAAATTGAAGAAAACAGCAGCCGCTGCAGAAAGAAACGGTATTCCTGCAACGACCAATAACCATCGATCTCATCCCGCCTAGACCAAAAACTCTTTTATAATAGTGATTAAGAAATACATTTTTATAATTAGACACAAATATTTCCTTCCATATTATTCGAATATAAGTTAATAATTTAAGATATTATTAAAGAAACTGCAAAATTCATTCAGAAATTTAAAATATAATCTAAGATCTACCAGATTGCCTTTTATAATATTTATCGATAAAAATACAACATAAAATACATTATAGTTATGTTGTATTATGTAATTTGATTTTCTTAGTGGCTGTAAAGTTTATTATCAAACATCATGATAGGTAAGTGATGCATTTTATGTTTAAAAAGGATACCACAATTGTATTGTTTATAGCTAGACTATTCTGTCGTATTCTAGCTGCATAACTTAACATATTGGTTTCGGGGACATGGAATACGCGTAGTTTCTTTATGTGTTTTGATTTCCCTCATAACCAGTATGTTAAGACAAACAGCATGTAATGAATTAAATGAACAATACCGATCTTTTGGCATAATCTTTAATTTACAGCTATGGAAGTGAGATATATTTTGTTCAATGGAATTTTAAATTTTAAAAAGCTTATCAGTTGTAACTTATTTAATATCTATTATGTCTTTCTACTATTCACCATATGAAACTCTAGTATTCATAAAGCTTTGACAAATTGAGAAATGACAGTAACAGAGACAAATTTTGTGGAGATGCCTTTCATCTGTAATATGCTTTTTACAGATGAAGTTATAGTTTGTTTTATTTGATAAGATCTTATCACTTTTGTCTTTCTATATAATTGTAGGAGTATAACACATTCAGTGTCGCAAATCAGGAGGTAATTTTCAAAAGTGGTCAGTTCCAAAATAGTTTTTTTCAACTGTCAGTTTTAAATTAAGCTTTTGAGACCTTTTTTATTCACATGGAAAAGTTTGAATTTTTACACATTATCTGTTATTCTTTAATTTAAAACATATTTTAAAAATATTGATAGTAAGCACAAATTTATGAGGAAAAAGTAATGAAAATATCTCACATTCTCAGTTTTTCAACAAATGGATTTGACCACTTTTGAAGACTACCTCCTGAAATATAAATTCAATAAGAACATTTTCTTAGTTACGTAACTAAGTAATAATAAATTTGTAAATAAAAGATCATAATAATAAAACATTTGAATCTAGTAAAAGAACCAATGAATGTATATTATGATAGTAACTACATTATAAATATACATACAAGAGATATCCATACTGGATGTTTATGATTGTTTTGTTCCTTTTCTTTAAAAGATGTAACTATGATACTTTTAAATCATCTGATAATAAACATCTCCAAGCAGTCCCCAAGATGCTATTATAGTGCCTTCGTATACACAGCTCATAGTGCGTTTTCCTATTTGAGAAGCAAAAATACTGCCTTAAATAATTATTGTCAATTTCTGTGAGTTGATGACCAAAAAATAAGCTTAAACTTGTTGATTACTAATATTTTCGATGGTTTCGGCGGTAACTTTGTGGAAGTTCATTTTAATATAAAATTTAAAATAACTTTGATTATTCCACGTATTGTGTAACTAATTGTGACACGTGTTTCGCCTCTTTCAGAGGCATCTTCAGACTTACTATCGCAAAGTTTGCTTAAGTAATTACTTAAGCAAACTTTGCGATAGTAAGTCTGAAGATGCCTCTGAAAGAGGCGAAACACGTGTCACAATTAGTTACACAATACGTGGAATAATCAAAGTTATTTTAAATTTTATATTATTGTTGATTACTGGTTGAGAAACTAGCTAACTCCCACAACATTTTTACAAAATAACTATTTTGATGGTGTGTCTAACATAAAAACTATAGATTTTTCATAATATATTTCTGTGGAATTTTCTAGTTGAATTTATTAAGCTGGTTCCAACTGAAATTTAAAGAGACCTTGGGTGTTTGTGTGTTTGATATATTTTCGTTTCAAGTTCAATCCAAAATGACCATTTTTGTTAATAAGAAAAATTACCTTGTTTCACTGAAAGTATCTAATAAAACTGTATGATTATATGTATGTATATTTTTTCTTTATGTGATAAATAATGACTATCTTCGTGCCTTGGAACATTTTCCGTTTTATCTGAATTTATATGCAGTGAAAATCTAGACACAAGAAAAATGCCATGCGGTGTGCACTTATGCTGAGCCAAACCTCACTTGACAGTCAAAAGCTTTTTATTATGAAATATCCTTTGATAATATATTATATTTGAATGATTGTGAATTCAACTGCAGATTGGAATTTTAGTTTATCAACTATGTATCAATTTTAATTTCAGCTTGATATTTTCTTATCTATGTTTGTAAGATTTCCTGTTTTTATATACAGTGCTTATTTTATATTATTATTAGCCTAGAATGCAAAACTCGATATTTTATATAATGCCAGTGGTATAACAATGTTATCAATTTTAATTTTATATCAAAAATGCATTTTCCTATTGAAAATATGAAAGCCAAGAGTTCATAATTTTAACTTCATATCCAAATCTGATTTTAATCATTTAGCTACGAGTTTTACATTCTAGGCTGGCGGTATTAGTAACTAAATAATGAATATAGTAAAACTATGAAATGATGTCGCCTTTCAGAAATTTATATATTAATAGGCTATAATATTAATTATATGATGTTATTCCTTGCAACCAATTGTATGATGAAATCGTATGCAAACTATTATCATGTATAAGAAAATAATGTACGATAAAAACTTTGATTATACCTACATTAAAAGTATTGAAAAATGTTTTGACTTTTGAACTTTTGAACCAACAAACTTTTAATAATATTTTCTGTAGATCACTTTTCTTCAAAACTTTTCCAACATATACCATACAAAATCTGAAATTTAATTTATAATACGTGTGTAATCCCGTGCCCAAACCTTTGTTTTCTGGTCTGGTCGGCCAGGCCGGGCTCAGACCCAATCCCGTGCAGACTTCTAAAACAGATACATACGTATGTATACATGAATAATATTTTTAACATATTTCAAAAAAGAAATCGCATAAAAAGTGACAATGCCGTCCAAAAGATCACGTAAAATCTAAATGGCGTAAAAAGAGGATTTGGTGTATTTATTCTTGTATGCTTAAAATAATATCAATTTAAAATGGACACAAAATTGAATAAACTAAGAAACAAATGAACGGAACTTTTATGGAATAGGATTCAAAATTTATCAAAAATCATGATGTTGGCATTGAGTATTGTTAAACATGCTGGTTTACTTCATCTTTTTCAGAAACTACTTATTGGTGACTAGATCCTTCTGAGCAAAATCATTTTATCAATAAAACACACACGACAATGTTAACAGAATTTATTGAAGTCATCTAATATAAATAACAGGTGTACAATTTACAATTATATCATGGACAAAAAGTTGTACGGTGCTACAATGCTTAAAAAAAATATAAAACAGCTAACATTAATTATGATTAATTTGTTATGAGTTCTATATTTACACCAATAAAATTATTTTAAGTGTTATATCACATACAGTAACTCCAGTAAATTCCAGAGCAAAATCATTGAAGCAGATATTCTACATTGTTTATATCAGATTTTTCTTACCTCACTGAGTTATCACACAGGCAATTATTACTATTTATTTGCAGCTGGTGAAACAAACCCAATTTTAAACATGCAAAGTAATATTGATGGTAATGTTTTTATTTCACATTTGTGATACACTGACACAATGAAATGAATGCAGATTATATACATAGACAAGATATTAATTCGTGGGTGTAGGGACATACGGGCGAAACTACAAAAATGGCTGTTTGAGTTAAATATGGCATTGTCATGCTCAAATGCAGTTCTATAAAGTATAAAAATATGAAACTTGTACGAAGAAGGGTTTACCAGATATTGCTTGGCTTTTCTGCAAATCCATAAGAGCAAAGTTTAACATTGAAAACTGTTTTGCCATTTATCCCAGTTCGTTGTTTTTGAAGTTTCGCCCATATGTCCCTACACCCACGAATTATGGCAACACATAATGATTTTAGATTGTCAAATAAATTGATAAAGCCAACCAAAAATGTGACATTTGTTTAATAGGGCAGTTTTAAAAAAAAATAAAGTAAATAATTTGATCCTATAAGTGGAAAAACAAAGATAGCAATGTATTCTTTTTATAGCTTAATAAGTACCTATTAATGAAACTCGTTCAACACAAAAACATGTATGATAGACTGAGAGAAACACTTAATAAGTAAGCATTAAATCTTATATATAAAACCGAAACGGCGTATGTATGTCTGTGGGTCTGTAATTCCCTTTTGCATTGTTGGTCATTAAGTTGCCATAAAAACGAATATGAAAGAAAATATATTTGAATTTTTATCGGCGAAGACATTTAGTCAAAATGTAATAAATTAGTCTTCTACAGAACTTTTCCCGGCTTTTATTATTAATAATAATGTTTATTATTTACGTGAAGGTATTATTTGACATTTCTTTGACAGCAAATTAGATTCTTTCCTTGAATTTGGACATTTTAATGGGCGAGAATGGGGCTGTCATCAAATTAAATAAAGTTTGTGATTTTATTTTAACTCTATTTTGGATGTTAGATTTTGTGATATAATTATGTCGAATGATATAATATTAAATAATTATTGGTCGCTTAGTCCGAGCGACGCCGGGTAGCAATACTAGTAATCAATAAGATAAGTACAGTCAACCTTCCTATGGCACCGAGATAGAGATTTTTTAAGACACTGTATCAAAAGTAAAGGGACATACAGCTACTGATAAATATTCTTCGAATGCACAAGATATAATTTGCCTGAAGACTGCAGCACACACTATTAAAAATCGCTTTAAAGCGGAGGTCGCTGTAAGACTTGTTGGAGGGTAGGTAGACTATATATTCATTGCTAAGGATAGTGCAGGATAAAATATATTGTATTTCCATATCGATAATGGCAGGTAAAATAAATACAATGAACTTGTATGTATTAATTATATTTCTCAGGTAGCAACGTGTATAATGAAATCATTCAGTATTTTTTTTAATAAAAGTTAAAATTAATTTAATAATATCTTCTATAAACTATATAATGTAACTTTTAACAAAATTTAAAATTTTAATTTCCATTCTTGCAACGTTGTATAATATCACATATTTTTGCTAGCAACACTGTGTTATGCCACGACTGCTTAAGAAACTTTGGGTTATATTAGGTTAATCTGTTGAAATAGTGTCATTGTTCTTATTTTAAATAAGGTTTTGTTGAATCGTTACAATGGTTTGTAAATTAATTAATTAAATAAAAATAGGAATGTATCAGTGAATGGATGTCAGTTTGAATGTAACAGTGTTAAGTTTATGAATAGTCCATAAAAGCTGCCATAATGCATTTGTAAAAGTTTAAAAAACAGAATAAACAACATTAAATATATATATACTTTAAAATATATTTTTTTATATATACTTAACAATAATCCATGTAAAAATTACTAGATTGACAAAACAAATAAAAGAATTGTTTTTAAAATATAATGTAAGTAACTGTGGCATTTTAAAAATGAATAAAATATTGTTACTTTTAAGGTGTTCACTGTCAATACTTGGTGGAAAGGCATTATAATAAAAATAATAAAACATTTTTAGAACTTTTTCCACATAAAATTTATTTAGATCAGGACTGGTTTCGCTCATGGCGATAAATCAGTTGACAATGCTCACCATGAGCGAAACCGGTCCTGATCAAATAAATTTTATGTAGAAAAAGTACTAAAAATGTATTATTATTTTTATTAAAACATTGTTAACTGAATAAGAAAAAAAAATTAATTACATTTTTCAGTTATTTTCAAGTAAAATTTAATTTTTTTAAGAAAAAATATTTGGCATTACAACAGTGCCAATGCGCCAAATATTTTTAGTTGTAAAAGTCATACGAGATAAACTCGATGATAAATAATGAAATAGTCAAGAAGAACACAATGAAAAATTACATACACACATATCCAAGATGTTTTTTTCAAATGAAAAAATCTGACATTGCCAAGACTTGAACCCGGGCCTACCTGATCGCTAGAGCAAAGCTCTTGCCAATAGACCACAGGAACCGAGTTGAAGTGGATGTGTCGAAAGGGTTTTACTATAATTCTATTTCTTCAATGGAATGTCATGAAAACTTTTATAAATAAAAATATTTACACAATAGGTACAATACCAAGTCAGTACCTAAGCCGTCTTTATTTCTTTGTATCTACATTCCATTCCATAGTAATAAATATGTATTAAATGATGATTTGAAATCATTAAAATTCAAATTAGTTTGTCAATCATTTCAATATTAGTAATTTACTGATTTAAAAAACAATATGAAAGATTAGTTAACGATAAGATCAAAATCAATTATGCCCTGGAATGAATTTTTCCCTAACATATAGTTACATGGAAAAACAAATTTTTGTAAACCATTTAATGGTGTATGACAATTTTTTGTAGAATTAATAGATAATGCAAATAAACTGTAATGGTCAGATTACACAGGTGGACTAGAGCGGACAGTCAGTAAGTTGAACTTTGTTTTAGTTGACTAAACATGTACTCTACTATTGCCAAAAAAAGTGTTGATTTTCGTTGACCTTTGTTAACAGGATATGAGACATGACAGCATTTTTATTGTATGGGATTATAATTAATTAGTAAAATCAGCTTCACATTTCAGAATATCCATAACTAAATAGCATTGAATTAAATTGCAAAAAAGCTTTAGCTAAACAATAAATATCTGCTTAAATAATACATCATTGTATTTTTACCTAATTATGGAATTCAATTGTTATTAAAAATCGGCTCCTTTGGATAAAAGAAACGTAATTCGTTTTTTGCCGGTTTTAAGTTATGAATGCCAAGATGACATATCAATAGCGTAAATGGATAGAAAGATATTTCAATACGTATTAAAATCGCTTTCTTGTTCATACCTCAACTTAACCTTAGAATAAATTACTATTTTATAATCAACCAAAAAATCATAAAGAAACTTGTATTTTGGCTCTCCTAAAAGTAGAGAAAAATGAGTCTCCAAGGTCTCGAATTGTTATCATAAATAATGCAATACAAATAAAAATATCAATTACTAACAATTATCGAATGTAAAAAATGGTTTTTCAAAAATCTAATTAATTAACAACAATTCAGACAACACGTAATACCCTATTTAACAGTACAGTTACCGATTCTTAACAGCTCTATTGCGAAACATTGGATTGTCTTTGTGACGCTTCTTGTGCCGCCGGAGATGCTTGACCGTCCTGCTGGTGTAGGGGCACTCGTCACACGCGTACGGCCTCTCCCCGGTGTGTGTCATTTTATGGGTGACAAGGTGGACGGTCTGAGTGGTCGTGTAGTCGCATTCGTCGCAAGAAAACGGCCGTGTGTGCGTCTGTTTGTGTATCTTCATATAATCAGCCCTCGTGCACGCAAATTCGCAGTCCCCGCACGCGAAGGGCTTCTCACCCGAATGTATCCGCTTGTGACGTTTCAGGTCGCCCTGCTGCGTACCGGAAAAGCTGCACTCGTCGCAAGTGAACGGCCGGTCACCGGTATGAATTAATTTATGTTTCCTTAAATCGCTGAAATCTAAACAAGCGTACTCACATTCGTCACAAGCGTATGGCTTAAATCCGGAATGTATTTTTTTATGACGTTTTAACGTCGTTGATTGAATACAAGTATAGCTACACTCGTCACACGCATACGGTTTTTCTCCTGTATGCATTCGTCTATGCGTAACAAGATAATCAGGCCTCGTACACGAATACCCGCATTCTTCGCACGGATATAATTTCTGTCCTTTAGCGTTTGGCTCGTGTATCAATTTGTGCTTTTTTAAATTGCTTCCTTCTTTGCAAGAATAGTCGCATCGATCACAGGTGTAAGGTCTGGAGTCGGAGTGCGTGACTTTGTGCTTTTTTAAATCGCTCCGTCTGACGGTGGTGTACGGGCACTCGCCGCAGCTGTACCATTCCAATTCGTGCTGCGTAAACTTGTGCTGACTCATCGTGTGCCATTTTACCGCCTTGAATGGACACTCTTCGCACTGAAAATGTAGCTGCGTATCGAATTGACTTATATCGGTGATGAAATCGGCGCAGTGTCTCCTCAGGCAGGCCTCTGCGCTTGCTTTCCGGCTAAACTCTTTGCTACAGTGGCAAATGTAAATACCTTCTTTTTCAGTGATTGTCATCTGTATTTCGGGATGTATTTGTAACTGCTCGCCGGAAATGTCATGATTGACTTCCACGTAGCACTCGGGAATGATTTGATCAAACGGTTCTGATGAGATGTCATTTTCTTCGTTGGATATTAAATGTTTTTCATCAAAGTCTATTTCTTCCTTTATCTCAGCAATGCAATCGAATGAAATTGGAAAACCTTCAAGCTAAAATGAAGAGAATTAATTCAATAGAAGTAAACATTATTACACTTAATTTGTTATTATAACACCATCTGTGTTTTTTGGTGCACATATGAAGTGCCAAAGAGGAAAATCTTCACAAGATATTTGTTCATTCCAATTAGTACATAGCCCGAATATAATATTGTTCATAGATTTTTGCCATTGCTTACAAAATGTAAAAATGGCCGAACCAATAAAGGAAGATTATACACTGAGACTGCATTAAGTGTCATTGCATTAAAGTTAATACAACGAAGTATGAATTAGTTACTAAGCAACAAAGTAAATACCGATTTTAAATTACCTCATTAGAAGTATCATCCTTTTCACAGTTTGATTTTTTACTTTTGGAAGCCTTTTTCAAACATCTGGAATAATAAATAAATTAGGATTGAGATCATAATAATAAAACCCTATCTCACTTAAAACTATTACAGTGAACTCACTTAACCCTTTCACGACCAAACTTTTTTGAAGGTATTAGCCAAAATAACCAAGCTGTTTTACCAGTTTTTATGTTGTGCAA
The DNA here is from genome assembly GCA_028554975.1 of Himalopsyche kuldschensis. Taxonomy (NCBI): domain Eukaryota; kingdom Metazoa; phylum Arthropoda; class Insecta; order Trichoptera; family Rhyacophilidae; genus Himalopsyche; species Himalopsyche kuldschensis. The sequence goes on from JAHFWI010000028.1 coordinate 1,624,276, forward strand.
AAATATAATGCCTGACACATTACTGTCACTTTTTCCTCTCTTAAACAATGAAATCAACCTGAAAATCTTGGGTTGATTACATGAAGCGAAAAATTATCGCATGACCACTTTTGTACAACTTCCACGCAATGATTTTTCACTCAACAGTCTTATAAAGGTTAAGGGTAAGTAAGAACTTTTCAATTTTAAAACAATGACATCTATTGACACAACCAGGGCTGAAAATACTCTATAAATATATGGGTGCGTTAACTACTATGTATACTGAATGTACATATCATGCTTAGTACGCTACCTCATTTCTAACAATTGCTGCTTTGTAAATAGTTGATCATCGTTTTCCCGTGTCTCTTTAGCGCCAGCACAGAATTATTTTATCATTTTGATCAGTGTCTTAGTGAATTTTAGTGAAGCATCAATCGACTCTTATATTATTCAGCAGGGAGAATTTTTATGAGACAAATTGTTGAATGTTTTTAAGAACATTCGTGAAATCGATAAAATAAAGCTAACTAGAATTTTGCACAATAAAAGGCATCAAGGCACCTTTGAATAATTGATATTGAATAATTTCTTTTATTCAGAATATTTACAATTTACCTTTTCTTGTTTTCCATTGTAGCGAATAATAAACGATTGATAATTCAACATCAAAGGGCTTAACATTACTTCGACTAGTAGTGTTTTTATAATCCTGACATTTGACAGCGAATTGCTTTATGTTGTGACCTGCGAATTATTTTTTGACAGCTGTTCAAGTATGGCGGCATTGGATGGAATTGCCATAAGAAAATCATACTTTTACTAAAGTCACATCTAACACACTAAAAAAGTTAACGCTTTCAGCCAATTCGTGTTTTACTTTCAATTAAGAATATTACAAATTTTAAAATAAATAAAATCAAATCGTATTATAGCTGTGGAGATTTGAATTTGAATGCAAGCAATATGCAAAGCATAAAAAATGATTTACAGTGTACAGGCTTAGATCACGAATGTCAATGTCAGGGCATCTTTGATTCCATACGTCATATCCAGATCCAATTTAATTTTATACTTTCCGATGAGTTTTGTCACTGACAACCCAAGTTTCACCTTTCAGCATCTTCAAGCATTCCTAATATATTATTAAGACAAGTTTTATAAACACACTTAAATGTAATATTTTATCTGTTTGGGCATGTGAGCAACTTGGAAAGCTCAGGTGTCTAGACAATCCCATCACTTTTTTCTTCACCATTTTTTGAGGAGTGGATCTACCGTGTAAAAATAGGGTTAAGTTTACTTTGAAAAATGAAACTACAGCTTGATGTATAGATTAATTTTTCTTTATTTATAAAATATTAAATATCTTTCAGAAAATAGCAATTTATCAAAAATTATTTTCTGCCACGGCAGTGTAGTTTATTACCTTTCAATAATTTTGGTAATTAAACTCTTAAGATAATAACAGTTATAAGATATTTTGTACAGATATATATGCCATAAAAATGGCAGTAACAATTTCTCTATAATAAAAATAGAATCAACCAAATGTGAGAATAACACAGCAATATGTCACAAATATATGGAAAAGAAATTTAATTATATTATAAGAGGAATTATTTAAAACAGAAGTATGTTGGAGAGCTTTCCAGGTAAAGGGTATTAAATTAATGTAAAGTTATACATATAAAACCAAGAACATGGTAGTGTCCTCGATATTCCACATATACAAGGTGGGCAGCAAACAGGTTAAGTCTCATTCCAGAATATTATCATTGTGTATATTGTGTTGAATCATTTTATGATTATTTAATGTGGCCAATTTAATGCATTTAAAACTACACAGTTCACAGCGTGCAGGCTTTCCGCCATTATGTAAGAGCTTGTGACGATTCAAACTGCTCAAATCCTTTGTGGTAAAGGGGCACATAGTGCAGGCAAAGGGCCGTTCATCGCTGTGAATTAGCCTGTGCCTCGACAGACTCCCGGCAGTTTTACAACGATACTGACACGTCACGCAGATGAACAGATCGTCATCCGTATGAGACATCCTGTGTTGCATCAACTCAGTGATTTCTCCACATTTGAAACTGCACATCCTGCAGGCAAAGGGTCTGTCTCCTGAATGAATAGACATGTGTTCTTTCAAGTTAGTTCGTCGTTTAAAAGTGGCACCGCAAACTTGGCACGAATAAGGTTTCAAATCGTTGTGCATTACTTGATGACGCTTTAATCTAGCAGCCGTCTTGCATTGGAACTGACATAGCTCGCATGAAAACGGTGTTTCATCTGTATGTATTAATGAATGCCTTCGTAAACTGTCGAATTCTTTACCAGTATAACTACAAAGGTGACAAGAATAAGGTCTAAGTTCACTGTGGACTTTTTGATGATTTTTAAGAGTGATCAAACGTTTAAATGTTAAATTACACGTAGAGCAAGAGTATGGTTTTTCTTCACTATGAACTAATTTATGTTTTTTTAGCATTGTCATGGTGACACACGTGTAACTGCATTCGTCACAAGCTATGGACTTAACATCACTATGTATAACAATATGTTTTTTTAAATTATGAGCTGCTTTACATATAAAATTACAATTACTGCAAGCGAATGGTTTTTCGTGTGTGTGAACTAAAAGATGTCGTTTTAGAGTGCCTGATCGTATTGTGCTATAGTCACATTGATTGCATTTGTAAAGATTTTTGGTCGTTTATTGCAGAGGTTTGTTTCTTTTTTTTTCGGTTCAATTTAGTATTTCTGTGAATTGTTTCGTGCTTGAGTAATGTCATCGAATCCATACAAGTGAAATTGCACATTTTGCACTCTAAATATGTATCATTGAGGTACATTTCGTGAAACTTTACATCGGATCTGACATTGTTAAATTCAATTGTATCAACTTCGTAACAGTACTTTGCAAACTTTTTGCATTTTCGCTCTTCTCTAGTGATGAGGCCCTGAAAAAAAAATGTGCAATAATTTAAAATAGGTAACTAATCAATCTATGAATTTAACTGAAGTAATACGGTAAATTTCGAGGCAAATTTTCTAGTTTTGCTTATTTACCAAAACTAAAAAAAATGTACTAACTTCCTCTTTCGATTGGCTACATTCTCCGCTGTCTTCTTTGCGATTCAAACTGAGTTTAGAAAGAGGTTCATTCGAACTGTCAGTTTCATTTCCTGAATAATAACACTTCATGGTTAAAATTGGAGATGAAATCTTCTCATCTGTCGCTCTTCGGGTAATCTTCATTTCTTGTATAGACTAAGTTGTCATGGCAATTGGGCTAACTATAATACCTTGTTGTAACTGACAGATGACAGATTTGCTTTAACAATACATAGGTGTCAAATTTTCGTTTCTCCTTCGAACAATCCGAGATTTTTATTTGATTTATGAAGTCAGTTTATTCTGTGTAATTTTTAATCAAAATTGAGCAACATTTGAATAAAGCAACACAAATAATATGTTATCAAATAGATTTGACACGACTGTCAACTTGCAAGATGTTGCCAGGGCTGAATTTGAATTGGATAGATATTGGAGAATCATAATATCAGGTATACAATATAAATATTAATAAAAAAATTACTCTTACGGCTCATGGTGTGTGCAAAGTGCGCGGCGCACATAGCCACTGACAATAAAGAGGCGTGTTCAGATGTGGCGTTTTACGCGCATCGCAATACGCTGAAACTTTGCTCAACGTATTTAGCGTCAAAAGAATGCTTACATGAATTTTTCTCAAAAATGAGGGTAATTTTTACTAAATTTCGAAATATGAAACGGTGATAGAGAAACACGTAGCAAAGGCAAAGTGGTAGATTAAACACTCACGAGTCTACAGGCACAATTACAGAAAGGAGGCCCACTTTTTCGAATGATAAAAAAACGTCGTAAAAAATGTTTGAGATTTTTAGAATTCAAACTAAACTCGATGCATTCGTTGATTTTTTTAGTTTCGTTGTTATTTCTCAAATCACAAATAATTGATTTGACAATAAAATGAAATTTAAAAAAATCTTATAAAAAACAGTAAAAGGCAAATTGAAATTAAACGCGCTTCAAAAAATGCACGACCGCCTGATCTTGAAGATTTTTATATAAATATTCTTTGTTGATATGAATCAAGGGTTCACAATAAATTTACGATTTACCAATAAAAACTCTGGAATTGAATATTCAATCGCATAAACAATTCTGATAAAAATAAATATTTGTTTATAAGTGGATAATTTATATAAAAATACAACAGTTTATTTCACACATAATTTATTGTAAGATTACAATTACTTGAAATAGTAAATATCATTTTGCATGACTTTTTTTGTGGGTCATCAAACCATTTCTTGACACACAAGTAAAATCACATTGCCCACACGCAAATTGTGTATAAGCACTATGAATTATTTTATGGCTGCTTAGTTTACTCAAAGCGTTGCATTGATAACTGCATTGGTCACAGGAATAAGGAATTCTTTCTTTCTGTATTTTTAAATCGTCATGACAAACATAGCCCTCATCAATAGCAGGCTCTTGATTGAGTTGACTCAGAGGGATTGATTCCATATTACATTCATTCAATTCATATTCCCGTTTGATACTGACATTTTTGTGGAGTTTATTGTGTGATTTCATTAGTTTCCGTTTTCGAGTGGTAAAATTACAAGATTCACAGAATAAAGGTATTTTTATCTTATTGTGTGTTACCAATTTATTAATGCCTAAGATATCACTTGCAAGTGGTTCACCATTGTGTGACTCATATTTATGTTCACTTTTGTGTTTACGCATCAATCGCTTACTTTTAGAAGCATAATCACAAATATTGCACACATACTCTACTTCATCTTTATTCATCTTGAACTTTCTTTTTTTAAACTGAGTTGTAACGATTGCCTCATAGAGATCGTCTTGCACTACGGAATCAACATTTTCTAAATAATTTGGATGTGTTTTTAGAAAACGAGACCTGCTTTTTGTTTTTGGCTTTATTCGTTTAACACCAGCAGACTTGTAATTAGATTTTTTACTAGAAACTAATGTTTTTAAATTTGATAGAACTATTGAAGAGTCATTTGATGCATCTGAATCTTGGGATTCATCTTTCATATTGTCAGTTTCTATGAAACTTTTGTTAAACTTCTTTAAGTCTGCAAGATTTCCGTAAGGTTTCTTACGATGTTTTTTTCTTTTATAATCATTTGAAACATGACAACTTTCCGATTTGATAGATTTACTTAGATTGCTCGAATCATTGATGCCAATTCTTTGTTTGTCTGCATCGTGAAGAGAACTGGTAACAGAAAAAAAATATGATAAATCATGACATTTGTCACTGAAAAAAATAAAATAAATGACAGATAAATAATAATATATAACACTTTTTTTTCTACCGAATGAAAACAAATCTTTAAAAGTAATTCTGTTCTGCCATATTTATGAATAACACCACATTTTTATAACAAGACATCAGAAAATAATGATTAAAATTCAATTGATAAAATCTACCAATGTCTACATGAGAATGAAGCACTAACTCTGAATTTTGGATATCTTTAGCAAGTGCAGTAAGTTCCTCATGAATCACTGTGAAAATTCCGTTTCTAATTTCTTTAATTAAATCGTGCCTGCTTAATGTGTTGTATCTATTCATCGTTTTAAATTGATAAATATGTACATGTAATGTTTACATCAGCAATCTGTCACTGAAATTTTGACAGTTCAATAAACAACACCATAAACAAATGTGATATGATAAATTATTATTAAAACGAACTCGGCCGAGTACCTACATTAGCAAAAAGTGTGGTACATACTATTGTCAATAAAAATAAACAATAAATGATTTATTTCCCAGCCATAATAAGTCATAAAATTATTAGTTTTGGCATCGATCATTAAATTGTTTAAGTCTGTCAACAAAATATCCACCTACGGAATTATTCGGTGAAAAAAGATCTGATCATTAAGAATAAAATGGTTTTAATTATATTTTACTTACCGGTTTGTTAGGATTTTTGAGCAATCAATCTTTTCAATTGGAGTTATATTTAAAAGCCTCACTTTTTTTTCAGTGAAATGAATATTAATAATATAATCTAACGTATTTTCTCTTTTTATTAAAAATTTTTCATTGTGTTTATGTTGATGTTCCAAGGGCTTTATGTAAAACATATTACCTACTAAGTAGATTGAATAAGAAAAAATACTTTTCCACATACATCTTTCATCAATTCATAATCCATAGGTGCTTTCAAAATCACATCTAGGCTTAATTAAATATGAACGAAAATGATATTATGAAGTGAATTATAAAGAAAATTAAATACTATTAAGTGTTATGGCAATAAATATTTCGCTGTGCGCTCGCGCTATTAAAGTGACATCTCGGGCGAGTTGCAGGAATGGATAAGAATCATTGATTTATCATAAAAATAAATGACATTGGTGTTATAAATATCCTAAAATTATTAAATAGAAATTTTCAATGTAATGGCGCCAATAAAATTAAATGACAATAAAATAATCCAGCTACTAGAAGTGTACGAAAAATGTGCATGTCTTTGGGACGCTAAACTGGAAAGTTACAAAAATAAACAAGCTCGAGATGAGGCTTATGACACTATGTTGGAGGCTCTCAGGGTTCCTGGTAAGTAACTGAAAGTCTTAAGTGCCACAACTATTGCAAAAGCTAATTATTATGAGGTTGTTTTTGGAGATGCCATCTTAACAGCAATAATAATGATCTTCTCTTCTTTCATCTATTAAAACAGGCACCAATCTTCTTCCATATAAATTCATGAAGTCCATCTGTCATTTTTGAATTAATTGAAAATATTTACATAAAAAATTAATTTTCCCAAAGTTACAGTTCTACCCATTGAAAGAATTACAATTATTGATATTTTTTCCAGGTCTGACTGTTAGAGAACTGAAAAATAAAATCAAATCTATCAGAAGCACTTACATCCAAGAGTTTAGAAAGTTGACACAGTATATTGCCAAGTATGGCAGTGAATATGTTCCGAGACTGATATGGTTTTCACGTGCGGATGCATTTCTTCGGCAGGTATACGTACCTAGGAAAGATATTTTGGTAAGATTCCTCAGGCTACTTATTATCTTTAAGTTGATGAGGATATTCAACCTTTCTTTTTAATATCCAAGTTCATTAATTCGAGAAACTTGAGAGTGATCATGATTTGAATATCATGAGATCCGTTGAATCATAGCATTTTTAATTATAGGGTTTTGAAAATGATAAACCTTTAAGTAACCTGTATAGTCATGCATTTAAAACTACTACCCCGGTTCACTTTTGTAAAAACTGTCCATGCATATAATTCTCCCATAATAATTCTTAAATTAAAAATCATTCGCACATCGTCTTCTATGCTAGTGTATGTGGTTATACCAAATTTGTTTTTCAAAAGCTTACTTCCCAGGATGGCATGAAGCCAAATATTAACTATATTTCTAGTTCTAATAGAAGGAAATCTTTTTAACATACTGAAAGCATAAGTTATGGTTTCTTCGTGTTACCTCTTTTACTCGTGTCTCTTGGACATTTTGAGAAAACTTTGTTGTGCTCTGGGAGAGAAAAGTTTTCGAAGCATTGCTGTCAAGTACATACGGGATATTTTTATATTGTTTATGTATTAAATATTTTTTAATCTTTTTCAGGATGGTACACCAATTGTAAAAGAAATAGATTATGACGAATACATCAACGTGCAAGGAAAACCAGATAATACTACTTCTGAAAATGCAGCAAACGATTTTTCAGACAACAGTCATTTTGATGATAATTCCACAAATAACATGCAGTTACCTCTAGATGACCTGTACACAAATCAAACAGCAATTAATAACTGTGAAGAATTACCAAAAGAAGAAAACGTATCAATCAGTGATACAGGGCAAAAGGAAACAAACATAATTTCTGATAACTTTCAGCAGGCATCGACATCTTCTCACCATTCTATAAAACCTTTACCAAATAATTTTCCCAAGCAAAAGGCTTCTGTAGATGATAATGCCAAGCGAAGAAAACATGCTAGTGATGTCATGCCTTGGGATTTAATGGAACCCTTGAAAAAGAGACAGAAATACACCAGCAATAATGAATTTGATCTCTTTGCTACCTTCATAGCAGTGCAGCTTCAAAAAATGCCTCTACATTTAGCTCTAAGATGTCAAAATAGTATACAAATCATGTTGACTGATGAGCGTTTAAGAATATATGAAGAAACACAAAATAAAAACAATTTAAATGAAATGTCTACCATGCATAGTAATTATTCTCTTCCTGAAAGAGGAAATTCTAGTAAAAGTGATTCACGTTTTGTTACGGTGAAATCATAATAGTCAAATTTAAATAGGTTTTCTAATGTTAAAATAAATCTTTACCTGATTCCATAATAACTCTAGGTGACATTGTCAACTACAGTGAAACCCCGATCTAACGTTCTCGCATTATACGTTTTCCCGCGTGGTGCGTTCATTTTCTATAGTCCCGGCATTTAGTTCACATATAAAACTTTCCCGCATTAATCGTTTGTCGTAGAATCGGGGTTTCAATGTATATTCAAAATTTTTGTAAAATGTACAAGATTTTCAGTCAATTTTTTTGAGTTAGCAAAAACTGTGAAGTAACACAAGATTCTTACATTCTGATATTTGTTTTCTTTCTCTAATGATTGTCGAAGCATATTTCAGAAGCCTCAAGTCTCTAGTCTTCTAATTCTAAAGATTTAATTTATGTTATCTACGATTTAATTTGATTGCTGTTCTATTGAGTGTTGCCAGGTAACCAACATCATCTATTGACGCAGATTAAACTATACTTTTCAATGCTTGGATATACAATAGGATTGATTCATTTACCATACATTCATTTTTTTTGGCACACCATCCTAGTACTGTAAATGTTAGTGCTGCCATATGACTAGTGTAAAAAAATGTTTTACATGTAATACTGGCTGCTAATTTGATTTGTAGCCATTAAAAAATACTATTAATTTAAATAAATAGAGATGTATATTAAATTAATATGATTCATTATTTCAGCCTAATCCTTATTGCATTTCATCTAAAATTAAACATTCTATTTTCAAGACGAAGCTCCCCTAATAATACAATTCATAGGATTATACAAATATTAGATTGTTCAATAAGTTATGTCGTATTTTTTAGTGCAGCATAAAATGTCAGAAAGCTCCTTTTTCACATCAAAATTTCTGTGCTTTGGTCATGTGTTTGTTCTAAAAGTAATAAAGTAGGATTACTTTATACTGGGCATTTCACGAACAGTTCTTACATAAATATAAACTTTTTCTCTAATAATTATTTGGGGAGTGAAATAAATAATTATAAAATCAATGTATGTAGTTTTTGCATGTTTATTTGTTTGGTTGCGGAATTGATGAGTTCAGCGAAATATAATAGGTGTATATTGAAACCTCAACGTATTGGTTCATTCTTTTTGTGTACCAATCAACTGATTAAAAAATCATAGCATTATTAACACACAAATAAATAAGTAATGAGATTGATGCAAAAATAAAGTAACATTTCTTACGATCTTTCATGACAGGTATATATTGATCGGACCATTGTAACTCCTAACTATGGGTGACAGTTGTCAGATGTTCAGAAACTTACGTTAAATCTTATAGAGAGAATTTCAACTTAATCATTTTTACAGTCACAAATCTCCAAGATGATCTGTATATTTTATCATTTGACAACAATCTCGGTTTTTCCACATTCATCCATCCAACAGATGGGAAAACTATTCTAAATAGAAGATATCCTTTTAACCAAAAGCTGTGTTACATTATATTTCATGGGCCCCATTTCCGCATATACTAATACATCTGAACATCATTTCCGTAATAAAATTTAACCACTATAAGTCTTCAAAATAATTAAAATTCTCCATTGAACTAAGAGCGCCACAATCTACAGACATCATCAGAACACCTTTATTCACAACTATCTCGATAGCATTTGCAGAGTCTTTATTACTTTTAGATCCATTTAAATCCAGTCCCTTGTCCAAATTATGATATGTAGTATAATTGTCTTCATTAGAACAGTGGGTATCATTTGTATATTCGTTAAAAGGCGTACCTTCATGTCTGACATGAGCAATATTACTTTTACCAGCATATGAATTGCTATCATTTTCTAGTTCGATCTGACCACCTTTATCGCAAATATCGTACAAAATAAAAGAATTATTGTTCGAGCTTCGTAATTGATTTGAATTTTGTTTAGTATTATCAAAATTTCTTGATAAATCAGGATTCCTTAAATCAGAAAAGATTCGATTATCTCTCGTTGGATTTAAAACTTTTATTTCATTTGTATTAAAGTGTGTTGTAAAACTATTCTTTTCACCACCGTCAGATCCATTTTTATTACTGATATATTCTGTGATTTGATTTTTGGCAAGATTGTTAAAATCATTTGTCAAAGTGCTATTTTCATGAATATCATATTGTACTAATGAATTATTATGTTCTTTATTCGAACAGTTTTTATCATTAACATTATACTGAACAAAAGAACTATCACCATTAACTTGGTGAGTACTTATTTCACTGATAATATCGCTATTTCTAGGTTCGTTAAAATCATTCTTCTCCGCTACTTTATAGTGAACTAAAGAATTACTATGGTTCTCAACCTGATTATAGTAAGTTACATGACTGTTCTCGACACCATACAAATGAGACTTATTATTGACGTTATATTGAATAAAACTATTTTCATTAACAAGCTGTGAACAATTTTCTTCATCTAATATATTACTCCTTGCATCATTCGAGTTTATTTTAGTATTAATATACGGTGATGAACAATCACTAGTACTTTGCAGTTGGTTTCTGTAATTTTTCTCACTTTCAAACTTATTACCGTCTTCATGCGTGTCATGGGAATTATAATGAATGTAATTATTTTGATTTTCGATTAGGTTCGAAGAACTTCCTTCGTTTGTGATGATATTACGCTGATTATAATGATTCTCCTCAACATTATTTTGCACAAAAGAATTGCTATGATTTTCTGAATGATTAGAATAACTTTGATCGCTTGTAAATTCATGTATCACAACAGATGAATATTGTTCATTGTTATGAATGCCATATTGAGTAGAATGATTGCTGAGATTTTTGTTTGGGTTGTAATTTCCCAAAAGTGTTACATTTTCTTCATAGCAACGGTTGCTATTAATATTATTTTTCATTGGTTCAACAAGAGATGCCTTCTTATTTTGAATATTCCCAAAAATGTCGCCTTGATTAATAATTACGTTTTCAGGTATGATTTTTATTTTAGTTTTTTGTTTCATTATTTTTTTATTTCTTTTGGCAATTCTCTTATTTTTAAGATCATTTAAACTATTGTTGATATCTTTCTGTTTATCAGAAGTATGTTTCTTCATATGCTTTCGCAGAGAGTTCTCATATTTGTAGGAAAAGCTGCAAAGGTTACATTTAAATTTCTTTTCTTTACTGTGTTTATGCATATGGTGTTTCAAATTGACATTTTGAGCAGTAGAGAAGTCACATATGCTGCATTTGAATGTTTTCTCGCCTAGTTTATGTTGTTCAATGTGAGTATTCAACATGTACTTGTTAAAAGTCTTAAAATTACACATATCACAGTAAAGGGTATTCTTTTCAGGATCATGAGACAGCCGGTGATGCTTCAATGATGTCAAATACACAGTTTTAAATAGACAATCATCTAGGCCGCAGGAGTAGCTCTTATCTTTCAGGTGCATTCTCCTGTGAGAAATCATTGCATTTTTTGTTTTTGTTCTTCGACCGCATATTTCGCACATATAGTTCTTGTTCTCTAGGTGTGTTTGACTGTGCGCTTCCAGGTGTCCTTTGACATGCGTTGAATAGCCACAAACTTCGCAAACATGCTTTATTTTTTTAGTCAGTGTTGCATTTGAATCTGAGTGCTTATTGGCAATGTGTCTGATGTAATACTGTTTGAATTTAGTGATATAGTTGCATTGAAGGCACTTCCAATCGTTCTGTTCGGTGTGTTTAGATATTTTGTGATGTCTGATAGCCGCTTTATTTTTACATATCACATTACAAAGATCGCAGCGATAGCGTTGTTCAACAAACGTTCTTTGAACCTTAACGAAGTCGTCGAGGGCATCTTTGGCAACAGTTTCTACCACTTCTTTGTGAACTTCGACCAAAACTGGTGTATAAGACTGCTGCGGTTTTCCTTTGAAATATACCGTAGGATGTTTTTGTAAATAGTGTTGATTTAAGCAACTCCTCTTGCGATAAAGAAGACCGCATTTTTTACACATAAACGGCAGTTTACCGACCACTTTTCTACCATTGTGGTCGATTATGGCGTGAATTCTAAGTTTTAATATACTCTCATAAATATTCTCGCAAATGAGGCATTCGAACTTATTTTCATCGATGGCAGTCACCTTTTGGATATTTTTCTTGGCTTTCAGACGTTTTGAATTTAATGAACTAAATTTGATCGCAGCTCTTGTATTATTCAACACGCTTGGGGTTTCCATAATCACACTGCAGTCATTTATGTCATTTAATAATCATCTTGGTACGTACTACTGTTATAAATTAATATTTATTATGAAAGAAGAAAACTTCAGGCAATTATTTTTGTCAAATGTCAAACATAGATCATCGACAAGAGTAATATTGCTATACACAAAAAATCTTTTTTGTGTTTTTCTTAATAATGTTAAATCAATACCCAATAGATATGTAGATATAATTTCTACATATTGTCATAAATTTTTATTTGAATCACGCTTAGACAAACTGTGGCTTGACGCCGAAGTGTGTGAATATCATACAATTATTGGATATTACAGAACATGTTTACCTTATGAAATTTCTTTTTCATATCGATATTATTTAAAGCTGTGGCCTGCTACCAAATGCTTTATTTCAGGGTGACTTACCAGGAATTTTTCCCAGACTCGATTCTTTTACCAATAAGTTGTTAGCTCTGGATATACTAGTCTATGGTCAGGCCAACCACCATAGACGCTTTTCATACGTACATGTTATCTATGGTACGTCGGCTTGTTGCTCTATGTTGTTTATAGGTTATCTATAATGTTGTTGTTTACATGTTTATCTATGGTTGTTTACTATGTATCCTTTCGACTGTCAATTTGCACAAGCAATTTGTAAAACTATAATATTTTATTTTGAAAAATAACGTAATGGAATAGTTTTACTCCTCAGAAAATGAAGCCTCATAATCCACTCCAAAATGTTGTATTTATAAAAGCTGAGATTAAAAGCGAATCTGAAGATGAGGTACACGGTTTCAATATCGATATTTTAAACGGATATGTTTTTTTGAAATATAAATTTAAGCAATTAAAATTTTCTTTCGTTGTAGGAATTGAATATTGAAAAAAGCGCGATTTGTGCGGATACCATACACAACGACGAAGAAAAATCGATTACCGATTCGAAAAAATCAAACACTTTCACTAGCTCTGACAATGAATTGGACCCTTGTTTACTCAAAAACGAAAACAAAGAAATTCGAAAATTAAGTAATGAAGAAAATGGTGAAAATCTATATGAGGTTTTTGGGTCTGATGTTAATAGAGATGCAAATGGTCAATGGACATGTAATACATGCGGATTAAAATACGTCAGCCGGACACGTTTGATATATCATATGCGTAGATCTCATGATGTTGCAACTAATTTCAAATACAAATGTCACCACTGTGGGCTCGAATATGGTAGACTGGAGGGCCTTAAAAAGCATGTCAAACGAAAACATGAAGCTACACAAAAAGATGTCAATTCAATACCTAATGTTAAATATAGCTGTAAGTACTGTGGATCTGTTTATGGATTCAAACAGAGTTTATACCGTCACATGAAAGTTAAGCATTTGCAAACTGATCTAACGGAACCCCTCCAAATTTGTTTATTCTGTCCTGCCACATTTACAAAACGGCATAATCTTTTATACCATATTACAAAAAAGCATCCTGCGAAAGAAGTGTTTTGTAATAATTGTGGATTACAATTTATAGGAAAGAAAGAATTAATTGATCATATTGCTGAAAAACACGACAAAGTCAATTTCAATTCTTCAGCTAACTCAATTGAATGTTTAAATGATATTCAGGTGTACAAAATCAATGAAGAGAATACAGTCAAATGGTGTAGAGATACTTTTCATTGTAATGGTAAAAAGCAATGCAAATTTTGTGATCAGATCCTATCTAACACAAATAGACTGAAATATCATGTACAAACAAAACATTTTGATGAATTTGTGAAGCTTAAAAAGGAGATAGATGGCATTGAATCTGCTATCAAAAAATTTGATTGTGTTATATGTGGACAGAAGTATAAAAATTCAGTCACATTGCGGTTTCATGTGAAGATTAAACACAGCGGCCATAAAGTAGCCAATGATAAGTCATACACATGTGAATTCTGTGGAAATATTTTTACATCTCGCACTAGTCTTGTCTATCATTTAAAAAAAAAACATTCCAAAATTGAATCTCTGGAAACAAAAGATAGGTTCAAACTTGTGCATGTTGAAGTTGAAAAAGATTGCTTAGAGAAAACTTTTAAGCATATGGAAAGCGGTAAAATTATTGAAGATTTTGTCAAAATCAAAAAGAACTGTATAGAAGAGAGATATCAATGTGATTTATGTAGCCATACTTGCAAAAACTTACAATCTATTAAGCATCATAAGATAGCTAGGCATACAAATAAAAATGAAAACATAATTAACTGTCCACATTGTGATTATGTGACTAAATTTAAGCAATATTTACACAAACACATATCTGTGAAGCATTCTGATTCAAACTCAATCAAGAATCATGTGACATATATATGTGAAGTGTGTGGCTACAAAACTCAATTTAAGTACCGGTTCAGTAGACATTTGGATACACATCGTAAAGCTTAAGTTTAAAGAGGCTTGAACATTTCAATATGAAAATCCAATGTAATCTTGAGCTTAAAAATGTTGAAACTGTACACTATTTTTTGTTAAAAATGTATTAAATTTTTTGTACCTATCTATGTTAGTGCTTTATTTTGTATAAGTGGTATCATTTTGGTAAACAATTTTCAAATAAATAAGTACAAGATTCCTACAAATACTGTACACTCACCTTGCAACGAGTCTCGTTAAATTCTCTGAGAGCATAAGCCGACACTCTTCCTTTACTCCTTTGTAGTTTCCCTATTAAGATTTGTTAAAATTTTATAAAATGTAATTAAAAGTGACTAAATCATACCAAAAATATTATGCAGAGAATAATATTGTGGAATTTTGGTTCTAGTATACCATATAACTCGAAAAAAATGTATTTTAATTTTATATACCTACAATTCACATGATTATTATACATTTCGTCAAAAAGAAGCCGTTTCTTCAAAAAAAAAATTGCTTATCAATCGACGCTAATTTAATATTTTACAATTAAATTATCGAAATAATTTAGCTGACAGGAATTTTTATGGTTGGTTAGCTTGTATTTCTTGATAACAAACAATTTTGTTTACAAATGGCGGACATTCGGAAGGCAATACATTTTCAAAACACGAAATAAACGACAAACAACGTGTTAGTAAGCCGCACCTAATCGACATGGGAAACATATGTGGATTAAAACTTGGAAGAAACCGGGTATCAAAGCGCATAGTTTTACTATTGATTGGACTGGACAATGCTGGGAAAACGAAAACTGTGAATCATTTAGTTGGAAACGGTGACCACGAAGTTTTGCCGACTGTAGGATTCAAAGCCGTGAATTTGATTCATAGGAAGAATCCGGTAATCATATACGATCTAGGTGGAGGTCCTCATTTTCGTGCTATTTGGAGCCAATATTACAGCGAAGTTCACGGTGTTATCTTTGTTGTCGATTCAACTGATCGTACTAGGTTGGACGAATGTCGTGCTGTCCTTCAAGATGTTTTATCGCATGAAAAGATATCTGGTTTGTAATTTGCATACTTTATTGCTTTGCGTAATTTTAAATTAAAAAAATGTCTTAACTAGCTTCCAAGAACGAATTATTTTTTTTTATTGTCACCTTGAAATGTTCTTTATTGTCATCGTGAATTTGTTCCATCGGCTATTTGCGCAAATTACTATAATTTCATACTTGTACAATTTACGCAAAATAGTTCGAGTATATAAGTAAAGAGGAAGTGGCGACATAATACTTATAAATACCATATAAATGGCCACTAAATTATTGAATTGACTTTTATTTGAGTTTCCATATTAATCAGTATAACCGAATACATCGCTATTTTTCCATTATTAAATGGGCGCCTTTTAAACACCGGTGCCGTGGCCTTGGGTATTTTATTAAATACCTTTTATCGGTGTTTTAAAACTTGCTCACTTACATCTGCTTTTTTAATTGTATTAAAATAGTGAAGGTACCGTGACTACAGTAACCCCCAAGGGACCCATGCATGGCTTTTTTTTGAAAAAAAATGTGTCGGAAGTCACTTCATGTCAAGCTTTTTACTAAATAAAAATATATTCAAATATCATTTAAGTAAAATTTCTTCTAATTGATTTTGAGATTTAGAAAAAAAGGTGCCGGAACGCCGTTCCACCACGTTAAATGGAAAAAAACGAAAATTTGGGGGGGAAAAATTTCAAAAACGTCTCATAATTCACAATTTTTTTAAAGACTTTCCCTGCTGAGATACTTAACTAAAATTTCAAAATTAATTTAGATAAAATAAAATATACGCATGTATCGGGACAAATCAGGCATACCAATTTGAATAAAGAAAATGTCTTGTACTTAATAGTTTGAACACTGTTTATTCTTTTTAATTTCTGAATACCAACTTGCAACACCATCTGAAAAGATGCTAGCAGTCGATGGGTTAACATATATTATATATGATATTAATTCCAGTGAATTAAAACAAATATTTAAAAAAATATCCTGTACACTGAATGTCTTTTGCAGTTTGGCATGTTCATTTGAATAACGATCACTCTATGATAACTGTATTTTTAGAATAGAAAAATGATTTAATTTTTTTTAATTCAATAAATTCTGCTACAAATCTCAGTTACTGTAAGACGATTTCTGTACATGAGTGCTCAGTAGGTGAGTCATCAGTGAAAACATTATGATATGGCAACACAATCGTTGTATTTGAATGGGGTGGCATGCGCTTATGAACAGGATGACAAATGTTCAACAAATTATACTTTGATTTATAAATACAGGCAGGATATATTGATGTCTCAGTAATTGGAATTCATCTACACTTAGCAGTCTTTTTTTTATAAAAATAAGACTGTTGACCTTGAACAAGTTACAACAAAATTCTATTTCTCATAAAATACTTGACCACTTATTCTGCTTTAATGTTTTAGGCAAACCGGTTTTGATATTGTCAAATAAGCAAGATGTAGAGGGCGCCATGGAAGATTTAGACATTGTACAAAGATTAAATGTTGAAGATACAGTCAACAGGTATGCAAGTCAATTTATTTAATATTTTTTAAACTGACTATTTGAGGTTCACATATTTTAGATTGAAAGCTTACTTATATTTTAGATTCAGATGTCCAACACGTGTTGAATCTTACACTGCCAGTTTACCGAAAGGCGGCAGAGCAAAAAAAGACTTCATCGATCCCAATCTTCACAAAGGCTACTCATGGCTTTTGAATTACATTATACATAGGTATGGTGACATAAATCTTCGCATGTAAACTGATATGCATCAAGATTGCGATCGCCGTGACAAACTGCGTCCCAAGTCGGACTTGATACATAATAAAAACGGAGAGAATGGTGTAACTAATGCAATACACACCCCAGACGCTTTTGAAAATCCAAATTATAAATTCAACACCATTAAACTGGGCAATAAGATTGACGATGCTGATGAAATTCGGAAAGATACAGACAGCGATGAGGGAGGAGTCATCATGGTGAAGCAAGCCCAAGCAAATAACAGACCTGGTAAATTTGCAATAACGCGTGACAGTTATCTATCTGATCATAATGTCAAAGGTCGGAACATTAAATTGTCTCCGCTTTTTGGGAATAAGAATATAGAATTGGACTTGAGTAATATAAAGCCTGGTAGCGTCGAATTGGAAGCCCGAAGCCATATGAGAAAACTTTCACCAATTGTACGCCAAATGTTTGACGTGAGCGCAAACATTGAAAGTCCGCAGAAAGGGCTAACTTTGAATAACGACACCAGGCCGCATTCGAGTCCGTCTATGGAAAATAAACGACTAAACAAAGATGTGAGAGCTTACAAATCGCAAGAGCGTGTCATTGATACCAATGAGGACTTAAATTCTGCTTCGGATACAGACGAATTTGTGAACGAAACGGATGACAGAAATATTGGTTCCGCTGTATCTGTTACTAAATCCAGAATTGTGGAAGTGTCTCTCAGCGGCAGTAAAGATTCAATCAGGATTGATTCAGATAAAGAGACCGGCAAGCGGGTGTTGCCGCCTATTAAGCAAACTAAAGTGGTTTCTGACATTACTCCTTTACAAGTCGGTGAGTCTTCATTTGTTTTTAATTCGGAAAGAGATGCAATAAAAATTAATTTTCTGACATAAGTGAACGCTCTATAAGTACTCAATATCTACCGGGTCTGTGATCAAGTGATCAACTTCATTGGACATGGTTGCAGTGCTCACGTGTTCGAATCCCAGTACCGACAGTTTTATAAATTGATAAGTATAAAAAAATTGACAGTTTTATGGATTTCTGTTCGAGGGCTGACGACTGATGTCAGAAATTAACGCTCACCTTTTCGTTTATTCCTTCTCTCATTGAAACAGAATGGTTGAGCAACTGAGTGATAAGCAGTTCTTGTATATAGACTTTCATAACGATATGCTCAAAAATTGGGGGCGGGCATAGTATTAAAAAAAAGAAAACATCTCTTAATGGGTAGATCGTAACGCAATTGGCAACTATTTTCCACTCCTGTTGTTTTTACAGGTAACCCTGAGTCATATTCGCTACCAAAACCGTCCCACTCTGATACTCAACTACTGACTGATAATGGCCTTCATTCGACTGACTCGCGTCCCCATAGCGCATCTCAAGCTGTGAGGAAGCAGTTGGAGATGCAATTGAGCACTCCGAAGAAGAGAAAAATGAGTTTGAAAAGTAAGTTATACACATTACATGTAAACTTTTCCCGCGTTTCTAATAATGCAAAAAGATAACTGTTGAAAAGCATTCTTTTAAAATTTTGTTTCATAGATTATCAAATGCATAAAGTGGAACATTGATTTAACTTTACCCAAATAATCATTTCCTCCCGTATATACTTCATCCAGTCCTATAGGTGATCAAATGAGAAGTCATCGCTCTTGAACAGCTTGAATTTCTGTAAGACAAAATGTTTATAAATTTAACTAAATTGATGTTAACACATAGAGGGTCATGGATTTCCCTCCTAAATAATGCCCGGGAGCCGCGCGTTTTTGGCGGAATTGACACATTTTTTGCGCTCACGTTTAAATTGCGATAACTATTTAACCAATTGATATAAAAAATATTTTTTTCAGAAAAGCCTTTGGTTTAGTTTTCTACATAATAAAATATGATTAAATCAGTGTTTCTCAACCGAGGGCTGCATAGAAAGAGGTTTAACAACTGTAAAATTAGGCTATTAACGAATAATTTCGTAATAAATAGCTATATAGAGGTGCTATAATATACACTAATTTAAAATAACGTAACTGAATACCTCCTCCCCCTCTCAACCTCACGGACCACTATTTTAGTTTTATTGATATGGTAAAACCGAAAATAAATTACTTTATAATATAAGTTTTCATTCGCAGCAGCTCTGGAATATTTTTAAATAATTCTTTTTTATATTTCAATAATTTATATATACATATTGAATGTTTGAGAATCGTTTGTGTTATAATGTTTCAATGGGTCATTGACGTATATACTAAAAATGAATGGCACTTATTTGAGTGTGGATATTTAAAATATGAAGCACATGTTTTCAAGGGAGAGCCATAAATTTTACAGAAAAAATGACATCTTGCCATTTGCGTCTTGAATGGGGATTAAGGATTACATAATTTATTGCTTTTGGCAGACCCAACATGTTATATAATACGTTAGAGCAGTGGTGCTTTGTTCGAATTGAAACAATGATCCACAAATATTCGTCACGTCAACCCATTTACGGAAATATTTTCGTATTTATTTTGATTTTTTTGTATGGTATCTTTTTGCTCCTTCTGCGATGCTGTCAAACAAATCATTATCAATAAATAAACCGGTAACAACGGTTACCCTCTTTTATTATTCGGTAAACAATTTACCCCTTGAAACCATCTAAAAATCTGTCTGGTCCGTGGCGCAGTGGCAACGCCTTTGACTAGCGTGCGGACCGCTCGGGTTCGATTCCCGGTGCGAGCGGATTATTTCGGTCGATAAATCTGTTTAAAGGCATGGGTGTCTGTGTTGTTGAAAATCCTTCCCACCTTTCCGATCCCAAAGAGCGACGCATAGTGATAGCGCTTAGCTAATCACTAGCCCTATCCTAGTCCTCGTATCCTTTCCATCCCTACTCTCTTCGAAAAAGAGAGGTTGAGCAACTGAGTAACAAGCAGTTCTCGTAGAAAACATATGTTGAGATAAACTCCGTGATGAGTCCATATGCTCCAAGTTGGGAGCGGACATGCTTAATAAAATAAAAAACCTTCTAAATCTTCGTTATGACGCTAAGGGTCGAATCTGTCCAATCCAAATTTACATATAATGGTTCATCCTCGGAATCTTGTGACGAGGATAGCACATTCAAAGTTCGCCTTTTTGGATCTCTATCATTCATGATTGGTCGGTCAATTTAGCGTTTAAAAAATTACACAAAAGTATCACTTAGGAAATGTGTATCACAAATTAAATTATCACTATGTTTTTAAGTTTTCCTAATTATTTTTCATCACTAAATAAAAATATTGAATGATAAAAAAATATTTTCGTCACTTATTTCGCTTTCGTAAAAATTACAAAAAACAAACACGATACATATTTATAAGGACTAAACTGACCTGAAAATGTAACCCATATTTACGCGTAAACGAAAAAAAAAGCTCTAGCAAAAAATGCATTTTTCCATGGAAATAATATCACGCAATCTTTGTGTCACTAAATACTGTCAGAATAAAGAACTCTGATGTTGTCAAACAAATCGGAGAAACATTGTTTTTGAAAAAATTAAAAAAATTATATGGCTAAAAAAATATTATTTACGATGTAGTTATTTCAATATTTACGATTTAAAAAAAATATTTTTCTTATATTTGTTTGATATTATAAATTTTCATACCCCTAGCGATACCTATGTTCAAAGGGAAGAACAAAAATCATCACGCAAAGGACCTTTTTTTTGTATGTAAAACGGGTCCGCGAAACGCACAGATATGTGCGGCCGGTCTCCTGGTCAACTGTTTTGAAACGCACACATATGAGCGCGCGGACCTCTGTGTGTTAAGACTGCCTCCCACATACCATTCTTAAATTGTGGTCAAGTGACAACTTTAGTTATGATCAGGGCTGTGGAGTCAGTAAAAAAAAGTTCGACTTCGACTCCAGCATTTACCAAAACCACGACTCCAACTCCAACATTGACCAAAAACACGACTCCGACTTAAAAAAGATCTATAGATATCGCAGTGAGGTTTCTTCCCAACTGTCCCACTTCCTTTGATATCACTTTACCTAAAAATGAAACAAACAAATCTTGTACAATCATACTTCACATTATGTTTCTCAGCGGGCAGTATATTTATTTTTGTAAGATTTCATACACAATTTAAGGTTACAAAAAAAAATGAAAATGTACAATGAAGTAAAAAGACATTAGAACATTAGAAATGAATTAAACTTCATAGTTTTAGGAGTCTTTTTTTATGTATGTCATAATGTTTTAACCTCTTTACCTTATAACAATATCGTCACTTTTTTTCCTAATTTTCCTATTAATGTGTATTCAATTAAATATCAACCCTACCAATCCGGCCAATAGCCAAATTTGGCATATTATATGCAAAAATAAAAAGTTCACACTTTTAAAAATTTCCGACTCCGAGTACAACTCCGGCTAAAGCCCCGCGACGACTCCGACTTCACAGCCCTGGTTATGATGCACAATTCGTAATCCGTATGCTTCAAATTGTTCCAAACTCTCAAGTGTTTGAAATTTTCACTAACTAGCATTTGTATCAACTGATGAACGAAATGTAATGGGATTCTAGGCAATAATACATTTACTATTGCCTATTTATTTTTGCAGCACACAGTATAAGTTACCTCTGATGGCCTCTGTGTCCTCTATTCTCCATGACACTTATATGAATGTTTCTTTTTCCACCTTTTCCAGGCTTGCGCCGTAATAGAACATCTCCAGAATCGAGCCCAACACTTTTCATTTACGATCCACTCTCTTCTAAAACAGGTGATCAAGGCAACAAGGGTGATTTCAAATCTGGCACCGATTACAGTAAGACCAACATGAAAAATAATATCAATATTATGTGACGATCGCATGGATAATTTATTTTTCCGATGGATCAGTTCAAAATTTATATTAAAATATTATGAAAGATACAAATAAAATTGAAATAATAACGATTGCTGATTGATATATCTAAAAAGGTTGTCATTCACTTAAGTGGTAGCTAACCAAAAAATCAAAAGGCTGTTGTATAGTTGGTTTAAATGATATTTCATAATATCTGTTAAATTTTAGTAAACATTAACACTTGTCAAAATTATTATAGTATGTACTCGAAAATGATATATTGTAAGAAAATATTTTTGGTATTGAAAAAACAGGGTTTTTGATACGGGATTTTTTTTTATATCTTGTCTTTGAAAATAAGAATGTACATCTATGACATTCCGTCCGGCTTGTGTATATTGTATAATATAAATTTATCTGTTAAAAAAATATAGTGTTCACAAAGCTTTAAAATTCATTTATTCATTCAAATTAATTTTGCATCTCAGGATCTGTACTAATTCTATAACATAAAAAATTGAACCGCCAGCCAACGAAAAATAAATTACACCTGCCCTAGTAAAGCCAGAAACATAGATAAAATACTGAGAATATAAATTGAATTATTAAAAACAGAATGTATTTTTCAACGCTAATTGTGAATTATAAATACTATATTATTTAATATCTTTCCAGTCAAATATTTATAGTAATGTGATAACCTAAAAAAGATCTTATGTAATTCCTAATTATATAATTATACATATATAATTATTATAATAATGCAAGATACCATCTATATTGTATGTGTAGAATTATTGACCAAAATTTAAAATTTATCGACAATTGAATTTGTGGTTTTCCTTTGAAGTGAAAACAACTCCGTGTCGCCGATATACACCACGGAGCTTACAGGCTCGCATATCAAGATGTTCTAATTGTCAAAATTTTCCTAGTCCTTTGTAACATACAATTACCTATTAGTTAACTTTACTAAACACAAGACACAAACCACTGTATCACTGGTCATAGTTACTAATTAAATTACTTTTTAACTTAACCAAAACTATTGGTCATTTATTTATTATATTACATTATGTTGTTTTTTAATATCAACGGTTTACCCCTACGCAATCCTTCTTTTATAAATGTATTCTATTATTGATTATAATGTAATACTTACATGTGTTCTGACTAACAGCAATATCTTGTCATAGCAAGCTTAAATACTAAACATATCATCACACTATAGGAAATATATATACATCGGCAGGCATAACCTAACGATGATATCTGAAGCTTGTCGGTAATAAAGAAAACTTTTGGAATGTAATAAAAGTCTTATTGAGTTTAATAAATGATATTTGAGAGAAAATAAATCTTCCCTTTATGATTTAAAGTCAGCTGTAATCAGCATATTTATTTTAAGTGAGTAATAAAATTGTGTTTTCGAACCGTACTTTTCAAAATAATAACTGTCGGGACACAATATAAGTATAAGAAAGACAAATTTGAAAGAAATCTGTGTAATTGTAACATAGCATAGCTTAAAAGAAACCACCTGATATTATTGAAAAAAAAGCTGCAAATATCCACACTACATTTAAAAAAATTAATAACTGAGTTTCAGTATCTAATAATTTTATTTGACAATCTTAACTAAAAGTTCAACCATTTATAAATATACAAAGACCACCTCGTAAATTGGTTTTGCTCTGAAACAGAGGTGTGAAGCTGCATTGAATATCATTGATTTTATTTAGACAGCCTCACAAATATATACCATCACAATTATTATCGTAGTGATTAATTGATTTACTAAATTTTATATTATATTGTTACTTAACTTGAATTTAATTTATTTGAATATAACTGGTTGGATAAAAATGGCATATTATTCAAATAAAGTTAAAAACAAACTACAAGCGTGTTGGGACAAAGAAAGCTCAGACTTTCAATTAATACACCTCAGCCATTGACAGAAAAGCAAAATATATGAAAACAAAACACAAAGTAGCTGAATTACACTACAATACCCTAATTATTTTTATTTAAAAATTATTAAGTTACAGCTCTGAATTTAATAATTGTTTATTTTAAAAAATATATCACTATGCTATCAGAGCAATTTATGTTAACTGAAACAACATTTGTGTTTTTATTGTGGTTTCGTTAACAAGAGGAAAATATCATTAAATTATTTTAGATTACTGATAAAAATACTAAACATGACTAAATTAAACATTTATAAATGGGTTTTGACCTGTATTTAATAAAATTTGCACTATATTTTATTACAAAAATTCCATTATACTTTAAGGTAATGTCATTGACATTAATAATATTTGTTTTTTATTGTAATGATTTTGTTCATTTGTACTTTCCCAGAAGTTGTTTTCTTGGTTTTTGTTGATGTTTTTAGAAATATTGTGTTGCATTTTAGGTGAATTTATATGACGGCTTATTCCTTAAAGTGGAATATTATATCACCTGCTCACATGACCAAGCCTTATTTAACATGTCCAAGTTTTTCCAATATGTAGCAGTAACTGCCACAGAAAGACAATGTTTAGATTACAAAACTGTACACAGAAGTTTTGAAGTTAAATGGCTTTCATCAAATTTACTTTATACATACCATTTTTATTTTTAGTCCTAAATAACACTTATATACCTGTTACGAATGTGGAAATTATTAAAGCAATATTATTAAACTTACCAGTCAAAATGTACTAAACTATTCTCAATAAAAAATGTTTATGTTAAAATATCAATCAAATGGTTTTATTTATAAAATTTTTACTTTATTTTCATATGAATAAAGTGCAATGCATTAATTTATTGGATTTGGTAGGTACATTCTGTTGAGAAAAGACATCATCAAACTATTGCAACAGCTTTATTTTGTTTCACTATGTAACACAATGTCTTTGCGATCCTCAGATTCTATCAGTAGGAACAAGATCCGAAGGATTAATTTGATGCTTCAAAACATCCCATATTTACTAACACACGTGTGTCAAAATGGAACATTAAATTATTGGTGATTTTTCTCTTTGTGGAGCATATGGACTTCTAATGGAGTGTTACTCGGTTCTCAACTTCTCTTTTTTGTGAGAAGGGATTGAAAGGATTAGACTAGGACAGGACTAGTGGTTAACTAAACGCTATGTTCTGTTTTTAGCATCGGTTGGGTGTGGGAGAAAATTTTAGATGTCCAAATCTCCAAACAGAAATCAATAATTCAATTGATAAATGAAACTGCTTCGACTGGAATTTTGACGGCAACTGAAACTCAAGACGTGGACACTCAATTACGGACCCAACATATTTCACACGTCAATTTAAAAAGTTTCTTTCCTCTTTTTGTTATTTAATTAAATAACACCTGTAAGCTCAGTACAAGAATCAAGTTAACTACAGACTGACCACTCCTCTAATGCACTCGAAATAGTGGCGCTGTGAGAATGTCCTGAATGACACCCACAAAAAAAAAGATTGCCAGAGTTCAAACATTTTAAATTCCCTAACTTGATATAGACTGAACGCGTGGGCTAAGTGCGGTAGGATCCTTATGTCATGTCAGAGGGGAGAACATTTATTTAGTATCAACGGCTGCCGCACACTCGAGTGAGCTGTTAATGAAGTCAGAGTGTATCTACTGTTGTAAGATGGTATTGTCTCAGGGTGTGTATGTAATGTTACCTTCTTTGCAATCTGGCTAGTTAGGCTATGTACAAAAAATACACAGTATATTTTAAGGTAAAAGGTTTGGTAAGGACAAAATACATAATTAAGACAAAGATGTACAGTTTTCAACTGGAGTTTTATTTAATACTGACAGTACAATATTTTTCATGTCGTTAATATTAATTTACAGTTTTCATTTTCCTCTCCCCCCCTTTTCTGATAATGTTAACATACAAATGTGTCTTATTTCAAAAAACTTACCGACTAATTAAAGCATTGTCAACATGGCAAGCATTGAATGTTGCCACATATCGTTTTAAACATATTTATTTTATATTTAACAATAATTATTTTAATGTATATTATTTTACTAATAAATATTGTTTCTATATCTGTCTGATGTAAAAAGCTGAAAATTCATATCTAACATTATTTAATTCGCATGATTATTCATTTATTTTAGTTATATAATAAATGAATTACAATTCCTGATAAATTTCCATTATTTCCCATCAGACAGTTCAATATTTACATATATTTTTGACAATGCTTAGTGATAATATGACATATGATAGAGTCTTGCAGAATTACATTCAAATGGATATCAAGAATTATAATTGTCTTAATTATAAACAACTACAAGAATTAAATTATGTTTTACATGGTGATGTATTAATTAATTCAATAATGTTACCATATACAATTAAATCAAACCCATTAGGGAGAATCAGTTTGTTTGTTTTGCTCTAGAATAGTTTTGTTGTAGTAATGAATCTTTAGCCATTACTAATTTAACAAGAGCAGTATCATAAATCATATTACAGTATTCATTGATTAAGCAATTTCCTAACACAGGATACAATGTGAAAACTTGTTAATACAGTTTACCAATCTATATAGATTTTTTTTCTACCCCTAAACGACCCACCTTTTTCGTGGATCGCATATAATGTATGCATTATATATTTAGCGCTTTGCTATGGATCACATTTATTAGAGAACAACAATAAGTACAAATTAAAGGTAAGGTAGAAATTATTGAATGCGATTGAATAAAAATATTTACTAAGAAATCGTTTCTGTTCTCCCCTTTTAATGGCTTATATGGAAGGGAAGGAAGGAATTCTGGCAAAAAATATCAATTTGATCGTTTCTCTTCTTTCGCTGTACTTTAAAAAATTGCTGTTAATATTTTTAACATTTATTGTTTGAATGCGCGTGGCTTAACATGAAGTTTTCCCTATTTGCAAATGATTTAACCCATTGTTTACGGTAGCACAAATTTGTGGGTAATTACCATAGTAAGTGAAGATTCATCACAATTCCAGTACAATATTAGAAAACGTAATGCAATGCTATTTTTTTGTTTGTCAACTACCATCACTGAATTACAATATAATCGCTGTTGACAGTTTCCTTGAGATTTTCAATGGATTCAGTGATTAATTTGTGGAAATTCATTTTTAATATAAAATTAATATTGACAACTTTTTTCACTCACACCTACTATCACAACCAGTACAATAAAAAGTTATCAATTAAAAAAATTATATAACTGAAATGCAAATCTGTCATTAATTACATTAGTACAGATTGGTCAGTAATCAACACAGTTATAATTGAGTATATTTTCTTTGTTGTGATATATATACATCAATGAGTTTATTCTTTAACATTATTAGCAGTAGACAATCCATGTTAAAAATAGAAAATTGCATTTAAATATAATAAAATTTTCAATAGCCGAATGAATTAAATTGAGATATTTAATGTACTTCACAAAACCCGCCCCCTTATCCAGGAATATATACTTTCTATAAATAATTGACAGGTAACACTATTTAAATGATTTTGTGTATTCCAATTGTCAATCATTCAATTCAAGGCCAAAAAAATCAGATTCCAATAATAACAAAATGAAATCAGTAAAAGACAATGTGGAACGATTTAGAGTCGATACAGTATGATTCTTATTGATAACTTCGTTATGATAGATGAAAAGATTTAGTCTAAATACTTGCAATTTAATTTGTGCTTAGTCATATTTGTAATTATTTATTTATATATTCTTTTAAACTATTTACACGTTTTTATTAGGTGTATTTTTTTATCATTGAAAAGACATGGATATATTTTCGTACCGTGGTTTACCATATCATACAAAAATGCTTTATATACGCAAGTAATAAAAGAATTAAAAATGTTTATTATTACACTTGTACCGACATAACTATTTTTCATAATTACTTAAGTAGCTTGAAATGTTTTCTTCTGCTTTCATATACAGAATAAACATTTTTTACCATCATACATTCAACATCACTGTTGCCAGTGCAAAAATAATCAGTTAATTAATAAGAAATATATATACCTCTGTAAAATGTGATCCATCGCAAATTATACAAATAGAGAACATCTCAAAAGACTACTGTGGGGCCATTTAGAACCATACTACCATATTTAACATGAATATACTTGTCAATTTGAAATATATATATATCCGATGCATTGACTTGATTGATAATGTAAATAGGTATTCCAAAGTTATTTTTATTTGCCTCATATACTACTGAAATGTAAACCATATTTTATTCGACCTGACAACTGTTGTTTGTAATTTGGGTGTATATTTCACTCCATTGTTAAACATTTTCTGACTGAAGTTACAAGAAAAATATTAAAGAGACACTTTATGAGTCGGTTCTTGAACTAAGTGTTTAGTTATGGGAACAAAGAAATCAATAATTATCAGTTAGTATATGTAGCTACATGTTTATATTGTATCGGTTCTATAGCGAGGCTCCGTTGCGATATGTACCGAGACTATAGTTTCTCCCATGGAAATGTATGTAAAATATGTCCAGGTGTTAGCATATGAATTTTTATCCTAAGTATACAAACATATCATATCATTGACTGCAATACAAAGAATATTTTTTTATATTCCTTGATTTTTAAACAGTAGTATTGTAATGTCATCGAATATTCTTTTGAAATATTGTCTACTCGTAGAAGAATAGTAATTTAATTTCTTAGATATTTTACCCAATAATATTAGACACATAACAACAAATTTCTTCATTTCTTGTTTTACATACACATTTAATAAAATACAAACAATATGTAATCGTAGACTGACTGCATACAGTAGACTCGGCCTCCAGATCAAAGTGATCCACTCTGCTGTGGATCAGCTGGCGAGGTTTAAATAATTGTCGTTTGAAATACGAGTATTTAAATATTGTGCCGAGCGTCCAACGTAGTTTGTCTATGTAATAAATATTTTATAGTGCTTTAATTACAACAAATAAATTTTTCTAAATGATATACAACATCTCCTACTCGAAGAAATAGAATAATATTAAATCCATTTAGTTTAAATTTACAAAGTATACATATAACATTTTAGCCATTTAGATCATTTCAATTTTGATTCAAAATTGAGAGCCATCTGAGGACATGTCGCCGATGGACATGTGAAAGTAACGGAAATAAATTTGTCATTTTTTTCACCTGATTGGCACAAATTTCACATCAACATAAAGACAGTGGAAATCTTTGTACAATTTAATTTACTTATGAACTTATGAATTCGCGTCGACCAAATAGAAATAAAATAAATAATTTCACACAAGCAAACCGGCAGAGAACAGCTGTGACATTTTTGGCAGCATTTTATTTAGAATATCGTTCTACACGAAAACTCACTCATTCAAACTAATACCATTATTGGAATACTTGCTAATTATAGGAATGCCGTTCCACTGAATTATCTTAACCCTTTTTGACATTCAATATTTTTTATTGTTCTTTTGATAATTTGAATTCTGTACTCATAGCTCTGACTGTCACAAGGTTCTGTGGTAAAGTACAGAATTCAAACAATTCAAAGTTGATATTCTAAATTAGTTCTTTTGATAGTCTAACATCACTATTGTCTCCGACGCGTGCAATTTAAACTTTTTACAATAGCATATAGTTGGTGAGATGTTCAGCATATCGCACACTTACAATTGACAAGTACCAACATTCATTCTTTGAGCGGAATACTTCTTTCAATAATAAAATAAATAAAGCCACTCAGAATCAAAAAGTTTATTTGATTTACAACTCGACAGCTGAAAGAGTTCATATTATATCACATAAACCATGAAATGTGTTTTTGTTACAATTACTTTTAATGCATTGTAGCTTTGTATATTTTTTTGATTTAGTTCTCTTAGCCTATTAAATATTTATGATTATACAGATGTGAGAATAACTACTGAAATTCAACTAAATAATATGACCTGTTAATTGTTAATTGAAATGTGGTGACTGTATCTTTTTATAATAGTTACGAATTTCAATACGAAGAATACTTTAATGTTGCGTGAATAAGAAAGCATAAAGAAAAGTATAACAGCTATTAAATATAAACCTAAAGTACGTTTTGAATATGAAATCAATCAGTCAGCTCTTATTTATATGACTCAAATTTTACAAAAAGTAGTAATACAATTTGACTAGTAAATACTTTGGTGCATTTCTGCCTTGTTCTGTCTCGGACACATTCAAAATGTTGGCAAATAAATGTAACCATAGACAAGGCAAGTGTAGATGCTGCATAAACAAGCAGTTAACGTTTAATGTCATCGTTGCAACTAAAATAGAATTATAAAATAGATTTCAAAGTGTCAATCTGTCTTAAAGCAATATCGTATAGTTGTGTGAGAGCCAACTGTCATTGTCATTAATCATTCTCTGAAGATACGTTTTCCAATGAATATTCTTTACAGTGGAAGCTGTGCTATTTTTTGTAATAAAGTAAAACAAAAAAAGTTCAACGGAAATTATAAAATATATTTGATTATTTCTTTGCTGTCAAACTATTCTGCAATCTTTTAATCTAAATTTAACAGCAGGTTTTAATTTACATGTACTTTTTTTAGAGGAAAGTTTTATACATTTTAACATTTTAAAAAAAATCAGTTCGAAGATCCAGTTACACACGATTTTGAATACACAACTAAAATAATGGAAATTAATGGCTTTGAGTAATTTCAATATTAAATTTTATTTATGAATCTTATAGCGCTTATTATTACTGACATGGCTTATAGTTTAAAAACACATTTTGAATATGAATTATTGTGCGTTGGGTGTATATATATTAAATATAAATAGTTACAATTTTTTTTTCTTTGATTGTAAAATGGTGGATTGCCAACACTTTGAAAAATCCCTATGATATCATAATTTTATTGTATACAAGGAAACATAATATGATACAATATATATTTTGGATTGTTAACCCTTTCTAAAATATGTAATCATTCCAATATATGCTTTATTATACAAAATGCGAAAATTAATTCATACTCATAAAAATTTTACTCAATATTCAGAATCAACTATCTTATAATATTTGCACTGTATCTACATAGATCCAAAAGCAATTCAAATATATAATAAAATTGATGAACAACATTTGAATTGAAAACAATAACTATTTTTCATAATAAGATAATAAAAATCATGGTAACATTTATAATACACAACCGATAGTTGGCAATATGTTTAGTTTTCAATAGAAGTAAACATATTTTTGAGTCAATAGAGTAAAAGAAACAATTGGCACTTTTGACAGGTTTAAAAAATCCTTCAGATGAGAGGTATCTAGGAAATTTTGAAAATACATAATTAACATTGTGATAACACCTATTTTAAAACAGTATATCGAAGTAAACTATAAATGCAAACTTAATATCATTAGCAAATATATTTATCTATTTTATGTTGCCATAACAGGTTAAGTTAAAATATTGGCAAATATTCCAAAAATTAAACTAAAGGAATACTTAGGATCAAAGTAACCTTGAACATTGTAACAAATGAAGCAATAAAAATAGGGGTTTAACACTATATTGTCGAAATCGAGATTTGGCATACGGGAGAACTCTTTTATTTTGAGCATAATTTCATCTCTTCTATATTGCAGTATTAACATTTCGATGTTATTAACATTAAGAATATTATTTTGATAAAACAACTTCTGGTGATTTCTATATTTATAAAAGAGTGTTTTAGATCAGTGGTCTGCAAATTTTTATTAAGACCGGCACCAAGAGTGGTTTGAATCTGAGAAAGGACACTATATCCAATCGTTGCTTGATTTAAAAATCAAAACACATTGGTTATTTAAACACATTTACTGACTTTTTAAAACTTGAGCTCTTAAAAAATATTATTGTAACACTTTGGCTAGTGAAAATTGCAGATAATTAGCTAATTTGTCATTAACAGATGCAAAAGTGAGCAATGCACTCATTGGCCGCTCTTCTCCAATAGAAAAGTGATATTGAAAAATAAAAAATAGACGTCACATGATTCCGAAATGCAAAATGTATAAAGATTATGAATACAATAGGAGCGAGTTAATACAAGTGAAGAGTAAAGAAATATGGTAGATATCAATGAAACATGTAGATATTGGATGGACAATTTCATATTATGCCTTGGTTGGGTCAACGGTATTAATTTGGATCACTGACGATCTTGTTCTCTATAATTTGTAATAATGGATAGGTAATTTAATATATTTAATGAATATAATACAGTTCAATCAAAAGCAACTATGAAAGTAAAATTGATCAGTACCATTGTGGCATAATCACAACCAGAATTTATTGTTCAACAACCTGGAGAATACTATGTAAATTTGAAGCAGCTTTGCCTAGCTGATTATCATGGAATGGAAGGCCGGTTCCTCACAAATATTGCCAGGGATTCATCATTATCATTAAAAAAAGTGGAAAAAATCATCTTATAGCACATTGTCTTCAATTAACCTTGAACAATATGTCCACAAGTAATGGTTTGTTTTTAGCCAGCGACTGTTAATTGAGAATGTTATTGCAGATGACTTAGCGAATAAATTGTCCTTTGAAAACATCATGTTTATCAAAAGCGATATTTCTTTATAACCGATTTTGCATGCCTCCTGGCAAATTCGATAAAAAATGATGATAAATGACAACAAATTTATAGGTGAGTTAAAAATGTATAGCACATTAATTGTAAATACATCTATGGCATCATGAAAGCTTGGCAAAACTGCTCTACTGAAGGTATATAAAGATGGAGGTATAATATTATATACATGAGTAAAAATTCTTTTGGCAAAACATTTTTGGTTATTTCATACAATTTATTGCAAGCATTGGGACAGACTTTTATTTTAAATCCAGTTTATTCGTATATTATTGAGCTTAATTTATAAAATGAATACATCCAACGCAATACTTTACATAACAAATCAAACTAAATATTTTAATAGTATGCTGGATACGTTTTTTATAACATAAAACATACATTAATCAAACTAAACCCATGCTAAATTATTTTTATTTAAAAAAAATGATGTTTCACATAAATCAGTCTTTAAGAAGTAAAAGTACTAAATTGTTTCTGGAAAAGATATGACTTATAGATTAGAATAGAAAGAGTTCTTATTACAACAGAAAAGACTATGATATTAAATTGTTATGAAATAAGATATTTTGTGTCAAAAAAGATTCTTAACACATGAAATGTGGAATACGTGTCGTTTCTGTATGTGTTTTGATTTCTCCATTGCCAATGTGTTAATATTTGACAGCTTCCAAACAACTAATATAAATTATTATATGACAATTTGGAAAGAGCAACAAATTCCATTTTTAAATTCTCACATACAGTAAGCAAAACATAACAAATCCAACATTCTCATTTGGCTTTTTTTATTCAAAAAGACTGATTTGCCTTATTATTATTGTAGTCTTTCGACTTTAATAATATAAATCACTGCCGAATATAAAGTCCCCCTCTATTGTTTTAATAATTTACCCTGTTTCACACTACCATTATATCAAACAAATAATAATCACAATAATACGTGTATCTCTTCCAATATTACGTATGATTTTTACATCCTCATTATTTTTTCATCGCATAGACAATAATATGTATATTTATAGAGTATCCGACATGGATGACACCATCTTGTAAAAAGTCACTGATGCCATTTTGCGGGGGCACAGCATATAAACAACACCACAGAAATAGGGCAAAATGTTCACGATTAATGATTATAATAATTGTTTTTTTCACTTCTCCAGAACAGAGTTTGCTTTTTTATCATATAAAATTCTCACAACCTAATCCAACTTGTATTTATGTGTATATAACTTTTAATTATCACTGTAAGTAAAAAATGTTTCTTTTATAATGTCATTATTTTATATTTGTGTAATATCCTGATTGAAATTATTAGGTTAAAATAGCTATAGACAAACAGAAACCATTGCTGTCACTTATAAGACGTATCACTATGGATTCTCTGATAGTGTGCAGAAACAAAAAAGGAGTGTTCATGAGTTCTAAAATCAATTGCTATATATTCATAGACAATATAATCTGTAATGTTTTATGCTTTAAAAAATGCCAAGCCAAGTTAGATGAAACATCATGTCAGGTAAACTATTTTGGCTCTTTTGTAAATACATTGATAGGCCAGCTCCATGATATTGTTTGAGTATTACAAGATGAAGCACATTTTCTGAAATCCCAATGTCTTAATTCAGCACACTATTTTAATAATTCAATACGGCATTTAAAGCTTTCCTGGAACTCTATTTCAACATCATCTTTGACATCAATAATTATTGTTCTCTATTAAACAATCCTAAAGAATATTTGCACACTTTTCTTTAGTATATTAATTGCTGATTATTTATTGTTCAATCATAAATACCATGAAGCGGAAAAGTTCTTTGTTTTGAATGGATAGATTATTTGAGAACATCTTTACCGATCATCAAATACACGTTGAATGTAAAAACTCGTTGACACACTACCTTTTAGCAGCTAATTTCCGAATCATTGTTCAAAAATCCACCACTTTGGTTTCCTTTTCCCGGTTTCTTTGACGAATCTTCCAAAATGGTGACCTCTGTGTAATTATTCTGCTTGGAGCCCGGCTGCATTCTACTGATCATGTTATTGCCACCGCTGCTTGATGCCGATGATGCATTATCACTATCGGCGTAAGGTAAATCTGTCAACGGTCCGTTCAAAAGACTGTTTGCACTCGCGCTGGTCTTGAGTCGAGGTTCCACTTCAACTACGCTGACATCATTCACAATGTTATCGTTGAGAACAGGGCCTTCGACTCCGGGTGGGGAAGCCAAATCATGAATAATTGCTTTCTTTGGATCTATTTGTATTTTTCTACTCTCACTCTTCGACAGTTTGTTAGGTGTTAAGACATTGACGTAAGGTGGTAAAATGTTCATATTGTTCAAGTTGACAGAGCCACTATTTTTCTTAAGAGCGTTCAAGTTTTGCTCCAGCTGGGCTGCGTCCAGACACAAAGGCCGCTGCTTGACAAAGTTCACATTCGACGGCAAGACAATTTTCTTGTACGGAGGAGACGAAGTGGCGCTAGTCGTGTGCTGATCAGGGTTACTTTTGGCCGATTTGCTGGGCGTGTTATGTTTGGAATGCTGGGGCTGGTTGTTGGTCGAGGGGGTTCTGTTCTGATAGATCGTTCTGCTCAGGGAGTTATCGGGCGGCTGCAATGACGTCGGTGTCTGTTGAGGGGTATCTATGCTGATTAATTTGTCCACCTATAATAAACACAAAACAAGATTGAATAGTATGAATAAATAATTTCACCATTAGAGGAATATATAATGTAATAACAGATTATGAAGCTGACTAAAAATCTTCGGTATAAAGAAATATTTTTTGTTACTTTGATAAACACTTCATGCTCAATATTGAAACGATTTAAGAAACTTGATAAAGCTGTCTTTTTCAAGTATGATAAATAGACTTCCACTGCAATGGAGTAGTATTATACTTTTCAAGCAAGTTATCATTATCAATTGTTTAGTTTACAGTTACTGCCCTTTTCCTAACATGTACATATATGCAATCATAAAAATGTATCTTTAGTCATAGCCAATGTTGTAATAAATGATAAAAAAAGCTTACCGGTGGTCCAGCCACAGGTTCGACGTCACAGCTGTTAACAATTTTCTTGACTGCTCCTCTTTCTGTAAATGAAGTCTCCCACTCGACGGGCCGTCCATGATTATCCGTGTCATCATCATCGTCAGAGTTTGTAGCACCAGGCGGGGCCTCCATGGATGCCAGCAACCGATCTGTGGACTTAGATGGCTGAAATTTTGCTTGATGTCCGGTCGGGCAAGCCGGAGATATAGATTGATTCGTCATACTTTCATTTTGGTCAGGGGTGGGGTTGAGTATCGGCTGCGCTCGAGTCGCCAATGCGATGTTGCCGTACTCCGGCGGGTGCAGCTGGCGGAAAGATTGCCCGGCTATTGATGGCAAGGGAGGGATGGAGTCGTCATTACTATGTGAGGATGACGATAGAAGGCGATCTGACGAGCTGAAAAATATACGAATATTAAAAAATTAGTACCTAAGTAAATAATAATCGAAAGCTTATGATATATTTTTAAATGCAACAAATCTACTACGGTATACTTAAATTCAAAGACAATTAATAATTTACTTCCCCTCTTAGTGAAACGACATCTGTTGATGATAATAATTTTTAATAAAATATACAATGTATTTGAAAAAACCAATTTCGATAAATTTTATTACATGGCAAGAAAATTTGTTTTTTATCACTGAATATATCAGGAGATAGTTTTCAAAAGTGGTCAAATCCATTTGTTGAAAAACTGAGAATGTGAAATATTTTCATTACTTTTTCCTCATAATTTTGTGTTTAATATCAATATTTTTTAAATATGTTTTAAATTAAGGAATTACGGATAATGTGTAGTAATTCAAACTTTTCCATGTGAATAAAAAAGGTCTCAAAAGTTAAATCTAAAACTGGCAGTTGAAAAAATGTATTTTGGAATTGACCACTTTTGAAAATTACCTCCTGATTTTGTCAGCCACTCAGCCAGCTTATCGTAAAATCAGTGAATTTTTCATAAATATGTTATACATATACAGAAAATATTCACAAAAAAATATGACATATTGCATTGATAGGGTGAAATAAGTGCTATTGTTTTTGTAAAGGAAAGCAATGTACACTGCTATGAAACATTTATTCAGTACACTGTGGGATGGAGTATTTATTATTTCAGATTTTTAAGAAGGTTAGATGTTGAATAAACATCATACAATTTATTTGGTTAGTGCAATATTTTACATACAGGTACATATATACAGTCCTTCTAAACAGATGAGCACAATACATATCTATTCATATTCTACATCTCTTTTTAATTACTTAGTATGTTCATCAATTACAGGAGAAAAGTTTAAAAAAAATATATGATTTTTTCAATAACTGATGAATTATATGCAGCTAAAATATACCTACCTGTTATTTAAATTTAACCTTTTGTACGCCAATGTTTCACCCGTGAGTCGTATGCGTATTGACTCTATACGCCAACGTCTCACCGGTGAGTCGCGATGTTTTTTTGTTGAAAATAAAGATTTTTTAATACATAAACATATTACAGTAGAACCTCGATTATCCGGACTAATTGGGGATGAAGATAGTCCGGATAATTGAAAAAATCATAACTGACAGGAGTATATTCAGTATAATTCATTATTTCTTTAGATTAATACATAGCTTTAATAATAAATTATTTTTTATTGAAAAAATCAATTATCGTTTTCTGCTTAAAGCTAGCTTTTCTTTTCGATGCTGTCAAATCACGAATACTTTTAAGACAGATAAGTTGTCTTGAATAACACTCTTCTTTACTCTCAAGTTACTAGATACCATGTCATCCTTTGAATTTTTCCAACAACCGTTAAATGCGTATGGAATTTGGCCGATGACTGACCCATTTTTTACACAGGACTTATTGTTAGAACAAATGCAACGATCATTTAATGTTAAGAAAA
This sequence comes from Himalopsyche kuldschensis, assembly GCA_028554975.1. Classification (NCBI taxonomy): domain Eukaryota; kingdom Metazoa; phylum Arthropoda; class Insecta; order Trichoptera; family Rhyacophilidae; genus Himalopsyche; species Himalopsyche kuldschensis. The sequence goes on from JAHFWI010000028.1 coordinate 1,662,468, forward strand.
TGATCGTTGTAAAATAGAATGATCACGAAAATATTAAGACTGCATTCCATCACGTACGTAAACAGTGGACGCAATTCGCCACGTGCATATCAGCAAATTTGTAATATTTTTGTTTATTTTGACCAATCCGGATAATCGAGGTTCTACTGTATATGTTTTTAATACATGGACACGAAGTCGAATAAGCCTATAAATCGTACCGCAGCACAGAATGTATTGTACACACATGTGCCAGGACACACGAAAACATCTTCAAACTATAAATTATATAAGTTAAATCACTTTTATGTAATTTCTATTTTCTCTAAAATCGATAGCGTACAGCCGTAGATCGAATACTTCGACTTTGGCGGCTACAAGTTAAATGGTTGAAAGACAATTAATGAGGTTTTTTACTCCAGGTAGGTATAAAAAATTAGTTATTCCTTGTAATTATAACTCACAAGTTCTAAGAGCTAATGTTTCTAATAGGGGTTTTCAAGTTAAACATGCCATACTCAACCAATAGAGGATTAAAAATAAAAAAGCAGTCACAGCTCACAAGATTTTTCTGTCAATTATTATCAAGATTTGACTTCTTCCACAGTCTACGCAACATGTCTTCATTGCATTTTTTATATCATACGCATAAATATGAGAATAATATCACACGGTCTTGTCTAACCTGGAGTGCGCCGATAGATGGTCGTGGACTTTTGTACCGGTCAACGGGAGCAGAGGAACCAAATAGTCAGACGCCTGGCCCCCTAGCGCTCCGCTGCCGCAACCCGACTGCTTGGCGGCAGCGCAAAACACAACAGACAAACGTGTGTGAGACTATTACGCAATTACAGTTAACATTTTCTCGTCTCCATTATTCATGTGCCACTGGTAAATTATATTTTGTAATATCCTTGTGCTTCCTAGAGTAAACTGTCTTTTTGGTAATATCCTAGACCGACTGTCGTATTTCGGAGTTATACATATTGTTTAGGTTAGGTTAGGCGGGTTTTAAAAGGTCCGTATGTTCATGCGTCCGAGATACGACAGTCAGTCTAGGACATTACCGTCTATTCTTTAAATTGAAATTCAGTCTTTAAACCGAAATATGTGGAATCAGAAAGAAGCTATGTTCACACAATTTTTTAAAATGATTTCAAACAAACTGATCTCTGCAGTCAGTTTGTACTATTTTTTGTTTCATATTCTTTATATATATTTGTAGTAATTCATCAAGTCTATAATCTATAAGACGTAAAATTATAGCTTTTTGTAAAAAATAATACAGATAACAATTTAAAAGCTCTGACAGAAGATTACTTAAGAGGTATAATGAACAGATTCCTTTATCTATAGAGATTAGTAGCATCGATTTTTAATTATGTGAAAGTTTAAAACAATCCAAATTTCTACAATTGTTTTGATGAAGTAATTATTTCATAGATAGTAGAAGCCATAGAGAGGTTATTCATTAATATTTTCCACACTATACCCATGAAGAAAACAATAAAGGGCATACAAAGAAATGTTATTAGTAAAAGTGTCACAGGGGGGGTATCACAAAAAAAACATTTGGCATGTCATCATAGAGTAGAACAAAAGCTTTATAATATTGTCTATCAAAAAATGTTAAGTATGTGGAATGCAGATTTCTTGATTGTGTAATTTAATTTATATTTTACGGCAACAAAAATATCCTACAGACATTCCATATAGAAAATTTGTTCATTTTAATTATGGTATTGAAATGCAATTGGTGATTCATTAGTGACATACATTCACATTTCATGTAACTTGATAGAAAATACAATATTCAATATTAGTAACAACAAAGTTTGGGGCGGGGGTAGAGCACAGGGGTCTTGCAATTGCTATGCCGGGATGCATTTTCATTATTAATAATAATGGGGGCTAGCGTAGGTATAGTAAAAGAAAACTGTCCCCACCTGGCCCCCTTGGTTCATTCCATCAGAGTCTCTGGGAAGAGGCACGGTCCTTGTGAAGCAGGGTAGCGGAGCTGCCATCAAATCTGGATCCTAAATGTAATAAAACATATTGAAACAATAATAATAAAATTGTGTGGAAGTGACATTAAATATGTCTATTAAAAAACTGGATAACTCTTACGTGTTTTGGTATAAAAAGAATAATATTACAAATATGTAACAGAAAAATAAATAAACAAATGGTAAATGAGAATGAGAAAAAAAATATGAATATTACAGGCTGGAAAAAGACTGTTGTGTCAGCAACATGACATGTAAATTAATTTGAAATAAATGGTCAAGCGTTCGTCCTTTGCTGACAATATTTCATTACCTGTGTATTATGAGTGAGCTTTTCAAATAGCTGTGAAAATGGCGGTCTGTCTTGCGGACAAGGATTCCAACAGTCGCACATCATTCTGTAGATGTCGATTGGGCATCCTGCGTGGTATAAATTTACAAAACAGGTAATAGTGTTATTTTATTACATAATTAACAAAATAAGGTAAAAATTATCTAATTTTAAATTGACAATAATGCTTAAAGAAGATATTATATATAAATAACTCTTTTGGTGCAACGAAAATTAACAAGAATTGTAGAAACAATGCACATTTATAAATGTCATGTGAATATTAAACACTTCAATTAAAGTTTATTAATCAAAATATACTCTGAAAACCTATAAAACTCTGTAACCTTGTCATGATTGATCTTTTGTTCGGAAGCATCCAATGGTAAAATAAATATTAAAGACAGTCTGTCATGCAAATACAATTTATAATTGTTCGAAAATAAAATTTTCCACTTAGACAAGGTGTACAAGAAGAATGACTGGTTTATATTTTTTAAGTCACAGTTATTTTGATGTGGCAAGAATCTTTACATCTTTAATCTAGTCGTTTTGTTGCATCGTAATTTTTTCCAAGAGAATAGATTTTTTTAGTTAAATTATTAAATATTATATATCACTGAATAAGTTGAGTCCATTACCATGCGGGATGTCCAGCCGTCCACCGCCAGTTACCATTTGCATTACTTCTCTATTGGCGCAACCCGTGTATGGCATTATTCCTAAAGAGAATACTTCCCATAACAGGACTCCAAACGACCTAAACATAATGTTTTAATATAATCACAGTTCTACGAAAACAAATTCCAAGTTACTCTGCCGAAATGTAAGTTAACTATATTGGTTTGCTTGAAAAAAGAATACATAACTACAGCCAGTAAGAAACAAACTTTTTTCATGAATATTTTTCATACAAATATTTTAGGTACAGTATAAACAACAGCCTAACAATTCTCATGTGTCATTGTTGCAGCACTACTTAAGAGCTACAATTTTTTTAAATGACAGTGTAGAAGTAATTCGTTAATCCTCAATCATATCAATTCCAGAATTGATGTAACTCACCATACGTCAGTCTTTGAGGTGAATATTCCATCCAGAAAAGCCTCTGGTGGCATCCATTTTATGGGAAGCATTGCTTTACCCCCTTTCCTGTAGTAGTCGGCTCTGTAGATATCTCTTGCCATTCCAAAATCGGCAATTTTGACTACCCTGCCGGGACCTTTAGAAGTAAGCAGGCAGTTTCGGGCAGCAATATCTCTGTAAATCAATGTTAAACAATTTGAATTGAATTGGAAATTTCCGTTTATTCAATGAATACAATTTTAGATATTATATAAAATATTTGTTAATGCATGGTCTGTGGTCAAATAACAAAGTAGTCTGTTAAAGTAGCATTAATCCAAACAAACTAATTGATATGAATATTAAAGAAATTTATTTAAAACTGGAGTTAACTGAAATGATATACAATGGATTGATATAAAAATGTGACAAACCTGTGAATAAACCTTTTGGTTTCCATGTATCTACACCCTTTAGCAACATCAAGTGCACACAGCACCAAATCTTTCATTCCCAAACTACTACTGCGCTCAGGCTTCGGCCGGTTTTCTCTTAAGAAGTTCTTCAAATCACCTCCAGCAAGAAGCTCCAGGACTATAAATCTGAATTACAACGTATATTTATGATTATGTACATATTTTCATGGTCTAGTATAGTTTAATTGAAAAAAGAAACACAGAATGTTTGAGCCTAGGAAACAATAATATCTTTATCACAAACCTTGGATGTCTGTCAAAGCATACTCCGATGAGATGCACAATATTGGGATGGTTAAACTTGGCCATGATGGCTGCCTCCATGAGGAAGTCTGTTTCTGATTGGCCGGTGGACATCTCGGGCAGGGTTTTTACCGCTACTGGCATTTCTATAGCGTCACCATCGCGGTGTCTGTACAACCCCTGGTACACTTCACCAAAAGCTCCTTGCCCTAAAGCCCTGGCATCAAAAGACATTTGATTAATAACAACTCATAATCAAAACTATTTGGGTTGAACTATCCTGAGTTCTATTTTAAATTATAGGTCTATAAAAAACCGACTTGAATGAAACATATGTGTTATTTAAAATATCAAAAAGTTATAGCCAAATTGGAGGCTAGGCATTTTAAAATCTGGATTTGATCAGAATTGTTCTGTGACAAGTCTGCACTTTATAAGCATGGAATGTCAGTTGCAATGATTTCAATTACATTGTTTCAATCTGTTGCTACTCGTGTGCTAACTTACTTGACTAGTCTAAGACTATCCCTGGCAACTTGAGGTAGCTGCCTGACGTCGACTCCTCCAGCCAGCACCGCATCGCAGCCATAGTTTGGATTGAAATTGGAGAGAGCGCTGTCGTCAGTCGTGCTCCTCAGTCTGCTCAGTCGAAGATCCTGCTCCAGTAGAGCTTTGTGGCGCAAAGCTGCCTGCTTTCTCACTTGGTAGCGATTATCTTCAATAAAAAAAAAACACTGTAGAATCTGGTAATATTTTCCCAAAACGAGACATCGATAATAATAAAGAATTATTGTTTCTTCTGTCAAAGAGTAGGTATATATTTTTTTTTGAGATTGTTGACAATGACATCTATCGGTACAATAATTATTGACATATTCATAGCAGACAGGCTTTTTCATTCATAAGCCTAGTGTGTTTTTACTTCTCGTATTAACCCACAGAAAATATATGTTTAAAGCCGTTCACTTACATAGCATGATGAATACCACAAAGATAATTGCCACACTTATCACAGTTGCGAAAACCAGGATCACCATTACGTACACCATCGGGTAGGACTGATCATCTTGTGCTGAAAAAAGAACAATAATCAGCATGGTTTTTAAAACTTTGTTTGCTCCTTTCTCCATGAACTGTTTGCTTTTCAATTTTTTATATAAAACCGAAACGGCGTGTCTATGTATGTGGGTCTGTAATTCCCTTTTGCATTATTGTTGCAAGTTGCCATAAAAACGAATATAAAAGAAAATATGTTTGAATTTTTATCGGCGAAGACATTTAGTCAAAATGTAATAAATTAGTCTTCTACAGAACTTTTCCCGGCTTTTATTATTAATAATAATGTTTATTATTTACGTGAAGGTATTATTTGACATTTCTTTGACAGCAAATTAGATTTTTTCCTTGAATTTGGACATTTTAATGGGCGAGAATCAAATTAAATAAAGTTTGTGATTTTATTTTAACTCTATTTTGGATGTTAGATTTTGTGATATAATTATGTCGAATGATATAACATTAAATAATTATTGGTCGCTTAGTCCGAGCGACGCCGGGTAGCAATACTATATGCTATAAGATATAAGGATAGAGTTAGGTAAGGCCCTAACCTAACTTAACCTAACCGTTAGGGGAAGAAGATAGCTGAAGAAGATATAAATTTTCAACATGGATAAATGGGATGAAATTCTGACATCTATGGTTTCGAACGTAAATCAAATAAAAATGCCAATTCAAAAAACTACAAGGCTATCATTATTTATCGAGTAAAAGTTGAATATCTTTGTAAATAATATCTTATTTTAAAATAAATTTGCACAACTAGCGAGAGAATGCTGTGGAAACTAAAGTGGTGCAAAACTCAGCACAATACTGGCTATAGTGTATAATTGAAGTTCTGTGTACATTGTTTTTAATAGTATTTTAAAAGGCAAAATGTATCTTATTTTAAAACACATCGTTTCACATAATAACTACAAGTAACATTTCACATGCGTATAAATAAGAAGACAACTAATTATTTGGTCAGTTTCTAATTCGATAAATGGTCAGTAATAAATACTTAAAACGGTCAGTTAAAAATAATAAATGGTCAGTTGAAAATTATATATGGTCAGTTAATAATTAATTGTAGTCAGTGTTTTATTGTAAAATGGTCAGTAATTGTATGTAGAAGGGTCAGTAGATATCTATACTATAAACAAGGGATATAAGTCACATATTATATATGTATCATATAACACCAAATAGATATGGTGTTCATAACCTCGCTGATAAGTAATAAGTGGTGACATACAGATACAATAACAACTGGCCGTTTATAATATTAATTGACCATTTTGATTTTTCACTGACCATTTATTTATTTCACTTACCAAAACTTGAATTAGTTACTGACCCATTAAATATACGCCAAATAAGAATGCATGAATAATGTTAACATTTAAGTATTAGCAACCCTATCATACGGAATAATACTAGCATTCAAATTCAAATTCATTCTAAAAGTAAAATTGGAAACATGATTTTGAAACTCGGCATATATTTGAATCGCTTTTATCAGGCAATTGTTACTATTTTGCAGTTTCACACTTGTAATGCATAAAAATAATATTGACTCTACCATCTATTCTTTTCTGAAACGTGATGTTGAGAAATTACTTATGTAAGGTAACAGTATTATTCTAAAACAAATGTTATGAATCCACAACATATAGTAAAAAAATACATATTATCTCACCGCCTTCTTTTCCGCACACAGTATTGTTATCACCGACAATTACCCAACCCAAGGGGCAGATGCATTGGGTGTTGAATCGGTACTCATCAAGCGCCACGCATCTGTAGTCGCAGCCGCAGCCCTAAATTAAAAAAAGTGAATCAAGTCGTTGCGCAAATGATTTGCATATATGTCTTGGTTTCTACATTTAAGGATAATGTATCTGATATTGTTAATTGAACATAAATACCATGGTTTAAAACTGAAAAATATTAATTAAGAAGGATTACCATTACTATGAGTTCAAAGCAATAGAATTTATTTACCTCTATTGCGGGAATAATGATGACCTGACCGCTTCCAGCGTGCATACTGGCTAAGATCTCAGTGAAACCGGAGACAACTTGACTTTGGTCGACAAATGAATATCCTCCTTCGCCATTTGTCATGTTTTGTGACGTATCACCACCTGAAATGTAGAAAACACTTGATATTTTTCCTAATCTACTGGTTTAACCAAGAGACATCTGAGTAAAAATCCTTCTGTTCATTATGCACAACAATTAACAGTTTTAATATATGATGGATACATAATATAAAGAAGAACTTTTCAATGAAGAGTAACAGGTATGACTACTCACCAGCCCAACCTCCTGCAGCTCCTCCTCTTGCACATCCTCCCCCTCCTCCACCAAATCCACCAGCTCCTGGTCCACCACCCCCAGCGCATGCCTTGCCCCCCATTCCACCCAACGTCAAAGCTTCACCTCTGACTTCTTCATGCCCCGGAGTTACGAGACCAGGTGAAGGAAACCATCCACCACCAGCACCTAGAATAGAATCCAATTATCTTATAACTGATCCAATACCATGTAATGATAAATAACAAACTTTAATTATGGAGTTACATTGCCCACTATACATATTCAATTGTCGATCATTGCTCTAACCTAGTGCCTTTTTATCTTATTATAGCCAACACCTCCTATACACATTCATGAAATAGTGTCTAGGTTATAATGAAATGATTTGAATGCAGAATAACTCTGACACACTAATATAACAAAAATAAAATAATGCACCTTTCATAAAAAGATTAGGAAAAGAGCTAACTGAATGATATATTATGATATATACTTTCGATGGTTTCGGCGGTAACATGGTTGAAGTTCATTTTAATATAAAATTTAAAATAACTTTGATTATTCCATGTATTAGTGATTCCGCTATAGTAAGTCTGAAGATGCCTCTGAAAGAGGCGAAACACGTGTCACAGTTAGTAGCATTATACGTGGAATAATCAAAGTTAACTTAAATTTTATATTGATATATACTTAGCTGCAATGATATAATCACTAATATGGATTTCAGAAGTGAGCCTCAAATGTAGAAATTATTAAAACGCCTCCTTTTTACAAACGCAATTTTACGATTAAATCTAAAAACAATTATAGAGTATAGGTATGTCACCAAAAAGAAACAAATACTTAATATCCGTAAGTTTAAATGTGACAATAATTTGATCAGCTATTTCTCTAAAAATACTAATCTCTTACAATTATTGTTGCTATATGGAACTATGACATATTGTTATTATCATTATTAATGTTAGAACGTTGACAGATATATTTGATTTTCTAAATTGAGCATTTAATGATATCATAATTGTTGTACCTGGAGTTGAATTAGGTGGTCCATACATTTCTCCAGTGCGGGGTCATTTGTTTTGAGGAGGAGTCGCCCGTCCATGCTGTGATCCACCAGCCCATAGCCGACCAGCTCCTAAGCCGCCGCCACCCCCAGCCACCAATATTGGTGATGGCACTCTTTGCTTGTTGAGCTGCAATTTGAATATGTATGATCAATGGCTAGAAGCTGAAATAGCTATCAACGAGTTCCTATAATTCTTGTAGAAATACCTAAATACTTTTACTTTATAAATGTGGAGTTTTATTAAGTACATGTTAATTCAATCAATCAGCTGGACTACATTGTATAAAATAAGATAACACAATATTTAGCACATGCATGATTAGAATACCACAATGTCTTATTCAAGTACTATGACAGATGAAACTCAGTTTTGACAGATGAAATTCAGATGTTCCCATTTCATCAAACTGAATAATATACTAGGTATATCGATGGCTTAATTAGTAAATTTGCTATCTCCGTTTTTGTCAATTGTGCAGGAGAGGGTAAAAACTGATTATTTTGGTATTTTCAAACCGATCAGGAAAATTTCAAATATGACTTTAAAACGATTTTTTTGTACCACCGCTGAAAAACAACGAATGAATGACATGTGACGATAGTAAATGGTGGAGTTGGATAATTATCAGTGTAGGTTTTAGAATGACAATGGACAAATCCGATGCACTCAAATATGTTTTGGTATAAAAATTTTAAGGGACATGCACATTGCATGATACAACAAGATGGCAATATTAAGTCATTTTCAGCCAAAAGTCGAGTTAACAAAATAACTCTTTAAGCCATCGATATGCTTATTTTCGATTGTACTAACCATAAACAAAAATGTACCGCCTCCACCTCCCCCACCGCCATCTTGTACAACGGTGTTCTTGATCTCGTGAGTCTTGCTATGATAATATGGTCCCATGTCTCCTGATTTACTACTGTAGTTTGGCGAAGAGTTGTTCAAGTGCTTGCAGTTAGATTCGGTCAATACAGATAGCGTCTAGAAAAAAATTACAATTGCATAGTTAAAATAACACACTATTTATTCATCAGAAAGTTTTTAGTTCGATTCCTGGCAATGTGAAATATCAACTGTTGACTTAATCAACATTTGATTTAAAGTAGATCTCAAATAATACATTTATATTTGAATTTTTTTCTTATTACCTTGAGATACAAAGGTATAAGAGGCATAAGCATTATGCAGTAGTGGCAAGTTTAAAAAAATATAAGAAAGAAATATATTATATACCATACTATACTATTTCCCTTCCCTTATAGTATAAGGCTTATACCATACCCTCAATTTTATTAAATAGATCTTGAGTGAGTAATCATCTAGTAATATTTAAAGCCATCTTGCTTTGATCAAGTGATCAGATTATAAAAAAGCTTCCTATTAATTTAACACTACTGTAATTTAATGCTGGTATCCAAATATTGTCTGACAAATTAATTAGTAAAAATATTTTTGATGAAGTTTTCATATGAAAGAGTACATTTTTATTATCTATATATACCTTTATACAAGCACTTGTGCCCTGCTGTCCGACTAAAGCGTAAAGAATTTGTCCTTTTCGCAGATCTAGCAAAGCCCTTGCTGAAGCTCCTCTCGAGGAACCTGTGCCTCCGGATCCCAGGCCCCCTCCAGCACCATGAACAATAATACTGAAAAGTTTTCAAAAGATTCAGTATTCCATAGGTACCACAATATTTTTTTTCAAATCAGATGTAAGACAAATTTTGTTAAATTTGACTGTGCGCTAAAAACATGCTTTTTTTGAATTCATCCCCTATTTTTGGAACTGTAAAAAGTTGATGTTTAATAGTTTTAAGTTAACGTATTCAGCTAATACAGTAGAACCTCGATTATCCGGACCTCGATTATCCGGATTGGTCAAAATAAACTATAAAAATAAATGCTAACATTCATCCAAATTGTAAAGCACAGTAAACAGTGTAAATTTCATGATATCTGAACTCAGTGAATGTTTTTTTGTGATGGACAACCACAAGTACTTTCAATGCTATAGGTAAGATGGAAGCTTATAATAATTAATTTGATAATAATGCTTCCAATGTTTATCAGATGTCAAGACACAAATATGATAAAGTTTTCTGATGAATTTCAGAAAGTACGGTGGCAGAATAAACTCTTCTCACGTGTAGTATCCTTCATTTGGCACAGTCCATGCCTGGACTCCAATTAAAGGTTGCTCAGCTTGAATTTGCACTGCCAGTGAAGTGTTGGCGTACGATGATTCGCATTGCTCTTGGTTTGGTCCGTATCTACCAGAAGCGCCACATGTCGTCAGTTCATAATCTAAAATGGAACAAATGGACAATCCAAATGAGAATACAATATCACTAATATTTTTTAAATTTATGCTATGTGCTAATTCTACAGAACACTAAACCTATGATATCTCTGCTTTAATTCCCCCAGAAAGTAGTCTGACCAAGAAATATTTTAAAAAACCCAGATCTGTACGAAATAATTCACTTTATAGTACTGGTCCTTAATGATAGCAGTGCATATGTTGGCCACTTTGACTTAATCAGAAATGGAAGAATCAGAAAATACTTTAAAATACTACTTTTTATGCTAGTCATCCCTATATCAATCAATTTAAAATATGTTGCACTATACTTTGCCCCTAGAAAAGTTTATGTTAACATTGGCAGTTATAGTGCGAAAAATCACCACTGTACTAAACTACATAGATACCATCAATTTCAACAAACTTTCAGAAACACATTGCCAAAATATTTTTAGTAAAAAACAATTCCCTATAATGAAAATAATTATATTTGACAAACGCAGTTCTAGCATGAGGTCCCACAAATGTATATTACATTCTAAAGTTCATTACAATTCATTGGTTCTGGACTGTTCATCAAATTTTACCCTAGGCAAAGAGTATCTGTGATATTCAACCCATTTCTTAAATTCCTACCTCTTAATTCAGGGAGATGAATGAATATAAATATACATATAGTGCCGGTATAATATATAATCTAGAATATACTGGGCAGGCAATTGGCTCCACATGCTCTGCAGAAAGATTGAAAATGGTTCTTAGAAATTTAAATAACATCACTTACATGTTTTATTCTCAAAGTCTTTATGCGGTTTGGTATCTGCTCCACTATGCACAGGGTCCCAGTAATTATAGTCGCCCAAGTTTTGCTGCGGTATGTTTATACCGAAACACTCGGGCGCCATCGAGAAGTCATCTATTGCCACGTCAGAGTAAATGCGCATGCCACGTCTCGTTTCAAACTGAAGATAGTATCTGTGATAATAAAGAAAAATTGGGTATGCTTAGATCTTTGCCGGTGTTTTTGATTATATTGTCCTATTGTATCTATTTTTTAAATCACTATAAGAATGTATACAAAATAATTGTTAACAAATTTCTTCTATAGAAGATAAAGTGAGAACAGCCTTTATGCTGTTGCCCTGGAGCTTTTCAAGTACCGTAAAACGGGGTGAATAGAGACAAAAACAAGGATTCAACTTTAGCAAAACTTTACTAAGTATCCAATGTATTTTTTACTATTTATATATAATTCTTTACAATGACTATAATACTATCTCTCGAATGACAAAACTAAACCAACCAAACGATTGGCCAAAATTATAAAAAACGTGTTTAAGTTCGATGCCTGTTCGACTTCTCTTTTATTGGACGAAAATTAAATTAAATCATGTTCTTTTTAGTAAACAAGTACTGTAAAACGGAATGAAGGAAGACTCGTATAGAATAGAGGTTCATATATTCCAATCATTACAATCTGTATTTTTGTCTCTATTCACCTGCCAAGTCTCTATTCACCCTTTCTCGTCTCTATTTACCCCAATTCAATGTGAAGAGAGACATCAAACAAAATATACTTAATAACGATAGTGAATATTTGAAAAATATTGTCATGAATACACGTATAGTAGGACCATAGAAAGACATTTCAAGCCATTCATATTTGACTAATGTGGCGCAGGTATGAAGATACATAGTCGTGATGGGTAAAAAGTGTCTCTATTCACCCCGTTTTACGGTATAGCATTGGATGGGCTGGACAAAGATCTAACCTATTATATTGTCATCATAAAAAGAAAATGACTGTTGAACATCTGCCATAAATCTAAAAGTCTATAATCCATTCCCATTTATGATGTAGGTTTTTGAGTTAGGTAGAATATTAAGAGGTTGAATAGTCCTTTAGTTCATTTTCTTGAAAATTGCACACTGTCTCTTGTATGATGATGATATATATAAAATTTATTAAAACCTGTCTCTATTGGTAACAAAAGAATTTTATATTGCTCACCTAGTGGTAACATTGGGTAATATGATCACAGCTCTGACCCAATCTTCTCCCTGGTTTTTTGAAGACCACCAGATCAAGTTTGATGAATTTTCTTTATCTTTCAGTTCGATGACAAGAAGTGAAATAGATCCACTGTTCTTGCCGTACTGATGATAGTAAAATCGAATCTGAAAATTTTACATCAGGGTAAATTACATACAGCAAAAGATTACAAAGATGCTACACATTACAGCTTTTTACATACACTGGAAAAAATATGTTTTTTATAAGTTGAGTAGCCATTAAAACACATTTAATTTGGCTTGCAATGCTCTTTGAACGCAAAATATGTTGAAATGTGACTTTTACATTCTCATAGTGGATTTATCAGTTTAAGTAGCATGAATAAACTATCACCAACATTTTATTTCAGAAATCATTTAATTCAATCATAGTAAATGAAAACATTCCCATATACTATATGTATCAAAACAAACCACACCTAGATATGCGACCTGTATTTTATGGGTGATAGTATTATTCGAATCAATCCAAAATTTTTCCCTTAGAGAGATCGATTAAATGCTCTGCGCGATGCTGGCATGTCATGGGAGGAAGCAAAATGATTCATCAATAAGCTAGGTCAATGTCACATTTATATTATTTAATTTTAATGGATATGGGTGTTTGTGATTAAAGCTAAATTATTTTTTTAATTCTATCACTTCACTCACCATACAAGAGTTGTAATATTTGGAGGCCACATCGCCATGAACCCTCGGAGGTGGATTGAAGACAACACTATCCAAATTGGCGTTGCTGGCAAATCCAACCACATTATCGTTACCGTGCTGCGCCATGTTGACGTATAGGTACTGCCCGATACATTCGCCTTCTTCAACTCCGTTTTCACCGTTTGGTGATTGCAGGGTATCGAGACTCGACTGGTTGTATTTGATCTGAGAGTAGTAGGGTGAGTCGAGCATGGGTTGCGGTGTTCCTCTGCACGTATGGTCGCCTTCGGGGCCCGTGTGCTCAGTGGGAGTTGGTCCGGAGTGTAATGCCCATTTCAGTTTAACCCTAGATAAATAACAGAGACATTTGATAGATTTGAGAAGAAATTGAGGGATTAGTGATATAAATACAACATATTATGAAGAACACTAATTGTTTTAAATTTAAAATGCTTAAACAACAAATACCATGGTCGGTAACAATTAAAATGTAACTATTATCAATCAATCAGTGATTGAACAAAAGATTGAGAATGAATCAATAAAAACAAATTTCCACAAATAAAATCCACAGATTGAGATTATAAAAGCTCTTGAAGTTAATTTTACAATAATACAAATAATGTATTCAGTGAAATTAGCAATTATGCTTTCAATTGTATTAAATTGTTAATTTTGCAGTAAATACAGGAAAAGTGGTTTGAAAATGAGACAATTTATATCATGATGGTCAGGAAGATAGTTGTAGGATAAAACATACTTATGATAAGATAGCTTATTCTTTCTATGTTTCAAATAGATTATTTTTGATGCAAAGTTATGACATATTTAAGCTTAGTATATATCCGATTATAGCAATTGAGTTTCCAAGAAACAAATTGGACCTGCGCTGATGATTTGTGGTTTTTGAATATGAATAAAATAGTTTCGATTGTCATGGCATCTGTTATGATTCTTTATAATTATTACTAGGGTAGAAAAAATATTTTATACCCATTAATTACTGATAACTGTGGTCACACTAGTTATGATACAATAACAGTCTTACAGTTTGCTTAATATATAGTGATTGGTTTTTACCTTGGAGTAGGTGTATTAAGAAATCCACACCAGCCATCTTCAAATGAACAACGAGATCCAAACGGCATTTTATCTAGAAACATTATAAGTAGAGTTGATTAAATAAAGTAAAAATTGCAGCATTTCTCAGTCTACTTGATGATTGAACTAAAGCAGGCACTTGGAATTTTGAACACGTTGCTGCTTTCTGCTCAAATGAAATTCAACCATAGACTAAGATTTAATGGAATAGTTAGAATAGGTGCCGAAAAAGATATAGAAATTTGATTATTCTGAACCAGTGCTTAAGATATCGATGACTGTGTTAAAGTGGTAAAAGTAAAAAAAATCTTTACCGCAATCTTGTCTCTCGTCTTCACCCTTATCGCAGTCCTGTAGAATATCACAGACCCTTGACGCATTAATACATGCCGGTACCTGAAATGATAGTATTAAAATGGTTTTTAACAGCATCAGAGATCAACCATTTTTTATTTAGGAAATTACATTTACCGCAAGATATTTTTTTTATTGATAAAAGCATACATACCAATCCAAAAGAGCAATTTATCTTCAATCAAGTTGAAATAAAATAAGACAGATTAAAATTTTATCCCACCTTAGTGTGTAAGAAATACTGATTTAAATTATAGACATCAGTTTAACATTTCATTGCTCACTATTATAAATATATATATATTTATATATAATGACAATGTACAAATAGAAACGAAAAAAAAACAATTTTATTATTTCATAATAATAGTTGATAGAATAATCATTTAGCAAGAAAAAATCATGCTGAATATAGCTACAATTGAACAACTTCTTTTGAATCTCGGTTAATTGAGTACGTATGAATCAAAATGAAGTTGAACACACACACTTCGAAATTAACTGTTTATTTTGCAACATTTGTGAGAGAGTGTATTTCATTTATATCTGCCTCTCACCAAACTTACTATAAGAAAAGTTAACAAGTTGTGTACATCTTATATTCAATAATTTACCTTATTGGCCAAGCATTTCAGCTGTCTCTGTGAACATTGGTCCACAGTGGCTATTTCAGGGAAGCATCCGGCCATTCTCATGTTGTCCACCGCTATGTGAGCCCCTCTAAACGCAGAAGTGGTCATTAGGGATCCCGGCACCACCTCCAAGACTATCCTGAACTCTCTTTGGACTCTACCAACGTTGAAGGTGTTTTTTGACCAGCTGAAAAAACAATTGTTTAGACATTGGTAAGCTGGTATTTTACCAAGGTTGCATCATACTTATCTCCATGTTTCACTACAGTAACTAGTCAATAGACTTCTGAGTATTATTATTTAAAGTTGTCTGCTACAAATGTAGGACATATGGACTCCTAATGGAATTTAACTCAACAGATTTTTTTCTACAAGAATTGCTCGTTATTTACACGGATGTCTTTCACCCATGCCGAAGCCATGCAAAAGACATGGCATAGCTAGACTGAGTCCTGCTCTAGCCTACCTTTAAAATATCCAAATAAAAGAGAGGTTGAGCAACTGAGTCACGAGAAATTCTCGTAGCTTTATTGACGTAGTCCATATGCTCAACATTGGAAAGGTAAATAGTCACAGGTACTCACAAATAAATGTCACTATTCATCACAGAAGTTTCAGTGTTCCTTTTTTACTTAAAAGAAAGAAAATCACAAGATAATTTTCTTGAGGAATTCTCACAATTGTATTAAATTATCTTACGTTTCATAGTTGTATCCTTGAACTTCACTGAGGACCCATGGTGGTGCACCGTTGGCCGGTTCGGTGACCACTTTGAAGCTAGCATTGTGCATATTGTATTGGTGAAGATAGACTTCAATCTGAAATAAGTGAATTCGAATTTCATATATTATATTGACGGTCCTTCTCATATGGTTTCACAAGTTCAGGATTATAAGTATAGTTAGTTGTGCATCTTGATAGAGGTTGAAATATTTTCACATCTGTTTTAACATTTGAAGTGAAGCTGTAATTAGACTGCTGTCATAATTTTAAAATAAGAACATCAAATAACCAATTTATTTTCCCCTCATAAATATACTAAGATTTATATTATTAGGTTTTATATGAAAGTGATGATAGCAACATTACTAAAATGAAGACAATTGACTACCATAATGTCCCCCATTCGAAGCCATGTTAAAAGAACAGCCAAAAAAGTGGTAAATGGTAAGTGGTAAGTGTAAGTGTAAGTGGTAGGTGGTAGGTGGTAGGTGGTAAGTGGTAAGTGGTAAGTGGTAAGTGGTAAGTGGTAAGTGGTAAGTGGTAGGTGGTAGGTGGTAAGTGGTAAGTGGTAAGTGGTTAGTGGTAATTGATAAGTGGTGAGAGCAAAGTGGTGAATGGTAATAGGTTAGTGGTGGTGAGTTATAAGTGGTAAGTTTCACTAAAAAAAAACACAATGATTTCGTCTATAAAAAAGGGTGTGTTTTTTTTATATAAGATAACTTTTTATGGGGTAATCCACCACTGCTAAATACATTGCTGCTTGAACTTGGATTGAACTTCATGCCAAACAAAATCGTTTGACATAAACAATTTAATCTATTAAGCATGCATGAGGTGGTATTTGTTAGAACTTGGACATACCTTGCAATTTTCCATGGTTCCTTGGTATTCAGGACTCCGTATGGTCATAACTCCAGTCGCCGGACCGATGGGCAAATATAAAAAATGACCTGTAAACAATTTAAACAAAATACTTAGTTTTTGAAATACAAAAATAATAATTCCAAATAAATAAATGTATGTCTGCAAAGTATATTATTACTGTCTTGAAAATATTAATATCGGGACTTAGGATCACAGGGTTCATATCTAAAAAAGTATAGTTTTGAAATAAACAATAATTGTAATAATAATTTACAAAGATTTTAGTTCCATAGTATTAGGCAATTGAAGTATATGATATTCCAGTACTTTTTTTTCTAATTTATTAAACACACATAATATGACTTGACAATTGTATAAATATATGTACTTGTATGAAAATGAATCAAAAATTAAAACGGTTTATAGGTATACATTTGTGTTTCTTACTAATTTATATATGTAGATGTAAGAGATGGTCGCTTTTGTCATGAATAAACATCACCTGAAAGGTATTGACTGTCACTTCTTGGTGAAGGCATTATTTAAAACAAATAAAATGTGTGGTTTTCTAATCAATTTCTCAGTGGCGAATGAAACACACTAACTTCGGAGGTCCCCTTTTTACGAATGATAAAAAACTTCGCAAAAATTAATCGAGGTTTTTAGATTTCAAAATAAGCTGTCGTCACTGTTGTTAATCTCATCGTTAATTAAAGGCATCCCAATGAAAGAAGCCGGGAACAATATTGATATTCAAATTTCACTTAAAAAACGCAGTGATTTCAAAAACACTTAATGAGTGTTATTAAGGCCACCAAAACTTGGGGTCCCCTAACGCGCACCTTCTGCGCCAGGAGTTCCCAACCCTGTGCCCGCAGGTATCACGGCGCCCGCCGACCGACTTCTGTGCGCCCACCAACATCAGCTCGAAACATTTTTAACTTTATATTTTTGCAAAATTAGTTTTCTGGATATCACATCGACAGCTGAAGTCTCTCATGCATTTCCCAAATATGAAGGATATGGTAGGGTAACAAACAGTGAATTAAACGTGGAATTATTTGTCACACTTGTTCAAGTGCTTCAAAAACAGTTTGAAGAGAGATTTCTGCAGTTTACGACTATCGAGCCAATGGTTTCCTTTATTATCAAACATTTTACTTGCCAATTAAATACAATGTAAATATGTAGCTTCATATTTAGCAGATTGTGACCAAGAAGAAGATAAAATTGTCACTGATAATCTGAGGTTTTCTTTATTGGAAAAATAGAGGTTGAGCAACATGCAGTTCTCGTAGAAAAAATACATATTGAGATAATCACCGCAAAAAGTCCACATGTTCCTCGTTAGGACAGTACATGGTTGAAAAAAATCATTATCTTTTTATAATATCCTTAAAAAAATAGGTGGCACCCGCCGCCCCCCATTTATCTTTAAATGCGCTCTCGGGTCCAATTACATAGGTTGGGGACCCCTGTCCTACGCTAATGGGGTAAGCTGCATATTGTGCTATTTATGTACGATTGTACGTTGTAGATTTTCTTTCTTTGAAAGAACGTATTTTGCATGTTTGTGTATTTGACAATACATTTTTTTAATGCCACTAAAAGCAGGAATGCTGAACATTTCGTCCTTATAAATTAAGCGATGGGCATCAATATTATTTTTAACTACGTAATAAATAAAACAAATGCTTGGAGATGTAATAAAATGTATCGCTCGGGTAATTCTGTGGGCTCAGCTACTTAAGTGCCACTGTATCAACATTTAAAATGACATTTGCATGCCGCCTAGCAAGAAGAGGCAATTGGAATTTCCTCTGCAGGAAATAGATGAACGCCTTCGTTGAGCGAGAGACAGTTTCAATGCCTAATTGAGTATCTGTTTGACAGGATCGGATAAAGTCTCATTCTGAGCAATTTATAATATTTTCTATTCGCACACTCAAGTGCAGTGAAAATAGCGATTATTTATTGGATCTAAGATTCTTGTCACGGTTTATTTTTGACAATTCTTTTTTTGAAATAATTGAGGATTTCGGAATTTAAATATGAAATTTGAATCATTTAAATTTTGTACTTTTCCATAAGTTTACCGCTAACGAACCGGGCTTCGCCTATTCATGCTGTGAGCTGGTAATCAATTTTAGCGATATCACATTTGAAATACCTGTATAAAATAATTGAAATGTAAATATGCAATTAATCATACATTTCTTTAAAATCTAAACATTCCCTAAAAATACGTTACAAATTATTTACTACGCGTCAGTTCAAGTTCATTCATGCACTTGAAATGCCTCAAGATGTTAAAAGGGCAACTTGAGGCTTGTATTTAGACTATTGCTCAATATTGTTGTTAATTTGCAGTTTTACACATTCTTTTAACCATTTCCGCTCCCAATGTGGAGCTTATGAAACCCTAATAGAGTTATTATCAACATAAGTATTCTACAATAATTGCTTGCTGCTCAGTTGCACAACCTCTCGTTTTTGAAGACAGTAGGGATAGAAAGGATAGAACTAGGACTGGGGTAGTGGTTGTCCAATCAATCTCGCTACATCGCGTTTTTAGGATCGGATGGGTATGGGAGGTAATTATATAAATCACAGACATTCGTGTGTTACTGCCTGATCTTTATAAAATACTAGTATTGCTACCCGGCTTCGCTCGGAACAGTTTGGGGTTATGTTCACCTCGGCGCGTTAATTCAGACTGGCCAAGTTGAAACAACTTTTATCAAAATTCAAAAGTCTAGGTCAATTAAAATGGAATTAAAATGAACATTTCAGACTGGCATTGACATTTCACAGCCTCTTTCATATATTGACAGCCCCATTCTCGCCCGTTAAAATGTCCAAATTCAAGGAAAAAATCTAATTTGCTGCCAAATAAATGTCAAATAATACCTTCACGTAAATAATAAACATTATTGTTAATAATAAAAGCCGGGAAAAGTTCAGTAGAAGACTAATTTATTACATTTTGACTAAATGTCTTCGCCGATAAAAATTCAAACATATTTTCTTTCATATTCGTTTTTATGGCAACTTAATGACCTACAATGCAAAAGAGAATTACAGACCCACAGACATACATACGCCGTTTCGGTTTTATATAAAGGGTTTTTCATTAAGGGCGCTCAATTTTTTTTTTAAATAAAACAAAAACGAATGAAGATATCTAAAAAAAAAATATTATGTTTTGAAGTACATTTAGTGGCAATTATGTATGAATTTCCCTCGCATGACCACCGCGGGCACGTTTGCAGAAGTTCAATCGTTGAATCAATTTTCCACCACTTTTTCACATAATTCGGCCCGAATCGCACCAATTTCGCGTTCAATATTTTCTCTTAGTTCTTGTAACGTCGCCGGCTTGTTGGTATAGACCAAAGATTTAACATAGCCCCAAAGAAAATAGTCCAATGGTGTTAAATCGCATGATCTAGGCGGCCATTGAACTGGTCCATTTCGCGAAATAACACGCTCACCAAATTTGGTTTTCAATAAGTCAATTGTTGCGTGTGCAGTGTGACTGGTAGCGCCGTCTTGTTGAAACCATATATTGTACAAGTGCATACCTTGCAATTGAGGCCAAAAATAATCAGTTATCATGGAGCGATAACGATTACCATTCACAGTAACATGACGATTAGCATCATCAACAAAAAATATGGTCCAATGACACCTCCGGCATGTAATCCACACCAAACAGTGATTTTTCCGGGATGCAATTGTGTTTCGTGAAGCACGTGTGGATTGGTGCCTGCCCAATAACGCATATTTTGCTTGTTTACATATCCATTGAGCCAAAAATGAGCTTCGTCGCTAAAGATGATTTTTCGATGGAATTCAGCATCATTTTCAAATTGTTGTGCAGCCCAATTGAGGAATTGGCGACGCTTCAAATGATCAAGCGGCTTTAGTTCTTATGTCAACTGGATCTTGTATGGATGTAGGCCAAGATCTTTTCGCAAAATTCGCCACAATGACGTCACAGAAATGCCCAATTGTTGAGAACGTCGTGTCAGTGACTCATTTGGGTCATCAAGAACAGATGCTCTAGCGGCGGCAATATTTTCCTCACTTCGTGCATTTCTTTGTGTCACTGGCACTGGAACATTGTGTAGCGACAATGTGCTTTCAAATTTTTGCACCAAACGTTGAATTGTTGATGTGGCAGACAAGTGATGACGACGATAAAATGGTCGTAATGCTCTTAAAGTTGCGGTGAGCGAACGCGAATTTTGGTAGTAGATTTGAATAATTTGCAAGCGTTGCTCCGGTGTGTACTGCTCCATGATGATTTGCCAACTAAGTACGAGTGTAAGCCTCAAAAAAAATTGAGCGTCAAAACGTCAAAAAGTACGAGTGTTAAACTCAAAAGTTTGAGCGTCCCTATTGAAAAACCCTTTATAAGATGTATGTGGAATTATTACACGTTTATGATGTCTTTCAACCAAGAACTGTCGGTTAACTCCTAAATGTAAATTTGATTCAATCTTACATTATTTAATAATAATAATATATAATTTAGATGGATTCGGCGGAAGCTTCGTGGAAGTTAATTTGAATATAAAACTAGATTGATAGAAAAGTTATACTTTATTTTTTACAGTATGGTTCACGCTGAAAAATTATAAGAAAATTATGCGTGTGAAATAAATTAATCTTAATTGTTCACAAAGAATAATGAAACCATTTTAATAATTTCTTCGACACAGCCGGCTAATGTATTTATGGCTATAGAAGAGTGTAAAAAAGTGTCCGTCTTAAAAAATATCCGTGAATGTAACAACCTTATAAATAGCTATGGAGGGTAAATATACATTCTGGATACTATTGTCTATCTCCTACGATAAAATTAAGTTTGCAACAAAAAAGCAGCAACTTCTTACATGTGATATACAAAATCAATCCGAGACGTACACATTTTTTTATGCAGATGTATTTTTGAACGATTTAAATAGCTGTGTTTAAACATTATTTGTTCGCACGCAATTAAAGAATTGCGAAAATGATGCTTAAACTTTCATTTCGCGTTTAACTCTCGCCAACTGTTTATTTAAACAAGTTGGCCATTTCTGTTCCATTGAATTCTGCCTACACGATTTTAAAATTAAACGAATGTGTTTGTTATGCTCAAAAAACAAAATTAATGTAAGATGCATGATCATTTCGATGTATAATATTGCAAATTCAAAATTTTGTTAGTATTGACGTGATAATATGAATGAATCGTTTTTTAATAGTGTTACCATCGTACAAATAAACGTGCTATGATAACATTATGTACTTTCGTAATCGATTTTTGTAAATAGCAATAATACTATTGCCATTCATTTATGGTTATTATAATATCATATTATTTATCATATTACTAGTATTCGAACCCGGCTTCGGTCGGACCAGTTTGGGGTTATGTTCACCTCGGCGCGTAAATTCAGACGGGCCAAGTTGAAACAACTGGCAACTTAATGACCAACAATGCAAAAGGGAATTACAGACCCACAGACATACATACGCCGTTTCGGTTTTATATATAAGATATTTTGGTTCATATGAAACTACTCGAGTACTCGAGTATTTTGTAAAATGTACTACTCGATACTCGAGTAATTGGAGTCTCTACACACACATTGATAACGAAACAAATTTACCGTCGAAACTTTCGCGAGCGAAATCAATTCGTTTGTTTGAACTTGCAACAACAATGCAAAAGGGAATTACAGACCCACATACATACATACGCCGTTTCGGTTTTATGTATAAGATATGATAATCAACATAATTTACGAAAATTTTAATCGAGTCATAAATAAATATAACACAGTGGTGACAGGTTTACCGTTTTATATTTCAAGAATTTACGTCATGGATATGTTGAAAAATGTGAAACGTCAGCCGTTTTTCACGACACCCTTTTTTCTATACTTATGTACATATATAAGATATATTACTAATGATTTTAAATGAGTGTCTCACGTACTTTTTGCAGTACACTACATTAAAAATTTGATTTTTTAAATATGCTAGCTATCTTAAGATAGTTTTAACTCTTCGTTTCTAAAGCATCACCAAAAGAAGCATAAAACACTATTCGAAATGCATAGCACAATTTTAGAGTCGGCATATATTTAAGTGTATTCCGCACTACTAATTTTGGAGACGAATTTTTACGATCCCCTGCTTGCTAAAATTAGAATCGACTTGCCACTAAAATGCGCATTATACGCACATAAAAAAAAAACAAAAAAGGAACGATTTGAAGTTTTGAAGATTCTATATTTGAACATGGTCAACGACAAAATAAGCACACGTCTGCAATAGTAAACATAAATTATAATATTATTATACGCTTAGTTCTGTCGAAAATGCAATATTGTACAAACAAAGCTCAACTTATTGATTTATTTTACAAGCAGTTTTAGCTTGATTAATAAATAGTTATTTCCCGAATTTCCGAATCGGTAAACAAAGATCTTCGAGGGAAATTTTACCGTCTAAGTATAAACGTTTTATTTGTTATTACAAATGTGCTTTTCAATATATTATTAGAAGAATTAGCTAATTTATTAATTTAAAAAATATCAGTAATTTATAATCAGCGTAATCAACAAGTGAAACGACAAATATATATTGATTTGTTCCACCAAACGGTCAAGGAGAGTCAAGGGGAGAATTAAATTTATTAAAGTTAAGCACAATTTATTCGACCAATACTAAAATTTTATAAAATTATCAATTGGAAATGATTAACATCATTATTTTATTAAATTGTGGTATTTCAGTACAGCACCAATACACAAGATAATTTATTTATATTTTAGCTAACCTAGCTAACCTTGATTGAGGATTTCGACTGAAGATTTCGATACAAAATTATAAAGATACCGAAAGGCGAAATCCGAGTCAGCATTGACAAAATTCATGGAAACGTACAAAATTTTAACAAATAAAAACATATGTTGTTTTTAGTTATAATCTTCTGTATCATGTATTTCATATTAGTCGTTTCAATCAATAACTTGAAAAATGAGTACACACCAAGAAAGTCAAGCTGTTATCCTTGTGTTAAGCTTATATTTAATATATATATATTATATGACATGTAAGCTACCTATTATATAAAATCTAGCATAAATTTCCAATTCGAAAAATTACAGTTTATAATCTGGTAAGATAAACACAATAAAAACAAAATTTCAGCGCCAACTAATGATACCTATGTCGTAAAATTGTATTTTTATTCTTGCAGCACCAATGCATAGACAAGAAAACAAAATAAAGCGTGAAAGAAAGTAAACAAACCGATCTAAATTCAAATTTAAAATCAGCTGACTTGGCTTAAAATAATCACAAATAACAAATAGTGGCCATTTCATAGTGAGCAAATGAGTGTAAAACCACTAAACCACCAAGTCTCTTTACAAAAAAAATATATTTAAACCTATCTATAGAACAGCCATTTAATCAAAATTGCCAGAAATCAATTAATTATATGCAAGGTTTATTTTTTAAATAAGATGCTGGAACTCACTTCATGTCAAGCTTTTTACTAAATAAAATTATATTCAAATATCATTCAAGTAAACTGATTTTGACATTTTGAAAAAAATTTGTGAAAAAGGTGCTGGAACGCTAAATGGGGAAAAAAGCCCTGATTATATGTGTTATGACATAATATTATTATGTACTAGCTGTACCCTGCGCGCGTTGCTACGCCAGCAATTGTAGGGGGGATTGTAGGGGGGATTGGGGGGGGGAAGGGGGTGTACGCCAGAAAGTTTCGCGGAAGTGTACTCGAGAAATTTGTAAAAAATCGATATCAATTTTTGGGGGGAGGGGTGTTGTTTGGCGGGGTGGGGTTTGGGGAGCGTATGGAAGGGGTATGCAAGAAACCTTCGAAGGAGTGAACTCGAAAAATTCATAAAGTTTAAAAAAAAAATTGGTGAGTGGAGGTTGGGGGGTGGTTGGGGGGAAGGGTTGGTAGGCCAGAAACCATTGCGGGAGTGTACTCAATAAATTTGTAAAGTTTCACATCGATCGGTCGAGCGGTTTAGTAGTCCATAGCGGACATACATACAGACATTCATATATATATATATATAGATTTTGTGTTTTACCATTATGAATTTCATTATAGGCAAAACTTCATCTTATATTTGCCATTTAATGGTGATGATTTTTTGTTGATTAATACGTTATTAAAAATATTAAATCGATATTGAATACGGTGCTCGCCAAAAATCAAGCAATGTGTTGTTCATATAACGTAAAAAAAGTTGTTGGTAAATAATTTATGTTTGTATTATGTGCACATGGTTTATGATTCAATTCGAAAATTTTATTACAGCAATTAAAATGTTTTTTTTTGCTTCTGTGTGTTGATAGCAAATTTATATTTCAATAAACTTGTTTCATTAGTAGATAAATCATAGGTATTACAATTTTGCTTTAGCATGTAACATTTTATATTGGACGTTTTTTCGACCTAACCGTTAAATCTGTATTATAAAAAATATTATTTTATAAACGTATGTAGTGTACTGAATCTAAAACATAACATATACATCGATGGCTTTAAGAGTAATTTTGTTAACTCTACTTTTGACTGAAAATAACTTAATCATGCCATCTTGTTGTGTCATGCAATGTGCATGTCCCGTAATTTTTGTTGTTACCAAAACTTATTTGAGTGCACCGTAAAAACGTTTTAAGAAAATTTGATAACTCGATTGTCGTTCTAATACCTACTCTGCTAATTATCCAACTCCACCATTTTCTATTGTCACCTGTCATTAATTCGTTGGATTTCAGCGGTGGTACAAAAAAATCGTTTGAAAGTCCTATTTTAAATTTTCCCGATCGGTTTGAAAATACCAAAATAATTCATTTTTACCCTCTCCTGCACAATTGAAAAAAGGGAAATAGCAAATTTACTCTTTAAGCCATCGATATATATGTATAACTTCATAAGTACTTAAAAAAAACATATCGAGCCGACTGAAAAGTTTTGATGCTAAATAATTTCAACTGATGCACTATTCCATCTCGATCATCATAAACATTGGATGGAAACATTGGAGTGCAAAAAAGAGTGTACTGTTTTAAGATGTTATCTATTGTCAATTATTGGTGGAGAGGCAATATATGAGTCGTATAGTTTCAAATGTATAACTATCTATTTTTCGATAAAAATACGAAAAACATTTGTTAGCTTTTTGAGCTTGGTTAATATTTTTCAATTTAAAAAACATCCCAATAAAGCCTGAAACTAAAAATTTGTATGAGCGGCCACATTGCAACATCACCAAAGATAACTCTGTGACTTGTCGTAAGTATGTTTGACCAAACCATTATTATTTTGTTTCCAAAGTCGTGAACCGTTCTGATTTTGATACCAACCATCGTTATTTTACGTTTTTATACCACTTGTACATGATTTTGTACAAATAATTTATTGCTAGCCATACACTATGCCCAAAATAATGATGTGACAGTATTAGTTCATTTTCGAAAAATATAGGATAATTAAAAATTTCGACTGAGGGTGCTTAATGGAATTTCAATATCAAATTTGATAGACAGGGATGAGTCAGATCAAGTACATCTGTGCACTTGAAATGCCTCAAGTGCAAAATTATATATATGATGGTTCTAATTTTGATACTATACGAACTACATATATTATATGATACTAGTATTGCTACCCGGCGTCGCTCGGACTAAGCGACCAATAATTATTTAATGTTATATCATTCGACATAATTATATCACAAAATCTAACAACCAAAATAGAGTTAAAATAAAAAAATAAACTTTATTTAATTTGATGACAGCCCCATTCTCGCCCATTAAAACGTTTAAATTCAAATTCAAGGAAAAAATCTAATTTGCTGTCAAAGAAATGTCAAATAATACCTTCACGTAAATAAAAAACATTATTATTAATAATAAAAGCCGGGAAAAGTTCAGTAGAAGACTAATTTATTACATTTTGACTAAATGTCTTAGCCGATAAAAATTCCAACATATTTTCTTTCATATTCGTTTTTATGGCAACTTAATGAACAACAATGCAAAAGGGAATTACAGACCCACAGACATGCATACGCCGTTTCGGTTTTATATATAAGATAATAATGGCGCCGACAAAGAATTCACTGAATTAAACATTTCAAGTGATAATTAGAAAAAGTATAGTTTTCGAAAGTTTAGAAATTTGCTGCAATCTAATTTTCTTACGACAGAAGCAGTTGCATATGAAGTTGATTAAATAACATATTTTTTATTTATTGTAAAAAATTAAATAAAATACATGGCATTACAGCTGACTCCAATGCGCCACGCATTTGACAAATAAATAAAAATATTACAAAACATGTTAAACAAAATTAAAAAAAAAATAAACAAATATTTGGAACAGAAACATACTAGTTATATAAAAAGCAAAAAAATATAAACAAAGCTCCGGATCATTGACGAAGATGTCCACATCAACAGGCAGTGCATCATCAGCCGAACAGCCCTTGGGACTGGCGACTAAAAAGACCTACGTGACAAACAAGTTCTGACAAAGAAAATTGATTGGCGGTGGCTACGGCCACGTAGGTAGAAACTGGGAGCATGCAAGCTTATAGTCTCAAGGATGCCAGGGTTATCAACTCGGCCCCGAAGAATAAGAGTAAAATGTTTCAATATTGAAATCGATCTTCGAGCTTCAAGAGAGTGAATATTATATTTTAATAAGTGAGTATTGATTTTCAATTGTTTTTGTCATTGCGCGTAGTGTCCAATAACAAGAATGCTGTCCTTAATTTCCGATATGTTTAGTTATAATTTGAATTGGATAAAAAGAACTTTATTTTTCGATGACTAGAATAGTTTAAAGTTTAAACTTTTAGCAGTTACGGTTGGGCAAACGTCCAAAAAATTACCAATTTCTTGGCGTCATTTGGCATGAAAATCGGCTTACATGTAATTAACATTTCCTATTATAATTTTATGCACCTCCAGCAAGCGCATATGTATATAAAGGGTCTTTTTATAAGGACGCTTAGTGTTGAAATGTAAATAAAACAAGTTGTTTGTGAGATTTCGACTAAATTTTAATTTCATTTGTAAGTATATTTTACGGCATTAAATATGGAATATAGCATCAAATGTCTGCCAATATCCATTCATTATAAAATGGGCC
Source organism: Himalopsyche kuldschensis (assembly GCA_028554975.1). NCBI lineage: Eukaryota > Metazoa > Arthropoda > Insecta > Trichoptera > Rhyacophilidae > Himalopsyche > Himalopsyche kuldschensis. The sequence continues at coordinate 1,690,910 of JAHFWI010000028.1, forward strand.
ATGTCGCTAAAGTTGACTTTTTTGACAAATTTGGGTAAACTTCCAACTGCTCCAGAACCCAATCAGGCGTTATCTGTGGTCGTTTAACTGAAGTTCCTTGGTTAGTTGGATTTTATACGGGTGCAGACATAAGGCCCGATTCAAAATTCGCCAAGTTGAAGTCGCAGAAAAGCCAAGTTCTTGTGAACAACGAGAAATAAGCTGCCTTGGGTTTTCCTGTACACTTTCACACACAGCAGCAATGTTTTCACCAGATATTGTATTTTGATGACGTACAGGTAGGTGTTGGCCGATTATTTACCAAACTGGTTGACTCAAATTTGGCCACTAAACAATGAATAATCTACTCAGCAGGACAAAGTAACATATTTTGAGCGTCCCTATTGAAATACCCTTTATAATTATCTATTACCTATAGCTTTAATGATATGTGTAATTTGCGGCGTTCAAAGAATATGTTTAAATCTAGTCAAATGACCTTCATCAATTTTTTGTTATTACTTCTGGATGTTTTTTTCAGATTTGGTCTAAGAGTATTCGGACATTTTTTGTATAATTTACATAAATTAGTTTTCTTTGTGTTTCGCGACTTCTATTGAATGCTGATTTAATTTTCTTTCGCTGTCAGTCAGCACTGCAATAATTGCCGAAAGATGTACCGTAAAACGAGGTGAATAGAGACACTTTTTACCCATCACGACTATGTACATATCTTCATACCTGCACCATTCATATTTCAAATATGAATGGCTTAAAACGTGTTTCTATGGCCCTACTACACATTCAAGACACTATTTTTCAAATATTTACTATCGTTATTAAGACACAGTCAATTTTTTTCTATATTCACATTCAATTGGGGTGAATAGAGAAGATAGAGGATAAATAGAGACAAAACAACAGATCTTAATGATTGGAATATATAAACTCTATTCTATATGAGTCTCTATTCACCCCGTTTTACGGTACTTATGAACTAAAAAAAACAAGAAACATTTAATTAAGTTTTCGTGCAACAAAAGGTAAGTTTATTAGGAGTTAAAAAGTACGGATGCTCAGGCATCAAGCTTAAACACGTGTGTTTCAATTTTGGCCAATCATTTAGTTGGTTTGTTTTTGTCAGTCGAGAGATAGTATTATAATCATTGTGAAGAAACTAACCTAACCATAATGATTACATTGGATACTTAGTAAAGTTGTGCTAAAGTTCAATCCTTGTTTTTGTCTCTATTCACCCCGTTTGGCGGTACATAATGTAATTTATTCCGGTTGCATTTATACTAAATGGTCGAATTATTTCAATATGTTTATTAAAAACATTATTGAATGAAAAATGCAATGTTAAATACCAACTGCATTATTAAAATGTCATGATCAAGATATGAAAAAAAACATCTCAACTGACAGGTCATTAATTTCAACGAAGACAAATAGCAATATAGTAATGTTATGATCACGATTTAAAATTAGAACGATTTATTTATTTCCACCATTTTTATTATTTCGTATATTGCCAGCGTAGAAAAATAAACAAGGTGTATCCCGCGCTTAGCATCGCTCCAGAGTAAACGCTCGCCAATAAAAAAAATACACATAAATCAGCCGAAAATCTATCCGCCGGCAGTTTATTTATTGATTTTCAATCGTAACTCATTTCTCAAGAGGTTTATATACAAAAATATGATAGATATTCGTAAATACGGAGCACTACAATAATAATTTAGACGGATAGAAAAGATCTGACCAGGGCTGTGTTAACACACTTTTTAAATGTTTTTTTAAACTTAATAATGAGTGTTTAGTATACTTATTATATTGCATGCTTTCTATAAATACGAGAATCATTAATATTCACAGAGAGTGTTACTGATTTTTATGTTCCCGTGCGAATTATTGCTAGTAATATTAATATTACAGCGCTGAGTGACGTCGCATTTTAATGGTCTAAATTAATTGTTTCTGGCTGTATATAGGCATTTCAGTCGTAACATTTACGATGACTAGTAATTTTCATTAATGATTGTATGCACCTGGATCCATCTTAAATTGAACTCAATGATATAAATTTGAGATAAGAAATGGACTAATTTATGGCTCACCACTTTCTCTCCTGTTTTTATATGTGATTGAAAATATATTCAAGTTTAGTCTGATTTATTGCAATTTATCAAGTATTTCCCTCGCAAATATTGAGCATAAGGACTACTAATGGACTTGTTAAATAAGATTTTAAAATCTCTATTATTCGAAAAGAGTAGTGATAGAAGAATAGGATTAGGACAGGGCTAGTGGTAATAGAAGAGTATCATTCTCACTCACCTCGTTTTTAGGATTTTAGGGTGAGTGAGAGGAGATTCTAAGGCACCACAGACATACGTATCTTTGAACAGAATTCCATAAAAAATTATGGATTTCGAAAATGAAACCAATGGAATTGCCCACTCTAACACGGAGCTGTTTAGGTAAGTGATACAAATCTTTAAAAATGGAAACCAAAATCGAGGTCAATTTCACAATATTAGAAAATATCGCGAGTGTGTAAGACTTAAAATCAATCCATATTTTTTTTGTTAAACCCACTAAAGTGATATCTATTGCAAGTAAAGTAAATATAAAGTAAATTGAGTTTTTACTGCACATTAAATGGTTTGCTTAACTGTGTAGTTGAAGAATAATTGAATAGCTAGAATCATAGAATTAATTGCAATAAAGAATCACGTCTTTCGCAAAAATCAGCTACGAGTGTTTTATTTCAATCCACTTAAAGCATTACATTAAATTGGTATCATGTTGAAGTTTTAAAAAATGTAGTTTTTGGCATGTTTATCTATCTTCACATTAGTCGGTTTGGGCTTTGCTGTCAAAGTCTTCCAGATTGTCTGATTGCGTGATATGCCATATTGTACATGTTGTGATAAACCACAGAATTCTGATCACATTCAATGAGAATACAAAGAAAATATGGATAAATAAGGGAAGAGTTACCATATTCATAAGACAGGTGTAGATATATCGCTGAGAACAACTTGTATTTCATATATCCTCTTCGGGGCCCGGATATCACCTATGATACTCGTGGATTTTATAAAATACTAGTATTGCTACCCGGCGTCGCTCGGACTAAGCGACCAATAATTATTTAATGTTATATCATTCGACATAATTATATCACAAAATCTAACATCCAAAATAGAGTTAAAATAAAATCACAAACTTTATTTAATTTGATGCCCATTAAAATCCAATCAAGTAGATGTTAAAAGCCGGGAAAAGTGAAACTGTAAATTCTCAGTGAAAATATATTCATATTCGTTTTTATGGCCAATGAACAACAATGCGTATTATTGTTGAAAGATGTGGGTCCTTTTAGCAATCTAAAATGCTTCGACACTAACTATACAAATACATCAATAATTTTCTCTACATCATACATTATTATTTATTTTATTGTTTTAACAAGAATTACTTTAACACGTAAGTTCAATTAAACATCCGGGCTGATATTTAATAAAAACCATGAGTATCATATGTAGATGATATAGAGATCGACTAACAATCAACTCAAACCAGGACTTGATATATTCTTCTCCAAGCTGTCATTGAAATTAAATTTGACCGCCGTTTGTCTGTGTTTTTCTATGGTTCTCTTTTTATGAAAGGGGACTACTTGCTGATTTTGTTTCATTGAACCAAACCAATATTTTAGCCCGGCAAATCATCGACTTGGACCAATAATTTCAATGATCGTGACCAGTGAAATCATGTTGCCATACAGATCTATTACTTGATACATTTTCACTGATAATACAGATATTTCACTGTAACATATACAAGTTTTACAAGTTTTACTGAGTATGTATTCAGTATGGTTAGAATGGGAAGAAATAGGACTGATTACAATAGCTTTAAGTGATTCTTGATGTTCATTTGTAAATGTCAGCGAGTACGTTATTTGAACTAGAAACGACTTAAGAAACTAAGGTGTAACGGATACTACCAAAATCTTGTTTTGTAGGGAACGAGTTGATGGCTTAGAAGTAAGACGCGCAATATGGTAAATACCAATAAACAAGTGAGAAATAAATAGAAGATGCAATGAATATATCTTAATTGTTAATATTTTATAAAGAGTTTAGGCGTACCTTCTTTATTATTGTCAGCATCTTCCTCGGGACCTTTCAGCAAATAGTCTCTTGTTTCATTGAGTGCGGCCACGTCTTCACCAGTGAATACTCCAAAACCATTTACCACACCATCGCTGGCGTTCCATCTCCAAGCGCACGGCTGCTCGAAATCACAAGAAATCCCCAATACGTCGTTAGCGGATATAACCCCACTGGGGCTCAGACTGCTCGTGTAATGAGGCTCGTGCAATCGTGTTCTTATCTGTCTAATCTTATCAGGAAACTCAACTTTAGCTGGATCTTGGCTATTAAAGTCAGTGTCAACAAGCTCTCCGTTGTTGTTTTTATTGCTGTTTTCTTCTGGTTTTGATATGCCGTGGTCATTTTGCATACGCTGCTGCGTTTGTTTGTGAATTGCTTTCTCCTGATTTCTTCTCAGCGTTAACTCCCTCATCGGGCTGTTCAGTCTTCTGTTCGCCTTCACCACGTCGTGCATATCCCTGCCTCTCGATACGACAATACTGGAATTGTTTTCGTTTAATCTGGTCTTATCGGAAAAGGATCGCGGCAATTCTTGATCTTTTTTCTTCAGTAATCTAGTCTCATCTTTATCTTTTAAAAATTGAATTGGATCTCTATTATTTCTTTTATGATTCACAGATTTGGTTTCTACGTTTCCGTAATCTGTGTTTTTACTAAACACCTCTGGCAATTTTAAAGAAGACTCACCGGCTTCTTTCAAATTATCGTCATTTGCGATATTAAAAAGCAAGTTTTGGAAACGTTCTTTTTGTCCATAATTTGAAATGTCTTCTAAATCTTCAGCATCCGCTTTAGCATCCGATGCAATCATGGCGGATACTTCAAAATGTCTCTTTTTATCAAAGACTGTCAAGCTTGAATCGACGAAATCGTTTTCCGATTCAGAAAACATAATATCTAAATCATCCTTATTTCTGTCGTAATTTGTTTCTAGGTCTTCATCATTTTTCGTTTTTGAAACGCTAGTATACTCATCGATGAAGTCTGTTGACTTTCTGATGAAGTTTCTGGGAGTCTCTTCGTTGTTTTCGACAAACGGAGAGTCGTCCTCATACGCCGGACTCTGCCGGCCGTATCGAGTGCTTCTGCCGCTGTCATACCTTGACGCGAATCCCAACCTTTTGCCGCGGAACAGCAGACTTCTCCTCCTGTCGCCGTTCCTGGCCGAAGGTTTGCTGTCACAAAAACATCCCAGACTGATGACGAAAATCAAAACGTAATAATAACAACACACCCTGTTTGTGGCCGCCATTTATGGTCTTAACTGATCTTCCGAGACAGTCTGCACCGGAGTTGTCTGTGTCTCTGCCAAGAGTTACACTTTCCCGGCATTTTGTCGCTTTATCAATGACGCACTTTCATTGAAGACGTCTGATAAATCCAGCCAATTATTAAGTTATCCTGTACCTCCCCACTATCAAAATAGATAAATGTTGACTATCCTATTCGAACTAAACAAACCCCAGCGGTTTCACAGTCTTATTGTCGTTTTCTTTAAATTTGAATATTTAAAAATCGATGTTTCGTTGAAAGCCTCTGCAAATTTATCTATAAAATACTTTCTAGATTAAAAAATCATATCGATATCAATGCACCTTTGATTCCAGCAATAAACTATTCTTTTTTATAATGCGTAGGTATTTTCTATTGAACATGTATTATTTTTTTCACCAATAGATTACCTTAGCATTAAGTTTATTTGCATTAAAATAGTACCAATGTTTCAATAAGATATTAAAACCACTGAAATAAACGTTGTATATTAAGTCTTTAGTTGTTAAAACTATCCATTTTCACGCACCGAGACAATTCATAATGTCAATTTTCCACATCTGCCATTTTCATCGGCCTGCACTCAAAATATGGTTGCAAAAGGTGGCTTTACTGAAGCAAGCCGCCACTGAAATTGTTGTTGATTATGTATATTGTTTAGAAACGTATAAAAACTTATAACAAAACTGGAAAATTACTTATGAAAACTGTACCGATGCACTGAATCGTATATCAGGTCCACGGAAAATCGCCGCCATACCGTGGCGCAAACTCTAGTCAATCTATCCATATCATACACTTGTCATTCAAAAACAAATAATGTTATATTATAATTGTTACACGGACGCACAATACAATTAAGAATTGTGAAAAGGGCAGAGTTTTTCTATTTAAGACTTACGACTCGGTCCGAAAACGGACAGGCTCGAAAAATCACATAGGAAATCTGAAGGATTTTTCTTCGACACATCAAAAACATATAATCCCCTCCCCTTAGAGGGCACTCTCAAAAATGTATGCCAGGAATACACACTACAGATTCTTCCGAACGAAGCGTCATTTTCGCGCGACATAAGATGCTATGTTTTCAATTAAGTTTGCACCATGAAACTATTTAACATTTTTTATTTCGATTCTCTCGTTCGTGTCATGTAACACTTTTCATAATAACTGATTTGATTTTGTCAATTGCGACGAACTGGATTCCAGCATGATTTTATTCGGGAGTACTACGATCACGTTATTGAGATTAAGAATAATTAAAATCATTACAGTTTTCCGATTGTTAATTATTAACAATCTTAAAGCAAACGTTTATTGTAGACATTGAAATTGGCACAGGTAAAAAGAAATCAATAATTTATATAATATAATCTAATAAAACATAGCTTTTAAACATATATAATTTCGACGGTAGATACTATTGTTGTGGTATTCTTTTAGATTTTGTAATAACTATCCTGCGGCGCGGCCGAGTTTCAAAATTGTATCGTTTTCAATCGAGAAACTAATATGATATCATACTAGTTTCTGTTTTTCTATGCATTTCTAAGAATACAACAACAGCACTGCATATAATGTGACTCATGGACTAGTAATATAATGTATTTACTCTAATAAAATAAATCTACTAATAGATTCAAAAATAAATCCTATAATGCCTATTTTGGGATATAAGCACAAGAACTTTGAATTCTCGGCTACGAGATCGGTACCAGGCATCTGTGACATATTAATCTCTCTCCACCTATCCCTATCTTATCCTTAAAAATGATACAGAGCTATTAACGTACTCCTAGTCCATTCTGTTCTTTTCCGCTTTGAAGATAGAGGTTGATTTGCAACCAGTTCTCATTTAATGTGACCACATGGTCCACATAAAAGGTATAGTGTTTAACACATGGTATTATAATAAATAGTTTAAGAAAAATAATAAAACTATTTTGAAGACTAGTGCTGGTTTTGTTATTTTTGTGAGTATTTTCAACTGATGAAAAATTCAATTGAAAATACTTAGTTATACATAAGAAAACGATCACGTTCTTCTTTTAATGATGTGCAATAAGATTCTCGTAAAAAAAATTATTGCACTATTTCTAAACATGTAAAATAATAATCACACTATAAAGCAGTGGATCCCACCGCACCCGTATCTCTCCGACGTGATCACAGCGTTCCCCGATTTTACTGTGTGCGTGTGTTGTGTGCGGATGTGCGTATGTATTGGGAGAGATCTCTGGCGGGAGACTGCCGAACTAATACAATGTTCAGTATGGACCAAAATAATCGTTATTTTCCGGGATCCACAGGTATGTATGTCGCCACTCGTTCGCTGTGTGTGTTACCCGATGCGACGGGATACCATAACGATTTAAAAACAAATATATTCCATTTTTTTAACTTAGAATATTGAGGTATCGAACATTTCACGAACAAATTTTTAAACTGAAAACTAGATCAGAGACAATAATTCGAGAAGATGCCTAACAAGTAGAAGACTCGAATCAGTGTGAAAGAAAGATTTAAAAAAAAACAGAAAAATATCTTCTTTTTACAACTATTTTTAGTACATATTTATATCATTGACAATTATTGCTGGAAATGCATTATATTTAAATAAATAAAGTACATTCTTTTGTATACCATTTCCACATATTTTATAGTTTTCAAGACTGGTTTGGTTCATCGAGAGCATTATCTCCTGACGCAATGTAAATGCGAACAGGGCTATGTTTGTTCGATTTAGTTAAACTAATTAACAAGGTATGCCAAACGATAAGCTTAAAAAATACGATAAGAATTCACAGCTAATACTTTTGAAGCGACATCAAAGTCGATAGTTAGGCGCACGAAACTTCAATAAATTGAATAAATATACAAACAATCCAAGGAAAAATAACAAATTATCGCAACGTAAAATATTTTCTATTCATCTCATTTTTCCTGCTAGGTAAACGGAAATGAAAAGATTTAAAAACATAAAATGTTTAAATCCAGAAGAATGTGTAGAAATACAGTCATATTAATATAATATTAAATTTACTCCTAGCTTTTTGGATTGTTCCTTTAAGTTAAACGACTTTGATTTTTATCACTATTATTTTGTTTATGATATTGATATTAATTCAAAAATCCAACAAATTCGATTCGATATCGAAGGTAGGTGTGAAAAAAGCTGAAATAGTGAAATGGTTATATCAGAAGTTTTTCAAGAGTAATGAAGCCACTGGCACATAATACGATTACGATTTATGTCAACTCGTTTAAACGGTGTGCAGTGGCGTAGGTACCTAATTTAAGTTTGTGAGGCTCACATGTAACACCTCTGTGAATTAATTCTTTCTCAAAAAAATACATTAATCTTTTTCGTAAATAAAATTCCATGAATACTTAGCATTGCTGAATGCGAAGCATTGCTGAATTCTTAGCATTGCTGAATGCTGAATGCTAAGTTAGCAATAATACATTCATCTATTGTAAGAAAACAGCTTTACATATATTAAAGTAATCAATGTTGAAAAGCCTAATCTTACAAAAACATTTGTGTTTAGATATCAGTTTTAGTGGGATAAATTAAAACATTCAAGGATTAATTCGGTATCAAAAAGATTTAATCGAGTAATACATAACAGCTCCAGCAGTGGTAACAAATCATGCCATTGTTAGTTAATTATATAATTTCATGGAATTAACTATAATTCTATAGAGAAAGCAAAAAAGATGAGGACACAAACATAGCCACACTTAAAGATGAGGTTTATGTGAGGAATCATGAGTTTGCGGACGTGAATGTTTCTTCTCTGAGAAGTAATTCTTTAGTGTTATCGTATTGTATATAGACTTATTACGAGTGGACGTGAGTGAGTTTGAAAAAAAACGAAATTTTCTTCCTCGGCAATTTGTTTTTAAATGTATTTTTCATGAACGTTTTTTCTCAGAAATTATGGAATAAAAAATGATTCCACTAAAATAAAAAAATTGTAAAAAAAATATTCGGTATTTGCGAAGTTTATGAGCATATTTTTTTTTGTACCATCTCCGCTCCCAACTTGGGGCATATGGACTCCTCACGGAGTTTATCTCAACATATGTTTTTTTTCTACGAGAACTGCTTGTTACTCAGTTGCTCAACCTCTCTTTTTCGAAGAGAGTAGGGATGGAAAGGATACGAGGACTAGGACAGGACTTGTGATTAGCTATAATCGCTGTCACTATGCGTCGCTCTTTGGGATCGGAAAGGTGGGAAGGGATTTTCAGCAACACAAACACCCATGCCTTTGAACAGATTTATCGACTGAAAAAATCCGCTCGTACCGGGAATCGAACCCGGGCGGTACGGCACGCAAGTCAAAGCCGTTGCCACTGCGCCACGGACCGGACTTATGAGCAATACAAAGATTAAATGAATCCATTTTCATTATTGTAAATTCCGCAATATTAAACGGAAAATCTTTATTTGAAAAAGCCCGCCTTCCTAAAAAATACAGAGTGTCGAGGAAATTTCGTATTTCCGTTAGATTTGTTATTGAATTACCATTTCAACTGCCGATAGGAAACTTTGAACGACGAATGACTTTGGCATTACAAATACGCATCAACATTTTTGCTGCTGAGATTTTACGATATTTTGTTTAAAAAAATCATTATATCATTAATAAGCCCGCGTTACGTTGGATTTACAATCGATTTATGTTGTATCCACAGATATGGGTTGCCGCGATTTTTTCATCTCTTCTCTCCGTACCCAATCCAAAAACCATGGCACATGTCATAGTTAGTCATAGTTAATTACCTAATAAATATTAACGCAATGCTTACGGAGTGCACAAATTTGTGCGTTTGCTAATTGGCCATTAGATACGAAATAACATGCTAATTACCAAAGTGATTAAAAGGCCCCGTAAGAAAAGTGTTTAATTAACTTTTATTTTATCTGTTTTCATTAATTCAGTTAATTTGATAATACCTCATTGGTCAATTGCGTAAATGAAGAGGCACAGTTTTTTTAAATCATATTTTTTTTCTAATGTGATTTGAATATAGATTATTTATTGGTATTGATAAAAAATCATTGACATTTTAACAGTGGACATCTGTATTTTATTGATTTATAACTTGTATGATTATCTGTAAATTCTTGCATCGATTGTTTGATAAAGGTAGTTTGTCATAATTAATACCCAGTTTTATATAAATAACTCTGTTTGAATTATTTTTTGACAGTTCATCATGATATTGGTGAGCGAAACCTGGCGTAATCATTATAAAAAAAATGTGAATAGCTTCGATGAAATATTATTCCTTTCCATTAAGAATTATCAGTTGATCTTAAAAGTGACTAATTATATTGAAAAAATATATAAACCAAAATTGCAGTGAGATATTTCGAGCGTTACTAATTATAATAAGTTTAAATTAATTATTGTTTTATGGCACTAGCCGCGGACTTGTGGCATATATGTATGTATATTACTGTAGATTTATTTATTATTTCCAGACAGCCACTTACTTACGCTATGGAAATAGACGAAAGAAATATGAAGGAAACAAAATCAGTTTATTTGATGATGATAGAATAAATTAATATTGAGCCAGCTACGCGTTCAAACAAATTATTCCTGAAACGATTCCTACTATTTTTCTGTTTTCCGTTTCCTGCTTTCCCTTTGTTGTGAAAATGAAAATAAATGTCGGATACTCGTGCCGCAATTCGCTGAAGGTGAACAGTACCCCTATTGAAATCACTGCTATTGGTCGACGAAGAAAAGCTTATTTTGTTCCACCAATCCGCGACGGCGATCCGATAGTTCTGACACATCATAGAAACAGATCGTCATGTGAAATGAAAATGTCGGTGAGTTCTACGAACCACAATCTGCGAAATTTACTTAATTGTCAATAAAACATGCGTCACAATGAGCAATTATGTGCACTTGATCGTCTCGAGTACCCATGCGGATATAATCGCGATAAGGTTATCTCGGATTAATACCTTATTGCTTGACAATTTGTGACTGTAGCAGGACGTTGCAAGACGGTAATAATCGTCCCACCTGTCAAAAATATAAAATAAAAAAGTGTTTAATTTATGTTACATTCACTCATTGGTTCGACAGAATTTGTGTGCTATTGAATAGGACAGTATGTGCCAATTTTTGTACGCTTATTCATGGATTGATGCTGCAAATTTTTGTGATTGAGTTGATTGTTAAATCGTTACTTTATGGTGAATAGTTGTCATGATTGAGTTTATCAGTGCTGGGGATTCAGATTGCTACACTTCGACCGTAACACAATTAAACAACTGTGTGAAACAGTAAGAAGATGTCACAATACTTCGATTTGCTAATTGATGTAAGTAGAACATTTTTTTCCATCAAATTGACTACCAAAAATATTACCAGTTTTTAAAAATCTATTATGTTATCATCCGACGATGTTGTTTTTCTTATTGAGAAATTATTAGTCTTTATCTGTAAGCTGCGCTCTTTCGTTTAACGACGTTACTTCAATACTTGAAGTGAATAAAAAGTGGAATGTTATTCCAAAGAAAAAAAACTGATGATAGCTTATTAATAGCTCAATATTGACTGCACAATCCAGCTGCCACTGGGAATATTTCCACGTATATGTAGACGTAACATAAATCTCCTTGTTAAATTTAGAGGGGGCTAAATTTGTATTTTCCAATTCATAGCAGTGTTTTTTCTGTAATGTCTAACTAACAAAGTGTGACAGAGACCTTTGGTGATTCATTACAAGTCCAATAAGGGCAGATTGCTTAGTGACAACATCACACAAAAGATTCACCGATAATAACTCACCCCCTCTCAATGTTGTAGCAGTAAATTTTTAATGTAGTAACTTGTATTAACTATAGTCTATTTTGTTTCTATTTTACTATGATTTATTTGTATTACCAATTCGTGGGTGTAGGGACATACGGGCTAAACTACAAAAACAATGAACTGAGATAAATGGGAAAACAGTTCAATGTAATACTTTGTTACGGATTTGCAGGAAAGCCGAGTAATATCTGGTAAACCGCTCGTCATACAAGTTTCATATTATTATATCTTATAGAACTGCATTTGAGCATGACAATGCCATATTTAACTCAAAAAAGCCATTTTTGTAGTTTCGCCCGCATGTCCCTACATCCACGAATTATATGTCATACCTTTTGTCATACTTAACTTTTGTATAAATAGCGCTGTATTTTTGTATTTCTTATCAGTTGATAATGCTTGATAATCCAAATAAATTCAATGTGAATTAAGTCCTAAAAATCATTCTATTATAGTGTCATTCCACCAAGAATTGACAGTAAACACCTTAACACTTTGTTTATTGGCCTTTTTAATTGCTATGGTAATTATGCAAAAATTTGTGCCTCCGTAAACAATAGGTTAAGAATGATAATTAAATTATTTTTAACTGTATTTATTTTGTCATATTCAATGAAACCTAACTGCAGTGGAATTACAAACCTGTTTTACTGTAAAAAGCAACTGACATCAAATAGTAATTGCGGTTATTTCAAAATATGTGCCGAATAAACGAATTGACAGCAATGCACTTATGCTATGATTTTATTCTGGGCAAGCTTGTAAGTTTTGGAACTCCAATATATAAAATAAATCAAATCCATTGAATTCTTTATTAACTCAGTCATACTATTTCTTCAGAACAATATGATAATGTTTGCCTGAGCTGGCTGAGTGTTGCTTTTTGGTTGTCTTTAAATTCCTTCAAACCAATCCGATCCTAAAAAAACTTAGCGAGAGCGACTAGCTAACCACTGGTCCTGGGTCCAAGCCTTATCCTTTCTATAAATACTCTCATCATCTCATCAAACTAAAGAGAGGTTGAGCGACTGAGTAAAAATCAGTTCTTGTAGAAAAAATACGTAAAGATACTTCCTTAAGGAAGCCATATGCTCCACATTGGGAGCGTACATGGATTTAAAGAAAAGTCATATTATTAAGTAACTTTCAGAAAGGTAAAAGGTGTTCTAATCTTCAAAAGACTCAATATATAGTTGCATGTTACCTATACGATATTTAGCTAGACTCGACATAGGAGATCTAGGATTTAAAGCATGTACATTTGAATAGGGAAATGATTTCTCAAACATTACCTTGTTATAGATTCAGTTATCTGCTTGAGGCACTATTGAGGTCATTATTTGCTCCACATTATTTCTGCACACAATTTTAAGAATAGACTAGGAATGTTTATTAAAACCAATAAATCTTCAAAAACGTATATAGGCAATAAAGTAAGTCTTTATTGTTCCAATGTATACATGCAGTATATCTTCTATAAAGTGGGATTACTTGGATGGCTCTAATATTTGATACCAGACAGTGTTATCTCATCACCAACTTGTAGATATAGCGATTGTAGATCCATGTTTTGATTCCAATGATTTACTCTTGATTATGGTGAAACCATTCTCGAGTTATGAATAATTCTACACAATTGCACACTTATTACCCATTATCTACGCAGTTGTTAACTAGTTAAGTGGTTTTAGAAATTATCTTGTTACGGTGTGCTTCCACCACGTTAGAACATGTTTTTATAGTAGACTTATGTAAGCTTTAGAATAAGTTATAAAGAAAAAAAATTGTTTAATATGTAAAAACTAACATTTATATATTTTAAATACATTAACTCGTCACATAAGGCAGGACTTATTCTAATGAAATAAATGGTTTGTCGGATGGCAGAAGGGAATACATTGATCTTCAATGAGGCATAAGGACACATCTGTCAGTAAACTACAAACTAAATAATATTAAATATTAGTTTAAATACCGTTTTATGCAAAAAATATAGTATTAACCGTTTGAGGAGTATCGCCGTACCGGTACGGCGGTAGTATGTTGTCATCCATTATCTAATTTTTGAGGCAACCACTGGTATAGACCATTCAGTTGTCTGTACAACCTGGAAAAAATTACTTTTTTATCACCAATCAAAGCCAGACAAAATGAAACATTTGAAAATATAGCTCATTTGCATTAAAATATCAAATGCCTTAAACCAGTGATCGCCAAACGGTCGCTCGCGGCGGCAATTTCAGTAGCTCGCATAGATTATTGTAGCATATTTATAAATTTGCCTAGGATCAAAGTGTATCAATCGTTTGGGTGTAAAAACAGCAGTCTTGAAAAATTTGTAATTAAAATATCTAAAAAAGTGTGGCAGAATGACTGGATTTTATAAATAGTTTTTAACTCTATTTGTAGGTAAACAAATCAATATGTGATGTGTTAAGAGCCCTGACCATAACTTAGAGCAAATCAAAATTCTGCATTGAACTTAACGGCATAAAAACAGTTGTTATGCTTTTTTTCTAAAATTATTTTTGGTAGAAAGTTAACTTTGGTTCCAAAGCCGTCATATTTAGTAGCTCAGCAAACAATTTCAATTTATGAAAGTAGCTCACATCCAAAATGAGTTTGGAGACCACTGCCTTAAACAATTATCTATTTTTCTCAATATCAACAAACAACACTCAAACAAAGTGTAAATCACTCAAATATTTTGTTATAAAAAATAAAAAAATAATAACTAAATTGAAATATCTTATTTTTGCTCTTCTTAAAATTCTTGAAATACCGATGATCCCTTCTGCAATCTGACTACTGAAATTTTATTTTCCTTAAATGAATGTGAAGCATTCTCTACTATAAAATACATAAAGATTCGTGTAATATCTATCGTCAATATGTTGGCAATGCAGAGAGACTGACAAGCTACTATTTTTAAAATATGCTTCCTCTCCAGCTGTTATTTTTAAACCGTGTTTATTTTTCATTTTCAGATCCAGTACTACCAATCTCAGCCGGTATTCAACAGTGGGATAGACTTATCTCAAATGTGCCAATGATAAGATTATGAATTATGATAAAACCTGTTAATGGATTGACATGTTTTCATTAGCGAGAATTTATTTGTCACTTTAAACAAACACTCAGTGAATTCGCTCAACGTTTAAATATTATTAGATATTTCTAAACTTTTTTTAAAGTGCTCAATTTTCATATCAAGCTAATCAAATATTGCAACTGGTAATATTTCAGTTGAAACAAAAATGTGAATAAACGTTCATTAAACTGACTCGAAAATAAATAATATATTAATATGTAAATCATGCCAATAAGTAGAGTTTCTAATAATTATTAAAATTTAAATAAACCGAAAAACATTTATTTCTTATTTACATAATCAAATAATTAAATTAAAAAAACTAGTGCGGAACGCGTATTGCCGAAGCCATCAGAACGTGTATTTTATGCAAAGCAAATTGATAAATAAACAGAGCGATGGGAAGTTTATGTGCGGAGTGAAGTGAAGCGAACCACCATGTCCGGTTCCGGTAGCGGGGGAGGGAAGAGCGGCGGCGGTCGGTCAGGCGGAGGAGCGGGCGGCAGGAGAGGGGGCTGGGAAGAGGCCGGTGCCGAGTTTTACCAGGAGAGTTATCCGGGAGCCGGTTTGGAAGTCGATATGCCGGCCAGCAAAGCCGCTAACATCGCCACTATGCTGCCGTCAAAGCAGCATAGAGGAAGTTAGTTGATTGTTATTTTTTTCCGTTTTATCGCTTCTAACCCATTGTTTACGGTGGCACAAATTTATGCATAATTACTATGGTAATTAAGAAGCCTGTAAACAAAGTGTTAATGCTTTTGAATTTACATGCCAGTTTCAAAATAACCAAAGCACTGTCACCCAAATAGAGTGATTCATAACAAAGGGGTACAACGTGCAACCCTTGTAGACAAATTAAATTCTTAACTGATATATTACTTATGTTTAGAAGACTATCTATTTTTATTTAGCAGGTATTTATTTGAAATAGTTTCAACTGGATTTTAGGGTATTTCTACAGGTGAGTTCAATCAAACTTTTTGCATTTGACACATAATTCAAGATGGTTGCCGACAATGTTCCCTATTAATTAATTGCTGATATATATTTATACATGTTGAAAAAAATAAAATAAACAAACCAAACCCAACCTAACCTAAACTTAACCCTTTTACGTCCAAGCAGCGCGATTGCGCTGTAAAAACCATGTTCCAGTCAAGTGTCCCTCAAGTTGTTTTAATAACACATGTTTTATTCAAATTTATGCATGGTGTGGATTGTGCAAGTGCTTAGGATTGACAAAATCAATTCTGTTGATTTATTGCTGTTGTATTTTTAAAAAAAGCTGGATTTAAAAGGGTTAACAAACAAAACCTAGCCTTACCCATACCTGACCAAAAAGAAAATTTAATTTGATTATTCCAAACATCAGCAATTAATTAATAGGGAACACTGTCGGCAGCCATCTTGAATTATGTGTCGAATACAACATTTTTGATTGAGCCCCCTCACCTGAAGTATTACCGACTTTAATATGGTTACATTTGTATTGGTAAATATTGAATGCTGCATATTTCACTCAAATTGACAGAGCTATAAATCACAGAATAGATTCATACCGTTTTCATTCAAGAGAAGTGCATTTGTCACTGTGGATAGAAATACTATTTGTCTTCTTGCTAATATAATAGTTGTCTGGAAACAATCTCCAATTTATAATACCATCACCCACAAATGTTAAAAAACTAAATCAGAAATATGAATGCAATACGAGGGATTTTAGGTGGATTGCAAATTTTCAAATGATTCTCATAGCCAATCACGTCAATGTAGCTGTATAAAAATAAAAAGTGAACAAATACAAATCTTCATTGAATATTGCCTTCATGTTAGAGAAGTTGACCAATTGTAAAATAGTAATATTTTGTAGGATGTCATTTATCTTTAATATTATATCATAGTATGTTTTATCGAGAGTTTATAAGCAAACTCTCATTCACTAGATGTTACAGTGAAAATGTATCAAGTAATAGATTTGTATGACAACATGATTTCACTGGTCACGATCATTGAAATTATTGGCCCAAGTTGATGATTTGACGACCAAAAATTTTGGTTTGCTTCAATGAAACAAATTCAGCAAGTAGTCCCTTTCATAAAAAGAGAACCAAAGAAAAACACAGATTGGGCTGAAGATAAGGCGGTCAAATTTAATTTCAATGACAGCTTGGAGATGAATATATTTTCACTGAGAATACAGTTTCACTGTAACATATACACAACTGAAGGTATCACCTTGAAACAATCTTTACTTGGGTAACAAAATGCTCCCGTTTCACTGATAAACAAACGTAGCCCGCTGATATACACGATAACTGGCAACACAAACAAAATTTATCTGTCCTTGCTTTACACAAAGATATTGGCTTTTATAAAAAGCTTCAAGCATTAATCAATTCAAAAGCTTTTCCTTTGACTAACCCGTGTGCAATCTCTATATAAATAGCTACGGTGCGAAGAATTCGTCCCATCGGCGAACGGAGGCAGTCCACCGCAGCCAGGGGCACTGCCACCGGTGACACCATGGTCTCCATGCTTCCTGATTTGTCAGGTACTTAACTCCGCCGTCTGGATTGCTGCCGTATTATTTGACTTTTAATCACGGGTCAACAAACTAACAAAATCTTAACTAAGAAATGTCACAATTGATGCAATAAGCCACCGATAGATTTACTTCATATTTATAATTCTGCAAATACTAAATTTTATGTTATATTTAATTTTATTTAATAAACTTTTGTGTCTGTTGAAATTGTAGTTTTTTCATTTCATCCAATAAAGTGCTTTCTGCCATGGATTATTAACAATACACAGGATTAATTTTACTCAATGAATATTAGTGAATAGTTTCACTCAATTTTGCATTGTTTTATTTTCAGAAAACCTGTCAAACGAAGAAAGCACATGGGAAGAAATAATGCAAATAAAAGCGATGCCTGTTCCTATGATGCAAAAACGACAACTTAAAATGCAGCTACAGGTAAAAATATTAAACTTACAATATTTTGATTATAAATGTATATGTATAGCGACTGACACAACACCCGTAGAGTTATATTGAGTCTCAAGTGTTAGTCTAGGTGAATTTTTATTCACTGGAAACCATTATTTATAATATCACAGATGACTATGAAAACTGGATGTTTCTCTTACATTCCCATTGTCGGCCATTGTTATTAATATATGAATTGTTCTGTCCGCAGAACGCAACAAAGCTCCGATTGCAAGGACTAGAACAACTGCAATGGCGCAGACGAAAAGCTTGGCAAGGCACCACAGCCCGAATCCACGAGACGCTGTCCCGGTTGGAATTATGGAAGCAGTCGTTCAAGACGATCGAAGGCAACTTCGGAACGGGAGTCGTAGCCTATTTTCTTTTGCTCAAATGGCTGGTCATGCTGAATCTCACCATATCCATTTTAATAATACTCTTTATCATTATACCCAGTATTGTATTTGATGGAATAATCGACGATGAAGTCTGTGATATGGTCGCGTCGCCCAACTCCACTCAGTGTTGCTCAGAAAACTACTTCAACACGACAATAGACGATGGAAATCCGGTGCTGGATATCGTCCAAGGCACCGGCTGGATGGAGAAAACTTATCTATTCTACGGCATGTATTCGCACAAAGTTTTCACTTACTACGTCGGCGGAAGCAATCAAAACGCTAGTACCTTTCAAGATATGACGGGCTCTGTTATGTATTACGATTTACCATTAGCGTATATTTTGATTCCCGTCATATATTTCATGATATCGTTGATAGCGATCGTCAGGTCGGCGGCGAGAGGTTTCAAAGAGCGCTTGGTGGAAGGCGAAGGGCAATTTTATCAGTACTGCAACCTCGTGTTCGGCGGGTGGGATTTTTGTATTCACAACGAAAAGTCAGCCAACATCAAACACAAGGCACTGTACAATGAGATGAAGGGATGCTTGGAAGAGGAACGGCTGCAGGAGGAGATGCAAGGACGATCCAGAGAAGAACAAATGAAACTCGTCGTGATTCGTATGATCATCAGCATTGCGGTTTTGGGTATATTAATAGCCAGCGGTTTCGCTATATTCTACGCGTTCAACTTTTCCCTGTCGGAACTCAACCAGATCGCACCAACGTCTTCGCTGATAATGACAAACGATACGAGTTTGAGAGATATAGGATATCAATACAACCCTAGCATTGAGAATTCCGGATTGAACTCATCCGATGTTGTTAATCTGACGAAATATTCACCGGTAAATAAAGCAGACCCAACATCAATGACTCAAGGCTTAAAGATGTTACTGAGAACCAGTAACGATCAGTCGTATGATACCTTGGGCGAGATCCGAATTTTCTTTCTACAATACTTACCAGCCTTGTGTATTGTAGGCTTGAATATATTTGTTCCGATACTGTTTAAATATCTCATAACTTTTGAAAACTACAGCCCTAGGCTGGTCGTTAAAATGACTCTGTTCCGTACGGTCCTCTTGAGGCTTTCGTCTTTGGTCGTGCTGTTGAGTCAATTGTACTTGCAGATAAATCTAGTTAACAATTCTCTCACCTGTATGGATAGTGATTCTCCTTTGCTCTGCTGGGAGACGTACGTTGGCCAGCAGCTGTACAAGCTGCTGATTGCTGATTTCGCCATCCAAATAGTGATGACGTTCTTCGTCAACCTCCCTCGCTCGTTCATCGCCAAGCACACTTCGAGTAAATGCATTCGAATGTTCGGAGAGCAAGAGTTTCACTTGCCGAAGCACGTCCTCGACGTCGTATACTCGCAGACCCTGTGCTGGCTGGGCTCGTTCTACTGCCCAATACTGCCTATAATTGCTACCGTTTTGTGTTTTTTTACATTTTATTTAAAGAAATTCACATGCCTGGTGAATTCTAAACCGTCTTCCACAGTATATAGAGCGTCCAGGTCGAATTCTCTATTTATGTTGGTGCTTTTGTTTAGTTTTTGTACGGCAATCATACCGTTGGGTTACGGAGTAGCCGAGATCACTCCGTCCAGGAGCTGCGGACCTTTCAGGGGTCTTTCCTCAGTCTGGGAGGAAGTCGTCCTGACCTTCGGAAAGTTTCCCGACTTTTTAAGAACGATTGTGTTTTTGATCGGCACTTCAGTGTTTGCCGTGCCCGCATTCATAGTCTTAATACTGCTGTTGTATTACTACTGGGCCGTCACAGACGCGAACAGGCACATGGTGACCGTTTTAAAAAGCCAGCTAGTGCTTGAGGGTCATGACAAGCAGTTTCTGCTGAACCGACTCTCCGTGTTCATAAGGCAGCAGCAGAAACGGAACGAGAGAGCCCGGCAGCATCACGCTCAGACAAATGTCGATGACGATGAATCCATCCGACATAGCTCCAAGTAAATAAAATATATGGATCTCTTATCAACAGTTATGTCTACCTTTTACAGCTCAAGTATTAAAACTATCAAAACAAATGAAGATATCACATTCTTTGATATTCAGTTTAGCCACGTTTTCTCACATGTTTAGCTATTCATTAGTCATACCTCATTTAATCTATCATATGTTCATTGGGCCTCGTGAAATAACTTTATCGTCACTGCCTACTGATCAGTATATGACTTAAATCTCTATTACAGTATTAATTAGATGTTCGCATCACAAGCCGAGTGAAATGGATTAATTAAATGAACCGAGCGATACAATCTTCGCTCATTCGCTTGGTGTAAACATAGTGTTGTTTGCAATAGGTATAGTTATCTCTTAAAACAATTGCATTTATAATATTATAATTAATTTTACTTCCATACTGATTGATACCTACAAAATGAATGAAATCTGTATATTGGCGCACACTCAAAATATACAACTCCCATATTGAAATGAAATGAAATCATTTTATTCATGTGCTATTATTTATCATATCTATACTCTCTTATATATCACTGTTTTAAATTAACTTCTTAACTCCTTCCGTGTATTGTTGCTGTATTTTTTTTGTGTCCGATATCGGAATTGTGCTGTGTAATTGTTTATGATCCTCAACTGTAAACCAAAGAAAAATGTGTAAATATTTGTACATAGACGATAATAATAAAAAATTATTGCAGTCATTTTCCGAAAAATCACGATTGCAACTAGTGTTTCGTAGCTTTTGAACAAATTACGGTTAAGTTATAGTTAGTAATATATTGTTAATGGAATTTGTACTATTTATATGTAAGAATTGTATTGATGAATGATTAACCCTTTGATTATCCTCAACTGTGATCCAGATAACCCGCACTTTCGTCTAATTTTAGCATGCTGGTTGGATAATTTGATTGAATCATTATTATTTATCGATGATACATATTTATCAATGATATTTAGAAGTTATTATGAAAATATTATTCTTATTTAGTGGGGAAAATATACGTAAAATATGTACGAATATTTCGAGAAAAATAAATAGATATATATAAAAATCCATTTCATCATTTTTACGTTACGCAATTCACAACCTATGGCCTAATACATTTGTGTAATGAAGTATCACATGTTTTGTATACCAGTGGTATTCAAAAAAATTTATTACTGGTTGCAACTATTTTCACCCAACTACATCACATACGATTCGGGGAATTCCTACTGTTATCACAGACCGGCATCTATTCGTAAAACAATCAACAAAATTCCTCATTCGTACAAAAATGTTATTTTTATAAAATAAAAAAAATGTTGAGAATCTCTGAATAGGATTTACACAAAATTTCAATGAAATAATTAAAATATGTAAAATAATTGAACGAACAATAAAAAGGGTGTAGAATATGTTAAAAAAAAATGTTGACGGTTGTTTTTTTAACTAATAATAATACCTTTGAAAAGGAATCTAAATTTAAAACAATAATCATATTTGAAAAAAACCTAAAATTAACTCACTCCCAGGATGTGTTTTTTGCGAAATTAACTCACTAATCAAAGGGTTAAGCGTTCTTTTATACAAAAAATTTGCTTGTTTACAGATTTCTCTTCTTTGATTATGTTACTGTCATAAGCTCAAGACAATAACAGTAAAATGTATATCGATGGCCTAGTGTTATTACTCTGTATATAACTATTAAGTCCTTAATTACTCTTTGACTTTTGGACATCTTACTTTCTTAGGCCGCCTTAAAGCATGTGGTTGTTGCTTTGTAAGAAAATATAGGAGTACTATCAATTCCCCAATGACTTGTGATAAAATTAAGTCATTCAGGTCTGTTTCTCTCCCTTTCAATGCAGTACCATAATTTAGTTCTGTTGTAACCATTTCAAACAGTAATGAGAGGCAAAATTTTTATTCAAACTGAAACGTAACTTAAATACTGGATTGTAAGATGCATCTCGAATTAGGAAAAAGCATCCATCTTATAATCGAGGAAATACGTTGGTTAACATTTACGAGAACTAATAGAAGAAAGTTTAGGTAGCAAACACTATCTTTGAACCGATTATAATACAACTGATCAGCCATTGTATTCATATTTAATTTTTAAACAGTCTCTTACGGAGTGTACAAAATTCTGCATTTTCTAATTGACCATCAAATGCAAAATAACCAAAAAAGGGTCTAACAAAGTGTTAACATTAGGCCTTGAATGACATGTGTTTGCGATATAAAAATGTCCTGTCACAAAACCAACTCAATTCTTTAAGGTTATATGCCATAAGCAGGTAAAGGATTAATGCTTTTTTTATTATTAAAATTCTCCAATGGAATTATCAAACCGATCAATTGATCGCAACTTTCTTTCAAAATTCGTTCCAGTCGAGTGGATGTTTACTGTGTATTATTTTATAGAAAATTATTCTACAGTATAATATGGTGAGACAAAAAATATAATGCAATTTTTGTTTTGAACGTGTTGGTTACCATTTTAATATACTTTAGTGATGTACTTTAAATAAATGATTGAGTTTGATTGTCACCAATATTCAGTATAATGTGTTGTGATTTTTATACTGTATTGTTTGTTCATTAGGATAATATACACACAAATACAATATGTACAAACTTTCGAGATTGACTATAAAAACGGCCAAATTTTGTCTAGATCATAGTTTTACATTTTTTTATGATTCCTTTTTTATATCATGATATGAAATGTCTTTATCGCATAAATAAACATGTGCATCCAATTAAATAATAACGACTGAGTTCTAGATTTTTTTACAAAATAAAATATTGTTAGATTTAGTTTGAAATACGGCAGTCCTGACTAAATAAAAACTAAATTTCTAAACATTATTAATTGAATCTGTTATGGAATACAAAATAAATAAAACCCTATACATACTATATAATACAAATAGTTTGCAATATAATCTTTCATTAAACAATTTATGTATTACATGGTTAAAAAATAGCAATGTATTTTATTCCTACACAAATTATATTATGTATGGTTGATAAATAAATCAACTTAATTAATACAACTCAATAAAAACCCAGGTTAGCTTTCACTTTGAGAAATAGATTTGTCACATTTAATAATGTACATATTATTACAACATAAAATTAGGGTTTTAGAACAGAAGAAAAGATGTATTGTGTACCAGTATATATAGATGAGTAAATTTTATGATTAAACATAGTTCTGACGATGGTATAAGCAGAAATAGCTATAAACCATATATAATATAATTTCTGTAGGACTAAAATACAATGATATTTTTTCACCGTGTTTTTAGTAATTACCAATTCAATGTATTATTTTGTACTTTTACATTTACAAGTTCTAATGGGATGGTTCACTGGCTTACAATGGAAAAACTGCTTAGTCGAAAACATTGGCTTTAAATTATATAATCTGTTAAGACTGCATTTTTATCTGTGCACAGATTGCATATTTGTGAGGATTGCGCCGACTGTATCTCACGTCATTAAGTGATAAAAATCTAACTGATGAGTTTGTAATATTAAACCGCTGCCATAATATATTTGAGTCGTTTTTGACTTTGTAATATCTTTCTTATTGGTTTGAATGTTATCAATCACCATGCCAAACTTGTTACCGCAGTTCAGTATTTTGCGTTGATTTAATTTTGATAAAGCTGCCTATTATATAAGAAAATAATTTGCATTGGAAAATGGTAAGCCTAAAAGACATCACACGATGAAACTTGTAATTTAAATCCCAGAGAATTACAGCATTTGTTTTGTGAACCGATTTAATATTCGGTGTAAGAATGTATACAAAACATCAGCGTGTTGCGTTTTTTTTCTCTATCTCCATCACACACCTTCATTTTGTATGAGGAAATAGCATAAATAACAAGTGAGAGTGAGAAAAATTCACAGCTTCCGCCTGATTGTCTTTCATGAAAACTACAATCAAACTTACTTTGAAAAAGCACTACCATGCGTATGATTTATTAGGTTGAAAGTAGTGGGATTAAATCCGGTCAAACCATGTGATTAGTAACATATAAACAAATAAATACACTAAATTTACTTTTCATTTGTGAGTAAAAAGCATCAGATTCTGAGATAGTGACATCTATTGATTAAAAAATATATTAAATGAATATTGCAGTTTTTAAAGAATTCCTTATTATTTCATTGAATATCTACTGAATGGTTGCAGCATTTTTTTTCCTCAACTGACCTGCAATATTTTATTTTGGAAATCTACATTAAACACGTGAAGAAAAATATTTATATTAGGTTGATAATGTTAACATTTTTACTCATGGCATCACTGTTGCATAATCTGAAGCATTTGATCTTGCCGTTTGCAATTTGTTTAAAAAAATCACTTTGTAAGAATAAAAAGTGTAAATTGCCAGTCATTCATTATGATTAATTTGACAAACGATAGACTAAGTCCACTGCCGTAATATATTATCTATGGCAACTTTTATTTAATAGCTGAATATAATATTGAAGGAACTTAAAGATTGATGTTGATATTTATTGTAAGAATATAGCATTAAATAAGCAGGTCAGTTCTACAATACATATTTTATTTTTGTGTACCAAATAACTGAGTTATATTTAATTATCTATTCAATGTTCAACTTGTATACGGTAATATCTAGCAGTCAATAAGATACCCAACATCATAAATATATCTCAATCTGTTTATATTAGTATTAACACGCAATCATAAGACTAAACTAATTGGATTTTAGCCAAATTTTATTTAATGGTGTTTTAGCATCTAATCTTAATAACTTTTTTTATTTTATCGATGAGAAGGTTTCTGAAGATATAAGTACAGAAATAAATCTTTCATATTCAAGATTAATTTAATGATTGCCAGCATGTAAACTTTTTATAGTCTGACATTATTTATGGACAGTGAACTTGAGCCAACACACTGCAGTGAAATAGTAAAAGACCATAGACATAGTTTTCTTTAATTTGTACCAAGCAGCAGTGTATTGTATAGGATGAGTAATATTATTCCAATTTTAAAAATAAAATGTGTCAATAAATCATTTTCTTTAAAATTCGTCTGTTATATATTTGTACATAGAAGATGCCAATAATCAAACATGATCATTCAATGTTGTAGGTTGAAGAATTTTCATATGCTTATTTTTTTTTTGGCTACCCTGTTGTTTCTCCAATATTATATTCAGTTGGATAAAATTAGATATAAAAAAATACTTTTAAGCTATTTATAACCTGTATAAAATAATATAAACAATATGTGATAATAAAATATTTAACCATTTGTAATAATTTCATAATATTAATAATCGTGGCAGACGGAATACTTAATTATTAAATATTTTGTATGATCCTCCACAATTTTGTCTGTGTTCATAGACACACTAAATATAGACATGGGTAGTTTTTTTTTGACATGCGCAGAAAAAGGTACACAACCACTGGACTATGTCATAAATAATATTTCAATCTAAATGAACTGAAAAGAGTTTCAAAAATTCTAATTCTGTTTTTTAAAATACATGGTATTTACAAAACTACTGCGGAAAGATTAAACTATAAGTATGAAATAAAATATTGTATCCGTTTTCTTACAAAAAATACGAAACAAATACAAAAAAAAACCCCAGTGAAAGAAAAAGAATAGATACCTTTTTTCTTTATAGTTCACAAAAAAACCAATAAATTTTCTCTACAATGTCAATGATTATGAATCTAAGTTTGGCAACTTTTATAAGATATACACATAAAAATGTCTTATGATTTCTTATGGTATATACGTTCAAATGAGATGCTTTTTCTGTAGCCATATACACTCCTTAAACAGAAAATACTGTCACATCTTGAAACCTCAAAAAAGTATTTGCTTCCATATTAAGTCATGCTGGTATAGTCTATCATTTGGCCAGTCCAGTCTGCTGCAATAAGAAGCAGATCAAGTCCTGGCATTTCTGGTATATCTTCATTGTTTTATAAATAATAAGTCAGAATATGCATTTTGTATGTATGTTTCATGTGTCATAAAAATATACCAAAACATGCTTTAAAAATGAAAGGAGGTTCATTGTCAATAAACAAAATGTCATGTATTGTAGTGTGTCTATGTTTTTTGATTCTTAATGTTTGTAAATAGTGTAGAAAATTTTACAGACGCTGCCATATCAAAATTAAATAATTTATTGGAACGTATCAAAAGAAGGCCGCTCTGAGATTGTTTTTTTTTTTGTTTGTATTTATTCCAAGCATTTTATTATATGAAATAAAACTTATTTGCAATAAATCCACCAACTTTTTATTACTTCACTGAGATTTATTTTTAAATAAAAAAGAATATTTGGCGCTACAATAATGCCAATGCACCAAATATTTTTTAATGTGAAAGTCATGCGAGATAAGCTCGATGATAAATAATGAATCGGTCATGAACAACTCAACGAAACATTACATACACCCAGTCCCAGATCTATGTTTCAAATGAAGCAATCTGACCTTGCCAGGAATTGAACCCGGGCCCACCTGATCGCTAGGGCAAATCTCTTGCCACTAGACCACAAAGACAAACTGTTAATCCAAGTTGTTTAACATGACTTCTGCAAATA
The DNA here is from genome assembly GCA_028554975.1 of Himalopsyche kuldschensis. Lineage (NCBI taxonomy): Eukaryota > Metazoa > Arthropoda > Insecta > Trichoptera > Rhyacophilidae > Himalopsyche > Himalopsyche kuldschensis. The sequence continues at coordinate 1,718,274 of JAHFWI010000028.1, forward strand.
TGGACTCGATGCTAAGAAGTGCTTTGTGTATTGTTTTGTCCTTGCAAAACAAGGTAGTACATATATTAGTTACACAATACGTGGAATAATCAAAGTTATTTTAAATTTTATATTAAAGTATTACAAGTTATTATATTATGGTAGAATATATTTCAGTAAATATTGTTCATCTGTAAAACCAAATTCTTCCCTAACCTGAATGTTAATACACTTTCCAGGACGCTGTATGTAATACCCAAGCCTATGAATATGACAGAATCTGAAAAAACATACATTAACTGGCATATAAATGGAGAGCTCTGTTTTTTTTTGTTTTGTTTACGTCCTTGAGAAAGAAAGATTGAGATTTACTGAATTCCTGTCAAGCTATTTTCCATTAAAATGACATAAGTTTCATTTAATATACTAAACTCTATTGGTATGTTGATTGCTTTCACAAACTAACATAACATTACATTATTTGTGCGTAATCAGTTATCACAAGGAATTGCTTATAGCAAATACAACAATCACTTATCAATTTGATAGTTTTTTGTAGATTGAAGTGTTTTGAAATTCATAAAAATATAAACTCTAAACCATGCATGCCCAAACCTAGGCCTGCAAGCTGCATGTGGCCTAATTGAAGGTTTTGTGTGGCCCTTTTGAAGTTTTACATTTCACAAACCAAATTTAAAATAATACCAACATGCTTTTTTATAATATCTTTGGGAACTGTAGTTCCACCAGGTCTTATGACCATCTATGATTTTTTTTAACTACTATTTTTGTTAGGTTACAAAATTTTGGTGGTGTTGCAGTTCTGCAGTGTCTATAAAAGAGTCATGACAAGATTAACCTATCTACTATCATATCAACATCTTTCTTCGGTGATCAATATTTAATAACACTTCAAATTTAATATTATATTAAGCAGTCAAAGTGATTGGTAATATATGATCGATTTTCGTAATTTTTCTTATCTGATCCATTCCAATCACTATTTTTTTACATGTGTATACATTTAAAAAATATGAATATGGCTCCGTGCTCATCACGCACTTTGATTATTTTATCACTTCTAAAAGATTATATTTGTATTGGTGCACGGTTTCAAGTTCATATTTATAGTGAGTTGATTGTTAAAACTAAACGAAAACCCCACTTAATCGATCACGAAAAATCAATTAGTTTTATGAGATTAATTATCAGCTAAATCTGCTCTGAGTACAATCACTATATTCGACTTTGAGTTACAATTCAATGCCATATAACGACCAAAGGCTCAAACCAGTAAATGGAAAATTTGATTTCAAATGCATCTCATGTAACGTAATCATTTCTAAAAAACACATCACAAAAGCAAGGATAAAAAAATGCAATGATTATCTTTTTAAAACAGATTGTTTTGATTGGAAATTCGCCCTTTTTAAAAATAAAGAAACCGAATGTGGTTTTTATGTATTTTAGCTTAAACTTATATTTCTGTTTTGTTAATTGTATGTACTTTACTTAAATGTTACTTTATATACATGTTAATTAATCTCTTAAGCTATGTGAGTTTTTTTTATTTTGGTTTCATAAAGGATGGTACATAAAAGACATCGGGCATGAAGCATCCAACGTGCTTTTGAAATTGAAAATAGAAAATAAAAACAATATTTACATCTTCTAAATAAATTTTTACATATTCATTGTACAAACAGTATAAAATAAAATACAAAACAACTAACATTTTACACAACTGTGATTGTGATTGTTTTGAAATTAACGGAAGATGTATTAACATTGATGTTTTTACTGCATTGAAGAAGAAAAATAAAATGGTATAATATTATACAATAGATATTTTTATTCTATTAATCCTTATTATGATATATAATATTATAGTGATAAGATAAGCAATAAATATTCTTTATAAACACATAAATCCCCTGTGTTTATTACATTGATAACAGAAACACAACCAGATTTAGTCAATTATAACGTTGATGATCTATAATGTGGAAAACTTTTCTCTTTTTATTTTGCCTGATGGCAGGCAGTCTAGCATCTGTGATTCCAAATGTGATAAGGCACAGAGGCTTGAATAAACCTGGCACGAGGTTTTCTGATCTTCCCCTTCCTGAACATCTTGTGTTTGATTTGAGTGAAGATGAATATGAAGATTATTTGGCGTACTGGCTGAATGCTCAATACAGTGAAGAATATGCTGAGCTCGCCGGGAACTTCCCATCAGACAGAGGTATGTTATTATAATAGTATCACTATCCGAAGGTGAGGTATTATATTCCTTAATCAAATTGTGATTTTCTTTTCAAAGTTTATTAAAAATTCATTTATTGTGACATAAGAACACAAACTTTCTTTTTGCAAGCATTTGAAATAGTAAGAGCTATACAGATACATATATAAGTTGGGTTAATGTTGCAACGGTCAACATCCTTGGCTTCTGTAACGGATCTCACAGGCTCGATTCCCAAAACGAGGAGCATTTTTTCAGTCAATTTATCAATTCTGTTTGATGGCTTGGTTGTTTATGTCTAAAAATTCATTTCCAACCCATCCAATCCTACAAGGGCGCAGCGAGAGGGACTAGCTAACCATCAGTCTTTTCCTTGGCTTATCCTTTCTACCACTACTCTCATCGACCTAAATGTTGAGCAACTCAATGATAAGCCGTTCTCGTAGAAAAAATATGTTGAGATACCTTTATTAGGAAGCAATACGCTCTACATTAAGAATGGTCATGGATATAAAAAAAATACCAAACCAACAAATATGTCTGTAAGAACGATTGTTCTTCTTGAAAAGTGTTAATATATTTTGGACGTAAATTCTTGTTGGAAAGGCGTATTTTATTTTTAAATATCTTCCAAAGAATTTAAACAAATAAAATACCGGGATCAGGACTTGAAAATTCATGCAATGTGCGAAACCGGTCCTGATTTTTACAAAATTATATGTGGAAGTACCTACTTAAAAAAAATATTGATTATTATGGCTGTATCCTTCCAAAATGCCTACATTTATTTTTCCAAATAAAAAATAGGACATAGTAACATAGCACCTTCATGTATATTCATATTATCACAATTCGAGATGTCTGAAACATGCTCAATATGGAAGATTGGTACATGGTAACTTATCCACACATAAGATAGACTTTTATGCACTCATGTCTCCAAATCAGCTATTCTTTAATATATTTATAGCCCAATCATGCATTATTTTCATAGCTGGTTGTTCGGTGAATGTCAACATGGATGAACCGACTCCGGTCTATGAGAAAGGGGGTAAGCTGATGGTTGCCACTGGAACTTCCGGTTCTATCAATTTTAATGCTGGTGAGCAGGTTACAGCTTATTGTGCTGGTTCTAACAATGGACTAATGCATGCATCATCTACTTCAAAACCACAGTCAGCTGTAAGTGTGCTTCCACTCATATTAATCCATTGTTTTAATTATAAATAAACAAAACAATCTCAATAAATAGTTGCAGGTATAAGTGAACAGTAAATATTTGATTTATTTGTAGTGTCATTATGTTCTGCTAAATATTTTATTCTTCAAACAATTTTTGACACTAAAATATGGCATCTTTGTCACAAGTTGTCATATTTTATTACATTCACTTTCCCTAAATTGGTAGTGACTTTATATTAATAACAGGTTTTACCCATTATTACCCACAAAAACAAAAGATTCGGAATTATTCTTTAAATACACAAATCTCCTAATTACATATATTACATATATCAATTTCAATAGTTTTAGACTGTCAAAGCTTGCATTCGTAAAATTTTTGTTTTGCACTTCATTTTCGATGAAACATATAAAGGTATAGAAAAGCTATAATTTAAAATATAAATTGACAATGCTCAATGTAATTTAAATATCAAATTTGATTCATAAACAATTGTGTACACTTCTATAAGTGTTGGCACTAACGCTGGGTTTTACTTTTCTCCACCTTCAGGCATATAAGCGCACAGATGAACTCAGACTAACATATTCAGTCAGTGCTTTTCAGTCAGTGCCAAAATTTGAATGAGTCACAGATGGAAATCTGAATGTCAAAAGTTTTTACGTGTTTCAATTGTCCTGTTTTGTAAACTAGTTTATGGAGTTTCAAGCAGTGTATTTACTTTCAGAAAATGTTATGCAATTAAGTAACTGAAAACAGTTTAACTTACATATGACCAGTAACATTGCCAGTATTCAGTGGTCCTTATGTTTGTGTGTATCTTCAAAATATGAATAATAAAACTTTTTCTTGAACCAGGTAATGTCATGCCAAAGCGGTTCATCTTTCACCGGCAATTGGGTTTCAAGCGCTGTCAATCTTGGACAAGTGAAGTGTTCATCTCATCCCGTACCAGCTGAGACCAAATCCGGTTCCTGTGCTCTAGGAGGTACACTTATTCAGGTAAAGATTCAACCATGTCCACTATATGTAGAAGTTCCTTTAAGAACTGGAAAGTAATATCTTGCTCAATCTCTCTTTTCCAGAGAGAGTAGGAATTTAAGGAGAAGGAAGGTCAGGTTATCGCTATCGCAATCTTTGTTGGCTATGGACTATTGGCGGGCAATGGGATGACAGACATCTATCATAGAGTGTTCATACATAGCAAATATTTAAAACGGCAACATCAAAAAAAAAGTTATAATCAAAAGAGCTTCCCCAACACCAAATTAAAATCCAAAATTTAGTTGTGCATGTCACGTTGGAAGAACTATAAACTGACGTTATGCACACACTTCATCCGTTCTATTTGTGAAATATTGCATTGTGTATAAAGACCAAGTATTAATTTATGTTACTTAAAGATTATTAAGCCCATATGGATATTGGTAATTATATTTATATGTATGGGTTTTCCAGTTACAGACAAGTGAGCTTTAGACATATTGTACAAACAATATTAAACTTCACAAAATTACTAAAAGATATCCGTAGATTTAGTCTTTGTAAGAAATTGTAGTCCCGCATTGATCGTGGGAGCCGTGTTCATGCGACACGTAGCTCGACCGTTTAAGAGAAAATTTCAACAAAAATAACGATTAAGGTATAGCATTGTACCGAATGATGGCAAAGCAAGTTTGCTCATATTGGATCATGTCTTAATTAACATTATGTAACAAAAATTACGAAAGGGCAAGTTTAAAAAAGTTGTGTTAAATTATTTAAAGCCATGTTCCTGTTTCAGTAGTTGACCATCTCAAATATTAAAAAATCCAGTAGTTAACCATGTCTAATCGGGGGGGCTTTATAGTGAACTTTCTGTCAGAGTTGCTTCAGGGCTTTCTGTCACACTGCTCTTGGTTGAATCAAGTAGCATTGGGTGGTTCAGGAACAAGGTACACACCATTTCTAGATTGATCACTTAAGAAATTTGAAATAATACACTTTCCTCACTAGGTGTTCTTTTCAAATGACCACCCTGGCACTCCATTGGCTATATGGTGATGTGTTAGTGGCTCATTCCGACCACAGATGCCTTAACTTGTTTGAACTTTACAATTTAGAGCAATCCCGCATCTGCATTTCTTATTTTGGGCCATTTTATTCTCAAAAGGTCAACTACTGGTACATGGTCAACTACTAGTACATTTACCTTAATGTATTTTGGGTGAATGGTATTGCAAGCAATAGAACAGAGATAAAATTTAAAAATGGTTTTTAATTACAATGTTTAGGTAGGAGTAAAAGGTGCACAAGTTAGGAACATCTTTAAGGCCTGTTTCCACGAAGGACGAGCCGAAGCAATGTATTCCCAATATTTGCAGAATCCTGAAAATCAAGTGACACAGTCTACCAATAGACCATCGTTTTCACGTAATAATAATTTGCCTAAACATATTATTATCAAATTAAAGTTTACCAATAGGAAACTGCACTGCTTTTATGTATTCTTAGACCTTAACACATTAGCTACGGGAACGTGTAATACGTGTTGTTTCTCCATATGTTCAGATTTACCATGTAGCCAATGTTTTAAGAACGAAACACGAGTATGTAAATATTTTTTTATGTAAGCCATACACGTATAGGGCCCTTGAAAGTGTGGTCAAAAATAATTTGTGCTCCTTACTTTATCACCCTGTTTCCCACAGTAAAGTCATTTAAGTAAAATTATATTCCAAAGTTACACTTTTGTTTATGAGTATTTCAATCAATAGTTTTCTTTTAAATAAAAATCAACATACTATTTAACTGAATTTAATACAAAAGTCTTAATTCCATAGATTTTTGCTGTACGCCACCATTTTCAATCATCGATTTTTCCATGAAAATGCCATGTAACATACCCGGAAAATAATTTTATACTCAAGTTATTATTGATTTTCATAGAAAAGTGAAAAAAAATTATCAAAAGTACAAGATTTAAAAAACGTCTCTAGGGCTGCCAAAAACAATAAATATTATAAATAAAAATATGAAATATATATATATATATTTTTTCTATAGTAAAACAAATTATATAGGTAGCACAAATTGCATCTAGGGCTGCGACAAAAAATAATATAATTTATGAATAAATTAGAATTATTTTGTTATGACTGGAAAGTAATTTTTTATATAATAAACTATATTTTATAAATAGCACAAAATGCTATGTGTTGTCTTCTCGCACTTACTGATATTTAGCTATTCTCTTCTCACTCTGATGCGCTCTATCAATCGAGCGATAATAAGGTGCCAGCCCTAGTCGACATCTGTTAGCCCAACTTCAAATAAAAAGAAAACGGTTCAACATATGGGTATTCTAACAATCACATTGCCTCCAAAAGGTGTCTCTACGTAATATTGCATTTTAAAATATTTAATTAATTCATTAATAAGCTCGTAATCGCGTTAGCGTACCTGCACGCCGTGGCGCTGGTGGTAGCACCGATTTCGCGTGCCTGCACACCGTGGCGTCTGAACGGTTAATGGCATATCATCACTTTATTTTTATAATAATCAATGTTTTAAATATATAAACCACATTTGTTTGCAGTACTACTTTCACATATACAAGTTTGATAAAGATCAGGACTGTTTTCGCTCATTGCGAGCATTATCAGTCAACTGCATTATCATCAGTTGATAATCACCAAAACCGGATCTAATTTTTAACAAAATATATGGGCAACTATGTAGTACTAAAAAACAGCATTGTATTTATTTGTAATAATGTTTTTCCACCAACAAGTGACAGTTAATACCTTAAAAGTGATTTATGATGTTTTAATTTTCCATTTTAAGAGGGACAATTCTTCCCTGGTTTGTCGGTTGACAATCTGTACAATCAAAACTCCCAGAAGGAAGTAATATCCAACATTTTGGGGTCGTCAGCGTTGGCTGATAAATATATAAACACCACATACTTCATGGCAAGAGGTCATCTGGCAGCTATGAGTGATTTCGTCTTTGCTTATGAAGAGAGGGCCACTTTTACATTCATAAACGTTGTTCCTCAATGGCAGACATTCAATGGAGGAAATTGGAACACCCTAGAACAGGTAGGATTATTCAATTTGCTAATGAAGATGTGTAATGTGACCAATCAACTCTTAGAACTTATATGTTGAGTCTAACTTGACACGCTACTCCTTTATGGAGTCCTGCTCGACTTTGTAAAACTTGGTAGGAAAATTGTTTTTTATTAATTTTTAATTATCCTTGTTTCAAAAACTGTATTTATTGGATTATGTGCCTTACTTAAAGTTTGCAACATATCATTATGTGGTATATTTTTCAGCAGTTTGTTTCACCATGCTAATAAATACGCAAACTCTGTGATATAAATTAATTTTTCAAATCTATGGAGTTACTGGAAGGAAAAAATAATAGATATTGAGGAGTGCAAAGGGTTAAGATGTATTCAGTTACTTTCTAATAACATCTTATCTTGGGATCATTATTTTTTAAGTGACTTTTTAACAATAATTAATTTTTATTGAAGATTTCAATTTGGTTTACAGAAACTTCGTATGCGCATCGGAGATGCTGGATATAAGACTGAAATCTACACAGGAGGTTGGGGACAGATGACATTGAAAGATGGCGCCGGAAATGCAAAGCCTATATATTTAAGCAAGGAAAACAAGATTCCTGTCCCACTATGGCTTTATAAAGTATGCATGTGCTTAATGTTTTTTTTAACTCATAATGGAAGCATGTGGACTCTTAATGGAGTCTATCACAACATAAGTTTTCAACGAGAACTGCTTTTTACTCAGTTTCTCAACCGCCCTTTTTCGAAGACAGTAGAGCTAAAAAGGATAGGACCAGAACAGGACTAGTAATCTCTCTTGCTCCCGTTTTTAGGAACGGATAGGTGTGGGATAGATTTAATAAGACATAGACATCATGTCTTTGAAAAGAAATAAATTTTATGTAGTAGAAGCAAAGATGGCTTGCTTCTACTATACTAAAGAAAACACAATCGAAAATTTTATTTATAGATTATAATAGAAGCAAGTCTTCTTCAAATCAATTCTATTTTTTATTTTTTTTTTGAGCATATATTTTTTAAATAATTCTTATATTATGAAAACAGGTTGTCCGTGATATCTCCAGCAACAAATCTACGGCGTTCATTGGTCTCAACAATCCTCACTTGACTCTTTTGGAAGCCAAAGCTTTGGCCTTCTGCACAGATAGGTGCGCCGGAAACCCTGCTTTCGAATGGCTCAATTGGAAAAACAACGACACAAGACTTGGCTATTCTATATGCTGTGACGTTAATGATTTCAAGAAGGTTGTTAATGTCCTACCTGCATTTTCAGTCAGCGGTCTTTTTTCCTAAGTGTACTTACAGTGATAATTCAATTTGTTCATTTAGTTATATAATTATTATGACATTAAATAAATTTTATCACAAAAAGAATTACATCTACTTAATGTAGTAAAAAGTGATTCACAATTCCTTGTCATACTCACCAATTTTCATGTGAATAAACAAGAACCATATATTTAAAGATTTATATTTTCTTCCCATCTTGTTCTGTATCAAAAAAAAAACCAATTGATTGTTCATTTTTCAACACTTAAATCCAGGGCAGTCATGAAAAACTTTTTATTTTCGGATATATTATATAAAATTTGGCTATTAGCCTTATTGGTTGGTTGATAATTAATTTAATATACATAAATAGGATAGGTGGGGAAAAAATGTGACAAAATTAAACTTTTTTTAGATGAAGTCGTGTTTTTCAGGTTTTTTTAAATGATATATATTTTGATGAGTGAAAGAATGCAATAATAGAATACACTATATATTACTTTATATATTTTGTACAATAATTGACAATAGGTTTAACTAAAAATAATTTATATAAATATTCATATTTCCCATTTCTTCACTCTGTATTATTTCTGATATATTATTCCCATCTGGCAACTTTTCTTCCAAGGTAGGAAAGGCAACATTAAGTTCACCAATTGATTTTAAAAGCTTTTATAATCATATTTTGTTTGCCTCTGAAGTGGTTAGAATGTGGAAAAAATCTGGGAAATCAGTTCTTCAGAATGTCATTGTATAGCAGGCATTTTAATGAAATACCGTGAGACCTTCAATTCCAGCTTCATTGAAAGAAATCAAATCTTTCAAATCGGTAAAATTCCAATTATGTCTCGATAAAACTCTTCTGATATACGGAGCAATGTTTCTAAATCAGGTTCTTCGTTTGAGCTTAAATGATTTTTGACAACATCTCGCAGATTCTGAAAAAAATAATACACATTGAATATACACTGTTTATTTTTTATCGATACTTAATGAAACATTGACCCAGCAATAATTTTGAAATAGAATTTGAAAGTTCCTTTACATTTTGATTGACAGGAAATGAAAGTTTGTGAATCCTGCCCATATAAGACTTATTAACGTGAAATACTCATTTGAGTATCATCAAAATGAGTTCAATATTTTTGCTGCCGTCTACTACTAACTCTACTTCTATAAATATTTATAAAATGACTTAAGACAGTAAGTACTGTATATAATTAAATCCAAATTTCCCCATTTTCCGAACGATTTAGGTAAAAATGATTAAAAACATGGATCCAAATATGTTTTACAAATGTAACTGGCGATAAATTCATGCAGTACTTGAAAATACAATAAATTTAATAAAGATTTTTCAGTGTTGCCCTCTGGATATTCATCGACATTCAGATGGGAATTATATACAATTTGAACAAATATTATTTTGTTACCTGCAAGATCATGTAATCGAAATGTGGTATCATTCTGCAGTTCCGGTGTTGTTTCCCATCCAAAATATGTTTCCAAATATTCAGAATAAAAGCGTACACATTCCATGTTGCAATGTTATTTTTACTAGAAACTTTCAACATTGATGAAGCATCTTTTTGATATATTTCGAAATAGATTTCATCATCTAATACTTTCATATTTACTGACCCAGAACTAGTAGATAATAGCTGGTTCATTTTAATACAAATCGTATCTTGATTTGTCTTGTTTATATGAGTGACAAATCGCTGGGAGAATTCTTTGATATATTCTTTATAAACATGTGGTAATTTTAAATAATAATAAAACATTGATGAATTCGTAGACTTATCTGACACTTTAATATTACATATTGAAAATGAATTCCTTTCGGATATGCTACAAATTCTCTTTGACAAATCGGATTCTCCACCGATAGAATAAAAATTATCCAATGTATGGGCACCTGAAGGTAGTCTAAAATAAAAGTTGGCATCTATTATAACAGATCTAGTCGGGAGAATACACCAGAAGTTTTGTTCCTTGTTATGAATGCTCGGAATCAATGCGATTAGCTTTATTTTTACAATCAATGGAAACGTTATATTCTCTGTCAAAACAGGTATTGCAATTTTAATACTATTAGAATTTTTCAATACAACAGCTGCAGCAGAAGTGCTACAAAATTTACTCGAGTTTAATTTGATATCAAGATGCCATAAATTATCAATTGCTTTATTCATATCGTTAAACTTTTCTTTGAATTCATTTAGTATTTCAAAATTCACAACATAAATGCGTGTAGACTTTTCGAAGTAGTCTTGTTTATGATATATGTATAACACATCAGTATTTTTGCCCAATTCAGTGATATTATCGTAAATTTTAACCGAAGATACAATATACTCAATGATAAGGTCTGACTTTCGGGTTAGAGCGATTGCAGTTATCAAATTGTTTTCATCGACGATCGCTTCGATTATTTTTTCAGTGTTCTTTTGTTCTTTTAATATTTCAGAGAATATTGTATTACTCTCATTCAAATTATTTGGAACAGGCATATGGAGGTTATCTTTATCATTTGGCACTTTTTTAAAGCATTCCTTTGAATCAATTTGAAAACTATACAGATTATTTTGCAAAGTGGTGCAGTAAATATTTCTATTACTGTTGCAATAAACAAAATCAAATGGATTGATTACTTTGAGACAAGTATGTTTAACAAGCGGTTCTTCATCTGTGATATCGACTGTAGTATACCATAATGTATTACCATCTGTATAAATAAATCCATTATTATTATTCATTAGCATTCTTTTAGGGGAGCAATTCAAATATACAGTTTCGACATCAAGAGAACTCTTTTTTAAATCGCATGACAAAATTAACAATGATCCTGTTATCAATGATAGATATATTTTTTTGCAAATTCTCTCTTCAAAATGGACGCTTACAACAGGCGCAGGGCAGGAGTACAAAACATTTAAAGAACCTCCCGTGCCGTCGTTTAAAATAGTCCAGTAAACATCACTCCCAACAGCAATGATGAAAAGATTAGATTCTTCACTCGTTTGACATGTTTTCATCATGAAAACATTTTGCAGTAAGTCAACCGAGAAATATCTAGTCGATTTTACGTGCATATTAACAGATGTCAAACAAGTTGACAAATTTGGAATGCACAGATTAATTATAAATGATTTTCTGCGTTTCATTTTGGATTCTCCAATAATGTCATAGGAATACAAAATATTTTCGTTCTCTTTGTGAACAAGAATATAAATCATATCATTATCTTGAGTTACTGTGTAAACATTCTCAAGAAATTGTTTAAACCTAATCATTTCCAAAACATTTTCATCACTTGCATTAGGTTTTAAAAGAGTGAAATGCAAGCGATGGTCGTAATCTAGTCATAAAAATATATTCCTCATAAAAAACACTTCACGGATTTCAATATCTGGGTAGTGAATATTTTGGGTATCGGTGAGACTGTTGACTTCTTTGGCGATGATAGTGAACCTGTTCCATAGCATTATCGTTTGTTGCCCTTTATGTTCGTATAATTCGATTTTCAAAGAGCCATAACTTGATTCCGTAATGTTATAACACCCAAAACTGCGTATTACCGGTTCGTCTACTTGCATTTCCATTTCGTCCATTTCTAAGGATTTTTTTAATGAACTTTTTTACACTAACTTTTCCTGTCCGATATATCATCTGACAGACCTAGTCTAGCATAGCATAATACGAATACTAGTATTAAATATGTGTTCACTGACAGATAAGTTATTTACTAATATAAATATTCCCGCTATATTTTAAGTAATGTAATATTGTCTATGCTTACATTGTTTTTTTCCAAACGGCCTTGAGGGCTGCCAGGTGTAGAAATTAATCATACTAGTTACCAACTACATAATTTTCATAGATAACATTATGTAGTAAGTGTAGGTGGTAGTAAGTCCCTAGCTAAAAAAAATCGTACTATTATACTGACAATTTTTTTTCGCCGTGCGACCAGAATCATAGATAAGATAACAGTATTCAAATTTGACAGCTATTTCCAGAGACTATTTCTCAGCAACGTAAACAAAACTGTATTTTTGTATGTACCTAAATTGATTCCCACTGTACAATTAATGAAACTTTTGAATTGAAATAATATAACCACTAGGGTTTGTGATTAATTGATGATATCATTTTGTTTTGATGGTCCAAAACAATAAATGAAGCCAAAAAGGCCATAAAAGTAAGGTTACCTTTGTAAGATTTATTTTAGTGTGTGTACAAAATGTAAGTGTTTTATCTACGAAATCATCAATTAAAAGATGATATTAAATTTTTTTTTGTGATAATCCTAGTTATTTACTGCCAACCCATTATTTGAAACCATTGATGCGACTTGTTATGTGTATATTTTTCATACAAATAAATTAAAAATCAATAAAAATCTTTGACACAAAATATAATTTTTCATGTCACCAATATGTGTATCCTTTAAAATTAAAAATAGTCACATACGGGATGTATTGAAATGTCAAAATAAGAAATAACAAATTTCCAAAAATTATACATGATTTGAAGAATTAATTTAAAGGCAATATTTTATTCTGTGTTCCAGTGAAATTGTTTATAAATCATACAAACACACTATTTAGAAAACTTCAATGACTTTGTGTAATAATATATAAATGATGATTGAGGAAATCGAGCAGCGACCAATGCAAAATTATCTAATATTGTTCATATGGACGGGATGAAAAGGATGAATGCCAAAATTTAAAATCGAGGTTCCACTGTATTCATATCTATAACCATAAATTTTATATTTATTTGCTTTCAATAATCCTACGATAACGAGAAATTCTTGTATTCAGTTTGTAAATGATAGTGCATGTAACAATATTTTTACTCTCAATAATAAATATAATTATTGTTTTGTTTCAGTCTGGAGGCAGATGAATTAACACATATGTAGTTTGTGCATAATATGAATAGCATAATGAAGTCAAGATAGATAATGTTAGTAATATCAAATACTGGTGAAAATCAAGTTTTTTTTAATTAAAATTATTTAAATAATTGTATTAAATTGATTAAATCATGGTTGAGATAGCTCTTATAATGATTGGCATCTCAGCATTAGTTCTCGCCTATACTATTCCACATATAGTAGTACTGCACGGATTAGATGAACCAGGAACAAAGTTTGATGAACTTCCTCTTCCTGAGCACCTGGCATTCGAACTGACCGATGATCAACTTGTAGAATATAAAGATTATTGGCTGAATATAAAAAACAAAGAAGAAAATGCTGGGACAGTTTTTGAAAGAGGACTTTCACGGGGTAAAAAATCTTGACTATTTTTTAGTATATTTTAAGTATGTACCTATATGTGAGTAAAAAAATGTGATACAGCATTTAAAATTTATTAGCTATATCAAAAAATATCTTTGCAAAGCTTTGATTTTTAAAGATGTCTTAGTCTAGTTTGATATTGTGGTAAATTTAAATTAATAAAACATTATTGTTTTTTACTACTTCTGCATATATTTTCTAATGATCCGGACTGATGTTGTCCATTGTGAGAATGATCAACTTATGTTAACAACAATATATTCATATATAATACCTGTCCACTTTGAATTGACAGCTAACACCTCAAAATTAAAGTGTTGCGTTATCGTAAAACGAGGTGAATAGAGACACTTTTTAACCTTCACGACTGTGTATCTTCATACCTGCACAACATAATTCAAATATGAATGGCTTGAAACATGTTTCCATGGTCCTTCTACACATTCGTGACAATATTTTTCAAATATTCTCTACCGTTATTAAGACACTCAATTTTGATTGATGTCTCTATTCACATTGAATCGGGGTGAAAAGAGACGAGAGAGGGTAAATAGAGACTTGGCAGGTGTATTAGTTTTTGTCATTAGAGAGAGAGTATTATAGTCATTGTAAAGAATTGTATATAAATAGTAAAAAATACATTGGATACTTAGTAAAATTGTGCTAAAGTTCAATCTTTGTTTTTGTCTCTATTCACCATGTTTTACGGTATGTATTTGATGTAACAGATAAGAAAAAATATTTGTATAGTATATAATATGTAAGTTTACATTATTTTTTTTAAGCTAGCGGCTGCAAGGTTAATTTGATATTCAAGGAACCAACTCCTGTGTATGAGAGAGATGGTGAGCTGATAAAAAATCATGAATCTGGTAGAACACTAGATTTCAATGCTAATGAACAAGTAACGGCTGTCTGCGGAGGATCTAAAAACACATTAACACATAAAAATGCTGCTTCTTTGAAACCACAATCTGCTGTAAGTTTTTAAGTCACACAATAATATATGTAAAACAATATGTTTATATAATATATTGCAAAGGTTTCCAACCTTTTTCGGGTGATGACCCCTTTTTATAAAAGCCATGTGCCGCACGACACCCATGTAACACAAAAAGGGTTTTCAGAAAAACAATAAAAATGCATTGTAGTGAATATTTTTTTTAGTTGACTGTATAAGTTGGCGACCCCACAGAAAACCCGTCCAGTAAGTCCCAAAGGGGGCTTAATTTTGTCATCATGAGAAACCAACTGCTGGTTCAATCAAAGTTATTTGAAAATACCTTGAATGTCCTGGCCAATGTTTCTAAAAAAGGCTGTAAATATCCTTAGGTCGGAGTCTTAACCTGTTAACTGCTAGCCCCCCATGTGGAGATGCCTGATTTTTTTTTCATGGTTTCCATTATTTGGTCTGATAACCTTCATGGGTACATTTAACAAAAACAATGATAAATTAACTTTTGAAATTTTGTTGCTGGAATATTTTATATAAAACTGTTTCCATTTTTTAACCAGGTAATGACATGTCTTAGTGATGATAATTTTACAAGCGATTGGCTCCCCTCTGCTGTGAAACTTTCCCAGCTGACTTGTTCTTTTCATCCCCCATTGATAGAAACCAAAGTGAAATCGTGTGGAACTGGAGGTACTCTTATAGAGGTCTGTACTTTGAAACTGAATATTATGCGTGTAAACTTTTTAAATTAGGTTTTAATGAGGGTGATTGACATTGCATTATGTTCAATATTTAATAAAATTGCTGTTTATATTTGATTAGTCATTTTTTTTCAGACTTTCATGTTCGACTATTGTGTGTGAAGATATATTCATTTAGTACTAAATACATCATTGAAGTTTTTGTATTTTAATAATGTATGTACAGTTTAATTTTGAAGTACATTTTTAAGATCTCTCATAGGACAAAAACCTAAAAAAATCAGCATTGAATATTTAACATAATTAAAATTAAATTTAAATATACTTATAATTGTCAATTGTGGATACTGCGTTTAACAATATGGTAACACCAGCTGGCAGTATGCACATGGTATGAAAAAAAGAAAGAATAAATAAATAATGTTTCAATATTTTAAAGGTAGGTGTGCTTGGTACGCGGCCATGGAATTTATTCAGGAGCTGTTTTCATGAAGGAAGAGCTGAAGTCCTTTACACAGAGCATGCGTTAGCTCCAGAGAACCATTTGTCTGGGCATGCCAAACGGCCTCATAAATTCAGCCGTAAAATATCAACTTTTTAAAAATAAACAATATTTTCCACTAACCCACTAACTAAGATTCAATAAAAGATAATTATTAACAGTTCACTTTGACTTATCACACTTTTATGAATGACATGTTTTGCTTTTTTTAAGAGGTTATTAAGTAAATTATCAATTTTGACATAATAATACTGTAAAAATAATAGAAATCGTCTTTATAATTTGCATTTATTTAATTAGATGGATTTTTATTACTCTGGATGGCTCGGTTACTCTAAATCTGTGTTTCCAAGAGCTCCATTTTGTTGTACAAAAATCAAAAGAATTACACAAAGAAAGCTTTTCACAATCATACAATTTCAGAGGGCATATTCTTTCCTGGACTTAAAGTGAATGATCTATATAAAACGAAAAACCACAAGAAAACTTTTGCCGCCATCTTGGGGTCGACGGAACTCGCTGAGGAATATGTTAAAAAGGACAAACTTTTTTTAACAAGAGGCCATTTAGTGCCCAAAGGTGATTTTGTTTTCAACTATGAGCAAAGAGCAACATTTACATTCTAAATACTGCTCCACAGTGGAGTTTGTTCAACCAGGGAAACTGGCAGCAACTAGAAGAGGTGTGTAATAAACAAATAGTTTATAAAAAAAACTTTGCTGTATTGATGTACTGTTATAACTTGAATTCGGAATTAAATTGTCTCCATAGAGATATCTTCAAAAGACATTCAAGTTGTATTGTACGTAGTAAAAATATATGTACATGAAGATTTTTTTTCATTTATATCCCGCATATAAAAATGTGTCAATAAATAAACAATCTTGGTTGAGTATTGCACATCATTCACACGATGCTGGCACCCTCGCTAGCAGTCAAGTTATAATGGTACATCTAAAGGTATTTGTATCGAAACCATTAAAATAAACTAGCATCATTTTGCCATATCCGGCACCAATAACTTGTACATTCAATTTATTTGATCAGGACCGGTTTCGCTCATGGCGAGCATTTCCAACTGATAAGGAATACAATAAAACAGTGATATTTATACAAAAGCTAAGTAAGAAAAACAAGGTGTGACAAACAATTGGTAAAACAACTAAGCAAATAGATTGAAGCAAAATACAAGGAAAATAAATATCACTGTTTTATTGTTTTCCTTATCAGTTGGCAATGCTCGCCATGTGCGAAACCGGTCCTGATCAAATAAATTTTATCTGGAAAAAGTACTAAAAATATGTATTATTATTTTTATTATAATGCCTTTCCACCAAGTTTTGACAGTGAACACCTTAAAAGTGACTTGTACATTCATTTCATAATCAAATGTTTTTTTTTGTAGAAATTACGCATCCATATTTCAAATAACAGAATGAATATCCAGGTATTCACAGGTACTTGGGGATTGATGACCTTGAAGGATGATTTCGGGGTGTCCAAGCCAATCCATCTCAGCCCGTTTGACGAAAAAATTCCAGTGCCACTTTGGTTTTACAAGGTATGTAAAAGGAGTAAAAATATATAATAATATTTTTTATCAGGTAATTATTTGTGGGTCCATAGACAATTTGTCCTCTTCAGCTGTCCATGAGCTTAAATATTGTTTCTGTTCATAGACATAGATGCATGATTCTTAAATGTTCTCCCACGATCTAATTCTAAAAAAAGATGTAGGAGAGCTATTGTAATAAAAGAATCGACTATGCAGTAAATAGAAAAGGATTTCAAATACAAAAAACTGCTTATTTTTTCGCTGGACAAGTGTTATTCTCTTCTGATTTGATAAAGCAATCCCTTGATTTATATATAGAATAAAATAAATAATTTTATTTGGCAATGTATTTACTTTTGTGAGTTTTATTTCCACTTTCTTTCACAGGTCGTTCGTGATACAGCCAGCAATCGAGCCACAGCATTTATTGGACTTAACAATCCCTACATGTCTGTATCGGAAGCTAAAGACTTGGTATTTTGTCCAGACAAGTGTGCTGATAACAATGCCTTCAAATGGCTGCCATGGGATAATAGTAATCCTAAGCTTGGATACAGTTTCTGTTGTGACGTAAACGACTTCAGAAAAGTTGTCAAAGGTCTACCGTCATTCACAGTCAGCGGGCTTTTTTCATGATTCTGCAAAGTGTAACTCGTAATGGGTATTTGTTGTTATTCAAATACAAGACACTTTGTTTTTATTTGCAAACCATGTTTGACATATAACATATCTTCTTTGTTTTGGCAAAAAAGTATTAGAACAAAATAGTAATGTGAGAAATTATTTATCTAAAAATATTCATTCCTCTTTTTCATTTTGTACCTACAATTTTTTC
Source organism: Himalopsyche kuldschensis (assembly GCA_028554975.1). Lineage (NCBI taxonomy): Eukaryota > Metazoa > Arthropoda > Insecta > Trichoptera > Rhyacophilidae > Himalopsyche > Himalopsyche kuldschensis. The sequence continues at coordinate 1,736,893 of JAHFWI010000028.1, forward strand.
TCAATGACCACATATTATTTTTATTTAATAAATCGAAAGTTTTAATACCTTTTCTTTTTATTCATATTTATTTCTTCTAACTTTTATCTTATTATGCCGGTCTTGAAATAAGATTTAGCCATGTCATGTGAGAATCTGCTATGACCATCAAAAGCATGTTCTCCCAATAAATTCTCTAGATCATATTTCCAATGTTGAGCTTTGTGTCAAATCAAGTTTAGAGTAAAAAATCACTTCTTAATGGCTTTAAATTTCAAAAAAAGGAGAGGATGTCAACCTATCCAATAGTTATGATGAAGATGTCAGCTTCATGGTCAATAGTGAGAAAAGAGATGACTTGTGAAGAATCCAAATAAAATTTAACCGCTAGTTATTTGATTTCAATACATGGCAATACAACTTGAACTAAATAATTGATGAGGCAGTGCAACAGAATAAAAAAAGGAAAAGAAAGGGAAGTTTTCCTAAGCTGAAAATATCTTTAAAGAAAGTATCAGTTAGTTTTTTCTTCAGTATCATTTAGTATGTTACAAGATTGCCATCTGGTGCTTCAGTGCAAATTATTCTTGGTGTCGTGATTCAGTCTCCTCCACTGAGCTTGGTCCTACGCCTTCTTACACCGGTCGCTGACCCACCAGTAGTCGTAAGTCTTGTGATTTTCCATCCATGCAGAAATGTTTGAAACTTCTAATGTTCCGTTTTATTTCAGCAATAGAAAATATAATATGAAGATCTTTGGAGATTTTCAATCATCCATGTGTGATATATGGTCAACCAGAGCATAGAAATTGAATTTACCCATTTTATACTGGTATCATCTGGTCTTGCCAAATAAATCATAATAAATATTATTTCATGACCTTATAGGCAGCACACTTGATAATTTTCAAATAATAAATGCTTGTAGACTGTGTACACAGATGCTGTTTACATTTCATACAATGACCTCATTTTACCAAATATTTAAATTCTACAAAAATAAATTTGTGTTTAAAGTAAATCAATGTATCAATACAACAAATAACTATCTGAAAAAAGCGAATGAAATTTATTACCTTTCATGCGTCTACTGTCGATTCTCGGTCGTAGGTTTATTCATAAATATTAATTACCTTTTTTTGTACGAATTCCACAATTAAATATTTTAGTCAGGACTGGTTTCGATCATCGAGGTCATTCCGTAATATTTTAGAATTGAATTTTTATAATAATAAAAAATATATATTAGTAAGGAGTTGAACCAATTAGTTAGCTCGGATCTAAGCCAAAATTCTTCATAAAGATTTCGACCAAATCGATTAGTAGTGTTAAGAACCCAATTAGGTTAGAATCGTTATTTTATTGTAGGTAATATCTGGTAATAAGCAATGTTTGTTTTTATAATTTATATACAGCCATAAGACAATTAAGAAAATCCCAATGCTGTGATACTCGTAATATGTGCAATATTAAACATATACTAGAGATAAGTGTTTATTTTTTTTACAATAAACCATTAATTTAAGGGTATGGCAAGTTTCAGGATATTAAACAGCGACATCTATTTATTTGTTTTCTGTAACATATACAATCTATTTAACTAGAATTTTGTAATCGTAATATAATAAATCTAAATATTTTTCTAATTTTAGTACTTAATTCAATTACTTATTTGTATTTATGTACTTTTAAATAAATATGAAATATTTTTTTACATGAAACATTCTTCGGCTACGTTTTTTTTATATTGATAATATGCAACCCTCCATCTGATGTAGATTATTGTAATATATTACAGCAGCGATACACAACCTTTTTGTGAGAAGGGTCAGTAATATAACCAATTCTCAGATAGTTCGAGGGCCGCATGGGTAAAACTGATTAAATTATCGATATTTTTAGTGCATTTAAAATTTTATTGTTTTGTATTGTTATTCCACCGTCCGTAAAAAGTTCAGAAGAAAAAAGTGGTTAATATTTGACATTGTAGGCTGCAGGTTGTGCATCACTGTATTACATAGTTTGAAATGCCTGCTTTAGTAGGGGTATCCAACTCATGGTCGGTGAGAAAGTTTTGATGGCCTGCAGAGTTGATACAGCGTCTGTGGAGCCAAAAATCCATTAACTAATTTCAAACACGCAGCAAGATTCTTTTTTTTTATTAGATAATTACTTTTACTATTTCTTAACAGTAAATGAAGCTGAAATGGTCATTATTTATTTATATATTTGCACCGTTTTCCTCAAAGTGGTAATAATGCTAACATTTTTAAATTTGAGAATTTGGTGATTTGTCCTGTCCGAATGGGTTGACAACCACTGTGCTATAGGATATTCGCTGGATGAATAATAAATATTATCCGTAGATTAAAAAAAAGCACTGAAGACGTAACTGCAAATTCTAAATTATTTTTCACAACTGCTAAATAAAAACAGGAATTCTGTACGAGGATTTGAAAATCGTAAAGATAGTTTTGGTGTGTAAAATTTACTTGAACTATTCAATAAAATGGTGTCGAAATGAATGAATATAATGGTTGAAATAAATATGTATTTGGGATTTTTGAACATTTGCGACAGCCTAAAGTTCACATTGTAGGGATTCGTTTTCCCATGATTATTAAATTAATATAATGATTTGTTGAAGTTTCTTGAACAAAAATATAAATCTCAGTGACTATAGGTATTAACTCTTCGTAAATTTCTAAATAAACATTTTTCGGAATTTTTTTAAACGCGGAAATGTCATGTTTGATACCAATTGGATTCCGAAAGTTGATTTCAATGAAATTATGTCTTTCTAGCATATTCGCGAGAAGAAACATAAAGGGACGGGTTTTATTATTACATATTATGAAGTCATAATCTTATACATAATATACATATAATGTTGTTTTCTACGGCACTGTTATAGAGCATTACGTAATGCGGAACCTCGTTCATGTTTTTGTATGAATATACATCCTCCGTGCCCAGTGGCTGTCATTTATGTTTTCTGTTTCAGTCGGCCGCAAACCGGCGTTGGCGTTTGTCGTATTGATCCAGCACCCTGCCCCTTTATTTTTGTTTCTCCTCCCTGCTATCGATCTTTTCAACCCCTAGTCGACGCGCTTATAAACATCGAAAAGTGTTAAAGAACGAAATACGAATCCACTAAATCAAATAACTACTTCCTCGACAGTGAATATTGACACGAAATCGCTGCAGGACGCTTGTTCTTAAAAACTTAACCTCAATCTTGTATTGTTTAATCGACAAAGGAACACAGTTACTTTAACAGCTATTTCGCGAAATTTTATAACGCAGTAATTATTATTGTGATTCTGCTTCGAAACGCTGGCACTTTGATTAATTTAACCACATCGGTTACATTTTATTTTGTATAATCTTTATGTTAACATTTTGTAATCCCCACGAAGTGTTTTTGGAAAATTACATGTTATGAGTGACAGTATTTTGTTTACATTTTGCACAACGTTTATTTGAGCGAATGTTACAAGATAAACCGTGTTTTATTCGTAATTATTCGATTACTAATAGTAGTGCCTGATTTTTGCGAATAAAATAGTAAAAGCATTTTCTGTGACCAATGTTTCCGTCAATTCAATAAAGGACATCCACTATTGAAATCAAGGTGAGTTAATTTTATTGTACCTTCTTGTATATTTAAGTAGGGGAAAATAATGTGGTCTCAATATGTGTTAAACGTTCAAGGTATTGCCGATAATAAATGTTTTGTGATATTTATTTATTTTGTATTTTCCCACTAGCGAAAATATAATATTTGTATTTAAAATTATCATTAATTTCCAGTGATCCATTGTTTACACAAACAAAAGCGCAATATAGTCGCTGACAAATTCTTTCTCGTAATAAACGTAAAATTGCACCTATTCATTTGTTGTGTAGTTAATAGGTATACAATCAACGCACCAATTCTTATTTTATCCATTGCTTCCTTAAAAGATTTCAGCTCCGCTACCTTTTTGATAGTCACAAAGCTTTTTTGGCTAGATTATAAGGAATTCATTTCCATATTAAATGTTCACATCCAATCACATACTATTTAATGTGATTACGAGTTTCCGCAATTTATGTGTGTGCAGAATAAAATTGTAGCATTACCATTAAGAAGTGTATTGACTTATCTATTTTGTTGACTTACACTGGAGTTCCGTTATGTGTCACAAGTTACAATTTTCAACACGGCATTAGTATCTACATTGATTGTGGAATCGAAAATCACGATTTCAGGTTGGAACTATTTGTAAACCGCGAAAATGACATGACATAATTTAATTCAGAAAAGGCTTTCGTGCAATATAGTTTTTTTATTGGAGGTCTGCACGGGTCCGGGCTAGGTCATCGAGACAAACCGACTAACGAACTGGGTTTTGATTCATACTTACCCAACATACATTTTATTAACATATAGTACTAGTTTTTAGACGCATCGGCAAGAATCTTAAACAATGCTTTATTTGTGAATGAATGGTCTTAAAAGGTCGACCTTTTGTGACTTATTTCAACTGATTTTCATATTAAATAAATTATATTAATTTGTGATTTTTGTCACCATTGAAGCAAATTATCAGCTTATAATATTTAGATATAATAACAAAAAATTGGGAGACCGGGTTGGCTTATAGTTTAAATATCGGCCCGTGCAGACCTCTAATATATGTAATTCTTATCAGATTGGCACATATTGACCTTTATCATTTTATTTATTGACCGAATAAAAAACTATCGGTGAATTATATCTTCGTTTGAAAAATTGTGGATAACCTTCACAATCTTTTTAAGTGCATTTTATCCAGGCATGTAATTCTATTTGAAATAAAAGTTGAAATATATATTTCTTACACCCCATTTACACTCACAATTTCCCGATAGAACAATTTAAATAAAGTCATGAATATCTAGATGAAATTAATACCCCTGACACTTTGTTTATGGCTATTTTGATATTGAAATTACTGCTCAGGAAAGATTTTATTTATTTAAATGATGATTATATTATATTTCAAAATATAATGTGGTTGGTGGATGTGTTCAGTGGCATTACACATTTAAGAATCAATTTTTTATCCATTTTTCTATTATTTGTTTTTTTTCATAAAGCCAGTAGGTATAGGAAAACTTGAGGTGTTGGGCAATTAAAAATTAAAGAAGGGTTTGAAAAATTCGATCGTCGATTAGATTTATCTTGCAATAGGCAATTTTTTATTATTTAATTATTTTGTAACTCATTATTTAATTTATTCAATGCTTAGCCTTTTCGCTTTTATATTGAATAATAAAAGGTCTTATTTCCGATTTTGGAATAAAATTCATTATTAAAAATAGGTGGACAATTTTACCTTGTTTTTAGAACATAATTATCATCTAGAAAGATTTTTTTTGACATTGCTGTATTTAAATTTTTTAACTAACTTACAAAGACGAGAAAGCATAATAAAATATTCATGCTTTGACCACAGTCAAATTTTTTTTTTAAAGCTGGTTATCGATGTATGATCCTCGTATAACCCTGTACTCACACAACATGGCTTAGATATGTGTGAATTGTGACACATTCTTCTCTAACACGTATTTTATAAAAATATATTTCATTTATGGTTTGATCATCTCTTTGAATGAAATTCTGTGATCACTACAATAGGATTTTTTAACAAAGAAAAGTTAGTTATTTGAAATGTTGGATGAACCTACCGAAATCGATTGCAGCGAAATAGTTACGTGAATCGTATTAGAAACAATACATGGAGGCTTTGGATTTACTAAACTCACGAAACGACCATTTTTAAAATGATCATTTGATAGAAAGAAGATTGAAATAATTAAGTGCTATTACTAAAAAAGTGCATAGCCCCTTTTTATGAATATAATTATTATTTTCTGTACTGTTTTCGGGTCGGACCGGGCCGGGTCGGAGGCTTTCGGGCTCGGGCCGGGTAAAATTTCAAAATTTCGGCCCGAGCAGACCTCTAGTTCCAATTTTGTTACTGACAGAACTATTACAGGCACCTAGTAGGTAGTACCAAAATAAGTGAATTCATATATTTATTTGAAACGTATGCAAATTTTTTTTTTATGATCTTGAAGCCTCGTATAACACGGATTTATAGTACACGACGTATTTGTGTAATTATTTTACCGCTAAATACGTAAGCCGTATAATGTGAAATATAGTTATTTTGGTGCCACGCTATCGCCAGACTTTTCCAAATTACTATCGATCAAAATACAATAGTAGTTATTGAATACAAAATTGTTACCAAGTAAATGAAAACGACAATGCAGTTCAGTGACCTCACATACCGCATCTCTATTTGATTTGATTGAAAATTTGATTGATATGTTTTACCACATTTAACTATCCAACAGCCCAATATTTTTATTCAATAAAAGCCCAGTAATATTATTATTTATTGAATACTAGCCGGAACCCGGCAAGCGTTGCAATGCCACTCAAAGAAAGAAAGTGTTTGTGCTTATTGAAGTGCTTTCGGATGCACAATATTTTAGATAGATTTAATTTCACTAAAATTGGTCGGTATCGATGACATTTGCCGTTTGACGTTTTCTGTTTGTCTATGGTACGACACAAGCGCCACCTACTGAAAGGTAATTATACTATGCCTTTAACCTTTGCGCAATTGCAACAATAAGTTGTCAAAATGAACGGTATGGCAGCGCATAAAATATGAAAGAACATTGATTTTTATATAAAAGACATACTGTTAGTTAATTTTACTTTGCCTGTAAACTTCGCTAAAGTGCAAGCAATAATTGACAAAGTTTTATCGCATTCGGATTAACGGTATGGCAACGCATAAAATACGACCAAACAAACAAACAAACATTGATTTTGTATATACTAGATAGATTACAATATTAACTTGAACCATTTTTAGAATGTTAAATATGTGAAATCCATTATTTTAACATGGCGATTTTTGAGCGATATGCTAATGTTATACAAAAACACGGCATTGGATTTTAAGTGCACGTGCACTTAAATAGATAAAATGTTTCAACATACAACTTAAAAAAAACAAATTTTATATTTTACAAATTTTATATTTTACAGGAGTGTATTTTTTTAAGTATAAATTATTTTCGAATTAATAAATGAGTTTTGACTGGTTAGTATTTATTAGCCATAGTGAAATTTCGTATGTACTTAGTTGATTGTATTTTTGAAGGTGTGCTAATTTTTCTAATGAAATCATGATGATGTCACTCTACGGCTGCTTTAAAACCAACAATGACGCAATCTTGCCTTTGATCAGGGTCGCACTAGGCCAGACTATCGTGTTTGTCGTGGTATTTTATATTATGAATTCTCAAAAAAAAACCATAGGCTGGGCATTTCAAACTACATATATACATATGTACGTACCCCGGGTACATTCTAGGTAAATTAAAGCTAATCGTTCAGGTGAGGGGTTCATTATTTTTTTTTTGCATTTGACACATAATTCAAGATGGCTGTGTTCCCTATTAATCAATTACTGATGTATATTTCTACGAGTTGACCTAACCTAAACTAAACAAACCAAACCTAACCTTAACTTAACAAACCAAACCTAACCTAACCTTAACAAACCAAACCTAGCCTTACCCAAACCTGACCAAAAATAAAATTAAAAATAGCTTATTAATTAAATATATAATTTGATTATTCCACACATCAGCAATTAGTAATAGGAAACACTTTCGGCAGCCATCTTGAATTATGTGTCAAATGCACAATTTTTGAATAGACATCTAAATTATTACCAAATTAAATTTCAATATTTTATAAGTTTATTTAAAACGATATGAATTCCATTTTCTACTGATTTTATATTTACATATCGTCGTTTTCCGCGCCATATCTAAAATGAGGATAATTTCAAACATTATGTATTATGCACGGGTGAAAAAAATCCTCGGTCATTTTTTTTCACATAGGATATTTTGTGTTGCACAATCATTGATTTCGGCACATAGGATGTATTGGAAATTCTCATAAAAAATATTGTGGTACTAGGAGAAAAAAAAATGTAAATAACTCATTTTGGCCAAAAACGTCACATCGGAGAGAGACGGTATACAATTCATTCACTTAGTTCATGTCCATTGTTGCTCAAAAATAATATTGCGTTTATATTAAAAACGGAATACATAATATTAAAAGCATCAATCGATCCCTTTATTGGATATTTCTAATGACAAATTCCGTTCAGGTTTTGTAAAAATAAAGTTAGCAAAAAACTGGCATGCGCTACATTTGTGCATCTACCTATCGTTATCTTCCCTCACATCAATGTAATGTTGGTGTCCCCTACTTTATATTTATAACTATTAAAGGCAAATTAAAATAATAACATTCTGTTATTTACATTTTTCCTGAGCCCATTGTTTGAAGTGAATTGTATCGCCACTGATTTACAAAAGGATTGTTTCAAATTTAACATAACGTATGGTTTTTTTTTTGCATCCTGTTGCGTCACTTCTTTTTTTGAATACCGTATTACGAACTGAACTACGGGGACTTTTAGAACTAGTTATATTCAATTTCACCTATTCATGTATGTATGTAATCATATTATTTATCGAAGACTTTGCTTTTTTATCAATAACTAGTATTGCTACCCGGCGTCGCTCGGACTAAGCGACCAATAATTATTTAATGTTATATCATTCGACATAATTATATCACAAAATCTAACATCCAAACTAGAGTTAAAATAAAATCACATACTTTATTTAATTTGATGACAGTCCCATTCTCGCCCATTAAAATGTCCAAATTCAAGGAAAAAATCTAATTTGCTGTCAAAGAAATGTCAAATAATACCTTCACGTAAATAATAAACATTATTATATTGCAACTTGCAACAACAATGCAAGAGGGAATTACAGACCCACATACATACATACGCCGTTTCGGTTTTATATATAAGATTATTTACGTCACTGTAATGTAAGTTGAAGGGTCATTGTGAACAAACTTCTTCTTGTATAATATTTACGTTTTGAATAAAGAACATCCCTTTAAATATTTAAAAGTTACTTGGCAACACCAGTACAAACTGAGTGTTATTTTAATACTGTGTTTACGGGTTATCAGTTATGAATAATAATCATACGTGTCCTACTGTACACCATTCGACCCTGTCTGACAAATTAGCATAATCTCGAGTAGAGGTCAAATAGGGGTAAAGATTGGTCATTCATTTACCTAGACAGTCTGAAGACTCTTTTATCGTTTTATTGTATGCATGTATGAATATTATACATTGTTTGTATGTCGAACATCAACTTTCTTTTGTGGCATAGGTATCCAACGTGTGGCCGGCGAGGGTTTTATTTGTAGCAAGCGTAGCTGGAGAAAAAATTAACTTTCAGTGTATATTGTATGCACGATTAAAAGATTTTCATAATGCTCGGTTAGTATTTGTGAAATTATCTCAGCTTTCACTTTGTGGAAGTTCATTTTAATATAAAAACACGTGTCACAGTTAGTTGCACAATACGTGGAATAATCAAAGTTAAATTAAATTTTATATTATATTTGCTGACATTGCTAACTCAAAGCAGTAAAATTTCTACTTAACCTGTTTTGCTATTATAAAAATGATAGTTTTTTTTAATTGATTTACATAATTATCAAAACAAATAATTGCGGAGATTGTGGTGCGGCAAGAAATCTCATTTCCAAAACCTGGCCCGGCTGCTGAAAAGGTTGACCACATATGTATTAGGGCAGTGATCGCCAAACGGTCGCTCGCGAGCTACCGGTAGCTCGCGAAGGATACATTTGGAAAATTTTGAACATGCTTCTTACATGGATAGCTGCATGTGGCCTACTCACGCGTTGGAAAACCTTCTGATTTATTCGTGTTCGCACCAGACATAAAAAAAATATTATGTATCCAATTTTAATTATTCAATAAGCAGAATTAGAACATAAACACTTTCTTTCTTCGAATGGCATTGTATCGCATACCGGTAACTCGCTAGTTTTGAGTATAAATACGTAATCAAACAATTAAAGTACGCATTTTATGTTTTATTGGAAGCCCGATTTTATTAAAGTAATATAATAATAATATGTATTGAACAATAATAGACAACGACAAAACTATATACAAAAGTAGCTCACCAGACAATTTCAATTTCTGAAAGTAGCTCGCATCCATTGAGCTTGGAAACCACTGTATTAGGGCATATGTGGGCAATGCTTCTGAAGACTATTTTTTAAAATTCTGTTTTTGCCGGCCGAATAAAGTTAGTTATCATTTAATTTTACTTTTACAATAAAACAATTTTTTACACCGGCTTACCGGTGAACCGGTTAGTTTTAACCATGCCTTTCCACTAATAATTGACTGTTAACAGCTTAAATACTCTGTCACGAGTCATTGAAATTAAAATATCATTCCTTATAATTTCCATGGTTTTCGCGGTAACTTTGTGGAAGTTAATTTTTATATAAAATAACTTTGATTATTCAACGTATTGTGCTACTAACTGGGACACGTGTTTCGCCTCTTTCAGAGGCATCTTCGGACTTACTATCGCAAAGTTTGCTGAAGTAATGTGGAATACGCGGAATAATCAAAGTTATTTTTAATTTTATATATCATTTCTGCTTCTGAAGATGTACCAGTCTTCCTTGGATTTCTCGAATCTTAATCGATTACTACATAAAAAAGCATTTCAATTTCCTAACAAATTTATTAGTGGTAATAAAAGAAGTTTCCGAAACAAAAAGACATGGAATTTTTTGCCAAGGCTAATTCTAAAGAGTAATTTCGTGTCAACTCTTATTGACATACATCTTTATAAAAATCTATATTATTTCGTTTTGGAATAACGATTTTATATTGCTGTCTCATGTTTTTATCAAACAATAAAATTGTATGCGTTCAGAAGAGAAAGAGGAAAACAATAGTTTAAGATTTCGTTTGTAAACAATCATAATTAAAATCATTCGAGAATTATTGCACACGGCAACATTAGGCTCACAGCTTTGTGCTTTGTGTTTGTATTGGGATTACTTTTATTATCGATTAACAGTTAAGATGTCCAAATATTGACTGCTTAAAAGATCACACTTAGAATGTTGCGAAGTCCCCCAAATGTTAGTGAAGTCGCTGAGCCAATATAACGTAGTTGTAAGAGTAAATACACACTTAGTATCTGTTTGAAAACAAAATTATAGTTTCACTGGGCAAGTTTTTAACAGTTATCAGTTTGACATCTAGCTTTTTGCCCTGTGCCTCTTTGATGAGAAAATTCTACATTTAAAATGTGAATCTCTGAATATATTTTTAACTGATTTGCGATATTTCAATTTTTAAAAGTATAACCATTTATGGAGGAAAAAAAATCCTGTGTTTATTTTCCTGCCTCTTCATTTCCATTGAAACTATATGTAGAGTCCGCGAAGCGTGCTCATATTTTCCTGCGTATTAATCTTGCAATTGTATGCGCAGATTAAGCCTTTGCTTCCCTTATTATTAGTATTGCCTATCTAAAAGATTCCGCCAGCGAAAAGGCCTTGGAATATATATCGACCATAGACAAAACATGCATTTATGTCATCATAGTAAATATTCCATTGTTTCGTCTGTCAATCGATGTCACATATAATTCTATACATTTGGTCAATTATATTGGCTTATGATTATGTATAACAATATTTGATACTTACATATTTAAATGCTTTAAGTTTAGACGAAAATGTTGGTTGAAAAGTAAACGTTCTGTCATAGATGAATAGTTTTATTTACTGCAACATTTTCCCAAAATTTAACTTCATAAAAATGATAAACATACCATAAACAATAAATATACTTATACCATAAACAAATTGTCACCTTGACAATTGCTTTTGATTTTGGAAGTATCACTCTATCGGCAGTTTTTGTTTTGCTCTGTAAAAATGATATTCTTTGTTTACCTGCTGTAGAAAAACTGTATATCTACAGTAGAGACTCCAATTACTCGACTTCTCAACTACTCGAGTATCGAGTAGTAAAATTTCAAATTACTCGAGTACTCGAGTATACTCGAGTAGTTTCAGATGGACCAAAATATATATTTTTAATTCGAATTTGTGTATATTTTATAAATGAAAAATAATTAAAGAAACCAATACATTTATTTCTATTTATGCAAGATATATTTCAACAGAGAATTAAGCGACTCAAATTTCAAATTGGTTTGATGTTTTTCTTTATAATTCTCGCAGTAGAAAAAACTTCGACAATTATTACTAAAACGAGTATTACTCGAGTATTTTTCAAAATACTCGAGTATCGAGTACTCGAAAAATGGACATCGAGTACTCGATACTCGAATTGGAGTCTCTAATCTACGGGCCTACAGTATCTACAATGCTTTGTGGCAGTTTTGTATTGTTTGTTTCATTGTTTCGATGCAAGCCATGATATATGACCATTTGTTGCGATACTCTCTCTGCACACTCATAAGTATGGTATTTTACCCAGCTATGATCAAAACAGCTTCAGTATCAATTGCTGTGTAAAAAAGCATGTGCCAATGTTTGAAACAGTTTGCGTGAAAAACTTATACATAAAGGGTATTTCAATAGGGACGCTCAAAATATGTTACTTTGTCCTGCTGAGTAGATTATTCATTGTTTAGTGGCCAAATTTGAGTCAACCAGTTTGGTAAATAATCGGCCAACACAACACCTACCTGTACGTCATCAAAATACAATATCTGGTGAAAACATTGCTGCTGTGTGTGAAAGTGGACAAGAAAACCCAAGGCAGCTTATTTCTCGTTGTTCACAAGAACTTGGCTTTTCTGCGACTTCAACTTGGCGAATTTTGAATCGGGCCTTATGTCTGCACCCGTATAAAATCCAACTAACCAAGGAACTTCAGGTAAACGACCACAGACAACGCCTGATTGGGTTCTGGAGCAGTTGGAAGTTTACCCAAATTTGTCAAAAAAGTCAACTTTAGCGACATGGCCCATTTTATAATGAATGGATATTGGCAGACATTTGATGCTATATTCCATATTTAATGCCGTAAAATATACTTACAAATGAAATTAAAATTTAGTCGAAATCTCACAAACAACTTGTTTTATTTACATTTCAAAACTAATCGTCCTTATAAAAAGACCCTTTATTTGACATCGGCAACACTTTCACTAACCCATATTATGCGTATTACGACCCGTACACAACACTGCTATACCCGTATACTATCTGGAAGTAGGGTTGCCAACTGTCCCGGATTGGCCGGGATTGTCACGGAAATAGTGCATAGTCTCGGCTAAATGTCGAAAAATTTTGACTGTCCCGGAATTACAGAGAAAGCTGTCGGCCAACATCACCTACACCCAAAAATATACATCGTTTTAGCTCAATATGTCCCGGATTTGTTTCAGAAAATATAGTGTGTATCTGTAAATGGATAAGTCAGCTTACGGCATTGCATCCCTTGTCCCCCAAACCCTTAAGCATAAAAACACTCAAAATAATATGTACATATTTTTAATCAACAATAAGCTAAGCTCTATTGCCCTTCTTCAATACGTTCTCCACAAACAGTGTATCAAACAATCTATATATAGGAAAGAAAAAAATAGTACATGTATTGACGTCCTTTTATATTTTACTAGTATTGCTACCCGGCGTCGCTCGGACTAAGCGACCAATAATTATTTAATGTTATATCATTCGACATAATTATATCACAAAATCTAACAACCAAACTAGAGTTAAAATAAAATCACAAACTTTATTTAATTTGATGACAGCCCCATTCTCGCCCATTAAAATGTCCAAATCCAAGGAAAAAATCTAACTTGCTGTCAAAGAAATGTCAAATAATTAATACCTTCACGTAAATAATAAACATTATTAATAAAAGCCGGAAAATTTTCAGTAGAAGACTAATTTATTACATTTTGACTAAATGTCTTCGCCGATAAAAATTCAAACAAATTTTCTTTCATATTCGTTTTTATGGCAACTTGCAACAACAATGCAAAAGGGAATTACAGACCCACAGACATACGCCGTTTCGGTTTTATATATAAGATTTCTTACGCAGTACTTGGACTGTCGTGTCCATGATCGAATGCCAACGTCTTTGGCTTCTTTTGCGGAGCTCACATAATAGTATCCCAGTTGGGGCATTTTCATTTTTCGGACGAATTATTGAAAGTTGCATCATTTCTGCTCGAAGGCATGGGGTCTGTGTCATCTAAAATTCTCTCGCGCACCCATCCAATCCTTAAAAATCGGGACTTAGCAAGAAGGATTAGACGCTGAGCAAACTTGTAACTAGCAGTTTTCGTAGAAAACTTACATTGAGATATACTCCATTAGGGGCAATATGCTCCACACCATAAAGCGGACATAGCTAAATAAAAGTGGTAACCTTTACATAAAACAATTAGTGCAAGAATTTTATTATCTTGATATGAATAAACCTAACATATAACGTACCAACACACTTCAAATAACGGCAGATATGTTTTTGTATTCTATGAAACCGGATACGACGGATTCAAGTGACTGTGAAGACAGATAAGTATCTAATTGTATTGTAATTTTATTATGTACTACAATCGAAGGCCATCGTTCAACCCAACAATAGAATCTGATGGAATCAATTCGAACCTAATAAAAGACTCGCTGGTCACAAAACTGGTTTGGGATTCGTATCACCGGAAGCCGAAGGTTGGAAGAAAAGTATGGCTTTATTTAGAACATCGTGTTGATATTTTTTTCATGGGATTTTTTAAAATCTCTTAATGTTTTTTGAAAATATGGACACTGTGTCAGTAATTCACAACCTGCGGCCCACGGGTCGCTTGCGGTGCGAAATGAAATTTCATGCGGTCCAATATGACAAATATCAATTACCTGTTTGTTAACTTGTCACGGACGATGGAATAACAAGTTTAAATAATAAAATTTTCAATCTGATTTACACTATATTTTTTTATTGAAGAAAATACAATTCATGTCATAACAGCTGACGCCAATGCGCCATGCATTTTACAAATATATATACAAGTATTTATTAAAAAATACATGTATGTATGTATGTATATGTTCATGGCAAAAATCACAAGGAAATTTAATGGTTATGCAATGTGAAAAAACCCATGCGGTTCTCGAACAATTGATAAGCTGGTCTTTCTGCTAAAAAGGTTGTGCATCAATGTACTGACTTATGACAATGTCTTGATACCGTGATCTACATTCAGAAACCTTATTTTCGTTATGCTTATATGACTAATAATGAAGGATTTGGTATACAAAATCAAAACGTTTATTTAATCGAAGCACGTTCTAAACAACTCATTTAGACACATTATGGACTACTGGCGACACCTAGAATTTCGTGACAGTATGCCCACGTGCTGTCATTATTGACCAATGTGGAAAATATTTAAAAAGATGATATGAATGGAATAAGTTGGTGTCCGCGAGCCTTGGGTTGCCTATCACTGCTTTAGAAGATAGCATTGACTATTTCAAGTGTTACAAAAAGAAAACCAACCGCTATTCTAATCCTACTGTGCTTATTCATTTTTTAATTATAATTATGCACTCTCCTGCTTATATTTAGAACTTTGAACGCTAGTCAATTAGTATGTTCGATGCTATAGAATTATACTCGTGACCAGTCATTGAATATTGGAAATGAGTCAGTCTCAGACACTTGTGAATTTATTACGTTTTCAATTGCATGTTATAGTATGAATCGTAATGGACTGGCTATAATTAGAGCGATCGATTGAGATTTATTTACAAGTAGCCGGGTAATTAATACTACGGTCGCCGGGGTCAAATCGGAATGTTTATTATTGAATCGTTCTAAATAAAATCCATAAACAAGAGTTTATGGATTTAAAACGAATCGGAACACGCGACCCAATTTAAAATATCGAATAAATTTATTTTTGTTCTATTTTCAAAATCCGATAAAATACGTTTAAAACAATTAGATGTATTTATAAGGTAAATGTACCAGTAGCTGACCGTTTAAGAGAAAAATTCAATACAAATAACGATCAAGGTTTAGCATTGTACCGAATGAAGGCAAAGCAAGTATACTCATATTGGATCATATGTCTTAATTAATATTATGCAACAAAAATTACGAAAGCTGTTGAAAAAAAGTTGTGTTAAATTATTTGAAGTCATGTTTTTGTTTCAGTAGTTGACCATCTCACAAATTGAAAAATCTAGTAGTTCACCATGTCTACACATGGGGCTTTATAGTGAACTTTCTGTCAGAGTTGCCTCAGGGCTTTCTGTCACACCACTCTTGGTTTAATCAAGTAGCAATGGGTGGTTCAGGAACAAGGTACACACCGTTTCTAGATTGATCACTTAAGAAATATGAAATAATACACTTTCCTCACTAGGTGTTGTTTGCAAATGGCCACCCTGGCACTCCATTGGCTATATGATGGTGTGTTAGTGGCTCATTCCGACCACAGACGCCTTAAATTGTCTTAACTTTACAATTTAGAGCAATCCCGCATCTGCATTTCTTATTTTGGGCCATTTTATTCTCAAAAGGTCAACTACTGGTACATGGTCAACGACTGGTAGATTTACCTTACTATTCCACCGATTTTGCACTTTTGCAGTGAAGCGGTCAGCATATTTTCATACATGGATTTGTGTACATAGACGAGAATATTTGTGCCGTTTACATTATCCTAGACACGGAACGCAGTGATAGCGATTATCTGATTCCTTGTCGTATCCTTCTATCTGGCAAACAACTCGAACTAATCGTAAATAATATCCAGGAGCATATAAATTCACCTTTAAGATTTGTAATGTATGCGAAAGGGCAAACAATGCAGGCATTTGAGGCCCATTTTGAAAACCGGGCCCTGCAGAGTGTGCACGGACGCCCGTCTAATCGATTCGTCCCTGCGGTATTGCGGCTTCCAAATGTCGCTTGTCCACGCCGCTGCTATAAAATAACGTAATATTATGTAAATTATGCAATAAATAATGGCGAAACGGGAAAATAATAATAAAATCAATTCAGCATACTCCTTGGTATTGTATTTGTGAATTTCATGATGTCACTGATTCGCATTATATTATAATTGTTATATTATTCACTCAAATTATATATTTGGATCGTTACGAATAGAAAAACTTTGTATTGTACATATTATCTTACTAACCGTTTCTACCAGAGATGAAAAGATTGACTTTTAACAATATTACACAGAATTAAAATGATTATGTTTTATAACACCAATATAAAGATATAAACTAAAGCCTTCAAATATTTGATTATTCCGTTAGTATGGGCGCTCCGTTATGCAAATTAAACTGTCACTTTCGACTGGAACATTCTCAATATGGGATTAATAACGAGTTTTTATGATTGCATAGCACTCCAAATTCAAATTATTACTTTCATAGACAATTTAATTCACCATTATAGTAACGAAAGTGTTGGCAGCATTTTAAAATTATTACACATTCTAATTTTGAATTCGTCCATTTTACTCGATGTTTTTTTGTTTCTTTATAACGTAATGATGGGAGATTGTATTCAACCATAGATAACTATATTCAACTCAGATGATTGCCGATGTGTGGTTTTCCGCCTGACATAATCAAAAGGTCAATGCGCATTTGCCCACGTGCGCTATAATCTTTTACTATCCATTTGGCATGTAAAAATAATTACTTTTTTTCTTTCATCTGCTGCTATGCGTAAAACACGTAATATCACGAAAATTGAAGCGAACGTTTTTCGTATTATATGGGGATAAGAAGACTTTTGGCGCCTACGTGGTTCGATATGGCGTGTCGTCAATTTTCAAAACTAACCATTCTCAACAATGTTATTTGATATTTAAACTATAAATGTTTTTAGAAAGGGTAGTAAAATTGATTTAAGAAGGATCTACTCAGTAAACAGTAGAATTATAAACTGTTAATTATTGAATTTCATTTTCGGCTCTATTTTTTATTTACTTATTCAGTCCATTGAAGATCTACTTTATTTGAAAATTTTGGGCTTAAAAATTATCGGTTATTACTTATTTAAAATACTAGTGAATTTTAAATTTGATTGAATTTTAAATGCCTATTTCCAATTGCTGTTTTATTATTAAATCCTAGAACTCCTATGTCGAGTCTAGCTGGACATCGTATAGGTAAAGCGCAACTCCTATGTCGGGTCCTGATCGACATTGGTTGGAAAATATTTTTTTTATTAATTTTAAATTATCTTTATTTCAGAAACTGTATTTATTGGATCGTAGGCTTTAGTTAAAGTTTCTAACATGTCAAAATGTGGCATATCTTTCGATATTTCGTTTTAACATGCTTACAAATACGAAAACCACGTGATATAAAAAAAAATCTCAAATCTACAACAATTCCATGAATGGCAAGGTTCAAAACACGAAGACTTAAAACAGTATAGGATTTTCTTGGAGAAGCAGTTGTGCTCGACGCTCTGTATAAAATACTACCGTCTACTGCCAACACAAAAATATGTGGGTTGGGTTTTAGGTTATCACAGAAATTTGCAAGTAGTGGCAACCCCACAGTAGGGTCTCGATTTTCAGGGGGTGTACGGGGAAAATAACTCGACTATTTTTGCCAAAATATTTAAAAAAAAAAAAGTTTATATCAACATGGCCGTGCGCGAGACTGAACAATTTGTTTTTGTGGCACACCCACTAATAATATCTTCTTTATGAACTGAACATGTTAATTTTGACGTTAATGTAATTGTCCCATTACCAGTTTGCATAATTGCTTTCGTAATTATTTTTAATTGTAATAGTTAACTAATAGATATTGGAAAATATTTAATTTATAAGGAAAATTTACATAAATACATACTCATAATGCCAGTCAATACTTGAATACATGATGAATGACTTTGTACAGGAATGCTTTATGAATTTATTTAAAATTGTCATAGTTTGCATTTTTTATGGACACGGAATAATTAACAAAAATATACCAAATGCGGCTGTGCTATCTCACATATTTTTGGATGCATTTATTTATTTACTGGCAAAAAATAAAATATAATACATGACATTACAGCAAGCGCCAATGCGCCATGCATTTGACAAATTAAATAACACTTAACATATTACACATTTTTTTTTTAAATATGTTCGAAACATAACACAAACATATTACATACTTACAAAAATACAAACGAAGCATCAAATTCACTGCCGAGATGTCCACATCAACAGGCAGTGCATTCATCAACCGAACAACCCTTGCGACTGGCGATTCAAAATACCTATAGTGTTTAATTTATAGTTTATTCCGGGCTTCTAGCCGAGTGGTTAACGTTGATTGCTTCGTACGGACAGTTTGATTAATTGGGATTTTTAATCAATTCATGGGTTGTCTTCGATCTCAAAAAATCTTTCTTGCAGATCCGATACTAAATAACTAACCACTAGCCTTTTTTTTTAACCATGTCCGCTACCTTGGAGTTTATCTCAAGATATGTTTTTCTACGAGAACTGCCTGTTACTCAGTTCCTCAACCTCTCTTTTTCGAAGATAGTAGGGATGGGAAGGATACGAGGACGATGACAAGAATAGTTGTTAGCTAATCGCTGTCACTGTGCGTCGCTCTTTGGGATCGGAAAGGTGGGCAGGGATTTTCAACAACACAAACACCCATGCCTTTGAACAGATTTATCTGAATGAAAAAAATCCGCTCGTACCGGGAATCAAATCCGGGCAGTCCGTCCGCAAGCCAACGACGTTGACACTGCGCCACGGACCGGACCATAGTTATATCCTAACTCTCTTTGAAAGTGACCTGACTAAGCAGATGAGTTAAATCTGCCAAGATAGGTACTACCAACAAATAAATCTAAACTAAACTAATGGAAGAACCGCTAAATAGTTCACTTATGATTTCTTTCATTGCCGGCGCTACGTGCAGGCGACTGACTGCAATAGTAAATCTCCATAAATACGCTTCTTTATTAATGGCATATATTTAATGGGTCAGTAACTAATTAAAGTTTTGGTCAGTTAAATAAATAAATGGTCAGTTAAAAATCAAAATGGTCAGTTAATATTATAAACTGTCAATGTGTCAGTGTGAATGTGGTCAGTTATTAAATAAAACAGTCAGTAATATATTTTAATGGTTATTTATTTATTAAAAACGGTTAGTATTTAATTTTAATGGTCAGTTATTTATCATAAATGATAAGTTTTAGTTTGATAGTTTGTGAATTTTATCAAATATGGTCGTATGAAACAAATTTATGACATGTTCTATGAAAAATTAGCGCATGAAATGACATTTACTATTTTTTAACTGACCATTTATTATTTTAACTGACCATTTATTATTTTAAACTGACCGTTTTAAGTATTTATATCTGACCATTTATCGAATTAAAAACTGACCAAATAATTAGTAGTCTTTATTAATTTTAATCTAGGGCGCAAAAATACAATCTTTCCTGGAATGGCCGAATGACTAGCGCCGACCCTGCTTGTACTATTATGTCGTCATCCCTAAGCAACGCATAGTTGTACTATAGAATAGTCATTTTGTAATTTGTATTTTAATCGAGTCATTAAAGAACTAGTTGTTTTTACATATTGCTACAAATTGTATGTTACTTTTTCTATGGCTACTTTTAATATGAACTTGCCAACTTAAATGAATTCAGTTTTTTGGTTTAACATATTTTTTCAATTTTCGTCTAACAGATGGCGTTGATTTTTTAGTTAAACTAATTCACGAATAAAACTGATAACGGCATGGGAAACTGAAACCGCCACATAAAATTTGCCCCACATTTGAATTATAATGGCGAACTAACTCAATTAAAATTATTTAATTGAGATTAAAAAACTTTTAATGCACGGTGACTTCATTTTGATGTAACTATTATTAGTGATGGGGCGATGATATTTTGCTATTGTTACTTAATTTATTTTTAATCTTGAACAAACAATTTTCTTTTATGTTGTTTTAATAAATTTTGCCATGCATAAAATTATTCAATACCAGTGTAAATTCAGCGGCTATTTTTCAACATATTTTACAATTAAAATTGATAGTCGTATGACGTGAAGCATGTGTTTCGCCTCTTTGAGAAGCATCCTCAGATTAATACAGGGTTGCCAGGCGTCCCCATTTGAGCGGGACTTTCCCGAGTTCAACATATAAATCCAGAGTTCCGCACTGCCTATGAAAATCCAGACTTGTATATGTAAGAAAAATAGGCTCGTTTATTTTTTATAGACAGTCAGGCGTACCACCTTTTATGAATAAAATTTGAATCTGTTGACGTCAGTTGAAAGTGTTTGAATAAGCTGAGTCCGAATGTGTTCATGAAACATTATCTATATTCATGTCATCGCAAATTTTGAGACAAGCTAAAAGTCAGGAAAAATATTTTTAATTAAAGTGTTATTATTGTATAAATTTTTGCACCAATCAAATAGTTATTCCTGTGATTGTATATAATCAATATATTATAATAACTGATTCTGGTGTATTATTAGGTGACTATTTTTTTATATGTATGTTCTCTTCTGTATACATACATATGTATACATTAACTATACGTATATTATAATTCGAATAAAATCCCGTACTTTTACTTAATTTCTTCCGTTTTCTTACCGTTCGAAATAATGAATGTCCCGATCTGTGATTTTGGAAATCTGGCAACACTGAATGAATATCATGATACAATATTAATTTTAGCATAGGCATTGATTCTTATCGTGGAATCTCGTGCATGGCTGATTATTACGACACACTTGTATGCTATTTGATGGTTTGCGGAATATAATTTACGCTTTTGTTTCAACGGCCAAATCATTTGAATTTCGAATAATTCTCCGTATTTCTAAAAAACAGACTGAATTTGGAAGTTGCCGGCAATAGGCGCCATAAAAAAACCGACTGTTTCCATGGCAACTGATAACCCTGCGAATAGGCGATTAAATAGCTTTTTTGGCACAGTGAAAAGTTGGATTATTCATTGTAACGGGTCACCCTTGTGATGGCGCCACACGCAGGTACACACTTTTGTTTCTTCTGTTTACAACTCTACCATCCAGTGGTGTCACTATTAAGCGCAAAATGCCTGCAATGCGGAAAGGCGGGAATCGAGCGCGAGAGAGCGCCACGATTAAACGATTATCAAAATATTTCACTTTCCCACGAGCTTAAAGGCTAACGACCCGGGTTTCGCCGTCCGACATCTTCAGCCTCAGTCTCAGTTGTCATGAAATTTCAATATCAAATTTGTTAGAATTGTTAGAATTTTGTGTTTTTCCATGAACTTTGTCACTAGTGATCCGGTTTTCAAGTTCATTCGTACACAGTACAATGCCCGAAGATACCGAAAGGCGAAACCCGCATCGGTAGAGACAAAACTCATGGAAAAGTGCAAAATTCAAGCGATACAAATTTTATATTGAAATTATTTCAAGCATCTTCAGTCGAAATCCTTAATAGTTTATACTAAGTATTTTTTTGTATATGAACGATACAAACTGTTTACTACACGTCAGTTCAAGTACATACGTGCACTTGAAATGCCTGAAGATGCCGAAAGGCGAAACCCGAGTCGTTAGCGACAAAACTCATGGAAAAGTACAAAATTCAAACAATTCAAATTTAATATAAACCAGTTATCCGCGTGCCTAAAAACATATCTTTCAAGTTATAAAGTAACTACTATTTATCTTAAATTTATACTTATTGCTTTATGTGTAATTAAAATGGACCAATCGGACGAGTTCCGCCAAATATGACAGCACCAATATTATTTTCCATACCCGCTCCCTATTCGGAGCATATAACCGCCACGCTGTGCCTCCAACATTCAACGTCTCTTGCCAACCGCCTATAATTCTGTCTGATGATAAAACATCACAAACATATCATCTTGACCCTCCCTCATAGATTGGAAAGATTTATATTTAACTAGTATTATTTGACTATATTCAGTATTAAAATATTCAATGCAGTGTTATAGATGTACCACCATAACATGACCGCCGTTCAAATTCGGAACTAAAATTGTCCCCATATAGTAAATACATTTAAAAGTCTTCGAAGTAATATTGTTTTAGTAAAAATATATTTACATGAAGATTTTGTTTCATTTATAGCTTGCATATTAAAATGTGTTTGTAAATAAACAAATTTGATTGAGTATTGCACACTTTTTACGCGATGGTGTCGCCCTCACAAGCGGTCAAGTTATAATGGTACATTTATAGTACGAGCGCTGTATTACCAAATAGCCATGTCGATATTTCATACTGAGTATTTGTAATCTCATAGTAACCGGCACTTTCGGAATCAGTAGATACCCAATACCAGTTACAATTTGATTTATATCTCATCACTGTTACGGCCGACACAATTTTCGGGACTGGTCTATTTTTGTAGTTGGTGAGAGTCCCCTCCATTGCCCTCCACAATATCTCTAATGTTGTCATGATTTTCGGGTTAGATCGGCTTCGGATATTCGTGAATCGTTTTCAGCACAATTCAGCGCTTCTTCAATCAGTGCAATGGCGGATAATAGATAATAAATTAAGTATAATTACGAGAAAATCAAATACAGCATTTATCAATATGATGATGCATTGAAAGAAGGTGTACATATTGTATTCCCGAACAGGTTTTCTAGTGTCAAAAATCCTCTTCATAGATTTTTTTTATATCCATCTTGTGAAAGACATTTAATTCTTACTTCACAATACTATGATATTTGAACAGTATTATAGAAGGAATTTTTACCATATCCGCTCTCAACTTGGAGCATATTGACGCCTCACGAAGTTTATCTCAACAAGTTTTTTCTACGAGAAATGCTCGTTACTCAGTTGCTAAA
Organism: Himalopsyche kuldschensis; assembly: GCA_028554975.1. Taxonomy (NCBI): domain Eukaryota; kingdom Metazoa; phylum Arthropoda; class Insecta; order Trichoptera; family Rhyacophilidae; genus Himalopsyche; species Himalopsyche kuldschensis. The sequence continues at coordinate 1,760,784 of JAHFWI010000028.1, forward strand.
CCTCTCCTTTTAAAGAGAGTAGGGATTGAAAGGATAGGACTAGTGGTTAGCTAATCGCTCTCAACAACACAAACACCCATTGCCCTCGAACAGAATCGATTTATCGACTGAAAAAAACTGTTCGTACCGGAACTCGAACACGGACGGTCCGTCACGGAAGCCAGCGACGCTGACCACTGCACCACGGCCCGGGAAGCAGGAATATATAGCGGGAATAATATTGATTAGCTAAGCTTAATTTGTAAACTTTCAAAAGAAATGATAGATACAGAATGGGGCATTAAACATAATCAACAAATGCCGTATGAAAAATGCAGGAAATTATAATGACAATTGAATGTTATATAGTCGGGTTTAATAACACGATTGTAAAACTGATTTTCATAAGCCAGCCAAGCGAAATTATTCGATGGTTTTATCCATTTCATTAATAATTAACGACTTTACTCTCAATACATAAGAAATAAGCGCCATTAAACCAAAATTATTAAATGATAATATGATTAATAAAATACTAAATTGCCAAACATGTCAAATTTGTCAAATTGTGTTCGAAAAAAACTCACCAGGGTTCTCTGACACGTGTTCCATAGTTGATTCTTATTTTGAAATTATAAAAGCATTTTTTGAGACGTCAAACGTGTTCATGATAATATATATCAAACGCAATATAATGCCACATGTAACGATGTTAGATCTATATTTTATTTCAATTCATATTAGTATAAATAGAATCATATACATATGTTAAACAATATTGCAATAAGTTAGTAACCGTTTGCGCAAGATATTCCATATTTGTTCAAGTAACGTAGGAACAAAACAACCATCCCACGTTTTGTTGAAAAATAAGTTACGCAAATAAACTTACCGATAAAAATAAACAAAACGTTCAATTGAATAGATAAAACGCAACGTGTATTGAATACAATATGACATATTACTTTCAGAGCAGTGTTCAGATTTCAATTGCTTAAAATGTAATATTCTTATTTTGAAAATATAGGTACACAGTAAGGCGTTTATTGATTCAGAATCAGATTACCAAAAAGTGAGGTTATGAAATTGATTGATATGAATGTATGTAAACTGTAATTTTTAGTTGAACGGTAGAGTAGGATTGTGGCTGTTATATGATATTTACAAGCCCTTTGCCATAAACATGGTAACGGGCCTCTGTATTTTTACTGCTCTTGAATAGATCTAACCGAAACCAAAATATTTAACGTCACTATAAAACTTTCATCTCTCTGCATTAGCATACCACAAAAGTAAGCCGGGCAGAATGCATTCGAGCATGCATTCTCAACTTAGACTTAGGAATGTTATGTTACTTATCTTACACAGACGAAAACAGTAAACAGTAATAATTAATTTTCTCATTAGTTGGCTTATACAATTAAGCGTAGCTTTGAGAATCACCTGCGATGTGTATTATGGTATGCTTAAAATATTTTCTTTCGAAGACGAAGCGGAGAGTTCGCGGATGCCTTGTACCTTACGTGTTTTCCCAGGCCAGCTGAATGCAAGGCTTGGACAGATTTCTGCTCTGCCGACTAAGACAATTTGACAATACTGGGTCACCGAAAATAATATTACCAGCAGTTACCATACACGAACCATACGATATCGCAGGACTCTTTTTTTTTTTTCTTTTTTTCATTTATTTTACACTCTTTTTACAGAGTGTATTCCGCAGCGTAACAACGTTATTCGTGATTCAAATTTTTGCCAATAATATCAGACAAGAAATCGCTCTAGACCTGATTTTGCTTTTGTTTATGTTCACGAAGAAGCCTTGAATTCTGTCCTATATGCAACCAAATCGGCACCAACTATGCCGACAGATCCAACGACTAATAGTCTTATCGTTAAGAGCAGTGTTTCCCAAAGTGTGGTACCTTTATCCCTCTCGGGGGGCGGGAAGAGTTTGTTGATTGTTACTTTTTAGCTTGGCAGTCAAGTTACGATGGTTCATCTATAGCCATGAAGGGGATTCTTCGTGGAAGAACGCCTAATAAGTCATCGAAATACTGTATTGTGTCATAAGAACTTTTCGAAGAAGTCACCACCGCGTGACCCGAAAAAATCCACACCTTTATGTGGCACCAATGACCTAATTATAATTTCACCCGCCACCCGCCACCCTTGCGTATTAATCATACACAGTGGCTCGTTCCCTCTGTAAACATATTGGCACTTGCTTAATTTTGGTCGATAATTTCAAACATATTCAAATTTCCTTTATCTTTGACCGTAATACTCGGGTGTTGTCTTTTTATATATTTTGTCACCTGACACACGATTAATTCAAAACTGATTGTTACCAACCGGATTATGATATGTTTCAACGATAATTAATTATTTAGTATAGCAGTTAAAGATTAATGTTGTTAACTCCACTTTTATCTGAAAATGACTTAATGAATGCCGTTTTAAAAAATATGATATCTCCATTGTCGTTCTAAAACCTACACTGCTAATTATCCAACTCCGCCATTTTGTATTGTCACCTCTCATTTATTCGTTGTTTTTCAGCAGCTGTTCAAATAAATCGTTTGAAAGGTGTTTTTGTTGTTTATAACACAACATTTTACATTCTCAAAATAATCAGTTTTTACCCTCTCCTGCACAATTGACAAAAACGGAGATTTTCTCCATCATTTTTGCCATCGACAGTTCAGTCAATATTTTCCACAGTACCATAGACTAAAAGCGCTTGGCGGAATTTTAATATGTCGTTTGTATGATAAAAGAAAAAATGACAATCGTTTTTAGTGATAAAACACAATGGAACGTTAAAATTAAACAAGCTAGCATGACGTTGAAGGCCAATATAAAACGAATAATGCTTGATAACAATTAATTCTAGAAAGTCTCAGATTAACAATAAAAGTAATGATACATACAAGAAAACCATAAATACATAAACGAAAGATTAGGATCCCACTGTTTAACAATATAAATACTATAGTTTATTGTATTGTAGAAAAAACATAGTGTTTTCACCTCTATTCGGTATTGATAAGGGCATTAAGATGGCAGAGAAACTGACAGTTTCTCTTGAAAAAAATAAGAACCGAATTTGTATTGGACATTGTTGTTTTAAATCTAGCACGAAAATAGACACGAGAATTTATTGAACAATAGTTACAGTTATATATATTAAATCATGGCAACCTTAGATGTATATGATCTCATCATCTTATATATAATTATAATAGGCGTTTTTATTTAACATACTACGGCCTTGACAAGGTATGAACTCTGAACCGGCAGTTTAGCTATCGAGAAATAAGTCCACCGGCCGTGAAACGTGTCCAATAAATATTTATGTTCGTCGTTATTATCATGATTCATCCAAATTGCCCTTTATAAAATTAAGTCCATGGCAAGCAAACAAGCAAAAAATATTTCTTAAAAATATTATTGTCTTCTGATGGAAAGCAATGTCATATGAATAGTTTTAATCTAATTTTAATCACCCTGTCCACGCGGGCATTTATTTGTCTAATTGCTGCAAGATAAAAATATCCTCCCTGTTTCGTTTTTCAGGTGCGGATACGGAGAAAACGAGACGTCGCCAAATCCATCATACGCCTCCTCTGAGACCCGATCATGCCCGAATCGTCGGCGGATTCAGCCGAAGGCGGCGGAGTACTCCAGTCGATCGCGAGCGCCTTCACCGGGCAGCCATGGAGAGCCATGGACGACCTAGCCGAGGCGGTCGACGACCTCATATGTAGCTTCGATTATTCGTACGCCGACGCGGCCATGGACACCCTCGCTATGCTGCTCTTCTTTTGGTCTCTCGTGGCCCTGCTGACCTTGTTCTGCGTGAAGTGGCTGTACGGGAAGTACAAGAAGAGAAAAGGAACAGTAACCGAAGATGCAACCAAAAAAACTACCGAAACAGACGAGACGACGGCCGCTGCCAAGCCGAAATCGGCAACGGCCGAAGATATTTTGCAGAAAAAAACCGCGGTGACCGCTCCTCTACAAGCGGCGCCCGCTAAAGCTCCTGGAGTTCCGGCAACTCCGCCCGCCGTCGGGAAGGGAAGAAACTCCCGCATGTCTAGAATGTCCCCTGGGCCGGACGCCCAGCGGGTGGTCGGGTCGAGGAGAGTCGGCGCCAGTCAAGTCGTGGCTCCGCCGCCTCCTCAGTGTTCGGGTCCCGACCCTGTCGCCGCGCGATGGACGACTGCCCTTCTGGCGTGGCTCTACGGAGACCTTGTTGTGGTGAATGATCTTCTGCAACTTTGGATAGTATCAATGAATGAATTCTCCAAGAAATCAGTGGAAGAGGTAAGTGATGTGATTTTGTTAACCAATGTCATGAATTGTGGCTCCATCTGTACTACATAGTGAAATTGTGGACATAATTATTTAAAATCTCTTGATCACAAACAGGTGGTCTTATTACTGAATCATCACTGAATTTATCAAGCGCTTGAAGCAAATTTGCAAACGACTACATTTTAATATTAATTCATACACTTCGTAAAGTAAAAGCTGATTGGTCGCGTACGAAGTCTCAAATCCCCAATTGGAAATATTTGTAAATACTTAGATTTAGCTATCCATAGCCGATGAATGTATGACAATTGCCATCCTTTCCCAGGCCCACAATTACTACACACAAAACGGAGCAGAGAAAGATAGCGATCAGCCAACAAGCTATTTCTTAGTCTCATTCATCTATTCTTACCCTCGCAGAATTGCTAATATGAGCGATAGTTTTACAGCCGGTACTCAATCAAAACCATTTGCTCAAATGCTCTGTTAGAAATCTCTGAACTTAATTTACATGAAGCTATTATTGTTATTCATCTGTCATGTTCACATAGTCAAGAATTTGAACCAAGCTTACTGATCAGTTACATAATTAAACAAAATGATTGTTTCCTAAAGATGTTTAAATGTTCAATTGTTGGTACTTTCAACTGGATTTTCTATTGAAAAGTGTATGGACATACATACATACCGTAAAACGGGGTCAATAGAGACACTTTTAACCCTTCACGACTATGTTTCTTCTTACCTGCGCCACATAATTCAAATATAAATGGCTTGAAACTTGTTTATATGGTCCTACTACACATCCATGACAATATTTTTCAAATATTCACTATCGTTATTAAGACATAGTCAATTTTGTTCGATGTCTTCGATATTCACATTGAAATGGGGTGAATAGAGACGAGAGAGGGTAAATCGAGACTTGGCAAGTGAATAGAGACAAAACAACAGATTGTAATGATTGGAATGTGTGAACCTCTATTCGGTACGAGTCTCTATTCATTGCGTTTTACGGTAATTATTAACCAAAAAAAACGTGATTGGTTTTAATTTTCGTGCAATAAAATAGAAGTTTATAAGTAAGGATGCACAGGCATTGAACATAAACACGTTTAATACTTTCGATGGTTTCGGCGGTAACTTTGTGGAAGTTCATTTTTATATAAAATTTATCTTGCTTCATTACTTAAGCAAACTTTGCGTTAGTAAGTCTGAAGATGCCGAGATTATTTTATATTTAAACACGTTGTTTCAATTTTGGCCATTGATTTAGTTGGTTTGGTTTTGTGATTCGAGGATCGTATTATAGTCATTGTAAAAAGTTATATATAAATAGTAAAAAATACATTGGATACTTAGTAAAGTTGTGCTAAAGTTCAATCCTTGTTTTTGTCTCTATTCACCTGCCAGTCTATATTCACCCCGTTTTACCGGGTACATAATATTTAATTTAATGAAACTTATCGTCTGCCTCCTCAGTGTATGAAACATCTGTGTGTGCGTAAAACAATAACTTTGATGAAGATTGCGGAAGAATCTGTATTTTGAAATTTGTATACATCCACGAATAGCCAGCCCGCGCTTGTGGATTTTTCAATATCCGTCCGCCGAAAATGTCCACACAAGTTTGTCTGCAATATTTCGTTGGGGAATGTTGCCGTTAGGTTTAATCATATTCCAATTCGATGAAGCTTTATTTTACAATGGTCATCTTTTTGTAATATATTGCGGCTTTATTAAGATAAATTAAAATTCACAATAATAACCAATACGATTACCTGCATTGCATCTTATCGTTATTTTGTCTCTCGAAGAATATAATGTTTTATTATTTTTCTTATTTTTTTTTACTCGTCCCGACATCTGAGTAATCAAAAAAAACGCTTCATGATTTTACTTATATCTTTTAAAACGTACCATTATTGAATATGTGAAATACATTTCCGAACACATACAAGGTTATAATAACTTGACTTTGCTAATCTATGCCCATGATTTAAACGTCAAAATCGTAAAAAAAAATGTCGACTATGTAGTCACGTTTTAATAAAAACACCTTTAATTTCATATATCTCAAGTCGATCATATCTATTCAAATTATTAATATTTAATTTCTTAAGGTATAAGTCTACGGAAATGAACAGTTCAGTATGTACCAAGAGTACCTAACGACAATGTGACTTGTCCTAAAATCAAAATTTCGGACAAGCACAGTTTGGAATGTCACTTTTCAATAATAATTGTTCATCACCCACCCAGCCTTGTGTGCGCCGGTGTGTTCTATTTTCGAAAGTTGATCACCATAAACAACAGAAAGCTGTCGTATGTTACGTTACATCATTTACACGGCTTGACATTTGACTATTTGTTGTCGATATGATAAAATAAAATTTGCAATATTTTTGAATCTCATTTCGTGTTTTCAAAATGTCACCAGTCTTGTATTTTATTTTGTGAAAATCGCATCTTTTTTATGTAATTAGATACTTATGCAATTAATTATTAATAATTGAAATTGAGGAAGAAATAAAACAACATTTTACGTGTACATATATGTCTTTGCGGCTTATCCGAGGCTAAAATGAGAATGCCATCATTCTCAAATGTCACTTTTAAAGTGTTCGCTGTCAATACTTGGTGGAATGGAACTATAATAAAAATAACACATTTTTAGTACTTATTCCACATACAATTTATTGGATCAGGACCGGTTTCGCGCATGGCAAGCATTATCAATTGATCAGTTGATAATGCTAGCGAAGCGAAAGATAATGCTGTGAGCGAAACCGGTCCCGATCCAACAAATTTAATGTGGAATAAGTACTAAAAAAATGTGTTATTATTTTTATAGATAATATTAACACTCTCATTTTTGAATCAACGTTCTTTTGTGTTTTCCAGACAATTGATTTCTGTCTATTTTGAAGACCGGTGTATATTTAACAAAATTAATTGATTCATATTTCAGAATATCGCGAAAGTGTGTTAAGTGGAGGTGTCGATCGAAATGTCACTTTAATTGGTGAATGATATTGTATTATTACAAGATCAACCTTTACATCGTAAACTCACGTGGGCCCACAACGGAAATTACAGTAAAGTTTTGAGGTGTTCAAGTTTGAAATCTTTCTGTTTTTTTTATTGAAGAAACATCTAACATAACTCCATCAATAGTTAACAGAAAATAAAGTCGTTCAACACATAGTAAAAATACTTAGAGAAGTTGAGTTCAGTACCATTTTATTCAGCTATTAAGTTAGAAAAGGGAATGTGTGGTCGCCAGAATCAGTGCGCCTTTTGCCCTGGCATGGGATTGCCCCTATTGAATTCTTTATTTGAACTTTCATAAGTAAAATCTAGCAGGAAATATTTTCAAAAATTATTCGTTCCTTTTTTTAAATAATATTGCAACAAAACATTTCAAATGAAAAATGTGTTATTCAATAAGTTGTGGCGGCTTACTTGAAATCTATTCGAGATCTTATATTATACTTACCTCTATCAGAGTATTATTAATTTACTTCGAAGCCAAATAGCCCAAAGCGGCTATGTGATTTTGTAATGCATGTTAACGATAATTGTCTGTTGAAGAAATTGACAAGTTTTATGGCTTTTTGTCGATGATTATCTCCATGTGTCATTGGCGGTCGATTTTATCATCGTCTGGTCCAAGAATTTCAATGTCTCTTAGCAAGCCTGCATTCCCGATTTTTTGGCAGTTACTGACAGAAAAACTCTTGCCGTTCGTCTTTTTCCATCGCCCCGTCCCACTCTGGTGTTTTTAGTGTCAAAAATATCCGTCGGGCTATTATGACATTTCGGGAGAGCGAAGTATTTCTGTACTAACCGGCAAAACGCGCGTTTTTTGTTATTTTGTTTTTTTCCCATCGGTGGCTACCTGTGTGAAAATTTAGCTCGATAACGCAACGGAAAAAAAACACCGCAGCGCGAGAAACGAAACTGATTATAATATAATTGTATCGTCAAAATAAAGTCACGTAATCCGAATTACGTGCAATGTGATGAAATTGTAGGTACGTACCACTATCGTGTGGTGAACATTTTTTTTCGATAAGCATGTCTCGAAACAGTGCAAAATAAAAACTCTTTGTATTTATTTGAAAATCGAACACGAAGAACGAAGCTTTGAATATTTTTTGTCGAAATCGTTTTTCAACTGAAATAAGTTTAGGGCTTGTCAATTTTAATTTAATGTATCATATCGATGGCTTAAAGAGTAATTTTGTTAACTTTGCAACTCCACTTTTGTCTGAAAATGACAATGCCATCTTGTTGTATCATGCAATATGCATGTCACGTAAAAATTTTATAACCAAAACTTATTTGAGTGCATCGGAAAAAATTTTTAGGAAAATTTGATAAATCCATTGTCTTTCTAAAACCTTCTCTGCTAAATATCCAACTCCACCATTTTGTATTGTCACCTGTCATTCATTCGTAGTTTTTCAGCGGTGTTGCAAATAAATCGTTCGAAAGTATTATTTGAAATTTTACCGATGTATTATTTTACTAAAGAGCCTTATATTTATTAAGCCTATAAGGAATAGTGGTGGTTGAAGAAAATGTGTCAACTGTCAATTGCAGTATCCCCACCAATTATGATCAATATTATTACGAAATAGAGGTACCTCTTTTTGGTATTTACTTTTTTTATGTAGCAACATTAAACCATTTTTTATCCGTTATGTTGGTTTGACTCAAAATGGAAAATATTTTTATTTTCTTAATCTATCACCGCTATTCAGACCATTACGGAAGGTGAATGCAATTTACAAAATCAACTTGATACACTACTAATATACGTTTAGTCCTTTAGTCCCACTCAATAAAAACCCAGATTACCTTTCACTTCAAGAAATACACCAATTTGTCATATTTAAATAATTTATTTTTCAATATAAAATTAGGACAGAAGAGAAGATGTATTATAAACCTTTTCTTCACCAGTTATGTATAAATATGTTTGTAAAATTTATGTTTAAACATAGTTCTAACAACGGTAATATTGAATGACTGATGGTTTATAAATCTAAAAGTTAGGTGTGTAGGTGTGCTAAGTACTGAATTGTTTCTAGGGAACTGCGGGAAACACGGTTAATTGTTCAAGCCATACTCTCAATCACATACAATACGAAAAGAAAATTACAAGTATTAGTGAGTTTACGACGCTTTTTTATCATTCGAAAAGCAGGGCTTCCAAAATTATATTGCGCCTGGGGCCTCCCAAGGAGATAATCCGCCACTGGGCCGTTCTCATACCTACCGGCAGTGGCGGTGGTGACAGAGTATTAGGGAGTACAAAAAAAGATTCAACTATTTTTGCAAGAGTTCTTTCCTATTCATTGGTTTTTAAAACACTTATATAACATGGACTTTCAATTCAGATGTTCGCAATACCAACGGAGTGCCAGTCTTATGAATTTTTGGCTGTCCGTAGTACGGAAAAATAGTTGAATCTTTTTTTGTACTCCCTAATACTCTGTCGCCAGCCGCCACTGCCTACCGGTATATAATGGGTTAACTAAGACAATACCATTCCCACGGCTTATGGGTTATGAAATTGCATCGATTGCAATCGTCATCTGAGTACAAGCAATCGTGTAGGTTCTAATCGACGGATGTTTCGTCTCTAATTTCATTTATAATGCATCGCCAATTATAAGATAAGCGTGGAATGATAAATATTACATATTATCCGTGAGTGTGACTTGACTTGTGTAATGATTCAACACCGTTTTGACGAAGTTGCGTGGGTCAAGCAATTATTTCTATTTTTATAACAAAAACAACCGACGAATGTCGCGAATATTCTCAGACAAATATCGCGTCGGTTATACATCAGAAAATGTGACGGGAACGTTGGAAATCATGCAATTTTACGTATTAAATTTATTGTTTGACGGTTTGGACACAATTAACAATCAGCCAATCAAGGTCATGCGTATGAAATTGTTTTTTTATTGCTTAAGTAAATGATACCAAGATCACCTTTTTGAAAAAAAAAATTTTTTATTTATTCGCTTAGGGTACGGCCACAGTGACAGGCGTAACCTCTATCGTGTCGTATCGTCACTTGCTTCATTGTCAAAGGATGGCGCCGTCTGAGATGTCGAAGCGCAGCGTAAATGCTGCAGTCAAATCAGTTTGAAATTTTACAGCGCTCGCTTTGTCGTACAAACTGTTTACGTTATGACGTTACGTTTCGACTTCTCAACGGCGCTATCGTTAAAGTCATTGCGGCAACCTTTGATTATGAAGCAAGTCTCGCTACGCCAAATGTACGCCTATCACTGTGGCCATACTCTTAGGTATGCTCACGTTCACTTTTTTGAATGCTCGAAGAGAAATGTACATGTACATCACTTTAAAGGTGTTCACTGTCAATATTTGGGTGGAATTGCATTATAATAAAAATAATAACACATTTTCCGTACTTGTTCCACATTGAATATATGGTCGCTATGAGCGGAACCGGCTCTGAAACAGTTAATGTGGAATAAGTACTGAACATGTTTTATTGTAATGCCATTCCACCAAGTTTTGACAGTGAACACCAGGGCTGTGGAGTCGGTAAAAAAAAGTTCGACTCCGACTCCAGCATTTACCAAAACCACGACTCCGACATTTACCTAAAACACGACTCCGACTAAAAAAGTTAAATATCGTCACTTTTGTTTGCCTAATTTTCGTATTGATGTGTATTCAATTAAATATCAACCATACCAATCCGGCCAATAGCCAAATTTGACATATTATATGCAAAAATAAAAAGTTCAAACTTTTCAAAATTTCCGACTCCGGCCAAATCGCCGCGACGACACCGACTCCGGCCAAAAAGCCCTGTCTCCACAGCCCTGCCCTGGTGAACACATTAAAAGGGAAAAACAAATTGCGTTTGAAGTATAAATGATTTGACGAAGAATACACGATAAAACAGATGAAAGCTGAAGTTTTCGCTTCAACCGCTTTTTATAATTGTAAATACTAAAACTTAAAACAAAAACATTTGAAATCGATCGCTAGTGTCATCCGTGGAATCCTGCCAAATAACTACACTGTGGGTATATTTGATTGATATTCATTTGTTTGTCTTGCTGATGGAAAGCGGGAAAGTAGATATGCCGTGACGTCACGATCAGATATAAAAGCATGTTAATCTAATTATTCTAATATTTATGCGGAAATCCGTACCCTTGATATCGAACGGCATTGGGACGGAAGCTTTGGCAATATGCCAACTAATTGAACAATAATACGTACGTATATATTACGCCCTGTTGCAAAACAGTGACAGTTAAATTCCAAAACGACAAACCTATTTAAACGCTTATTTATTGTGCGGTAAGAAAAATAACAATGTATTTTAATTATACAGAAATTATTTTATATATTTGTTGATAGCTATTACGGCTTACGCCCTCATCGGAACTATGTTTTAAACGTGTATTAGAACAAGCATAAATACCTCGCACAGACAGGGTACAAAATACATCTTTTTCTCTGTTCCACCATCTTAATTTATATGGAAATAATAAGTTATTTAATGTGACAAATTGATTTGATGTATTCATGAAGTGAAAGCTAATCTGGGTTTTTACTAAGTGGGAATAAACGTAAAATTAGTAATGTATCAAGTTGATTTATTTAAAATTGCATTAATATTTATTAATGGCTTAAGAAGTGGTGATGCGTTAATTGTGATTTGTTCATTGAGAATGTCATTTGTTTGATTATACCTATTAATTTCTAGCTGTTCCAATGCATTTAGCTTAAGACCCTTATAACAAGAATGTAAACAAATCGGGACTGAATTTAGGTCATGTGATTCCTCTATAAGGTGGTTTGCATATTGCGAATCTGTTTTTTTATTATTACAAAATCTCACATGCTCTTTAGCACGAATTGATAATACTACGACCTGTCTGACCGACGTATATCAAATCGCATGTACCGCAGGACATCTTATAAATACCGCTTCTATCAAGTTTATTAATCTTATCTTAACTATTTTTAAGGTGTGTGCCTATATTATTGTGCTAGTAAATTAGTATTATTCATTATATTAGCTTATTTATTGTGCTAGTGAATTAGTTTTATTCATTATAAGATACATTGTACATATTGTGCGAAATCAGCCCTGGATGTAATACTTGTTCGAAGTTTAAAAATTATGTATATTGCTTCAAACCACGAGCTCTCTGTCTGTATAATATATTTTTGTCTATGGATTGGAAAATATTGATCCACGACTATCAGAGGCCTGGCCTGTATTGCGTAAATTCTAAATTTAAAATATTAACGCCTTGACGAAGTTGTTTACCGCCCGATATTAATAAAGGTGACGTTATTCTTGTTTATTTTACTTCAAAACAATGATTAAGAGCAGGGGACGTTATATTGTTTACAAAAATAATTGTTTGGTCTTAAAATGGATTTCAATCCAAGAATTATCCAACGATATCGACACATCCTGGAGCAATACGCAGAGATACAAAAAATGAAAAAATACGAAAAGATCTTACGCGTTTTCGGACCGAAGAACGAATAAATTGGCGAGGGAAAAGTTGGCAAGGAAAAGTAATACTCTTATTTGTTTGGGAAATTTATCAGATATTCATGCTATTTGTTTCAGTCGATTGAGTATTATGTTTTAAGGCATAAATTTAACTTAGGTACTTTCGATTGATTCGGCGGTAACTTTGTTGAAGTTCATTTTAATATTACATTTAAAATAACTTTGATTATTCCACGTATTGTGCTACTCAAACTACTACTACTACTACTACTACTACTACTACTACTACTACTAAAACTCTTAACAAAAAAGAAGTATTATTTAATAATATTCTTAATAGGTCAGGTTGCTCGCCACTGCTTACATTATTTCCAATTAAAAGGTTTAACTCAAACCATCTCACTAATTATTATTTTGTAATGCTATCGTCATTAGTAGTATAATTATTTATTTTGATTCTATAACCCCCCTCCTTGCTTCCCGTAAAAAGGAAAAATCCCAAACTCCATTTTGTAATTTTATCATTTTAAAATATTAGAATCAATCTTGCTTCATTACTTAAGCAAACTTTGCGATAGTAAGTACGAAGATGCATATGTCACAGTTAGTAGCACAATACGTGGAATAATCTAAGTTCGTTTTGAATTTTATATCAACTTAGGTAGGTTCAATAAGTAAATTCAGCTCTTCCTAACATTTTTTTTTGTCCAAAGCCAAAAGAATTCAACACCTAAGTAATATATATTTTTGATTTACTGGAAAGATGGCAGAACGTCATTGGAAAATATTGCAGAAAAACTGGCTACAATAACTTAAGGTTGCTTATGGTGCAAGGTCTTTATTTATTTATGAATCTAAGAGGTTATTTCTTTATCCTTGATAATGTGGCAATGGCCGATGCAATCGCACCTTGACTAAAGCTGTCTCGTTATAAATAAATACAAAACAAAATGGAAAAGAATCCTTAAATCGTAATATGAAAGCCAATTTACAATGACGGCTCAAGCAATCGCCAACCAATAAAAGTATTTATTACCTTTCTAGTTTCAGCATGGAAAAAATCTAATGGAATATTCGATATTTGAAAATAATCTCCTCTTTTTTGGTACGGAATATTCAAATTTTCGAACAATTATTCGAATATAAGTCGTTCCTAGTCTGATTCTAACGTGAACCACAGGGTTAACAAAAAATGTATTTGTAGATATGTATAATATATTTAATCTATTCATTTTGCATGCTTCATCGACTGTCATAGCACTCTACATTGAAGATTAAAGAATACATCAATAATATTTAAATAAATAAAGCACGTAGTTTATAAAGATTCCCAGCTGAAAATGCTCGCAATGAGACCTAAACCTATAACCTGCCCTAATCTTAATAATCTTATATATAAAATGACAATGTTTGTAATGAGTGAAACTGGCCCCGATCTATATAAAATAAAAGTGTTGGCATTTTTAGATTCAAGCTCGACAGCCAAGAAACAGAAAAAATTAAGAAAGCGAAACAAAACAATATTCTATTAGAACTTTACCAATTTAAACGCTAAACATTATGGTTAGTATGAAATTAAGGCACCATCACATTCTGATAGTTAATTACAATCTTATATATAAAACCGAAACGGCGTATGTATGTCTGTGGGTCTGTAATTCTCTTTTGCATTGTTGGTCATTAAGTTGTCATAAAAAAGAATATGAAAGAAAATATGTTTGAATTTATATCGCCGAAGACATTTAGTCAAAATGTAATAAATTAGTCTTTTACTGCTAAATTAGGCTTTTATTATTAATAATAATGTTTATTATTTACGTGAAGGTATTATTTGACATTTCTTTGACAGCAAATTAGATTTTGTCCTTGAATTTGGACATTTTAATTGGCGAGAATGGGGCGGGGCTGTCATCAAATTAAATAAAGTTTGTGATTTTATTTTAACTCCATTTTGGATGTTAGATTTTGTGATATAATTATGTCGAATGATATAACATAAATAATTATTGGTCGCTTAGTCCGCCGGGTAGCAATACTAGTATAATATATATTCTACATATTATGTAGAATTATTTATTGAATTAGAATTTTAAGTCAAACCGTTGAAGTGATAGATAAAACATATAAAGATTTTTTTATTTGAATTTTATCACTTTGACATTATTTGCTATGGATGTGATAATATTTGAATGGTAAATTATTTTAATATGTGTCGTTAATTTAGTGCACCAATAGAACTTTACAAAAGAAACAACGTTGGCGACAACTGCACATGCAATGTCGATTTACAAGTCAACGTGTTATTATATAAATTACAATGTCTTCACTCATTTCAATACTAAAGGAACTTCTCAGATACAATATGGTATCAATTCTATCTTAACTCATTGGTTACGGATGACTCGTATACGAGTATTTTCGCCTATCTAACTGAGGCGTCGAAATATAAATATCCAATGCGACAAATGTTTTAGATTCTCTACAGAAATGGCATAACAAATGTTTGATGCATCATTAACAAAATAGAATATAAAAATCAGCAGACAGTTAAAATATAACTTAATATTTTTATAGAAGTTTCTTTTTGTTTGATTATTTTTTATTGAAAAATATATTTTGGAAATGTAGTATATTTAATTATATATGAGTATTACTTGGGTTTTTATTTATTACGTTATCGATGAAATGTATAATTCTATGTCAAATACCCTATTTTCTATCTTAACAAATACAAAAGGTTGAGTATCACTAATAAAAGCAAGTTAAAATGTATAAATTATTATGCAACAATATGTACAGCTGGTGTCCAAATATTTTTTTAAATGTCTCACAGTTTTAAAGTTATATTTTTTTTTCGAAAGTATGTACATAATCTTTTGTACAATTTCGCAAAAACGCTCGTAACGAATGTGTTAAAAAAATACATCTGTGTCGTTCTTGGAGTTACGCGGTATTACGGCTTCGTTATAAATGAGTATAACTGTAACAGTATGATGCTTGAAGAGATTTTATGCGAGCATTTCAAAGCGTACATGAGTCATTCACAGGTCGTCAGAGATTGTCAATCTATTCATATAATTTCCTTCTAATTTTATCATATTTATTCACTTTATATCTGTTCTCCGAATGATGGCTTTTAATTAAAAAAATACGACTAACGTAAAACTTTACGGGATAGGTTTATTACCGGGCATTAAAACTTGTACACTTTTTGTTGCAGCCAATAGAATTATAATTATTATCATAGAAATTTACGATGACAAACATAGTTCAGTATTTCTCTGCATGATAAACATGCAATATATTTAATAGCTGTTTCGGCGTCTCGCAATCGTTATAGCTAATTAACTTTGGTAAGACTATGAAGTTCTGTTAAATGCATTCGCACAAACGATGCAATGCAGGTTTATGCATCACATAACTCATACAATATTGTTGATAATCTCTTAAACGGTTATATATTAAATTATAAGTGAATGCTTCAAACATTATAATGAGTGTCAAGAAATATTAAAAATAAATAGCCAATTTAAAATTTTATATTAATCATTAATTATAAATTCTAACATTTGAAATAAATCAATTCTGTAATAATAGGTCGGATAAAACCCACGAATTATATTATCTGGTAATTAGTATTCGCGATACAACAATGAAAATACCGATAATTATAATTTATCCACATAATTCGTTGACATTCATTGACAAAATTTCCGCTAATTCATATAGATTACGCTAATCACAATCAAACTAAGTGATATACTTTTATTTTTGTATATAAACGATTCAAACTGTTTGCTACGCGTCATTTGTGTACTTGAAATGCCTGAAGATGCCGAAAGGAGAAACCCGATCGTTAGCGACAAAACTCATGAAAAGGTAAACAATTCAAACGATTCAAATTTGATTACAATAACTAAATTAAATAATAAATAATAAAATAATAACTATTGAATTTATTTGATAGAAATTCATTTTCTTTCTAATCTAATCTAATCTAACCGATTTTGAGATAACGTTATTTTTTCCGTGAATTAAAATATATTGAATGAATTATCAGTTTTACTCGGAAAAATAATTATCTTATATTGTTGATAGCTTATCAATAACTATAGGTACATTTTTTACAAGTAAATGCGTCGCTATGTTTTAATATTATTCTGCGAAATGTAATAGGTATTCAGATATGATCCTGAAGTACTGAATAATATGGTCGTTTGTTCAGTGAGTGCATACTTGGTCATAGTCATTCGATTGTTTCCATGGTAGACTTACAGTATTTTGGCACATCCAACTTTATATCGTGTGCATAGACATGGTAGACCAAATCCAGCTCTTATCTTATAACGATACAGCTAGGGTTTCCAATCCCGAGCCAGAATTTGAATCACGGGATTACGGGATTGCAATAAGTCGATCCTGGAGTTTGCTATATTTTACATATTTACGAAATATTAGCCATGTTAATTTGCCTTCAAAAATAGTTAAAATTAAAAAATTGAATTGTTTGAATTTTGTGCTTTTCCATGAGCTTTGTCGCTAACGGCTCGGGTTTCGCCTTTTGGCATCTTCAAGCATTTCAAGTGCACGGATGTACTTGAACTGATCCTCTGTACTGATAGTCAGTTCGAGTACAAACGTGCGCTTGAAATGCCTGAAGATGCCGAATGGCGAAACCCGGGACGTTAGCGACAAAACTCATGGAAAAGTACAAAATTCAAACAATTTAAATTTGACATTGAAATTCCATCAAGAACCCTTAGTTAAAAATAAGTTGTCTCAATGTCTTTTCTGATGGATATTCTATTACGATTGTTTTCATTATTGAAGGGCGAAGATATTTTATTGAAATAAAATTTACGGAGGGTATCGGTCTCGTTCAAATGTGATCTGATAACTAATTGAAATTAAACATAATCATTTTCATATACATACATAACATCTACTTTCATTCCATATAAAGATTTTTTATATTCGACGCTGGCATTAAAGCGTAACGCAGGAAAAAAATATTTTCATCTGGTATTCCAAAGATGACACGTACACGAAATCTTACGATTTTGTTCATAATATTTCGTATGTCCTTGATAAATAAATCAAATTTCGGGATTATGTTTTCTAATCCCGGGGCTCATCAGGTATTGAAAATCTTCGAGATCCCGGGATTGGAAACCCGAGACACAGCTATGATGATCTTGTGCGGATGAAAAAAAATGGCCAACTAACGGTTCGCGCCTACAGTTATATGAAATTTCGGAAATTAAGGCAACCCGAGCGTGAACTACTTCTCGTGATCATACCAACAACCATTGCAAACTTTACAAATATATTCTAAACAATTATTAATGATTTATTATGAGCTTAGTTCCATAGTGGCGGTAAAAGACTGCCCGTTATATAATTAATTGAAGTTTGAAAAATAATATTTCTACGCGACTGCCATCTGGTGTGCTAATTTTCAATGCTAGATAAGATATGTAGTTGCATACTTAGCCCAGATCAGTGGTATCCAACGTTTTTGATTTACCTTGTTTACAAAAAAATCTAATATTTTCATCCGCAAAATGAAATACAGTTATCATCATATGGAACGTATTTTTTACGGCCATATCTCAAAATATATTTTTTACCCATGTCCGCTTTAGCGGTTTATCTTTAGGAGTTTATCTCAACATGTTTTTTTTCTAAGAGAACTGCCTGATACTCATTTGCTCAACCTCCCTTTTTCGAATACAGGACTTGTGGTTGCATAATAACTCACGCTTTTTGGGATCGGAAAATTGGGAAGGGATTTTTAACAACACAAACACCCATTGCTTTCGAACGGAATCGATTTATCAAGTACCTCGCGGAAGCCAACGACGTTAACCACAGCACCACGGACCGGGCAAAATAAATCAAACTTTATTTGTATACTATTTCGTCAGTTGAAAACAGGGCTGTGGAGTCGGAGAAAAAAAGTCCGACTCCGACTCCAGCATTTACCAAAACCACGACTCCGACTCCGACATTGACCAAAAACACGACTCCGACTCCGACAAAAAAAAGTTTAATATCGTCACTTTTTTCCCCTAATATTTCTATTTATGTGTATTCAATTAAATATCAACCCTATCAATGCGACCAAAAGCCAAATTTCACATGTAAAATGCAAAAATTAAAAGTTCCTGTCCTGATCACGCGGCAGTAGCATGCAAATATGTTTTATTTATTTGAAATAATTGTTTATTGCAATATTTCAACCACTTTTTCTGCGTTGAAAGGGTATCGAAATCCGATAGTAATTCGGGCAAAAATCCGATGGTAAATGACTAGAGAATGTCTACATATGTAAGTGCTGTACGTGTGCGCGGCCGCGCAGCAGTTTGGAATATTTTAAAGATCCACATATTAGAGAAGTATTAATTCAACATATAGTAATAATTAGTTTTTTGATCCGTGCTCACTTCCAATGTGGATCATATGGCCTCCTAATGAAGCACTCCTACAGAATTTGCGAGATGACTTAAATTACGCCGCGCATTTGTTGGATTGGAAAGTCATACGAGATTAACTCGATTAAATTTTCATCGCAACATTAACATACACCCAGCCCAAGATCTCTTTTAAAATCTGTGAATAATTAATTGATATTGAATATTTATTATATTTAATTCCGATTGAATATGTACTATATTTAATTCCGACGTTCATGACGATGGTATACATTAATTGGATTACTAATTTGTCAGTGATTGAATAAATGCGTCCCTCCTTTATCACCAGAAGTACAATTGTCTGTTTGATAACAGCTTCATTCACAACTCGCCATTCTATTATTATAGATTATACAATAGAAAAGCTGCTTAAATGAGGGCTTCAAAAATAACGTATTGTTTATTAGCTTTACGGCGTAGATTTTAACGATTTTGTGATATTTGATCTGTTATTGATTAAAAATAAATAACCGTCGTCATGTCTTGAAAGTACTTTGACTATCACTGGATTTATTATTTTTATATTAGCTGTGGCGAAAGTAAGTTTGATTCATTATCGAAAACAATGGAACCAATAATTTATATACGTGATTGTTACGAAAATAAATATTGCATCGTGAATCGGTTGTCATTTTTCGTGCCAATCAGTGTTTCTCAAATTGTTCAAAGCCTTTCGCCGCCACGATGAAAAAATTTTTTATCTTTTTATTCATACCAACATATTTTTATGTGATGGATATCTCAAAATAATATAAAATTAAAAATAACTTTGATAAATCCACGTATTATTTTACTAATCGTGACACGTGTTTCGCCTCTTTCAGAAGCATCTTCAGACTAATTATCGTAAATGTTGCTTGAGTAAGTAAGTATGTTCATTATTTAAGCAACTTATGCGATAATAAGTCCGAAGATTCTTCTGAAAGAGGCGAAACACCTGTCAAAATTAGTAACACAATACGCGGAATAATCAAAGCTATTTTTAATTTTATATCAAAATGAACTCCCACAAAGTTACCGCCGAATCCATCGAAAGAAGTAAAAACAAATATAGAAAAAAAAATCTAATGCAGAAGAACTCGTATACACTGACGCAAAGAAAGCGGGCCCACCAAGCAAAAATAAACGATGGTGACTGACTGCACCATTACCCCCGCTTAAAATCACTCTGCAGAATGATTACGACTCGATGACCTCACGTGTTGCTCGTGGGTATCAGGCTTGATGACTTCTGATCTGGATAGTCAAGTTGGAATCTAACAGCAATCATGATGGAAAGATTTGAATGTAACATTGTATATAAATAATCTTTAGCGTAAAGAAATGAGTAGCACAATCTCCGGTATTTTTTTATTCATCTTTTGATACCGTTGAGTCATATTTATTCGGAGATGCGCTTCCAGTCAGAATTTCTCTATTTCGTAACTCAGTAATATTTCTTAACGCGTGAGCTGGCAATTTTCGATATGAACGCTTCTTTATATCAGGGCCGGCCAACCGTTTTACGCGATGCCGTTTCCGGAACATCGTTGCCTCATTTTTTTTATTAGTGCTCTACAAATCGCCATCTTGTAAACACATCATGCGATAGGTCAAGGGCGGGAAATATTTTCACGGAAGTCCACTTTCAACCAGATGAATCTATCGTTCTCGCATTCATACGTGTTCCCAAATTTGTTTTTTTACTTCGTGACCGGGACCACACATAAACATGCAGAAGAAAAACGTTTGAACGTTGTGGTTTTTTAGTCGCGAATTTTGCTTCGATTGAAATCTTATAGAATAGTCTTCATCCCGCTCAGAAATCATCATCCCGTCTGCAAAAACCGCCTTGTTATTATGATGTTTCCTCTGCTGAATCACATCACAAGAGTCGTGAATTAGTGTAACCCTTAACTAAAATACCTCGCATGAAGAAAGTTTGGTCTCCAGCTGAGAGAGTGAACCTATTTCAAGAAGTTGAGAAAAGCATGTTGACAAAACGAAAAACTAGGTAATAATGCGATCTGTGAGTTAATCGTAGTTTTTGGTTATAAAATCAAGAGTTATGATATAAACCCACTTTCATCGTGTTAAATTATTTTATAAATGATTGACACTAAATTTTGGATTCTGTCAAAAGACCACATATGTATGAGGCCTAGAAGGTCGCATATCTCTGGTTCAGTCAATTGTAATTATTTTTCCTGATGCGTTTTTTAAGGTTGTTGAGTGAAATTATATTTTTTATTTGACACGAGAAAATCTATTTCGTGAAAATTATCGATGCCAAAAATGTCTACAATTTTTAAATTATAAGAAACCCTTTCGTTGCTAAAGCAAGGTATGTATTAGATTTGCATTCCTAGATCTATATTATACTAGTATTGCTACCCGGCGTCGCTCGGACTAAGCGACCAATAATTATGTAATGTTATATCATTCGACATAATTATATCACAAAATCTAACATCCAAAATAGAGTTAAAATAAAATCACAAACTTTATTTAATTTGATGACAGCCCTGCCCCATTCTCGCACATTAAAATGTCCAAAATCAAGGAAAAAATCTAATTTGCTGTCAAAGAAATGTCAAATAATACCTTCACGTAAATAATAAACATTATTATATTGCAACTTGCAACAACAATGCAAAAGGGAATTACAGACCCACATACATACATACATATGCCGTTTCGGTTTTATATATAAGATTAGGTCAACACTAAGCAAATAATAAGAGTTTCTTGATTGAGTTGGCATTTACTTGGTAGAACTCCATCATACTACGTAGTGGTATAAATAGTTACACTGGCGTAGGCCGAAATATGTAGCTATCAACAAATATATAAAATATTTTTTTAGAATTAAAATACATTGTTATTTTTTCTCACCGTAAGAAAAGTTCAACCAAGTTCAACAGTATAGAATCTGTACTATTGAATACTCTGACAATTTTCGAAGCAAATAAAACTATTTTTTTGTACTGCTTCTTGAATTGACCGGTTTCGCACACTGCGAATATTTTGAACTGATAAATAAATATATATGTATCTATTTTCACCACAAACTATCAAATGTTATAATTTATAATTCTTTCCGTAACCGGCTACAAATTAACATTGGCGGTTTCGCGTCTTCGATTTGCAACTGGAACGAAGTTCATTTTGAAGACCTTTGTTCATCTTCGGTTTGCCGCGTATGGTGGTAGTGCAGAAAATTTGAGTCACGGTTGGTCTGCTTGTCTGTTGTTATTTTATGGAATTCAGAAGTTCAACATAACGTTAAATCTCTGATGAGCATACTATAGTCTCCATTCAAGCGAGGAAAGTATTGTTTGAGACAGGCGTACCAATGCCGTGTGCCGCGTTTGTTTGTTATCATTACCTCTAAATCAGTGGTCTCCAAACTCAATAAGGATGTGAGTTACTTTCATGAATTGAAATTGTCTGGTGAGCTACTTTTATATATTCCTTCCTAATATTATTTTTCACCATCGTCCTTTACACGTCAACATTGCTTGGATTTCAAATAAATCACAAAATGCGAAGTTTAATTATTTATTTACAAACAAAATAATATCTTGAAATAAGCGTGAGTAAAGTTTAAATAATTAGTGAACAGAATGACATTCACAATGGATTATAGACGGTCACTCCCATCCAAATGTAATTATCAAGATGTGCATCTGTGATGCTGTTTCTATGTTTACTTTTAACCACCTCCATAGTGGACCATTTTGTTTCATATAATTAGGTAGAATAAAACGATCCCTTTGTTTTGAGAGTAATTCTAACTACAATTTGATTCTTTTCTATTGGGATGAAAATCCATACAAATTTTAAAGTTGACGCAACACTCTTAAAACCTAATCATATTTAAATTCTTATCAAGTCCAACAAGAAAACTTGTGAGGCCAAATTATAAATATGGTAAAATGGCCTACGCGAGCTACCAAAAATGCCACCGTGAGCTACTGGTAGCTCGCGAGCGACCATTTGGATATCACTGCTCTAAATCGATTGATAGTTATAAATTATACCAATATAATGTTACATGTATTGTGTGACTTTTCAATAATCTTCGGGCGTAAGTGCTCTGAAGTGGGCGCTTTAATTTTTTTCAAATTAAGAATGTGCTTCAAATATCGTAGTGTTGCATTATTGTATATTGAAATATTACAATCAGTCATGTCTGTTATTATCATTGCTTTAGCGATATACTAATCTTTCCATTAGTCACATTAGTGCAGTGGTTCTCATGTGCGGCCACGGTGGCCGCAATCGGCCACCAGAAGATTTTGCTGCGGCCACCAACAGATTCATAGTTAATATTGATACTGAATAGAAATTGGATTTTACAAGTTTATTTGTCAACAAAGACACTGAAAATAAAATATTTAGTATGCATTTCATTGTGCATCAAGAATTGCTAGTTAGCAAAAACTCAACACATACATGTTTAGATCTTTTTGGCAAAAAGGACTCAACACAAAAATTTAGTGCGGCCATTTCCGTAGGACCGCTGATGTTCCTGATGCGGCCACAGTCAAATTTAACTTAAGAACCACTGCATTAGTGTATCCAATTTTTTCTGCATTAAAATAAAAAACATATCCTTGCGATAGACCAAACTTTAGTTTTGTTGATTAATATTAATGTGGCTAAACATTACACTAAATAATGCAAACAAATATCTTTATTGAGATACTCTAATTATTTAATTTAGGGTTTCGACTGAATATGCTTGATATAAATCAAATATGAATCGTTTGAATTTAGTACTTTTCCATGTGTTTTGTCGCTAACGACTTGGGTTTCACCTTTCGGCACCTTCGTACATTTCAAGTGCATGAATGACCTTGAACTGACAGTTCTTAGAAAATTGAAATTTTACTTGTAAGAAATTGAGAGTTGAGCTATCGATGAAGCCATATTTAAATTAAATATAAGTTGAAAACATCTGCGTTTTTTTTACTGTTCAAAAAGAGAACGCTTAGGCTAGTTTGGATGAAAAATAAAACGAAATAATTTAACGCTGTGTCAGTCACGTCATTCAAAAAAAGTAAACTGAAAACCAACGAGATTATCATGGCGGAATACGATTGCGAAATAAAAAAAAATGTTCTCAATTACTGTATAATGATTTACCCATAAAGTTTTATTTCTTTACGTTTTATCTGATCATACTAAAAGCCAATATATTTATCAGGGTTGTGGAGTTGTTAAAAGCTTCTCCTTTTCTATTTATGTGTATTAAATTGGAAATCAACCAACCAATCCTATTGGCCAAATTTTTCATGTTATATGCATAAATAAAAAGTCAAAAACCATGACTCCACAGCCGTAATATTTATTCATTAAATATTTTTTCACCTAAAAACCTTCTATGCTGAATCGTTTTTTAAAGAGTGCTGTGTGGAATCCAATATTTAAGAAAATTCGAACGTTACAAACATAAAGGTTTTCTTTTACAATTTATATTTACATGGCTTTTAAAAAATATTTGGATTGTCTCACGTAATTTGATATCTTACGTCACATTTATGGACGAGTCAATTGATATCCAGCTAAATTCGCGCCCAGATAAATAAATTATCTTCTATTATCAATCCGATTATAAAATAATCCAGCAGGGTTATTTTCCGAGAAAAAGATGTTTAGGTTGATTTCACACTTAAATTGGGTTGAGTTGAATAAAATGGAACCAACTGATGTTTTTATGTATTTTGCGTTAATGGCAAAAAACATATTTCAAACATCAATTTGCCATACCCAAACTCGGCTCAGTTTTTGTTATATTAGCACCAGTATTCGAACCCGGCTTCGCTCGGACCAGTTTGGGGTTATGTTCACCTCGGCGCGTAAATTCAGACGGGCCAAGTTGAAACAACTTTTTTCAAAATTCAAAAGTCTAGGTCAATTAATATGGAATTAAAATGAACATTTCAGACTGGCTTTGACATTTTACAGCCCCTTTCATATATTGACAGCCCCATTCTCGCCCGTTAAAATGTCCAAATTCAAGGGAAAAATTAAATTTGCTGTCAAAGAAATGTCAAAACCTTCACGTAAATAATAAACATTATTATATTAATATAAAGCCGGAAAAAGGTCAGTAGAAGACTAATTTATTACATTTTGACTAAATGTCTTCGCCGATAAAAATTCAAACATATTTTCTTTCATATTCGTTTTATGGCAACTTAATGACCAACAATCCAAAAGGGAATTACAGACCCACATACGCCGTTTCGGTTTTATATGTATAAGATTACTTTGAACTTGGTTCTTATGATTAATAAAATATGTATGAGGTTTTACAATAATATAAAAAGAAACCAACTATTGGTTCCTTTATGCAAAATAATTTCAAGCACCCGTTTGTATTTAAAATGTCATAAAGTGAGAAGGGGCTAACTGTGTAATTGAACAATGTCTAAATATGTATCAATGTTTTTAATATTATTTGACTGTGAATACGGATAGTACTAATAGTATTGTTTTTATATTCATTATATTGACATAACACATTTCTTACAAACTTCAAAAGCTCAATATCTCCATTTAGCGAATTTGCATTTGGTTCTCTTTTGTTTTACTCGACCCAATAATGCATACGGTAACTTCTTATATTGACCCTTATTTATGATCATTTAAAAGATGATTTTTTCAACGTCGAACTGTTAAATTGTCGGCTATGAGATAATCTAAGTAATATTCCACTAGTGAAAACATCGAAGATGGAAAACTTGAAGATAGATGATTTTATCGTCTGTATTCGTATCGCGACCGGCCGCTATAATTAATCCTTCCCCACCCATCATTTAAATTTTAAATGTCGAACACCTTGCCAACTACTGGCTGAGTCGACTGTCTGACGTGGCAGACGCAATGCCACGTCGTCAGCGCTTCCCTCCCCTTTCCTTTGACAAATTTTGTTTTTTTTTACCGTGCGTTCTTTTTTTGAATCGGATTGCTCATACAAATACTGTTGTTGCGTGCAATTGGTGGCCCTGGATAAGAAGCTTCCATCGCACATGTATTGCAGCTATTGAGGGGCCTTCACTGAAATATTTGGCCAATCATTTTATTGCAGTGCTTCTCAATCAATCTGCATCTTGCGTACCTTAGCTTCGATATATCGAGACCCCGTTACGATTTTTAAGGGGCAAGGAAAAAATGTTATGGACAGATAAACGATTGCTATTGAGGTCATAGTTTATTTCTATGAATTCATTTTCAAACGATTAAATTCTCAAGCTTGTATTTAACTCTCATACAAAACGTTGGAAGTATGAAAATATCATGATTCATTTTATACAATTATTCAATCAAATTAACGTCTGTCACCGTGTGTCATCCCGCCACCATCCGTTATGCTCCTCTTCTCATATTTTATTGAATAAATATTTACCATTTTTATTATGAATAGAATGAACTTACTGCCTAAAAAAAATGTTTTACAATGTAATTGAGGACTTCGACTGAAGGTACATAATGAAATTTCAACATCAAATTTGAATCGTGGATTGCATGCATTTTGTACTTTTCCATGAGCTTTGTCGCCAACGACCCGGGTTTCGCCTTTGGGCATCTTCAGAAATTTAAATGAACTTCAAGTCAGTTCAAGTTCACTTGTGCACTCGAAATGCCTGAAGATGCCCAAAGGTGAAACCCGACTCGTTAGCGACAAAACACACGGAAACGTATAAAATGCAAACATTTAAAAGTTTAGCAATGAACTTAACTGAAAATAAAGCGCAGTTTCTTTACCTAATAATACGTTATTTTACTTCGTTTAAAAATATTGTTTTAGGAAAAATTTACAGCTCAGTGTATTAATTAATTATTTTATCGTTTGATTGTCCAATGCCATGCGGCCAATAATGAATGTTTTACCCTAAACGTTAACTAAGAAAAAAACATTAAAGTATACAATTATTCTGTTTGGTTACAGTTTTATAATGTTGCAAAAACAGTTTGAAGTTTATTCAATCATGATACAGGCGAAAAAATATTCGGTCACGTATCTGGTTGTATACTTCACAATAAGAAGTAATTTATTATTTTATTGTACCAAAAAAAACCGTGCCATTTGGCAAACACCACCGTCGCCTATTAAAATAGATCAACGACTGTCAGGTCAAGGATTAGTAATATCAAACGTTAAGTACATTACTGTCAGTTTCGTTTCACTATGGGCAATAAACACTCCATACCTAGCATAGGTAACCATAGACAAAATTGATAGCTCCGAAATTGATGTATTAAATACATTTAGGTACCGTAAAACGGGGTGAATAGAGACACTTCTTATATATCTGCGCCACATAATTCAAATATGAATGGCTTGAAACGTGTTACTATGGTCCTACTATACATTCATGACAATATTTTTCAAATATTCAATATCGTTATTAAGACACAGTCAATTTTGTTCGATGTCTCTATTCACATTGAATTGGGGTGAATAGACACTTGGCAGGTGAACAGAGACAAAACAACAGACTGTAATGATTTGAATATATGAACCTCTATTCTATACGAGTCTCTATTGATTCCGTTTTACAGTACTTACTAACCAAAAAAAACATGATTTAATTTAATTTTCGTGCAATAAAGGAGAAGTTTATAAGGGATCAAAAAGTAAAGATACACATTGCATCGAACTTAAGAACGATTGTTTCCATTTTGGCCAATCATTTAGTTGGTTTGGTTTTGTCATTCGAGAGATAATATTATAGTCATTGTAAAGAATTATATATAAATAGTAAAAAATACATACATTGGATATTTAGTAAAGTTGTGCTAAAGTTTAATCCTTGTTTTTGTCTCTATTCACCCCGTTGTACGGGATATTTGTCCTGAGTAATGTTTAGTCTCGCATTAATTTGTTATTATTAAGTGACGTGCATGCTTGACTTCTGGACACTAACGAGAGGGTCAGATTTAAATTCTTGGAATTTATAATTACCGCAGCCACACATGCGTATTAACTTACATACAGCTTTGATATAATAAAATACCATTCAATTAAAATTGTTAGCTTTTACTTTCGAAAACTTGGATGCACCGATATCGTGTTGATTGTGTAGTTCAGTGCTGCCAAATGATAGCTATTATATTAATTATCAAGAAGCCTAAATCTTTAATGCATTCACATATGGATATGTGGTCTTCTGAGAGAAGAATTTATTTTTCAATATTAGCCTATAATAAAATTATTCTTTTTATTTTAAACAAATAATATACTTATGTGACTGTCTCTATCCATATAATATTATTATTTGTATAGATTGTGGTTGCATTTTGGCTCCCAAAAATAAAAACAACTCGATTTCATACTTATTGCGAAGTATTCTTTAGGATCTTCTATTATAATAAATTTAAAAATTAAAGACGAAACATTTCAAAAAAATCTTAAGCTTTACATTAATTAAAATAATGTTATCTGCTTTCAAGT
Organism: Himalopsyche kuldschensis; assembly: GCA_028554975.1. Lineage (NCBI taxonomy): Eukaryota > Metazoa > Arthropoda > Insecta > Trichoptera > Rhyacophilidae > Himalopsyche > Himalopsyche kuldschensis. The sequence goes on from JAHFWI010000028.1 coordinate 1,789,540, forward strand.
ACCTTTCTACGTTCCTACGTGGAATTATTTATTTATCTATCTATAAACTCACAGTGACATTTGACTTCAAGCAATACCATAGACAATTTATCTATCTGAAATGCAAAAGTGGTTCCCTGAGCTTAGAGGAAGAGCTAAGCAGGAGAGGATTGGGATTCTGTCCCGTGTACCTATTACCATATTTTACCATATTAATTTTACTATATAACACTGGCCATCAAAATGCTGTCAAGTATATTATTTTTTTCTGCCATTTGTTTAATTACTATAATGGCACACGAATGACATTCAGCTGTCTTAAAATGCTGTTTTGGCTATGAATTTTTGTTTATATTATTATTAAAAACATTAAGTGATTGTAATGCAGACATAAGCATTTATTTGTACTTCCATTTAATTTTATATAATGAAACTTATTACAAATTTTGCATAACACGTATAAAATCGAATTAAACGGCCTTGAAATACATTAGCCATGTCTTTGAGAAACCAATCTATCGTTTATACTGTTTATGGCATAGACTCGCAACCTTTTTCGGGTGGCGACCCCTTTTTATAAAACCCATGTGACCCGCGACCCCGATGCAATTGAAAAAGACATTTTTAGTAAGTTAATTAAAAAAAACCACGAGAATGCATAATGCTCACCCGTCGCGACCTATAGGTTGGGAACCCGTGGTTTATAGTATAGAATTGTAGTTACTGTCAATTTTCAATTGTCAACTGACAATTCTTGGTAGAAAGGCTTTATATTCAAACAAATAAAACACTCTTTCTTTGTACTACCTCCACATAATTATATTTTATGGATCAGAACCGGTCTCGCCCATCGCAAGCATCAGTTGATAATGATTGCGATGAGGCAACAAATTATGAGTTCTCATTTTAATTGCCTATATTTGAATTACTTGATTCAATTACAAAATGAACTTTGCTGGTTGATTGGCCACTTACTCTATCGCCATTCATTAAACTAGTTCGCTGCCAATTTCAGGTGTAATTATGGAACACTTATCTAGCATGCCGTCGACGCATTGTATTAAAGATGCAAAACAGAGCCGTGTTAATCGAGTACCGGTGTATATCATGGGACATGAGCATTATATATATATTTAATAAGGTTCATACATAGAAGTGTCTCTGACATTAAATTCTAACCATTCACTCCATTATTTGTAGTAAATTTTTACCCTCGTGCAAAAACAAATGAACGCTCCAATGGAATATTATTTAAAAACAAGTAGTCAACCTTGATTATTTAAAAAACAAAACGTGTTCCTTTTTTGAAGCTATTGCTAAATGGTTCTATAAATAATATGTTGTGATGAGTGATACATTAACCTAGACTTGATAAAATTTGGCTCACTATCCAAAATTAGTCATTACGGTTATTTATCCCTTTTAAGGTGTCCATCTATCGGTGCAATCTTTTACTTTTGTGTACAGTTAATATTATGTACACCTTATCCTAATTTGAAATTACGCGGTTCAATGTAATGGAACATATCCTTTGTTGATCTATGTTCACTTTTTTGACAAGTTTTCTTTTGCACAACTGTTTTTCATGGAGCCGTATCCCCCGCGTAAATAGAGGACGTGAAGCATATGGACTCTTAAAGAAACTCTTGAATGGTTACTCTTTCGATGGATTCGGTGGTAACTTTGTGAAAATTCAAATTTAATATGATCCACTTATTGAGTAAGAAATAGTGACACGTGTTTCGCCACTTTAAGAAGCAACTTCAGTCTGACTACCCTTTTATGTGTGTATAAATTCACCCTTTTATAGTAAGTCTGATGATGTTTCTCAAAGAGACGAAATACGTGTTACCCTTTTTAGCATACTCATCGGAATAACAAATACATCAGGATAGAGGGGAGCGATATGAATCAATTTATGAAACCCCTAAGCACCGTAACAGAAACCAAAAACGTTTAACCACGCGGCTATAGTATAGTACCGGAATATTTGACCTGGTATTATAAATGGATATAATTGACCGTTCACTGGGTGAAATTAATTTGTACAAGACACACGAACACAATGATTTGGTGGAAGATGTAATTTTTTGTAGTCTGCAAAATGTTTTTTAACAATGGCTGATGTGTGTTATTAAATATCAGAATATTTTATATTTATATTCGGAAAAAGACGCCAAGCCGTCCATTAATTTTCCATATTTTAATATGTACAAATGTTGAATTATCGTCGGCATTGCGTGTTCCCAATATACGGTATAAAGAATTGACTCATATTACTCAGTATGTATTTATGAAAGGTGAACACTTATTTTTCGAAATTGTTCCATTCAATTTTACGACAGGGAACACTATTTGACGTGACATTCGAAGGGGGGAAAGGGTAGGAAATAATGTGATAATTTGTGACGAAAGAGAGTTGTAGAAAGCATGATGTCTGATAAAAAAGTATGAAATAAATCCCTTTTTGCCGTGTCCGCTCCAAACTTGGAGCATATGAACTCCTAACAGAGTTTATTTCAACATGTTTTTTTCTATGAGAACTGCTTGTTACTTAGTTTCTCAACCTTTCTTTTTCGAAGAGAGTAGGGATTGAAAAGATTAATAGGAGTAGAACAAGACTAGTCATCTCTCTCGCTCTGCGCTGCTTTGTGGGATCGGAAAGTGGGAAGGGATTTTAAACAACACAAACACCCACTGCTTTCGAACCGAATCGATTTCGCGACTGAAAAAATCTGCTCGTACCGGTACTTGAACCCGGCCGGTCTGTCACGGAAGCAAATGACGTTGACCACTGCACCAAGGACTGTGTAATCCGTAAATCCTAGAAAATATTAACGTAATTATTCTATAAATATTAGAGGGGCGTACAATTTTTGATGCATTCTGGATTGAATGTCTCATTTACCACAAAATTTTTGTGTTGAAATATGACAAACGGGGAGTTTTGGTAGTTAAAATACCAAAAGTTATTTTATTTATGAGCCCCTCCTTAGGTGGCTTTTTTCATGTCAGTACAATTAAAAACATAATTGAGGATATCGACTAAAGGTGCTTGATCAAGTTCATTCGTACATTTGAAATGCATGAAGATGCCAAAAGACGAAAAACACAGCTCATGGGAAAGTACAAAACTCAAACGATTCAAAAGATAAATTCTTTTCTAATTCGGCTTCGTTATTTAAATATGTCTCGAGTTTTTCATGCCTTGAAAAAAAATGGTGTAGCAGTTTGTGTAATATTTCTGCTCGATTTGATTGATATTATTTCTTTTGATAATTAAAACAAACTATATTATAATAGATGTACAGCGTTACTTCATCGAGAATGATAGTCTACATTTTCGACCGGTTCCTAACTGCAAAGGTTCAACTGACAATAAAATGATTAAAAAAAAATCGAAACGAAACTTGATCGTCATTTTTGATCGCATTGACAGTGTTTTGGAACAATCGGAAGTATCATCTGTCAGTTCGTTTCAAATCTCACATTTACATTAGAAGTTGATGATATAATAATGGTTAATATGTTTATATATTATGCTATTATATGTTTCTTCTCAACGCGCTCACTTTCAGAATTCCAGACTAATTATATTACATTGCGTGCGATGTCCTGCGTGCTTGTGTCTATGTCTCTGATGGCAATAAATAATAATATTGATAATAATAGGTATGTTGGTAGGCCTGTAATGGAATGACAGTTGCCATTAACCTTGACCTTGGTGTGCGCCAATTTATTTTTTTGCTAACCCTTAAAAGTGAGTCGACCTATTGTCGCAAGATGTGAGATAAGTAGGTACGCATAGAATATCTCAAAACATTAATCGATTCGAATGTTACGTCACCATGCCGCTGAATTTTGTTTTTTTTTAGCTATGTCGAAACAATTGAAGCGGGTTTCTGCAAATCGTAATATCTATAAATAACTTTTCTGCAGAAGATTATTTTTAAATTCAACGAAAATTATATTAAAAATAAATTCAATAGTGTGCTATTAAATAGGTAGACAGGTTAGAATGAGATTAATTAAAAACTATAAATGTCAGGACGCAAGGACGCAAAAAATAAAGACAAATCGTATATTTTAAGTATCTTTTAGCTCGCATTCTTAACTGGTTTGAAATAATACTCATGGATCCTGTAACACTATTAATTGAGAAACAATGAGGTTACCCAAATCGATCTATTTTTTTCGCAGGATGTTAAATCTGTGTATGAACATAGATAATATATTGACGTAGGTCAGGGGCTATTAACCTTATGCCCGCGGGCACTTATGCACCCGCTTCAAATTATTGTATTTTATCATTTTATGTATCTAAATCTTAAAAATTATTACCATTTTTGCTATTTTAAGTGTGATTTTATGCTGGTTTAAAAATAGCTTTATTTATACCGATTTTTTCTTCTTCTTCCAGCATGGGGTTGGCGTCGAGCTGGTGCGTGTACTCGGAGAGACTGCCACGCCGAAGGTATCCAGCGTATTCTGCGAGTGCGACTCCAAAGATGATGTTGTAAGTTCTTATACTTTCATAATACTAACTACGACAAAAATCTTGTTCATCAAAAAAAACTGTTTTCATCTGATCTTAAAACTTTTCATTTGCGTTTTTGCGTACGTTTTTCAATATATCATCAGTAATAAAGATATTACAATACTTATGTTGTTATTATTTATTCTTTCATTGGAATGCCTTCAACATTAATATTTGAAATATTTGTGTTTAAATGAAATTACAAATATGCAGTGACAACTTATTTTGATTGATTGAGTTGGCATTCATTTAATTGGTAGAACTCCATTATAAGAAGGTGAGAAAATCAATTTGTCACATTTAAAACTTATTATTACCATATAAAACGAAGATGTATTGTGTACCCTGTCTACAAACAGTATATAAACATGATTTAATGCACGTTTAATACATAGTTCTGACGTGGGCTTAAGCCGAAATAGCTATCAACAAATATATAAAATAATTTCTGTTGAATTAAAATACATTTTATTTTTTCTCACCGTATTATAACTTATTTTGAAATCTAAAAATCTCGAATAATTTTTGTGAAGTTTTTTTTATCATTCGTTAAAGAGGTGCTCCAAAATTTTACTGCGCCTGGTTCTCGCAAGTGATTAATCCGCAACTGGGGGGATGTTTTAGACACCACAGACATTCATGTATGTCTCCGGACAGAAATCGACAATTCGTTTTGAAAAATGAAACAGCATTGACTGAGATTCGAACCGGTGCTTTCCTCAATCGATGTAGACACTCGGACCACGGACGCGACATACAATAAATCTCACCATATATGTTGGTTTAAAGCACGGGCTCCCAACCCATGAGTCGCCAGCTTATGCAGTCAACTAAAAAAATATTCACTTCAATGCATTTTCGTTGTTTTTTCTAATTACCTTTTTCAATTGCCTTGGGGTCGCGGGTCAAATGGCTTTTATAAAAAGGGGTCGTCACCCGAAAAAGTTTGGGAACCTATGGTTTAAAGACATCTAGTTTTTCTCTGATAATATAAAGTCAACAGAAATATTGTAGTACCTTTAATTGTCGCAAATGCGATTTTCAGAATTGGTCATCTGAGCAGCCAAAGTGGCTCTGCCAAGATCAAATGACTTTTCCACTTGCGTGGTATCCCGACGCCAATTATTAGTATTTCAAATTAAATTATTCAATTGCTGTTAATTATTTCAATTAGGTGAGTACATTTTTCATAATTAGTTCGAATCAATTAATTGAGGTCGACAGAATCAAAGCCATGCAAATTGCGAATAAATCATACCTCACATTGTTGAATTTGCTACTGACGGTTGCGATGCAGAGGTGTCCGGAGAAGATTTTTTAAGTGCATCATTTCACGTTTAAAAATAGAAGACAATTTGAGATCGGATATTCAAAAATCACGATGTTTTTTTATTATGTATCGTGGAAACCTTGACTGGCAGTTTATTTTTTGCAAATTTAGAATGTTTTATGAAGTTGTATCCAAGGGCACGGATATCTGTGCGAATCAGTGCGTAAAGTGATTAGCCCAAATATATTCTTCTTTGCGTATTGGTTATTGAAATGCTCCATTATGAATACACATGCATTGCCCGTGGAATCCGATATAATTTTTTAATTGATATTATTCGACGTTGAAACAATCACTATTATTTCTTATTCTCTGAATTGAACTACAATCCTGACCAGTTTTGCTTATAGTACTATAATATCAGCCTGCCAGTGGGGATGTCACTGGGAAGAGCTTAACGAACGATATTGCTAAGGATATTGACATGTTTCACATGGACGTGAGTGAGTTCAGACTAGTACAGTGAAACCCCGATTCTACATTTTTCAAGGGATCGTATAAAACAAACGATTAATGCGGGAAACGAAGAATGTGGGAAAGTTTTAAATATGAACTAAATGCCGGGGAAAATGAAAATGAACGCACCACGCGGGAAAACGCATGATGCGAGAACGTAAGATCGGGGTTCCACTGTACTACTTTTATGTATTATATAGTTGATTTTGTCGGAACTCACTCGGTTGACTTCTTTGCCAATTTCCAATGTATATTTTTTTCTCTTCATTCTGTAACTATATTTTTTTTCTTGCAAAATTTAAATCTTTTTTTAAATTGCAAAAGCAATAAACTTATAATTTGTGATTTTTAGTATATAAATATATTTTTTTTACCGTGTCCATTAGTGATTGAAAGGATACGAGGACTACTACAGGACTAGTGGTTAGCTAAACGCTCTCAATGCATCGGTTTTTGGAATCGAAAAGGTGTTTTTAACAACACAAATACCCATTGCCATCGAACAGAATGCAGATTCCTTGAGGTCGAATAACTAACTTTCTGCTAGGTATCAGTTTTCGTTAAAAAAGCTTCTGTTGAACATAAACGGTTTATAAATAAAAATGCATACTTATGTTTCCTTTCAACGGGTAATTTCAAGTAAGCCACTGTGATCGTTATTTAATTAATTCAAACCAATTAAGATTTCTTTAATTAACCCATATAGAAAAAACTGCCGATTACCACATTTTATGCCGTGTACAGTCCAGCAATCTTGGCTAGACTGTGAATAATTTAATTTTTGTGGCGATGATGAAATCACCGAAAGCATCACTGATTCAGGAAACATGCCTAAATGCAAAAATAAAAAACGATTCCTCAGATTATTCTAGAAGTGGAAATGACATAATGATGATAAGTGCGGCTTAATTATTTTTTTAATGTCTTTTATAAATAGATTTATGAATGCCAGGGGGGGGGGGCGGCTCTTACAGGCTGATATTAGATGCTAATGGGTTATTTCATTTTTTTTCGCTTGATTTTTTACATCAATCAAATCATATTGTGTATTTTTTTTATTGTACAATGGGACGACATTACATGGTATTACAGCAGTGATGCACAACCCGCGGCCCGCAATGAAATTTCATGCGGCCCAATATAACAAATATCAATCACTTTTTTCTTCAGATTTTTTTACGGATGATAGAAGTGAATGAATATAATGATAATTCTAATTTTATATACACTGAAAATATCGATACTATAAGCAATTTTACCCATGTGGCCCTTCTCCCAAAAAGGTTGTACATCACTGTATCAAATTTGTATGGTATTAAACCTATTATTGTCTTTTTACCAATTTTAAATTGGTTTTATGCTATTAAAGCCAGTAATACACAATAGGATAGGACACTTCTTGCAGTATCACTTAATGCAGTGCTTCCCAAACTTTTTTATGCAATGGCCCCCTAAATCTGAAATAAACAATCCGCGGCCTCTGAACAAAAAATATTATTTTGTGCAGCCCCCAGTTTGGGAAGCTCTGACTTAATAGACGGCTTAATGTAATTTTTATTTCCAGTAATCCATGGATATTTGTAATAGAGACGAGTGAAACGCTTTAGATTCTATGACAGTGGCATCTATCAATGAGAATGTTGCTGAAAAGATTTTTTCACGCTTTCATTAAAAATTCATAGCCTTTTAAAAGTTTCAGCAGATATTAAACGGAGTTTTATTATATTTTTAAAAAGTCGGTGAATCCAAGATCTTAGGCATTCATTTTCAATAATTTTTAAATCAGATTATTTAATCTATATACTGCGTTTAAGTTGAGATAAATTATATTATAGAAAAAAAATTGTCAATGTTTTAGGACGCCACTGGTGACCTATCTTCTCTATAGGGTAGAAAGTTAATGTAATCGTTTAGATTTTATCAGGGCTTTTTTTCCCAGTTAACGCGGTGGAACGGCGTTCCGGCACCTTTTTCCCTGGTATTTTTTTCCAAAATTTCAAAATCAATTAGACGAAACAATGTTTGCGCTTACGTAATTACAATCTATATTTATATAATTCGTCAAAATGATAAAATATGGAATTTTTATGAACTGGGTGAGATGTGTTATTTTATTTAGTAAAAAGCTTGACATGAAGTGAGTTCCGGCACCTTTTTTTTCCAAAAAACGCCATGGATTTTATCAATTTGTAACATAATATACATGATTATTTGTAAAAAAATCATTTAATAATATCTACTGTCCTTTAAAAATATATGAACCTTTTTAATACCCCTTTCGAAATATTTCTATGGACTGAATTAATGATGATAGGTATTCAAAAAAATATCCATCAGATATGCTATGTCCACCAAGTACAATACATGTGAAGTATTATATCTAAATGGCATGGCAGGTATTATAAATTATGACTCTTTCAACTTGCAAGAAGTGTATTTTTCACATGTCACACTTATAAATAGATAATGTTGCCATGATAACATAATGGTGGGAATAAAACTCTTGTAACCACTTGCACAATAAGTTAGATATAAGATTGTTGATAGCATTATGAAATAACCATACAGCACAAGATGTCCTTCAAATTTATCGATTAAAACAGGGGCTCACAACTCACAATAGAATGCAGCCCCCTCCCCAAATTGATACCACTCTTCCACAAAAGACGTCTTCCGAATTATATACATATGGGAGTACTTGTTGTCCGAGGATAATGGGTTCCGAATATTATCTCATTAAATGAATCCACTTATTGAATTATTATAACTCAAACATTCTTTTAGACAAAAAATAAAATAAAGACCTTAATAATGAAATAATGATGATAATCTTTGAACTCCATTACATATTCAACAATAGGTGACTCTGAAGTTAAACATAATTGCTAGAATGCTGTTAATGCAAAAGCTTTTCCATTTAAAACAGTGATGCACAACATTTTTGGGAGAAGGGCCAGATAATCAATTCTCACATTTTTCGAGGGCCGCGAGAGCAGCGAAACTGATTAAAGTATCGATTAATATATTTTTAGTATATATAAAATTTAATTTTTTTTTTGTTTTATATTGTTCTTCAATCGCCCGTTAAAGGTTCCGATGAAAAAAGGTGATTAATATTTGTCATTGCAAGCCACATGAAATGTCATTGATTATGCATCACTGATAATCACTAAAAGGTCAAAGTATAGTAGAGATTCGTTGTCAAAAAACATCAATAGGGGGTGTGGTTAATAATTCTACAATTTGACATTGTTACATACAGTTGTTGTAATATATTGTTTTGTTTCTTTTTCAGACAATCACATGTGACTTTGAAGCCACTCCTGCTCTGCAGCTTAAGGCTTTTAGACAGAAAGGCGACAAAGTGGAGGTTGCCCACTACAGGGTCAATGTCAACAGGTAATAATGAATTACACAATGTAAGGAGTTTATGCTTATTAAGAAGACAAACTATGATTGACATACGGTCAAAGGGTGGTAGCCATTATTGTACTGTTTTATCTAATTTAATTGTGTTGAATCATATACAATCAATCTTCATGCGGAGCATCACTAAGCATCGTGATTTTATGTGTCATGGGATTTACTTGAATTATCAGTGTTGCCATTACACTACATATTTTTGTATATCCAACCGTTTGAGATAATCTCAAGAAGAATTTTATAGCTAGGGCTGTGAAATCATTGAAAAACTTGACTTAACTAATTTTAAAATCCAACATTTATGGTGTTGTAATTTAACCAAAAACTGTGGTATTGGGCTGTCATTTGAGTATTACATAATTATTTAATTTATTTACTGACCATGACCCCTTCCAATGTGGAGTTTTTCTACGAGAACTGCGTGCTACTCAACTTTTCCTCAACTCTCTCATTCGAAGAGACTAGGGATAGAAACAATGTTCTCTCTAATTTTCCAAACGGAATGTGCGCAAAAAACATCGGCTGTGCAACTTTGAAAGGAAAGTAACAAATTTTGTGCCCTGCATATTGGTATTTAGCCATGCTAAACGAATCGAGTAATTTTTAATAATGATAATAATTAACAACTCTATTTTACACAGTGCTAGGAACTCATTCTAATGCCCTTACATCCTAACTCTGGTGTAACTTTTGTGCTCTCACAGGCCCACAGCTTAAAGGGGTACACTGGATAGAGAGGATAGGACTAGAACAGGACTAGTGGTTAGCAAATCGCTTTTGGGCTACCCGTTCTAAGGGTTGAATAATTGTGGTAAATTATTTTAAACAGCACAGACATGAATGTCTGCGAACAGAAATAAATAATTCAATTGTAAAATGAGTCGGTCCGTGTTGGGATTCAAACCTGTGCGCACCGCGATCAAAACACTTGACCACGAATCTGAGATTACATACAACTATTTAACAATAAACAATACAAAATATTATTCAAGTTGGCCCAATACCAGACATCCTAGATCTCAAATATCGTATAACTGAGAAGGACTTAGATAAAAAATATTTCTTAAACGGCAATGCTCTCAATCTGAGAACACATTGTGTATTTTATCTTTGACCTATCCATGAATTGATCCTCGGCCTTTCTGATTGCCGGAGCCGAATTTTGGCTTGCTGATATTCTCAATATGCAAACATTGCATCTATGCTAATAAATAAAGCAGTCATTATTTAAAATAAAACACTTCATACCAATATTCATATTCAGTAGTGATTCAAACAACTTTGATGTGGTGTCCGCAAAATAAAGCGAAAAAAAAACTATGTTATTTGTTTTGTATTGATAAGTTACACATCGGATGAAGTCATTCTTTGCTTTATCAGCATTGACAATTGTTTGCTTATTTGTTCTCACCGTGGGTCAACGTTCAATATTGTATTAATACGTAGAAGCGACAGGTCACTTGTGTCAAACAAAATTAACGTTGTATGAATACTGTACTGCGAATACTTGTTTCATATTAATTATCAGTTGAGTTTTATATTTCTTTACCTTTGTAAAAAAACTTCAACAAGTGCCCAACTTTGAATTGCAGTTCTCTCTAACTATGTTGTGGGATCTTTTGTTCACCATAGATTTGTTTGATTCTTCTAGAACTGTCTTTAAAGAAATTCAATCAGTCGTTGGGGCTTTCTGTACATAATGTATTTTTTATAAATTACTTAAAATCAACTTACAGAAAAATACAACACAAACACCTATGTCCAGATCATAAATCTAAATTTGATACTGGCCTTCTTTGGAGTTGAACAATGACCTACCTGATCGCTATCGCAAAGCTTTTACTTCTATGCCATAGAGACTCTACACCTTACTGCGTTTTGGTTTTACATGTAATCACACTGGAATTCTGTTGATCGTTTCATTGCAGTATTGCAGAATCCAGCTCTGTCCAGTCTTTGGTTAAGTGAGAGTGCCTAGCTAAATGCTAGTCCTGTCCTAGACCCGTCCTTATACTCCTACCTGGACTCTCAGGAAATCTGAGGTTGCACATTAGGGTAAAAAAAACGTAACTCAATTTTTGCCAGTTTTGAGTTATGAATGCCACTAGATACAGAATTATATGTTACAATATGTGTCAAAGATACATTTTAATAGGAGAAGTTGATTTGAAGATCGTTCAATACGTATTAAAATTCTCTTATTGTTATTTTAATTAATTTTGTTCATAGTTCTAATAAACTTAAAATAATAATACTTTCGATGGATTCGGCAGTAACTTTGTGGAAGTTTATGTTAGTATACAATTTTAAATATCTTTGCTTATTCCACTTATTGTGTTGCTTGTAATTGTAATACGTGTTTTGCCACTTTCAAGTCCGAAGATGCCTTTGAAAAAGGTAAATCACGTGTCCCAATTAGTATTGCTATACGTGGAATAATCAAAGTTATTATAATTTTTATATTAAAAATAACACATTAGAATAAATAACTATTTCATAATATGTATAACAAATAAATCAGAAAGCTAGAGCATCACCTTTAAAGATAATGAACAACAATTTTGTATCTGTTAAGAAATAGATAACATTACTGGTGAGTTCTGTCATTTGGCTCTTCTGAAAAGTATCAAAAATGTTAGATTTCTCTGTCTCAAAAAGGCCAAACTTCTGTTGAGATAATCTCCATTAGGAGTAAATATGATCCAAATCGGGAGCAATCATGGCTTAAATAGAACCCATTGACTTTTGGAAATTTATATCAAACTAGTATTGCTACCCGGCGTCGCTTGGACTAAGCGACCAATAATTATTTAATGTTATATCATTCGACATAATTATATCACAAAATCTAACATCCAAAATAGAGTTAAAATAAAATCACAAACTTTATTTAATTTGATGACAGCCCCATTCTCGCCCATTAAAATGTCCAAAATCAAGGAAAAAATCTAATTTGCTGTCAAAGAAATGTCAAATAATACCCTCACGTAAATAATAAACATTATTATTAATAATAAAAGCCGGTAAAAGTTCAGTAGAAGACTAATTTATTACATTTTGACTAAATGTCTTCACCGATAAAAATTCATATAAAAAATTCAACATATTTTCTTTCATATTCGTTTTTATGGCAACTTAATGACCAACAATGCAAAATGGAATTACAGACCCACAGACATACATACATACATACGCCGTTTCGGTTTTATATATAAAATGATTTCTGCGTAAACAGTCCCTCCTTCAGCAGATGTGGCAATTAATTGTACATTCAGCTAAGTTCTTGACAAAGGAGTAACTAAGTGCATATTTGTTAATGGTCATTCATTCTTGCCAAACCGTACTAATTATTGTTGACTTCTGTACATACTAGTAGTACTAACAATAAAAGTTTGTTTAACATCACTTATCAACACTGCCATTGAAGACACGGCAATAATAAAAGAATTATATGCAGGTAGTGATAATGGGGTATGCACACAGTCATATTGACCTAAATTTACATATCAACATGGTAATAATTTTAGTATTCACTATCGGAAAGGACATTGTTTGACTGGGTTATCGTGCAAGTAATAGAGATATAATAATACAGTTTGATTTAATATTCAATGACAGCTTCATTTTCTGGGTTTCGACTTTTTGAATGTCATTGTAATTTTGATTTATTTGTTTAATTAATCTATTTATATATGTCACAGCGAAAGTATATTATCAGGGAAAATATATTCTCACAAGTAAAAATATATTTTCACTGTTTTGGCCAGTGAAAATATATCAAGAAATAAATTTGTATGACAATGTGATTTACTTCACTAGTCACGATCAGTGAAAGTATAATATATAACTCACTCACGTCCATGTGAAATATGTCGACATCCAAAGCAATACCGTTTAAAATCGCTATAACTCTTCCCAGTGGCATCCCCATTGGCAGGCAGGTTCTACTCCTTGATAACAATCTTACCCCTAATTTTTTTTAACTTATGTGGAGCATATGGACTCCTATGAAGCTTATATCAACAGAAGCTCTTCTCACTTTAAGGTGTTCACCGTCAATACTTGGTGGAATGGCATTATTATAAAAATATTAACACATTTTTACTAGTTATTCCACATTGGATTTATTAAGATCAGGGCTGGCTTTGCTAATCGTGAGTATTATTAACTGAAGTGTTCCATCAGCTGATAATGCTCAGAAATGTAGAATAAGTACTAAAAATGTGTTATTATTTTTATTACAAGCTCATCATATAACAACTGCTTGTTACCCAGATTCACAACCTCTTTTTTTCTAAGAGAGTTATCTTTTTTTTAGTGTAGGATGGTTGTGTGAGAGTATTTTAGACGTCCATGGTTTCGAACACAAATCAATAAATCAATTAATTAAACTGGACATACTTGAATTCAAAACCGTGAACTCGCTGTGCACACGCCTGTCTAAAGTTTGATGAAAAAGATCAACGACTAGATGTAATTTAGTGATGTTTGAAATGCTTCTTTTCAGCAAAATGACGTTCAATTTTGTTTCAGATTCCGAGCACGAATGCATGTAGTGTGCATAACAGAGAAACTGACAGGCGAGTTGCGATGCGATGGATGGCCAGATGTCAAGGTAGCTCTGGCTCCCGTCGGGGCCTTAAGAAACAACACCGATGAGGCTCAACTTCAGGAAGTTATAAGGTAAGGTATCATTTCATCTCTTCCATATTGATAAAGATTGTAAGAAATCACACATTGAAGGTTTGTCGTTTTTGCAATGTGAGGAATGATAAAAACAAAGTAAAAATTATAATCGTCTGTAATCGTCTGAGCTCACTCAATTCTACGCGAAATATTTTAAGCCTCACAGGCAAACCATTGAACAGTGTTCAGTGTTGAACTCTTTGGAAGAAGAAACAATTTATGCTATGTATTCCTCAAAAAAATGACGAGGACAATATATCTTGATACTTTCGATGGTTTTGGCGGTAACTTTGTGGAAGTTCATTTTAATATAAATTTATTTTATTTATATATATATCTTGATATTCACAATAATAATAATGGTAGAATAATCACTTTGGCATGATATAAGCCGAAAGAAATATTTGGCCCATTTTTTGGGACATTCAAATAATTAAACGTGAGCATGCCTTGCAACGTGAGCAGTGATGCACAACCTGTGGCCCTCAATGACATTTCATGCGGCTCGCAGTTTTACCATACAGTGGAAGAACAATAGAAAAAAATAATTGATTTTATAAAAAAATATTTGTCATTACAGCTTACGCCAATGCGCCAAATATTCTAAATCGTGAAAGTCATACGAGATTAACTCGATGATAAATAATGAATCAGTTGTGCACAAAATCAACGATAAATAACATACACCCAGCCCAAGATAATTTTTTTCAATTGAAAAAATCTGACCTTGCTGGGAATTGAACCCGGGTCCCCTGATCGCTAGGACAAAGCTCTTACCACTAGACCACAGGGACCGACAATAATATTTTCAATTTTATATATGTACTCTAAAAATATCGTTCATTTAATCAGTTTTACCCATGCGGCCCTTGAACTACCTGATAATGTATTATCTGGCCCTTCTCTCAAAAAAGTTGTGCATCACTGCCTTAGAGAAAGTTAATAGGGTGAAGTCATGGAGTCATGAAGTCTTTCTTAAGCCTAAGATTTGTAATGCTTTGTTGCAATTTATTATATTACTGTTGATTGAGTTTGCTCTCAAATGGTTTGCTAAGATTGCACTGAATTCTTGAGAGAACTTGAATATTCATCGACCACCCAAAATATAACACCTGTGATCCCCTTATAAATGACAGTAAGTTCTTAAAAGTTAGGCTCATCCTTTAACAGATCTGTCTTTAAGGTTTTATACATGTATCTTAATTTTCGTTTTGTTTTCTAGTGAGGTAGTTGTGAGCGCTCTCCGCAATACCCAAGTGATGTTCAGCTTGGCGCATTACCCGACCTGTCCTCGGATGAGACGAGTCTCCGAAACTCCGTCCAGGATGCTGCCCATGCACTATGATGGCATGGTGAGTAACTGGTGTATTTCCATCAAAAACCATTAACTCTATCGAAAAACCGAGGTGCAGATTAATGTTGCATAATCTACAGTGCTCTTATACTTAGATACTGATCAAGATGGTGAATAATTCTGTAAATAACACAAGGAATCGATGCTCTTCTATTAAATGCAGCAGCAATTTCAATGGATGAGATAAACATTTTTATACTTTCAATGGATTCGGCGGTAACTTTGTGGAAGTACATTTTAATATAAAATTTAAAATAACTTTGATTATTCCACGTATTGTGCTACTAACTGTGACATGTGTTTCGCCTCTTTCAGAGGCATCTTCGGACTTACTATCGCAAAGTTTGAGGCAAAGAGGCGAAACATGTGTCACAGTTAGTAGCACAATACATGGAATAATCAAAGTTATTTTAAATTTTATATCGAGATAAACATTATTAACTTAGTGACCATAGCAATTGTTAATGTGCCGGGTGTGTTATCAGCACTGAATGTGTAGGAAACTACAATATACCAATTATTCTCCTATTTTCACGAACCAGTTCTCATCTAGAAGCCCAGAGCACAATCAGTTCTTTGAGATCCCAAACGATTTTTATATTTACTATTAAAATATCTGGTTCTTGACAAAAATTTTGATAGAATATTTATTAAATAAACTTTTTATCCGCTAGGGCCAAAATCCGCTTTACACATCAACCCCAATCGGCCAGCATGGATTCGATGATCAGCTGCTGGCCGGTGACAAGCGACTCCTTGTAAAAGTGGTGTCCGCGAAACAGCTCGGCTTGAAAGTGCCAACCGGGTGCTCCATGCCATATTGTGTCGTCGAGATGGACGACCCCCCTCAGAGAAACCAGACCAGCGTTAAGAAAGACACCGACGCACCCTTCTGGGACGAACACTTCTTATTGTGAGTATTTTTTGACTGTCATGAGTTTAATTATTTCGTCTTTTTGATTACTTACTATTTTTATGCTTTTTAATCGGAAGACTTTATTTTTCTGTGCCTAGCAAAAAGGGCGTCCAAGTCTAAAAAGAATTCGATGAGTTGAATATGTATGTCTAAATGCATATATGCATAAGAGAAAAGGGGCCAGTTGATTCAGAGACACTGTATAAGTAATGTTCATAAATGTAAATCTTATATTGGCTCTGCTTATTTTTAACTTTTTTCTTCCTCACACAAATTTAAAAAAGAATTAGTACATTTATTTTGAAAAAGTCAACATCATTTTTAATGGGAATATGATTTAAATTATAATAAATTGTTTGAGGTTTTCATTTTATTACAAAATTAAGTATTGGGATTGAAAACAATAAATCATGAACAACATTTTTCTCCTTTCAGTGACCTTTCACCGCACACTGCCGAGCTCCTGTTTGAAATTTTCGATAAGGGCCCCAGCGGTGGTACTTCTCCAGTATTTCTAGGTCTGGGTATAGTCGGTGTAGAAGAACTACTCGTCAGTCCTTCGCAGAGGCAGCTGATCACGCTACAGTCCAGGCCGTTACAAGAAGATCCTGTTTCTGGAGTGCTCACTGTTGAGGTAGAAATATTGTTTATTGAACATTGAATGTTGATTTCAGTTCATTACTCGTTTATATAATATATGATGGTTAGAGATTAACTTAACACATACGACCGGGTGTACAGATATACCAGTTTCATATTAAATACCCTGCACATTAGAGGTCTGCACGGGCTCGGGTAAGCCCTCAGGCTCGAACCCTCGGGCTCAGATGGGTTAGACCGGGTAACGAAGGATTGGATTCGGTCGGGCCTAGGGATACAAAAAAAAAACATAAAACGATTATTACGGATGTACGGAGATACGCCATTATTTTATACATATTTTAATTTGATGAGTTGATAATAAATTATTTTAAATGTTGATTAAAATTTTGTTGAAAAGTTGAAAAAACTGTCGGGCTCGGGCCGGGTAGAATTTTTAAATTTCGGCCCGTGCAGACCTCTGCTGCACATATAAATATATGTTGTTCAATTAAAAGGATTGAATGTTCAAAAATGATTAGTTCTTTATTGGCCATTCATGATGGTTTTTCTTTATTTTTTTTCTAGTTCCTGTTCATAGAAGGTGCCGATATACCCCTGCTAGAAGGACGTCCTTTCAAATTGAAGGAGACATTGAGGACTGTATCACCCACAGGCCTGACCACCACCACAACCAGGACCATGTTTAAGCACAATGGTTAGTATATGAAACTTGGTAAATTACAATAACAGCATTGATCATAATCAAGCAGCCCTGTTGACTTATATGTATGATAATAAAGAATAATTTTCCTGGGCTAAATTTCGTATGGGACAATTGTATTACTAACTTAGGGGTTATTACAAACCATTCAAGCTTTATCGACGACTAATTGCTCATATCAATCTCAAGCATTTTCTTTTTGTCCAGACATATCGACCATCTCTTGGGTGGATGACTCAACAATTGACTGTATTAGATTAGTGTTTCTTACCTTTATTGAAGCTTCCTTTTAAACAGAAAATTATTCGACAAAGTGTTAATACGAATTGTCAATATAACACTATTGTAAATATGTATTTTAACTAAACTAAACTGTGATTATTTATTATATTATTTGTCATCCAGATGTTGCCATGAATGGTACATCACCACTGACTGAATCTGCTCTCCGGGAGTTGGACAGGAGTCCAAGTACCGCCACCAACAAATCGACACTGATAATACATAGCGTGCAGAGGGTATGCTAATCTATTGAACATATTGCTTGCGAATTGATGTACATATTACGTGTGTAGTCTAAAACTATTTTTAATATTCCTAGTAGTGTAATATTCGTGTATTAATTGGAGGCTATTTTGAAATGCGACTTTCAAGTATTCACTAGCAATGTCCACCATTTCCTTAAATACTTTGCGTTAAATCTTTATGAGGCATATTCTATTTCACATATTTATTTATAGGTGTAGCCTATATGTATATATATGTATTCTAAGATTTTCAATTAAATATAATTCACTTCTTTGAGAAGAATATTTAGATTGAATAGTATAATAAAAATAATAATACATTTTTAGTACTCTTTCCACATAAAATTTATTTGATCAGGACCGGTTTCGCTCATGGCGAACACCTTAAAAGTGAATAGTATAAGTTAACAATTACATATTGATTATTTGAATTGAATAGAATTGTTGAAGGGTTAAATTAAAAAGAATGACGGATAATCTTGAGCTGCCAGAAAAGGGTTCATTGTTAATGTGGAAGTATTGGAATTGGACTACCGCAATTTTCCTGTGATTCCTGTGAATATTAATGAATTAGTTGGATGTAAATTCCCTTTTAAATCCATATTTAGTTGAACAGATCTCAATAGCCACCAAGTTTTTATCGTGCATAGGTTTATTTTCATTTAAAAAATTTGGTTTTACAATAAATATACTAACATTTTGTGTTTCTTCTTTTGTTTCGTTTTGCCGCTAACACATGGATTGAAAATTGATGTTATGTAGACGCCAAAGCAAACCAAGGTAATTTCTTTCTCTGAAATAACAATATTTTATGAACAGATATATTTATATAGATTTTAGTATCATCAATAAAAAAAACAATCACATATGTAAATTAACAATGCATATTTGACTGTCAAATAATTCAATCCCTACAATTGATATATTTAAGATATAAGTACCGGTTTCGCTTGGTATTGTAGTTAATACCGATTTTTATGTTTAATTTTAATAATTGTTTTATCGTGTTTTGTGTATTTTTTTCTAATCGCATTGTTTTGTATTTTTCCCGCCTTTCTCTGACATGCATGCTCGCTATTCGAAAATGGAACGCTCTCTCAATGTTGCCGTACTTCACAAACACTATGGACTGCAAACTGATACGTGTCGTAAAAACCGTTGAAACATGATGACGCTTCCCAAACCTCAAATGAATGTCTATAATAATTATTTATGGTTTATGTTTTATTCTAAACATTCATTACTATCAAAAATTCGAATTTCAATTTTTATAATGATGTCGGTGATCTATGGTTCTTTTCTTGTTTTTTTTTTAAATTCGTTAATGGCTGTCATTTAATAAATCTATACATCCTCCAATATGAAATATATAAATAAAAATTATTGAAACATAAAGGTAGAATTAACTGATTCCGGTGAATTTATCGAAGTAGAACAGAAAAGATCAAGCGTCTATGAAGACGTGATTGATGAAAAAGACAATGGCGTAAAAATTGAAGAAGTCCTTTGTAAACTTGCCGAAGAAGAATTGACGGCAACTCCTCTGACAAGAGGGGAAGATAAAGAAAAACGAGTCACCTTAAACACAAACAAAAATAAAATTCTCGATGAAAAGATTAATGGTGGAGGTTTGGGAGTGGACTATGTAGCTGGTGGAAAACCGACTATCGCTGGTGAAAAAGAGGCAAGTGTTATCATGTTAATCCACTTGCCATGCTCGAAAAATTTAATTGTTTTGAATTTTTATTATTTACAATGTTTTTACTATACCGTACACCGTCTCTTGTACAAAGGGTATCATTTTTATGTTAAACCAATGTCATACTGTAAAATCGATGAACACACTTGAAATTTTATTTTATAACAATGTTATTTGACTAAATATCAATCACAGTTTTTTTAAATCTATGCCTGCTACCAACATGGAGTTTATAACCTCCTAGCAGAGGCGGAGGTATCTCAACATATTTATTTCCCATACCCTCATCGAACTAAAGAGAGGTTGAATCACTGAGTAACAATTATATTTAAGTTGTCTTAATATCATAAAATGGATATTTTTTGAGCCATAGACAACAGATATATCAAATAAAAATATGATTATTGCCAGCATAGTAAAACTATAATAAATACACGATACAAAAAATATTTTTCTTGTTTATAGAACTCGGATTTTTTTTCTGGCGGTTTTATATTTATTTTATTGTTGTTTTGTTGGTAGCCCGGTGACGTACATCAACACCCAGTTCCAGAAACAAACGGTCAACCCCCAGAAAGAATACCACGGCAGAAAAAGCGAAGAGACTTCTTCGGAACCATCAAAAGAAGGTAAAGCTAAATTTATGTTAGTAATTTTGCCAATGCGTATATGTCAATTTTCAAGACATTTGTTAGTGTAATATAGACAAATTATTGATTGTAATATCACAAAACACACCTAGTAAATATAGGTACAGATACTTTTTTTTGATCATCAAATATTGTCGCTTTAACACCATGACACAAATTGTAATGTTTATCATGTCGCCCTGGTTGAGCTAACAGAGTACACATGACTAAGACTCTCATGCTTCATACGAATAGACTAAAGCTCTTCCATAATTTAGTAACTTCCCTACCTAATCACAATTTATCATATATTAACCCACTGTTACGGTGTGCACAAATTTGTGCTTAACTACCATAGTAATTAAAAGGCCCGTAAACAAAGTGTTAATAATGTATTACACATTTTTAGATTAAACCGATCACGGACGCGCGCCAAGTCTGTCGATGTCCAGGACAGCGGTAGTGAAGACCAGCTTCACGGAAGAAGTATAAGCGCCGACAGAAATAACCTCTCAGGTGAAGACTTTTACTATCAACATTCTTTGTTAGCTTTGCAGATAATCACATATCGGCAGAACTTTTTTTTTTTTCTTAACCCTTTTACAACCAGATTTTTTTGAAAGGATTAGCCAAAATAACCAAGTAGTTTTTACTGGTTTTTATATATCTTGCAAAAACGTATACAGAATATGTATATTAATTGTTTTATTTGTAATTTTTTTCCTAACATATTTTTACATAATGCCTTACATGTAACAGTCATTTTTTTTACCGAAACTGAACCATAATATTGGCGAAATGTGTTCTATATCACATTATGTGCTTTAAACTTTTGATACGTTTTCGAAAGCAAAATTCATAATCATCATTAACAACCTGGGTAGCTTATAAAAAGAAATTTGGCAAAAATAATCATGAGGTATTTATTTCCAGAAAATTCTCTGTCTGTACCATCCCCAACAAGAATAGGAAACGCAAGCGGCCTTTCCTCAACCAATTCACCAGCACAATCTGGTGACGAGTCCAGAACATCAAGAAGGTAATCATTCATTTTCAACTTCCTCCATTGTTTAAACCAGTGATCGTCAAACCGCCGCTCATGAGCTACCGGTAGCTCGCGTAGAATATTTTACCATATTTACTAGGATCAAATTTTATCAATCGCTTGGGCGCAAAAACAGCAGTCTTGACAAATTGAAAGCAAATGCAGCACTATCAACATTCATAATTTATATATCATGACTGGATTTTATAATATTTATTGTTTTTAAAACTAGAGATACAAATTCTGCATTGAATTGAACACATGCAATGCTAGACCTGTGTTTTAATACGCTGTGGAACATGCTGGGCGTGTTCTCAGCATCCAATGTGTTATCGGCATTAAAATAGGTTTAGAGTTTTTTTTCTCCAAAATACTTTTTTGGTAGAAAGCTAACTTTGCTTCCAAAACCCTCATGTATTAGTAGCTTATCAGACAATTTCAATTTCGGAAAGTAGCTCACATCCTTATTGAGCTTGGGGACCACTGGTCTACTCACACTCTCATAATTTTTCCTATAGTTAAACCTTATATATTGTGCATTCTGTAAATAAATCTTCTGTGGAATTCAACATTGTATGGTTCATTTAGGTCTTCAATAAGCGAAATGTCCGGAATATCGGGAGCCTCAACCCGAACTTACCTTCACGAGGCTTCGACTCTGGTGCTAGAGACTGTGGACAATGGCGTTCGAAAACATTTCCTCGTGCCTTTATCGATTGCCCAGCGCTCCAGATGGCGGAGAAAGGGAACCAAGCTGCACATCTTCAATGACCATACCTTCGTCGCCAAGCATCTCGCTGGGTAAGCCTTCCAGATCCACTTAAATAAGACATACCCAAAGGAGTATTTTTTTTACGATGTTCACTCTCAATTCAGAGCATTTGAACTTACTATGACAAGTGCTTACTATTCGGACTCTACTAAACTCTATTTTAGGTAGAGAGTAACGATAGAAGGAGAAGGGGCTTGGACACAAATGATCATTTTTGACATCACTGGCATCTATGTATGTTCGAAAACACGAAACTATAAATATGTCACTTTTAAGGTCACTGTCAATACTTGGTGGAATGGCATTATAATAAAACATTTTAGCACTTATTCCACATAAATTTTATTGGATCAGGACCGGTTTCGTTCATGGCGAGCATTGAAGTATTATTTTTACTATAGATATGTATTTTTTTGGGATTTGAATCTGAGGAACACTGGCCTGGTAGATATAATAAGATTAAATTTATGATGAATCAAATAAATCTAAGCATTTGATATTATATATTTACTAATGTGAACTAAGTAACTTAAGTGAATAAATTATGTTTAAAAAGTTAGCTGAATAATAGAGTATCATTCATTCATCGATTTCTGTCAGTTCCACGAAATATCGCCTTAATTATAGCATGTAATGCATACTAATTCAAACGAAAATCTTAGATAGGAACAAAATTTAACCTATAATTTTTGTGCTTTTTGCGTCACAGTTATATATTTGAATGGTTTTCATTTCAGCGGAATCGTATGTGAAGTCTGTCACAAGAACATCGCAAGAAGAATCGGGAAACAGGTAAAAGTCTACAAGTTTACTATACTCAAGCATCTAAATCCACTTTATTTTTCGGTTATTTAGCAACAAACGTATTGTTAACTTTCAGGGTTACGAATGCCGCGATTGCCTGATGAAATGTCACAAACACTGCCACGTCAGAGTGCTCGACACCTGTCAAAGTTCCACCATACACACCATAGAACTGTAAGTTGACCGATATTGATTCTTCACAAACCATTATCATCCAAATATAGCAATTAATGTACTAATAACTACAAAACTATTATTTGGAAACATTTAGGTGATTTTCCTACTGTGATAATGATATGACTGCATTAAATATTTAACAGCAGATCACTTGACATAAATACATATTTGATAAACAGTCTTACGGTACTCTAAAACAATTGTAAGCTTACTGATATTTTTGTATAAAACTAAACTTTCGAATTAATTAGGGATTTCATGTGAGGGTGCTTGATGGAATTTCATTCAAAAGTACAAAATTCAAACAATTCAAATTTAAACTTTCGAAGATTCTCCATATCTCGAGTAAATGGCTTAGTTATATTCAACAGTACCAATTTTGTTTGCTGATGGAATATGGTTTTTATTTCAAAATCTCTTACAAGCTTTGTTCCTCTTTTTTAATTCAATACAACTTGTAATTGTGATCAAGCTGCATTAAATATTCAATGTTCATTCAAAATCCTACACTCGCATTCTGTCCAAAATATTTTCCACATGACACAAGCATGGGTATCTGGCCGCATGAAAGGTACGATCATTTCAGATGAATCCAGCTTACAAGTATCGCCATATTTGTAATTTTTTTATTGTTATTATTGGCAACAAATACAATATAATAGTTATGTTGTGCTAATTTTTAATACCAAACAAATATCATATTAACCAATACATAGCGGCTTTCATTTTACATAGATGGACCGTTGTTGCCATTTAGTATTTTTTAACAGAACTGGAAAAGATACACATAAAACAACAGCTTATTATAATAACATGGAACTTACATATTAAAATGGTTGGTATTTTATCAAAAATAGATATTATCTTATGATGCAGTATTTTTGCAATTCACAATAACACAAGCTTTTTTTTCATCTGACAATATTTAAATTATCAAATATCCCAAAATATTTTGTTACTGCAACATTCATAATTTTCAACTCAATTGTGTTTCACTGCATTGGCCCAAAATATGTTTCACTAATAAAAAGAAAACTAATTATATTCTTGACTCATGGCCGTATGATATTTATGTTGGTAGAATGGTAACTAATATTTTAATATGTATCATCTGTGATACTCTGCTAAAATTATTTCATTGTTCAAGTACAAGATAATATTCATAGCCAAGAAACACAAATACATCATCAAATTTTGTGTCAAAGGACCCTTTGCGTTTATTGTTTTATGCCAAATTATCATTATTGAATTAACTTTGACGCTTTCTTTCAGATTATATTTGATATCTTAAAAATAAAATAACATTTCTGGATCGGAACAAAGCTTTCCTTTATTCGTTAATCCAAGATTGATTTTGTAGTCAAATGCTAGATATAAAATTGGGCTAGGATGTTTACCGCATCTCATTTTTCATTGCAATATAAGCTGCAGTAAGCGGTAGATATTTGCTTACCCTGTTATTATTTCTGGCCACTTGTAACTTATTATATCTAGTTATTAATTCAGCATTTTTAAATTAAGTAGTAACAGAAAAATCTGTCTTATTGTCCAAAACATATTTACTGCAGTTGTGTCTTTACCATGTTATGATCGGAATCAAAATGCCAATCTACATGATAAATATATTATATCTGTAATATATCTGAATAAGTTACACGTGATTAGCAATACGCCAGCGTTATGCCATATTTCATAAACCATGTGTATCATTAAAGCTATTTATTTTAAATTAAAGCTCTCTTCTCATTCGCTATTTGAACGGTTTTCAAACAACACAAAAATTTAAATTTCTGTAAGAAGGGAGAAGTTTTAACCATAAATAAATCATTGTTTTTCATACGTAGACATCCTCGCCCCATGTATTGCCATGGAACACTAAAGAATACATGGAAATGGCATAAGATCATAAACATTATATTTACATGAAGCATGCAAGAGGTGAATTTGCTGGGAATGTGTTATTACAATACACAATCAATTAATAGCACTGTTTGCGTTTAGTTGAATTTTTAATTAACATTAATGTGATACAAAATAATAGATATTTTATTCATTAATTCACTAAACATCTGCAAACGCTAGATTTCTTTTCGTACACTTACTTGTATTTTTAAAGATAAATTTAAATTTCCTGAACTAATATTTATGACTCTTTTGATACTAATTACACATTACTCTTTTCAATAACCAGTTGAATCAACTTTACCATTATAAAATTTAAATAACATAAATTCAATTTCTCTCCATGTATATGTCATGTCGTGGGTGTAGGGACATACGGGCGAAACTACAAAAATGGCTGTTTTGAGTTAAATAGTGCATTGTCATGCTCGAATGCAGTTCTATAATATATAAAAATATGAAACTTGTACGAAGAGTGGTTTACCAGATATTGTTCGGCTTTCCTGCAAATCCGTAAGAACAAAGTATAACATTGAAAACAGTTTTGCCATTTATCTCAGTTCGTTGTTTTTGTAGTTTCGCCCGTATGTCCCTACACCCACGAAATGATTTCATGTCTAACTTTCAATGTATTTCAATAAAGCTACGAATATCATGGATACCACCGCAATATTTAATAGTTTGTCCCCTTCCCTGTGTAGAGCTTATCATCTTCACACAGTATTTACGTGTCTAAAATGAACACTAGTCTAGAGTCGTAGAATATTTCCAATCTGTGGTTCTTCCTTATACCTTGTTGCTTCAACCGAATTCTACTTGGCCATTGAGTTCCATCGCATTCTTTGTTCCATGCCGATTACACTATCTCATCATAATAATTATTTATTGCGTGGTTTTCGCCACACTCATATAATATTTGATTTATCATTTCTACTTTGGCTTGCCAGGTCTATTTCCGACTATTCTTTTGGGACGACAAGGTATTGTTTTATGTTTTCACTTAAAAAAAAACTATTTTAATATATGGTCAACGGTTACTAGAACACATGCTATTTGCCAAGAGTACATAATTAAAAATAGTTTTTAAACACTTCAATGTCAATGAAAATTCGAAAAAAGAATGAAATTGAAACCATAGACATCAGAATGTGTTTTTGTCGACTATTAATTTCCAACCTGTTCTGCCTTAAGATATCTTTTAGTTGGGTTGTTAATATACACAAAATTATCTACTATTTATGATGATATTTACTTTTTTAATTGTGCTGAGGGATGTCTATATTTTCAAACATAATAATTCTATCTAGTTCCTTTTTGTGGATCATACAATTTCCAAGAATAATCAAATGCTGAACTTTTAATCATTTTCTCAATATCTTTCATGCCTGCTAATGTTTAAAGTGCAAATTTAAAAGTTGAATCAAAATGTTTACCTGGTTTCTCTACTTGAAATACTTTAATAACAGATGGCAGTAATACATTTTAATCAACAAATCATAAATTGTTTAAATTGAGATCTTAAATGCTTAAATGCAAGAAAAATCTAAGCTTGAAAACACAAGCTTAAGACAGAAAGTAAATTCATTGTTCACAAAAGTACAACAGCAGTTCAAATATTAAATAAATTAACTATTTTAAATTATTACTCTGGCAGTAAAACCTTTTCATATTTTTCATTATTTATCATTATAATATATTGCTAGCAATGAATGGAACAAGCATCATTCAAATTACTTATTCAGATTAAGTTTATATTTTTAAACATATCTCCATATTCTATTCAATGTTACCATTATATAAACTTGTACCCGTGTAGTACTTACCTATCCCAAATATATTTTTAGTATATATGTTACAGTGAAATCATGTTGTCATACAAATCTATTACTTGATACATTTTCACTGAGAATACAGTTTCACTGTAACATATACATAATTCATTCCAAAAAGTTTGAAAGCATGTTGACATAAACACTTTTTGTGATGAACATGGCAATAGAATTTATGCTTTACACGTTCGCTTGATCGTTGCTAATTGAAACTATGTTTAATATGTAGTTTTTATTTTTATACTAGTGATATTTTAATACAACCTTATAAAGAAATCTATATCCCATTATTACTATGAATATATGTAGTGACTTCCCAGAATGCTGCTGTATTCATTCCCAATATAAGGGAAGAAAATTACCTCTGTAGATAATCCACAGGGTTTCATAATTATTTGTAACTAAAATAATGATGCACTGAAGCAACTTGACCTTCAATCTTGGTAAAATAGTTAGTAAGAATTGTCTATGATCAATTATATTTCATGTTTTGTGTCTATGGTGTGAATTATTTTTGCACAAGAAATTATTGACACTATATATAGGAGAGAAAGCATTTCATTTAATTATTTAAAATGTTATTTAGTCAAGCAGATTGACTTGGCAGATACTCATGAGAAGTAATTAGAAATGAACTGGGGAACTCAATTTGGATGAAAATTACTATACTGTTTCTACTTAGTCCATTTTATGTAACAACATGCCGTAATAGGAGGGGTGTAACATATTATTATTTTAAATGATGAGAATGTACAATTGTAATGTCACAAATCCAGCTCAAATATAAAAAGTATTTTATAAAGACATTAATTTCTACATTAATAGTTATTCTATTATTGGTGCCTCAAAACAAAGATGTGGGGTATATTGAATCCTATAATTTTGATTTTTTGAACATGGCAATGTTAACTTATATGTATGGTCTCAACCCTTTTACCACGCTTGTCTGTGGTAATATCTCTATATTATGATGTATCTGTATGCTTAATTTGTTCTTTATACACTCCCTTCAGGTCTTTACTTCCGGTGCTCAACGAATGATGAGAAATGCCGTCGACAGGTGTTGATACTATTCTAATCTTTAATGGTGGAGGTATTTCGCTTGGCACAATAACAACATCTGCAAGATGGCTTTTTATTTGTGCACTTTGTTTACGTTTCAGATTTGGTTTTGAAAATTTTGTTTATTTTACCTATACCTTCATTTGTTTTTTTTTTTTTTTGTAGCGTTAGTGTGTGTAATATTTTTTATATTTTTGTGAGTGCATGCCATACATCTCTTAAGTGTGTTGCGAATCAATTTTTAGGAGGCAATATTAACGTTTGAATATTTTTAAAATAATAACCAAAGGATATCTTATCAGAGTATAATTTTGAAATTATTCCACTGGTTGTGTAACTAGGCATGACATTTGTTTTACCTCTTTGAAAAGCATTTATAGGCTGCTAGTTTTGTCATAAGGTTTTAAACATCGATATAGATATGATCAGAGTGAACGATTAAAATAATTAGAATATCAATTTAAGGTGTTTACAATCAAGTCTTTGTGATAGGCATTTATGTATATAAATAAATGACATTTTTTTTATTTTACTTACAAAATGTGGAAGTAGTTAAAAAATGTGCTTCTTTATTTAAATACTTTGATGTTTCTGGCTGCCATTAAACAAAAATATTACTCTTCTCTTGTTGACTCATTATGAAAGATATTAAAAAACCCAATTGAAAAGTCAATTATTAAGAAATCTCTAACTATGTGATAAAAGACAATACAATTGCTATAAATCTAATATGAGTAATATTGTGACTACGCTAGAGTCTTTTCTATGTTTAAGTGGATTTAAATGTGTTTAAATGTGTATTACTTATTACAATTACAATATTTGTAGATTTGGATTATCTATTATGTATAGTTTAATGAAAAACCCTCCTATAAGTAACATGTCAAAAACTCCTTCTAAGTTGAACCATTACCACTGGACAGATACAGCAATATCACGTGTTTGTTTATCATAAAACCTGTCTTCTGTGCTATTGGAGAGTTATTATTTTATTATTTATTTAAGAAAAAGCAAATCATGGCATTACAGCTGATGCCAATGCGCCATGTATTTGACAAATATAAATACATGTATAATTAAATATATATACATACATTGTAGTCATAAAAACTGAGAGAAAAAATTTATAAAATCATATTAGAAATTTTCAAAGATGTCAACCGAGTGAGTTCTGACAAAATCAACTTTTATTCATAAAATATAGTATTCGTCTGAACTCACTCACGCCAATATGAAATATGTCGACATCCGAAGCAATGCCGTTTAAAATTGTTAAAGCTCTTCGCCAGAGGCATTCCCATTGGCAGACTGGTTCTACCCCTTGGAAGAACAAACAACTCATGCTCACGATTCCTCAAAAAATTATCAGGAACATTCAATTTAACATTTTCAAGAATGGTGGAATTCTCATTTTGGCCTCGGATAAGCCGAAAGAAATATAATGCCAAATTGTTTACCATATCATCCCTACCAAGCCAAAAGGACGTTAGTAACATTTTGGTGATTCTGAGTTAAATAATAGGTTAGGTTCACAAAAAAATATGCATAAGGATGTTATTAAAAAAGAAAAACACCAATACATAGAAAGAAGTGGTAAAGAAACGAAGTTGTTCTAATTGACACAATATTTGTTCATTCTCGTAACGATATGTCACTTGGCTTGGAAGGGGTGATGTATTACAATTCTGTTTGAATTTGACATGAATATGTTAACTCTGGATATAAATTATATAATGATTAAATGAGGGTTATAAAATCATAACCGCCTCTATCCATATATTATCATTTTTGAGATAATGATTGTTTAATGATCCGGTACTTACGTTCTATGCCCTGCAATCTTAAACCAACGAAAAATTACCTCTAAGCCATTTAAAATCGATATCGAAAATGACGATCAAATGTATAACCGCCTCTCTCCACCATATGTGAAGTTCAAAACCGCCACAATCTAAATGTACCAATCACGAGCCAGGGAACACTGACCTACCGCCCTGTCACTATACAAACGTTTTGTGTTCCCTTTGCAAATTATTCTAATATTATACTTGAAGATTAAAATCGTTTTTTTCGATTGCTGAACAATTTGACGTTGTGGATAGGCGGTTATGCATTTAAGCCCCTCAAATTGTATCAGCATTTTTTTATATGTAGAACATATTCTTTTACAGTGAATATGTGGACGTTTCAGTGATTGATGCTTATTTTGTTTGGTTTGCAGGCAGTACATAACTTCACCGTTCACTGACAAAAACATAAGAATGCTGTGATGATGACGAAGACTATTCTCATCAAACAATACGAGGAAACTTCTGCACCACTTTGAGGGGCCCTCGTTGTATTGTACTCGAATCCAACAAGAGTGTGTGGTGATTTTATACTATTTCATAATAATATTATTGTTACATAATGTCGCTTAAAAATGGTGGTCGGTGAAACTCAGAGCCGACAAGATAATCTCTGCTACTGGCCAAAAGATTGTATAGAATATTATTTATAAGTGTATAATTAATGTTAAATGAATGTATAGTCAAGTCACAGCAAGTGAAAAAAATATATAAAACTTAATTTAATCAGCGTTATAAAAGTCACTATCATTTGCATCATGCGCTTTCTTAGCAATGAGATAATTTTCAGGTACAGTAAAACCCTGATATTCCAAAATGAATACGGTTTTAACACAATGCTTACGGAGTGCACAAATTTGTGCGTTTGCTAATTGGCCGCTAAATACGAAATAACATGCTAATTATCAAAGTAATTAAAAGGCCCCGTAAACAAAGTGTTAAGTTATCCAGACACATTGAAATACATTACCTTTCTACATAACAAGATGTCAGAATCGTGTTTTACTGTACGCTTATATTAATTCAAAAAAATAATACTCTTTTTAACATGAAAATGGATTGAAAATATGATTTTCCTCATTCTGTTTAATGGAAAGGCAATATTAAACGAACAAAATTTTGCTCTTGCGACTTGGAGGCTACCATCTTGATAGTGGTGTAGTCTTCGAACTGAATAATAAAATATCTTTGTTTCCATAAAAGTGGTTAATAATGGTCTGATAAATGTAATGTATGAATTACTGTCCCATCATTCAGAGGTTTTGTTGGTATTGTTATATTTTTTTAATTGTTGTTGGCTTTTGACATTAAGTTGAGAACTAACAGATGTGTTTGTTCATTCTCACTGAACAACCTGCCAATGATTTCAACCATCCATATTGGCGCTGTGAATTTACCAGTGTGTCTGTTTTATACCATTTTTAAAGCCTTATAAAGAGTAATAATAATACACGTTTGCTAGAGCCAATGGTGACATTTTAATATTAGCGATGTAAGATTTTAAGGAAAATAACTAAAAGAAAATCTATTGTTGTTCTAATAAATGACTAAAATAGCTATGCTGAACTGAAATAAATAAAAAAAAACTATCACCCAGCGGAGCTTTATAACTATTCTTAACTGTTTTTACTCTATCTCTCTCTTGCATCTTTCACTGATATAAAATTAATATATATTTGTGCGTTAAATGAAGGTACCTACTTATAAAATATCTCCTCATCGTTTTGTTCTATAATCTTCGATTTATTTTTCTTTCTAAATTTCAATTATACGACATCTCTCAATTAGCTTTTATACAATACTAGTTTGGAGTCTTTTACAAAACTTTCCCTAAATCTACACCATCTTTGGGCGCTTTAAAAAAGCTGCACTGAACGCAAACAACCTTTGTTCTATCGCTAACGTTGTCTTATTATGCAGGAAAATAGTTAATAAATTGTTATACTAAGTAAATACGTAGTGCGTCCTGACGTAACAGCAGAAATTTCACTGTGGATGAGGCTTATGGCAGTCTAGGCGTAATAAAAAAATATATTTATGTATTGTGACATTACGTAATTTTTTTATCTTTTTCACCAAGTTGTACCCAATTGACAAAATAGTTGAATAAAATTCAAGCACTTTCTCATTTCAGTTGTTCTCTTTTTGAATCTCGAGAAAACATTAATAACATTTAATATCAATGTTTGCAATAAAATTTATAAAGGTTTCTTTCAAATAGACAGTAAATTTACCTCATTTTTTTTAAACCATCACAGATTACCATCATGCAATCGACCTGATGAAAATATATCTCATCTTTGTGATATTTTAGATCAAAATTGTCACAATTCATTTATGTGGAAGATGCATCTATTTTAAAAATAAATGTTTCAATCGGAAGATTGTGTCATTTTATATGTTTGACGCACATCTTTATAAACTTACCATGACAGGTTTTATTTTGTAAGAAATATTTACTATAATAGCACAAAACATTGGTTCTCTAAAGATTTTAATTTATTTATACAATAATATTTGTCTAAGGGTTTTTTGTATGGTATGGAATGAGTTATTTTTTAATAATTTTAAGTTTATTTATTATTTACATATTTTATCTATAATGTTATTTTTTCGTTGATTTTTCTTTTATTTTATCAGCACTTACTTAATTTATGTCTAAATAACAAATTATTTTTAATAAAAGATTACTTAAGAAAATGTTAGCAAGACTTTTATTTATTCATTACTAGACTAATAGAATAAGCAATCAATTGCATGCACCCGTCAACTGATCAGTAATTGATAATGATTATGATGAGCAAAACTAGCCCCGATCTTTTAACCGGAATATATGTGGAAAGTAGCCCAACAAAATGTGCTTTATTGTCTTCCCACCTCAAGAATGAAGAGTTAACTTATAACCAGGGCTGTGGAGTCGGAAATTTTGAACTTTTTATTTTTGCATTTAATATGTCAAATTTGGCTTTTGGCCGCATTGATAGGGTTGATATTTAATTGAATACACATAGATAGGAAAATTAGGGGAAAAAGTGACGATATAAACCTTTTTTTAGTCAGTCGTGTTTTTGGTCAATGTCGGAGTCGTGGTTATGGTAAATGCTGGAGTCGGAGTCGGACTTTTTTTCACCGACTCCACAGCCCTGCTTATAACACATTGACTATGAGGAACGTGGAATATACATTTTTTCTCTATGTGTTTTGATTTCCTCCATGGCTAATGTATTGTTGAAGTTAACCTGTTTCTTCACTTGTCTCATGAAATCTCAGGTTTTAAGGAAAAATCAACACTTTCGCTACGGAATACACTAATTTAAATTGCACCAAAGTGAACTTAGAAATTCCAACCAATGGAGAATAATTAGGTGCCGAGGACTGAAGACACGAGGAATCAATGCTCAACTTTTAAATGAAGTAGAAATAACAGTGGATGAGATATATCGTATGTAATATATTCACAGTGAATATTCTAAAAGCATACGCACTAAAGGGCGTTTGTTGCACTAGTTGTTGGAACGGCACATTTATAACAAATAACAAAAGGGTGACTCATGGTTAGTAAAGGGGAGTTGGCCTGGTATATAATAAAAGACGATATTAAAATAATATAACATGTTTTATTCTCATTTTCTCCTTGACAAAAAAGGCGACCTTATGTAAAATTCAGTAAACTTCCTTCACTCCAATTAAAAATTATTTTATATTCCTACCTATATTATAAGAATAAAAAAAAGTATACATATAGAACGAAAATACATTAAAAGAATATAGTTTAACAATCGCTGATTATCTATGTACAGATTACCTAAAAATATAAATGCTTCAAAGTTGAGTTTTCGATACTGAAGAGAATTTACCATTTTCACCTGGTCATGTTGAAAATATTAATCTTTATACCAACTACAGTGACATTCGACCAGCACTTGAAGTGTCCTGGGATCTAGCATTTGGAATATCAGCTTGACATTTACTTTCATTAACTTCGATCAGTATATAAATATATATCAAAGGGTGGAACCAATGATATTTTCAACCATCCTACAATATGACGGGGGTTCCTTAACTAGCAATATAGAATACAAAACCAGGTAACATAATGGAGTTACTCAACAGTTCTAATGAGGATGTGCACAGTATTTATATTACTTGCAAAATGGATATTCGAAGAACACTGATGGCAGCAAAATTACTTGATTTTTAACGATGACAGTGTCCTCAAGATTGAGAAGCATGAATGGCTACATGTGAAAGTCGACATTGATTATCAGCCAGTTATCTGGTGTGGTTATGAACATTGTGATGATAGGATGTACTTTGATCCACAGAACTTTGTTTCTAGGACAAAAGGATAAGGCCATATAAAAGTAAACAAAGACATTCTATAGGAACAATCAAATCCGACAACATCGAATTGAGACAATCCCTGGGAACAATATATACAGAATATGCCCAGTGATACACATTTGTATATCTTCAGGATGATAAAGTAAATAGAACCCAAGTAGTGTTTTAAGCCACATCTGTGGACTACCAATAGATTCCACTGGTGACTGGTATTACTTTGATGTATTGATGAGTAAAATAATCTTCGCACTAACTACATGAATTATGTAGCTACCGTTTTGGCCGAGATTTGAAAATTATTTAAAATTTCATCACTAAATATATTTATTATATAGGTACTATGTCAAATTATTACAATAACAATAGTGCTGAAAATTAAATAAGGTTTGGCCGGTTTTGCAAGTGTTTGCAGCACAGCTGTTAAAATTCGCAATGTGGAAATATTGATTTAAATTCAGCTCTCACTCATGTCTTGATCGGAGGCATTGGAAGAGTTGTCATCATCGTCATCATTTTCGTGCCACGATGCTGAATCGTCATCCGCATCGATGTTATTGATAACAGCGTCTTCCATATCGTCCAACTCGTCTTCTGATGAGGTGTCTGTAATAAAAGTAGAATATTTATTAAGATGTCAACTAGTGGTATGAATTATTAGGTCCGTGTCAACATAGTTAGCTTCGGTTGCGGAGAAGGGGTTCAAACACTAGACTGATCAGTTTTATTTTTCAATAAAATTATCGATTTCTATTTCAATACATAGATGTCTATGCCATCCAAAAATTACCTCTCACACCCATCCGATCCTAAAAACGAGACGTAGATTGATGCTATCCTAGTACTATGTTTTAAAGAAAAGAGGTTTAGCAACAAGTAGTCTAAGAAAACTTATCTTTAGATAAATGGTTAAAAAAAAAGTATGAATTGAAATCGAATATTTCACCCAAGTGTAAATTTCTTCCAGCCTCAATTGACCTGGTTTGAGAAATTAATAAAATGGCCACTAACCATAGAAAGCATTTTGTGAGAAATGAATCTTTTAAAAAAATGTGTTGAAGATGTAACATTTGTGTGAAATTAGATCACAGCAAACTGTCCTTAATTTTACTGTACAAAACCTAGAATCATACCAGCATATTCCAAAAGTGGCGCCTGAATATCATTCTGTCCATCTTGGTTCCTGTTGCCGACGGCGAGTGAAAGACGAGCCTTCAATGCGAGCAGCGGAGGTAAGGCGGGCCGTCGAGCAGCGAGAGCGGTTATCAAGCCACGCCCTCCACCTCCGAGAGAGAGCAGGGCTGATGATTTTGCACGGCAGAGAGCCGAGGCCCACACACACGCAGAACGGCATCTATTAGAAAAGGAAGATATCATAAGACATGAACATTTGAACAAAAAAGGGGTACGCAGTTTCATATTGTTACATCAATACTGAAGTAAGACAATATGTATACGACACAAAATTGTATACGACCACTATCAAAATAACCCTCAAGGTTTTATCCCCGAATAGATATCCTTGTACATTTGATTCTTTCGTCAATTCTTTACTAGTATCTAGTCATCGGAGTCTGGGATATGTTCATACTTTGCCGCACACCTTAACCAATCTTAAAACAAAGGCAATCGGCTAACAGTAAGTCCTTAACCTTTTAACTGGGTATGATGAAATATTTCGTCATACCAAAAAAAAGCAACTGTAGCGAGTATGATGAAATATTACGAACTATGAAACGTTTCATCAGGTGTTTACTATGGGCGTGACGAAATAATCCGTAATACTATAGATTTAATTACCCGTTACACATACACATTTTGCGACACGCAAAACTAAATTACCCTGTTAAGAGGTTAACATAAACCTTCCAATACTTTCAATGGATTCGGCGATAACTTTGTGAAAGTTGATTTTAATGAAATTAAAAATAGATTTGTTTATTTTACGTATTGTGCAACAAATAGTGACACATGTTTCACCGCTTTAAGAAGCATCTTCAGACTTCAGGCTTAAGGCTTCAGGTTATAAATTAAGCCAGATGTTGCTAGAATGGCAGAAATTAGATTTGTTAAGCACCCTTGATTGCATGCAGTCCGAGGTACAATTCAATACTTACTGGTTAATCTTTCCAGCCAACATATCAGTCAAATGTTCCAACAACGGGATAAGATATTGAATGGGAAGTCTGTTCATAGAGTTGAACGCAACCTCTGGATCTGTGCACTCAAAAACAGTTTGAAGCAACCTGCAAAAAAAAAATTTGTTAATCCTTTATCGTTCATCTTCCTCCCTTCAATAATATTGAATATGCAACAGAAACTTTCTTGCCATACACCACAGCCATAAGTCTGTTTTTAGCAGACATTTCCCGTGGCGTAACAACGTGAGGCGTTATACAGTTTTTAGTAATGGAATTGACCTGGGAGCAGTTACCCAGGACTTGATTGGCTTGCACTAAAGTGTGCTTGATTGTCCCTAACTTTTCTTTTATACAAAAAATCAAACAAAAATGGCAAAAGTGCCGAAATAATTACATTGGCAAAACAAAATAAATATAGCAAATAGTGTTAAATCACAAATAAATTATAAATCTCTAATAGTCTCTGTGAACTGGGGGGAAGGTCATGGCCATGGTTAGCTATCAAGTCGGCATACTCCGTGGGCCCGACAACGGGTCGGACACACCTGAGCAACTCTTCCCGCTCCGATGACATGAAAGGACAATTCTCTAGAATGTGGTCAACATCCTGATCTTCGCTGCATCTACATGTCGGCATAATAGAAACTAGCATATTTTCTATACTTCATATAATGTAAATATGAAATTGCCAATTATTTTTTAACATTAATCAAACAGAGGGTGTATTAAGCCAGCCAATTAGAACTTGCGAATGAGCCTAATTTTTGAATAAACTACAAGAACTTCTCATTGGTCCAAATATAATTTTTTCCAGAAACAAATATAAACTAGATTTTAAAATCACTCACTTGGAATCTTTGGAATGAAGGGCTTGCACTAATAATTGCGCCATATTTTTTGTATTGGGAGGTTGTTTGGTGCCTGTAGCCGATTGCATCAGGCTAAGGTTTGCTAACCTCGACTCCATTGGAACATCAACCTGCAATTGACAAAAAAAACAATTTACTTCAGCTCAGCAAAGAATAAGTTTCGCAGCAATACAACATTGTTAATTTTTTTTAAGATAGATTTAATATGCTCAGATATGCACCTTCTTTTAGATTATAATTCATGTCACTGCTACTATGTCACAATGTAGAGTTTAAAAATCACACTATGCCCAAAATTGACCTTGAGCCAGTATCCATTGTAAGTAATTAAATAAAATAATTTAAAAATTCATTATAAAATATGAATCGTTGGAATTTTGTACTTTTCTGTCAATTCAAGTAAATTCGGCACTTGAAATACCTGACGATACCGAAAGGCGAAACCCGGATAGTTAGCAACAAAACTCATGGAAAAGAACAAAATTTAAACGATTCAAATTTAATTAAATAAATAAAAAACGCAACATTTATTATCCAACAATGTTTTTTTAAAGTGGTTAACGAAGGTTACTCCACGGCTTGACATGATAGTTTTTAGGATGGGTTAAACATGGAACAGACCCCTTACAATAGTCAAAAGTTATAAGCAATGACTTCAAATCACCTGTTTCCCGGAAATGGGTCGCTTCATAGATTTCTGATTTCGATTGTCAAGTTCGGCAGTAAGGTACACGATAGCCTGATCTGCAGAGTTGCCATGCCGAATTTTAGTTGCCGATTCCATTTCATTTTTCAAATTTTCTTTTTTTGTTGAATGTTTCTCTTTTGGAGTTCTGATCAAAACTTGAGTCTTTTGAGAGACATTCGGTATCTGAAAGAAAAGAAGAGAATTATAGCTAAATAAATAAGTAATATAAATTTTGTGACTAATGCACAAGAAATCTTGGATTTACAAATCTTAATAGGGTAATTTGGACATCATGGATGAAGGAAAAATATTTTTTGACCGTGGAAACATTCTTTGTTCCGATTTCAAATACTTACTAACAAAGCCACTTGAATTACAGATTAAATACACACATTTGATGAGAAAAATTAATTTTGTATTGAAGGCTGAAAATTGATGGCCCACAATTTAACTAAATCCAGATATACAAATTTATATTATTTCAAAAACTGATTTAAGTTAATTTATAACGATAAATGAATACAGATATCTTTCAAGTCAGCAATTAGTTTCTTCTCCATTTGACAGTTACAGAAAATTTTATTATTGTTAGGAATTGAAATTAACAAGCAAATAACAATGTGAAATAACTTACAATTCTTTCAAAGATAAGCCCAGTACCCAGAGAATATCCAATCAGCAGACATTCGCTAACGAGTGAGCCGCACAGAAGAGGAGCAGGTTTGACGGGACCACTCTTCTCTTCACTTGCCACCTGAATGGTGGAATCTGGTTTGATTGGCTTTATTAATGACCTGAAAGGTTGAAAAAATTGGTTTACAGAATTGCTTCAAGGTGATTGATTTTTAATCCTCTATAAGAAGTAAACAGTTGGCTTAAAACACTATTAACCCTTTACACTCCTCAATATATATTATTTTTTTCCTGCCAGCATCTCCTTAATAGATATGAGAAATTGATTAATATCAGAGAGTATTTATTAGCACGGTAAAATGAAATGCTGAAAAATATACCGGCGTTATGACATATTTTAAACTTTTAACTAAGGCACACAATCCAATACAGTTTTTGAAATAAGGGTAGTAAAAGATAATTCTCCAGCCAAGTTTCACAATGTTGAGCAGGACTCGACGTAGGAGTTGCGAGTTACCTATACGATGTCGAGCTAGGACCAGTGACGGCTGGTGACGGGGTGTTAGGGGTGCAATGGAAGATTCAACCATTTTTGCAAGAGTTCTTTCCTATTCATTGGATTTTAAAACACTTCTATAGCATGGACTTTCAATTCAGATGTTTGCAATACCAACTGTTACTCTTCCGTAGTACGGAAAAATAGTTGAATCTTCCTTTTGCACCCCCCAGCACCCCATCACTGGCTAGGACATAGGAGTTAAAGTTTAATGATGAGTTAGTTTTACATATAAATATGTAAGCATACACTAGTTATCTATTTAACATCTAAGTTGAATAAAAAATATGAGACATAGTCCATAAATTATGAACATTTACTGAGGTAGTTTAGTTGGCTAAGTTTGATGACCTTTGGACAATGTTGAAATGAAATCTCCTGACCTCCCTAGATTAGCCGATAATAAATGATTTGAAGTAGACAATTTGTTTAAATACTAACCCATTCAATGTGTGTTCATAATAATGGGCCACACCACTCCTTGTAATTGCCGCCACTTTAACCGTGGTCTGAGAGTCGTCAACGATGGCCAGGCAGGTGACTTGCCGGGCGATATCTTCCATTAAGAGATTACACGACGCAGTGGTTATGGTTTCATTTTCAGATGAATCGCCTTCGGTTCCAGATTTGGTTCTGGAGCGACGTTTTCGTGATTTTCTGATGACCTCTGGAGTTTTTGATTCATTATCAGAGTCTAATGTTTTGTTGAGTTCTTCTGTAGTCAAGTGTACATTCCAGAAACTAAGAATGCGATCATTTCTAGAAAACAAAAATATAAGTGATGATGAAAACAAAGAAATATTTCAAGAACAGCTTTGTAATAGAGTATTTCAGCAATGCGACTATTCGCCCAGACTTAAGATTAAATAATGATACGCTATCATTTTAATCTGTAACAGCATTAGAAATTTCAATTCTTTAAAATTGATTTTTCATTTGATACACAGATCTGTTCATATCTGCAATGCTTTTATCCCTTTCCTTCTACAAACAATCCAATCTATTATTATTTGGGATGAATAGTATCTGGCTTACTATACATCCCAATACTGTAACAATAATTCACTAGCAAATGATTTTCTTCCAGAATAAAATATTTATTCAATTTCATTTTGTCGTGCAACCTTAAATTCTTATCACTTTCCGCTAACATTTGTCAGTAATTTAAGGAGTTTCGAAGATTTAATTGGCATTTACTTGGTAGAACTCCATTATTACACATTAAAAAAATAAATAGTACTGTTGAGGGTAAGCCGAAATTGATTACAACTTTATAAAATTAATGATAATGTTCTATAATATATCAGTTGTGGGCAGCAATATTTTTAGATCTCTTGTCAATTAATTCAAATTGAGAATCATATCTTTAAATTAAATATTTTCATACTGATGGAGGTACTCACTTTGAACCAGAGAGAATATAAAAGCGTCCATCTTGGGGAAAAGAAACCGCCTCCAAATGACAGACATCACTAGCGTGTCCAACCATAGTGCGCAACAAGTTTTGTGAATCCAGAGACCATAACCTCAGCTGACAGGATGCCGTCAGCAAGAGGCGTGGGTTTGACGAACCTTTCGGCTGAAAATTACATGTCTGTGTATTATTCCGTCATTACATAAACAATAAGTAAACATATTAATAGCCATACATATTTGAAAATAGAAAAGATGATTTTATTTACCTGGTATTCAGGAACAATTTTAATCACTGTTGTTTTTGATGTCTGCATTCCTTTATCTAATCTACTCATTTTAAATGTACTTTTGACTGTGTTTTCTGTAATACTCCATTCTCTTATTGTCGAATCAGAAGAGCAACTTATGAGACCATTTCTTTTGTTCCAATCCATGCAGCTAATATCTTGCTCGCCGACAGTCGGTGAGGGGTCTTCCAACACGGATTCAATTTTGGCATGGATCAATGAATAAATAAGGATTTTTCCAGTCGAAGACCCGAATGCGATGCATTGGGTGGTCTTTTGTGCTTCAACTTCATCGTCAGGACGAGAAGATTTACGTTTTCTGTTTTTCCAACGAGGGGTACTCTAAAAAATAAGAGGTTAAGTTGTCAAAATATAAAAACGTTTGACATAGCCCAATAACAAAATTATAATTACTGATTGACGAAACATAGTATAACACGACGTCGATGGTGATATTTATAAGTATTTAATGTAAATCAAGTTAGTATTTGTTATTATTTATGTGAAACGTGTGGAAATGCATACCGTTCCGCCGTCGAGTTGTATCCAATTTAGACATGACAACGGTGCGCTCAAATGCAAATCCGGAGTGAATTCTTGTTTGAGGAGATTTGTTTCCGTGTCCCATATTTTACATCTGCCGTCAATCCCGATTTCTGAGTAATATTTTCCATCTTCGGAAAAGGCAGACTGCCCCATGCTTGCGGATGTCGACATTCTTAGCACATTGACTTCCGAAACCTCCGCAACTAACTTCATGTATATGATTCAAAAGATGTCTCTGGATTTTCCCAGCGTACCAACTGCTAAACTTACGAATTTTTCGAGTGGAAACAAAATAAAACGGAATTTAAAAAAATTAAAGACATATAAATACATTTATTCCTTCGATGTCAGGCAAGTTTTCATTCATTTTATTCGGGCCGATGGCAGAAAAAATAATCGCAAGCGGTAATAATTCTGAAGCGTTATGTTTTACAGACTGTCAATGCCGAAAGTGAAAACTTGAAATCTGTCATAGATAGATCTTGAAACAATAGAGTCGCGAGTGCGAAAATTTCAGTTCACAAAATAGTTTATTTCGCGATCAGTGACCGACGTGCGAATGTATTTATAGTCTTGTCGTGTGGATAACTAAACGATGTGACAGCGTCTCGGAAGCGTGCAGTGTTAAATGTGGACATTCCGACGAGAATATGTGTAAATGATGTCACCATAATATATATGCAGTGGGATGTGTCAGACGTGTTAAACCATGAATGTGAGCTGTTTCCGCGACGATGCGGAGTCGCCGAGGCGACGGACGTCGCCTACGGTCGACGATATCAACAATACCCCCGATACTCCGGGGAAAACGCAAGAGCCCATTGACATCCCTGCAAACGACGACAAAACGGACGAGGGAGTCAATCTGAGCATCGCCGAGTCTCCTAAGCACCAGCCGACGGCGTTCGTGATCAACTTCGATGACGGAAAAGCAGTGGACACGTCGAGATTTGAAAATTTACTTAAGAAATCTCAAGCCAGACATCAGAGAGTTCAGTCGATGTCTGCGAGTTGGCAACGGCCCTCGCCTGCTAACGGACATCAACAGCGGCCCCCCATGAGCGCAAAGCTGCCTCGAAAGGCTCACGGATATCACTCCGAGGGTTACTTTTCCTCAGACCAGGAGGACAGCTTCGTCGGATCGTCGAAACTGCGTCAAAGCCAGATATCTCATGAACCAAACCAATTGCACAATAACAACACAGACGGCAACTTCACTCCGGTCTCCAGTGAGAGAGAATCTTTTAGAAATAGGCATTTAATAAAATCAGAGAATTCATGTTCGCCCTCCTGCGAAAAGCGGAACCCCTTTGACAAATCACCAGATTCATATTACAGTGCCCAACAGAAAAAAATCAAAAGTCCAATCGTTGACGGCATAATGTCAAGAAGTGACATTCTGCCTTCGCGACAAGGCTTAAATCTTCCCCTTAAACATCCTCACACAACAGCTTCGATGACCCGTAAAACCTGTGATACAATATCGAGTCCGAATTGTGCAACACCCGTTGCCCACAGCTATGTCATCAATAGTCCATATCTTATAGAGCAGAGTCCAAATGAAGTCCCGATGCTAGCAGACATGTCGAGTCCCGAATTGGACATGCTGACTCCAGACAACCTCTTGGAGACCCCTCGTACGCCTGTGAGACTATCTTCCCGAAGAAACTCCTCAGGACCCCTCCGCAGCTTCAGTCCGAGCTCTAGAAATCACCTTAAAAGTCCCGGTATGACTATACAGCAAATGGTAAGGTCGCCTTCCCTCAATCGTAAATTTAGCAATGTACCTGCTGAGGGTGACATTGGTAACATTTCTCCTTCGTCCACCGTCAGTGAGGCCGGCACGTA
Organism: Himalopsyche kuldschensis; assembly: GCA_028554975.1. NCBI lineage: Eukaryota > Metazoa > Arthropoda > Insecta > Trichoptera > Rhyacophilidae > Himalopsyche > Himalopsyche kuldschensis. The sequence goes on from JAHFWI010000028.1 coordinate 1,833,142, forward strand.
TACAATCGAAGCCAATCATTATACTGAAGAACAAAAGGCCAAAATGAACATTGATGAGATTTTCGGAACCAATGATTTCAAGGAGCCCTTGCGGCAAGCTTTAAATAAAATGCACAAGACATCTCCTAAGAAAGAAAATATGGACTCTTACGTTATAACAACTGAACCGAGATTGGCAAATTTCAGTAGTAATATCCGTGAGGAGCTTCTATTAGCCAAAACAATTCCAGATCCTGTAAGGAAAGTATCCACTGATAAAAATGTCCTAGAAATATCCTGCTGCTATGAATCTCCCACAGAGTCTAATGAGCCCCCTCAGATAGCCAAGCCGACCAAATCGGCTAAGAGCTATCTGGACAAAATTAAAGCCAGGGTTAAAAATGTCAGTGAAAAAACTTTCCAAAAGGTTCCAAAGACCCCTGAAGCGTCTGTCGATGTAGGAAGCTTCACTTCTGTCACGGCGTCTGGAGTTTTGGGTTCAACGCTTACGATATCGCAAAGAACTCCCAAAAACGAAGACGTTAATATGAGAGAGCGACTGATGAGAAAGAACAGCCTCACCAAATCGCAAATGGATTCTAGCGAATACGTCCACAGGATACCCAACAGCAATTTGGTCCTCCAAAATGTTTCCAATGAAAGTTTTGTTCCGTCACAAAAATCTAGAAATATGTCAGATGACGTTTTCATGAAATCTCCAGCCGGTTTGAGTAAGAGTTTGATTGTCGACGACGGAGTCAGCTCACAGACTCAAGAGCAGATCTTGGTCGGTCGGCTTTCAAATATCAGCTTAAACCGTTGTCAGGGTGATAAGAGCTGGATCAGGGAGTGGGCGGATAGTGTTAAACAACACAATAAGGAGATGGGTGGTGAGCCAGATATTGGAATTACGGGGCTGCCTCCAGTCAGCCCGAGGCACTCTGCAGTCATCAAAGGTGACAAGATTTTTTTTTTATCATTAATAGTCTGCTATGTTTGTCTTACTTGGGCATATCTATGGGGTTAATACAGTGATAACAAGAAAGTTTTATGCTCATTATCTAATCCCATTTTACCATCTTTAGGGTAATATTTTCCTTCTCTTACATATTTCTTTGAATTATAATATCATTTCTTACTGGATATAAAAACTGACTACGTACAAAACAAATCATATAACGACTTCCATAATAATTATTATATTTGTTTGGATTATCACTTACATGAAACTTTGTTATTCAAAATTTTAAGCTTCAATATCCTTGAGAATAATTGGATTTATTCTTCTGCACTTGCTGTCACAATGAGTCATAAATAATTTCAAAGTAAATATTTAATTTCTACTTAGATAGTAATAGCATTTGTTTATACTACAATTGAAGAATATGTGTGTGGTATTGGATCAACTGTTGATTATATTTATTTGTTTTGTGATCTCTTTATAATTTGACACCAAGAGAGCTCAGCCAGTTGAGAAAATCTTGCCATTAGTGGGACACAAAATTCTACATAGGATCACTTTCACAGAATATTTAATTATAGGCTTTTGCTATCTTTTCTAATATGTATCTATGTATATTATGTTGTGAATGTTTGAAATGGTTTTTAAAATACTCACATAGCTACTTACTTAAAATAAAATTTATTTTGACAAGAGTAATAATAGTTACGCCAAAGTGAATGCCGAAATTTTTTATTCATGACAATGTTTTAAAATATTGGTTACATACTTATAAATAAGAAATTTCTTGTTGACTATCGTAAATTAATAAAAATAAAAAAAATGTATGCAAGTTCACTGACACTGTGATTACTGTCGATAACGTAAATGTACAGAAATCTTTATTATGTTGAGGCACTAGTATTTTATGTAAATTTCTTTTTTGTTATGAATTGCAAGCAGGATATTTTGATACTCTTACATGGGTACCAACTTTGAAGATGGTTGGGATTTAGAAATCATTTAATACAACATGTTTAAGAATTATCATTCGACTACGTTTTTTACAATGTTGCCCTCTTTGTATTTAAATGTTGTGTCTAAATATACTTTTTAATCTATTTAGTAACCTGTCTTGTGTAAATAGCTATTACAGTGGACTAACTCAAGATGCGATTTATGACAGCTTACTAAGTTGCTTTAAACGTCGAATATCATATTACTGAAGCATGCTAAATATTTCCTCCGTGGTTACACGAGTCATTTTATTTAAAGGTGAGTTGGTTTCTGCTTTCTTTATAATAATTCAAAAAAACGAATAGCGCAAATGAAGCGTTCATTCATTGGTAAGCGCAGATATCAATGGTGCACGGTATCTTTATTATTATTGCGTTTATGAACATGTTTCAAATTTGGAACAATTTTTTTTCTCAACTAGATCAAAACAAATGAGACTAAATTTCGTCGAGAGTTTTCTGAGTTTTAAGAATCTCAGGACATAATTATATGCTTATACATTCTCTAATAATTCTCGTGGTTGTGCAAAAGGGATTTGTATCGTATTCTGCGAGCCATTTGTCGCTTAACGTTGATAACAACTCTTCATTTAAAGAAAAGGCTGCAAATGAGCAATCAAAATAAAGTATGCAATATATTAAATGTTCAACGAAGCAAGCTGTATACGCGTAAAAATGCGTTTCTATGAATGGTTTGCATAATTTGTCCGTTGTTTTGTTTTTACTTATGGCCTTCAATGGTTTCAAATATGATGAAACATTGTCTTCCCAAACTTTTAATTGTTTATCCGTTTTTGAATTTACTGTAAGTAATATTAAATGCTGTACTTGAATTATAAATGGCCGACTGACAGCTCTGCCATAATACATATAGCAGATGTTACACTTGGTAGTGTTACGTTCTTTAGCTATTGAAATACAATGCATTAAAAATATTGACTTTGTTACTAGAAAGTTATCTCGCAAACCAATGACCTTGCGTTATATCATTTTTTATATCCGTTATCATATCAACAAGTAGTTTTTTTAAGTCATATGAATTTTATCATGAGTGTGTAATAAACAATTAACAGTAGGTACATACTGTAGATTGTCGGTGACTCATTTGTGATGATTTTTTTTTATTGTTAATTTATTTGAATTAATTGTTCCGTATACAAATTAATGTCTTGATTTTATGAAGCCATTCTAAAAAATGGAAAGTTAACGTATGCATTTACTTTATTTTAAACCAAGTCGGCGATTTTGTTTTATTTTTGTTGCATATCTCATTTTGAAACGTTTTAGCCACTGATATTGTAATTTTATTTATGGTTGCGCTCCGCTGAGCTTAATTTTTTGAAGTAATAGATTCGAAATTAGTAATCTGCACTTATCGGATGCTGTTTCGTGTAAAAAAAAACTCTTAACTCCACATCAAAAGAAATACTTCATCAGAAGAGAAGAATATTATGTAAATTACTTGATAATAAAGAACCATTTCTTATTTGTTAATATATCCAGCAGTCATTTTCACTCATTGGTTGTCCAGTACTGATTTATTTAACTCCTAAAATTAAAATTTATTTGGACAAATATTTTATATTCATTTTAAATTAAATTTGAATCGTTTGAATTTTATACTTTTCCATTAGTTTGGTCGCTAACGACCCGGGTTTCGCCTTTCGGCATCTTCAGGCATTCCAAGTGCACTGATTATTATCTGAATGAAATAATCTAATAAAAATAATAAAACATTTTTAGTACTTATTCCACATAAATTATATTGGATCGGGACCGGTTTCGCTCATGGCGAGCATTGTCAACTGATAAGAAATACAACGAAACAGTGATATGTATACAAAAGTTAAGTAATAAATACAAGTTACGACTTCTTCGTATTATTACTTTACTTTTGTATAAATATCACTGTTTCGTTGTATTTCTTATCAGTTGACAATGCTCGCCATGAGCGAAACCGGTCCTGATCGAATAAAATTGATGTTTTTTTTTTTATTATAATGCCATTCCACCATGTATTGATAGTGAACACCTTAAAAGTGAAATAATCCGTGTTGAAATCGTGTAAGCTCTCTGGCTTACGTATATTCAAAAAGTATACCAGACATAATGTAGATTTACAATTTACAGAACGGTCGGGGACAATGTTGTTATGAGTGTTTATTTTTTTATTAAATATAAACTCGACCCCAGATAAACTAGACGCGACTGGCAAAGTGTCATCTGTTTCAGAATCATAGGAAGTAACCCTCTACTTAAATTGTCACTTAGTAATATAAAATGGAAGTAATATTTTTTATTGAATTGGTGGCACCACTCGTATGTTAAAGGCTGAGGAAAATGACATCGACCATCGACCCTCTGAATCTTGAATTAACTATTTACGACTAAAAATGTAACTGTATGTATGTATATCACACAACGTTCAATTGAGTGGATTAATAATGATTAGAAAAAGTCCTATAAAAAAACATATGAATGAATCTATTTTTCATTTTAATCCTCATGAGCTCAGATAAAAACAATTTGGCCGAAGTAACATATTGTATATATTATATTGATAAAATGCATTGATTACTTATTCGGAAAGTGGATTTTGAATCGTCTGAAAACACCACGTATCTTTTGTTTAATCGCAGTTTTATACAGTCAGATCAACGCCATATCACATAGGAACTATGGATAACTGAACTGTACGTTTAAAAATTCATAAAAAGATGATATATTTCGATAAAGATTCTTCGCGCAGTAAAGACTGTGATATTTCGAAATATGTTAGTATTGCTTATTAACAAAAGGAATCACGTGACGTGATTAAGCTACAGAGCATTTTTGCTGCTTGTTTTTCCTTGTATCCTTTTCTCTTCAGGCCCGACTGTATATCTTACAGGATATGTTGCACACAGCACTGCATCCGGCTTAACATTTTTTTCATTAAATGAGTCATACGTTTATTTATATACGAAGTTGTGGAATACTGATAAAATTGTCATATTTATGAACTTGGTAATTTACTACTGTTTCTCTCCCGGTTTATACATTTGCTTTCTTGTGTGTTCTTATGATGTCATTCGAAATAATTAACCAGTTGAAATTTTGTTTCGTGTATCACTATCCATCCCATCGTCTGTAAAAGCCAGCGTTCCGTATCGTCGTTTGACGTTTATGGTATCCACGATGGACTATCAACCAAGTTGTTATTCTAATGGACTGTTCTTCTATGGCAAATCCAAATTAAGACCGCTTGCTGAGTGAAGGTTTCAAATATGTCAACTCGAACGCCATTATTGATATTAACCCTTTTGGTGCCAAAGCTCCGATATATCGGCGCACAAAAACTGTGCTGAAAGCTCCATGGCACCGAATCGCCGGCGCATAACGTCTTTTCAAGTATTTTTATTACTACTGTTAATATTTCTTTTCTTTTTAGATAAAAAGAATAAGGAAATCGAAAATATTATTAAAACACATTGGATACGGGGGAAATCAAAACACATGGTAAAACGACGCGTATTCCTCTTTCCCCGTAGCCATTGTAATAAGAAAATAATATCTGGTGCTATTTTTTTTATGTAATTAGTTACTTTCTAATGTCTAATCAATGTCCTAATCAAGTTCGGAATTTTTACTTGCAGTTTTTGTTCGAAATATAAATATATTTTTAAATGTAGGTATGTTTTTTGTATCAAAATGCTTCGGGACTTGAGGCATGTATTACCTAAAAATGGCTGGAGCAAAAAGCCTTAAAAAGTAAATTTTCGGCACGATCTGACAAAATTCGACCAATAGAACACGTAACTTGTAAATGCACGAATAAAATCATATAACAATATTTTTAGCATGTTGTCGTTATATGACTACGTTTTCCTGACACGCTAAAAATATTACATATTTTTATAATACAATCAAAAATATATATCTTTAAAATACATATGCGATTAAAACATGTTCATTATTTACGCACATTTTAGTTTATATAAGTTTCTCTACTTCTGTCACTCACTTTGACAGCGATACGATCTAATTCAAATCGAGAGACATTTCAAACGCACTGTAAACGGCTTGACAAATGATTTATGACTGGTGCAAAACTAACTAACTAAGCATAGTGCGTAGAAGAAAATTGCCGTTAGCGTTTGGCGAAATTTGTTTCAAGCGAAAGTTACAAAATCACGCCCGCCGATTTTTTAAAAAAGTTAATCATTAATTAATTTCAATTATGTAATGTACTTTTTTTTTTGGTGAAACCTACGCTTTCCAACAGGACAGTCATTAATTAAAATGAAGCTCAACACCTATGATGGCGATGATTGATGGTCATGACGGAGAAGTTTTTATCATTGGCATCGGCTTTATCTACTGCAAGTGTGAACTTCAGAAAGCCTTAACACTGACCACATTTCTACCTCAGTAGAGAAGTAATTAGGAAATCAGAGATGATTTAATTCTAGTAAAACAGTACAATGTAAATATCGACTATCGTGACTCGGGTGGTAATAAATACTCTTCGCTACATTGGTACATGATTTAAATCCTCATATATCATTTAAATCTCTTTTCCGTTTGCTAAATTTATCGTAGAAAAGTGTCACTCTTAAAAAGGCATCATTTTGTTGCTAACAATATGAAGTAATGGTAATAAATATGGATTCAATGAGTTAAATGAAAATATTGCTGACCAACCGATGTTTGATTCTTCTACGACATAAAATATTACTAGTTTTATTTTGTTATTAAATTACTTATACAGTCCTGATTTTTTAGAAAATGCCAGCTTATGGATAATGCGTATCAATAATATTCCGATATGTTGTCTTTATTATACTCACAGTCGAGAAAGTGGTCTTGCATACATAGATAATGTAATTAAAATGTAAACGATTCTACAGTGACTGTTCATTTTATTATAACGGAGTTGAAAAGTATGCCTTCAATTTTGGACACTCCCATCACGTTCAACTCCGAGTAATGACGGAAAATGATAACCGAATCGATCGATTTTAAATATTCTTAATTTAAAAAAATATTTTTTTTTGATTATTGAACGTGGATCGACTATACCTTGCTCGCGGCCCTCTAATGTCCATCACTTGAGTATTAATTCTGTATCAGAGCATAGGTGACATTTCCAAGCAAACGAAGAGTTTTACACGTCCATGCGTATGAGCAGAAATCCACTTATTCCAATTTATGAATCACCCTTACTTGGACTCGTACGCTAACGATGTTAACCACTCGACCATGGACCCGGTCTCTATACGAATGTATTACGCGCATTTTAATCATATTATATTCGTGAATAGTGGGAGGAATTAATCAAAAATTATTTTGGCTCACGGGACAAGCCCCTTTGACTTTTTCTGATTTACTATTCGATATTACTCATTTCTAACTGCATAAAAACTTCGCCTCTAACTGCATAAAAAGGCGCCGAGATAGGCGCGCGTTAGTAACCAGCCCTATAAGGTACTAGACACATACAATATGTGGGGTTAGGTTAGGTTTGTGTATTTTGTAAATCGAAGTCGATATATTTATGTACAAATTATATTTTAAACATGGCTGTGTAGTCGTTAAAAAAATTACGACTCCCACACCAGCATTTCCCAAAAACACGACTCCAACTCTAACATTGACCAAAATCACAATTCCGACTCCAACTAAAAAAAGCTTAATTTCGTCACGTTTTTTTCTTACCTTTCCTATTTATGTGTATTCAATTATATATCACCCAAACAATCCGGCCAATAGCCAAATTTAACATAGAATATGCAAAAATAAATAGTTCAAACATTAAAAAATTGCCGACTCCGAGTACCACTACGGCCAAAACCCCGCGACGACTCCGAGTCCAGTCAAAAACTCCGACTCCAAAGCCCTGATTTTAAGTTATCCACTTTTTCCAAATTCAAATGAAAAACAGCTACAAAACATATTCTTCACATGCAGATATTTATGTAGGGTATAAAATATTTTCGAAATATGTAATTTTACCTTACAATATTAGAAAATAGCGCTATAAGAGGGACTGCTACATGCGCTATAAAAAACTGCTATAAGAGGGTCGACTTTATTGCATTTATTTTATAGTTGCTTTTATTTTTTTAAATAAGCTCTCTTCGTATTTAATGATAACATCTTAAATGCGTAATATTTTCACGATCAATGGAAAATTACAATCGTAAGATTAAAAACTTTCAAATAAAAGTTATACAATCGATAAAAAAAATCGTTTTGTTTTATTGCAAGCGTTGACCTCCAGTCTAGTGTAGCGGTAAGAGCTTAAGATGAGATAGGATTGTAGATGGTTCCGGTCTCTAATCCCAGGAAGATCAATAGCATTGTTTTATAAATTTGAAATCTACGTCATTGGTTGTCGGATTTCCTTTCTCCTCTAGTTATTTAATAATTTAAAAATATCTGGCGCGTTGCCAATTGGTCCAATATATGCGTAATCATAATATTGTGTAAAAGTAATATGAATTATTATCCAAAACGCTCACAACACCATCTGTCGATAGCTATAAATATCGTTAAGAGGTCAACCCTTCTGCATTATCTATTGACATAATAATTCATTATGAACATGAACAGATTACTTTCGATGGTTTCGGCGGTAACTTTGTGGAAGTTCATTTTAATATAAAATTTAAAATAACTTTGATTATTCCACGTATTGTGCTATTAACTGTGACACATGCTTCGCCTCTTTCAGAGGCATCTTCGGACTTACCTTACTTACTATTGCAAAGTTTTACTTTTAAGCATATTTGTTTGCTTTGTTTCGATTCGATAACCCTCTCCTTGCTTCACCTAAAAGGAAAAACCCATACTCCATTTTGTAATTCTATCATTTTTAAAATGTTTGAATCAGGGCTGTGGAGTCGGAGTCGGGCCTTTTTGGCCGGAGTCGAAATCGGCGTCGTCGCGGCGATTTGGCCGGATTCGTACTCGGAGTCGGAAATTTTGAAAAGTTTGTACTTTTTATTTTTGCATCAATCTTGCTTCATTACTTAAGCAAACTTTGCGATAGTAAGTCCGAAGATGCCTTCGAGTCGAAACACGTGTCACAGTTAGTAGCATAATACGTGGAATAATCAAAGTTATTTTATATTTAAATGAACTTCCACAAAGTTCCATCCATCGATTAATCAAATTTATATTATACCAGGGCTGTGGAGTCGGTAAAAAATAGTTCGACTCTGACTCCAGCATTTACCAAAACCACGACTCCGACTCCAACTCGAACGTTGACCAAAAACACGGCTCCGACTCCGACTAAAAAAGTTTAATATCGTCACTTTTTTTTGCCTAATTTTCCTATTTATGTGTATTTAATTAAATATCAACCATACCAATCCGGCCAATAGCCAAATTTGACATATTATATGCAAAAATAAAAAGTTCAAAATTTCCTACTCCGACTACGACTCTGGTCAAATTGCCGCGACGACTCCGACTCCGGCCAAAAAGCCCCGACTCCACAGCCCTGTAATATACCCATCTGCTAACTGATTTTTTGAGAAAGATTTGGCTAATTATCTACCGTTGCCATGCCCAGTATCGTTTTTTACTCGATAATGTGTACCTAAATATAGACAAGGTATTGTCTGGAGTTGAGGAAGATCGGTGGGGCGCGAAGGGGGGTCACAAAATCGAGCTTACATTACGCGTGCCCGTGGTGTGTAACCCTTATTTACATTATTTTCTCCGCTATAGAAGCGAGAGCTTAAAAGTATATTTGAGCTTGTGTTTTTATACCGGATTATCTAATCCATATGTAGTTCAATGTATTCTCAGTGAAAATATATACTTCTCCAAGCTGTCATTGAAATTAGATTTGACCGCTCTATCTTCAGCCCTGTGTTTTTCTTTGGTTCTCTTTTTATGAAAGGGACTACTTGCTGATTTTGTTTCATTGAAGCAAACTAAAATTTTAGGCCGGCAAATCATCTACTTGGGCCAATAAGTTCCCTGATCGTGACCAGTGCAATCACGTAGTCATACTAATCTATTACTTAATACATTTTCACTGAGAATACAGTTACACTGTAACATATATATTAAACACATTCGTTACGAGGAATTTTTGCGAAATTGTACAAAAAATTAGGAACTTTCAAAAAAAAAAATATAACTTTGAAACTGTGAGACATTTAAAAGAAATATTTGCACACCAGCTGTACAACACCTTGTGGCATAATACTTTATATATTTTAACTTGCTTTTATTAGTGATACTCAATCTTTTGTATTTTTTAAGATGGAAAATCGGGTATTTGACATAGAATTATACATTTCATCGAAACGTAATAAATAACAACCCAAGTAGTCCTTATATATTATTACATATACTCACTGTAACTTATACATTAACACAATGGCTACGAGGAATTAAAAACACATAGAGGAACTACGCGTATTCCACGTTCCCCTCAGTCAATGTTTTTAAAACAATAAAACATTTTTTGTACTTTTTCAAGCATTGGCAACTGATCACCAATTTAAAATGCTAGTGATAAGTGAAACCGGTCTATGTAATGGTATTCCACCCAAGTATTGACAGTGAACACCTAAAAAGTGAAAAATATATATACACATATAGTATCCATTGAGGCGTTTATATACAAATAGTCAAAGTAATATTATGTTTAAATTAAGACACGGAGAAATATACGGACGATATAATAAAAAGGTTCGTTTTTGACAAGATATAAATCATTGCGATATATGGACAAATAATCCCTTATATTGAGAGTCCAATCATCTGATTCGTTGACCCACAAGAAGAACAATTGAAATTAATATGTTCTGAATTGAATGTATTTCTACATAACATTACACATACACAGTGGTGTAGAGGGGCCATATCGACGACCTGGCACCTGAAAGTGAGCCAGGGCGCCGCCCTGCCACCTTTATGACATGTAACTTAAATTTTAAACACGTTTTTGAAGTAAAATGGGTAGCAAATTCATTAGGAACTGTATTTTCTGTTTGGTAAAATTATTCGTCCTTGTGTCAATATTTTAAGGAAGCAAAAAGCAAAGAAAACTCGGGAATAGATGACTGACCGGACTAGTTCCTATTTATTTACCACTGCACCACTGCACATTCAGCATTAAGCTAGCTTAATAATCCAATGACAATTGTATAGAAAAAAAAGATAAAATATATTTTGACCATAGACAAACAATGTCATATTTTTTTAACCATATCCGCTCCCAACTTGAAGCATATGGACTCACGGAGTTGCTCAACCTCTCTTTTTCGAAGAAGCTAATCGCTGTCACTATGCGTCGCTCTTTTGGGATCGGAAAGGTGGGAAGGATTTTCAACAACGCAAACAAACACACATGCCCCTGAACGGATTTATCGACTGAAAAAATTCGCCCGTACCGGGAATTGAGACCCAGGCGGTCCAGCACGGAAGCCAACAACGTTGACACTGCGCCACAGACCGGACAGATTTGTGACATGTCATATTTACCCCCAATATATTATCAAAAATTATATAAGTTTTTTTTATATAACATACAGATTCGCCCATGTAAATGTAGCCGAGAGGTCAGTCCCCTTGAGCGTTCGTCCATTTTGGTTACGGTGTCCAAATGTACGGAGTTCAAATCCCCGGACGAAAACTTTTATAAAGCGATGTTCGAATAAATTTAGTGGATTGTGTTCGAATGTATGCATGTCTGTGTCCGCTTAATCGATCCTTAAAATCGGGCGCAAGGAAAATTATTAGTTACTTATCTTTCATCACCACATCCTTTTATGTATAGCCACTCCCAAAATACAATTTTGATTGACCCATGTGTTGTTTTAAAAACAATATCTGTTGGGTTGTTAAGTTCTAAATTGATTCTATATCTGAATCCGTCTGTTAATTACAGGAATATCAAGCCCATCGTCAGCCTGCAGCAGTCCTTCCAAGATACCTAGTCCTGTTGGTACCATGATCAGACAGAGAGGAACGATACCAGTAAGTACTCTTGAACTACTAATCCTTTCACACTAATTGTTAACATTTTTTTTTCAATTCAATCTTCGTATTCATTGTCAAGGCAAAAAAATATAGTAATTTAATCGAGTGGAGATTGAAAACTATTGTTATATAAAAAAAAACATGTACAATTTAGTATAACAACGTCAAACAATCACAATAAAAATGATTTAAAAATAGGAATCTAAGTTATGTAGGTCAGTCCCACAGTCAGGACTTGTATTCATTCCACAGTTTGTTAAATAACATCTACTAGTAATCAATGACTATTGTTATTATTGTTAGTAGCCATCGATTTAACCCTTTGATTAGTATCGCCGTACCGGTACGGCGGTAGTATGTTGTCATCTGTTATCCATTGCCATTCTCTTATTGTTTATTGAAATGTTATTATTTTTTCATATATTGAAACTAGATGTGTCAATCAGTGATTTTTGTGAGTCACATTATTTTTATTATATGTTTGAAATAAGCAAAAAGGTTTTATAAAAAGTTTAATATTTGGTAAGAAATCTGTGGCCATATGTTATTGAGTGTATAAATGCATTTCAGTTCGATACGCTTCCTAAAATCACCGTCAATAGAGAAACACATGTTGACAGATAAAGATCCAGACCCAAACTGGATGCATAAGCTTCTAGATAATTATTTGAAAGTAATATTTAATTATTTGAATATTTTTTTAGAATTTGCCTTTTAAAATTGAATAAGAAATATCAATTCCTTCAATAAGTAATAATATGCTTCTTATATTTACGGAAAACAAAACAAAATATGTTGTAATTTTTTTTGTTTGCAATTAATATTTTATTAAATTTATAGAAAAAAACCTAATTTTATCCAAAACAACTCACCACTCAAAGGGTTAACGACCCTAAATTCAGAGACGCCAGACTATAAAAAAGCATACTTTTTAAAATATTCAGATACCCACTGTCAATGTAGTTTGAAAACCCCTGCGCACTGATCGATTCCACGGTGGCGTGCTCTCGAATAATGGATGAATACAGCGACCCGATTCATGAATATTGCTTAAAATATCCAGAAAATAGATAAATTAATAAAACATTTCAAAAACTCTCAATGTAGAGCATATGGAATTATTATAAGCATTCCAGCAGAAGTTGCTCAGTGGTTGAAATTATGCCGCGCAATTGTTTGATTGGCCCGCACTGTCTTTGAATTTTCCACGCAGCTAATCTCTCGGCTTGGTGGGATCATTGCCCACTAATTTGATATAGACTGAACGTATGGTTACTCACAAAGATGGAAGGGATTAGGCCTACAGCCCAAGTCCCCGTTAATTAAAATAAATAATATACAGGAAGAAAAAAAAAGCTGAACGTATGGGCTAAGTGCGGTAGGTAGATTCTTATGTCAGAGGGGAGAAAATTTATTTAGTACCAACGGCTGCCGTAAACTGTTGAACTCAGTTTTGCGGATGGAGTTTTAATATTTGACACCATACAACCAAAGTGGTCTTTCAGTTTGCCTGTTGTCGTCGACTTACAGCCAACGGGTATAATTTCATTGCTGTTGACTATTGTCGAACATTTTTTAACTCTCACCGCGATTATATCGTGTTCGCGAACCTCCCTACTGGTTCGCGATCATAGTAGATTCCAAGCATGAGCATGAACAGGTTAAAAATATCATTATAATATTCGTAAGGTGTCTAATGTTCCAAATACGCGTTCATCCAAATTTGGCCTAGCTCTAAAATAGGATAGGCAATCGACAATAAATGGAGCACGGATAATGCTTTTGACACACTGACTGTGCACAAACAGGTGGAGTTGTAGAGCCGCACTTACAGGTTGATGATAATAATGATTGTCATTGTCATTGATTTCTCACGTATCTTCGTTGTGCGATGTTAATATGACGTACACACGTACGAGTCGGATCTATTGTAATTTTTTTTTGCGCAGGTACTCACTTGAGAGAATGAATCACCCCATTCCGCTTAATATTCCGGATAACATACAATTGTATGCAATCCCACACAAGTTTACATAAAGCGCGTGTTTCACAGCTCGTTACCTAATTATAGCATGACCATCTTAGCTATAAACTATAATAGTGTATGTAAATGATAGTGAATGTCTGCAACTAGGGATTGCAAAACCGACGATTGACAAATTTCGGCTGCTTTAAGAAGACGAAAACTCACTGCTTACATTATTTCCAATTAAAAGGTTTAACCCAAACCTATCTGATTGATTGCAACTCATTATTATTATTTTGTAATGCTAACGTCATTAGTTGTATAATTATTTGTTTGCTCTGTTTTGATTTGAAGATGGCACAAAACGTGGAATAATCTAAGTTATTTTATATTTGCTTTAAGAATGCCTTGATACTGTCATACCGGGATAATCTACCTGAACGAAAATTGAGTTGCAGAATAAAAAAGATTGCAAAAAAATGAAATTCCAACAAGCACATTCGGAGCACTCAATCTGTGACAAATATTTGCAATTGGTATACAATTGTTAATTCCTAGAATTCCTATGTCAGAGTCCTTCTAAAAATTGTTCATCTTGGTTGGAGAATTATTTATTTAAAAAACCGTACATAGTATATTAATTTATGTGTGCCTCAGCTCAGATAAAGTTTTTAACATTGCATAATGTGGTATATATGTATGTATACTTTTCGGTATTTCGTTTTACCACGCTAATAAATACGCTAACCCTACGATATCAATCAATTTCTCAAATCTATTGAGGAGTTGGTGCAAGGCAAAAAATATTATTTTGAGGAGTGCAACGTTTTAATAGTTCGCTCACAAACGTTATATCTGAGAGTGATTTTCTGCAGCCAGTTGAAGATTCGACCAATATTGACAGATTCGAGCATATATTTAATATGCAATGAAAATTTGAATCGAAAGAACCGACAAATTTAAGTTATTTATGATATGGTAACGTTATATTATATATTCATCCGGTTTTGCAATCCCTATCCGTAACACAAAAACTCTCAAAACAGCGACTCCTGGCTTCATTAGTTATACAGTTTAGTTGTTTTTTTTTATAACCAAATGAACGTCCATTTGAAATGACCTTATAAAAAAAAACGATAAACACCCATTTATAGCGAAATCACATTAAATAAAAACTAAAACTCAAACTATTAACGCTCGTAAACAGGTAAGTTTTGACATTTTTACTCGTATTATATCAAATTGTTTTTTTTAGATTAATCTCCTCGATAAAACGTTTCTTTATTATTTCTGAAAGGTTTTAACTGCTCTTGACACTGCTTTGAAATATGGGCGTTTGCAGTTTCGATTGATTAAAATTCACTAGTAACAATGAGCAAGTAAAAGTAAAAAATGTTTCAAATCACTTATTTTAAGCATTACTTTTCCCATTCTTCCTGAGAAATAATGATCTTAAACATCTAATGATGGAAATAATGATGACAATCTTAAAACTTGGTCAAAAAAGTGTGCAGATGCAGTCCAACTCCTTAATTCTGCTAACTCCATTATTCAACCATAGATAATTCTGAAATTCATTTATCGATGTCTTAAAAAGTAAATTTGCTATCTCCGTTTTTGTCAATTGTGCAGGAGAGGGTAAAAACTGTTTATTTTGGTATTTTCAAACCGATCGGGAAAATTTCAAATAGTACTTTCAAACGATTTTTTCGTACCACCGCTGAAAAACAACGAATGAATGACAGGTGAGAATAGAAAATGGTGGAGTTGGATAATTACCAGTGTAGATTTTAGAACGGCAATTAAGTTATCAAATTTTCCTAAAACGTTTATACGATGCACTCAAATAAGTTTTGGTTATAAAAAATTTTCGGGACATGCACATCGCATGGTACAACAAGATGGCATTATCAAGTCATTTTCAGCCAAAAGTGGAGTTAGCAAAATTACTCTTTAAGCATAAGCCATCGATATATGATAGATCATTCTGAAATTCATATATGTGAAAGAATGCGGTAAATACAAACTTTTTCGACCAAAGGGTCATTTTAGGCAAAAATGTAAATTATAACCTTTTCAAAGTAAGGTAACGAAGTGTTAGTTAAGATAACCTCCGAGAAGAAGGTTATAATGTATATTCAATTTGCAACCTGAAACGTTACACGAATCGGCTTCTCCGTATGGAATAGGCTGAATAATATTAAAACTGTTTCGTCTCGATTTGAAACGGTTCAAGAAATTCCTACAACCGTATCGGGCGGGCCTGAGGTACCCATACGAAACGCGAATGACTGTGAATGCCATGAACCGTGACTAATCATGTCTCCGTTGTATCCTTCGATACTTGATATTTGCATGCTGAATTGTTTTGCGAATTACCTGTTGGTATATGACGTTCGGCAATCGATACTGCTCCGCGGCCACCATTGCCGGAAGATAAGACCTATTTCATACGGCAAGGAAGGATAGGACGCCGACCGCAGTCTTACAGACGCCGGTGGGGTATTAAAGATAAATACAAAGTTATTCATATTGGACAGAGTTAGAAAATAATCTTGTATTTCTCCGTGATAATATTGTTATGTGAAGAATATCTCATTCTAATATAAAATAACTTTGATTATTCCACGTATTGTGCTACTAACTGTGACTTGTTTACTATCGCAAGGTTTGCTTAAGTATTGAAGCAAGATTGATTCGAACATTTTAAAATGATAAAATTACAAAATGGAGTTTGGGATTTTCCCTTTTACGGGAAGCAAGGAGGGGTTATAGAATCGAAATAAAGGAAACAATTAATTATACTACGTCCGAAAGCGGCGAAACTCGTGTCACAGTTAGTAGCACAATACTTGGAATTATCAAAGTTATTTTTAATTTTATATCAAAACTAGTATTGCTACCCGGCGCCGCTCGGACTAAGCGACCAATAATTATGTAATGTTATATCATTCGACATAATTATATCACAAAATCTAACATCCAAAATAGAGTTAACGCTTAGCACTCTTAAGGCCAATGCATCTGGCCGGGAAGATTCTGTTAGCTAGGTCTGTGGGCCAACACATCAGGCCGAGCGTAGGTATAAGTTTACTGACAGATTTCTCATGCATGCAAGTGAAATTCTACAAAATTTTATTTTCGATAAAACAGTGAAACATTGCAACATGCTGGATTAACCAACATTTTATATCACTTTTAAGGTGTTCACTGTCAATACTTGGTGGAAAGGCATTATAATAAAAATAATAATATATTTTTAGTACTTTTTCACTTTTTAGTAAGTGTAATGAACCAAAATTATTATTTTTAATAAAAAATACTTTTGTAGTTTTTAATTAATCATATACGTCATCCAACCCAATTGAACACTATCACTCACTTGACCAACACGCTAAATTCAACATTTTTTTTAAGTCAGAGTAGCTTACCAGACATGAAAAAATTTAGTCAGAGTGGAGAAGGTTAAAATAAAACCACAAACTTTATTTAATTTGATGACAGCCCAATTCTCGCCCATTAAAATGTCCAAATTCAAGGAAAAAATCTAA
Source organism: Himalopsyche kuldschensis (assembly GCA_028554975.1). Lineage (NCBI taxonomy): Eukaryota > Metazoa > Arthropoda > Insecta > Trichoptera > Rhyacophilidae > Himalopsyche > Himalopsyche kuldschensis. Next base: position 1,850,581 of record JAHFWI010000028.1, read on the forward strand.
TTTGCTGTCAAAGAAATGTCAAATAATACCTTCACGTAAATAATAAACATTATTATATTAATAAAAAGCCGGAAAAGTACAGTAGAAGACTAATTTATTACATTTTGACTAAATTTAGTCTTCGCCGATAAAAATTCAAACATATTTTCTTTCATATTCGTTTTTATGGCAGCTTAATGACCAACAATGCAAAAGGGAATTACAGACCCACAGACTTACATACGCCGTTTCGGTTTTATATATAAGATAAACTTCCACATAGTTACCGCCGAAACCATCGAAAGTAATTTCTCATTCATTTATAACTAAAACATATTCTTATATTAGTGCGATACCAGCGTAAATGGTCACTTTAATATTGGATGCATAATCAAGCTACATGGAAAATTATATGATGACAATAAAACAAATAAATTTCAGAAGCTTTTACGCATAGGCGGATCCACGGGGGGGGCCATGGGGGCCATGGCCCCCCCCTGAGGAGAATTTATTCCATACAAAATTTTATAACATTAATTTTCAAATGATTTTTATTTATAAAATATGTTGTATTTCATTTTTTTCACGACCCTTTAGTTTAACAACTACAATTACGGCAGGGTGAAGCACCCTTCACAAATCCATTCATTTGCAAATATTTCCTCGAAATCTTTACCGATTTCTATTTTTGTTTCTACCGATTGTAAAGAAAACTAATAGCCATATTTTGAAGAACAATTGGTTGACACCTTTCACCAACCTTAAGATGGCCTGGCTGCTTACCGCGTCTTGTCCTTATGAATTAGACTTGAAATCATCAGTGTATACAATCGTCCAAAGTCAAATTTTTTGCACCTTCGTCCATTCTTTCCTCCAGTTTTACATTTTTACATTGGGAATTTTTTTTTTTTGGCGCCGAGCGGGAAATCCATGTGCTACGATTCTATTGCGGCTATTACGGACATTTCGCATCGATCATGTGATTTCACTAGTCGACTAAACCTCTGCATGGAAAACTGTAGCAGTTTTGATGCGTTTTCGAAAAACCATACTCCTTATATGAAGGTCGTCCTGGTCGGTTGTTAAGCATTCTCTGCCGGTTCAAACATACCCCTCCAGAGCGCCAGTTTCACGAAATATTTCAAAAATATCAATATAAAAATTATAAAAATAAAAATAGTTTTCCCAGAAAACTGATTCAATTTGGGCTTTTATCGCAATTACTTTTTCTTGCAGCTATCCATAATTTCGTCAGATGCTTACGCGACTAGGTCTGGCTCATTACTGTTGAAGCTTTCAAATCTTGATTGGTTTTCAAAATAGGGTTATAGGTTTTTTTTACAATTGAATGAAAAAAATGGAAATCGGCTAAGATTTCGAGGAAATATTCGCAAAGGAATGAAATTATGAAGAGTGCGCGGATTTATTTTGCCACAACTGTATAGATACGGAATGTGATAAGTTAATAATTATGTCGTAATTGTGAGGTTTTGTTACAAATTTTACTGTTTGAAAATCAGCGTTGCATTCGCTGAAAGGAGGTTTTCCACATTACGACACATGAAAACCTGGCTAAGGAATCGTTTGTTTCAAAAAAGATGGTCTAGCTTTGTAACATATCCTCTGGGAAATGGATATTTAACCTGAATATTTTTGGGCCTATTTGCAATGTCAAAAAAACGAAAATTCGACTTATTTTTTTATAATGTTTGCGATTTTTCTCTGGTATAAAACAATATTTTTTTAATATTATGTTTTTTAATGTTTACATTTTTGAATTGAACTAGAAGAACCGATGATAATAGTCAGAGTCATCAATTATATCACATGATTTTGCTCGGCACCATCACTTCTTTAAGCGCAGGGTCATCATTCCGTAAAAAAATCGTGTAAAAAAAGTAGCGGTGCCGTTCAAAAAATCACGTAAAAAGGGGACTGGGTGTATACATTTTTTCAAAATGGCCACCCCCTGGGACAATTCCTGGATCCGCCAGTGCTTTTACGATTGAGTGGAATTTATCTACTGCACATACAATATTATGCATATATGTTTTTCACACTGATGAAAAAAATCACTTTTTAATAGTTATCTCAATGAATTTGTTTAGAAAGACCGCTTAATTTGTAATATTTTTTTTTTAACAAAATCATGCGAATTCGTAATATATCGCTGAAATATTTTGTTTTTTGTAATTTCGTTTTATATGCTTAGTAAGCGTTTCCCCGATGCTCACGCAAATACGCGTGACGCCACCTGCGCGTATAAATTCACCGTTCGATTTCGGGCGTTCACACAAGTACGTGTCTGAATATAATATCATGATTCGTTTTTTTCTAAAAACCAAAAAAACTTGTTTTTGTCTCATGAAAATTTACCAATATGTAGATGGCGGTTGTTGTATCAATTGCCAATCGATAGTTACATGAATTATATATAGCTAGTATAATAGACGCATAAATATTATTTCTAGTTTTGTTGAGGCGTCTTCGACGTGCACTGTTTTTTCCCACTGAGGTGATATATTTTGAATGTTTTTTTCGTACTTAATTAACGTAAATTGAACAAAAACGTCCTCCCATCATAGATATCAGATTGTTTGAAATATTTTCCAGTTTTATATTCAGGTCTGTGGAGTCGGTAAAAAAAATTCGACTCTGACTCCAGCATTTACCAAAACCACGACTCCGACTCCAACATTGACCAAAAATACCGACTCCGACTAATAAAAGTTTAATACCGAAACCTTTTCCCCCTAATTTTTCTATTTATGTGTATTCAATTAAATATCATCCCTACCAATCCGGCTAATAAAGAATACAAACTTTTTAAAAATTCCGACTCCAGCCAAAAAGCTCCGACTCCGATTCCACAGCCCTGGTTATATTATCTCTTCGGTATAGATCCCTTTCCACTTTTTTTTTTATCTTTGTGCTCTTTATGCATATATAAATATATTGTCACATCCTTATCGGAAATATGACATTATTATGCATTAAATTGTGGAAGAGGAACGACATTAATTTCAAAACATGCTGATGTTTGATATTATAAAAATAAACAGTCACGAATAATGTCGAATGTATCAACGCTGGCAATTTAAATTGTTTTCCGGGACAACATAGAAATAAAAACAAATCGTTTGAAGGCATTTTTTATGATAGTTTATCTCAATAGTTACTAGCCGGGAAGGCTGACTAATTCACCTACTTATCGGCGACCAAATTTTCTTACATTGTCGAACGTTAAAAAAGGACCATGAATGCTTTTAGAAATGCGATATGATTTATATGCGGATCAAGGTAATGTGCACGATAGCGTTCTTTTGTGAACAGACCCAATCCCACAGATACGTCGGGTTTCTTTACTTAGCAAAATAGTTTTTTTTTCTTTCAAATCACGTCCGTTCAATTTGATGCATATACGAACCGTTCACAAATACATTTTGCATCGTTCATTCCTTTACTCGAGATAATTTATTTTTTACTTACTTTATATATATGTTACAGTGAAACTGTATTCTCAGTGAAAATATATTCTTCTCCAAGCTGTCATTGAAATTAAATTTGACCGCCCTATCTTCAGCCCAATGTTTGTCTGTGTTTTTATTTGGTTCTCTTTTTATGAAAGGGACGGGACTACTTGCTGATTTTGTTTCATTGAAGCAAACCAAAATTTTAAGCCGGCAAATCATCGACTTGGGCCAATAATTTCAATGATCGTGACCAGTGAAATCATGTTGTCATACAAATCTATTACTTGATACATTTTCACTGAGAATAAAGTTTCTCTGTAACATATACATAATATATTTTCGATAACTTGGGAATCTAAAGTTTGACATTAATGTGACTTCATCCGGAAGCTAAATTCCGATTGCATCTTCTTCTTCGAATGTTAGAATGTACACAGCTGAAAATAGTCACGTTATTAGTCTGGAGATGATAGGGAAAACTGTGCTAATTTCACAACGCCAGGGCTAACCGCGTAAAGATTTATTGTAACAGAAATTTGCGGCTATTTTCTATTTAACGAGATTTTTTCCTTGTGTGCTACTGATATTGTAAATAAGTATCAACAGTAATATCACCATCAAATATTGATGTATTTTTATGAAAAAAAATATGAAAACGATTGCCTATAGAAGAAGGATAAACTTTAATAGAATAGTGAAACTATAAATAAATTTAAAGAAAAGAAACAAATGGTATCACTTTGTTTACAGAATTATATTAAAGCGTCTCTTCCTTGATCGTAGTTTCAAACAATAATTATTGAAATGTCTATAATAATTAAGTAACTATTATAAATATGAATGTTATAATAGATTTTGAGTTTGATATATATGTTATATTAAATCTAGAAACTCCTTTGACACAATGGTATCTAAACAAGAGTGGGCCGAGCATGATTATAATGAAAGTGATCGATCATTATCATCATTGTTATTCGGAATACAATCGAGCTGGCAAAATAATCCCACTCCCAAAAAGGTATGCTTTGACCTTAGGTATTTGAATTTAAATGTCAATAAAGCCATACGAACGGAGATGATCGGCTCGGTGGTGAATCACATTGTTTCGAGATGGGCGTACGCACGGATTTTCGAAAAAAATATTGATGTCATTTATTGTTTTGCAGTTTTTTTTTCTGCCATTTCCGTCGAACAACATTGTCGAGCCGTGTCTTCGTTTCGTTATTTTGGTATTGTGTCATGAGCTATTAATTTTTTTTTTCAAAAATTCACCGTTTTTAGTGTGACCAAGGCTGGAAAGAAAACGGGACGTTTAATTGTTTATTATATTAACATTATTGTTCTAAAGGGTTACTATGTATCGTAAAATATATATTATTTGTAAACAACAATTGATCGCTATAAATTATATTGATTGAGCTGGCATTTACTTGGTAGAACTCCATTATAATACGGTGAGAAAAATATCAATGTATTTTAATTCTACAGAAATTATTTTATATATTTGTTGATAGCTATTTCGTAAGCTAAGCGTAAGCCAATCTTCTTATCATAAATTCGCTGATATTTTAGAAGTAATAATATTTCCTATTGCTAGTTCATTTCACTTGCGTACATGACGTTTCGTGTTAAGCGAATGCAGAAATGTGAATATTTGATAGTTCTTTTTTTATATTAACATGCGTTATATTGGTGTTTACTGACTGAAACTATGATTGTCAATTTATCGAATTCTATTTCGGTTTCCGACATCATCCGGACTGTTGACCTTTTGATTCTTTTTAATCCTCCTGTATGTCTCTTTTATAGCTTAGCTATCCACTATTTATTGAAGTAACTTTCTATTTGCTTATAAGTATTTATTTATTAGTCACAGGTGTTTTTTCTTGAATTATTACGTCGGGATTAAGCGTAAATTTTGCGGTGACGCGTGAGCCGACTTCGTAGATTGAAGAAAGGAATATGCCGTGAGTAAAGGAAGCAAAAAAAAATCGAATTGATTGCTCAATGAAGGTTCGGATACAAATAGATACAACGCATTAAAATTATTTGCTCAAAAAATACATAAGTTTATACGAAGCATGACAAGATGAAGAAGCAAATAAATATTCCCGTGATATGCGTTCATTGGTTAAGGTCGAATAAATTGTTACCATTTTAATCTATCATCGCCTTTTGTTCCGAGTATAAACCACGTAACTTACAAGTTAGAGTAGTCAGTATTTTTCACTGAAGTCAAAACAAAGTGTGATAATTAACCGGATAAAACTTTTGTTATCCCATCGCGTTCTCTTTTGACTCGGCGAGTCGAGCATTTTAATATGCGTTACGCCGGACTTGCGCAACATATGGTCGCCCTCTTTGCCTGTCTCTCGACAATGTCAATGGAACGTGTGATGAATCAGAGGTCGTTCGTTATGGTGCGAGATACAAGTGCGATAAAATAATAACATTTTTAAGTATTTGTCAAAGGCATGTTCGGTATTATTTATGATGATATAATATATATATGTATACATAAGAGGTCTGCACGGGCCGAAATTTTTAAATTTCACCCTGCCCGAGACCAAGGCTCATTTCCAAAAATCTTACTCGAACCCAACCCGAGCCCGATTTTTTTCGGACAACTAATAAAAATTAAAAATATTTAAAATTGACTCGTGTTAATTATCGCGTGTGTGCAGTTTTTCAGAATACATTTCTTCAAAATTACTTAATGACTTAACAACATAAATTGGTTACCAGTTTACTATTTTAAATATTTATGTAAAAAAAGCCCATTTCTTGCCAGTAAATTTAAGAAAAATCAACTTCAAATCGATTTGAGATATTGTGCGTATTGTACAAACTCCTCAACAGCAGAAATCATTAAAAAAAATACTATAGTGGCGACAGCAGTCATTAAATTAAGAACAAAGCGTGTTGTTCTATCGAATGGATGTGCTCATACGAGAAGATAAGGTTTTTAAATAACGAACAAGGCGTCGAAAAGATGATTGTAATACGAGTACATACGTTAAGTCATTATAGTATTAAATTTAGATTTACTATAATAGTGAGCTCATTCGGAAATAGTCCGATTTTTTGTGTGCCTGGGCCCGAGCCCGGCCCGGGCCCAAATCCAAGCCCTTCTTACCCGGCCCGCGGGCCAAACCCGAGCCCGTGCAGACCTCTAGTATTCACATATGGCTAGGAAAGTGTAGGGTGCAGCCGGCCGGTCGCGGCGGATCGATGCACGCTGCGGTGACCTGCCCTTGCGATACAGACAGGTGCAGTTTTAGAATATTATCAGCGTATAAAATAATATTACGTATTTATTTACACCTGGCATAGTTTTCCCTAGATGGGGTGGACGGACAGCTGGCTTTGTGTGTCGCCTACCAATTTACATAAATCAAAATTCAATGGCACACGTTTTGTTTATGTAGGTTTTTTTTTTTAAATTGGTAATCTTACGGCTCGGTAGAGAAAATCTTAAATGTCCTTAGACTGTATGGCCTACATTGGACATTTTTTTGATTCGTTTTTTTATACCTGCAGCATTTTTCTACTCTTTCGAAAAGTCCGCTTTATGCATCAGGTTTTAATTACATGTGCACATTTTTCCATGGTCTATTGAAAATCATTCATTAAAAAGCAATTGTATTAGTAACGTCTTTGAGCACGTAGATTCTTTTATGAGCATCGCAACATAAATTGTACAATACTGCAAATAAGAAATTCAAACCCCTGAACCCTACATCAGTTTGGACTAAATTTTGTGTCTACCACTCTTTGCTATACAAAATCTAATTATTAGTCCGGTATCCAATATCCGATACTCAGTCAACTCTTATAAAATACATATTCAACAGACCAAAAACATAATTTGAATATAATATAACCTTAGGAGATAACGGGCTCGAATACCAGTACGGGTAGTTCCTCAAGTTAATTTTTTGACGGTATGGACGTCTGAAATTCCCTCCCTCACTTCCCACCATAAGAATGTGGCGAAGCGAGAGTGATTAGCTAGTCACAAGTCATGTATTAGCTGTATTCATATATCCTTACTTTCTTTGAACAAATTTTTTATAATATAACCTTTATAAGAAGTCCACATGCTTCAAATTGTGAAAGAACATGGCTTAAATGTATATTTTTAGTGTACCGCAGAAACCTGGGTAAAATTATGTTGTGTCGTGCGAGAGAAAAGGTTCCGTAGCACTGTTCTACCGGACCGGTGCTGTATTTTTAATTTACAAAGGTTATTATGTTGTTTATTTATGACTCATTGTTCGATTAAATTATAAATAATTGTTCATACAGTCCTCGATTTACGACGGTTCCGGCAGAAGAAATTGTATATTTATTTTACAAATATCACTGTTGAATATCTAGGTGAATGTTTTTTTTGAATGCTTTGTGTGAAATTCGTTTTGCAATTAATTGGACATACGACCAAAGCTCAGGAACGTGTCGGTGAAAACCAGTACAGTTAGGATTCTTCACAGCGTATAAAGTTTCAATAGACGTAACGTATTGCGTGCACTGATGCTGAATACTTGGAACTGAGGCAGCGTCTTTTGTTTGAATGTGCTCGCGCGGTATGATTGGGTCGGGGGTTGTCATGATTAAACGACTTGTCACGTGATAGCTCTTACCAATACGGCCGAACAAAGTTTTTTCTCCATTTAATCTACACACTTTGAAGTATCTATGTCGAGTCCGTGCTTAATGTTGTTGGCTTCTATTGCAGTGCTCACTTGCTCAAATCGTAGTACGGACAGTTTCATAGTGTATTTTTTTCAACTTATCTAGAAATTGCAAACTCCCTCCCACCCTCCTGAAAATGAAAATAACGGCGCAGCGAGATCGATCAGCTAACAAATATTCCTGTCAAACCTATTCGCTATTCTCTTCGGAAGCGAGAGGTTCAGCATCTGAGTAACGAGCAATTCTCGTACATGAACTCCTGTTGAGATAAGCTCTATTAGCAGAACATATGTGATTAAAAAAACTGTGTAATCGTGTAATGGAAAAAAAACTTACTCCGACTCCAACTCCAGCATTTATCAATAACACGACTCTGACTCCTACTTAGACTAAAAAACGTTTAATTTCGTCACTTTTTTTTCTACCTATCATGTATGTGTATTCAATTATATATCAACCAACCAATCCTGCCAATAGCCAAATTTGACATATTAAATGTAAAAATGAAAAGTTCAATCTTTCCGACTTCGACTCCGAACAAAACGTCGCGACGTCTCCGACTCCGGCCAAAAGACCTCGACTCCACGACTCCGACTCTGACTCCACAGCCCTGATTATAACTGTTCTTTATTATCAACTATTTATTAATTTATGAACCACAAGGGGATCACCACCTGTGGTTCATAAATTAATAGAACACTAAAACTGGACTCATTATGAAGTGCACATTCTCTGACATATTTCGCCAACCCATATATTTTCAAGCAAATTCCGAAAATTACGTGGTATCAGTAAAAGTATCATATGGTAGTTATTTACGACAGCTGATATGGTAAAGAATTCCAAGTAACTGATGCATCTTCGTCAAATAAACATGATCTCAATGATGAATAACTATGATAATGTAGTACTCGATTTTCAACGTCAGTTTTTTACGAATCGAAACGAAATTTATTACGAAATTAATAACCAGTATAATTGACAAGTTACGGAATTAACTGACCTCCGCGGAGGGCGAAGGAGTCATCAATATTCACGAATTTTGATTGCATTATACTCATCGTGTATTTGGAATATCTGCCGACGTTTTCCTCTTAAAATGGGGACACTGTTATGAGATTGTGCCACGCTAAAACAGCGGCGAAGAGAATTGTAGTTTTTCATTTATACATTTTTGTAGTGTGGATAGTGCTTTAGCACGACGATCGACGCAAGCCATCGGTATCGTGTTGTTCTGCGAACCGAAATTTGAATTCCCGAATAGACAAATAGTTAATATAAAATTTTAAATAACTTTGATTATAATACGGAAAGAAAAATAACAATGTATTTTAATTCTACATAAATTATTTTTAAATATTTGTTGATAGCTATTTCGGCTTACGCCTTCGTCAGAACTATGTTTAAAACGTGTATTAGGGATAGCTTATATACCCTTTGCTAGACAGGGTGCCTCCTACATAATCTCTTTCTGTTGAAACCATACCGACGTCACATGAAAGAATTTAAATAGGTTTGATTTATTGGTCTTAAGTAATGGTGGGAAACAATAATTTGGGTATTTTTTGGGGTCGTGTGAAAGCACTTAAAATCTGCAATTTCTAAGTGCATCTATTTTAAATTGTTTTAGGTTTATTGTTTGTTAATGGTTTTAACAGAGGTGAGCTATTAATTGTGATTTGATCGTTAAGAATTTAATTGGACTGATTATACCTATTAATTTCAAGCTGTTCCAATGCATTCAGTTTGAGGCCCTTATTGCAGGAATGTAAACGAATCGGGACCGAATTCGGATTATGTGCTAATTCTATAAGGTGATTTGCATATTGTGAATCAGTTTTCCATTGTTAAAGGATCTAACATGCTCGTTAGCTCGAATTGAAATTTTCTACCGGTCTGTCCCACATATACTAAATCACATGTACCGCAAGTCATCTTATATATACCGCTTCTATCAAGTTTATTAATCCTGTCTTTACTATTTTTAAGATGTGTACCTAAGTTATTATTAACTTTAAATGATTTAGTATATGTAGGACAGACCGGTAGAAAAATTTCAATTCGAGCTAACGAGCATGTTAGATCCTTTAACAATGGAAAAACTGATTCACAATATGCAAATCACCTTATAGAATTAGCACATAATCCGAATTCGGTCCCGATTCGTTTACATTCCTGCAATAAGGGCCTCAAACTGAATGCATTGGAACAGCTTGAAATTAATAGGTATAATCAGTCCAATGAAATTTTAACGATCAAATCACAATTAATAGCTCACCTCTGTTAAAACCATTAACAAACAATAAACCTAAAACAATTTAAAATAGATGCACTTAGAAATTGCAGATTTTAAGTGCTTTCACACGACCCCAAAAATACCCAAATTATTGTTTCCACCATTACTAAGACCAATAAATCAAACCTATTTAAATTCTTTCATGTGACGTCGGTATGGTTTCAACAGAAAGAGATTATGTAGAGCACCCTGTCTAGCAAAGGGTATATAAGCTATCCCTAATACACGTTTTAAACATAGTTCTGACGAAGGCGTAAGCCGAAATAGCTATCAACAAATATTTAAAAATAATTTATGTAGAATTAAAATACATTGTTATTTTTCTTTCCGTATTATAATGGAGTTCTACCAAGTAAATGCCTACTCAATCAATAACTTTGATTATTCCACGTATTGTGATACTAACTGCGACACGTGTTTCGCCTGTTTCAGAGGCATCTTCGGACTTACTATCGCAAAGTTTGCTTAAGTAATGGAGCAAGATTGATTCTAACATTTTAAAATGATAAAATTACAAAATGGAGTTAGGGATTTTTACTTTTTACGGGAAGCAAGGAGGGGGTTATAGAATCGAAACAAAGGAAACAAATAATTATACTACTCATGACGTTAACATTACAAACTATTGAACTAATGAGCTGCAATCAATCAGATAGGTTAGCGATTACACTATTAATTGGAAATAATGTAAGCAGTGGCGAGCAACCTGTCCTATTAAGAATATTATTTAATAATACTTCTTTTTTTTTAGTTTTTAGTTTGAGTTTTATTTATTTCTAAAAATTCTAAACTATTCATCTTTAAACCCTTTTTATTTACTAGGTGGAGTATTTCTAAATTACTACTCTGATTAAAATTATGATCATTTTCTATTAAATGATTGGCAAACTCTCTCATCTTCATCATCTTATATGTTCTTTAATTCTAATATTAAAGTTTCTACCTGTCTGTCCAACATAAGAAGATTGACAGTCTCCACAAGAGAGTCGATAGTTACCACTCTGTGAATCTACGTGATCTTTTCTCGATTCTCGAAACCATCGAAAGTAAGACAAATAGTTGTATCTTCTACATACTTCGAAAAACTCGGCGTACAGCGTTTTGATAAAAAAAAAAGTGGCCTACACTTACCTCATTTTTTTATTATTCGTCCCTAAAATAAACGGTTGCAGGGTCACGGAATCGAATCCCCAAATGGGCACTTTCATAAAGATCGATACCGCTTTCGTAAGTTGATTTTTGACTATTGAAAGAAATTTATGACCGCAACATTTACATCCCTTCCGATGTTCTCACCGATCGAGTGGAAAAAAATGACCTTTCCTTTTACAATCCGACCCTTCGATCAGTACCGTCACAAAAAATAAAGGACCATACGCAATCAATCACAGAGCAAAAAATCCCGCGAAATATTGATACCATAGATCGGAGGCTCCCAACTATATGTAGTCGCGGAACCCTTTAGCACGGTCTACAACGAACGGAAACAACCAACCAACAAGGCGGAACCTCATACATATTTTGACAATCCATACGAAACCTAAAAGAACTTTTTCTCGTTGTATCTAAAGTAGAACCATTTTAGTGTCATCACTACAACAAGCATTTTACCAATATATACTGCGTGTATTAACCATAGGTAGAATTAATTTATGGTCTCCCCAATAATATTTAAAAAAAAAAACTAAACTTTAATTGGATGCATGTTTAATTTTTTTATCTGTTTCACTCAGGGCTGTGGAGTCGGTGAAAAAAGTTCGTCTCCGACTCCTGTATTTACCAAAACCACGACTCCGACATTGAATAAAAACACGACTCCGTCTAAAAAAGTTGAATATCGTCACTTTTTTTGCCTAATCTTCCTATTGATTGTATTCAATTAAATATCAATCCTACCAATCCGGCCAATAGCCAAATTTGACATATTATATGCAAAAATAAAAAGTTCAAACTTTTCAAAATTTCCGACTCCGAGTACGACTCCGGCAAATCGCCGCGACGATTCCGACTCCGTCCAAAAAGCCCCGACTCCACAGCCCTGGTTTCACTGAATACCCCGTTTGGGAAGCGCTGGTATCGATATTAAATGCGTTCATCGAGAATTGAATAATGATTTGTTGCTTTTATAAGTCGGAAATGAAAAGTTTATTCACGACGCTATAATTTATATGCGGACTGTCCATTCAGTGAATAACATAATATTATTTGCAATCATCGCTTTCAAATCGTGCCAAAATAAACTTTCGTGCCCACACGTGCCAAACGCACCCATCTGCCATTGCAAAAAACATAATTACACTTTTTTTCCCACATTGGTTTGAAGGCATAAAATGTTATTCATAGATAAGATCAATGATCTAAGAATTTCTTTTAGAATGCTACTTCTCTTTTCACTACGCACGGTTGGAAATTGTTGTTTTAAATTGAACCGTATTTTTTTTCTAACTGTCCGGCTTACTGGAGGTATCGTGTTTGTTTGTTTGGCATCAATGTGTATATAAGGCCCGTTACGCGAGACGATGCGATCCTCGTTCCTGTCCAAACTGGACGTGTCGATTAGGGATTGGAAATATATCAGATTCATTAACGTGTACAGAAAAATGCCAATATAGATTCACAAAAGAAAACGGCATATTAGTTTGCTAGACTAAAACCAGACATGGAAATGGGTGAATGTGCCAAATGCTCGAGTTAGTTTTGGGCGAAATAAACGTGGAACATTGGGATGTAGCCAACTACCTTTCTATGGACTTAAATTTTACTTTCTGACCAGGGCTGCCAAGTTTCAGGTCTGAAAGTAAAATTGAATATATTACAAATAGTTTTTAAATTCGATGTGAAGAGTTCCATGGTTTTATATAGAATTTAGGGACACATTGATATTATTTAATCGGCACTCAACGGATAATGTATTCCGGGATGGTCCTTTACAATTTGGTATAGATGGCAACCCTATTTCAGGCACGTTCAATCTCGACAAGACGTTTTTTTTTGGTCTAAATAAAAAATGTATATCTATTTTTATACTCCGTGGACTGAGCTTGGCATGAAGAGAATCATGTTTATGGGTTATGAATGAGAATCTTGGGGACTTATTAAATAATATACTATCATCGCGTCTCGCTAGCCAACACCATCGACCCCGTGCACGACTTTATTTTCGAAGAAGTTGGGATATATGATACATACCATATATAGAAAACTATACAGCAAAAAGCTACTTATCATGGATGAGTTGTCAGTGGTTGAGTCGCACGTGGATTTTTAGAACCTGTATTATTTGTTGACGTTAGCCACTGAGTAAATAACGCCTCGCCGTGTTCAAGTTTAACATAATATTTTATTGAGGCTTTTCATCAGATCGTAATGTTTATTAATACAGGCCGCCATTAACTTTCGCACATAATTGATTCATGAAAATGTGTACGAATGTTGAATGCTCGAAAGTAGGATGATATAAAAAACGAATGTTTTCTTTAGAACATTGGTTGAATTCCACCGTGAGCAGAAAACTCTATTGTGCAACTCAAATATTAATATCGCCTTTGTTCCCTAGTGTAGCACAAAATATTTATGAGAATAGGAGTTGGAAGTCGATAGTACTCTTGTTAACCTGTGTGTAATTAAAAATGTACAAGATCATGCAAAAGTCCAGGGCTGTGGAGTCGGGGCTTTTTGGCCGGAATCGCATTCGTCGCGGCGTTTTCGCCGGAGCCGTACTCGGAGTCGGAAATTTTGAAAAGTTTGAACTTTTTATTTTGCATATATAATATGTCTAATTTGGCTATTGGCCGGATTGGTGTGGTTGATATTTAATTGAATTACACATAAATAGGAAAATTATGCAAAAAAGTGTCGATATTAAACTTTTTTCAGTCGGAGTCGTGTTTTTGGTCGATGATGGAGTCGGAGTCGTGGTTTTGGTAAATACTGGATTCGGAGTCGGAGACTCCACAGTCCTGTGCAAAACCCTAATCAACCATTGAGTATCTGGAAACTAAGATTTTTATATTGTCTTACATTACGCAAATTTTGTAGATTCATTTAATAGAATAAAATGCAATCTTAATAAAAAATTTACAATATGTCCGACATAAAATTCGCCAAATTTTGAGGCAGTGAAACTAGGTTATAAGGTGGCCGCATTCTTTTTCTCTGGAGCATTTTATGACCCACTCCCTATGTGGAGCACATGCAGTATTTAGTGGGTGCTGTTTTTTTTTAAATTATTACTACGAAAACAAGTTTCCTTATTTTGGGCGTCACAATAACGGTTGTACATGTCTCCTTCGTTCTTCATTTGGTCCGGCTCGAGCGGATAGATAACAACCAGTTTTTTACGCTCCGACCCTGACTTATATACTATAACAGTTTGCGGATATAATAATACACTTAACACTGTTGTACATATTCCACCATTTATAACAACCTCGTTAGATTAAATAAAATCCGAGAACTGCTTTCGTCGTTTAGAAATGTCTTTGAAATCAGACGAACATTCTACCCACGAAAACAAATTCAATTGTCGTCAAATTTCTAAAATTGAATTATTAATGCCATTTGTTAAATATTTTTGAATGCTTTATTATATTGTACCTACTCACTTTTATAGCAGTATATTAACTAAAATTTCTTTGGGAAAAATGGACATCTTCTATAAGTATAAGAATTTATTTCTATTTTCAAACTCTAGTTTTCTTAGCTAAGAGGCAGTTAATGCCACTTTTTACTGCTTGTTTGCAAAGAAATAAGTTAATTTTCGCATCTACCACTTTTTATAAATTCAAAAAACTAAAACTTCATAAAACACATAATGCCATTTTTTTCAAAAATGTTCTCCCTTGCTTTGAACGGCAGAAAATGAAGAGCTTATCTCTCTTGCTTCACCTCATTGGGTGGTCGGAATTTTTTCGCATACACCCATGCACTCAAACAGAAATCTATAAATCAATTTATAAAACTGTCCATACGGGACACGAACCTGTGAGCCCCTCAACCTGTGCCAACGACGTTGACCACTTTAATTAAAGATACAATTCGCCGTCATTGAGTTGGGCCACCCACAAATATATCCGAACCGGAAGGAAACCTTACACAAAGATTTCACGGCTAATTTTAATTCTTTATTACAACTTTAATCTTATCTTCAAATTTTAACAATGTATTTAGTATTTTGTACTCTATGCGGATATTCTACGAAGGCCAATCCCACATAGACGAAATGTCATCTTGATGCAAATTTATAAATGACAAAATAGTTTGTATTCGTTCTCACCGTTTGGCTGTAATGTTAATGATGACTGAAAGAAAAAAATTCAAGAGTAAGGTCAGATTCGCATGAGAATCGTACCAATCTAATTAATGCCAATAAAATGAAACTGGAAGTCGCTGACCATAACATTAACTGCCTTTTCAATTAAATTTTGTTTTAAGACTTGTTACGATTTCTTTTATAGACGTAATGATTATATAGTGCGGGAAGGAAGTCTTTGTTGCTGGCTGATTTATTCATTACATAAAGAAACGGACTTGCTCAATAACTAAACGGTATTTTATAACAATTGTAGGTATTGATTTATCATGCCGGTAGTCGATTTCTGCACATAATTGCCCTCCTCCACCCGCCACTGCTTTCTCATCCGTTAATTTTACACGTCAGTATCCAATGGCGTAGCAAATGGTGAGAGTATCTACATCTTTTTAGCCTTTACTGGGAGTGTCTTAGGAGCAACCGCGTAAGACTTATATGCATATGTACAATCAAACACCTAAAGAATCATTAATTCCCGGATTTTTTCTGTATTAGCCACCAAGCCGGCGTGGCGATCGGTCGAATGGACTAGTGCAGATATTCCCTTTCCTCGTGCATTGATGACACTCCTGTAGGATCATATCGCCATACTTACACGTTGCCGACAAAAATGAATTGGCTCGTAAATTGGCATGAAGTAGGTTCGCGTCTCTAAGATGTGTCCCTAACAGACCCGCAAAGCAGCGTCCATCGTTGGTCCCTGATAACCCTGAGAAATTGCCGCTCATTTGAATCCAGGCCAGGGGTGAAGACACCAGGATGCCCACAACCTCAAAAGGCTATCCCAGCAACAAGGTCGTCACGCCACTCACCTGCTCATACGAAGGTTCAACGGAAACATTCAAATGAGTACCGGCAGGGCGTCAATAGAAGATGTTTAATATGCATTAGTGACGGAAATCAACGCGTTGTCTACAGAGTGGTATATTGCGAAATAAAATCTTTGTAAAACCACACGCTGGTGACGTCTCCAACAAAGCCCACCAATATGGAGTCATAAGCAACTTTTGTTAGCTGTTACTTTCAGAGCCCAGTCAGTGCCAGAACGACGAGGAATGCGCAGGAGTGGCTTTCCAGACTGCACTTCAAATTCTGGTCAACGGAGAGTTTATTAACCAAAAAGATTTTTTGCAAAAATATCACAAAATAATGTGATGTGTTTGACCTCGACGTATTAATACGTCAACGAAAGTCTTGCGCAATATGGTGCGGCGCATCGCCAGACACTCCCGCGGCCTCTCGGACGATTCGGTTCATTCAAAAACGTTTTCGGCGCATCACGAAAATTTTACGATGGCCCAATTATATTTTTTTACACCGATATCGCAATATGGGGGATTTAGCGCCACACTTCTGTTGTTTTATGGGCCGGCTTGCCGTTCGGTCAGCAGGTTGGCAACCTTCTTTTTTTTGTCTTTGTTACTCGGCTAATTAATTTTCAATAAAAAATTATGACACAGTCATACCTTGTGGATAATTTTATCCGTTTGAAAATGGTATCTTAACACGCGAAACACGTCGCCTATTATTCAATGTACATTTTCCAAACGGTGGTAAATCAATTTTGACTTTTATCATTTTTGTTTTTACAACGTTTTTATTACGCATACGTATTATCAAATACAGATTATCATCCGATCATTCTTCGGTACTATTTTTGGTTTCTTGTCCAAAAATTATTCGCTTGTTTTACATTTGATGGAAATCTATCGATAAGGTTCGTCAACTATCCAAGTAATTAGTTATGTCGAAAACAAGACGTTCATCGCGCCGTGACGATAATTATTATAATACATTTTTGACCAATCTCACTGCTTGCTACTGATTCTCAAAAATAAACATGAAATACATACTTACTTGTGATTGCATAATTTTCATTTCTTCAAAATCCACCAAGTAATAGAATCGTAAACTTTTTATCTTTTGATTGCATTCTGTTAATCAAATGGTTGAATATCGTCAATTCCATTGCAATATCTGTAAAATCGAAAAAAAATATGGAAGCACGAAAACAGTTTAAAAAATTAGCGAATCGTAACAAAACATAAATAAATATGTTTGTTGATTGAGTAGGCATTTACTTGGTAGAACTCCAAAACATTTGAATTCTACATAAATTATTTTTAAATATTTGTTGAAGTAAACATAAATAGAATTAAAATACATTGTTATTTTTCTTCAAGTATGTTTGTATTACTTTTGTTAGTTGTGCTTGGGAAATAGGCGTAAAGGCGATTTTTCTAGTGTTATTCAAACAAATAAGTCGAAAACGCATTATTTGTAGACACGGTAAGAAAACTAACAATGTATTTTAGTTCTACATAAATGATTTTATATATTTGTTGATAGCTATTTCGGCTTACGCCTTCGTCAGAACTATAGTTCTGACTTCTGAATAGTTCTGACGAAGGCGCAAGCCGAAATAGCTATCAACAAATACATATATAAAATAATTTATGTATAACTAAAATACATTGTTATTTTTCTTACCGTATTATAATGGAGTTCTACCAAGTAAATGCCTACTCAATCAATTATTTGTAGATATTCAATTGTGCAATGTAAACGACGATACGCATATTTATTCCGAAGAAAAAGATATATTGAAAATGAGTAGCTACTATTAAACCGTGGGCGTAGCGACATACGGGCGAAACTACAAACACAACGAACTGAGATAAATGGCAAAACGGTTTTCAATGTTATACTTTGTTCTTACGGATTTGCAGGAAAGCCGAACAATATCTGGTAAACAGCTCTTCGTACAAGTTTCATATTTGTATAATTTATAGAACTGCATTTGAGCATGACAATGCTATATTTAACTCAAAACACCCATTTTTGTAGTTTCGCCCGTATGCCCCTACACCCACGAAATAATATTCGATTTAATGTAAAATATTTTGGATGAAGCCGAATTATTGACTAAAAATCGTACATTATACTCTTATTGTGACTTAGATTCGTAAATTTCTATTGGCGTTGTGACTGTTTTATTTTCAATATAATATGTAACTAGGTCGACACTTTCTCCGATTGATTTTTCCATTTTCTGCTCTGAAAGCAACGAAAAAGAAGAAAAAAACATAATCCAATGTCTGGCGCTTACTTTGCTTTTATTTTCCCACAATAATAAAACTGATACCTCGCGAGCAAAAGCGCTGATGTGTCTGCATCGAATATTAATGGATTCCTTTCGTGTATCGGAGACTGGAAAATAAATAAAATTTCCACTCGCGGCTCACGTGCTGCGGGTTGCCGAGCACACCCCGGCGAGCCGCCGGCGTAAATAATTCGGCCGCACCTAATCGTCGGGAGGGTTGGCCGCCGCTCGCCAGCCACTTCACAGGGTGTGCTCTCCTATTAGTGATTACCCCCAACAAACACTACTCGCTTATGTGAGCGATATAAAATTACTAGGTATTAATATTAATCTGGTAACATTTTAAAATTAATTTTACTTCTACAATATCACAGATCGGAATAGTACAATATGGTATCGTCGTGAAGTTGCTCACATTCATGAACTTTTTTTTACCTTTACTTGAACGGCAGATACCGATTAGCCAATCGGGTAGGTATCTTAAACAGTTCTAGCAAGTAGCAGTAAAAACCAGAGCTGTGGAGTCGGTAAAAAAAAGTTCGACTCCGACTCTAGCATTTACCAAAACCACGACTCCGACTCCAATATTGACCAAAAACACGACTTCGACTAAAAAAAGTTTAATATCGTCACTTTTTTTTTCCTAAATTTCCTATGTATTATATGTGTACTCAATTAAATATCAAGCCTACCAATCCAAATACTAATAGCCAAATTTGACATATTAAATGCAATAATAAAAAGTTCAAACTTTTCAAAATTTCCGACTCCGACCAAAACGCCTCGACGACTCCGACTCCGGTCAAAAAGCCCCGACTCCACAGCCCTGGTAAAAACATGTTAAACAAGCACTTACGTCTTACATACTTATGATAGGCATCAACAAAGCCGGTCAACATACTTCTTCCTATCAAATTTCGCGAAAATTTACGAAAATCTATGCAAAAGCTAGGGTTGTCACAACACCACCATGCATTGTCGAAAAATATATATTCACTCTTTACAGATTAAAATTCAATACCAATAAATGAAAAATCTTATTTATAAAGCAAATAATTGATCAAGTAACTGATATGCGTCATGCCAGCTTACGCGTCGCGAATTAACGAACGTGGATGTGAGATATTATTACATAAAGAAATGCGGGAACCCTGAATTTGCCTGAGGGGATTTCGTTTATTCTAGAGATATATAAGATAGTTGATGCATTTTATTATTGAAGCTTATGCAGGGATGGCATTGCTAGTATTTAAATTCAAAGAATTGCTCAAAAATGGCAGCGCATATATCATGGGCACTGAAAGGGTTAACAACTGACAGCTTTTAAAATGAAACAAAACGCATGTAATGAATTGGAATAAAGTATTTCGCATTGTTTTCAGTTGTATTATTGATAAGTTGCCGATACTGTGGTCAATTGTCGACATCATTTGCTTCGGTTGCTGAGGAGTTCCAATACCCACACATATATTTAGATAGACAGTTTCATAAATTGATTTTTTGATCGATTTCCATTAGAATGCATATATGTCTGTGAATTATTGAAATCTCTCCCACACCCATTGGATCCTAAATATAGGGCATAGCAAGCGTGGTTAGCTAATTACTTATCATGCCCTTGCCTTATCCATTTATCCCCAATCTCTTTGAAAAAGAGATTTAGCAACTGAATCATAGAAGTCATCCTTAAAAAAATTTACGGTTTTTAAAAATATTTTTTTTTTGTTGCAGGATATTCTATCATCAACTCCTGATACTGAATCCTATCTACTCAGCACTCAGCATGTTATATCTAACCTGCAAGCCAAATTACAGCAAGCTTCGTATAACAGCTCATCTCCGCCACCGGACAAATTTTCCATACCTTCAAAACTGCCAGTCTCTCAGCTGAGTCGGTCGAACTCTCTCAATTACCGTCTCCACAAAAGAACCAACCCGTCGTCGGCGGAAAGTTCTCCTCTGCGGAACCCGGGCAGGTACTTCATCACCGGTAACAATCACATAACATCGGGAACCAGACCACTGCTCTCGCACACCGGAGCCTCAAAGTCCTTAGACACTGACACTCGCATTTATAACTGGAAAGAGGAACTCAGAAATCAAAAGAACAATGACAACAGTGAAGATTTCGACTGGGAAAAATATAAGGAAACCGTACTGTTAGCTAATTTGAGACTAACTGAACCTTTGCACATCAAAGAGGATATCATAAGTAAGGCGCAAGAAAATGGCGATAAAAAATCCCACTCCCGGCACAAGAGCTTCGACGGAAGAACCGCCAGAGACTTCTTCAATAATATTCTCCAAGAACGGGACAGTAATAATATAATGACGCGGAGTCTGAACGCGAATGTCGTTACCGAGGGGGTTGTTTATGCTGTTGCTAACGTCCGCGGGCCTATTGATCAAACCAGGGGCAATTTATATTCGGCCCCTAGCAACCAAAGAGTCAGTGGGTTGAGAAACTCCACTCGAAAGTCGTCTAGCGGAAATGTATCGCCGCAGAATAAAAATCTTGATAAAACGCACATCAGACGCAGCAGTGCTGCCGCAAACGGACCGATGAACTCCCCGATCAGGAGGTCTAGCTCTTTCAATGTTGTCAACAAAGCGAACAACAATAATAACTATGATAATTTACACTCCGGTAGTAAAAATATCCTCGGATCTCCGGTAGTATCAAGAGTTGATTCCGGGCTGAGGAACAGCGACCGGAGAGGCAGAACCGACGGTAGAATGCAGCGTTCCTGCGAACTCTCTGTTAGAAATAACACACCTGAAGTCGATTACATGTCGGAGGATTCGGACAATCTATCCACTGGCGGTTTTTACTCAGATTATGACAGGCGTAGCATGCGAAGAGGTGACGGTACAGACATTTTAGCTGGTACCAGATATAATCGTGCCTTTGCGCTGCGTAGAGCTCGGATCGCTTCGCCTGATTTGAGATTGCAGCATTCGGGCGGTGGAAGCAGCGGGTCTCCGAGATGTCCCGGAACACCTGAGATGAGGAGAAAATTCGCTAACGAAGACGTCAGAACTAGGACGAGGGATTCCAGGAGTGTCACGAGAAAGAGTGACAATGCGGGACAAGGCTCAAATAATGATAAGGACACTAGTGCTGCAAAAGTGTTGAAGAGTAGAAAAGTTAGCGAATGTGGTAGACCGTGCAGTCAAGTTACAAGTCGGATGACCAGGTCCAGTTCTACTACGAAAGAATTTCAGCCGAAGACCGGGGATCGAAGTGAGTATTTTAATTTTGACAACCCTTTAATAACTCCATAAACTAACAATTAAAATTAAAAATTTGGCACGCTGGCAATTATTAGTTGCATAAATAATTTTAATTAACATTTAGTTACTCTCGAATCCATCAAAAGTCAATAGTTAACACAATTTAAATAAAACTTAAACTAGAGCATTTATTGAAAAATAAATTGGTTGTTTACATGTTAAATATTTTTTTTCCTCGGCTTAAACTGAACGCCTCGCATTCGTTAAGTGAGCAAATGAATAATTAGTATGTAAATTTATTTCACTCTCATTCGTCTTGAACCGGCTATCCGTGTCCAGATCTTGAGCAGATAACATGATAATGAAAAAAAAGAAAACATTTTGTTCTTGCAAAATTATGTTTCTATCCAATTTATTTTTCAATTGTTTTGTCGCTCACTTCTTAATTTCACTTTAAGACAAATAGCGACACAAAATATTTGATCTTTGGTGGACAAGAAATTAATACGAAAGCCACTTATTGTAACCTGTGTTTCTATCCCTAAGTAAAGAATCCCATTCGATTAGTCAGTTCACCTCTAACTTGTACTTCATTTCTGTAACTAAAACAACTTCATTAGTAGTCCAAGTATCATCGATTTTCTTTTAAAAAATATGTATTGGAATTAGGCTGTCTCTATTTGTGAATTGATTGTATAAGAATTATGTTTTCAAATCGTTAAAAATTTCAATGTATTCGTTATTATTGTATATTTATTAATTAATTATTATCATATTGAATAATTTATTTTGAAATAATTTTTTTAATTAACGTTAGAGAACACATTTTAGAGCATAGGCTCCCAACCTCTTTCGAGTGGCAACCCCTTTTATAAAAAAACCATGTGACCCACGACCCCCATGCAATTCAAAAAGGCACTTTTAATCAATTAATTATTTAAGATTATTTACAAAAACAATGAAAATGCATTAAAGTGAATATATTTTTTAACTGACTATAAGTTGGCGACCCCACAGAAAACTCGTTGGGAACCCGTGTTTAAGAGAATGTAGATTAAATTCTTATAAAAATATATCATGAAACACATTCCTTTAAGTTCACCACAACTATGAAAAAAAATGCTAAAAATTATAAAATCTGTTTTGGTACAGAATATTATAGCAATTGGGTTTTTGATGCCTTTTTTCCTACACTGCGGAATTATTCCCTTGAATGTAAGTGTATATTTAAACAATTATTACAGCTATTTCTTTACAGTAGCATTAATCTTCAAAAAAAATTTTTTGACCGTTTTTATTGTAATGAATTTCAGATGTCAAAAAACCAAACGCTCAAGTGATCGCCGCCCAAGCGAAGGATCTCGAATTCAACAACTGGAAGAAGAGAGCTTCATATGACCCAATGAAAGCCGCTCAGGAAGGAAAGAAGCGGAATCCTAACGCTAATGTGCCTGCAGCGCCAGCCCCAGTAGCAAAGAACGCCAGGCGATCTGATGCCGATGAAGTCGTTTCACCTAGGTAAGTTTATTCATCTATGCATCTATGGAAAGGTTTAAGATCTTTTACAATATTTTTTTTTGCCAAGAACTGCTCAGTTCAATCATTCAATCTTTCTTCTGGTTAGAACATGACTTATAGTTAGATGAATTCCTTTTCTACACTTCTTTGCAAGGGTCATATAGGTAGATGGAAGAAGTCTTCACTTTAGTGTAATTACTTACTAACAACTGATCTAATGTTTCCAATTATACGAAATTGTTAAGGGTATCGAATTAATATGGCTGCAATCGATTCCCTTCCAGCATTGCCACTTTGATACAAGTATTATACAGTTGTTGCAGCTGGCAGTTTTATTGATAGTATATTTATGATTGATTATCATTTCAAAATGGAAACCCATCCATAAAGAACTGACAGCAGTAGAGACAATTATTTTTGGTGGCTTCTTTCAAAAAGAAAAAAATGATAAAAAGACTTAACTTACTTGAGTGTTTTTAATGATTGAATGAAATAAGTTTTTTTTTGTTGTGTAATAGCTTGAAATGTATACTAACAGTTATGGAATTGGACACTATTGCGAGTGATTGGCACATGTATTGATTATGCACTTGAAATCCTGTATTGATGTTGTAATATTTTTGAACTGTTGTTTTTTGATTACTTTGGTAATTCTTTTCTACGACACATGATGTTGTCTGCACCCCTTTCTACCTGGTCTTCTATTTCAGTTTGAATATTCCTCAGGATTTTCCCATGAATTATTCATAGAAAGGAAAATGTAAACAAATGATGGCAAATCTTCATAAAATATGCAGCTATTGCTGCCGATATTATACCTCAATAAAAATATACTTCAATTCAAAATCCACTCCATCGGCACCTTTTTTATCATTTCTTTCTGCATGATTTCCACCTCTAAATAGTAGAGTATTACCTTTTCTCTGTCCGACATGGAAAGAATGATATTTTTATTCATACTCTTTTCCAGTCACTCTTCCCCCGTGCACCGATCTCGTTCTTTCAACAGCACCGGAGGCCTTCCCCTTTCCGTATCGGTCGTACACGTAGACCATTTGGAAGCCGACTGCGGCTCTCCAGACACCGATGAATTTGAAGACAGGCTGGTTTGCACCATGCCTGGTGAAGGGGCCCAACCTGTGCTAAAAATGTAAGTGTGCAGGCGAAAAATAGTAAGACACTTATTCGTAATTAAATATTTCGTAGATACGATTGATTGTCCCTCCAAAATCAATCGCACAGAATGTTGCCACTTGTATTATATTTTCTTTTTATATTCTTTCCATAATCCCTGGCATTGTTTTTGTAGGCAACGAAATATATTTTCAACGCTGACTCTCATAATGTGTAATGTATGATGCTATGTTTGCTATTTCCTTTTCTTTAGGTTATGCATTTTTCATTGCATCTACACATTCAATTAGTCAGATCACTTTTTGTGAGTGCAGCGGCTACACATGCACTCAATGAATAGACTAAGAAAGAGGAATTGGAAAGGTCGGCAACATCCTCAATACTGATGCCGTAGATCTCATCAATACAATAATTATTGAAATCAAACATGTGCATTATAATTCTCAGTGCAACTCTAATACACTACTAATATAAATATTTGACAGATGAGATGCTAGCTGCAAAACCGGCTCCACTGAAATAATAAAAAAACATATGCGACATTTTACTTGTTTCAGGATTTCTGGCTCAGATGGTGATGGTGGACAAGTTGTGCGAAGATCTCGCAGAGCCCCGCAAAGCACGAATGTCACCCTCGCCAACGATTATGTCCCAAAGTTTCAGGTTAGTGGATAACTTCTTTCAAGAAAAATCTTTCTTTTTAGATTGGGAAATTCTGTGATCTAGTTGGCATTGTGAAATTCTTCTATCTTTTTATAAAGTTTAATCTTGTTTGTAAAAATTGCAAAAGAGTTTAATGGCAGTAGGCCAAAACTGAACAGTAAACAATATACAATTTCTTGAACACAGTTAACTGGGGAAATCTTCCTAGATAAATGGAAATAGCTCAACTTAAACTGTGCTCATTGATAATACCACAATAAAGAATTCATGATTTTTTCTGGACATTACAATTTATTGAATGACTTTTTAAAAACTTTAAATTTTCATTACAAATCATATACCTTTTTTTTTATCAATAAGCTTATCTCAACAGAAGCTTTTCTATAAGAACTGCTTGTTACTCAGTTTCTCGACCACCCTTGTTTCAAAGAGAGTAGGGATAGATGGATTAGGCTTAGTTATTAGCTAATCTCTCTATGCCCCATAGTAAGTGTGGGAGAAAATTATAGACATCACAGACATCCATACCTGTAAACAAAAATCCTGAAATCATTTCCTGAAAATGTCCACAGTGAGATTTGAACCTGAAGTTTAACACTCGATCATGGACCCAACAAGATTTTTGCCATATGTATTTGATTGTAGTTTGTTGAAAAGTTTTAGTAGGCTATTTTTTAATAGCTACTGAAATTTTACGCAATACTGTCATAGATATTGATATACTATAAGATTCTATTGGGACATAATTAATTAAGATGAATATAAAATATAAAAATCATATATTACGGAACAATAGACCGAGGTTGCACTGCATTGTTTTATTATGATCTTGATACTTTCATGTGGTGACAGGTCAACCAACAGCCAGAGGTTCTTTCCCCACGCAGTCGTCTGCTGGATGCCGAGAAGCGAAAGACTCATTTAATCGAGAATTCGGAAATACTGCACCTCGATCAGTCCGCGGAAAGTCGCCGTCCCGTCACCGCTATCCTGAACCACCACCTACTTCTGGACAGCGACACTGGAAATTCAAACTCCACCACCAACGGAAGCGGCGGCTCAAGGAGAAACTCTTCAAACTACAGTGACCAGGATAACGTCGGCCAGACTGGGGAAGAAAGACTGAGCGACTCTGAAGATGTGGAGTCTGACAATGACAGGAGAAATAAAGACAGCGGTGTCGTGATGAGAGGGAAAAGTAGATCGGTACCTCCTCAGCAAAGGTAACATATTATTAAATAAAAAAAATGCTTATCAGATCAATTTAATGATCTACGGTAACAAAAAACCACTCGAAAGTATGAATTTGCATGCTATTTATGAGAACAGGCTATATTAGAGTTCATAATTTTGTGTATTTTAAAAACTACTCTAGAATGCTTCTTTTGGAATGTAGTATTGTTTAACCTCTCCGTTTTTACTAAGTAAACTTTCTCACATATCTAAGAATCTACATTGGGCTTCAAATATGACATAAGAAATAATGGAGGATAAATTTCATTTAAAGGCACAGCGGAGACTTCTCAATGTCTTCGTCAACCACATCGGCTTCTAAGGATTTGGGAGCAGGCGCTCGGAAAACTTCAATACAGCCCCGTTATATGGATATAAGTAAATACAAGACAAATGAACCGTCACCTGCCAAGAACTTCCTTAGGCGAGATCCTTCAAAGACGTACGTCGGGGTGCTTCCATCTGTGGAGCATAGACAACTAGCAAAGAGAAATACTGCTAAGCAAGAACAAGGTAAAATAATTTTTAACTTGGCGGTATTCTTAATCTTCATATCAATTAGTATTATTCTTATCCATTATAAACTTAGCGTCGAAGATATCATAATCATTTAATTATATTGTAGATTTGAAGACTAAAGAATTGGAGAAGTGGAAGAGACGGGCGTCGTATGATCCTCGAAAAGCTGCTGCGCAAGCCAAACAGAAGCCTACCAATTCTAAGAGTCCGAGGTACCTAACTGATAACAAATTTTAATCAAAACTTTAAGGGTAGATTTAAAATATCATTCAATGACTAACGTGGAAGGGTGTCAACATCTAATATATTTTTTAGGTCTTATTTATAAATAGTATCATTTGTTGTAAAATGGTTTTTTTTAATATTATTTACACTAGCATTTTCAATTGTATGGGAAACTTATCAATCTCCTATGTGTATGATGACCTGAATGATAATGTTTTAACCAAATTGTTCTAAAACTTCAGCTCATAATATTGAAACCACTTTCCTGATTCAGGAATTATACTTGCCAGTCTGGTGATACAGTTTTTAATGAATACTAACAAATTATATAATAAACACAAAAAAGTTCTCCATTCAAAAATAATATTGGAACAAACATCATTTCATGTCATTGGAAAAACTAATTTTGTTATTGGAGGTTTCTCAATGGTTTGAGTTTTTCAAACAACTATTCATACTTACTTAACAACCTTAATTGAATAAATTGTCAGCTTAACTTGCAAGTTATAAGATGAGACCTAAAAATCAAAAACGCATAGAGATTGGTAAAGCGCTTATTTGAAAGCACCAAAACCCACAGGTTATAGATTATAGATATGTATTTTGCAATTTAAGTAAACAATATTTCCATAAAGTGTCAGTATTAAAATATTGGTAATAAGATACTTAAAAATAATCGTTCTTCACAAATAATATACAAGTGCACATTCTGACATGTTTTTTTCTTTTTGTTTTGGTTTTTTTTCCTTTGAATAAATCCAGACTGTGATGTCACTATCAAAGCGGTGGCGGCCATCGTCTTTAGTGATGTCGTCTACATTTCGACAGATTCCCAATTCAAAACGATAATAGTAAGTGAGTGCTGCCCGTCGTCCAAAGATTTTGCAAAACTCTTACGCTTCTTTTTCAGCTTGCAAATTTATACCATCATTACCATCAACCGTCAATGCTTGGTTATATGTATACACACATGCAAAAGCTTTCGATTTATCGATACAGTCACCTACAACAGTGCACTGAATTACATTTTGTATATATGATTATACAGCATCGTCACGAGGCAATGTTTCATTTTTTTCAATGAATTCTCATTGTGTATCGCGTTGTTTCAAAAACCTGTTCTAGTTCCGTTAATGTCTTTTCATTGTCATAATATCACTGTTTTGAATGCTTATTTCATCATCTAACAATACCATTCACTGATTGTGTCGCAGCATTCCGCATCATCTGTATTCCTATTAACATTACCTGGTTATTTTCCCATTTTCTCTCGGTGTTTTCTCTCAATTTTTATGCATAGTTAAATGTTCACTGATTTTTCTTTAAGAATAACTTTGCAGGATTTGAATTGATGCCAGGTAGCTACCGTGACCAGTATGTAGCAGTGTAAAGTTTATCAATGCTCATATGTATCAGGTTGTTCCACATGAAATCGCACAATTAGTAGCTAAAACAAAAACAAAAACATGGCCGTGTCTAATCACAAAGACAAAAATATATCAGCCCATACGATGTGCTTATTTTTGTACATTTTAAAGTTAACATACGTTTTACAGTATTTCACTAACTGCGGTTGTTTTTAGAGATACGTTTTTTGTTGAGGATAGAACAGATTATTGTGAATAATTCTGCTAACATACATTTTTGTGTTTCCAACCCAACATATTCTTAAGCCAGACAATTTACTTGTGTAAAAAAATAAACAATGACAAAAAAAGCTCAATATTCAAAGATGATTGAAGGGGGGGAGTGTACTTTCGTTTATTTACAACAACAAATAAAGGAAAATATCACGCACAGAAAATTAAGTATTTCATGTGGAACAACTTAATAAAATTAAAATTAGTAAATCATTCATTTGATATTCAGTACAAAATGTATTCAGATTTTAGTTATTGGGATTTTTTAAATATTTTCTAGGATGTATTTTTTGATCAGTACCAATTTTAAAATTATATTCATTCATGAAATTATTGCCAGATATAAAATTCCCGCTGCTCAAACGTATTAATGTGTATATGCTATTTTTTACTAGGTATTATTCTGTTCATATTGGTGTAGACTCGGCAATCCTTCATCTGACTGTATTGTATATTTTGAATGTATTATCGTCTTAAATATTGATTACATTTATAAATTAGTGATAATTGTTCTTTAGAGCAATAAAAAACGGAAAAGAACCGCATCTCACACAAACATTTCATTTTACTTATCAATTTTACAACGTAAAATTTGTAATTACCATAAATTTTGTCACAACCACCCGGGATTTGCCTTTCACCACTTCAGTCAGTCAACTGAGACAGCCATTGCAAATTACCGGATGCTGCTTTAACATTTCCAATGCTTCCAGTAACATTAAAAGCGTTGACTTAAAGATAGCGCTTCTGTACAAACTGGACCCTGACCATAGATCTATTTATAATGTAAAATATCTAATTCCATTAGATGTAAAACCATAAAAATTTACTGTAGCGACCAAATTGAAATACTCAGTAACAGAATACGGAAAATTCTAAGACATTGAGGCTATTAATAAACATCCATCTGTTTATTTTGTTTAATTGTCTCCTCTACTTTATTTTCGATTGATTCGTTTGGTTAACTGAAGCTTTCACTTACAGTATAATCTGATTTAAATAAGTCGGTATCAAAATAAATTCTTGTTTGAATGTTACTCACCTTGGATTAGCAACAATAAAGACGTATAAGGAATGATATTCTGACAAAAAATAACTCAGTGACCTCGCTTGCAAGCTGTTTTCTTACTATCAACACTCAAATAGATAATAACATAACTTTTTCATTTTTTTGTGTATACGTTTTCAGCCATATTTAGTCACCGGGTATAGGTATTTAATGTGACCGCACCATTTTTATCATTATCAAATGAATGATGTTTATGCGACTCTCATTTCATTGACGTTCACCGTTTTCCTAACTTTGATCTAAATTATACTTGTTATTATTTCAGCAGTTCTGTTCTGAGATCGCAATCTTTCCACGGACCCATGACGCACACCAACAAAATGTCCATCAGCTGTACCGAAAAACACGATGCGGATCAATTCTACGGTGACGCTCTCAGCGATAATGAGTTTTGAATTAATCTATAACGGTACAACTTAAATTAAATAACAGCATTGACTAATCAGAAGAGACATCCTTCAATCTCGTCACTATTATACTCGTGGTAGTTAAATTATTGTAACTCCGTAGTAGTAAAATATTAACTAAAATACCCTCCACAGACTGTCGTGTGTTTTGTCGATTATAATCACTACTTTTACCTTTATGAATACCGCATTTACACTGTATGTATGATGCCTCAATGATATTTTGGGTAAAAATACAAATCTTTATAATATCCAAAGAAAAATAGCTTAGCCTCGTGGTTTATCTAATATTCAATTACAACGAAAGGCTCGTAAAAGTTATTATTGTTCTACGGATGTATAATGTTGTATGAAAATCGTTTCAGATTTCATTCTTCAATTATAAACAAATACATAAATAAAAATAGCATAATAATAGTCAGAGATAATTTGCGATGAATCAAGCCATATTTTTTTAAAACATTCTTGGTTATAATATCTATGAAGCTTGTTTTATGAAAGTTCTAAAATTTAATTCGCTGTTGAGTTTAAGTGATCATTGTCATCAGCTTGTTTACTCATCGGTTAACGTTTTGTCATAAATTTGTGAATTTCATTCATCGACAGTTCTCATTTTATATACTTATGTTGGAGTTACAATATTTATATATTCTGTTGGTGGACTTGTGAGAATTGTGTTGAATACGAAAAATGTACATAGAACAACGCTCAAATTGCCTGTATATGATCTATTATTACTTTGTCATATACGTAAATTAGTTTTTGAACAAAAACAAATACCAAACATTGTGTACATTTTTTTTTTGTATAAAGTCGCTTTAATATTTCACTCATATCAATGTGATTTTAAAACTATGAATTACCCATTGTTTATTTAGTTTGGTTTAGGTTGTATATTAATTGTACATTGAATGTAATCACAATTATTAACCTCAAATATTTTTATTTTAAGTACCGTCTTATTGCGTTTGCGCTGCCATCTACCAATCGGTTTGGCAATATTGCAAATGAGGATTTATAAAAAATACAAATCACAGCTTGTTATTGGATTTCATATTATATCTTATCCAGCATTTGGTCATTCTAATGAACGAGTCTATTTAAGTATTCTATTATTATATGTATTCACTATGAATATTGTAAAAACTTATTTATCAGTATTTCTTCAAAAATTTTTTGGTTAAATTTAATCAATCCAGTCTTCACTTAATAATACTCATTGCAACCGCATTTCTTTTTTGTTGCAATTCGCGTTCTAAACGTTTTTTAAAATTAAACATTACAAAAAAAAAAAACATTTGACAATGTGACCAATTAAAATTGAAGGTCCAATTTTCCGAGATGAGGGTGCGAAAGAAAGATTCGACCGGTCAATATTCCGATGTAGGTAATTCGTATTAAAATTGGTATTATTAATGTTATCATTTCCAACGAAAATACTCCCTTTATTAAATTTAATTTTTAGGCTTTTCCTTTTGTGATTTTACTGCATGAACTTTTTCTTTGTCTAAGTAGTAAAATTTATTTGTTTTCCCTGTTTATAAAAGTGATCAGAGCTTAAAATTTACCCTGCCTTTGTACATAACGTAACCGAAGCAACTAAACATAATTTAAGTCGCCTCGGCCACTGATTTTTAATGATGATCCTAATGATGCTTCTGGACGCTCAGTCCATGTTCAGTTCTGATTTCAATCCGACTGCCGACCTAATTGACAGGAAAACTTTTGCTCGATGATTGTAAATATTCCCAAAGAGAAAATGTGTCCAAAAAACGCACTTTCAATCAATTTAATCACAAAATTATGCAATATATTGTACCGCCTGTGAGGTTTTGCATTAATTTTAAGATTGAAGAACTGAGATATGTATTTGGACTGTTTGGAAGCACATTATACTTCAATTCTACATTTAATTTCTATGGTTATACATGCGTAATTTTGTATATGAAATTCTTTGCGCACAGGGGCAAGGTATTGTAAAGGCTCCGTCACCGAATGAATTCAGCTTCGATGACTTCCTAATATTTTTTTTACATCCTCTGGGTGCTGGTTTCCGGTCATTCATCGGAAGAAACCACTTAGGCACCCTCTAATCATAAAACACAATTTGGTATTATTAATTTATATATTTTCTTCTTTTTCTTCTTATAATTGTATCTTTATTGCTTGTACAGCTATTGTACGGAATGATTCTCTCTGATTGGAAGCTGTACTACAGGGCGTAGATATATCCTACAAGTAGACATTAATTTTTGATGCCCCTGTATTATAAATAATACTTTTAATATTAGATTTTCATTGACTTATGTATCCAGCGAATGGTTTTTTTTTTCTTTGCATACGAATATATGCAAGCGTGTAACCAAACAACTGCATACACAATTTTATTAACTGTTTGAGTGGTGAGTCATTTTGGATTACGTTAGGTTTTATTGAATAAATCAGAAACGTTTACTGTGGCTACACAAAACAATATTAACACTTTGTTTATGGGCTTCTTGATTACTATAGTAATTACGCATAAATTTGTGCACACTGTAAACAATGGGTTAATACACTTTTTTGTAACGAGTATCTTAAATTAATTTCTAATCTTTATTGCGCTCATTTGCGGGACTTGTCTATTGATGTGGATTATTATGCTCAATATTGTATGGCTACAGATTTGCCTCCAAAAATAAACACAAAATATTGGGTGTCAAAATTAAAATAATAACACATTTTTAGTGGTTATTCCACATAAAATTTATTGGATCAGGACTGGTTTCGCAAATGTAAGCATTATCAACTGATAAGAAATACAACGATACAGTGATATTTATATTTATACAAAATTTAAGCAAGAATTACAAGGTATGACAAACAATTGGTATTAATTACATCTAAGCAAAATAAAAACAAAATAGACTACAATTAAAATGTTGAAAGCGTCTTCTATCAGCTTATAATGCTCACCATGAGTGAAAACCGGTCCTGATGCAATAAATTGAACGTGGAATAAGTACTTAAAAAGTGTTATTATTTTTATTATAATGCTATTCTACCAAGTTTTGACAGTGAACGCCTTAAAAATGATTGGCTGTCATAAATCGCCGATAGATATGTTTAGTATCTATATATGAAGTAATAATAATACATGGAAAAATGTAGAATGACCATAGATAAAGGTGACAAATGCTTGGCAGTATGTCTACGGCCATCCTACTCAAAGGGTTAATGTATTATTTTATGATTGAAAATGGGAATAATTAGAGGTAACTCGACACAGTGTCAAAAATGCGTACGTTTTTATCTTGCTCAATAGATAGTTGGTCAACTTTACAAGATGTATGTAAACATATGTGATGCATCAGCATCATCAGCCTTAGACTGCAAGATATAAAAAACATACGTAAAATTACATTTTGTGGAAGTCCTCATGATCAAAATAATTTTGTTCCTTATTTTGTGTTATCACTTCTGTTATTACTTCAAACAAAATTCAGCATTAATACCATTGTATATGTTTTGGAAAAAAATATCGTTCACACACTGTACTTCATTTGATAAAATTTTTCAACATGTATCCCACATTCGATGTTTAGTTAAAAGATGGTGCTTTAGATTGTTGATAATATGTACTACAATTTAAATAATAGATACCGTAAGGCTTAGATATTTTGTAATTATTATTGTGTTATCTTTAAAGAAAGTGAAATTTTTATATTACGGCGATTGGATTCAAATGTGATATTGTTAAAATATACGATGTCGTGATCAAAAAATGGACAAGACATCTCTCTCTGTGTTTCTTTCTGCGATAGAAATGTATTTAACGAATCCGAGTGGGCGTAACTACTGACGAAACTAGAAAAAAACGACTACGATAAATCAACATGTTTTCATCTGCACCGTGCATGACATTAATAATTAGCAATTTTTTTATAATGTATAAATTTACTACCCTACTTTAATCATTATATCTATTAATAAGTCACAAGTTTATTATCGCTACACAACTATGATATTATAACATAAGAAAGGGTAACTTCTGAAGAGATCCGGTAATATTATATTTGTAAAAATTTAAGTTTCTTGGCTTATATTGTCTATCTATTAATATATTTTGTTTGTCTATCTATTAATATGTTTTATGCTCTCAAATCTTTCAGAAGAGAATTATTTGTTTATACTGTTGCGTGTTATTTGAACTGTTGTAATGCTGATTATTTCATTTCAACCAAAAAACAAGTCTTATTAATTAGAACTGATTTGACAATTTGTTGTTTGAATGAAATACTCAGTTGATCAAAACTAATTTTTCAATATTGTAATGTTGTTTATAATATTCTTTTTCACACTCTCTAAATTAGCAGCAATGAGTTTCACAGTTGAACAAGGATTCACATTTTATCTGATGATGATCATCTGGATGTAGACGAACCAAGTACAGTAGTAAGTGTTATCTGCAAAAAGCTAATTGTTGATAAATTCATATTTCATTAATTATGTCTCACAATCTTTAGTATATCGTTGAACAAACATGAATGTGTACGTCACAAATAAACTGTATAGAGAGCATTTCACTTAGAGCATGTGGCCACTGTAGAGTGCACCAAAAGTTTTGCCCAAGCCAGGCTCAGAATGGATATAATTATTTCCTGTGTAATAAAACCGTAAGCCACAGACTTGCCATGATGGTTGAATGCGGCTCTTAAAATCCCCAGTCAAATCAAATGGTTTGTGCTCACAGGTATCTGACGTCATTTACTCTCAATGTTCTCTATAAAGAAAATTTATGTTTGGACAGGCTGTAAACAGCCTGCTACATTACAGTAGTAATACAGTCTGAACTGCAATCTATCAATTCTCTTGAATGTAAACATAATAGTGTTTGGGCATACTGAAGGTCGCGTAGCCATACATTGGAAGTTTTGCATGTCACTGAAATGGAATTGATTCCCTCAGAATGTAAAATGAAGACTCAAATAAATATTTATTAAACATACTATTAATTAATCTTGCATTCTTTTTTGTTGAACGGTACACTTTTATTTCTCCTATATATAAATTTATGAAATGACAACAAATGTAACAACAACTAACAAAAAGGGGATTACCCTTGTGATAATTTAATAAAATTGTGATTGTTACCACAAATTATGTGAAATTCCGGTGTATATTTGAATGAGAAGATTACCTACTAAACTTACAATCCATCTTTTGGCCTATTTTATATATTTTATTTTTTTGCCTTCTTAAAAATTCTAAATTATATTTTTTATATTGATTTTAAGATGAATACTGAAGATAATATTTTTTTAGATGTATTATAATCAAAATTGTACTTTGGCTTTCCAAATTATTTTGCATTTCGAATGCGTATTTGAAGATCTTCCTATAACTGTTAGTCATAAAAATGAACCATTCAAAACCAAAATTTATATGAAAAATTAGCGGTTTTTACTCTATATGGCACATAATTTTTATAAATTATAATTTAGGAATAACTGTAATATTACCGAAACCCAGCTTTATGTATTTAGGATTCTTTGTAAATTAAAACAGTTTATAAATATTAGTAATGATTATATAATGCACAATATATAACAGTTTTACACAATAGTTACTTTCCTTAAATGATAAACGGGAAAAAGTAATATTTATCGCTTTCCAGAAAATTTTCATTTTTATCCCTAATGGACAAAACATTATTTCGTTTAACATAATACCATATTTGTAGGTTTTTTGGTGACACAATACGGGAATCTGAAAATGAAATGTAATTTATATTCAATTTAAAAACAATTCATATTTGATAAAAACTGTTTGATTTGCTCTCTCATTCTTACTACTTTTGAGTAAATACCAAGCATTCTTCCAAATTAGATTCTCATTCTTTTTTTTGTGTTTTTGAATTTTACATTCATTCATTGCTGTCATCAATGATTTATTGAAAACTAGTTCTATTAATATTTCTTTCCGGGACATACATACAAGATATAAACATATTTTTTACCTATCAATACTAGTCCCTGAGTATACTTGTTCTGGATTTGATTTGGCTTAAGGTGAACACAGCTTAATATTTTATATTAAAAATGAACTGCTACAAAGTTACCGC
Source organism: Himalopsyche kuldschensis (assembly GCA_028554975.1). NCBI lineage: Eukaryota > Metazoa > Arthropoda > Insecta > Trichoptera > Rhyacophilidae > Himalopsyche > Himalopsyche kuldschensis. The sequence continues at coordinate 1,887,183 of JAHFWI010000028.1, forward strand.
CAAATCCATCAAAACTATGAATAGAGAAATACACAGTAAAAAAAATATGTTTATCGATTGTATATGATATACCATTATATCCATCCGTACTCGGGCTTAGTGCAAAAACATGTCAGCCGGCATTATAACACGATTCTTAGATTTATTCTGTACATATTTGAACCAAATAGTTATTTATCTGACCGAACGATAGTTTATTTTCTTTTCGCGTGAAAGAAATATTGAATAAAAGTTTCGTTCTGTGATAAAAAAAAATTCAAATCGGAAAGAGGAAATGAATTTTGTAAGTGTCAGCGATAATATGATTTGTATTATTTTACGAATGACTTTACATTATTGTAATTCTTGTAAAAAAATATAATGCCTGCTGACCGTAACAGCGGTTCTTTTCCTTTGAACTGAGGATCTCCAATCCATTTCCTGTACATAAACAGTCCTTTTCTGCTGCATAATGCCAAGTATTATTACTGTATTAAATTTGTTTGAGATCTGTGAAAATTTGATTTTTTATAGGCTGTAAACTAAATTTATATAAATATTTAATCACCAAATTTTTAAAGTAAGCTAGTATTTTGCTCAAGTGTTATATCATTTGCTACGTCGATTATTACCACTGATTTTATTAATATTGCTTTAAATGATATCTTATATACACTAGATTCTCATTTAAAGTAATTGCCTGTTTGCTTAGTATGTGAGAGATAATGTTTCCAAAAATATCTTTTTATTTGTTTGTATTATACGGACCTTCTTAACTTGTAGATTACAGCCATTATAAATCATTAATCCGCCTCTTAAACAATTCTATCTGGATATGTTTTCAAAAAGTTAACGTACGGTGAATTGAGCTGTGTAAATTTGATAGTCACTTATGAGAAACAAATCCTTGGATGATAATCACAAAAACATTTATGAAATGTAATATAACTGTATAATAAAAAGTATTCTTTTTTGCATGCTAAATTTCATTCTATTGTACTTATTGTCTTTTCTGTGGCAGAACCACCTATAATATTTGACATTTTCCAGAACAAGGAAAAAAAGACACACAGCTTAATAAAGCAATATGTTGTCACATTTTTATTTAAGCTATAAAACTATGATGAAAAAATTATATTATCAATTAGAATACAGCTTTGAAATTTTCTAATTAGAGCGTTCCTATTGGTCCTCCATTTACAAGATGTGATTTAGAATATTCAAAACTCAATTATGCATTTTTTCCTGATAAGTGGTTTTGCCATGGAAGTGACGTTATACAAGCCAAAGATTTTTATGCTATAAGTGCTTATTTCAAAGCTATAAAAGCAAACCGCTCCGCTTACTACTATATGAGATTAATTTTTATAGCAAACTAGAAATCTAAAATGTTATAATATTGCGTACTTGCAATTTGAGATTACTCATCTTCATTTTAAACACTGAGTTCTTTTTGTACGCCGGTAACTTTGCACTTTTGTATGCTTCCGTCCAAAGCTTTCGGCCCGTGTTGCATAAAAAAAACTGATTGTTTCGTTCAGAATGAATTATTGTTACCATTTTATAATATTAGTCGAAAATTCTATACGCCCATTTCTAGCATTGTGATAAAGTTAGAAGTCGGTAGAAAATATAATATGAAAGTGATAATTTTCTTCATAATATATTGATGCTCACAAAAAATAGTACTGGAATTGTGTTAATTAAGTAAAATATCTATTATAAACTAAAATAAATCATATTAAATAATGACAGTCGCATAAAACTAGATATAATAAACTATGCAATATGTTAAACTACTATTGGGGAATTTATTTAAATTATACTTTCATATGTAATTCATCAGATCATTTGGTAAGATTACATTTTTACAAATGTGTACTATAGTCATACTAATGATACCGCATCAGTTGTCAGTGATACTATAGTTGGCTTTTTCACGATTAGTTCTGTGATATTCAACATAATGGTGAATTGCAAAATATGAATGGGATGAGTATAAAAAATGATTTTAGCAGTTCAATAATTGGACAGATGAATTCATTTAAAAGTGCAAATTTTCTGCACACACAAAATTTGCTGTCAAATTTAAATGAAATTGACCTTTCATGCCGCATCTAGTTTGTTATGCAATGTTTTGAACACAAATAACAATATTCATTCAGTAACATCTGTTATGTGCATTGAGAGTGATTACAAATATTAGCTATAATCATTTAATAGTGCATTATTACAAAATATACACCTCGTAAAGGACAGTATAATTATAATATAATATCGCAGAGAAATAGTTATACTTTGAATGTTGAAATATTCCAAAATTCTGAGATTATAATATTGTTAAACCATATTCAGTTTTCAAGTCATTTTCGAACCTGGAATGAGAATTTCAGAAAACAAATTTTATTTTAACATTTCAAAGCTTTCTTTATTATATAATCAGCATTACATAAATTTTACATTATGACATTCTCTTTCCGTTGAATTATATCTATAACTGTAAGTCCATGTCAATATGAAACATGATTATGTACTCGTAGTTTATTTTGCATATTTAAGTGATAATAAGGGAATAATTGCAATTGGAAGATTCACTAAGTGGTATTTCTTGGATGTCGTAAAAAATCGTAGAGATATTCGGATTGTATTTACGCCCATGACAAGTTTTTTTGTAATGTATCGAATAGTTTTTAAGATATATGATAGATTTCGATGTTCTCAATTTTAACGTGTCCAACACGTGCATACATAAATACATGTTTTACTTTTTTTGTAATCTTTAACGGTTAAATTAATTTTAATCAGCATGGAATATGGATAAATGATAGTGTTTATATAATGAAGTTGGATAACTACACTGTATAATGCCCGTTTTTTGATGTTTTCAAATAAATATTGAATTTATAGCAATTGTTTTTTTTCCCATACTTTTGTGGTCTCTCAGGGCTACAAGTTTAAACTGTTAAACTAACTGTCAACTAACTGACAAAATGTGGAAAGTTACAAAAACTGTTAAAGACCAATTCCAGTATAAATATTTCTTCTTCGAAGTGTAGCAAAGCTACTCAAATTTTTGTGGCTTTTTCTCATGCTTATAAGTGATTTTATGGGAATGGTAATATCAGTAATATCTAATTAGAGAAATCATGAAATATCACATGCAAGTCATTCTTCAATATTGATATATGATGTAATATATGTGAACTAGTGTGTTTTCCATTTGTAATGAATGATTTATTTTGTGAACTTGCTGGAATGAATCATGAGAAGGACAATTAAATGTTAAAATTCAAATGTAATTGTTTTACCAGTCATTTCTCCTAACCTTTCCAAAGGACTGAATAATCTCATAAAAAAAACAGATATTTGGCTGTCAAATACCTGGCATTGAAGAATCAAAAATGGGTTAGTGAGGAAGCACTTTTCATGAAATAAAACGAGTGATTCATTTAGTTTTTTTCATATATTTACAACATGGAAGAAGCAATCGAAAAATCATACATTAAAAAACAAGTTACAATTATAATTTCCGTAGTATCTTACACAAATATTTGAGACACAATTAATTCTGTCTGCCATAGTTAAATACGTTCAAATTATTATATGCGGTTCATGGTAAGGAAGTACAAGATGTCAAAAAATATTCAAATAGTCGGTAATAAATTTATGAGGGAAGTTTTCTTTGATGATAAAACACTAAAACGTTAAAAATATAGAATAACACTACATATGGTTTAAATATTGAATTGAACATATGAAAATAAGATATTTGTTTGGATAAAATTTAATATTATTGTATTTTCAGGGCTGTCATGTCAAAATGGTTCATTAACGAACATTAAGGAAAATATATTTTTTAAGTGTATGCATTAAGGAAATAATATGGCATTCTTAACTTTAAGAATTGAATACTATTTTTTATTGCAGTGAGTTTCTTGAACTTTTCAGTCTGTCTTTATTAGCAAAAAGTCATTTCTGTAACAGACAATTTAACTGAGTTTAAAAATGAAATGTAAAATAGCATTTTGTATGATGGCAATATTTTGAATGTACAATATTATTTGAAATAAGAACCAAATTTATAGTACACAAGTAAATGATTTGATTTATGTAAAATAATGCTTTTAACTTTATCACCATCACGTACCGCAAAAATAATACTTATTTTGAATTTAATTAAGTACATAACCATCCTGTCTCAGAATGGCATCTAATGGTGGGCTGATAACACATGACGATGACACGCATAGTAAAAATATTACAAAATAAATTCTCTATAATTTGAGCTGATGTTTTCTGATTTGGGCCAATTTTGACACCTCGTAAATAAAGGGGCATCTGCATAAGTCATAAGTGTAATTTTTTGCACTTCGTTAGGTCTATTTAAAAAAGAAACAATTATTTAAGGTAATGGTATTTCAAAACATAATATTTAAGCCAATAATATATTGACTAGTCTAAAAAATGTGTGGTATTTTGGTGGAATGAACGCAAGTGTGGTCTGATACAAGTTGAATTATTTGGAGTTTTATTATTGTTGGTTTAGTCAGTGGAATTCATTTCTATTTTATCAAGTAATCTCCAGAGGATAATTGATGTAACTTTGATTCAGTAATAAGAATAGTTGCAGATTCTTCAGTTGCAGTTCAACTATTTTCAAGTCATCGAGTTACACCAGCCGCAAATCTGGTGCTTTATTTCATGAATATTTAGTTGAGTCAGAATAAAGATGAACGCTTGGAATTATCATGATGGTTGAATTATTCAATTCAAAAAAAAAAAAAATGCTTTTGATTTTAAAGGACGATTGAAATAATTCACTCAGCAAAAAAAAAGAGGAACTATCATTTGAAATAAATTCTTTACACTTCTAATAATTTACCAACGTATAAATGCATATAAAAAATCTTAAATTTAATGTTCATCCATTCTGATAATTGATGGTGTTAATAATAATTATTACGTCACGTAATTTATATTGGTAGCTATATATTTGACTGAAAAAAAAAAATCAACAATAGACAACAATCGCAATTGTCTCTTGGTATTTTACAATAATCAATTATTGTCTATTGCCCGCTTTCACGATGAAATAAAATCACAATTTGCCACATGCTAAACATTGTAATTTAGAAGATCGGCCGGCAATTATAAACATGAATATTTTATTACTAACATTCATTGATCCGTGCCGCCGGTATTCAGAAATATATTCATGATATGGTTATTTACAATCTATATGGAGATTGATCCGGCCGATGTTCTAGTCTACATACAGTTCAATTTCACAAGGAAAGCGGTCAAAAAAATGTACACACACGATATACATTCACCGATAAATACTTTCAAAGCGGTTAAATTGTCGTCTAAATGTTTTTCTTCTACTTATGCACTTGGCCGTCGCCAAACGGAGCATTGTTATTTTTTTTTTAAATATTTTAATCGTAAATATAAAAAGACTTACTTTCTAAAGCGATTAGATTTATTCACAATGTCTCAAAGGTATTTCTTTATTATGTTCATTTTTAAATATATAATAATATCTAGGGTTAAATATAAAATTAATAAATACTGATAAGACTACTTCGATAATATTGTAATTTTAAATAATTTAGTGAAAAAAAAAGAGAAATTTTAATTATTAACCGTCACGAATCAATGCCATATTATTCTTCTTGATTTTATTTATTAACGCTAAAATTTATTTTACAAAAAAAAAAGCCAAAAGCAGAAATCTTGGCTATTTCATCTACGTGACATTATTGTTAGAAGTTTTAAACTAATAAATAAGAATGAAATATATATTGATGTAGCATTCATTAGTGAATTTAATCAACACTGTCAACACAATGATTAACTAACTGCACCGTAAACATATCATTTCGAAACAGTGATTTCTATTTATTTATTATACGTCTATTACAAAAAGATCACAATATTATTGTTAGCATATTTCTGTCAAGTAGTCTTGTACCGATAATTTGGCTTACTTTAAAAATATTACAAAGTAGAAAATATAATTCAAGTATCACTGATGATAATTCAGTTGGCAGACTCACAAAACCAAACCGGAACACTTTGAAATGGATACAACAGACATATTACTCCAAATTTTCCAGCATAAAATTAAAAATGAAACTCAAGGGCAGTTTTAGTGTTTCAGATTTCTCATAAACCCAATGGAAAATTAATGTGTATTTCTTTACCAGACGTTTAGGATCACATTAACAACTGAACGTTATTCCGATTTGATAATACATGGAATACGTTTTGATTTATTCAAAGTTACCAGTGAACTGTACGCGAGTCTACCAAGTGATTTCCAAATGAAATGTAAGTAGTATAAAATGGAAAGGGGTTCACAATAATAACATATATTGACTTAGAACTTATACAAAAAAGGCATTGTTTTATACAAATACATATTGTTTACATGCTAAATTCATTTTTTAAAAAACTTACACCCTAAATTTTCCCTATCGCTTACAATAAATACTTAGTGAGATACAATATTTTCTTTAAATACAAGACTTAACAGATTAGGGTTATGCTCTTTAGTATTCACCGTTATGTTTTTTTTATTTTTATTTCAATAATAAATATTAATATTATTTATTCATCTCCGCACACTCTTACTCGATCGTTATATTTTTATTCTTTATAAACACGTTATGCAATTTTTCAATACATTATTTATTTTATATTGTTATAAATTATATTATTCAATATTACCAATTAAATTTTATCATAATATAATTCAAATAAATGCAGCACTCACATTTCACATTTTGTGCGAGCTTTTAATCCACCATTTGCATTTGTATACGATTATCAATCAGTGCAGGAATGAAGAATGCATACGTTTGGTAACTTTTTCTTTAAAATCAAATATCTACATAGTTTTAATTAACAAATAATTAATGTTTGAAATATGCATGATCTTATTTTATTAACCACCCAGAATCACGGGTCATATTATTTGATATTGATATTAGGTTTTACATCAAGATTTTAATCAATCATCATTTTAATATGTAGCTACTGGAATTTTTGGAGCATAAAGAACCAATGGAAATAAAATAAAGTCCATGTAAGGAATTAAAAGATGGATGGATTTTTCATTCTGAAAAACATCTTTGGTGAAATTCTGGATGAGAGATGTTATGACACAGTGGTTGTTTTATTACTGAATATTATTTCTCTCGGAAGTCATTTATCGGTGCTATATTTCAGAGACGCTAAAAAGCTATGACCACCTCTGCTTGAAATAAGTATATTATTATTATTATGTGACAATTTATATTTTGAATCTACGATAGCGACAATCCAACCCGAGAGAAAATTTATAGCTGGAGTTGAAATATTAATGTTAGGAATTGTTGATATCTTTTATGAAAAAATCTTCGTAGAAAATCATTATATTACTTATGATGTACATTGAAAATAAATAAAAGTTTGAACTAATCTTCATAGAATTTAAGATGAAGAACTGTGGCTATTTTTAAATGGATGATGAAATAGGGCATTTTTGGGAGTGGTCCATCCTGGAAATGACTTGTGAAGAGCGACTACTTTTCTTTTATTATCTTTATCATCGACTTTAGTAGAGATTGGCAGTTCCATAACATCATTTAAGTAAAAAAGAGTAAATCTTAGTTTAGTGGAATCAATTTGAAAATCAGCGGCAAGGAATTTTTTCATATATAAAATTGTATGTATTCATCGATACAAAAACAAATGGCCAACGGAACTCAATTTAAATAAAAATATGTTTCCATCCGCTTCATTGATCACACAATTTTATCAATTATAAATATTATACAGTAATCGCTATTAAATATTATGATATTTTATATTCCACGTATAAAAATCTACATCGTGAAAAAGTTTCGACTATTTCTGCATTATACTTTAAGCACATCAGACGTTTCTCTTGTGGCAATTTTTATTTCACTTTAGTGACAGTAACTCGACTGTCCATTATCGATATAAGAAGCATCCGCAATCGCATATACACACTGTTCCAGAAACTGTAGACTACAAAATGATAATTAATAAAATGTGGAATATTGTTTTCACTAGGAAAGCCAAATATTTTTCCATTTATCAAAAAGCAACGTGTTGCCAACAGTATAAAATAAAAGTAAGGAATAAATAATCAATACGCATCACAAAATTTCACATTTAAAATATGTGACCCTAACTAAAAGAAAATCAAGGATCAAGAAATTGTAAGGCGTATTTTTTTTTTAAATAGTTAAGATTAAAATTTAAATATAGAATTATTCTTGTCAATAATTATAATAATTCATAAATAAATATTAGCGCCCGCCATTTCATTTAATATACGAGATAAATTTTGATTATTCGGCCCATCAAATAGAATTGTGAAACTAATTGAAAAAATATTTGATTAAAAAAATAGAATAATTATGAAACTTATTTCGGCTCAAAATCGATTGCAATTTGTGAAATTTTAATGTTATATTACTGAAAAATATAAATTCACATCAATGGGCCGTTTTAATTTAATATTTTCTAAAAATAATAGCACATTGCAAAAAAATTTGCTGAATAAAAAATATATCCATATTTCATTAAAAAAATTGCCAAAAATAGAAAAAAAAATACTGAGCGGCTTAGGCATAGTTAAGCTGTTTTATTGAACGGGTTATCAACAATTCATTGATTATAATAATTCATCAGAAGTCTAATTTTTCAATGATAACCAAAGAATACTCAGACAAGAGTTTGCACCATTTTGCTACAATTAAAATCTGTGAACAAAATTTCTTTCACATTGCACGATTATATTGTCATTATTTATAATGACTGCATTAAATAACGAATGCATCAAACTATCGGTGTTGATTGGACACAGGCATGGCCATCAGTGGACTGCATTAATATGGCCTCTAACCATTTGATAAATGGAAAGCAATGATTGCACAAACTCAGGTGGGAGAAACGGTTTCCATCATTTAAAAACACAATACAAATGATAAAAAAAAAAGTTTGCATTCTCTCTTGATATATACAAGCGTATTTTTCAAATCGTTGTTTCAATAATATTGTCCACAATCAATAAAATAGAAAACTAATATCAAACTTTGCTTTACAGAAGTCACTGAAAAATTGCCAGTGTAAAAATAATATATATTAATATAAATATGGAAAATGAATCTTTAGAATATAATTGATACACGCAAAAAATTGTCTATGAATTGGTGAGCTTCCAAATTTAAGAAAAAATGTTTATCTTAGAGAAATATTCCGTAAAGCAAAGTATTGATACATTTTTTGATATCATACAGATAACATTAAATTTCAATTTGTGTATTTGTAACAATTATTGAGTACGCATTACAAACTATCGGTTTTACGGTTAATACTATATCGTCGTTGCGTTTACCAAGTAAATTAAAATGTATTTATATTCCCTTAGACACATTCACGAGACCATATTGATTTATTTCAAATATGGCGTATCAACGGATCGACTCGCGAATCAAACGTAGATTGCTAAATGTGGTACATATTATAATGAATGCAAGATTCTCACATTGCAAAACACTATTTTTTAATACACATAAAGTAGTTATTATGTAATATAATTGTAATATATCATATACATAACTATTTAAATAGGCGCCATTAATATAAATACATCATATTAAGATAGGTATATAATATATATACCATAAATATACTTAATAATCATTCCACGGTGATATACAATAATATGTTAATAATATATATTATAAGAGGTGGCAATGCTTTTAAAAAAAGTTATCCCGCTTAAAAAAGTGCACGGTCGTTTTTTAATTTTTATTTTTCAGTCGCCAACAACTTTTCATTTTTATTTCTGTTCCCTCTCTTTTCACTCTATCTTTTTATTCAAATTTGAAATCAAACAGTGAACCTTTTCTCTGCAAACCAAATTCATCGATGGCTTTAACCGTTTGAAGAGCCGTTTGAAAGTTTGCCATTTGATTTAAAACTGAAATAAAATCACAATCGTTTTTACTTCAGATCGGTCCGTTCCGAAATACTTTAAGTAAAAAAGATACAAAAAACTTTGTAAAGTAATCGTATAAAATAAAGTATAAATTTATAAAATGTGGAATTCAAATGAGTGAATGTTAAAAACAGCCCAATCGTCTGGGCGCATTATTCATTATATAACACAGAAACGTTTTCTCGCTAGTCAGTAATAATTATTTGATAATAAATGCATTGAAATGGGACATCGCCACTTTTGTACCATTCTTGGACATGTGCGGCCGTAGACAAAGTAGTAAAATAAAATAATACAATATGGCGCTCGGTCGAAAGCGTCATCATTCCTCACTAAGTAGTTCTCTCTCTCTCTCTCTCTCTGGCCGGTACAAGTCTTAATACTCTTCTGATCCTGTGTGATATTTTTTGAGTCATCTCTGTTTCACTCTCGAAGAGGTTTCGAGCACCGTTGCAATTACCTCCTTGCCAGTTCCATTTTTATTGCTGAAATACACAAAAGGACATGTTATTCACTTTGAAGTACAACTATCTTTTTGTTTCCTTCCTTATATCAGGCTGTAGTACCAAAGTAATTTAGAGACTAACTTAAATCGTGTTGAATAATTGTCAATTTATTAATCAGTATAGATGATCCATATTTAAAAATTCCTTTTGTTTATGTTAACACATTGGCTACAGGGGAATTCTAAACACATAGAGAAACGGTGTCAGCATGGATTCATCGGGTCAAACATAATATGACCAAAGAAGCTGCTTTCAGACAGATCGACAGCTGTATTCTCTTGTGATGAAATATTCACGCTCCTTACACATGGATGCTGAGAACACGCCTAGTGTGTCCAATTGCATACTAAAAAACAGGTTCAGCATTGAAGTGTCAAAATAAAACTTATCCTGTACCATCAATGATGTCTTGCTTGATGGAGATGACCTGCGTCCTGACTTCTTTGAGCACTTCCTGCTTGAAGGCCTCCCATTCGGCGACACCCACACACATGGAATCACCAGAACCGTTCACCTAAAAAACAACATCAGGATTGTAATCAGCAATAGATCATAACAAAACATAAATGTACGAGCTTATTTTTTATTCAGTCGCCAAAATAGCTGTCAATAATATTTGATAGTTCTAAAGAACTAAATAAATACCCTAAATGGAAAGGTTTAATTTGGTTTAGTTTGCTAATGCAATCAACAAAACATAAATTTAAATGAATAATACTTTCAATGCTTTCAGCGATAACTTTGTGGAAGTTCATTTTAATATAAAATTTAAAATAACTTTGATTATTCCACGTATTGTGCTACTAACTGTGGCACGTGTTTCGCCTCTTTCAGAGGCATCTTCGGACTTACTATCGCAGAGTTTGCTTAAGTAACGAAGCAAGATTGATTGATTCTAACATTTTAAAATGATAAAATTACAAAATGGAGTTTGGGATTTTTCCTTTTTACGGGAAGCAAGAGGGGGTTATAGAATCGAAACAAAATATATGAAACAAAATAAATTTTATATTACATAAATGAAAGCTCAAGTATCAAGGAAACTTCATACTTTTAATATAGTATCCTCTCCAGCGGAAGTGAGCCGTCTCCTAGCAGAATCAAAAGCCGAGTTGGCAGGTGGGGGTGGAGGGGCGGCAGGTGGCGAGGGAACTTGACTGGAGTTGTTGCTGTTACTGCTGTTGCCATTGTTGTTGATGCCGTTTGAGCTGCCGCTGATGCTGTTCGCACCCAGGCGGTGGGGCAAAGTGGCCGATTTCTCCCAACCCTTGGGCGAGTCATTGGCGCCAACCTCCTGAAACAAATTACCAATATGTACTTTTATTTATTTACAATTCTCAAGTTGCCGTACATAACAGGAGTCAAAAAAGGTGAGTGGAAGACATGAGAATTTTGTCTAGGTCAAACTCAGTTATTCCTTGAGAGATTACCATAAAAAGCTTCCATTTATGATCAATTCTGATTTCGCTTTATACTTTTTAATAATTATAATTCATAAGCATATATCAGATAACTAAATCAAATTAGAAAATATAATAAACATAGTGAGTGAGGAATTAAAAGACTAATAGTAACAATTGATTCTGATTTACTTGGATGTTGTTGCAATAAATGAACGTTATTTGCAATCAAATTTCCGCTGAACTGAACATCAGAAGGTTTATAGGATGAACTCATAGCTCAATTCTATAAGTACGGTAAAAGGATTTTTGTAAAGAATAAGTCACGCATCCCGGCATAGTGACAATTCTTGCTTGTGGCTATTATATAATCTGTTATTGTAAACAAGCTGCTGCAGTTAACAAAGTTATGCAGTGGAACCCTGATAAACCCAGCAAAACACCGATTAGATTGATGTAAAATAATATCCCATTAATCATTTTTTTCTATATATTGTCTAAATATTTTTGCCTTGTTGATGTTTGACACCGTCAAGTCCAACTGCTTCGCAGAAAAGAACCGAAACTTAAGATTCCTGGACATTATTTTTCTATTACAAAGATATTGATGATTATGGCCATTGTTCAAATTGAAGTGCCAAATTGCAAAGAGGCAACTAAAAATATCATAAAAATAATGATTAAATACCTCAGTTCTGTCGACCTGCGCCCTACGTCTAGCGAGGGTCCTCGCCATTTCATTCATCATGGAGTGCATGGGGGTGGAACTAGAAACGGGCGGTGTAGGAGTTGTTGCTTTACCACTTCCCCCGGAAGATGTCGATGAACCGCTGTTCTCTTGGGGAAGATTGGCTTGCTGCAATTGAAACCTAATATTTAGTATCAATTTTATAAATTACAGATCTAGATGATAATAAAAAATTGGTAAAAAAGAAACCGTAACTGTTGCCAGATAGAATTATTAAAAAAAGTACATGACATTGCACATATGTGTAAATTGACAACATTATAAAAAAATAATCTAGGAGATAACCAGTGTCTATATGGGATTTCTCAGTATTAACTGTATGAAACCAAATGTTTTATTTTTACTATACGATTCCTGAACAGTTCAAATAGACAAACTTATACCCATTGACATGTGTGTGTGTGATGTTTATAGCCCTACTTTATTCATGTAAAAAACAGGGTTTAGCATACTAACACGCATGTTAAATGAATGCAGCTAAATAAATGCTTACAATCCAAAAGTCTAGATGTAAACAAAATTATGATACTTCTAGAGAATTTCTTAAGACCTTTCAGACAATATTCATCGCATAACATGCACCAGTTTCCAATATGTACGATGACATACAAAAAACGGTGAGAGCTACAGGTTATCAATTCTCGGAGACGTTACCCTTATAAATGTTCCACAGCATTGAGATACTTCTCATATCTAATGTTTCTCTATCTTCAACATTAATGAGCAAACGTTTGCCCTTATATTTCACTCACACCCTTCACTTGGCATGTGATTAAGCGAGACAAAGAAAAGTGTGTTAAGCGTGACGCTTCTTACCTTATTAGCCTTTTTGAGCCTGGCATGCTGAAGCTGCGCAGCAAGTGAGTTGGGATCGAGAGCGGGCGGAAGAGAGTTGAGGATCGGTAAGGGCGGTGGTGGGGGGCCGCTGTTGGGCGGAGGAGGCGGAGGTGGAGCACCGCCACACTGAAACATAGCGTAATGTAAAATGAATAAATATTATCACGCAGCACTGACATAAAATCATATTTGCCAGCATATTAATACAGTATCGACATTATCATTTCGTAGATTATGTGTTATCATTACCTGTAAAGTTTGCGGAGGGGCTGCCGGTGGGGTGGGAGGAGGCACGGGAGCCTGGAACACACAATACAATCGATATACCACAACATTTTATTTTACAGTCATTGTGTAAACAGATTAAATTTCTACAGATAACAAATCTTTCATTTACGGTGAATTTTTTATGAATAGAGTTTTATAACAGACATGCCCATTCAATATGCATTCAGGAGGGCATCAGTTTTGATATATTATCCCAGAATTGTTAATGAAAAAATTCTTTTTGTCAACTTTGTCTTAACCTGCAAGCGACAGTTTGGAGATTGTTAAAATAAGTAGTATTCTTTATTTCTCAAATCATTCAATGAATGTCTAAAAAACTTTTTGAATTGTATTGTGTAATCTTATTTATAAAACAAAGACCGATGTTGGTGATTCGTTTCCCATTAGCTGTGGTGAAATACTCCGTTTTCATAAGAATCAAATAAATTTATGAAAAAACCAATGAATGTAGTTAACGTACATACCGACAGAATAATTTGGGATTTGTTGCAAATTACTTTTGAATTTGTTTTCGTAGAGCTGTGTTTCTGTTAACACAATGATTACGGAGTGCACAAATTTGCGCGTTTGCTAATTGGCCATCAAATACGAAATAACATGCTAATTACCAAAGTAATTAAAGTAAACAAAGTGTTAATACATATTAAAAAATACCGGTGGCGCCACATGTTATGGTATGAAACTTTTCAACAACCATAAACTGATAATAGATTTAGTTGATAATGAAGTAGAGTGTTTTATAATATAATAAGACAACTATTATAACATACCGTTGATTGGCAGGGTAGATTTTGATGAGGCGGTACCGGAGGAGGTGCAGGAGGTAATGACATACCGGCTGCCATCGGTGCACTAAAGAATCAATACAAACAGAATGTGAAATATGCATATTTTTGGTTGATATCTTTCAAAGGTTATATTCCTCGTTTTATAAGAGATCAATGGATTTCCAAGATAAGCGAGGGACCATACCTGCTGGTACGGTGATGCGTGTGCGTATTGTGTTGTTGCTGTTGCTGCAGCGGTAACGAATGGTTGAGGTTTTGCTGCGCGGCATGGGGCGGCGGCTGCGGGGCACCCTGCAAGCACATCTGCTGCATTTGCAATTGTTGCTGCTGCACCACAGACTGGTTCTGCAGCATGGGTGACTGCTGTTGAATTTGAATTTGCTGCTGCTGCTGTTGTTGCTGCTGTTGCAGAATCTGATTCTGTTGCTGGTTTTGGTTTTGCTGCTGTTGTTGCAATATTTGATTCTGTTGCTGCTGGTTGTGCAGCTGATTTTGGAGTTGTTGGTTTTGCTGGTGGTGGTGTTGAATTATTGCCGCGTCTTCTCTCGTCATTGTTCTGCAATAATGATCAAATCGTTAACATCGAGCCTAATTGAAAATACATGCGCTTTCTTATCTGAATGAATGAAGTTTAATCATTTAACTGCCAACATGTGCATGTATGGCGGTACCTCGCACACCACGAATTTTATTGTAAAAATAAAACGTTCTAAATATATCTTTTTTAAATGTTTATTTGTAAAAACTTAAATTAGACTTTCGCCGAATATATTACAGAGTCTAAAGCTAATGCCTGACTTCATAAGAATTATGTAACCCATTCAACATTTTTCTAGTGCACAGACTGATATACCAATATCCAAGTACATTAGTAAATTATAAAATTTCTATATCAATATATAATACCAACAGACAATTGGCTTAAATCAAGCACTCCAAACTACTAACGTGTAGTATTACCTGAAACACATGTTTAATGCAATGGTTTCATTGAAATAAAGACAGATTTATGTCACATTAAATTTAATGACAAAGAAATTGGATTGTTTAACGCAAATAAAAAAAACAGGTATCGAAAGCATTAACAAATATGACCAATAGCATCTTTTCGATAAATGTACAATGACGCAATCGCCCACTAGGATTTTGACAGCAATGTCTGGATATTTTCATATTTTTGTTCAATAAACAAACTGTTGCTGCGGATTTTTTTATAACGAATCAAATAACTGATATAAAATTTTTATAGCAATAGCCAAACTTAAGTTGACCTTTCCTTTACAAAGCATGCAATGATGGTGTTTATATGGTGATCATATATGCAATAAATCACAGTATGCTGTAAAGGAAAGACTTAGTGAGCGAGATTACAGTAACAAGACAGTGATGGATGTAATATCGAAACATAATTTTTAGTTTCTTTATCAAACGAGAAACATTGCAGTTGTTAAGGAATTATAATACTGGATGAATATATCAATACCAGTACCGTGAAACGGGGTGAATAGATCAAAAACAAGGATTGAACTTTAGCACAACTTTACTAAGAATCTAATGTATTTTTTACTATTTATATAAAATTCTTTACAAATAATACTATCTCTCGAATGACAAAACCAAACCAATTAATGACTGGCCAAAATTGAAACAAACGTGTTTAAGTTTGATGCCTGTGCATCCTTACTTTTTGACCCCTTATAAACTTCTCTTTTATTGCACGAAAATTAAAATCAATCATGTGTTTTTTGGTTAATAAGTACCGTAAAACGGAATGAATAGAAACTCATAAAGAAAGAGGTTCATATATTCCAATCATTACAATCTGTATTTTTGTCTCTATTCACCTGCCAAGTCTCAATTTACCCTCTCTCGTCTCTATTCACCCCGATTCAATGTGAATAGAGACATCGAACAAAATTGACTGTGTCTAAATAACGATAGTAAATATTTGAAAAATATTGTCATAAATGTGTAGTAAGACGATAGAAACAAGTTTCAAGCCATTCATATTTGAATTATGTGGCGCAGGTATGAAAATAAATAGTCGTGAAGGGTAAAAAATGTCTCTATTGACCCCATTTTACTGTATACCAAAAGAATATCATTGAATTTTGTTATACATGCAATGAACGAATGATGATCGCAGTTCCTTGTCACAGTCACAATAATAACGGCAGAGGACTTCTTTGAACTGTAGGATTCCTGCGAATATCCCTACATAAGAGTAACGTATCCCAACCTGTACCCCATGTCTTCGTCGTAGTGCGGCGGCATGTTGTTCATGTTATTCATGTTGTTGGGCGGGTGACCGTTGACGGCCGGCTGCGGAGGCGCTGGGGGGGCTTGAGGGGCGACCGCTCCGCCGACTCCGATGGCTCCAGACCCCCGTGTCGCCAGGACCTGTAATTTTTATCACGGTATTTAATATTTATTTACACATTTTAATGCTGCAGTTAAAGTTATGAGTAAAGCACAACATCTGATTGATATTGCTGAAAAGAGTGTTACTAGATTTTATTTATTATTAATCATATCACTCAACACAAATAATTATTTAAATAAATAAAAAACAGTTTTGGGCATTACTATTTTAGCTACATTATATAAATAGTTCATTAACATATATTTTGTAAGGATCTTCACCAGTCATTAATTAAAAATGATCACAATGAGCAAACCTGTCTTGATCTTAACAAAATATTATTTAAGTTGTACAAAATAAATATGTTTTATTTGTTTGAATTAGCAATACAGTCAACCCTTCTATAGCGGACACTTCTATAGAGCTTTTTGCTATAGCGTATAGGCAGTTTTTTGTACAAGGCACGTGTCACTTGCTTACAAACTAAACACTAAAAATTGTAAAAATGTTTGATTTGCTTCAAATCACAAAAAACCAAACCCCAAATTTTGTATGGGTGCCTAAGTTTATATAGCGTACTCCCTATCCTCCCGCTATAGCAGGGCTGACTATATACTGGCTGTAATTAATTTCGAGGCATTATCCTTTCCACCATAAATTAACCTCAAGAAGACCTTTAAAGTGACAAATAATTATTCTTATCTTTTGATAAACATTTTAGTTGCAATTATCGTAAAGCACAATCTATCATAGGTATCTCAGTGTTCCACTGATGTGACAATATGTATTACTCTGAAGGTATTAATTGATAAAACATCAACAAGTGTCACACACCTCGAGGGAGTGCATCATGGCTCTGGCAAAGCTGTCCGCGTCTTCCCGACACGAGAAGTTGAGGCCGTAGACCTGCCTTGAATCTCGCCATTGGTGGAAAGTGGCCGTGGCTTGATTGTACTTGAGGCCGCGAACTATTCCACAGTTTATCACCACCTGAAAATAAAAATATTTATAAGAGTACAGAATGGTAAAATAACACTAAAAAGATTTTTAATTTTTGGTTTATTAACCCTTTGCACTCGTTTACAGCGTTTCGCAGGTCGCGCTAAACTGGGGCCCGCACATTTGCGCGATTACACTACGTCTTACACCGGGCGATTGCACATATGTGTGATTCTATTTATTGGGTTTTCTATGTTGTTTATGAATGTCCGACGATCTGTGTGGACTTTAAACACACTCATACATATAACCTTATGGTTGAGTATATTTTGAAAAATAATTCAGATATGAAGTGGTTAATATATTTTTCAATAGATTTGAGAAATTGATTAATAACTCAGGGTTTGCGTATTTATTAGCAAGGTAAAACTAAATACTGAAAAATGACATGACATATAACAAACTTAAACTAAGGCACACAAATCCAATATATACGGTTTTTGATATAAGGATAATTTAAAATTATTTTATCAACCAAGTTGTACAATGTCGAGCAGCACTCAACATGGGCGTTCAAGAGTTAACCCTTTTGGCCCCATATTGTCAATATATCACAGTGCCTATTCACTGGCGGATACTTAGATGTCTCAAGCAAAAGAAAAGTGACATTGTAACATTGTGGATTGATGTTCGAAGGCATTTATGTCTGGGCGGAAAACACCCCTAATCCAATCTTAAAAACAGTGTGAAGCTAGACACTAGTCTTTCTATCCCTACTCTCATCAAACTTTTTTTCATATAGATCAGAATATAGATGATAAGGACAAAACATTATATATTTCGAAAATCAATTTCATTTTTACACAAAATCTAGTTTTTATTTTGAAAAAAAAATTAAAATATTAGTTTCATTCACAATACTGTAAATCTAGTGTGGACCTAGTGGAACTTTTTTTTTTTTGTGGACCGGATAGGGTTAAGTGACAGTTATAGCGTAAAAAAAATTGGAATTTGTTGAGAAAACTGTTTTCTTTCATCAGAGAACAAATTAAATATTTTCTTCTGTAAACTGATGCGCATCTGGCAACACAACACTTTCAACAATCTTACAAAATTTACTTTATCTACTAGAAAATAGGTACACACACACACAACTTAATAAATACACCAACATAAGCAAATGACAGAATGTAGCTTAATTAATTTACACGCAGGTGAGCGTTTCTCGTCCGTAATTAATTAATGTTTCCGTTACCTCGTGATCTTGCAGTTTCCTCCCGACGACCCTGAAAGTGTTGAGCTGTGTGTGATGATATATGTGGACTTTGGAGAGACCGGAACTGCTCCCGGAAGGCACCCATTTTTTCAGTGCGTCATCGTATACCATCACCGAAGCGCGAGCGCTGCTTATCGACTGTTCGCTGCAAACAAACAAATCATCAAGTTAATGGATATTTCAACATTTCAAGTAACAAATTGATGATTAATATTAATATTTTCGATGAAAAATTATTTGCAATAATTACACACTTGACAATAACTATCTTTAAGCAATGTATAAGACTCTGAAGATGATTCTTCGAAACACATGTCATACCTAGCAACACAACCAATGGAATGGCAAAATTACATTCGAAATGAATTTTCACAAAGTTTCTGTTGAATATCTATCAAAAACCATTTCAAGAATTGACTTTCTACATCTTTTGGAATGAGAAAAGCTATTAATATTATATTCTGTACATGAATTAAGGTTTAATGTATTGAATTTGAATATTTTTAATTTAGTACTTTTCCAAAAAGTTTTGACGCTAACGACCCAGGATTCGTCTTTCGGCATCATCAGGCATTTCAAGCGCACGAATTTACTTGAACGCGACATAAACAGTTGGTGTCGTTTAAATACAAATTTAAGTTTATTGTATTCATTTGCTAGTGAGTTTGTAAAAAAATTCTTCATATTACATAGAGCATAGTTCTGCATTGAAAATTATTTACCAATTTGAAATATATTTTTATTTAAATATTCATAATCAATTGAAATTTTACAATTATAGTGAACGCAATTGCCACATTACCAATCGGATAAATGTTATTAAATACAAATGACTGCATAATTCCATCAATACTAAAATAATGTAAATATTTATCACCACAACATAACTCCAAAATGATTGCTTTATTAGGCTTATATGAATATATTTTATTACAATTATATAATTCAAAGAGACAGTTTGGTATGAAATGAATAACATGTGAAGAATATTAATTTCAATATTATCAATGTATCTGATTACATTAGTTATTGCTCGCTCAAAAACTTGTTTCTGGTATGAAATTTGGTCCACAAGTGTCAAACATTGACAGGAATTTGACAATTCATTATTTTTTTTCCACTTTACATATTTTCAAATGACAGGCTGAGAACCAAAGCAAAAAATATCACGTTATTTTTTACAGAATGATCAATTACAAAAATTGTTATACTCGTTTGGGAAATAGTGATATGAAATTATTCTATTGGACTTATTGTAACAGTAGAACTGGGTTGAATGAAAACATTCCATAGATACCAATCAAGATGGTGAATAATTGTGTATTAAGGGGAAGACATGGGGAATTAACTAATAAATGAAGCAGAAATTGCAATAGATGAGATAACACGCCTAAGTTAGTATATACAGTGAATTTAATAGTAAAAAATATTAATGGCGTGTTTTTCACACTGGATGTGTAGAAAAATATTCTTTTATAGTTATCAAGGATTCTTTTAGATGTACAAGTCATACAAGATTAATTATTAATTATTAATCATACATTTCAACAATGCACTCATTTGTTTTACTTATCTGACTGTTATTTCCGTAGTGAATTGTTGCTGAAGTAATCACATAAACCACTCATATTGCTCATACATAAACAATAAAATGATCAATATTTAAATAGATATTGAAAAGAACAATAATTATCACATATCATGACAATCGTTCAACATCACAGACCATCATATGACTGTGAGTTTATGTTTTTGAATGATTGTCCAAATCAAATATTACTTTAAATGGTTACTTTGTGTATGTTTCATTCTCATGACAAAAAATGAGTTTTGTCAATCTACCTGGGCCGTTCAATATCTTCTATATTTATTTAGGTTAATTTATTAGGGCAACTTATTATTTGGTCAGTTTCTAATTCGATAATTGGTCAGTAATAAATACATAAAACGGTCGGAAAAAATTATAAATGGTCAGTTTTTACAGTAAAATGGTCAGTAATTGTCTGTAAAGGGGGCAGTAGATATCTATAAAGGAGCAATATAAGTTATATTATATCATACAACACCAAAACGATATGGTGCTCATCACCTTGCTGTGGTAAGTAATAAGTGGTGAGAGGGAAACAGCACCGAAACTTGAGACTTGGTGTACTTTACCACTGAAAAAAATACTTTTTTTATCATAACTGATAATCCCAAGAGTCAAACGTCAAAAATCAAGTTAAAATCTAAGGCCATTTTAAAAATATTACTGACTGTTTGATTTAATAACTGACCATATTCTTACTGATACAGTGACTACTGACCGTTTACAATATTAACTGACCATTTAGATTTTTCAGTGACCATTTATTTAAATCACTGACTAAAACTTGAATTAGATACTGAGCCATTAAATACATGCCATTTAATACGGAAAGAGAAATAACAATGTATTTTAGTTCTACATATTAATGTAGAACTAAAATACATTGTTATTTTTCTTTCCGTATTATAATGGAGTTCTACCAAGTAAATGCCTACTCAATCAATACATGCCATTTATTAGGCAGGAGTCGGCCAGCACCAATGGACCGATGAGTGTGGAGATATTAATTCAACACTGCATCAAACATGACAACATCAATAGTTACAACAAAACAGTTGAAAAAAAATGTATTCAAATTCAGAAAACAGGCTCAAAGTTATTTATATGCTCTTCTTTGCACTATGAAGCGAATATTAACTAAACAGGTTTGAATGAGTAGTCAATAAATGCACCGGTATGCAAATATTATCATAACCGAAAAGAATGTACCGGTGACAGGTCTAATAATATATTATAGCATGTGGAAGATGAAGTCAGATGTGTGTGTCAGCAAGACGTATAACTTAATCATCATATAATCAAGGTGATTTAAGAATAACAGATGTGATTGTCTCTCTCAATCTAGTAGGTCATCTTTGCAAAGTTGAAAACTATACCAAATCAAGTCTATTTGTAATATTAAATCAGAAGTATCACTGCTTTATAACTGTTACACAATACAATCAAAGTTAAAGTAAACAATTAAAGTTACCTATGACGATCTTTCAATCTTTCATATTATGCGCTAGGGTAAATGACAAATTCAGTTATTTTATAGTTTGTATCCAAGGAGACCAACACTTGAGTCATCTGTTTATTACAGCTCAGACATTGTTAGAAGGCTTTGACAGTTTTCCAGTTGATGATGCCGTACCCACATTATTCTTGTGAAAATTTTATAAAATTAATTAACATAAAAGCAACCAAATGGGATAACTACATACGAAGATAATTATCTGCTATGCATACGTATAATGGACAAAAACATACTTATAGACTGCAATATATACATGTATATTTCAATTACCCGCAGCAGAATACTGGTAATAAATTTGCAACCAAAATGAGACGTATAATTCATTGCTGCAAATTTCAATGCATGTATGTACATAGATAATAAATGCATAAAATTAAATTTATTTATATTTTCTTATATGAATAAAAATATAAATGAATATGAAAAGAAATTAAAACCCTCACCGAGACCAATATTCTTTCCACTGTTCAGGAACAGAGTCCGATGAAGACTTTACATCATCAGAGCTCCCGCGCGTCTGATCAGCTGCAGGTTCACGTCCAATATAACCGACCACCTCTCCGAAAGAATTCCTCAATTGCGCTGTTGTATCGTTCTGATCCGTCATTTGTTTGTTGTGATTCTGCGCAATGTTTCCAAGAGACCTCCGAGGCATCGTGGAAAAATTGTTGGAAGCGTTCACGAGATTTCCAGTCGACGATGCCATATCCACGTTATTCTTCTGAACATTTTGTAGAAATATTCCAGATATCGGAATAGACGCCGTGCTGGTCTTTGGAAGGTTACCAGACGAACCGGAAATATCCTGGCTCCCCCTGCGTGGCATGGTTGATCTGGGTAAAGTGCCACCCGGTTTCGCTGCTTTCTTAGGAGCCATTCCTGTAGGAATGCCTTTGCCGCCGCTCTCGGATTGCCGTCTATTCATTGCATTTCTAGTGTCATTACTATCCATACCATTCCATGAAGGATTATGGCTCTGGTTTGAGTAATTTTGCTGATCGTAATTTGCCGACTGCTGGCTGAAGACTTCGTTTCCGTTTCCACCGTCGTAAGAATTCTGAGTGAGGATCGGTTGTCTAGACCGACTAGTCGTATTGATTGTAGCATACATTGAAGGATTGGGCGGATTCGGACTTCTCAGAGTGTTCGGCAAAGGGATTCCTTCGAGATCTCCACTGTCAATCTCTTCCTGTATCTGCCTTTGGACTGATGCCAGCATGGCTTCGAGGTCCACCAGCTGTGGAGCCGATTCCGACTTGAGTGACATACGCATCTTGCTTTTGGCACTTACACACTAATTATTAAATAACACATGTTTTGCAGAATAAATCAATCCAATGGAATAGTCCCAAACTACAGTCACTTTTACACTTAATTGAATGCCTACAAAAAAGAGAGAGCTCCGTTTAGAAAATCTATGACAAAATAAAACAAGCAATACCAAATCGAGGACAGGATTAATCTGTATCTTTCAAAACTATCATAGACGATTTTGCTTAGCATGCCAGTACTCATAATACTATTAAAGAGTTCATTTACTCTTTCGATACAATGCCAATATTTTTATGAAAGTGAGTATTACAGTGAAAGCATTAATTTGGTTGTTTAATTATACAAAATATATTGCCTCCTCACCAAGTTTTCACAGTTAATAAAAAGTAATTTATTCAAAATGCAATTTTTCATCTACCACACGAATTTCAATCGATCGTATAATTTTGCAGAAAGGCAACGATCCGATAACCATTTTATAAATTTGCCGAGCCAAACCAAACTACAACATGTGTAAACCAACACATTTTACAAAGATATGAATCTGTTTGTCACATCACTGTATCTTTTCTCAATTGTGTTTGCGTATATTTCTTAGCAGCATCGCTCATTTTCAGGCCGCTTCAATTGTTTCATTCTAATGATGTGTCTCTAGCTTGTAGCAATGTTGTTTGAGCATATAAATGCGTGTAACCAGGGCTCGGTACAATGTTACAACAAATAATGAATTGACACATCAATTTAAAATAGGGCACTGATGGTCGCAGTACATCATTATTGAAGACTCAATAAGTGAAACAAATTAATAATGTTGTACTAGTATGCATTCTATTATTATTATTCATGCATGTGTGTGTATGTGTATATTTTAACATGCGATCGATTGTAAAAACAGTTACAGGTGGTACTTGGTTGGTTTATGTTCTTAGTGGGGGCTTATTAATATTTTTTTTTTAATTTAATGGACTCTACTGATATTACTGCATATTGCAATGATTTTCAAACCCTTGTCAGAAGGGTGTGTTCATGTCTTTACGCAAGTGTATCTTCGTTCTTCTGCATTGCATTCAGTTCATTTTAAATTGGCCATGATTGAAGAATACCAGGGCTGTGGAGTCGGAGCCTTTTGACCGGAGTCGTACTCGGAGTCGGAAATTTTGAAAAGTTTGAACTTTTTATTTTTGCATTTAATATGTCAAATTTGGCTTTTGGTCGCATTGATAGGGTTGATATTTAATTGAATACACATAAATAGGAAAATTAGGGGAAAAAAGTGACGATATTGAATTTTTTTTGGTCGGAGTCGGAGTCGTGTTTTTGGTCAATGTTGGAGTCGGAGTCGTTGTTTTGGGTGATATTGCATTGAATAAATTTAATGGAGTAAAGAGGAGGGGGGAGGGCGAAGGCTTTAATAAGGTTAAAAAAAACACTTTATTTGTTGAATTGGCATTCACTTGGTAGAATTCCTTTTTCTTTAAGGCTTACGTCCCACTCGGCTATGGAGGCCCTGCCTTGAAATATCGTATTGTACACATTCATAGGTTTTTGATTGATTTATAGATTTGTACAGAAACGCAAGTGTGTTTGAGCTAAGAATTGCGAAATTGAGTTCATCTTTACCAATATTCATTTCCTGAAACCTTTTATCAACCCTTTCTTTTTTAAAGAAGAAAAGTTAAGAAGCTAAATTACAACAGGTTCTCGTAAAAATCGAAATCAAAAGATACAGACAAACTATGATCCTATCTTAACCACTGTACAATATTACTCAAGTTTGGTCAGTTTAATAGATTGAATTACATCGAGATTTTTTTTGATAATGGAAAAAACTAATTGTTATTTTTAAATCCACTTTCGCGTTTGCCACATGGCGCGAATAGCTTGCTATACGCAATATGTTTTTTTTTCCTCCAGATTAGCTGGCAGCTGACATACTATATTTGGCATTTACGAGGCATGAGAACTAAATCACGCCAGTTTCAATATAATACAAGAGAGCAATTTTTAGGTGTTCACTGATAAAGCCCAAGATTAGCGAAACCGGTCCTGATCCTAATAAATCTTATGTGAAATAAGTAAAAAAAAATGTTAAAAATGTAAAATACAAGAGATTAAATGATCACGCACAATATACAAAAACCTCGATATAACGGAAATAATTACGGAGTGTCCGTTTAAGTCGAAAGTCCGCTTTATAATAAATAGATTTTCCAAATGCGATAGAAAAAAATATATTATGTATATAAAGAGGTATTTATGATGTTTGGATGGTATGCGAATTATCGCATATCGAATCACAAGCCGATACGCGTCGAAACTACTGCAGCACAGCTATAGCTATAGTCAAGGCCTCAACTAAACATAATGTTTTTAATATCTGTTACAATGGTGACTCTAAAATTGAAACAATAAAACTGTAATATTGCATTATTTATAGATAATAATTACAAGTATGCCATTTTTCATGCAGATAAAATGTATTGCGTGGCGAAATTTATTTTTCCAGGCTATGATTTTTTAAAAATGGAACGAGCAATTTCGATGAAAATCAATTTCTAGGGTCAGCCAAAAATAAAGTGGTTTAATTAATGGCAATACTGCCGCGTTCCATATTTAAATATTACCGAATCCAATTAATTGTGTGGGACGCGATTGTTGTTTTAAGGTGTTATAAATGGTATTACCATACATTCATTAATGATTTACACTATTCTACGAACAAATTTTAGCAAAATCATTGTGAGAATGTTACTCGAGATTATCACAAATTGGAACTAAAAATAAAAAAATATTGTAATTTGAATCTAGTAGGGAAGATTCAACGAACTATTGCCCAGAAATTTTGACAGTTTTGATGCATTTTCAAGTGTCTCACCAGTTGAATGAATCTAGTCCTTTTAATTTACATATTTTTTTATGAGTTGTAATACGATTCAATAAGCTTTAACAGGAAACTGTAAATTTAAATATAATTGATAAGATGGGTAAATGTTATATGGAAATGAAGAAGTTTCAAAGAAATGTTGTAATTCATACATTTATTATTGGAATCGAAATATCTTCCGTTAAATCCGTAATTCGCAAAAACCGTACATTAATCACTAAATAAGCAACTGATAAAATGATACCGTCGGCAACTGATAAAATGATTCTTTGTTTTCATCCACGATACGGTTATCTCCGCGAATTCATAGACTGGTAACGGGCAAGGGGAGAGAAGATAAGCTTCGATCAACAACAAAAAAAAATGTCGAGTTAGTACCTGTGTGTGCGTCAAAACAAACATAATAGAAGAATCCAGTTAAGATTTCCGCATAAACCACCGAATACAATGTACACCATGCAAACTCTAATAACGCCACTTGAAAACAGTAAGAGAATGGCTTATATGAATAAAAAGGTTCACAACAAAATAAACGTTTCAATAAAATTTCACGAAACCCAGAAATTAACTGATGTAGCATTTATCTGTGATATGACAAGCACTTTTTTGTGGGGATAAAAAAATGCGTGTAAACATTAGTTCATTCTATTTAATCAGAAAATTCGGGGTATTTAAACATGATTACGTACATCTAAAGCTGGTCCTCCCACGATTCGTGCATTTATTTTAATTCCCTCACGGTATATGGTATCAAAATAATAAATAAAACATTTTTCGCTCGAGTAAAAAAAAAGTCATATGTACGGCAACCCAACGGTATATCGCGATTGTTGGATTAGATTTAAGATTACGCTGTAAGGCAAAAACAAAAATAGCAACTCCATTCGAAATTCGAATTCTGTTACAATTGGGTAGCCATCTCTAATTGCCGCGGCCAGTATTCCGAATTAAAATGTTTTTCTTTTGATATATAGCTATTATGACATTTCAAATGTATCGATGTATTCTTCGATTCATACGTGTTTATGGTACGGGTTTTAAATATAACGGAAAGGTTCCTTGCAAAATAATAACCGTTCAGCGGTCCGGTTAACCGCCGACCGACGACGATTGCAGGACACGGTAGCCGGCAGCGTCCTTGGCACAAAAATATTATATAGGTATACATCATACATATAATTATGTTTTTTACTTTTGAAATGGAAAACACAGCCAAATGGATTTGAAATAAAATTCTTTATATTGTGTACCGTAAAATGAAAAAATATTATTACGCGTTTTCGTATGTTATCTTTTACAGTAATCTTATTCGAGAATGAACCGCCGTACTTATTAATTTACAGTTATTCTACTACAATCACACTGAAACTGTTTTCTCGACGCGGGGAGTCCCAGGAGCAAGTATAAAAAAATATTCATAACTCGAAGAGTTTGAATACATTTATTCGCATACGACATGCTTGTCGGGAAAAAAAACTATATCGAGACGCATCTGTCGTTTTTAAATGTTTAAAAATACAGAACATATAGCAATGTACTAAAACTTTTATACATAACTAGTATTGCTACCCGGCGTCGCTCGGACTAAGCGACCAATAATTATTTAATGTTATATCATTCGACAAAATTATATCACAAAATCTAACATCCAAAATAGAGTTAAAATAAAATCACAAACTTTATTTAATTTGATGACAGCCCCATTCTCGCCCATTAAAATGTCCAAATTCAAGGAAAAAATCTAATTTGCTGTCAAAGAAATGTCAAATAATACCTTCACGTAAATAATAAACATTATTATATTAACAAAAGCCAGGAAAAAGTTGGTAGAAGACTAATTTATTACATTTTGACTAAATGTCTTCGCCGATAAAAATTCAAACATATTTTCTTTCATATTCGTTATTATGGCAACTTAATGACCAACAATGCAAAAGGGAATTGCAGACCCACAGACATACATACGCCGATTCGGTTTTATATATAAGATATGCATTTGTCTGTTTATGGTGTGTCGAAAGGCATACCACAAACAAACAAAGATATATAATTTTGCGATATAAGCTGTGCTTTTTTTACACGCTAACGATAAATTACGTTTCCAACTATGTATTTATCTACGCATAGTTCCTATATACATATTAGTATTGAGTATCGTAAACAATTCTACATATAAAAAAAGCACTATCGGAGATTTAAGTGTTTTGTATCTCTCTCATAATCGAAATAATATGTATAAAATAATAAGGTCTTATTTCTCACATTATACGTTTATCATAATAAGACGGCATAACATCTCAAGATACTCGTATTGTGGAAACTATTGAATTGATAGTTTAACACTTGAATTATGTTCAATGTTGAAACAGCCTACCGTCAGCGTCCGCCTTTTTCCTTCACTTTGGTTGCGCGTTTGACGAAACAGTAAGTAGGGAAATTAAACAATCATACGCCACATCCTTGCGGTTGCACGGATGTTAAAAAAAAATGAAAAATAAACTTCTTATCTCGGTTAGAGGAACGGATATTATTTCACACTTGTTTGTTTTCAATGTTATTTTGCCCTATTTATATTAATAAATCTATAAAAAGTTGATACAGATAAGTCGATATTACATGCACGTATGCAAGAGTGCTAAGTAAATATTTATTAAGATAATATATTTTAATGGACCTTATAATTTTCCTCCGCTTAGCAATATAATCAAAATGATAAAAAGATACGGTGTTCAAAGTAAACCTTTTTGATAATATCACACTTGATAATGGAAACGGCAATGGTTACGACATTTAAAAAAGGAACATGTTATTTCTCGATCATTCTACAGTATCTTAAAAATTAGATTTGACTTGAACCGATTGACTAAATGAAATCCGATTAGGATAAATAAATACAAAATACAAAGAAATAAGCACAAAAAAAATATAAATAGATAGTTATGTTTGTTTTATGCCTGGTCCGTAGTGAAGGCCAACGTCGTTGGCTTCTGTGACGGATAGCCTGGGTTCGATTCCCGGTACGATTAGATTTTTTCAGTCGGTAAATCGATTCCGTTCGAAGGTAATGGGTGTTTGTGTTGTTAAAAATGCCTTCCCACCTTTCAGATCCCAAAAAAATGTGTCACGTAGCGAGGGCGATTAGCTAACCACTAGTTCTTTCCTATTCCTCTTTTAATCCCTACTCTCTCAAAGACAAAAAAGACAGGTTGAGAAACTGACTAACAAGCAGTTCTCGCAGAAAAAAAACATGTTTATGTATGTTGAAATAAAAATGTCCATATACTCCAAGTAGGGAGCGGGCACGGTTTTTTTAATATATATAATGCCTTTCCACCAGGGCTGTGGAGTCGGTAAAAAACGACTCCGACTGTAATAAAAAGTTTAATTTCGTCACGTTTTTTCTCTACCTATCTGTGTATTCAATATATATCAACAAACAAATCCTGCCAATAGCCAAATTTGACATATTATATGTAGAAATAAAAAGTTCAATGTTTTCAAAATTTCCGGCTTCGACTCCGACCAAAACGCCACGACGACTCCGACTCCACATCCGTGCTTTCCACCATGGATTGACAGTTAGCACATTAAGAAAAAAGAGAGTAATGATTTTTTTTCAAAGATCAATAGTTGTTTAAATAAAATAATTAACTATCATTGCCTGACAGCGGTTTTCTCCTAAGCAAATGAGTTCTACTATTTTTGTTTTTATATATTAAAACAACTTCTTCGAACACTCGCTATATTACACATAACGTAATAAATACAATGTAAGGTTACGGCGCGGTTTCCCGGAAGAAATACATGTGCAACCGAGTCACGCAATATCTAGAAATCCATTAGCCGGATTAGAACATAGTATAATATTTTTTTTTCATTATAATGCGGACGATAAAAATCGGAAAAATAAACACAAGATGTTGGAAAGGTGATATGACAAATAAGCTGGATCGCGATACGGATATTTAGTGCCCGAGCGTGACGAATCGATATTTCTCGTAGGATGGTCAATTCAGCGTCGGACTCGCGATTCGACGAAATAACAACGGTGACCAACAAACAGCAACACCTACAAGAATTTTGAAAATTCGTCGATAAAGCGAGTGTTTTTTAGATTTTTATTTAAGGGGGTTCCCCCGTGTGACGGCCGGATTTTTTAGCCTTTTTGGGATTTTTATTTGACGAACATTGATATTGTAGAATTTTGAAATTTTTACTGAATATTTTAAAAGTATGTCAAAATATTTAATAAAAGTAAAATAAAAGTATGTGTGGTGAACCACTCCAAATGCGCCCATGTCGAAAAAAGGTAGTAAACGGGCTCCATGATTCCGGCTGATTGGCTTATTGTAAATCAAAAAATATAACGGTATTTCAATTTATAAAACTGTGAAAATCGTTTGAACTAGGATCTTTTGAAAATACATATTGAAAATTGAACAATAGACATGATTTTGAAAAAAAGGATATTCTCACGTGTTTAGGGATCAACTTATGTAAAAAAATTAGAAAAAACTTTCATAATATCACACGGGAGGACCCCCTTAAGCCATGCCCGTTCTCAGTGCGAAGTATAACGGCAGCGGAGGCGTAATGGCGAGAGCTTACAAGCAATAACTCGAGATGATATTGTGATAATGAATTATTATTTAATCAAATAAACACACATTTTTATGTGTACTGCTTCCATACATAATGTGTTAAAGATATATGGACGTACTTTTGGTTCAAAGAGTAGAATGAATTAAATTCAATATAAAATAACTTCGATTATTCCACGTATTGTTAACTAATTGTGACATATGTTTCGCCTTATTGGAATCACTATCGTAAAGGTTTTTTTTTAAGTATTAAAGCAAGATATATTGAATTAAATTCAGTATAGATTTACTCACTCCTTTAAAGGTTAAATTTAATGCGTTTCAACCAAAAATTTACACATTAATGAATTGTTGGTGAAGTTTTTTTGGGCTAAGCCCCCGCAACCAATTTGGAGCATATGAAGCTTATTTGAACAGATTTCTTTCTACAAAAAGTCTTGTTACTCAGAGCACAACTACGTTTACGAAACTTGACTTTTCATTCATAGCCCAAAATTGGCAAAAATCGAGTTACGTTTCTTTAATCCGGAAGGGTCGACTAGTGGTTAACTCATCATTCTCGCTGTGCACCGTTTTCAGGATCGGATGGGTGGGAGAAAAAAGGGAAGACAGAAATTCAAGCATGTGACTTGCGTGGGAGGAAGGATTAAAAGCAGGGCTGTGGATTCGGTAAAAAAAGTTAGAATCCGACTCCAGCATTTAACAAAACTACGACTCCGACTAAAAAAAGTTTAATATCGTCACTTTTTTGCCTAATTTTCCTATTTATGTGTATTCAATTATATATCAAACCTACCAATCAGGCCAATAGCCAAATTTGACACATTAAATGCAAAAATACTAAGTTGAAACTTTTCAAAATTTCCGACTCCTATTACGACTCCGACTCCGGCCAAAAAGCCTCGACTCCACAGTTCTGATTCAAAGATATCAATAATAATTTCGATGGATTCGGCGGCAACTTTGTGGAAGTTGATTTCAACATAAAATAACTTAGATTATTCCACGTATTGTGTTACAATTCATGATACGTGTTTACTGAATCAACCTTTGCGATTGTATGTTATTTAAAATTGTATTATAATATCGATATTATTGATATGCAACGAATTTGAAATCGATTCGTGAAAGTTTCGGGGATTTCAGCCAATATCCATCCAACTTAGTAAGATCACTGACCATTCGGCTATTGTTGTTCTTTTTAATCAACATTAATTAATGTACGAACTATAATTCATTCTGCTCGATGGCAATAAAAATCTAGCGGATAAGTGTACAGATTGGTAGACGATATGAAAAAAGAAAAAACAACAGTAAATACAATTATGTATCGCAGAGTGCGGAGCGACGACTCTTCCGAGCCTCATACTATTGTGCCGAAAACGTTTTGTAATGATTTACTGTAGGTATTAGCTCGAAAAATAAACAGCTGTGCACACAAAACGGACGGCTATATTGGGATTTAACGGGTTTTACCGAACGAGATAATATAATTTTACGCGTGAGAAAAACATCCACGATCCAGATTATGAAATTTAAACATTTGGCAACTGTGGGAATGTTCCGAAACGGTCCGAATATTCAAATTTGCCGCATACTCTTTTCATTCAATGGCGATGCTCTTTTTGCGCTCTCGCCGCAAGGATTCGAATCGCCTAACGCGCCACATGGAATGGACTCTCGATTATTTGTGAAGTTTTCACTTATGGCATGACCGTTTATATTAAGTTGAAAAGTGACGAAGCGAGAGCGGTGAGCTACACTTTCAAACCCTTATCTCTTCGAAAAAGAGTCGTTGAGAAAATCAGTAAAAAGCAGTTTTCGTAACTTGAAATCTTTTTTTATATTAACTCTATTAGGAGCCCACATGCTTAACATATGAAGCGGAAACGGTGGAAATAATAAAAATGATAAAGGAAGTGGAGAGATCGATTTGGTCAGCAAATATACATCCTGTGATACTTACCCAACTGAAAAACAGTATCTCGGTCTACATTTCAGAGATGTTATAAGAATTGAATAATATCGTAAGGAAAAATTCAAGATACGCCGTCCATGTTTCTTGCAATTCAATACGAAAGTAGCATTGATTTAGAAAAATCAAGGCCGGTTTCGCTCATCGCAAGCATTTCAACCAACTAACTGTCGGAATCTAGGGGATCGGCAGTAAAACTGGTAACACCAAATTAATATAATAATTAACTAAGGCTGTGGAGTTGGGGTTTTTTGGCCGGAGTCGTACTAGGAGTCGGAAATTTTGAAAAGTTAGATTTTTTTATTCTTGCATACAATAGGTCAAATTTGGCTATTGGTCTTATCGGTCGGTTAATATTTAATAGAATACACATAAATAGGAAAATTAGGAAAAAAAAACGTTACGAAATAAAACTGTTTTCAGTCGGAGTCGTGTTTTAGGTAAATGCTGGAGTCGGAGTCGAATTTTTTTATGACTCCACAGCCCTGATAATAACACCGACAAAATAACGTACAAGAGCAAGAATTCATTGCACGTAAATCAAAAAAAAAGAAGAGAACTGGTTGCCCGCCGATGACGAATCAAATAAAAACCACGCCGGATACGCAGCGGGATCGCCCTTCGCGGGCGGTAAAAAAGCCCCGCCACCGACGAAAGGGCGCGCTGTGTTTTCCCAGCGAAATATCACTCTTTATAAGCGGACATGATTCAGAAAGCGTTCTGACATTTACGAAACAGCCGAAAATAGGACTGCCACGGGGGAAGGGGGTTATATACTATGTACAGTAAGTGGACTCGGTTATACAAACTGTGCCCATTGAAAGAATCAATAAAGTTCTCAAAACGGCATGCTAATGTGCTACAATTACCTAATACATAACGAGTCTCCCCGAAGGTTGGTCTACGTAAGTAAAAATACAACTACCTGAATTTAGTATGTATTTACTGGAAGTGATTTCGAGTACATTAGCAAGTAATACTGGAAATAAATCGTTAATATTTAAAATTTGACAATGATTGGATTGAGTTAATTTGTTATTCATTAATTTATTTTTTAATCTTATTTCCTTACTAGTTGTCAACGTTGTTGGATTGCGTGCAGGACCACGCGAGTTCGATTCCCGGTACGAGCAGATTTTTTCAGTTTCTGCTCTAAGGCATGGGTGTTTTATGTTGTTGAAAATCCCTTCCCACTTTTCGTATCCCAAAAAAAAACGACGCACAGTGAGAGCGATTAGCTAACCACTAGTCCTATCCGAGTATCCTTTCAATCCCTACTCTCTTCAAAAAAGAGAAGGTTGAGCAACTCAGTAACAAGCAGTACTCGTAGAAAAATACATGTTGAGATAAACTTAGTGAAGGGTCCATATACTCCAAGTTGGGGGCGGACATGGTTTAAAAAAATCTTACTTCATGCTGTGTATTAATTTCATAGTGGACATTAAAGAAGTATTTTAGCGTTGGTCATGGAATAATGCTGTATGATCTACGTGCGTAGAATCTTGATGTTTTAAAGTACAAAACAGTGTTCGTTATTAGAAGGGCAGGTTGCTTTTTTGTAGCTCCGAATATTGGCAGACCTTTTGAATTTAATGAGAAAAGAAATTGGTATCAGAAGAAGACCGGAAGCGAAAACGACGGCGATAAATATGTTTCCTAGGCAGTATCAATTAAATTAATTGACTATTTTATTGTGGGTCTTGTAAAAATTCCCGATCCGTGGTCGAGTATCAGCGACATTGGCTTTCGATTGCAGAGCTTACGGGCTCGAATACCAGTACCGACACTTTCATAAATTGGTGCATAAAAATTGTCGGAAATATAGACTTATATTACCAGGAGACTTGGGGCCAGCTTCACGGGCTCGTCATGTAGTTTCAGTAGGAAACTAAAGAAAGCGAAAAATTAAGAACTATTAGCTAAGCATGGTCATGTCGTAGTTACAACTAATCTTTTTCGAAAAAAGGTACATATTGCGAATCGTTACTTCACATATTGATTTTTCAACCAAATTACTTTAAATGAATTTAAATCAAATTGCAAAGGCCCTGATTTCTACTCTTTCCAAGTCTTTCTAAACTCGCCAT
This sequence comes from Himalopsyche kuldschensis, assembly GCA_028554975.1. Taxonomy (NCBI): domain Eukaryota; kingdom Metazoa; phylum Arthropoda; class Insecta; order Trichoptera; family Rhyacophilidae; genus Himalopsyche; species Himalopsyche kuldschensis. The sequence goes on from JAHFWI010000028.1 coordinate 1,922,247, forward strand.
TCCCGTCCAACTTCTCCGATAGGGGTGGTGTTATCTATGATTGACATATACACCCCATTAACATTTAGCACAGCGGGTAAACGGACAAGCCTAACCATAATCCCCATCATCAGGGTTATCTAATCTGTGTACCGATTCCAACACACACAGAATATCCATAAACATCGATAACGAATACAATTTTGATTAGGTAATGAATAATAAAAATGGAACTGTCGTGGCATTATACTGAATATATATGCATTTTTACAATTATTACAAAAGAGTAAATTCCAACAACATTGTTCATACACGATTCGCGATACCTAATTGGTGAGTGATATTAATACAAAAAAAAACTGCATACATATGCAAGAATGCGTTTCACGATTTAGTATTGCATGTTTTGTCTACATATCAATAATAAAAAAATAACAAATCACTAGGTATAAATTTTAACAACTACACATACGATCATAGAGCACTGAACTGTTTTTTTGTTCTTAGTTTCACAGAAAGAAGTAATTTAAGCGACAGTTAAAAATCACAGTACACTCTGGTTGCGATTTAACTGGAGCAGCAAAAGTCGCGAAGAAAACGCGCGCGGCTCGAGCTCTTCGACTCGACTGGTCCGGTGGACGTTCGCACTTTACCGTTTCCTCTCCCCCACTTTCAATTGTATTTTATTAAACGTTGATGATTGATCGGCGCGCTTCTCAAACTTACGAAGATAACAAAAGAAAATAAATAATCTGATACTTTCTAAAAAAATATATTTTTTTTTAAATTAAAGCTGTTTATCAACAGCGAATATGTTGGCCGTCAAACGTTATTTACAACTACCAACTAATTATTCCGCACAGCTTTATGTTGATATATTTTTTAACATAAAATTCTTGGCTGTATCATTTATGAATGCACATATAATATGTAAACAAAGTTAAAGATAATGAATAAACATAATTTTTTTTGCTTTGTTTTGTATTTGATTTGTATCATTTAGGAAGGTGCATATAATATACATATTTTATGAAGATAAATAGTAGCTAATTTAGATTTATTCTACGCCTATAGAATATTAAAATTTGGAGAACTCGTCTACAATAATTAGTTTCACGTCATAATATACCTCTGTAAATTATACACTTATTTATTTTTTAATTAAATTCAGCAATATTGCAAGACATGCGTAAAGTAGCCAGTATAACGTTTTGTGAAATATACTATCATCAGTATATTTGTGGACGTTAGCACAAAAGGGATGGACAAAACCGTATTGTAATAATACAAATTGTCGATTTTTTTTTATATGGGTAAATGGATTGAGAATTGAGTCCAAGAGAATTGGATAATTTCTTACGACTTTTGTCAATACATTCAACCCTGCTATAGCGGCCACTTCTATAGAGCTTTTTGCTATAGCGTATGCGTTGGGTTTTCGTACAAGGCACGTGTCGCTTATAATTGTATTTAACATATAAAAATTGGGAAAACGTTTGATTTGCTTCAAATCATAAAATACAATTGACAAAACCAAACCCCAAATTTATGTAGTGTTTATTTGTTATAGCGTACTCCCTATCCTCCCGCTATAACAGGGCTGACTGTACATTCCTTTAGAGATTCCGCGTTATTGTTAATTAAAGTCATAAGTACCGTCGTATTTTACATAGACTGTGATTTGTGCACTGTGTTAATCTGAGCTAAATGTTGCCTTTGTATAGATAGGGTTTTTTTGTTGTTAGTAAGTGGTTGAAGAACTAAACGGAAACCTCGTGAATTTTTAAAAAGCAGAAGAAAAATAGTACATATTCGACACTTTTGGTCCGGGTTTTGACAACATGTGTTTCTTTGAGCGTGAGATAGAGTCAAGAACCTTTTTTGCATCGGTTAGTAACAAGGGATGAAAAATGGGTTGGCGATAACAATTTAAAAAGGAAGCGACACTGAGCCAAGCACTTTGAAGTACCATAAACCAACCCCCAAGGCCAAACTTCAACAATAAAGAAACATCACAGGACAAAGGTGGCGCGATGATTTAAAACACACAGCCTCTTCTTCCGACTTGACTCCATCTGATTGTCACCCATTGTTATTTTTTTTTAAATATTTGAATTGGAAAATAATTACAACACTACAAAAACAAATTCCTTCAGTTTAAGTCAAAACTAGAATGCTTTTATTCTAAAGGAGGAGGATATGAGGAGACAGTCGTGAAAAGTGTGAATCTTATATATAAAACCGAAACGGGGGATGTATGTCTGTAATTACCTATTGCATTGTTGTTGCAAGTTCAAACAAACAAATTGATTTCGCTCGCGAAAGTTTCGACGGTAAATTTGTTTCGTTATCAATGTGAGTAGAGACTCCAATTACTCGAGTATCGAGTAGTACATATATTAAACCGAAACGGCGTATGTATGTCTGTGGGTCTGTAATTTCCTTTTGCATTGTTGGTCATTAAGTTGCCATAAAAACGTATATGAAAGAAAATATGTTTGATTTTTTTATCGGCGAAGACATTTAGTCAAAATGTAATAAATTAGTCTTCTACTGAACTTTTTCCGGCTTTTATTGATATAATAATGTTTTTATTTACGTGAAGGTATTATTTGACATTTCTTTGACAGCAAATTAGATTTTTTCATTGAATTTGGACATTTTAATGGGCGAGAATGGGGCTGTCAATATATGAAAGTGGCTGTGAAATGTCAATGCCAGTCTGAAATGTTTATTTTAATTCCATTTTAATTGACCTAGACTTTTGAATTTTGAAAAAAGTTGTTTCAACTTGGCCCGTCTGAATTTACGCGCCGAGGTGAACATAACCCCAAACTGGTCCGAGCGAAGCCGGGTTCGAACACTAGTACTAATTATATAATACTAGCCGGTACCCGGCAAGCGTTGCAATGCCACAAAAAGAAAGAAAATGTTTGTGTTTATTAAAGTGCTTTCGGATGCACATTATTTTAAATAAATAATATCGATTTAATTCCAATAAACATTTACGTTAGTTTTTGGCCGATTGTCTATGGTATGACACACGCGCCAGCTACTGAAAGTTAATTGTACTATGCCTATAACCTTTGCGCAAGTGCAACAATAAGTTGTCTAAATGAACGGTATGGCAGCGCATAAAATATGAAAAAGACATTGATTTTTATATAAAAGACCTACTGTAAGTTGATTTTACTATGCCTTTAGCCGTCGCGCAAGTGTAAGGAATACATTGACAAAGTTTTCGGATGAACGGTATAGCAACGCACAAAATACGAACAAACCAACATTGATTTATTTATATATATAATACAGTAAAGATTGTGCAAAAAATAACTAGTGTTTTTTTTTAATACAGTACATTACCTGTGACTCAAACAAATATAATACACTCAACTAATCTATGATTAAGTAATAAGATTGTATCGCCGAATCATTCATTCTACGTCACCGCGTAACTTTTTTGTAGAACTTCTTCTATTTGAAGTACTGGGAAAATATATTGATGACGTTATTATTTATATGCGTGGAGATATGTTTATAGGCCAGTAATCATATTTTGAGGGTTATTTCCGATAGTCACTATAAGCTGTATATTTTTGGAATTGGGTATAGAATATACCTCTTAACAATTGTTTATTCTGGCTTAAGTTATAATAATAAAGGTACACTTGGACCTCGTATAACACGGTTATACGGTTCCACAAAAACGTCGTGTAATACAAGGTTTGAAGTTTATACAAAATTTGGGTTTGCGTTTCAAAAAAAACATCAAATTACGTATTTCCTTATAAGGTTGCATAATATTTTGTAATTCCCTCTTGAATTTCGAACTCCTTTCTATTATAGGATCATTTTCAATAAAAAAATCTAATTTAATAGCCAATTCCAAGACGTCATTTATTGTTTTTAATGTGAAACATGTAACTAATTCGCTGAAACTGCTTTCTGGGTCTTTAATTTGTGGTACGTTCTAAAATTTTGGTCAAACCCAATTCATTCAACATTTTGACTAATTCTTCTTCGTTCAATATACGATCGTCCAATATTTTTTGGATGTCATGAATATCCATGTCACAAAAACCTGCTCCACCAATACTACAACAAATGTTTATTGTAATTTTTTTTTTTGTCTTTTAGCGTGTTATATAAATATATGTCACAATTTATTTTATTTATTTATTTAAGAAAAAGCAAATCATGACATTACAGCTGACGCCAATGCGCCATGGATTTGACAAATATAAATACATGCATTTATATATATATTTACATACATACATGTAAATATATAATACAAATTAAAAATAAGATGAAAATTACAATATTCATAAAAAAAAACAGAAGGGAAACATTATTATTAATATCACGTTACAAATTTTCAAAGCAGTCAACCGAGTGAGTTCTGACAAAATTAACTTTTATTCATAAAATATAGTATTCGTCTGAACTCACTCACGTCAATATGAAATATGTCGATATCCGAAGCAAGGCCGTTTAAAATTGTTAAAGCTCTTCCCAGTGACATTCCCATTGGTAGACTGGTTCTACCCCTTGGAAGAACAAACAACTCATGTTCACGATTCCTCAAAAAATTATCAGGGACATTCAAGTATACATCAGTATTGTATAAAACCGTGTTATACGAGGCCCGAGTGTATGTTAGTTAGTGACTATCTGTTTCAATTTAATTTCTTGGTGTCGTATTTATGGTTCCAGATGTCGACAGAACATACGCGAAATAACCGTACGTAATAACTATTATAACGAATGGCAAAAATATTAAAATAATGATCAAATATTTTTAGTCTTTACTGATATGATCATCATATTTTAAAAAGTGGTTTTTTATGACAAAATCTTCGCAATCACAATTTGCTATTTTCTATCGAGCCGATTGCGATTTCCCCAAATGAAGATTTCCAAACATTCGACGTTCGTTTGCCATTAGTCACGGCCGAGAAGTTTAAGAAGCGGCGCACACTAAAATGTGCAATCGATTTAATTGTTTCGCCTTAATTTTGACTGCAAACGTACAATCATTATTTCCATAGTAACAAATTCCATGTGTGTGCATTGTTGTTTTGCAACGTCACACCAGTAGTATAGTAAAGTATAAGAAGGCCAATAGAAACGGTTTACGCTCAGGTGTGCCTTGTGTGCATTCGTTTTGTATTTCAGATCGGAGCATGTACGCAGTATCGTGTGTTTATTGATTAACAAAAATACAATTTCTTGTATAAAATCATGATAAAATTTGTTGATTAATTTTTTTTTCGAAATGATTATTTTTAATGCTAATCACATTACAGCGTTTGCATATCATGATTAATAATATAAATATACATATTTTTTACGAGGTATTTCAAAAAAGAAGACTGCACATAACATAGTGAATCTGTTTTACTCGTCAAAATTTCGGCCCATCATGCATATATGCGAAGATTCTCGTCAGCCAAAACATAGGCCATGCATTTTTATATTATTCGATAGCTCGTAATCCGCGGGGATAACGTTTCGTCAGCACGCCAAGAATAAAAAGAGAAAGCGCCCGCCATCCTCCTTGCTTTCCCCCAGGTCATGCCGTAGCTCCGTCGAGTACATCCGATGGGCGGTCATCAGTGGCTTTAGAGGCACTGGCGGATTCAAGAATTGTCCCAGGGGGTGGCCATTTTGGAAATAATCATGATACATTAAAAAAATATATACACACTCAGTTCCCCTTCTACGCGATTTTTTTGAACGGCACTACTACTTTTTTACGCGAATTTTTTACAGAAGAAATGATGACCCTGCGTTTAAAGAAGTGATGACCCCAACAAAATCATGTAATTTAATTGATGACTCTGACCAGTATCATGGAAGTCGAATTTTCGGTTTTTTGCCGATGCAAATTGGCCCAAAAAAAATTCAGGCTAAATATGCATTTTCCAGTGGATAACTTACAAAGCCAGGACCTAGTCTTTCGGAACTCATAAGATTCCTAAGCCAGGTTATTATTTTTAATCACTTTTATCCATGCGGCCCTCGAACAATCAAAAAATAGATTAGCTGATCCTTCTGCCATAAAAGTTGAGCTTCACTGATCTAGCTGGTCACACAGTGCCGCAGCTAGGGGCTGGCGAATAGGGCGATCGCCGAGGCACTTGGCAGAGCATAGTCGGCTCCAAAATGATGCTAGGAAGCCCAAAATCTACTCCCTGCCCTTGGCACCAGAGGATCTTGCTACAGCACTGCCGTCACATTATCCGAAGACGACACACCGGCATTTATATAAATATAACACGAGATGTGGGCGGGATATTCAGTACATATGTATATGCGACGGTTTACAATTTTCCCCAAAACCCTAGAACAGGGATGGCAAACCTTTTTGGGACCGCGTGCCAAAAAAAACAAATATTATTTCTCATTTGTTTTGCGTGCCCAAGCAGTTACAAAACGATATCATTATTTAAACGTTGCCACAATAAAATAACAAGCGATTGTCGCTTATTTGGGAAACATTTGAAAATTAATACAACGGAATAAATTAACAATTCACGGATTATTTCATCAAAATTAAAATTTTTTAAACATAAAAAATAAATTTTGAACTTAGAAATCGTTCACGTGCCACCTCGGGCACGCGTGCCCCAGGTTAACCATCCCTGCCCTAAAATATAGCGCGAGGAATCATTACAAAAAAGTAAAGAGAGTAAAAAAAACACCGCGCTGTATTCGGGCCAATACGGTTAAACGGAGCCCAACAATTACCAATGCAAATAGGCACAGTGGGGTACCAATTTACGTCTGGGACTATTACCATCAACTCTGAGCGCGATCTTTGCTAGGAAGAGTAATATTTGCAAATCCAATACAGATATCACGATGAAAAAATAGCTATGGATAGGTATTTCGGTTTACGCCCTCGTCAGAATAATGTTTTAACATACATAATCTTATCTTTATATACACTAGCGTAGAAGAGGTTCACAATACATCTTCACATCTATTTTAACATCCTAATTGTGTACCTCTTCTACGCCATTATATACAGATAAGTTAATGCAGGGGTTACCAACCTTTTTGTAGCTTAGAGCACATTTTAAAATATCGGTAGGGCGACGGGCACCACATATTTTTTCAAGACAAAATTTGCTTTGAAAAAATATGTGAAAAATTGGGAATAAATAAAATATTTTTTAAATTATTGTTTATATTCTATTATATGAAATATAATAAATATAAGTCAGTGTGATCTTTGGCATTGCATTTTATTGGCCAGTGCCTCATAATTAGGGGAGTATGATGACGTTCATGTTAACAAGAAATCATAAAGATGTTCATCGGTGAGTCGAGATCTATATTTTGATTTAATTAAATTCATTGTTGAAAATAATGATTCACACAGCCTGTGTGACACATGTATGTGGAACCAAAAAATGATTTGATCTTATATGCCGCTTTTTTTAAAAATCGAAACTTTTTTCCGTCCACTGTATTCCAGAAGTCCTCATCTGATATTAAGGATTTTAACATAATATCACTCTGAAGATCCAAAATGTCTAACTACAGTTCTTCTGCCTTTACTTGAACAAGCTGTGCAATATATGCAGCTTTTTCCATTACATATATTCATTTCGCAAGTAAAAGGATTTTAGTGCTCTACTACTGGGTTACTCTAGCAGTGATCTATATCGATTTATGCAGACAAATCAGTTCGAATTACGTAATTATTTAATTATTTTTAAAAATATTTTATTAATTATTTTAGAAACTTATTCAAAAACAGTAAAATATATGAAAATTGAAATGAAAAATTGTTGTCGCGGTCGAATGGGAGTGGGCGCACACAAATCGGCCCGCGGGCACGAGATTGGTAACCCCCGAGTTAATGTATAAAATAAAGTATTACTTAGATAAATCACGTATTGTGTAACTATTCGTATCTTCAAAGGTTCGCAAAGGTTGCTAAAGTAATAAAGTATGGTTGATTCTAATATTCTACCATGATAAATTATAAAATGGAGGTTGGAATTTTTCCTTTTCACGGGAGTGGAATTATCGAAGTTCTTGAATTTAATATTAAAATGACCTTCCCGCAAAGTTATCGCCAAATCCATCAAAGTAAATCAATCTATATTTTAAAAATTTTCATTTTCAATATACATTAGCTTGGCCTTGCTTAGTTGGTGCAGTGGTCAACGCCGTTGGCTTCCGTGACGGACCACCCGAGTCCCTGTAAAGCAGATTGTTTCAGTCGATTTATCGATTCTGTTGGCAGTTATCGAGTGTTTATGTTGAAAAAAAATCCCTTCCCACCCTTCCAATCCCAAAAAATCGGCCCCTAGGGAGAACGATTAGCTAAGCCACAATTCCTCTCCTAGTCCTCGTATACTTTCAATCCCTCCACTATTCAAAAATGAGAGGCTGCGCAACTGAGTAACAAGCAATTCTAGTAGAAAAAAAAAGCATTCGTTGATATAAACTCTGTGAGGAGATCATATACTCCACGTTGGGAACGGTCATGGTTAAAAAAAATGCATTGATATTTTTTCGCCGTAAGGAGTTCTACCAATTAAATGTTAATTCCATCGATATTTTAAAAAATATATATCAGGGGTGGCCAGACTTTTTTTCCCGCGATCGACTTTCATTTGAAATTATTGGCGGCGATCCACCAACATTAAAAGAAGTAATTTAAACCCTATAGTAATCTAATTACCAACCCTGGTTTGACCCGGGTTTTAGAAAGAGATTTTCGTCGATATTCGGCTAATTTCGAGATTTTAGCGTTTGGCCCCTGTCACACGACTTTTCTCGCACGTTTCTTGGGACGGACGCCAGATATTTGTACAGATCAGATAGGCGATCGACGCTTTGGCCACCCCTGATATATATAATAATAATAACAAAATCTTTATAAGCTTTCCCATTTTCCCACGAATTTTTAGGGTCCATTGAAAAAGAGGAGAATCGGGATTTCATTGTATTCAGAATAAACCCTAACCGCCACCGCGAATGAAACCCTCTTAATTCAGCTGACATATTTATCAGTGCCATAAATGATAATCAAATCACCGACCGTCGCCCCGCCCTTCTGCGCAATCCATATAAAGTGCGTGTGCGCATCCGGCGACAATAACAACAATTAGTATTATGAAAATATTATAAATAGCCAGCGAAACAGGAAACCGTCAGGTATGGGACAAGCCTAACGATTCGTCGAAAACAATCACCTATGTAAATTGAACATTCAAAAAATAATTAATATTTTAATTATGCTCATTGCACGAGACAAAAAAAGTGTACTTATTATCATACGTAAAAATATAAGTGAGTGCATTGACGTAGCTACACTTTGACCCCCCCTGTATATATTTTCCTTAGGCAGCTATCAGATGTGAGTCCCAATCTATCGATAAGAATTCCTTAAAAGATTAATTAGGTACCTTTCAAATGTGTGGCTTAAAATTGAACGAGGAGTTCTTAACCGCTTAAACTACATTTAAGTCAGCATAACTTTTTTGGACTAAAAGTTAAAAAAAAAAATGCAACGATGGACAAGGCTTGGACATGTGCTGCGGATGTCCCTGCAAGGCCTTTGATGACCATCAGTAGGATGTACTCAGGGGAGCTACGGGACGCCGGGATGACATGGGAAGAAGCGAGCAAGTTGGCGGGTGATGCTCCGAACAAGGAAATATGGAAAAAAATATATTTAATGGATAAAGAAGGTTTGTGGGCGTGTAAGTTGCCCTTAGTTTTTCCGATTAGCAGTTATATATATGGGTGTTCTTGTTGGTTGTCCCACCACTTCCCGTTAAGTGTATACAGCCACTATTTTCTGGCCGCCTTTCATAACGCAATACGGTAAAAAAAAAAAAATCTCAGTTACTTGGTCCGATACGGAACTGTACGGGTATTATCTTTAAATAATGCATTACGGCGCTTAAAGAAAAGAAAAATATATGCAAACCGCACAGTATACCCGTAAACTATCATAAGTGAATTTTAATAAATAATGCACATTTTTTTTTGTAATACGCGAAAAGTAAATTGATATAACTCGAAATGAGCAAAATCAGTCCTGAATAATGGTCAGGCCAAGCTATGTTTAGTACAAAACTAATGGTCTTTATTTAAAAATTGAAAGCCAACAAACAAATTAAAGGTGATAATTGGATGTATTTATATTAATTACAAATATATACATGTTTTGTAAAGCTTTTAATTCTGCAAAGGTTAATAATAAACGATAGCGATTGACTAATCTGTGCGATAGAGCGAATTTTGTTTTTATCGGAGCAAAGTTAATCCGTTCTCGATGTCCGATTATAATGAAATAATTAAAATAAATAAAACATATTATGATAAATTGTGATATTCACTGAGCTCTGAAATGTCATTTAAATAAACCACATTTTTGATTGAAATATAATTTAGACTTTTGTAGTCTTCAAAATTTTTCTATTTTTCTTGTAATTTGCTTCAATTTATTTGCTTAGTTGTTTAACCAATTGTTTGTCTTACTTAAGTTTTGTATAAATATCACTGTTTTATTGTATTCCTTATCAGTTGGCAATGCTCGCCATGAGCGAAACCGGTCCTGATCCAATAAATTTTATGCGTAATAAGTACTAATTTTTTTTTATAATGCCATTCCACCAAGTATTGACAGTGATTTTAATAAAATAAACATATAATTAATATAACCTTTACTATTATTATTTTTAGTTGCGTGACTTGTGCGCGAGGGAGATTATTATTGCAGAGTAATTGATACAAAGAATTTATTTTGTAATGGAAACGAGACTATCTTGTTGTTTGAAAAAAAACGTGCCAATCGGTCCAGTCTGACGGCGAACCGTCCCATATAAATAGATGAATCGAATTCGGGGCACAGTCTCGTTGTGCGCGATCGCTATGAATTACGAGAGGACATCATTATGCACGATGGGAGGAGCGCGCAGATATCAGTTAGTCCACGAGGAGGCTGTGTGGGAGTCGTAGCCATCCGGCCCGGTCTATGCGATAGTCCACGCCTGCGCTCCTGCGATACATCAAACCTACGTGCAGTACATACATATATCAAAATAGCTCCATAAATTGTATTATCATTGTTAAGTTATCAGTACTACTCATCGCATAATTATTTTTTGTCAACAGAGGAGCATCTTATCAAAAGTGGTCAAACACACTAGAGCAGCGGCGGTGATTCATTCCCGAAATTGGGATAAAAAAGAATACTTTTGTTAATAAAAATAATACAAAAAAAATAGTACTCATTCCACATAAAACTTATAGGATCAGGACCGGTTTCGCTCATGGCGAGCATTGTCAACTGATAAGAAATACAATGAAACCGTGATATTTATACAAAGGTAAAGTAAGAATTACAAGGTATGACAAACAAATGGTATTACTAATATAATATTTAAAATAACTTTGATTATTCCACGTATTGTGCTACTAACTGTGACACGTGTTTCACCTCTTTCAGATGCATCTTCGGATTTACTATCGCAAAGTTTGCTTAAGTAATGAAGCAAGATTGATTGTAACATTTTAAAAATGATAAAATTACATAATGGAGTTTGGGATTTTGGGATTCAAGACCAAAGCAAACAAATACTTATAGTACTTATGATGTTAACATTACAAAGTATTTAACTAATGAGCTGCAATACGATGCGATAAATACAAGCTTTTCCGACCAACAGGTCATTTTGGACAAATATGACAATTAGAACCTTTTTTTTCAAAGTAAGGTAACGATATTCTAGTAATACCAATGATAAGCATACAATAATGCTGCGGAATCTATCTAATTAGACGTGTCCAATATGTGCGGCGGGTATAACAGAAACAGATCGGCATAACCTATTACTCTTCGCTGTTTCACTTTTTTGCATGCCATAAAATCAATATCAATTGTCGAAAATTACCGCCTTAGCGCGTTCCGTTCGCTGATTGTTCAATACTGTCTCGAGATTGGAAACAATTATCATTTGATGTGTTTTCTAAAATAACTCCACCGGAGCCGGGTGGATTTTTTTAAAAGATTCCAGCGATGCTCAATCGCGGGGCCGCAAGTTATTATAATATTATAATCAACCATCAACTTTGCGCACTACTGTCGGTTTGCGGTAGATGTAGTGATGTACGTTCCGGTAGGCGTCTTGGTAACAAACTGTTCGCAACGCGTTTAGATCGGTCAATTTTCAAGACTGTTAGAATATTTATCCACACCTTTATGGTGGATTATCCTAGCTGATCATCTAAGTGATGTGGATTAAGTTGTCACTGAGGTATCCTGGAAAACTGACTTGTAAAGTTTAAATATTATTTTAACAACGCAAGATGAGCGTTGTACGCATATGGCTACAATTTAAATGACTTACAAAGAAAATACATTTGATTAAATAATTTGTGTAATTTACAATAACCCAATGGGTTCAGAGTAGGAAGATAGATTCTAATGCGGATATCCGGATATAATCGGATATTTGGGAAGATATCAGGATAGTATTCGTATTCGAGGAAAGATCACATCACAATTTCTACACATTTAAATAATAATTATGAATATTCCAGGTAGTGTTTTTTTTCCGTCTCCCAACTAGTGTGCTATCAATATCTTATCATTACGAACCGGCTAGGACTCGGGTCTAAAAAAAACCTTTATTGCCGTAATTTAATTTATTATGCAGCTGAAAATTTAAAATATTGTAATACGATGGAACGGTTTGAAATGTGTATTTAAATGTTTTGTCTCTAAGATTTAGTCTTAAATTATTATAAAATATATATAAGTGAACATCTCTATTTGCGTGCGAGTTATACGATTATTTAATAAAAACTTAGAAATCGAGACCACAGTCGGCTTGCAAAAGCAACTGGCAATTTCTTGTATATTAAAATATGTTTTTAAATCATTAAATTGAATACTATTGCACAACATTTTAGCCATGTCAAAACTAATATAATAAGCTTAAGTTTTACTATTCGATATCCGAATAGTTGATTTTGACGAATAGTTGAAATCCCTAGTTCAGAGCTAAGAGAAAAAATATAAATTGAGAGTGCCTGAAAATTGCAGCTCAGTCGCTTAGTTTCTAATTTGTTCGATGAGGGTTGGGATATACATAAAGTGACCATAGTTTCAGATGTCCCTATAAATAGATGTTTTGAAATAGGACCGTCCCGTTTTTAGGTAGCCTGTCCCGTTGTCCCCAAGAACAGCTTCGGGGCGTCGAAATGTCCCGTTTTCAAAAGGGATTTATTAATAGCAACCAAAACACAGAAGTATTCACTTATTAGTAACTATATTACATCCCAAAAAGTGACCGAATTGAATATTGGAAACGTTTCAATCGAAAATCGTTGGATTGAATTGTTCCAACACTTTCGTAATATGTAATAATTTGAATCATAAAAACTTTAGAGTAATCATTGAATACATTTTATGCTTGCCCGGAACAAATGCACCCGTAGAAAGAGTCTTTTCACAGATGAATAAAGTGTGGACGACAGAAAAAACACAATTACAAGTCGGAGTACTTAGAGCGATGTTGTTAGTTAAAATAAATTTTAAAAAATCCTGCCAAGAATTCCATTTTATTTATAAGCAAACCCAGTTATACTTATGAAAATTATGTTGTTTTATTTTTGTTCATCAGAAAAATATAAAAAAACATAATTTTTTTTCATATTCATATTATTTTCATCAATCAACATTCTTTTTCTTTTTATTAATACATTAAAACTATGAAAAAATACGTGGTTTCTTGAATATACATACTATTACGTAAAAATTGGTAGATGCCCCGTTTTGAGGACAAAAATAAATGGTCACATTAGATATACATTACAAGGCTAGGAAAGGACGACTATTGGTTAGCTAGACGCCCTATATACATACGCCCCGCGTATAGGATTGGATGGGTGTTGAAGAATTTTTAGACAGCACAAAGATCTATGCTTTCGAACAAAATCGATAAATTTACTGAAAAATATGCTGCTCGTACTGGGCCTCGAACCCGTGACGACCGCCGTCACGGAAGTCAACAACCACACTGCACCACGGGCCTGACATTATTGAAATTACACAAAATTGTAAAATTTTATATATTCCCGCCAAAGAAATGTTTTCGACGACAAACATTATATGATACGATCAGTGGCGGCAGAGTATTAGGGAGTACAAAAAAAGATTCAACTATTTTTCCGTACTACGGACAGCCAAAAATTCATAACTGACTGGCACTCCGTTGGTATTGCGAACATCTGAATTGAAAGTCCATGTTATAGAAGTGTTTTAAAATCCAATGAATAGGAAAGAACTCTTGCAAAAATAGTTGAATCTTTTTTTGAACTCCCTAATACTGTCACCACCGCCACTGGATACGATATTGTTATTATTTTGCCTAAACGATATAATTTACGTTTTTTTTTTATTGAAAACGTTGTTCATTTGTTTTGCCTGCACGAGTTTGTTTTTTATTCGGGATACGAACCGATTCTATACTGCTAAAACTTTGCGTAATAGAAATGTGTGATAAAACTATGTATAGGGTATTTCGATAGGGACGCTCAAAATATGTTACTTTGTCCTGCTGAGTAGATTATTCATTGTTTAGTGGCCAAATTTGAGTCAACCAGTTTGGTAAAAAATCGGCCAACACCTACCTGTACGTCATCAAAATACAATATCTGGTGAAAACATTGCTGCGTGAAGGTGTACAGGAAAACCTAAGGCAGCTTATTTCTCGTTGTTCACAAGAACTTGGCTTTTCTGCGACTTCAACTTGGCGAATTTTGAATCGGGCCTTATGTCTGCACCCGTATAAAATCCAACTAACCAAGGAACTTCAGGTAAACGACCGCAGACAACGCCTGATTGGGTTCTGGAGCAGTTGGAAGTTTACCCAAATTTGTCAAAAAAGTCAACTTTAGCGACATGGCCCATTTTATAATGAATGGATATTGGCAGACATTTGATGCTATATTCCATATTTAATGCCGTAAAATATACTTACAAATGAAATTAAAATTTAGTCGAAATCTCACAAACAACTTGTTTTATTTACATTTCAAAACTAAGCGTCCTTATAAAAAGACCCTTTATAAGCTTTACAGCGGGCAAATTACGTTTGGCTTTATCATAATAATGGACGTTCCAATTTTAAATTTATGATAGAAATCATGAAACGCCATATGTAATAAATCTCGAGCTGTTAATTGTTGAAAAAAACAAAACCCACGTGCAGTGATCATCAAACCGTTCAAGATATCGCACATTCCGTCGGTAGATGATTAAATGATTCCTCATCGCTGCATTTTATAAACGAGAATCGGTTTGCGTTTTTTTTAATGAAACACAAACTCGACCATGCTAAATTAGACATTCGGATAATTTGAATTGTATCACACAATAAAAAGAACACTAATTGTGCAGTTGTCGTCTCTAATACGTGATCACACAAATGCATCGGTTTTAACGCGTACCGGCCGATAATTCGACTTCGGGTTATTTTTGTTATTATACATCGCAGACAAGTCGTCGTTACCACATATTTACATGAATAAAAAAAATGAACTCGTACTAAATTTCTTGTCGGAAGTGTCTGTTTTGCACCTGTTGGGTGCACCCTCGCTCGCCTTAGTCTACCACATCAAGTGTTCGCCGTGCATGTAAAATCAATAGGTCTGGCATGAAAACAAAATTAAATTATTTCCGTTTCATTAAATATTGAATACTTTTTTAGCTAATTCACATTGCCGTCTTTTAAAATGTTGACAGTCACTGAGTGACCCGATTGCGAGAAAATATTAAGTGTATTATAACCATACATGTGATGATAATATATGTAATTATAGCAGGTGTTGATAATAAACAATTTAATTAATCTTAACACGTTCACCGTATACGTTTTTTAATCAGCAGCACACCGTAGTAAAAAATATCGTTTTCAGCCGTGGAGTAACCTTTGTCGACCGCTTTAAATTGTCATTACTTTAGCATATTTAAGAAGCGAACAAAATAATAGTGTTTTATTCTCAGAAACGTTTTTACGGGGTTTTATGATCAGATTTATTTAATCGATAGTCATGGCTATGTATGACCACTGCATCGCTCAAGTTATGTTACTATACCGATGTACCATCAATTCTTGAATGCCACCGAAAATTGTCTCCATAGAGTAGATATCGTCAAAACCGTGTAGCTGTAGTTTTATTTAATAAAATATATGTACATATTCTATCTTGCATATACAAATGTGTTTAACCAATAAACAAATTTGGATGAGTATTGCACATCACTCACGCGATGGTGGCGCCCTCGATAACTACATCGATAGCAATTGTTTTAACGGATTTGAAAATCGACTATATTCCGAATCTATCGAATGCCTTATATTTATCATTACGCCTTCAGGAGTAACAGGTTGGGTTAGTTTGCACACCGATGTGGTGTCGACGAGAACGGCGTATGTAGCTTTTGTTTCAAAATGACTGCCGGACCAGCCCCGCTAGCGAAACACAGGCCAGCGCAAGCCGTGAAGTAAGGTGCGGTAAACCGTGACGTCGGAAGCACGCGAGGTCCGCAGCAACGATTCGATCACACATGCGACCGGATCAATCACATCGGTATGCGAAGCGATATTTTCTTTTAAATATCGGCGGACCACGAAAAGCTGTCGTGACAAAACTGGAAAAAATTAACTGTCATTATGAACTAAAAACTAAGTTACGCCCATGAAAATTCATTCCGAAAAAAGGAACACACGAATGTATACCAGCCAATAATACTAGATATTTTACCACGAATGCTAGAATGAGTACAATAAAAAACAGCTGAAAAGAAAAATAAAGTGTGGTGATAACAAGCTATCTCTTTTATCCGAAAGATGTATTTATTTCAATCCGAAATAGTTGTATCGTAAATAAATAACTTTTTAAAGAAGGCAGCTATGTATGTCCTGCTGTCAGGGCTATCAGACTATTGGGCACCCGTTAGATAGCTACCGGATAACCTTAGCTTCGAAAAACTTTTTGAAAATGAAAAAAACTGAGGAACAACTCTCTCAAAACAAAAGTTTGAAAGAAGAACAATGTCGACGGTAAAAGTGCGTGTATTTATATTCGGATTGTCCGCGCATGCGTATGCAATGAAGATTTTTTTTAATTTTAAAAAGCGATGGAGGTTTTTGCTCCAAAAAGGAAAATAGTGATAGCACATGCCTTGATTTGTGAGTGTCTGATAAAATTCTAAAGCCTCGAAAACCCGACCGCTAGAAAATATAGCAAAATAATTTAATACTTAACATGGACAAGGCACGTGACGATTGAGTAATAATATCAACAGATACCTAATAAACCCAAATTAAAAATATTAAAGAAAATGGTACAAGGATTATGACAATAAAATTTAGACACAATCATCTTCATTATAAATAAATGGAATTAGGGTGTTCAGAATTGTGAAAATTTGTCGACGACATCTTTACTAGAGCTGTGGAGCTCTTGGCCGGAATCGGAGTCGTCGCGGCGTTGTGGTCGGAGTCGTACTCGGAAGTCGGAAATTTTTAACTTTTTATATTTTTGCATATAATATGTCAATTTTGGCTATTGGCCGAATTGGTATGGTTGATATTTAATTGAATACACACAAATATTAAAATAAGGAAAAAAAGTGACGATATCAAACTTTTTTTACTAGGAGTCGTATTTTTGGTCAATGTTGGAGTCGGAGTCGTGGTTTTGGTAAATGCTGGAGTCGGAGTCGAACTTTTTTTTACCGACTCCACAGCCCTGGCATTTACAATAAATGAAGAAAGAAAAAGACTGACGATACAAATAATTCCTAAATATAAAATTTAATCAAATTATACATTGTAATTGAGAGCCAGTTACATAATTTCTATAAAAATCGATGCCATGTATAAAAGGTGATTTATAATAATTCTAAACAGCAATTAGAAGCTCGCGATTAGCAAAATCGGTCCTATTGTAGAATCAATAATGAGAATTTAAGATCGTTGGTCGCAAACTGTCAACGATTGAAAAGCACTGCACACGTCAAGCTTACTGTATAATAGCGCACTATACCGGTTCAACAGGAAACGCGCCTATTAAAAACTGCAGGAAGGAAAATTTAAATATTTTCATAATAATAATAAAAAAAACTGTTTGATGTCTAAAAAAGTGAATCTGCTATAAAATACTACGGACGCTTCACCCGTTGGCAGACACATACATTCATCATGATTACATAACTGGCTTTGTTAACATGGTGTGAATGAATTGAATACTCCGTGCTCATATTTTTTTCGAAATTACGGGGACCGAAAACCGACGTTCTTTCACTGGCCATATGTGTCGGGTCGACATTAAAAATGATCGCCGATGTCAAACTTAATTCTGGACTGATTGAGTGCTATTTATATTCTCTCTCCTCAGCGCAATCTACTGAGCATTCGAAGCCATTCATTTACAATAGGGGGTCACAGGTGTTATTCTTTCGCTTTTCAATGAGTGGCCAAATACTCTCGAGAATTTCATCAGATCTTGGCGTACACTATGAGGAAAAAACTATCAATCAAACTATAATTCCACACGTGCAAGAAATCATTTCAAATTATGGTCTTAAATTAAGTCTTTTTGAGAGCAAGCGAGAGAGTAGATCGATTGTTTTTGCTTCAAAAGGTTCGAAATAAAACGCTTTAAAAGTGAAATTTTTTATACTTCTCTACTTAATAATGGATGGATATAAACAATGGCTTTATCGAACTGACTCCATCTTAGGCATGCTCACGGGTCACATTTTTCTTTCAGCTTATTCGAGGCCAAAATGAAAATACTGCTGCCATTCTTGAGAATATCAAACTTTATATCTTAACTTTATCCCGATCGTTTTGTAGCGATTAGTGGTAATGAATTGTTTAGCTATTATGCCGAAGGATTGTGTTCAAAGACATCTACCCGGTTAATTGGCTACTAGTCATTCCACAGTCCCAACCTTCTATCCTTACCCTCGCCAAAAAAGAGAGGTTAGGAAGCTGAATGTTGAGATGCTCTGATGAGAATCCATATGCTCTGTAATCGGAGCAGACATGGTTGATAAAAGTTCGCCTTGACGGAGCAAAATATTTCAGCATGACAATAGTGTTTACACTACAGTTCTTTATAAACACGTTGCTTATACAGTGGACTATGAGAACGCAGTTAGTAAAAATGTCTAATTTAAGACGAAATTTTTAATATATGATCAGTGAGTAGCAATTTTCTCATCTTCGTGTCTTTGAAACGAGCAAAAATGATTTTAGAAAATTCTTTTTTAGACATTCAATTTTGAAAGAAATAAAACTACAATCGACGTAATTCAGTATATCGACGATTTAAAAAAAAAAGTAAAGATTGGATTGAACACGAAACAATCTGGCTGAAGGTTCATTCAGTCACTTACGAGCTACTATCAAACGTAAGCTAGGAACTGGGAAAGTCAAAGTTAAGCTCTTCAAGTTTAATATAACAATCAATACCCGATTATAATGGAACACTTTTGATAAATGAACACCTACAATAATACAGTATTCGTAAGGGGTGTTTCGCCATTGCTTTCTTAATTCAAAGCCTATAGCTGACAGAATCATTTAGTACTTATATATTAAATGAGCCAAGGAAAACAAAAGCACGCTTCGCAGGTCCGCATAAATATAGATTCAGTAGGATAATATAAGCAGGGGGAAAATATGAATCGCTATAATTCGATTGACTTCTGACGTATCATTGATAAATCCAATTTATTTAATAAATTTCAAATTGTATTATATATATTTAGAAAATTAATAATGTTAAGAAATTATCACGGTAAACACATTTAAATATCAGTGTTAATCGTACATAGGTCGAATAAGATTAGCATATTAAATTATACGTAGTTATTTTCGAGGGTGAATTTTCCATCCCTGTAGCACGCCTTGAATATTAAGCACGTGCTCGCATTATGGGATATTATTAACCAACCATCGATTTGTAATTTAACTGAAAGGAATCATTTAACTATTTCACACATAGGTAAGTATAATTAAGCAAGTGATAATTCTACATATTAAGAGTTTAGTAAATACAAAATAATCGCTATGGCAGTGGTGTGACTGAAGACTGCAAATGCCTTCGATGCAACGGAAGGTACTTCTAGACCTGCGATTCCTGGTTTGGTTTAAACTTTGTTTAAATTTTTTAACAGCTATTTTCAGTTTCAAGCAACGTATAATATATTTGTCTTTAAGTCAATCCGAGTAAAACCAGTGTGCTCACGATCCGATTGGGGATAGTTGGAGCAACTTTGTAGTGCCACTTTGTCAACGCATGCACTCTGACAGTGCTGTGTTACGGTTGCGAGTCATAGCAGATTAAAAAAACAAATTAACATCAAACTGTGCATCGAAAGCAGATGCGACGTGTACTAGGGGTACGGGAGTTTTGCGTAGTCAGGAAGTCGGAGGTAATAAATTAACGTCAAAAATGCTGCTGAAAATACCCCAAGAGAGCCTGATTCCTGCCTGTCTAATCTACCAGCCGGGTGAATTGTGTCGCTTTCAGTGGCGGCTGGTTGGTGACAGAGTATTAGGGAGTACAAAAAAAGATTCAACTATTTTTGCAAGAGTTCTTTCCTATTCATTGGATTAACACTTCTATAACATAGACTTTCAATTCAGATGTTCGCAATACCAACGGAGTGCCAGTCTAATGAATTTTTGGCTGTCCGTAGTACGGAAAAATAGTTGATTCTTTTTTGTACTCCCTAATACTCTGTCGCCACCGCCACTGGTCGCTTTAGAATCCTTACAATGGTCGCTGATGTCCATCTACCTGGCGGGAGACGAAGAATCTTGGGAGTAACTATGAAGCGGTCATATGTTCCGAATAGAGACAGATATGTATGTAGCATGTCACAAATTTTAAATCTCATGTATAGTATTTATATTCAAAGAACTTGATATTTTGTTTTCAAAATAATTAGTATAAATCTGCTTGCAACACGATTTCCGCGTCTAATATGAAACGAAGCATTTGTTGACCAGCGTAAAAAGGTTCACCAACGCGGTGCCAGAAGATACATAGTTTTACATAATAAATTGGTTAAATAATAAAAAAGCACATACATCAACAATTCACACACACACACATATATACTGTAAAGCAATTTGTAAATGTTCGCCTAATATAAAATATGTATGTGTGACTTTTAGAAGTTCATTTGTACCTACAAGTCAGAGTTAAACAGTGACGAAACTTCGACATTTAAAATACATGTGTTAAAGCAATCTGGTTTTTGAAGAACAAAAAGTGGAACGTATTTAAATTGGGAGAGAATGGTGTTTACATCACAAAGCATTTTTATTGCAGCAAAAAATACATTCGAAATTCGAATTTATTATTCCATTCGAAATGAAGATTCGATAAGAAGCTATGCATATAAATCCGACGATACTTTTGTTTTATCGTTGTCATTTTAAAAGCATTAAACCTGTTTTTCTTGATATTGATATTGAAAGACTAATGTATGTGATCAATCTATCAATATTGATAAGTGTTCAATTATTGTGTTCCGCCAGTGCTCGCTCACGTATGCACGTTTCGATGTTTAAATAGTTGATTAGCGGAATATGACACGGGAAATGCACGATATGCATAACACGAATAAATAGAAAACGGTCCAAAATTATACGGCGCAATAAAGTATAATCTAATGGGCTGGGCACAACGTAGAAAAATGATCAACCGACGAAGTAAATATTTTTAATATGTATCCCCATCATGTGAGAAAATGATTAATGATGCTAATCAAAGTGTCGTCGGTCATACATTTTTATGGCAAGATTAATTATTATCATTATTTATTACAGTAATTCCATTATGTATGTAAGGTTGATGATTATAATATGTATCTGCTTATTAAAAAAACAATTAAGTATTTAAATAAAGAGTTAATGATGGGAAGTACGTCATGCTCAAATTTTGGTCATGTTCGTGTTTTCAACAAGCTAGTCACCGTCTACCAAAATAAGGGTAGCAAATATTTCTAAGAAGAATAAATGTTTAATCAAATATTTATTGGTTTTAATATATAGTGCGACCGGTCACTCGCCATGTTATCTTGCGGTCAGGATGCAATGAAAATATTATGATTTGATTATAAACACGTTTTTTATAAATAAAAAAACATTCTGGTAAAAGGTGCATGTGGGCGGTGAGTCAATCTGACAGCCTATACAATATTCACATACAAAATGACATGAGCGTCTTTTGCCGCAAATTTGACAAAGATGCATAGAATATTTGTGTTTCTCAACCGATCGCTGAAAATATATATAGATTGCACCATTAACAGACGCTCGAAAATAGGAAATATAAAAATGCTAAATTCATTCATTTCGTCAAAAGGGTGGAACACGCTTGCTACGTAAAAATCAATACCATACAACAAAGCACGACTGTGAGCACCCTCAAAAACTATGTGTAATTCGTAAATTAAAGATTAATTAAGGGCTTTTGTTCTCTGAAACAGACGGGACAGAGTGTGTAGAATTAATTTAGGAGTAATTAAAGCATCCGATATAATCTTCAATTATTATAAACAGCAGCTCAACGCAGCACATCTGACTGACAGATAGAACTGGAGAGAATCACATAGAAATGGTTTATTGAGTTTTGTTTAATGAAATTTTGTGAAGAATGTAAACATGTTGTGGGAATAGACGGCGCAAAGCTCTGCAGTCTATAAATATATCGCTAATATGCGAAGAAAAGGATGTATTTATTTATTTTGTTTCCGCAGATCGGCGGACGGGCGCGTTGAACTCGAGACTTACCTCATCTTGACGTCGTATCGGCGCTTTCCCTGGTAATCAGGCCGACGATAAGAGACGAGAGCACATTTAATAAATGTCTTTTTTCACTTGAAACACTACACACCAGTCATCACGGGCTGAAACATCCCTAAAAATCGCGGTCCGACATCATCGTGAGACGTCCGAATAGACTGTCAGCCATACTTGTAAAACAGACAGATGCCATTTCACGAAGAAGCGAGACAGCCTCGCTAACTGAGCATACTAATATACCTTAGATCTGAGGGAGATAAAAAAAACCTCTTAGTCTGTTTTCATATAAACCAGACAGGGTTCACGACCAACCCTGAAAGCGACCAATCACCTCGTAGATAGAATTTCCACTTTGTGTGCTTAGTTCCACCTATTGGTTATAAAAGGAAACATTTTTACAGCTTGTTTTGAAATGAGTCATTTATTTGACATACGAAAAATAAGTTGTTAAGTTAAAAAGTATTTAAGTTTGACATTCATAAACATATAATTTGATATTCAGACTGTTTATATGTGTAATACATTTTAGCGATATAGTCCCTTAATTTTAATTCAAAACTCTATCTTAGCCAATCAAAACCCAACTTAAGTTTTTTCCGACCTGTAAAAATATTATAATGCCAAATATGTTTATTTAATTTAAAAAAATATTTAATGATTACCAATATATTAATATTTCCTTTCAGTCATGATTGCAAAAAGCTGTAATTATAAGTCTCTTCATTTTTACCGCAAAATATTGGAAGTATAATTTAGTATTAAGTAAGGATTGACACATTTTTAAGTATGGTAGCACAGAGGCTGTCACCTTTTTATTCCGCAATCTGACGTCAGAGCTGTCAGAATATCAACTGTTTTGAATTGTTAATTTCCAAATTTAATTGTCATTTCTCTACGTAGTTTATTCATAATATGGTGGGTGCTTTTCCACCACAACTGTCAAAAAATCTGTGCAATGTAAACATGGAGTATCCGGCGGAGAGCGTTAAAACTGAAGCAATTTGCGTAGGAAGCCGAGTTAGGTGCGACGAATCCATCGGGACCGTGAAATACATCGGAGAAGTTGTCGGATACAAAGGGTTGTGGTATGGAGTAGATTGGGATGATGATAGCCGGGGAAAGCACGACGGTTCTGTCGAGGATGTGAAGTATTTCGAAGCCAGGGCATCAAATTCCGGGTCGTTTGTGAGACCTAACAAACTGAGCCCGTCACAAAGTTGCGCCGAAGCCATCCGGAGATACTATGGTGAAAAAGAGGTATAAATACGTTTTTTTTCGTTCGTTTCTGGTATTTAAAATGATCTACGCAGAGAAAAATTGATGAAACGTTAAAAAAATATATTAATTACTCGAAATTGAAAAAATAGCCAACGCTTTTGCTCTAATTTCCAAAATTCAATAAAGTTTTTGAATTATTTTTTCCTTATCGATTGTTACACTCAGTACAATTTTATTGATTTAACAAGTCCAAAACATTTGAAAAGTCATCGAGTCAAAAAAAAATGTGAGTCATCCACTATACATTAAAAGTAAATTGATAAATACACTGTCTACGTTTCACGTTAAACATTCCATAATACATATTGGTAACCTAGTATCTACAAGTATCTAAGATTTGTTGTACCACTTGTATTGTTTTCATCAAGAAAATATTAACCCTTTGAGGCTAAAAATAGCTTCAAATTTATGCGAGTGGCCAATGCTGCATTCTGCATTAATAAAAACATTAATATTTATCTATGGTAGCATTATATATTACGATAATGCATTATTTAAACACCTATATATTCAAAAAAAGAATGAAAATATTATTTTAACAAAATTTCAAGGCCAAGTGGGTTGAAAGAGGCCATTTTATGAATGTATAAATAAAATTGATATCAAAGAAATATTAATTGTCACACAAAGAACTTTACAAAATCTTAAAATACAGACATTTAATTGGCAGATTTTGTTTCATCGCTTAGAATATTTGTTTTTTGCATAACCATTCATTCTACCTCTACTGTGATAATTTTTCATGATATGGGGAACATCTTATTTAACCTTTCTTATACAGCCCCAGATTTATTTATTTAAGAAAAAGCAAATCATGGCATTACAGCTGATGCCAATGCGCCATGTATTTGACAAATATAAATACATGTATTTATATATATACATACATGTAAATACATAATATAAATCACTAATTAATTAAAAACAAGATGAAAACATTGTAGTCATAAAACTGAGAGAAAAAATTTATAAAATCATATTAGAAATTTTCAAAGATGTCAACCGAGTGAGTTCTGACAAAATCAACTTTTATTCATAAAATATAGTATTCGTCTGAACTCACTCACGTAAAACTTTCCAAATCAGTGATGTGTAGTCACTACGCTTTATGCAAAGATTTTTTTACCATAAAAACAACATCATTTGACAAAGCATAGTGAATACATATCACCAAATCGGATGTGATGTGATGTGATGTTGGGACCATAAAGAAAGGTTAATTAATGGTAACAATGTGACTCGAAAAATTTCCTTGTCTGTGGTTTAAATTTTCATCATTGTTTTTCAGTTCTGCTATTGAAGTTTACGATTTATTAAATAATAGTTTATATAAATTGTAGGATGAAGATACGGCAGCTCTATACAGAGCTGTTATTGATGACTGGAAGAAGCAGATTAAAGTGCCCTTTATAGAAATGATTGGATTCGACTCTGTGCAAAAAAAACAGGGGTGAGCATTTAAATTATTATATTTATAACTGAATATAATTTGTCATAATTAAAACACAATCTAGTTGTTAGTTTTTTATTTGAATTTGAAGTGAAAAGTTTGTATATTTGATTATACTGAAAATTCATGAATCCATTTCTCTCCAATGCAGATGGTATAGATACTATTGCCAAATCGAATTGCAATAGACACTATCCCTTTCCTTGGCTAGCGGCCAAACTCAACTCATCCTCTCTCGCCCTAAATTTCAAGAATTAATTAATCATTGATGACTAATGATACAGCCGTCATTTAGAGAAAACTCTTTAATAACATGTGTAACATTATGTACTTCAGCTGAATTTTTGATAATTTTCAGTTGATGAGTTTATCATATTTAGACAATTTTGTTGTAATTATAAAAAATATTGATAATAATATTACCACAGTTTAATGACACAAAAAGCACAATGGAATTAATATATCAAAATTATTAACAGTATGTAGTGTATAAACTGTAAAACCTTTTAAGCATATAAAATGTTTTTTTATAGGACCTTGGACAAATTATTGGATGCCTGCGTTGGTGATCGATGCGTGAGCAGCGCAGGGGATTTGGCATCCCTTTCGCCAACGCTAGAATCTCTTGATGTGTCCCGTAATCTTCTAGCAGACTGGAAAACTGTAGCCGATATAGTTATACAGTTGCCGCATTTGACAACCTTAGATTTAAGGTAATTATTTGACTTAATCCAGTCCCATTAAATGCTGTTCTACAATTTTATAACAAATATAATATTATATAAAGTATCATAAAACTGAATATTTGTTCATTTTCTTCTATTATATATTCTTTCAGTAAAAACAGGTTAAAACTGCCGGTGTCGATCAATGAAATAGATTCCTTTATGAAATGTTTCGAAAATCTCAAGAAGATAGTTCTGACCCACTGTGATTTGAAATGGCGAGATGTTGAAAGAATATCTAAAATGTTGCCACGCATAGAAGAAATCGTCTTGGCATGCAACAGTATTTCCAATGTCGCCACACTGCTCGATGGAATGTTTTCAAACGTGACGAGCATCGTCTTGGACGGCAACCATTTCGCCGGATGGGATGACGTTTTGAAGCTGGGAGTCGTGGAAAATTTGAAAGTCCTCAGTTTAAATGATTGCAGTATTAAAGAAGTCCGGTTCGACAATCATTTTAGTGGTGAAAAAACCAAGCACTTTTCGAACATGGAAGTTTTGCATTTGAAACAAAATCTTTTAAATGATGTGAGTATTGGATTATGAATAATTGTTGTGACTGTGTTAGTTATGTTAACACATTTAAAATACCCTCTGATTTGCATATAAACTACATCACTACAAAAACTATGATTTTGTAAAAGAATACCCAGTATTATGTATAATTATGGTTTCTTTTCATTTATTTTTGCTATAGTTTTAATTTTCATTTGTTATTTTAATATAATAATTGTCGATGCTCAATCTAACTATTTGAAAATCCTGCTCATCATCATTGCGTTCGCCTTAGATTGGTCTACATTGCACCCTGGGTAAAAAGTGTTTTATTTACTGCTTTTGTATTTAATTTTTCTGCTTAAGTTATGTGTCTCATTTTTTCAGTGGCGGTCAGTGAGCGAACTGAACAAATTGTCTGCCTTACAAAAACTTTACTTCTTGAAGAACCCCATTGTGAAGGAAGATGATTATGACACCTGCTGTCAGTTGGTCATTGCCAGGATAGGGAATCTCAAGGTATACTAGCTTGATTCTGATTATCTATATAAGTGTACAACCTATTCTTTTTTTGCACGGATTCGACATCCCACAATATAAGAAAACAGAATAATTATCTTTATATAACCGATTGTTTTGCTTTGAAAAGAAATATGAACGTCTAATTAAACTATTTTAATGTCAATAAGTAAAATTAAATTGAAAAACCAAATTTATATTTATCATGTCATTTATGTGTAACAATAGTATGCATAAATCCATGTGTTTACTGGAACAGTGCAAAAAGAGAAACAGTTGTATTTCCCTGGTAGTGCTACTTTTTTATTGCTTTGTTTTACAGACCAATTTATAAATGAAGTACGACATTTTATTGTTCAAATTTATGTTAATTTTATTCATCTATTATTGTCTAATTTGTTAAATATAATATAAAATTAAATTAAATCTAATTATTATTATTTAATCAAAATTGATTTTTTATATCTTCTTTTTGGTTAAAGGAATTGAACGGTTCGGAAATTCCAAAAGAAATCAGAAGAGGTGCTGAGTATGATTACTTAAAAAAGCATGGAAAATCGTGGAAAAAGATTGAAACTGAAGGTCAAAGCAACTTAAAAGAATTTCTTTTGGAACATTCTAGATTTCAACAATTAGTTACAAGTAAGTTTTGATTACTTATTGACTTTATTCTTGCCTATGATTCTTTTTTTGAGTAATGAAGCATGTCTGATAATTTTGTCATTGGTAATCTTTTCTAGAATACGGGCTGCCGGAAGATAGCCTCCTAGAGCTGAAAGAAAACTCTTGGGCCATAAACAATCGGTTGATTGAGATAGTTCTTCAAGACGAAGAAACGGGCATACTGTTTAAAAAAAAATTGCCCTCGTCTATGACCGTCCAAAAACTCTCAGCTCTCGTCAGAAGGCTGTTCTCTTTGAAAAATGTTGGCGCCAAGGGCTCGCCCATTCTGTACTGCAGATACACCAACAAATGCGATGACAAAGACAAAATGATCATTCCACTTGATAATCAATTGAAGGGGTTAGATTACTACTCTGTCAATAACGGTGATATTGTTTTAGTTAAGTGGAGATAAAATTAATCAACACATTCTCAGTAATAGCTTCTATCATAAAATGACAGTTGGGGCCAATTTACATAGAAAGTAACCGACGGGCATTTCTTGCAAGAATGAGTTCAGCGACCTACCATCATGGCACAATGTTTAGTTTTAACATTTATATCAAATAAATAGATAAAAATACAGTGAATATTGGTTATAATAACCACCAAAAGACTAGGAAATGTTTTCAATGGCTAAATTATGTTATATTTTTTTCCTTTCTTTAATTCAATGCAGCCAACTGCGAAAAAGTGTACCTCCAAAAACTTTATCAAACATAATACATTTTAGTTAAAGTATCTATGGAATATTAAAAAATAATTCCAATGTTGTAATATTCCAGCTTTGTTCAAAGTATTAATTTTTAAACTACATCGTCAGTGTTTTATTTCAGTTGGGATTTGCTTGGAGAATAATTTCATTGTTTTAATTTATATAATTAAATCTGCTTTTATAAAACCAATATTTACTAATGAATTGGCATTTTCTTCATAGAACTCCACTGTAATACGTTATACATATCAAAGCTTTAAGTTCTACAAAAATTATAAGATATAGATGATAGTGGGGTGGCGTAGAGCTGAAATAGCTATCAACCACATTATATGATAATTGTTGTAGAACCAAATACTTCACTATATTGTATTATTTATTTTGGTGTATTATGCCAATTTGGTTGAACTCATTTTCTTTGTTATGTCTGTTAGTTGTTTCCTGTGTGAAAAGATTCACTGATAAACTGATCCCTTCAATTCTCCAGACACTCTTGAATCATTCAGTCACTTGTTCACATTAGGTTATTATCGCCTGTTCGCCAAAGGCTTATAAAGCTTTATCCACAAATTTTCAAACCCTTTTCAATTGAATATTTATTTTAATGGCCAATATTAATTTATACGGCATCGATGATCTTGTACTGTGATTTCTTGATATATCATATTTGGAGTTTACATTTTAACAAAATGATTTCATGAGACAGGGCCTTAAAATTTTGTATGTGATTTACGCGGAATGATTTTTTGTTGTTCAATTATTTTTGTTTGCGTGAAAACATTCCGGAACTGACTGGCAAACCAATCCAGGTTTTCACAAATAATTTTTACATTTTTCAAGTATACCCTATAAAAAATATTTGCCTAATTTATTAAATTCTGCTCTATTTATATATACAGTTTTTTCTCCGTGGAATAAGTCTGTTTTACAGAATTTTGTCTATGGTGAAAAATCAGCTCTCGCAATTTATCTTTTAATGTACAAATTAACTTATTAATAGAGCACTACAAGCAACCATGGCATTAAGTTATTATTTAATACTCTGCTTAATCCATCTTCACTCAATTATATTAATCGCTTATTATTATAGTGCTAACTTTGTAAGGGGTGCACATCTTCTCTGCAAGACCTATTTCAATCCGTCATTTATAATTGATGTGTATTTTCTTGATATTTAAAATGATTTTCATATTTTTATTAATGTAGGATTATTTAAATTATATAATGAATATTTATTATTATAAATTTCAATAAAATATTGGTTTTTTAATGTTGCCTTTTATTCAAATTTGTTATGCTGACAACTATTACTCACTTTATAAAAATTGCAAATATCTAATGCAGCTTCTATGAAAAGTACATCAAAACTACAATCTATTGTTCTCGAATTCGTAAAGCCTCCATCTTGATATGGATTGAGATTCAAAAACATTGCATTGACATTTCCCCCGGAGTTCTAGATTCTAACAGTAAACAAAACAAACAGATGTTATGCAACTCCAGAACTTAGTTTTAGTAAAAAAAAAATTGTATGCTGAATATTCTCTAAAAGAGCATGCTGCCAAGATTTTGTATCTTTCAGAAAAATGGCTTCATATCTATATTGAGTTTTGCCAATTCGTCAACCATTTGACGGTCATAAACTTTTTGGCTGACTATCACTTGTGTGCATTTATGCCACCTTAAATGTGTTCCATAGACTGTGTATCGCAGTTGGTCCCCCTGAAAACGTAATTGGTGTGATTTATTACATGCTTGCATATTCAGGAATAATAAGGATTCATAACTTGATACATTTTTGATAGATAATATAAAATGAAAATATGTTTTATTCTATAACAGTGGTTCTCACGTAAAATTTGGCTGTGGCCGCATTAGAAACATCAGCGGTACTATGGAAATGTCTGGTGGCCGCACCAAATTTTTGGGTTGAGTCTTTTTTGCCAAAAATACCTAAACATGTGTATGTTGAGTAATTTCTAACTAGAAATTCTTGATGCACAATGCAATGCATACAAAATATTTAATTTTCAGTGTCTTTGTTGACAAATTAACTTGTAAAAACCCATTTTTACTAAATATCAATATTAACTATGAAGCTTCTGGTGACCGCAACAAAATCCCCTGGTGGCCGCACATGAGAACCACTGTTCTATAACCACCAATTGTTATAAAAGCAAACATGAACAAAGTTAAGTAAAGAATAAATGTCAAAGGTTGACTTTTTGAGTTATATATTTTATATCTTCAAAGTTTTATAAGATAAAGAATTTTTCTTTTCAATGAAGTATATTAATTACAAATTTGAAGCAACCCCTCTTTCAAAGAAGAAATGACTAAGCTTCTCATGTTCAGATTCGAGGATCGAATGAGTGGGAGAGAATGTATGCATCACAGATAGATACGTACTTGGATTTTTAGCACAAATTTATAAATCAACTTTGTGTAAAAATTGTGTGATCATAAAATGTTAAGGAAAGCCAAAACAAGATGCATTAGAAAAAGAAAAAAGCTTTACCGGAAACTGGCAGTAAATGGCATGATTGTACATTCCGTCATCCAAAGATTTGCACTGTTGTAGGTTGACCTTCTTTTGTTTTATGCACATAAAACGGCTATCTGCCACTGAAGTGTCACATGGCTCTATATCTGAGAAGTCAATTATTTCCTAGAGACAGTAAATTTTCAATATTTTATAAATGATGAATACTACTTTGAAAATATAACTAAGGCTTAAAGTATAATCACAAAGTCAACATGCTTTTTTCCATGTTGAATATTATCATTGAAAACTCACTGCTTTTGACATGCTACTTCGTTTCGGCAATCCGTAACATTTACTATTTTGCAACGTTGCATTTTTTTCTAATATTGAGCATGCTACTTCAATTCTGCCGTCTACTGAGAACTCCTCATCAAGAATCAGGGTTCTGATCCCAGCTACAAAATTATAAACAATTTATAAAAGTGTTCTCAAAGCAAACAACATTTACTGTTGGGGAATATGTAAAATTAAGGGCTAGGAATAATTGATACAATAGGCATAATCTAAATTTATTATGTCCTCCTTACTTATGTTAAATATTTTTAGAGAATAGTGTATATATTTCTTCTAAAATACGTGTTAAAAGTTTTTTTTATTCCTTTCAAATATTTTGGAGTTCACTTTTAATCTATTTTTTGTTTGTTGCATCAATTTCTCAAACAATTTCAAAACACACTGATATAAAAATATAACAGCTATGATTTACAAAATTAATACATGTGTGTTTGTGTTAAATATACTCATGGAGGTCATCAGACCAAATAATTCAAACTTATTAGAATAAAAAAATCTTGTCTGCTACAGTTTTAACACTGTTATATCAATTTTCAATACCAATTTCAATTTGAATATCAATTTTCATCACATCGCAATCAGGCGTCTCAATGTATGAGACACTAGCAGTCAACGGATAATGACAGATAAAAAATATAACCTTTCCAACAGAATATCTTTGTAAAGGGGCTTAAAGTGTCACTGGTTGGACACTTTGAATGAGTTGACAATATCAGTGTAAATAAACCTAAGATGTATGAAGATATTCAGTAAATTAATGCTTTTGAATCGTGGAGTCAAAAGCTTTTAATTCCTCCCAATAGTACAGTCGAAAACAATCGGTGAACTAGGCTATTAATGCATATTCAGTTTAATCTTTTACAACAATAAGAAGAATGCTGACTTACTGAACATTTTGCCTATCACCTTTCTGTCAATTGTTGGTTGTTCAGTATTTAGTAAAGAAGCATCCAATACCCCACTTCTGACAATTGCGCTGCCATACTTCTCAAAATCTTCGCTACACTCTAGCGATATTAATACTACTTTTGGATGTATCAGAGTTCCATAGCATATCAATTTGTGTGGTAAAGAAGACCTAAAATCAAATGAACCTATCATAATTGTTAAATAGGAAATAAATCATTAAATTTTAGATAATAAGGGTAATATTTTGTTTATTACAAATAGGTCATGATTTGAGTGATTTGAGTGATCATGAGTGATCTGAAAAGGAACACCCAAATGAGACTAATGAAATTAAATTTATTTCACCATTATAAACAGTATTACAGTGAAATCATCATCAGTATATTGTTCAAAAGCAAAAAAAATAATTGTCAATCCTTTTTCACCCTAATATCGCAACTGTCCATGGAAAAAGTTCCATTGCAGGGTTAGTTTTCATTATGCCACATGATGATTTCCGTTCATCAATAATTTCTTTAGTCTTATCACCAGTCTTTAGTGGTTTATGTATCCATTTGGAGTTGTCATCACAGATAGTCTCGCCTTCATCTAACCTGTAATTTTTTGATTCAAGCGTTTACTAATTGTTAATAATTTTTTTATTTAAAAACCACTTACAACTTACACTTACTTACTGACAAAAATAATGACAGAGGTCTACCCCTGGAGGGGGTTAAATAGTAGTTTACTGCTTGGCTTATATTATGCTCTAATTTTATTCAAGTTTTTTTAAAACCACATTAAAATGCATGTTCACATTTTTGAAAAAATATTGCCTAAAATACACTTCCAAATATAAATCCAAGCCCATGTTTCACATAGTTTTGAGGAAACTAAAATATCAAGTATGCATAATAGTGAATTCTTTATTCAATTTTTAATAATCTATAGCCACTCACCAAGCAATGGTTTTTTCATTCAGTATATGTGTAATATTTTTCTCCAAATCTCTAACAGTATCTACATATTCCTCTTCGAATTTCTGATATTCTGTAGTAGTGTCAACATAAGAATATTTTGGAGATGAAAGATATATTCCTTTACCCTTAAGAAGATATCGATGCATTTTACCCATCCTCTTTAACTGTCCCCGAAGTCTTCTATTTTCAATTAATAACTTCCTAGCACTCTTGTCACATTCCTCATTATTGAGCGATAAGATATTAACCGTCATTTCTTTAATGGCATCATTGAAATCACTGCGTAGTCCAGACTGAGATTTTACTCTGCTTACGACTTCCGCATAATCCCGTTTGGAAGCATCTTCTGATTTATCAACTATTAGCTTAAAATCATTAATGGCTAGCAATATTAGCTTCCAGCCGACTTTTTCATTTGCCTCAATATAAGCAAGAGTTCCAGTGTCATTGTCGAGTGAAATGGCTTTTATATCATGTCCTAATATACTAATGGCATTAACTAATATTTGATTAGCCTTGATGACTGGTTCATTAGTATTAAACGCAAATAATTTACCCAATGAACCATCACTGTTTTGACCAATCATATATGCTATGTTTCTTTCTTCATCCACAGCTATCTCCTTAAAGTGATTAAGATCCTGGGCAACTATCTAAAATACAGGTTTTATAAACTCAGCTCATTATAACATATTTCAGTGCCTTCTTCAAATCTACGTAATAGAATTAAATCTGGATAATGTTTAATGAAACATTACCTCAATCCAACATAAGGACAATAATAGGAAGATTCTTTTATCCTGTTATAACGAGAAGATACTTAAAATTTAGGTAAGCCTAAGGGTTGAGTGAATATGATGAACATATTTTTTGTTGAATTTAAAAATGTAAACCCATAGGTCTCATGTACACAGACATATGTCTCATATAAATATTTTAACTGACAAATATGACATCATTCAAAAATATACTTAATAGGCTTTTGTAATCATACAAAAAAAAACTTCAAAGTTTAAATAATAATCCATAGGTCATAATCATAAGGTCCATCCTGTCTAATGAAATTGAAGTGGAGTGGTTGATCAATAAAAGCTTTCTGTAATTTATTAATCTTATAAGATATTTCATTCCTTACTATTTTTTTTTCTCCTGTCTTTTTAAGGGTGTGAAATAAATGTCCATTCACATTCACAATCATATTGCCTGCTTCGTCATTAAAAGTTCTCATTGATTGAGAGGGCTGTGTTTTTGAAGCCAGTATTTTAGGTTTAGTAAAATCTGATTGCATAAAACTCAATGTGTGTATATTCGTAAATACCTGAAAACACAAAATGCATGGATATTAACACATTGGCTATGGGAGCCTGGAATATGCATTGATTATCTATGTGTTTTGATTTCCCCTTGTGACCAATATGTTAATAAAGCAAATTTATCTATAAAGTTCTGAAAAATTAAATAGCTCAAATGTTTTTTGTTTGGAGACAATTTTTTTTGTGTTTTCTAAATAATAACTATTAAATAATGTGTACATGCACAATACAAAGACAGTTTTAGAATACACTTACAGGTCAATAAAAAGCAGGCCAAAAAGCAGTTGTGTAACAAACGAAAAATTGTGAAATGTACAATGATGCAGGCTGATATTTTTGTTTTGAAAATAAAAATGCAATATTATCTGATTTTAATTACATACCAAAATTTGGTCTGTAAAATGTCGTATATCATTTGGAATGGGCGCATCAATGTCATTCTCTTGGTAAACGACTTCTTTCCAGTAATTTCTTCTTAAAATAGTTATTTGTTCTCCTTGAGTAATAACTGCCAGGAATAGAGTATACATTAGAAATTTAATATCCATGATTATTTTTTATATTTCATATGGTATTGAATATTGTTTTCTTATTTAAGACATTAAGTAATGAGATATTTTTTTATTGTTCACTAGTTTAAAATACACTTGTGTTAGGTAGTACATTACATACAATGCTGTATGAACTGAAATCTTTTTTGACTGATTATCTAGCTTAAAAATCATTTGATTATAACAAATAATTCTTTCTTTGCAATGTTTTCATTATTGCTTAAAAACTGTGGTGCTAAAACTTTTTCAGAAAAAATATAAATATGTTTTCACCACAATTCTCAGCAATACTTATTAAAGTTATATTAATGTGGCATTATGATGATTTATTTCGACATTATAACAGTATGTAATATTATTTGCTACACACATTAGTTACCGGAAACTAAGAATTATTGGTAACAATGCATAGGATTTATTCAACATACTGTGGAAATAAGAACGCAGGTGACTTATTGGTGTCTATGAAGACCATCCGTCTTTAGCATTCTAGCAGGGGTTCTTAACCTCGTGCCCGCGAATCCATTTTTATGCGCCCATAATAATAAAACAATGTTTATTGAAATCACAAAAATATAGCCATATCCATCTTATTTTAAGATAGTCAATATGACATAATATTAAAATCGAACGGACTGACTGAATACATTTTTAATTTAGCTGACCATAAAACGTACCCTCTTTTAAAAAATAAAGTCCTGTTTTGGTTCCACATATTTCGTGGAAATCTTTGTTTTCCACCATGAAAATATTAACATCAAAAAATTGAGTTTATTATCTTATACTCATCATTTTGAAAAGTTAATTAGTGAAATGTCAAATATCACAGTAAATGTGTTTGGCAATGATTTTTATTGTAAATGTAAATAAATCCATAATCTTTATATTTAGTATCTATATGATTTATAACAAATAGTTAAGTAATAATATAATGAATGTCAAACATGTAAAGCTAAAAATACTTAAATATGTACATGTACATATGTTGCATGATGGCATGCGCTCGTCACTCATTTCCAAAATTTTAAATGTGCCCGTCACCACAATAAGTTTAAGAACCCCTGATTTAGAGAGTGGATATATCTAATGAAGAAGACAAATTAAAGTATTAAGAGTCATAAAATTAAAATACACCCAAATGTTAATTGATTGAGAAAAATATACGATACATTTTGAAGAATTATAGTGCAAAACGATTTGAAAGGAAGTATGTCACTCATAACATTCACATTATGAAATGAGTCCCTTAGGTTTAAATAAGGGTTATATTATTCCCCATTATCTTCAGTTAAGTATTATGGAATGCTAGATGTAAAAAACATAAAAAAATAATCATAATTTTATTTTTTCTTTAATTTTTTTAAAAGATTAAGAATTTCTTTATGCGACATAATACTGATAACCTTTGACTTGCTCGTGTTGAGTGAGTATTAATAATGGTATAATAGATGATAAAAACACATTGAATAATTGTGAATCAATTGAACAATGCTGACTAGGTCTTACACATTGAAAAATAGAAGGAGGCAAAAAGACAAATTCCAAGGGTATCATATATATAATATTTGAAAGTTAAAATTTGAAAAAATAATATAAAACATATACATATGCAGTGACGACTGGTGACGGGGTGCTGGGGGGTGCAAAAGGAAGATTCAACTATTTTTCCGTACTACGGAAGAGAAACAGTTGGTATTGCGAACATCTGAATTGAAAGTCCATGCTATAGAAGTGTTTTAAAATCCAATGAATAGGAAAGAACTCTTGCAAAAATTATTGAATCTTCCATTGCACCCCCCAACACCCCGTCAGCAGCCGTCACTGTACATATGTATGTATATAATTATGATATTGGTTTGATGAAGTTTATTTTTTATTAGTGTGGTATAATTTATTCAACTTCATTATTCATAAATTTTACATGTCATACCTACTGAATTTTAATTGATGCTTAATGAAAAATTATGTTAAACATTATATTATATTGGTAAAAATTTAAATTCAGTTTGTATGATTTATTTTAAAATTAAATGATATTCAACAATAAATTCAGTTGAAATTGGTCACCGGCTAAGAGAAACCGGCTTTGATCATCCTTTAAGATTGCTGATCAAACACCTTTTCGTAGCTTTTTTTTATTTTACGAATCGTTTTTAATTCTGGAAGATAAAATAAATCTGATTTTATAAAAAAAATAATATGAATTTTATAATAAGCATTGAGTTTGGCATACAGAATGCCAAACATGATGGAATTTAGATTTTTTTACCAACCATAGACTATGACAATCGAGACTCGTCTTGAAATTAGTTTCATGGGATATGTTGTCTATACCCAATGTCTTGCCGCGTTGTGTGGATGCGTTGTCGGCGAAAACGTAATGAGAATCAAAATTTATTTTGACAGTTCTCGACGCGCCAAACATTTACGAAATTTTGCCATAGAAAAAATAAATATGAACACAGAATGAGTGAAGAAATTATAATTCACCACCTATTGGCAGGAACCATCCGCAACAAGATATGTAGAATATGTTTTACTGAATCGAATGGACTTCAACCTATCTGCGAAACATCGATTGAATATGAAAATATTACCATTAAAGATATGCTATTGAATATATCTTCGATGGAGGTGCGTTGGATAAATTAATTAAAATTATTATATATTAAGAATTCTACTTGTAGAATACGGTAAACCTAATGCCATGTTTGAGAAACTTCATAATTATTCACATGGTTCTATGCCCATTTAAATAAAAATATATTTTTTCTATATCAACATCATAAACAAATATTTGCACAATGTCAGGTTAGTTGCGATATGTATAAAATAAGTCGATCAATCTCGGTATGTATCACTAAAATCTTCTGTATTGTCAGTATTGGCTATTTTTTCTGACTTTCTATGTACAATAGAAATTTAATTTGGTGTAATTGTGAATAACCTGATAACTGATTTTTTTTAAAAATTGTTTAGTGGATTGGTACTTTTAGATTTAATTTTACATATTCTAAATTCTGATATTTTTTTTTCAATATTTGTTTGAATATTCCTTTTGTCAATTCAATATTTTGCTGTTGTCAGGTTATCCCTAAACATCAATGAAATATTCTATGATGTTAACAATTTTCTACTTTTCATAATTATTACACTTTTTAAAGAGACCTTTTCTTTAATTTGATTAATATATAAATTTTCAGGTGTCAGACGGCGACAGTTTGCCTGAAAAGGTTTGTCCTGACTGTGCAGAAAAGGCTTTTGCCGCATACACATTTCGGTTGCAATGTGAGGAGTCTGAATTCACATTAAACAACTGTATAACCTGTCTGTATGAGCAGGTTCTTGATATGTCTGGCGATGCCAATAATTCAGTTGATAAAGATACAATCCTCATTGTTCTACCTGAATGTAAGAATGAAGATGTACAGATTGATCGATCTCATCATCTGTCAGGAGTGTTTCCTGTGGAACTAGATATTCCGGATTGTAGTAATTTATTGTCCAATAGTGAAATAAAGCAAGAAGTTAAAGAGGAGAACGCCGAGTTGAATTTTTTGGATGTATTAGGTATAGAAGAAAATGATGTCCCAAAAGCTGTAATGAAGTCTGAAATTTTTCAAAATGAAGAATTTGAAGCAAATAATGATAAAAGGATGCAAACCAAAAAAAGAGTTATCGTATACCGCAGTAACAAAAATAGATTTAATGTGAGAAGACAAAAGAACTCTCACGATTGCACTATGTGTTTCGACACATTCAGCACTTGGGTTGAATTGAAACGTCATGAAAAATCGCACCCTGAAGATTCAAGACACGTGTGCCGTATATGTCACAGATCTTACAGAAAAGCTAGCATTTTAAAAAGACATGTCATTACGCATTCTGGGAAAAGGGGGTTCGTTTGTAATATTTGTGGAAAAAGTTTCTTTCATAGAAACGCTCTGAAAGCTCATATTAGATATCATCAAGAAAAAAAATACTCATGTAGAGTTTGTCATAAGAAATTTTATTTCAGACACATGCTATTCGATCACATCAACAACAGCCATCCAACAGAAGCATCAATCTATGGAGATCAAATCTCAAATGATATAAAAGAAGAATGCAACAGCGATACTGAGTTCCTGCATGCGGAAGTCAAAACTGAGTTCGATTGCACCATGTGTACCGACACTTTTAGTAATAACGATGCATTAAAAGTCCACAATCTGACGCATCCTGAAGGCACCCGTCACGTTTGCAGAATATGCCGTAAGTCTTATTTGGAAGTTGGTACGCTAAAAAGGCACATGGTAGTCCACACAGGGAAGAAATCATATCTTTGCACTGTATGCGGAAAAGCCTTCTTTTACCGTAACATATTGAAAGCTCACATGATTTACCACAGCGAGAAAGCGCATAGTTGCTCTAAGTGCGAAAAGAAATTTCACACGAGGCATATATTACAGGAGCATGTGAGATTAGCACATTCCCGAGACAAATATAGCTTCATGTGCGAAGTCTGCGGCAAACTGTGCAGTTCGCGTAGTCGATTACTCATTCACAAAGACAGTCACAGTAAAATTTGCTGCCCCAAATGCGGAAAGAGCTACAAAAACATGAGATATTTTAAAGCGCATCAGTTGAAACACGAAGGGTTACTAGAACAGAAGAAATCTTTTATATGCGACTATTGCGGAGAAGAAAGAAATCTAAAAACACTTCTTGAGCTGCACATTTTAAGTAAACATCTACAAGAGCGGCGGTATAAATGCGAAATTTGCAATAAGGGTTTTTTCAGCAAAGGTAGTTTGAATGAACACGGTATTGTACACACCAGAGAGCGTCCCGTTCAGTGTGATATATGCGATAGAAGATTTGTGAATAAGAAAGCTCTAATGTTGCACAACCGTCTCCATACTGGTGAAAAGCCATATCCTTGTTCGATTTGCGGCGAGAGATTTCTATCCAGCAGTCGGCGTTGCGTCCACGAAAAGAAACACGGGGAAAGAACTGAGCACTGTCCACTGGAATATTGCAATTCAAAGTTTCATAATCGAAGCGATCTCAGAAAGCACTGGTTGCTACACGTGAAGAAGTTAAAGCAAGGACAACCCGACACACTAGTCCAGGAAGCAGTATAAATTTTTATTGTAAATATCTAAATTACATTTGCAATTAAATAATCTTATAAAATTATTCATCTCATGGTATAAAAGAATATTTATGATAATTTATAATATTTCTCAAATGTAAATTTTGGTCTGTGTATGTTATGAAAACTTTCATCTCTTATTAAATTGAAATGAGTTTGTTTTACATGAAAAAAATTGGTGTGTTTTATTTGTAATCTGAAGCTTATGTCAAATATGTAAAAAACGCATTAAAATCTATCTTCTTGGATGCCTTCATGGACATATTCTGTTAATGTATTGGTTCAACAATTTTATTCTAATATGTCTGAAATGGTTGCACCCAAAAATATTATACTCCATTGATTCCGAGCCAAATTCAATACAATATACCATCCTGTTTTGTTTGAATTTATCTACAAACACATAAGTTTAGCATTGGAGACGTCTTTAATTCATGCTACTTTTAATCTATTATTAAAAAAAGTGTGCAGATTCTTGAAGCAACCAAAGACATAAAATTAAATAGTTAGGTGTATGCATTTAAAAGGTTTTTTTATGTCAAGTA
Source organism: Himalopsyche kuldschensis (assembly GCA_028554975.1). Taxonomy (NCBI): domain Eukaryota; kingdom Metazoa; phylum Arthropoda; class Insecta; order Trichoptera; family Rhyacophilidae; genus Himalopsyche; species Himalopsyche kuldschensis. The sequence goes on from JAHFWI010000028.1 coordinate 1,963,201, forward strand.
TTAAAAGTTCATATTTTGAATCTGAAATATTATTTATATCAATGAATAATTATTAAAAAATATTGAGCAAAAAAACATAACAATAATGAATAAATTAAAAATCAAAAAAAATCCCGTCAAAATCATTGAAACACATGATTTTTGCAATTTAAATTGCAAAAATCTACTTGGATTGGATATGATTGAAATAATTATTATTATAGAAATAAAAACTAACAGCTGATTTACTTCAAGTCTTAAAAGAAATATGGTCCGACTCATGGCAACACCAGCAATATGTCAAAAAATCAGTCTTACAATCCACTTGTGAAGTTTTTGATACTTAATTATTAATTATTAATAGTGAGCATGTGAGTTTACTATATTGATCAATAGTGCTACAACCGTATGGTGGCAACGTTAAGACTTATTAAGTGTAGTATATTGTGAAGGTAATTGTTACTTTCGTCCAACAATTTCAATATACCTTTTTAAATAGGCACACATGCGAAACTCGATTATAATATTCGGCATTATTTTGAAACTGTCTTAGCTGAACAGAATATTGTCGAATAATAATTTGATCCACATTACAAACAAACATTTTTGCAATTGTATTTGGAATTGCTAAAAAAATATACACTTATATTTTAATATGAAAGATTTTTTGGTTACTTATACAGTTTAAATTATGCACTCCTCAAACAGTATCATGCTTTGCTAAAATTCATTATGTTTTCTGTGCTTTCATTTTGCAATCTAAAGCTTAAAATACTTACTTGATTAAAATTTTCATTCAAAGATTTTTAAAACCACTACAGCTTAATCTATTGACTCTTTCAAATTGTTTTGTATTAGTTTTTTCCAATTGGGTGTAGGGTGAATTAAAAAGTAATCAAAAACACCCAATTTATATCCTAATCTGTGAGAAAAGGGTATTTTTTGACATACTTGTTCATATCCATATGGTATTGAGCGTAACTAACTTATAAGGGTAATCTTTAAGATGCGGGCTCAGTCACAGTTTTTAAGATGCATTTGTTATTTTTAGAATGGAAACTCCACCATTTTTTTTCGAATCAGTGACCATAAAAATAGAACCAGCTGAAGTTTATCATTCTGAAGCGGAAGGAGATAATGCCGTCAATTATGAATCGGAAGATGATACCAAACCGGACATTACCAAATTACCTCCATACCAGGTATGTTTTAAATAAAACTAGGATTCAGATTTTTCATGTTTATCCAAGTTATTGATTCACTATGATTAACACATTCAATGCTAGACTTATGTTTTAATATGCCCTAGACTAAAACCCTAGCTTGAATCTATGGATCCTTTCAATCATTCTACCAAGTTCTATTTGAGGGCTTAGGTGGAGTTCCACCACAAGCAAATGTCAATTCAATCAGTAAGAGCTCTACCCTAGCGATTACATAGTTTCAGGCCCTGAATCCTAGAAATGAGATATATTAGATCCATCATTTAATATCATGGGTATGCTCATGTGATGTCTTTTGTTCTTGAGTTGATTTTGAACAAATAAAAATATGTAGATATCTGTCACGTGGACAATAATGATAATTATTATAGCTGTGTAATTCTTTTTTTTATTTGATATATTGTATTTATTTTTATTAAAATGTAAATAATAACCTGTCAAATTTATCGATTCTCCAGGAAACGGAAGATACTACCCAAAAAACTACCAAAACAAAAAAGAAAGTGAAAAGTAAAAAATCCGCTGACACATCTACAAATGGAAATAAATCTACTGTACTGGAAATCAATGATCTACCCTACACCGTAGATTATACTAATAAAACCCCCTTTCAATGCAAGCAATGCAGTACTCTGTTTTCAAGGCTCAGTTCATTGATGTCTCACGCCGGTTCGAAACATGGCATTAGATTACCAAAAGGTGAACACGTCTCGTACAGGTATACTGGCAAAGTCTTACATTCTGATGATTTTAAAATTTGCACTCAACCCTTTTGATCCCATGGGGTGAACATTTTGGATACCTAGTTTTTTTAACACATTTTAGTGGCATTTGTTTATATTTTATTTATATGCTTTTACATAAAATTACATTACAACAAAAATTAACACCATTAAGTTAGTATTAGCTATGATAAATAATAGAATATAGACTACTGTTTTATTGCAAATGAAATACCTTGGGAAGCACTACAAAATGGTCTGGAATCCAATTGGTTGATATCCGTGTTCAAGTATTCTAATAACAATTAGAATATGTACCGTGTTCGATCAATGATGCATATTTTTTCAAGTTTGCATTTGGAAATGTGTAGTGAGGTTTATAATTAAAGTCCAACAATCACTGTCAAGAATGTAAATATTTTTTGATTAGGATGGTCTGCGAGTTGAAATATGGATTTAGAGAAATCAGGTAATGTAATGTAAATTTATTTATGGAATTTTTAGGTGTCACGTTTGCAACAAAACATTTCCGTTGCATGGAATATATGTAAAACATTCCATATCTCACAGTAATCCAGCACTCCAGAAACCGATCGATTGTCCAAACTGCGATATGCGCTTTTGAATATTTATATCTACTTAAACGTCACATTCTCAGTTCACATTCGGATGTCACCCCATATAAATGTGAGATATGCGGTCAACACTTTGGACAGAAGTCGCATCTGGAAAGACATGCTAGGAAGCATGAGCGCCCGGAACATTTTGACTGCCCTCAGTGTGACGAGAGCTTCAAAAGTCCCTTTTCACTCAAGTGTCATGAGCTGAAACACGGAAGTGAAAAAAAATTCAAATGTCATCTGTGTCATAAAACTTATCACTTTGAATACCACTTGCGTATTCATTTGAGGTTACACAAGAAAAATGATGAGTCTCAAGGTGCGAAAGACCAAAATGAAAGTTCCATTGACAATAACAACTATTCGAATGATTGTAAAAATGAAAATTTTGAGAGAGCAAATATTGACTGTATGGAGGAGGATTCGGGACAGAAAATTGATTACGACACGGATAATTCGTCGATCTACAATGGTGGCGATTTTCTCGAAGTGCAAATAGATGAAGGGGATGCCGATAATAAACCTTTCGATCTTAGTCTATCCAAGTCGACTGCGAAAGTTACAAATATCGAAAATTTTCACCTTGAAGAATTCGAAGAGCGTCCAGAGCAACTTCTGAAATGTCATCTCTGCCCCAAGACGTTTAAATATTTGGCAAAATTGAAAAAGCATAACGGCATTCATAAAACAGCCAAAAACCATTTTTGTAACTTGTGCCAAATTTCCTTCAGTCACAAAATGTATGTATTCAATTATTAGTTTACAATATTTAGTATGATACAACCTTAATTTATTGTACATGTCTCAATGGGTAGGTTAATTCCTGATTTATGATTAGATAAAAAAAAAAATACACCTACATATTATCTAAAGCTGTAAAAATTTCATCATTTCCAGTCATAAATTGTTGTTTTACTAGAAGTTTATTCTAAATAATTAACATCCATATTATTTAACTTTGTTTCATCTGAAAAAAGCTGTATCTACAAAACTATTTATTCCTATTCTTTAAAATTTATTAAAAGTAAGTCTTGGGGTAAATCATTAAAAATTGCTTTATAAAATTGAAATCAATATTTTAAGGGAAGGATTTTTTTTTAAGGAACTTTATTTCAGCTTAACTTCACTTTTAAGGTGTTCACTGTCAATAATGGTAGAGTGGAATTATAATAAAAATGTTTTATTATCAGCTTAACTCATTTAGCTACTATGTTTCTTTTAGATATTTAGCGCATCACGCAACTCTTCATGATGCTGGAGAACCAATAAAATGTCAGTTGTGTCAAAAATCATTCCCGCTGGGCATCAAACTGCAAGACCATGTCGACACACACTTCCGTCATAAACCTTACGAGTGTAAGCATTGTAAAAAAACCTTTGCATACCAACGAAGCCTTGATGTTCACATTAAGAAACACATTGGCGTGAAACCGTTTGTTTGTCAGCTTTGCGATAAGTCTTTTGTCCATAAGAGCGGACTGCAATCGCACTCTTTTGTTCATTCCAACATTCGAACTTACCAGTGCGACGATTGCAAGAAATATTTCACAGCTAAAAATCAAGTGAGGAGACATATAATTAGAGTACACTCCAAGGTGCGTCCGTATCCTTGCGACCAATGTCCGATGACATTTTCCGAGATGAATCTGTTGAGACGGCATCAAACCACCGTGCACGTGCTGGAAGCGAGAATCAACTGCGAAACTTGTGGAAGGATTTACAAAAATAAAATGAGGTTGGATCAGCATTTGAGTAGAAGCATCAGATGCGGTGGCGATCTTGCCAGTACCGATAGGCAAAGGAGTCGGGAGGATATTTTAAAGCTGCAAACTATGGGTAGGGTCTAAATTTAAACGTGTCCAGCACACGATCTCATAATCTGTGTAATTATATTTTGCTAGCTATAGACATAATTGTTACTTCGCAGATTGTATTAGAAACCATCCGTCAAATATGAAAAGGTATTTTTACAATTAATCTTTAATGATACCATGGTCAAAGATACCAATTCATCATTTTAGAATAACCTAAATAGTTATCCAAATACATGTTTTTATTGAAACCTGTATGAGGAATTTTCAAGGACAGATTTGTTATTTGGTTGATGTCAAGATCGGTTTTCAAAATAAAAAAGTAGCGAGATCACCCGCGTTTTTACTATATTATATAATATTAGACATGTACAAAATCATAACATTATGTATATAAGTTATTAATTATAACATAACTTCACTGTTATTTAATAATATATTTACTAATTACTGTTCTAGTCGGATCAATGCCAAATACCGTCAGTTCAAAATATACATAATATATATTATGAAGCACTTTATATTTTACCCTTTTGCTTTGGAATATTTCTACTGAGTTGGAAACAAATATAATTACTTATAGCAAAGCAGAGATGTACAAATAATTTTGCGCTGGGCTTTAATCCTCAACAGATTATAGATTCACAAGTATGGGTGCTAGATGCTTCTTTCAAAAGATAGCACATTACAAAGCATTGTAAAATGTCTCAATTGTGGCGTAAAATTCAGATTTAATCAAAACTAATAAAAAGTGATGTTACACAATCATAATACGGTAAGAAAAATAACAATTAATTTTAAATCTACATAAATTATTTAATATATTTGTTGATAGCTATTTCGGCTTACGCCCTCGTCAGAACTATGTTTTAAACGTGTATTAGAGATAGCTTATATACCTAGGCTAGACAGAGTACACCACACATCCCCTTCTCCGTTCCACTCCATCCCAACCTTATATGGAAAAAAATAAGTTATTGATTTGGTGTAATCCTGAAGTGAAAGCTAATCTGGGTATTTTTGGGGTTTTTTTTTTATTTTTACTAAGCGAGAACCAACGCAAAATTAGTAATGCATCGAGTGAATTTATTTTAAATTGCATTAGTGTTTATTGTTTGTTAATGGCTTGAGAAGTGGTGATGTGTTGATTGTTATTTGTTCATTAAGAATGTCATTGGATTGATTATACTTATTAATTTCTAGCTGTTCCAATGCATTTAGCTTAAGGCCTTTATTACAAGAATGTAAACAAATCGGGACTGAATTTAGGTCATGTGATTCCTCTATGAGGTGGTTTGTAGATACACGTTTAAAACATAGTTCTGACGAGGGCGTAAGCCGAAATAGCTATCAAAAATATATAAAATAATTTATGTAGAATTAAAATACATTGTTATTTTTCTTACCGTATTATAATGGAGTTCTACCAAGTAAATGCCTACTCAATCAATACACAATCATATATTACAATACTGATTTATATGCTTTTTCATAAAAATAAAAGTGTTATATAAAATGCAATATGTACCTGTGTTTTCATTCTATATTAAAGTGTCATTCCACAGTATAAAGGTGCATACTGACTGAGCATTTTTATGACCATGAAAATTTGCTAAAAGTGTCAGAGAATATGTTTCACACAATCTTTCTTTACTGTTTTTTTCAATATCGTCAAAGAGCCTGAGTATGCAATTTGGATCTGCCCTTTTAAAGCAATAACTGTAAACAATAATTTATTTAGAATATTCACGATATATTTATTGAAATGTAGAGGATAATGAATTGGTCTTGGAGCATATGGGTATGGGGTAATCCACCATTGGATATGATGTAGAATGGGAGACATGGTTTTGATTTTCTGTTTCAATTCAATAACAAAGCAAAGAATCAATTTAAAAAAATAATTTTATTACCAACAATAATTATTATTTCAATACAAGAAAATATTAAATGACATTCTATAAAACTAGACTTAAAAATGTAAAAATACGTACATTATTTATTTAAAACATGCTGCAGTAACTAGTTTATGAGATATAGGTAGGTAATTAATTGACTACAAGATTTATGACTGAACACAATAAAATAATAATTGTACTGATTGTCTCTGGTCTATCAATTCTTTACATTGATTGCATCAAGTTGTTTCAATCCAGTTTATTTAATAAGTGTGAATAAGATGAGATTATTGTCAATGGCATAGTTTATTAAATTACACAGAAAAACTCTATGGCGCATAGAGATTGCTACCAATATATGATTTCTAATCTGCTATGTATGAGTAAATTGTCATATAAATCAATACATTTTATAACTGTAGGTAAATTAAAACAATTTAGAATTGCCATGTGTGATGGAATTAACATTACAACTTACAGATGTTTGAAAATGGAATGTTTCTCTGCATTTATTTTTTGGGTACAGGACAGATGTAATTTATTATTTCAGAAAACTATTGCCAGAATTAAAAAAAATGATATGCACTAAATAGATTATGTAAAAATTCTAATCCAATGAAATGTAAATATTGTCAGATCAAGGCTGCATTAAATCTTGTTTTTTTAAAATTTAATTCTAAAGTACGTGTACATTCACAGATTTTGTAATAGGGTTATTTCAGTCTATTTTATCTCTTCAACTAATAACTTAATTCAAATAGGAAACAGGCGTCATGGAATGATTTTAAATGTTTTGGAAATCGCTGAATACTTTGGATACAAATTTCAAGCGTTTAATGTTCAGATTTATTTTGATCAATAATTTCATACCAGCCAAGTAGCTGGCAACGTTTTATCAATTGTTTATTTTATTAACTATTTTAACTCTATGATAAATAATCTTCAAGGTGAACACACAGTGAGATACGATTCAATATGACACAATATGCAATAATACTTACAAGAGGTAATAGTAACAAACTATATTGCTTTCAACTTGGCAAATTTTATTATTATATATTGAGTAACAGGAGATTCTAAGACTAGATTCATTTATTTGGTTTTTAGAATGTGTATTAATTAATTACTCATTAAAATTAATGTTGTAATTCTATCAGAAAGTTTTAGAATATATTATATAAAGGTATTGACAGAATTTTAATAAAGTTACAAACAGTAACAAGTGTTGTGATAAAATGTGTATGAAGACAGTATGGGTAAATTGGCTGTAGGAAATTTCATACTGTTATAAGTACACTAATAAAAGAAATCGAAAAAATTTGATAAATCAAAATGGATGGCTTTGAAATCTGTCATAAATAAAAAGTGCATGCCAAAAATTCAAATTTATATTGTATTCCCAATAGTGGGCAAACTAGGTTTTGCTAGTCACAAATTATTTAGCATAATATAGAGTGATACAATTCGATATGAAAAAATGAACTATTTTTTTAGTATTTATGGTAATGGTGACAATTGATTATGATTATATCTATAAACATTAGTAAATAATCACTTTCCAAGTGCCAACAAATACACACTCACTCATAAGTGCTATATTATCTCAGGAATCCCTAAAGAAATTCAAAATGATCAATTTTAGATCTAAAAACACACCCAACACTGTTCAAATCATCATTGCAATTAATAAAGAAGATGATTGGGATTTTTGAGTCAATCTCAATTTGGCTAAAAGTAAGATATATAATGTTGCCTCCTTAAAATATAATATTTGGTTACTTCTTTGATATGGCATTTCAAAACAAAAAAACTTTGGGCTTTAACAGCCTTCATGTCCATCAAAAAGGTGTATGACAGAAAGGAAGATTTTAAAAAAATCAACTAGACCATAGACTCTAAAAAATATTTAGTGGATGGTAAAAGCAATCAAATTCCAACACAATACTTTTCATAAAAAAAAAAAAAAAATAATATATTTTTATTATAATGCCTTTCCACCAAGTATTGACAGTGAACACCTTAAAAGTGAACAATACTTATCATTAAAATGAACACTTGAAACTTTTTTGAAATTATGTTGTGGTACCTATGGAAATATGGCTATGATTTTTTTTTAATTTAAAACATTTTCTGGTCACATTAAAGTTGCATCTCTGTGTATTTCATATTAAAAATAGTAGGATTATAAATTTCTCTGAGAATCATCGAAACACGATCTCTGATGTAATGTTTGAAGTTATAAAATAAAATAGCGATTTGTTGTATTTTTATTCAAAACAAAATTACCACCTCTCCAGTTGCATGCTAAAAAATAATGAACTTGCCTTGACTATGTGTGGAAAATTATGAACTAAATTAAATGCATTGCAATACTGATGGCTGCAGTGGAAAACTACAACTTTAGTCTATAACTTGAGGGATGAAGTAAGCATTCAAATGATGTATCCATAAATAATATGTAATGCTGTAAAAATATGCAATACTTAAAGATGGAATGTTTAGAGACTAAATCAAGAAGATAGCATAAAAATCAACAGTAGACCAATTTAAAATATATGATGAAAAAAGGAAAACGTAATGTAATTAGTGAATAATAAACAATATTAAACATAAATAATTTTGTAAAGTAGAAGATTTTAGAGAAATTATAGTAACATTCGTGAAAAAAGATCACATGTAATTAGATAACGAGATTTTAGGCCATTATTAAGATTTTTGAAAATATACCGAAAATATATTTTTGTGCAACATATTCAAATTGAAAAGACTATCAAACTATATTTTCTAATACATAAATATAATATTCACACTTTATATCATGAATAGAAAGGAAATAAACAACATGACTGATGTTATTTGAGTATCAAAACCCTTTCAATGACATGTCAAAAATATTAAGTTACCAATATGAAATTTTTGTTTTTCTTGGGTGAAAAAAATAAACCCCCACATTTTCCTGCAGGCAAATAGCAGACAATTTTGAACATAGAAAAAGGATTATGTATAATAATATCAAATTAAGAACATCACACATTTTTGAAAGGGGAAATATTTTTGGTTTAGTGAACATAAATGATCATTTTATCAATACAGACCCCGTGAATTATTACCGGTATTGATACGAAAGTAACAATTGGGCAAGATATTAGGACACTAATGATAAATAGAATTCTTTAATATTTGTAACAATACAAGTAGATATGTAGAATTTTTAATTTACAGTTTATGTTACACAAGTGGGTTTTATCAGAACTGCGCTTTTACTCCTTGATATTAGATTGAGAAATATTTGGTGAAACAATTACTGAGACATGATTCACCATCGTATGTTATTTGTGCCTGTCAGATTTTATTTTCTAGATATATGATATTCTAAGTAAAATGAAGTACAGTAAATTCAGATCTTTTTTGCATAGAGAAGCTCTGATAAAAATATCCATGTGAAAACCGTCCAACAATCAATAGATTAAAAAAATACTTTTTGTTTATAACAAAATGATTTGCGTTAAATATCTGCTGAGGATATGTACTAGTTTCTTATCTAATTGTATTGAATACATTCACCAGCTGCTTACTTATTGACTATAATAATCAGACTTCACAGATTGGTTTTAGCAAAACTATGGACTTTCTTCATTTACTATATTGGTACGTTCTTGGTAAATTATTTATGTAGGCCTTGCAACCGAGTCAGCATCATTGACTCTGAAAACAGAAAATGCAATAATCATATTATAACTTGCTGTACTTTAAACAAGTAGCCATTTTCCATATTGAGATACGTAAGTGTCATTTTATTATCACAATTCTTACGGAGTGCACAAATTTGTGCTTTTGTTAATTGGCCATCAAATGCAACAAATAACATGTTAATTGATAGGGCAAGTAAACAAAGTGTTAACTATACCGTAACTCGTGATCACATTGGAAGTGTCTAATATGTATTTGCATAACTATACCAAGTTTCTTTTAAGCATTATTCTGTTGGAACTTACTTGGAGTTCGAAGATAATTTTAAATATAGAAACATTTTTCTATTCTTTTCAGGGCTGAATTAATAAGCCTGGCATACTCAAAACTATAAACTTACATGCTCCCAGTTTTTACTTACATGGCTGTAACCAAAACCTATCAATTTTTTCTATAAAAACTTGTTTGTCCCATCGGTCATGAATGACAAAAACCGTTTTGCTGATCCGGCACTGTCTAGAGAAGTGGACATTTTCAACATGACAACTCATTGTATTGGTTTTACTTTCAGAATTTCTGTATTTTTTGTCATGCCATGCTAGTCCAATATTTTTCGAATGAAATAAATGGAATGACTCTAGCTATGAGTTGTAGTTTAAGAAATTCTTTAAAAATACGTGATATAAAATTCCTACATAGCTGGAGAGAGTTTTGCAGCCATCGGTCATAAATAGGTCAACCAACCTGAAATATATGATTATTCAGAGAATTAGATTATAAAAAATATTTACCTCAATATCTACGACTGGAGGCAATGCGATTACCAACGTCTGGGCCAAGTACTTGGGATCTTTTGCCTTTTTAAAGAACGGATGCTTGAGCAGTTCTGAAGCTGAAGGTCTCCTCAACGGATCCTTGTCAAGGCATCGAGATATCATGCTGCGGAATGTCTTACCGTAGCATTTGTATTGGTCTTTCTCTGAAGCGCCTGAAAAATTAAGTATTGTATAATTGAAATGTGGCCAAAGAGATAGCATTTTAAATGTATATTTTTTAATTCAATCTCTGTGAAGTTATGGTAAATAAATGTGAAATTTAGCGCAGTAGTGGTAAAATGTTGGGAAACAAAAAAACTACACATTGAAGCATTGAATGTGTTAAGCTCTAATCTTAAATATAATATGAGATTCGTTGTCTCTGATTATGATTCTTTTTATAAAAATGACTAACAATTATCATGTTGGCAGTACCATCGAAAATTTTGATAGTAGTCTGTGTGTGAAAAGTAGTACATAGATGGGTACAAACAAGGAGGCAAACTTTTTTAATGTAAAACAATTAAAAAATTAAATTTAATAAGGGCTTGTTTTTAATTACAGCTACCACCAACCAATAAATCAGATGTTTTAGACTTTTAAATCAGAAAACCCACAAATAAAATAGGATCTATCATCTATAAAAAAATTTCAATTGCGAGATTCTACTAATTAACATTACCACCAGGAATCCAACATAAAACATTCTTATTGCAAGACAATGAATGAGAATTTGACAATATCGGCAATTTAAAATAGCTGTATGATTTACCGGTATCCAGGTTGGGGGCATCTTTCTCCAGAGTGAGCATGAGGATCTTCATAGCAGGAAATTTGTGATATGGAGGTGCTCCTGTGGCCATTTCAATTGCTGTGATCCCAAATGACCAGATGTCAGCTTTGTAGTCGTAGCCGTGGCCCTGAAATATTGGAATAGTGTTTAATACCATCTATCGCCAAAATTTTAACAAAGTCATCATAAAAAATAGTCATTCAGAATTTTATTCAGAATTTTTTTCTATTTGATAATAGATAAAGAATTATATAGCACCAGTTTGGTGGCTATGATAGTTAAAAGCTCTCATTGTGTATACATTTAATCTTTTATTTTTTCATTACAATTTAGTGTGTAACTAGCAAACTTTGGGAAAATCCAACAGACTGATTCCTGGCCATTAATTTAAACTATTCTATTGAATTTATAAACTCATCGGACTATTAATATGCAATATCTACTACACCATGAGCCCATATTATATGGTTCATCAAGTACGCTACACACGTTATCTTGCTTATCGTAATTACCACTTCACGAAACAGTCAAACAATGTCTCTATGTCCTCAGCACATAAAAAAGAAATTCTTCATCTCAATCGGTTTCTTCGCAACACTATTATATTCCGAGTTTAATAAAAAACAAATGTGTTATTTTAAAAATTGATTTAACATGAAAAACAAATATTACAGAAGTGATTGGAAATGCTGTAAGATTAATTATTTTTACTTATATTAATAGCTTACTTCATCCATGACCTCTGGGGCCATCCAACAGGGAGTGCCAACGAATGTGTGTCGCACCTTCTGTTTTGACCTGTCAAGATCCGTAGCCAGCAGTGCAGAGACACCAAAGTCAGCTATCTGAACGGTACCACCCTCTCCAAGCAGGATATTGCCAGCTTTAATATCCCTAGAAAATGACAAATTTATTTATCTATACAAGGGTCCAATATAATTCATTGGGTCCATGCATATCAAATGTGGCCATCTCCAGAGAATAATTTTCCATTTGATAACTTTACAATCTGAAGCCATTAACCCTTATAATACCCTAGAGCTGATATATCTGCTTTCATAGAATAGCCAAAAATGCCCAGAGCGGATATATCAGCTATAAATAGCACTTTATGTGTAAACAAACTATTTTTTGGTTTATTCTATTTCTGAATAATTTTTGATCATAAAAACAAAAAGGCAAGGAATTTCTAAATTCCTGCAATATATATTTTTTTGATTGAAAGTTTTCATATGATGACCATTTATGTATTAACTTTACTTGTTTATTTATTTTTTAGTTACCTATGTATTTGTCCATTGCTATGAAAGTACTCCAGGCCCTTCAATACTTCCTTGAGTACTGTAGCAATAGTTGTTTCATCCAAAACTCCATTCTTGCAGTCAGTGGAGCGCATTTTCTGCTTTAAAATATCCAGTAGACTGCCTCCTGTAGTAATCAATAACACACATAAGAATGTCATTTCATCCGTCCCAGAAAATGTCACAAAAGAGTAAAAACTATTTAATTTTGGTGGGACTACACTTCAAATTGTTTAAGCTTGTATCATGAATTGATCAGGCAGGATAAAGTTATTGTGATGAAATGGGAAGAGGGTTGTTCAAAAGTATGAAAAATAATGTGACATTATTTGCAGATGACCACATATTTGATTTGGTTTCATTCCATTACAAACTGCCTGACTTTTAAGGTGTTAACGGTCACTTTTTGGGGGAGTGACATAATTTTAAAATATATTTGGATTTTGTTTTATTTATCTCTGTGCCTATGTTTGTATGATCAGTAGAATAAAAATGCATGGTCGTAGATAATCCCGGTAATAATGGTAACACCTGTATAATTAGCAAAATTATTTATGAAACTTTACCTTCTAGCAGCCTAAGTACGAGCCATAATTCATCTTTCACAACAAAGCTTGTATAATATGTGACAACATTTTCATGGTTGCAGCTTGACATGGCCTGTAAAGAAAAAAAATTACAATAAATTCGAAAACCACACATTGCACAAATATTTAAATCAATTTTATGAAAATGTTTTTGTTTACTTCTTGAGATAACGCCATCTCACCTCGTTGAGGTAGGTTATTTTTCTGATGTGAAACTTGAAAAGAATTTTGATTTGGGGATTTCAAGTTCATCAATTAATAGTATCAATATCATAAACAAATTAATATCAAAATCGTGAAACCTGTGTTTCTTTCACCAGTTCTTCCATGGAGGTATTCCATTTCTCTAGATTTATGCATTTTATTGCGCACTTTTCTGAACGAGACTTGCACACAGCTGCATAAACCACAGCAGTCGCGCCGATTCCTAATAGTAAATAAATATTAGATTAGTAAAAAATCTGACGCACAGTTTATAAATACAATGTTCTTTTTTTAGTAATTGTAATTACGTATTTTCTGACTAAGTAGGATTAGAAGGAATACGAATGGCACATCCGACAAGCAGCGTTTTTTTAGACAGTAGTATATCTCATATGAAGAACATTATCCAAATTTACAAATGGGTTACCTATCGTGTATTAATATTTCTTTATAATTTAAGATTTTCAAAACACATGATCTTGCCTAGTTAAATAAGTATAAAGAAAATTGCAATTACATTCTTATTTTGTAAGGCACATGAATAATAAATTGAATCTGGAGATACCAGATGAATATGTTCTTAGACATGATGGCTAAGTAAGAATTTGGTGTTGGAAGTTTGAGTATAATTTTTGAGTTGTCATTCTAAAGCCTTGTTTGGACCAGGATAGTAGATAAGGACAGTAGATAGTCGATTAGTTAATGACTCACAATAAAAACTAGTGACTAATTAATCGCAGAATAGCCGTAAAATAGTAGATAATACCATTCAATTTATTATGTCAACATATTACGTTGAAAATATGAATGAGATTTGTAAAATTTTATACGAAAGAAAACATAATATAGATAAAATGTTACAAGTTTTGCAGTGTTTATGTTTACTGAAAACTTTATGAGTACCGGCAAATTGATTCAAAATGATAAAAAACGAGGCCGTGACTCTAGATTTTGGTCCAACTGGAATACTGTAATCATTTCGACGATCGCTTGCGTAACTATTACTCAAATCACCGTTAGAACACTGCAGGCTTAATTAATTAATTGAAAGATTAATTTAAGTTGTCATAGTGTGGAACTATGATAACAGAACGAGTCAGCGCTCCATAGAAATGATAAGACAGCCCACGTTGAACGTTGTTTTGAATAAACCGATAACGTTTTTAAATTTTAGATGCATTTGAAGTAAATATTTACTAACCGATAACGTTTCCAAGCTCGTAATCGTCTTTGCTATTGGGCCAAGGAGCTTGAGTTTTTCCTAGTCTCGCTGCCATTTCGAAGATAAGCTAACAGTCTACAATACCGACTTGAGAAATGTATGACGTTTAGCTCTAGTATTGCTAGCGTAGTATCATCTACATATTTTAATCGGAAAAAATATATATCCGGGATACGTAAGTTTAGTGTACTGTCAAAAACATAAAATTAAATTTCTACGTAAAACATATTTATCAACCAAGTTTAATATTGCAATATATTTTTTTAAGGTTTAAAATAATAAATGAATGACAAACTTCTGATAACGGCTACCTAAAACTAGTGAATTTATTTATCAAATTGTGCATAATACTTATATTACCTTCGCAATACCTACAACTATTTCTTTGATACCAAAATGAAAGAAATATACCTCACTAAATTTCATATACATGATATTTTTCGATGTTAAAAAACATAATTCAAATCTTGCTCAAATTAAAAATATATATTAATAAGAAAAAAAACATAATTTTAATAAAACTTTAATTTTCATTTACTTGATCGAATGGGTCTGTCCCGTCATAAAAATTTAGAATCTTAAGCAAAAGTACCAACCTTAACCTTTTGCGTGGTGAGTTGTTTTGGATAAAATAAGGTTTTTTTCTATTAATTTAATAAAATATTATTAGCAGATAAAAAATCTAAAACATTAGTATTTCTCCTTGAATTAACCTCGAGCAACTTCAAAAATCCTCACCGAGTTTGTCTTACGTGGTGGGCTATTGATATGAGCTGAAATGCCAAATATGGCATACAAAATTAAACATACGAAAAATAATTATAATAATCAACTTTCATACTGGTTGATAGTCACTGGAAAACTGTATCGAAAAATCTTGTAGCCATTTAAATAAATATTATTTGCTTTCCGCTACATACTCATTCATACTAAGTAAGTATTTATATTTATTTGAATCGATAAATATGTAAGTATAAGTACTAACCAAGACTAACCAGTTAATATGTCTATTTTGAAATCAATACAGGCTGTTTACTAATAATAATGATACGTTATAGCTATTTATTAAAATCTGAATAAGGTTGTGTAAATCGGAAGGATTCTAGACACGAAAAAAATATATTTTTCAGTACCATTAAAACGGGGTGAATAGAGACTGGCAGGTGAATAGAGACAAAAACAAGGATTGAACTTTAGCACAACTTTACTAAGTATCCAATGTATTTTTAACGATTTATATATAATTCTTTTACAATAACTATAATACTATCTCTCGAATGACAAAACCAAACCAACTAAATGATTGGCCAAAATTGAAACAAACGTGTTTAAGTTCGATGCCTATGCATCCTTACTTTTTGATCCCTTAAAGACTTCTCTTTTATTGCACGAAAATTAAAATCAACTATTTTTTTTTGGTTAATTAGTACTTACCTTTAAACGGAATGAATACAGACTCGTATAGAATAGAGGTTCATATATTCGAATCATTACAATCTGTATTTTTGTCTCTATTCACCTGCCAAGTCTCGATTTACCCTCTCTCGTCTCTATTCACCCCAATTCAATGTGAATAGAGACATCGAACAAAATTGACTGTGTCTTAATAACAATAGTGAATATCTGAAAAATATTGTCATGAATGTGTAGTAGGACCATAGAAACAAGTTTCAGGCCATGCATATTTGAATTATGTGGCGCAGGTATGAAGAAACATAGTCGTGAAGGGTAAAAAGTGTCTCTATTGACCCCGTTTTACGGTACTTTGTTTAAAATAAAATCCTTTACGATAGGTATGTTAATACGTTAGGTAATCGTTCTGAAATTTTTAATAATATGATATAAATGTATTTTTTTAGCAGCGTAAGTTTTGTTCAGTAATGAATATAATATGTACGCAAATATCTAATGAATTTTTTGGAACTTGTTAAAAGGATAAAATGATACGTAATAGGATAATTGTCCTGCCCAAGAGATAAATAGTTCTAAGTATAATTCGCTTTATTGTCTATGGAAGATTACGAAATTATCCGTGTCAATATTTGCTTTATTTTAACTAAAACGTTTGGATTCTGGTATTGATATATATAAAGATATAATTTAGTATTGAAATATATATGTGTTACAGTGAAACTGTATTCTCAGTGAAAATGTATCAAGTAATAAATTTGTATGACAACATGATTTCACTGGTCACGACCATTGAAATTATTGGCCCAAGTCGATGATTTGCCTGCCTAAAATTTTTGTTTGCTTCAATGAAACAAAATCAGCAAGTAGTCCCTTTCATAAAAAGAGAACCAAAGAAAAACACAGACAAACATAGGGCTGAAGATAGGGCGGTCAAATTTAATTTCAATGACAGCTTGGAGAAGAATATATTTTCACTGAGAATACAGTTTCACTTTAACATATATATATTTCATTTTGAATTTCAACTGAAGGTGCTTGATGGAATTTCAATATCAAATTTGAATCATTTGAATTTAGTACTTTTCCATGAGTTTTGTCGCTAACGAACGCTAATGATAGCGGTCAGTTCAAGTTCATTCGCACACTTGAAATGCCTGAATATGCCAAAAGGTGAAACCCTGGGTCATCAGCGTCAAAACTCACGGAAGAGTACAAAATTCAAACGATTCAAATTTCATATATAAAGATAAAATAGTTCAATTCTTCAGTGCTTTATAGTTGAGCATATTGCCTGGTTCATGTAAAATATAAGACAGCCAAAACATTGACATCGCACATCCAATATGTAAGATAATACAGCCTTAGTGCGCATTACGGTTGAAGGTGGGTCAACGAGTTTGATGTAATTGAATTGAATCTCGGAATTCATCATTTCATCCATATTGTTGAGAAAAAAATATGCGTAAATGAAAGAAAGAAATAATTAAGCACATCCGCGCACCGATGCATTCAATAATTATCACACACCACGATACCAATATATTATTCAGTACCGTTTGCGATGGAATATATTCGAGTAGGCGAAGGAGGGGCGCGGGCAGGGGAGTTCGCAAATATTAGGTTGCTTTGGTACTGCCTTTCTTGCAGTGTTACGTCCATAAGGCTGCGAGCTTTATTTATTTTGTTTCTCATTAGAAAGTGTTTAACTCAACGAAAGAAATGTCGTTTTTAATGTCAAAAGTAAAATATAATGAAAATAAATATTTATTTTTATTTTTAATCAACCGCAGCACCCCCAGCTATTTTATCTACGAGCCGCCACTGCTTAAAGTAGACGTTTTGCAGGATGATAAGAAGATCGTAGTAACGCCACTTTTGAAAGCGTTTCGATACTAAGCCCATGGCTTTGTCATGTTACGTAAATGAATATTGCTGGAAATATAGCGACCTACGCTCTGGAAGCAATATTTCAATACATTATTACGATGCAAATAATATATTTTGAAAGCCCTTTTGTTGAGGATAGATTTATACGTTGTAGTGTCCTGCGCAAAGCTTTTTTGGGCTTCATTAAAATCATTAATGTATTATACACAGAATGAGAAGTATTTATTTTAGAAATTAAAAAATATACATACATTCCAAATATGGAATAATCCAATGCATCAGATATTTACGAAAGTCATACGAGTTAAGTTCGATGAGAAATTCTATACAGTTCGACAAACAATGACGGCCGCGCAGCAGTTTGAATACCTCCGCGCACGGCCAGGGTTGGCGCGCACTCTTATCTCCGAACATTTATGTTTGCTTCAAATACCAAAAAGTTCCACAAAATAGAGAACTATACATTAACTGAGCAAGTCTTTAATTAAAGATATACCGTACTAGGCAAATGTATTTATATGTATACAGTTCGCAAACAATAATTGGCTTCGAGTGGTTGGGTATGTTGGGATGTTGTCCGTAAAAAGAGAGACTTTTACTGTGGTGATATTATTGGATGACTAAAGGTCTTTTTCATTTTTCCCTCTTCCATCTGCTGGGCCAAGTCCCTAAACAACCCATTTTCATGGCAGTGTGATTTTTATTTGACTAGGTGAGGACGGTCTTTGAAAATCTTGATAAAAAATTAAATTAAATATCAATGACCTTGCATGACCATAAAAATAAGAAAAAAACATTAATTCAAGGACACACATGTCAGTCGTACAGGCTGAGAATGATTTTTCACGATGTTGATGAAGAAGCCAATATTCTGGCATTCTAAAATATATAATGAAGATCTGTTATTGTCGATGAAAAATATTGATTTAAGTGCAGTGAAAATTATTTATGAACACCGAGCGGTTGCATGGATAGGTTTGCAGCTTTTAAGATAGTAAGTTACCTTAGTCACGAGATCATAAAACACCGGGTGTACACAAAGCTTTGTAGCCGTTGAGTACATAGGTGATTTGATGTTTTTGCTTCCAAAAATTACACATAAAAGAGTATTATCGAAACAAAAATATTTATTGAAAGGCTTGGCAGAGATAAATTAGTGTATTATACGTAAGAGAGTTTGGGCACTGTCTACATTAGGAATACTCCTTCTGCAGCCTGGTCCTATACTTAAAAGCTTACTAGGTAATAATATGCTGTGGACCGGAGAAAAATATCGTATGTAGCCCAAAAGAAAAAAAAGGCTGAATATGGCTGAGATAAAGTATAAAAATATTCAATGAGGCCAATGATGGTCGTGTGTAGACTTCAATTACTCGATATTTCAACTACTCGAGTATTGAGTAGTGCAATTTCAAAATACTCGAGTACTCGAGTATAGACATTACACGAGTAGTTTCAGATGTACGAAAATATATATTATTGATTCAAATGTGTGTATATAAACAAATAAATATTTTTTCTCTTTTCATCATAGACTCGTCATCACAAGCAAAAAAATTCTCATATAACATAGTCAACGGCAAAACAATTCTAAAAAAATATTATCTGATTGTAAAAATCCACGCGTAAGACTCAGTTAAACGCAACGGCTTAACATTATCTATTTATTTTTTAAATTAGTAAATAAAATATGGAAATAAATCTTCATTTATAAAATTACGAGTATTCTCATGTATCGAGTCGTGTGATATGTGATTTTTTTGAAATATTTTATTGGCAGTGACGTCACATTACAAATAGCCATGCCATTTTTAACTATTTTGTAAGTAACTCACTCAAAAAATGCAACTTTTGATTTAAAAATACAATGGTTTTAAAAAAGCTGAATTTTTTTTATAATATTTCAGATCAAAATAACATGTACAAAACACAAACGTGTACGATACAACGAATGTATTTTCAGCAAATACAATAAATAACCTAAACCTATAAACACTATATATTCCACAATTCATTACAGAAAAGTATTTAAAACTGTTAATTGCATTTGGCATTCATTTCATTTACACCCAGTGAGTAGTAGCTTACTTGCAAGAATCCGTTTCCTTTCGACTCCCAGTTGCAATATATTTCTCACACGGTCGTGATGTATTTACCACATTAAAAGTTATTTGCTGCTTACATATCTAGATACTCATGTACCCACGTGAGGAATTCGCAGTTAAAATTATCTCTTAACATTCATCTAGTCGAAAATCGCAACTCGTATGTTTGTTACTTCACGAGTAATCAAAAACAAGTTAAATAAACACAGTGAATCGTGAAAAAACTTGAGAAACAGTGATTTTTAGCTTTAGTGAGTGAATATAATTATAATACGGTCGGAAACCAAGGGCGTAAAAAACGTTGAAAGAAAACTGCCATTGAAATAAATAAAAAACCATGTATTTCTTTGCAATGCCTACTTCCAAAGATCTGGACCGGTTTTGCTCATCGTGAGCATTTTTAACAGTTGAAACATAATTAGAAACAAAGCTATTTGTATGTATTTTAGTTCTACAGAAATTCTTTTATATATTTGTTAATAGGTATTTCGGCTAACGCCATCGTCAGAACTATGTATATTCTTGTTCTTTCTAGTTATTACTATTTTAAAGTTCTAACTATACATCTAAGTACTCATAAATTACATAAAATAATTTCTGTAGAACTAAAATACATCGTTATTTTTTTCACCGTGTTATAATAGAGTTCTACCAAGTACATGCCAATTCAATCAATAACAGTTTCGCTCATCGCGAGCATTATCAAATAACTAGTTCTGACATTGGCTTGATGCTTAAATAACGACGCATTGTAAATCTTATATATATAACCGAAACGGCGTATGTATGTATGTGGGTCTGTAATTCCCTTTTGTATTGTTGTTGCAAGTTACCATAAAAACGAATATGAAAGAAAACATGTTTGAATTTTTATCGGCGAAGACATTTAGTCAAAATGTAATAAATTAGTCTTCTACTGAACTTTTCCCGGCTTTTATTAATATAATAATGTTTTTATTTACGTGAAGGTATTATTTGACATTTCTTTGACAGCAAATTAGATTTTTTCCTTGAATTTGGACATTTTAATGGGCGAGAATGGGGCTGTCATCAAATTAAATAAAGTTTGTGATTTTATTTTAACTCTATTTTGGATGTTAGATTTTGTGATATAATTATGTCGAATGATATAACATTAAATAATTATTGGTCGCTTAGTCCGAGCGACGCCGGGTAGCAATACTAATATTATATAAATTCTATTTACTTTTTTTATTTTTTGCGTTAACGAAAACAATCTTTCCATTTTTCATTTGGGTAGCGTGAAAAACATATTTATTATTTTAAAACATTTAACTGAATGCGTATTAGACGAAATAAATATATTTATTTCATTCTGAGATCATCAATATCGAGTTACAGATATTAATTTTGAATTCAGAATATCGTCAGTCTAAAGTTTAATGCTCGAAACTACATAAATCAAAACTTAGGATAATTACTTTATGTAAAGTTCAATTACCAAGTCCGCATCTTTGATTTTGCGTCGTTTATGATTATGCGCCAGCAATAATTACTGGATTATAATTACTGCTAATCTTAGATGGAAAGACAGTCATAAATACATGTGTGGTAGGTAGGGACTCCAATTACTCGACATCTCAACTATTCGAGTATCGAGTAGCAAAATTTAAAAATACTCGAGTACTCGAGTATACTCGAGTAGTTACAGATGTACCATTTTTTTTTTTAATACCATGTTTTTTTACGAGAATTGATTGTTAATCCGTTGCTCAACCTCTCTTTTTCGAAGAAAGGGGAATGGAAAAGATACGAAGACTAGGATAGGACTAGTGGTTAGCTAATCGCTGTCACTAAGGTGGGAAGGTATTTTAAACAACACATACACCCATTGCCTCAGCAAAAACGATTTATCTCGTACCGGCAATCGATCCCGGGCTAGATATATATTTATTATTCTATAGCTAAATATATATTAATAATTGAAATGTATGTATATAAAAAAATAAAGAAGGTTATTAAATTGCATTAATACATTTATAAAACATATATTTCAAAAATAATAGAGGGTTGAACATCTCAAATTTTAAATTAGTTCGAAGTTTTGTTTTTATAATTCCCACGGAAGAAAAAACTCTCAGTTGAACGTCGGCTTTTTCAATGAATTAAAAATGTGCATCTGTTATTGCACTGCGGTGCTTAAATGACTTTCTGAAACCTTTTTTTTTTATTCTGGCTAAAATAATTATTAAGGGATTAAGATTTTGGTTTATGACTGATACTTTTGACTTTAACAAAATAAAAGGCGAAACTAAAGATTTTTGTTCAATATTTCATTTTGTGTCGTATCATAAATCTGTTATTCTTAAGATAAGTTCGGTAAGGAATATATCAGGAGTTATAAAAGAAATTTTCGCATAGCATACATAGTCAACGGCAAAACCATTCAAAAATATATATTACCTGACAGTAAAATTAACGCGTAAGACTCCAATATATTTTTATAAATAAGTAAATAAAATATTGGAAATAAATCTTCATTTATAAATTACGAGTATTACTCGAGTTTTTTTCTAAATACTCGAGTTTCGAGTACTAGAAAAATGGACGAGTATACTCGAGTATCGAGTACTCGATACTCGAATTGGAGTCTCTAGTGGTAGGTGTATATTTCGAAAGATGTATTTTAACTCAGGTTAATATAATTTTCTCCAAATTAATACTATGCAGTTGATGGTTTATTCATCTTAGTTTTGAATTATTTCTTATAATAAAATATCATTTGGGTATTGCAGTTTATATCAATTAAGTTTTGACTTATGATAATGAATAAGGTTAATGTACTAGTGGTTGACCATGTACCAGTAGTTGACCGTTTGAGAATAAAATGGCCCAAAATAAGAAATGCAGATGCGGGATTGCTCTAAATTGTAAAGTTCAGACAAGTTAAGGAATCTGTGGTCGGAATGAGCCACTTACACATCACCATATAGCCAATGGAGTGCCAGGGTGGCCATTTGAAAACAACACCCAGTGAGAAAAGTGTATTATTTAAAATTTCTTAAGTGATCAATCTAGAAACGGTGTGTACCTTGTTCCTGAACCACCCATTGCTACTTGATTCAACCAAGAGTGGTGTGACAGAAAGCCCTAAGGCAACTCTGACAGAAAGTTCACTATAAAAGCCCCTGATTAGACATGGTCAACTACTGGATTTTTCAATATGTGAGATAGTCAACTACTGAAACAGGAACATACATGGCTTTAAATAATTTAACACAACTTTTTTTAAACAGGCCCTTTCGTATTTTTTGTTACATAATATTAATTAAGACATGATCCAATATGAGTATACTTGCTTTTCCATCATTCGGTACAATGCTAAACCTTAATCGATATTTTTTGTTGAAATTTTCTCTTAAACGGTCAGCTACTGGTACATTTACCTTTATGTGATATTGTTCGGTAAAGTTAAGTTTCAATATATCTGTGAAAGCAATTGAACGATATCTGTTCTGTTCCTGTCGTACTGTTTTTAAATTACGAATTCCAGCGACGTTCTTTTATTTAATTATCTAATTGTACATTTATATAAAATGCGTTTAAGTTTCTAAGGTATTGTGAATTTTTATTGAATTTCAAATCAATACTCCGTGCTTCTATAACAAAGGCTGGAAAATTTTCTATTCCTTTGTATTGAAAAATCTGCCTTGTGGACGAATAGTTTATTCCTGGAACATAGCCATTCTAGAATAAATTTTCCGGTGCTATAATCGTGCCACGAGCAGTTTGAATTGATTATTCAGAAAACGCAAAAACCATCGAAAGGTAAGTAACGGAGAAATCTTTTAATGAAACTAATATCTTCGTTTATAGTTGAATAATTTTGTGCTTCATGTTTTAAATGTAATTCTATTGATAAAATATGAAAAAATAACAGTTTGAAACAATTCTACGACTGCATGTTTATCTGGGCTGTGGAGTCGGGGTTTTTTTCCCGGAGTCTGAATCGGAGTCGGAGTCGTTGCGATGATTTGGCCGGAGTCGTACCGCTGCACGCACGAAAAAACATGACTCATTGTCCCGTTTGTCGCGTTACGCCGAAGGCAAGCGTGCGAGCGAGAGCGCGGATAAGCGATAGAGAGGCACGATCGGCCTACCGTTCGGATTGTGCCGCATCTATCTCTCTTCCACTCGATCGGTCGACGCGTCTGAGGTGAAAAGAGACAGCGGCAGCACACAACTTATACACCTACAGTACCTACACGTGATCTGTTTACAACTGTTTATAAAGTGAAGTGAAATGTTAATGTGGTTTTAATTGTTTATATTACAACAACAATTGCGGCAATAAAGGTAATTAATTCTTGCATATTAAAAATCTGATTAACGTTTAACAAATATACAAAATATCGTATCCATACAAAATAATGATAATTCAATAAAAATGATTCCATTTTATTCATAAAAGTATGCAATCATTTCATCAATGTTTTCTTATGACGTTGTCACGTTAAACTATCGTCCGTAAACCGACTTTACAGACACCAATTTTTTTTTGCATATAATATGTAAAATTTGGCTATTGGCCGGATTGTAAATTAGGAATTGGAAAATTAGGCAAAAACAAGTGACGATATTAAACTTTTTTAGTCGGAGTCGTGGTTTTGGTAAATGCTGGATTCGGAGTCGGAGTCGAACTATTTTTTACCGACTCCACAGCCCTGATGTTTATAAATGCTATGGTGATTTACTTTCGTTGTACAATATTCTATCATAATATCTTTTAACATATTCTGATAAAAAAGGTCCAGTCATAAAGAATGACTTTTCAATTATTCATTATGTATAATATGATATGTTGACTCAGAGTTTGCATGGATGGCGTTTTTCAATATACTCACACACAAAAATACGGGTTTTTTCTAATGGAAATATCACCCCTATTCTAGAAAAACATCGTGTTTTTGTTCGTTTGCCAGGAAAAGTATACAAATTTATAATATTTAAAATTCTCTCAAAAAATACACGTATGAATTATTTGAGAGATATTATTACAAAAATGAACGATATTCATTCCACATGAAGATAGATATGAGGGATATTTTGGAAACATACTCGAACGATATTCATTCTGAAATAAATTCGATAGATTAAGCGGGAATTTTTGGAAATTATCAGGAAAGATTATGAGTTGGAGTCGGAGTCATGGATTCAGGGCTTTTTGGCTGGATTGGTAGAGTTGATATTTAATTCAATACACATAAATAGGAAAATTAGGCAAAAAAAAGTGACGATATTAAACTTTTTTAGTCGGAGTCGAACTTTTTTTACCGACCGACTCCACAGCCCTGCAAATTAATTAGGCTATATATATATAAATATATTTTTTTTTAATCAATAAAAAAAAATATTTGGCATTATATAGTCAATGCGCCAAATATTTTTATTTGTCAAATTCATACGAGATTAACTCGATGATAAATAATAAATCAGTGGTGAACAACTCAACGATGAATTACATACACCCAGCCCAAGGTCTCTTTTTCAATTGAAAAAGATCTGACCTTGCCGGGAATTGAACCTGGGCCCACCTGATCGCTAGGACAAAGCTCTTGCCACTAGACCACAGAGACCGATGATCTTGAAGGAGAATGTACGGTAAGCGCGTTTATAATAATTAAAATGTATCACCTTTCAAAAAACCACAATTATACCAACTGTAACTAACCAAATTACAAATATGTGACATCTAGTTACAGTTACACATCCTGTGGAATTATAAGTATGCAATGTTAATCAAACATGACACCAAATATGAATTTTGTACTTTGCCATGAGTTTTGTTGCGAACCAGGTTTCACCTTTCGGCATCTTCGGACATTTCAAGTTCACGAATTACTTGAACTGACGCGTAGTAAACAGGTTGTATCGTTTATATCGAAAAACAAAAATTGAAGTAGATCACTGAAGTTAATTGTTTTTAACATAATCTATATGAGATTGCGAAAATTTTCATGTTTATGTATTTCAAAGAATTATGTGGGTTAATTATAATCAGTGCTTTTTTTTGAAAAAAAGAGGTACCGGAACGCACTATTTATGAGCATTTTCTAAGAAGGTTTATTATATATTTGAATATCATTTTGATAGAATTAAAGACGGCTTTTCATATAATGCATAGAAAATAAAACAAAATATACATATTTTTATATTTATTTTAGAAATTTCGAATGAAAATTAAACAAACAAAGACATTACATACATTATGTAACATAAGATTAAAAAATTATGTAATTTATTAAAAACGCTATCCAAAATTACATTTCAATTACAATAATTTCCACAGTTTTTCCCAATTTTCGTCAGGTAAATGGTCCCTATTTTTTTTGTGTTTTGGTGTCTGTGGTCGAATGTCATCCTCTTAGTAACCATTGATCAACGTATTTTGAAGGATCAAAAAGAATCAAAGGTGGTTCGTTGGACTTATAACGTCGGTTTAATAAACAAAAGTGACGAAACTGTTTTGGTCATCAACGAAGCACTCATTGGGCTGATAATTAAATTCATTTGTGAAAACCCGCGTTCACATTCACTTGAAGAAATGGGAATCGAATTCAGTGCATAAATTAAACGAATAAGTTATTCCGGATATTTTTTTCGCGAATATATTGACTAAATCCACGGATCATTTCTCGTTCAAAAAGGTGCCGGAACGCCGTTTCGCCGCGTTACAGGAGTAAAAAAAACCCTGATTATAATTATAAGGTATTTTAAATGTAGTGTCTTGAATACTAATTACCAGTTAATAACATGGAAATGCTGATAAATACAATTGGTGGGTTTTATCCGAACTTGGTTGATTTGGTTTAAGGCTTATATTCTTAGTATTTGGACAAGGAGAAATATCCTGCATTTTAAAAACATGCTCTATCGATGATTTCGCTTTTTGGAAACACTTACACGTGTGGACAGCTTTTTAGTCGAATGAAGCATATTAAATCTCAAATGAGAACACGAATCACTGATGAGCATTTGGAAAACTGTTTGCGTGTAGCAACAACATCAATCGTTATGAACATTGATGAACTTAGTTCAGACAAACAAAATCAGACGACTCACTAAAATTTATTATATTTTGATTATTTTTTTTTTATTTTTTGTATTGCGTAACTCTAATATAATAAATATGTTTGATTCTCATTTTTGTAATATCTTCTTAAAAAAACTATATATTTCCTGTTTGCTATGAATAAAAAAAAATATTTTGTTGTGTGGCCCGGTAGGAAATCTCAGCAAGCAATGACCTAAAAATATACAACATCGAATTTCATAAAAAAAATAATAACGTTTGGCTTAAAATATTGATATGATTATTTTAAGCCAATCGCGAACTTCAATATTATGATCGTGACCTTTGTTTAAAATTGGAATGCTATAAATTTTGAATCATGTTCATCTTATGAACGCGTTCGATATTTCAAACCGATAATGGGTTGCAATGTATAATGGATGAATCACATTCCAGGAAAATTTGTGAACAACACGAAAACAGTATTGTATGCAATACATGTTTCGATATTTTGACAATTAGTTTTGACAGTAAATAATAATATATTATACACATTTACTCACTTCACTAAGAAACTGGATGAATATTTAAAAAAATATTTACTATTATTCAGGCACTAAATTCGACAAATTGAGAAAAAATTCTGTTAAGATAACTGAAAGGTTAATTAAAAATATCGACACAATTAGTTCTACAAGAATTGCAGGAGTTGACAAATTTAATTCATGTAAATAGATTGTATCGAGGCTAAAATGAGAATTCCACCATTCTTGAGAATGTTAAATTGAATGTCCCTGATAATTTTTTGAGGAATCGTGAACATGAGTTGTTTAGTCTTCCAAGGAGTAGAACTAGTCTGCCAATGGGGAGGACACTGAGAAGAGCTTTAGTAATTTTTAACGAAATTGCTTCGGATGTCGACATATTTCACATGGACGTGAGTGAGTTCAGACGAGTATTGTTTTTTTTTATGTATTATAGTTGATTTTGTGGGAACTCACTCGGTTGACTGTTTTGAAAATTTATAATGTGTTTTTATTAATTTTTCCTCTCTGTTTTTATGACTAGAATGTTTTCATATTGTTTTTTTTAATAATTTGTGATTTTTAATATGTATTTACAGGTATGTATGTATATACACCCATCCCTCGCTTAACACGGAAGATAGGTTCTGAAAGATCACCGTGTTAAGCAAAACCGTGTTAAGTGAGATTAACAAATGTATGAAATAGAGAGGATAGGATCTTTTCTAGAAATATTAAGAAAAAATAGGTACATATGTAGAACTTTATGAACACGGATAAAATATATGTTTCAATGTCACTAATATAGGAATTTTCTTTCTTTTTATTGGCTGAATGTCATCAACACTACTACTTTCAATTACAATTTCTATTATGTTCCGTCGTTGTTAAAAAAAACGGTAATTTTTGATTGTTAATCTTTTATGATATTCTCTTCATATCTGGCAACGGCATTTTTTAATTTCTCGATGAAATTTCAAAACTCGATCCATATATGGATCATTATTTAGGAAATTCATTTCTATATTTCTAGCCATTTGAAACCCATTTTTTAATTTTTGAGGCAGTAATCGTTGAAATTGGACCAGAACTGTTGGTGTCGTTTTCGGTATCGCTTCTTATTTCATGAGGAACACTTAATCCTTCTTTATTTAACTCTTGTTCTTTAAATGTTCCTTAACGTAGAAAACCATTTTTTCCCGCGCTGAAACTAACACCGTGTTAAAGCGAAACCTTGCTAAGCGATTATCGTGTTAAAAGCGAATTTTCGTTGTATATAATAAATGTATTGATATTTGTCAAATGCATGGCGCAGTGGCGTCAGCTGTAATGCCATGATTTGTATTTTCTTAAATAAATAAATAAAATTGTAAAACCATATATTTTGATATTTTTTCTTAATAGCGTTGACCGCTTAAACACGGACCATACCAGTTAACGCCCCTGCTAAAATACAGATTCAATCCAAGTTGACAAATTTTAATTTGTGTGATATATTGTCACTCGTGTGAACCAAACATTGCGGATATTAAAAGGGCGCCACATAATAGCTTGCCATATAAAAATATTGCTTGAAAATATTTTCGATAAGTTCTACGGGATAGATAATAATAATTTTTATAGATGAAGTTTTTATTAGGGGAAAAAACTCCATCGCTTAAAATAATAATAATCTTTATGATGAAGAAAACATTTTTAAACTTTCAGTATCGTAAAGAAAATTTTCGTGATAGCCAATAATGATTGGACGATTTTAATTCGACAGGGTTGAACTATGTATTATGGCATTTTAGCCCACGTTACACGTGTTTCGCCTATTTGAGAAGCAACTTTAAGAATATCTATTTGAGATGTACCAATGATTCTGATTAATAGAGACCGCGGGAGAGTTATATCGATGGCATATAGAGTAAATTTGTCAATTGTGCAGGACTGTGATTATTTTGGTATTATCAAACCGATCAGGAAAATTTTAAATAGGGCTTTCAAACGATTTTTTTGAACCACCGCTGAAAAACAGCGAATGAATGACAGGTGAGAATAGAAAATGGTGGAGTTGGATAATTAGCAGAGTACGTTTTAGAACGACAATGGAGTTATCAAATTGTCCTAAAACGTTTTTACGATGCACTCAAATAAGTTGTGGTGGTAAAAAAAATTACGGGACATGCACATTGCATGATACAACAAGATGGCATTATTTAGTAATTATCAGCCAAAAGTGAAGTTAACAAAATTACTCTTAAAGCCATCGATATGAATTTTATAGCAGTACTTTATTCAGGGAACGGCGTTCCGGCAGCTTTTTTTACGGTATTTTTTTTTCAAAATTTCAAAATCAATTAGTCGAAACAATGTTTGCGCTTACGTAATTACAATCTATATTTATATAATTCGTCAAAATGATAAAATATGGTATTGTTATGAATTGGATGAGATGTGTCATTTTAGTTGGTAAAAAGTTTGACATGAAGTGAGTTCCGGCACCTTTTTAGAAAAAAAAGCCCTGGTAACTAGTAACACAATACGTGGAATAATACAAGTTATTTTAATTTTTATATTTTTTCGATACCTATGACAGACGATATTTTACATGCTAGATATATATGTTAATATGACTTTAAAATAAATTCATTTAGTTTACACTATTCAAGTCACACCGAGCATTTATGTTTCATAAAAACAAAGTAAAAAATTCTTCTCTTAAAAAACAGCAAAATACTTAAGTAACAAATGAATCTTGTTGCATTCTATAAGTGAACTTAATCTGATATATCTGATAATTATTATGACTACCGACCGCTTTGGTTTGGTTGTATGATCTTTCTGGTCTACCATTCCGTTATCCGGTTTGTTTTTCCAGTATGGCAACATTATTAATTGATTTTCAATTGGTCAGTTTAATTAAAATGCATATGTTTTTATCGAATTGTCAAAAAAAGCATTCGGATGGTCATTGACTTTCTGGGCTACACTTTTAAATTGCCTTAATTCGCCACTGCTATGTTGTTCGCAATTCCGAACTCTGGTAAAATAATAAGTGGCACACGTATCTCCAAAAGCAATAACGTTGTATATTTATATAAATTCTTCATATTCAATTTCTGAGAAAAAAGAATCCACTTTTGAAAAAGGAACAGTTTCATAAGGAATAGCTTCTCCATAACATAATATTTTATTCGCGTATCTAAAATGTCATGACATTGGTTCTTACATTCTTAGCACACACTATTCAGTTTGGAGATGCGAATTAAAAATCAAAGAAAATAACATGACATAATTGTTCACTTTTTGGCCGTAAATAGTAACAAGTTGTGTTAGTGACAATACTCATTAAATTGATCATATTTGTACCATCCACTAGAACGAAAGAAATTAAATAAATTGATATTTCAAACCATCTTTAGAGCCATTGGCCATAAAGCCGAGTAAGACGAAAGTTCTTAACAGCTCTGTGATTGCAAGCGCATTTGAGATATGACCGAAAGTGACAGGCGGCAATATTCTTCTCAATAAAATGTATTGTTAAAAGGTGAGATATTCTAAAAGGACAAAAATTCTAAATCTGCCAATAAACCGCTGAACGAACTACTATTGCCTGTATATAAAATAAATTAATTCAATATTAAAAATTATATATACAGGGGCAAGAAAACATTTCTGAGGGCACACTTTAGTATCTTATCTATGGAGCACACATGCTTTCACGGGCGCCGTCTTGAGAACAGCTGTCTTAGAGAATACCACTCGGTTAAAAGCCCGCCAATTGTTCTTCTACTTTACTAACTGATATAGTAATATTCCGTTTTTTACCATGTCCGCTCCCAACTTGGAGCATATGGACTTCTCACGGAGTTCTCTTCTTCTCTCATCGATCTCGCTATGCGTCGCTTTGTTTGGGATAGGAAAGGTGGGAAGGGATTGTTAGCAACATAAACACCCAATGTGATTTATCAATTGAAAAAATCTGCTCGTACCGGGAATCTAGCCCGGGTGGTCCGGGCCAGTGACATTGACCACTGCCCCACGGACCGGGGAAATAATATTCTGTGACCATATGTAATATTTTTTTTTCAAAACTGTAATTTCTCCGTAGTTTGGAAGTTTTTTATAGTTAACTGTGACATATTTTATTCAAAAATTTATGTGGACACACATGCCTCCATAAGCGCCGTGTCAAGAACACCTGCTTTAGAGAATAACCACTCAGATAAAAGCCCGTCAATTGTTCTTCTAGCATTAATTACAAACTGACATAGTAACAATACGATACCAAATATATTTTAAAAGTTTTCCAAAACTAACGAAGTTCTTTTGTCGTAAACTTATAGACATAATTTATTATTTTATTCCTCTTACGAATTGCTATAGTTTTATTCTATTGATAGTTCAGGTGGTTCGTCCAACTGACCACTATTTTTGTCTTATTTGAAGTGGATGTCCTTTATATTTCTTTGCTTAAGATCACTCAGAGCGTGGCAATTTCGGCGAAAAATTTCCTCGGGGACACGGCACGTGAGGTCTAAATTGAAAGGTTATGTACATAAGTTCCGAGATGCGTCCCAGCGCGGCTGCGTAGCCTTAAAGGAAGATTTTTATCATCACTAACCTAATAAATAAATGTTCTATGGGAGTCTTGCGAATTTGTAATTTATTACTATTCCGCTTTCTTCTGGCGGAATTCTTTATGTCTTTCGAATTATAAGATTTTATGATTCGATTTTCAAATTACAAAATCTATATTTTTTCTAGTATATAATATATAATGTACGCGAGTATAATTTGTTTATGGTTTCTTATTTAGAGGTTTATATTGCAATATAAAAAAATATCAACACAATTTTTTTTAATGCCATGGAATTTTGGGAATAAAAATATCATTTGTGTCCGATTTTGCATTGGAAAATATTAACATGATTTATATACCAGATCTAAAGTCAATATGACAATTAACCACAGAATTTTTAACATATTATAATTTTCATTTTATTGATTGAGTAGGCATTTACTTGGTAGAACTCCATTCATAATACGGTAAGAAAAAATAATAATGACAAAAATAACGACGAGGGCGTAAGCGGAAATAGCTATCAACAAATATATAAAATAATTTCTGTAGAATACATTGTTATTTTTCTTACCGTATTATAATTTTCATGTTCGAAATATTTATAATTGTACTGATGATTTATGTCATAGATAATATTGCATTTTTTCTATGATGTTTCAAGTTAATACTTAATTTTCAGAAGACAGAATATACGATTTAATGAAAATATTATATAGAGACTGGTTATAGGTTTTATTAAGCGTCCAGTTATTTGAGAGTTTTAAGTAAGACATTTAAAAAATTACTTCCCTCAACACTCAAAACAGAAGTTGAGCAACTGAGTAACAAGAAGTTTTATCATTTTTCTGTTGAGAAAAGTTCTATGAGAAAGCTATTAGCATAATATGTGGGAGCGGGTAAAATGGTAAAAATAAAGATTCAACTAGATTATTATCAAGATTTCAGCCTAGTTTCAGTTGTAACTCTTGCATATTCTGCTGCGGAAGCAAATCATGTCACCGGAAAAAAGCTCAGAAAAAACCGCACAGTGATCTTCAACAGTAGTTGCTTGGTTCTTTTACTGTGGAGTAGAGACTCCAATTCAAGTATCGAGTACTCGATACTCGAGTATACTCGTCCATTTTTCAAGTACTCGATACTCGAGTAATTTGAAAAATACTCGAGTAATACTCGTAATTTACAAATGAAGATTTAATTCCAAAATTTATTTTGTTACATATTGTTTTTAACAGCGGACAGACAAACTAGATAGCACTATGTAATTGATTGTTTACTTTTAAGCCGACGTCCACAGCAACAGTGAGCTTTTTCTACTGCGTGAATAAAAAAAAACAAAACATCCAACCAAATTAAAATTGGAGACGTTTAATTCTCTTTTATTTTTGAAATAAACGTTTCATAAGTTGAAATAAATGTATTAATGAAATAAAATAAGCATATTTATTTAATTATCATCTATTTATATATAAAAATTTGAATTAATAATATATCGTTTGGTACATCTGAAACTACTCGAGTATTTTAAAAAAATACTACTCGATACTCGAGTAGTTGAGATGTCGAGTAATTGGAGTCCCTACTGTGGAGTGTGGGGTAAGGTAGACTCATTTCATTAGCAACTCGGAGATTAGTGAGAGCACCAGGCGGCGACATGTTCCGTCAGTGATCTTGAAAAGAGTCGTTGTTTGAAATCTTGAAAAGAGTTAGCTGGGTCACATGCTGCAGAGAGCTTTAGCTACTTTTAACAACCTATAAGCTTCTAGTTTCTATCCACAGGAAGTGCTCTGCGAAAACTGAATGATCCTGAAATGCCATGTAAAGAAGCATATAAATTGGTGATTGACAGAGAATTATAAAGGGACTTCCATATGCACATAAGAAGCTAGCATGATCCAAGAAAAAGAACAAGCCAATAACATTGCATTTATTGATTAAGTAGGCATTTACTTGATAGAACTCCATTATAATACGGAAAGAAAAATAGCAATGTATTTTAGTTCTACATAAATTATTTTATATATTTGTTGATAGCTATTTCGGCTTACGCCCCGAAAGGGAAGTAATATTGTTTACCACCATTAGTTTAGACCAATAAATCAAACTTATTTAAATTCTTTCATGTGACGTAGGTATGGTTTCAACAGAAAGAGATGATGTAGGGGGCACTCTGTCTAGCAAAGGTATATAAGCTATCTCTAATACACGTTTTAAACATAGTTCTGACGAAGGCGTAAGCCGAAATATCAACAAATATATAAAATAATTTATGTAGAACTAAAATACATTGTTATTTTTCTTTCCGTATAATAACATTGTATTTGTTACCACATTCCTACTATAGCGGAAGCAACTAAGTCTAACTTTTTGAATCTAATATAACTTCATTTTTATTACATGTTTGAAATGAGTAACGTGATCATTTGTATGTAAAGAATAAAGATACACACTGTAGTAATATATGTATATATATAAATATATAGGTCTAAAAATGCAACATGTTCGTTTGCTGCATTTTATAAATTATTGTTTTATTAATAATTTATCAATACATTAAAGAGAACGTATTATTATATATATCATAAACACTGATTTTGTTTACAAATATGTCAGATGTAATTTCATTTATTGGTTCACCCATTGAACTAGGGTGCCAATAATTTATCATAAAAAGTAAGAATTTCATTTTTAATTACTCAAGATATGAAAGGTGACTAAAAGAATTTAACTTTTCAGAATTAGTTTTATGCCGTATGACAAAAAGCTAAAGACAGAGAGGTCATCGAGTGTCAACGTCGTTAGCTCCGGTTGCGGAACACTTGGGCTCAAATTCCAGTCCGAGCAGTGTTATTTTTCAATCAAATTAATGATTTGTGTTCGAGTATGTATTGTCTAAAATTATCTTCCACAATTACCCGATTCTAATGATGAAGCTTATGAAGCTTAGAAAGCGTCACTTGATTACATCTAGTCATTTGTTAACGATACAATTCTCATTAAAGTCGTAGTATGCACCTTGTCAGCTAGCATTGTCTAGTTGTCGTAAGAATAAGTTTTGTTGATGATCAGTTGATATTGACCTCGTAGAAACTGCGAAACTGGTCCTGATCTCAATAAAAACACTGTGGAAGAAGCACTAAAATGTGTTATTATTTTTATTATAATGCCATTCTACCAAGTATTGATAGGGAACACCTTAAAAGGGATGTATTTAAAAGTTTAATAAATGGTAAATTTTTCACGATTTAAAATACGGATTCAAATCGAATCTTGTAGGAAGTTTAAATAGTGGTGGTAATTGATTAAAGTTGGTCGGCAAAGCAATGTTCCAGATTTTCTCAAAAGATTTCATATAAAACGTGGTCGCACCGAATTCACCAATTTATGGAGTTGTTTTATGGACTGTTGCCTTTTAGGGTAATTCACCTGGTTGTAATTGGACGTAATTATATCGAAGAATTTATGAAAACGTGAGCGCACTTAACTCGATATCAATAATAATTTTATATAGACAGCGTCTGTGTCAGATTCACATTACAATTCAAGGCCTATCTACGTATAACACAAAATATTCTCGATGGATTATATTCAACGCTTTATTTGATGAATGAGTGCAAGTCTAATTGTAAATATATTCAATTTTATTGAGATAGTCGTTCAACAACGCTAAGCTTTAACATTTAAATGATTTTTTCCTAAAAAGGTTTAATCTTTTAATCTATATATATAAAAATGAATGTCTGTATGTATGTCCGCTATGGACTACTAAACCGCTCGACCGATCGATGTGAAACTTTACAAATTTATTGAGTGCACCCTCGCGATGGTTTCTGGCCTACCAACCCCAAACGTAACGTAACCGTTTTTTTATTATTATATTCAATAGCCATATAATTTCGAAATAAATGTTACATGTAGTGTGACCCTTAAAAATAATAAATTAAAAAACAAAATGCACATTATAATAGAAGCACTTTACAAAAAAGGAACGCTATAAAATAAATTTTAATTGCGTTCATTTGGCATACAATCGAATGGAATTATATTGAACATCACACAGCATTCGAACGGAAATTTAAAATCAAAAATAAAATCTTTTCGAGTTTGGTGTTTTGATAAGTTTGAATAAAATATATTAAAATAAATACACGGTGGCAATTCTTTATAAGCAATCAGTCTATACCAGCGATCGCCAAACGGTCGCTCGCGAACTACTGGTAGTTCACAGTGGCATTTTACCATATTTATAAATTTACTATTATCAGTTTTGTCAATCGTTTGGGCGCAAAAAAAGCAGTCTTGAAAAATTTAAAGCAAATGCAGCACATTCATAATTTAAATATCTAAAAAAGTGTGGCAAAATTACTGGATTTTATAAAACATATTTTGTTTTTAACACTTCATATAGGGGAAATACTGCATTGA
This sequence comes from Himalopsyche kuldschensis, assembly GCA_028554975.1. Lineage (NCBI taxonomy): Eukaryota > Metazoa > Arthropoda > Insecta > Trichoptera > Rhyacophilidae > Himalopsyche > Himalopsyche kuldschensis. Next base: position 2,000,020 of record JAHFWI010000028.1, read on the forward strand.
ACTTAACGGCATTAGTTTTTTTTTATGCAAAATGTTTTTTCGGTAGAAAGCTAACTTTGCTTCCAAATTCTTCATGTATAAGTAGCTCATCAGACAATTTTAATTTCGGAAAGAAGCTCACATCCTTATTGAGTTTGGAGACCACTGGTCTATACAGTATTTTCTTGCTGACGTAAGAATATGGAAATGAAATATTTATCTAGGACTTAATTTCACTTTACATATATATGCTTTCTCGCCGTAAACGTTTGTATGGGTTATATTTATAAATGTGTCAGCATCATAAGTCGGGCGCTGACACGATGACATAGCGATAGGGGCGGAGAGAGACCTTCATCTTTCTAGATTACCGGACAACTTCTAAATGGGAATGTTTGTAAGTATATTTCAACAGAGCTTTAAGAAAAGCTCTTTTTGGTCACTAGTCGGAACATTTTGATCGTGCACGCAATAGGTAGGTATTCCTTGGTAATCAAAAATCATTTATTATTATTTGTACGTTGGTAGGGTGAGATATATAAAGCAATAGATCTCGGAATTTATTTTGAACAATATATTACAAAACGGCTTATTCTGCCAGTGAAATAATCGAAGGAAGGTCATGCACAAATTCAAATTTATAAAATTCTGTATTTAGAGAAATAAGCAGTTATAATTTAGAATGAAGGTACTTGATCGATTTGAATTTTTTACTTAACACGAACAACTCAATCAACTTAAACGAACAACTCAATCTTCCAAACTCACCATTGCTATAACCCTATAAATTAATATGATTAATTATAAACTCAAACACTTCAAATAAATCAATTATTTAATAATAGGTTGGCTAAAACACACGAATTATATTTATCGACATTTCCATGACATGTATTATTTGGTGATAAGTATTTGCTATACTACATTGAAAATACAAGATAATTTATTATAATTTAATCACACATAATTCATTGAAACTCGTTAACAAGAAAATGTTCGTTAATTCATATAGATTACGTTAATAACAATTAAAGATGTACACAATTAGTGATGTACTTTTATTTTTGTAAAGGGTATTTCAATAGGGACGCTCAAAATATGTTACTTTGTCCTGCTGAGTAGATTATTCATTGTTTAGTGGCCAAATTTGAGTCAACCAGTTTGGTAAATAATCGGCCAACACCTACTTGTACGTCATCAAAATACAATATCTGGAGAAAACATTGCTGCTGTGTGTGAAAGTGTACAGGAAAACCCAAGGCAGCTTATTTCCCGTTGTTCACAAGAACTTGGCTTTTCTGCGACTTCAACTTGGCGAATGTTGAATCGGACCTTATGTCTGCACCCGTATAAAATCCAACTAACCAATGAACTTCAGGTAAACGACCACAGACAACGCCTGATTGGGTTCTGGAGCAGTTGGAAGTTTACCCAAATTTGTCAAAAAAGTCAACTTTAGCGACATGGCCCATTTTATAATGAATGGATATTGGCAGACATTTGATGCTATATTCCATATTTAATGCCGTAAAATATACTTACAAATGAAATTAAAATTTAGTCGAAATCTCACAAACAACTTGTTTTATTTAGATTTCAAAACTAAGCGTCCTTATAAAAAGACCCTTTATATAAGCGATACAAACTGTTTACTACGCGTCATCTTAACAACATTCGTGCACTTAAAATGCCCGAAGATGCCGAAAGGCAAAACCCGGGACGTTAGCGATAAAACTCATGGAAAAGTACAAAATTATAACGATTCAAATAAGCAGTTATTTTAAAAGACCTCTCTTTGAAAAAGGACCGGTCAAGTTACTGTGATTGAAGTTCAAAGCTATTTAAAAATAAATTCATCAAATTTTTATTATTTTTTTAATGATATATTTGGTAGAAGTATGCGTATAAAAAAAGGAATTTATTAAAAACAAACAATATTAAAAAACAGCCTAACGTTTTTTTTATTTAAAATCCGCTCGTCTTGTCACACGTCTGGGGAGATAAACAGGACCGGCTTCGGTAAAATTAGTCGCCTTATTCCTCGCTCCGGTTCTTGCCTACATAAAAGTTAATTTTAATATACGAAGAGAATTTCAAACGAGGCATCAACACGTCAAAGACGGGCTCATATTAGATTTAAGAATACTTTTTTTTTCTTCGAATATTATGTCACACACCGAAAAGATATTATCGTTATTATTTTATGGTATTATATGACAAGAAAGTAAGCTGAAAAGTCTTGTGAAATTCAAATCCACGTTATGAACTATAAATGAAGCAACAGTTGTATAAACCAGACGTTAAAAACTGTATTATGAGAGAGTAAGGAAATAAAGATGGTACTAAAGATGCTTAGTTAAACCTCTGTATTCGTAAACCCCCATATTCGATATTCATCATATTTGACGTCATCATTACCAATGAATTCTACTACATATTTTTTATGAGACAGGCTTATTTTGAAAAAAAAACGCATAAAAGAACTTACGTCACAAAAGCACAAGAACAACAGAAATGCGGATTACTCTCGCTGTTTGGTAACGCTAGTGGTGATGTAATAATGGTGGTGGTGGTGCAAAATGTAATAATACCACAATTGGTTTATTATTTAAAAAACCAGAGAGAATATGGTCGAAAAGCGACACACAACTGTTGCTATCGACAACCAAAATATAAATGAAAGGTGAAAATGTACTGTTGCCACGCATCCCAATGATTCCGACAGATATGCTATTTTGAATAAAAACGTTTGTAGTTTCCAATGTGACTCTGATTATCAATGACCATCAATAAAGTACAGGGACAATCGCTACAAGTATGTGGACAAAATTTGTAAAATCTATGCTTCTCACATGGAAAGATGTATGTGGCCTGCTCACGCGTTGGAAAACCTTCTGATGTATTCGTTTCCGCACCAGACAAAAAAACCAAACATATTTTTTACCCAAAAGTACTTCAATAAACACAAAGAATATCTTTCTTCGAGTGGCATTGCGACGCATACCAGTTATTGGATAGTATATTATAAAGTTTTGCTGTTCATTTGACAAATACACATTGCTAAATATAAAAAATTCGTGGAATAGAAGTGAAGAATTCTATGACTTGTTTGCAATGGCGAATGGGCAAGAGCGCAGCGGTACTATATAACTTATGACTATAGACCCCAATAACTCAACATCTCAACTACTCGAGTATCAAGTAGTAAAATTTTAAAATACTCGAGTACTCGAGTATACTCGAGTAGTTTCAGATGTAGCAAAATATCTATCATTATTTCAAATTGGTGTATATAAATAGATGGGTAGTAAACAAATAAGCTTATTTAATTTCATTAATAGATTTATTTCAATTTATAAAACATATATTTCAAAAATAACAATTGGTTCGAAGTTTTCTTTTTATAATTCTCGCAGAAGTTAAAAAACTCTTTCTGTTGCTGTGGACGTCGGTAAGCGATGAATTAAATAGTCATCTAGTTTTTTCTATCCGCTATTTAAATGATTGCAACTTTGCTTTTAACATCATCACTAAAATTTTGGCTACAATAATTTTTAAGGGATTTAGTTTTTGGTGAATAAAATTTTGAAATAAATCTTCATTTCAGTATTACTCGAGTATTTTTCAAAATACTTAAGTATCGAGTACTTGAAAAATGGACGAGTATTCTCGAGTATCGAGTACGCGAAAATCGAATTGGAGTCTCTACTTGTGACGTAGTATCTGAAGTAAATACAGCAGATAGCAATTTTCTAGTTCTTGAGTTATTACTTTGTATTCTTTGCTATTACTCCTCGGTAGAGAGAAATGAATAAAGTATACTATAGCGTGTAAACTCAACATTTTGTGAAATATTTACAATACACAGTAGTTAGTACATTGTGAACATTTCCAATAACAATGACCTGGGCACGAGGGTGTACAATTTTCAACGGATGTTATTTTAATATGCATGGACAAAATAAAAAAACAAGGCTGTTCAAGTATTCCGCATAAAATTTATATATATTTCATGATGAAAATAACAATATTGAAACTTTTTCATGCTTAAAAATATAAAAATAATAATTATTGCATTAGCATATTTATTTTAATACTGTCAAGTTCATTTCAGAAAATTATTACTGCTTATTATATTTTATACTTACACACTTAATAAGTCAGAAGATGTCTATGAAAAAACGAAACAAGTGTCACACAATATGTGAATAATTTATGTTATTAAAAATTTTATACTAAAATGATAAAATCCATCGAAAGTGATATCAATTTAAATTATCTCATTATTCCTTTAATTGTATTAACGGTCTGTTCCTTATGTTTTGTCACCAACGACCCGGGTTTTGCCTTTCAGCATCTTCAGGCGATTTAAGTGCACGAATGAACTTGAACTGACAAAACTCAAGAAAATTCAAACGATTCAAATTTGATATCGATTTTCCATTGAGCGCCTTCAGTTGAAATCCGCTATTAAATGAGTGTTGATTACAATATATATTTTAAATAAAAAAAATAGCTCAAAGAGTTAAGCTAGTGCGTGAAGTACAAAAGTTTGACGACCGCTGCATCTCTATAGCTGTGTAGCACCATAGAAGGTGATATAATTATGATCTTGTAATTTGATAATTACTCTCTCTAATCCTGACTTTTAAATGCCTTATTTTTTAAGCCATGTCCATAACTGTTTTTTACTCAGTTGCTCAACCTCTCTTTTTCGGAGAGAGTAGTGATGTTAAGGATACGAGGACTAGTGAATAGCTAATCACTGTCACTACGCTTTGGGTTCGGAATGGTGGGAAGGGATTTAACAACAAAAACACCCATTGCCTCTGAGCACAATAGATTTATCGACTGAAAAAATCTGACGGGAATCAAACCCGGGTGGTCTGACACAGTAGCCAACGACGTTGACCACTGCACCACGGACCGGGCCGGGCACAGATGCCTAATTCACATAAATCCAGACTTTCAAACACAAGTTTGTAAATTCGATTCACGTCGATTGTTTCCGTTCGTAAATTCAAGCGAGATGAAAGGGCATCTACAATGTCGGAAATGTATTATTTAATTGGGCCAAGTAATATTGTATTCCAAATTTATAATCCAATCTACCCGCTTCGGTTGACATACTTGTAACACACTGTTTTCGTTTCATTCACTTAAATGTTCGGAATTGTTTTTCTTTCTTTTTATTATTAAATTATTTCTCGACTCTCTTATCCGTGAAGTAATTCCAAACATCGCCGTTGCTCTCAATTAATTACTGCAACCTAATCGCGTCAGCTTTATTGCCTCATACTTATTTTATATTTTTTAATATAAAAAAATACATTAATAAATGAAATTTTAAAATATTTTATAAAAGTTTTTATTTCTTTATTGAATGATGATTTCAAATATCATACTGTTAATCTTTAACCTCATCCCTGCTAAGTCGATTTACGAATATTCGAACAACTACCTTGCTCATCCACCACCCGCCACGGACATACATCTGGTTTTAGCTTTGGAATTGTCCTGTGAACAGTTACCCAGGACTTGATTAGTTTGCACTAAAGTGTGCTTGACTGTCCCTAACTTTCCTTATTCCAACAACTATGTTAATTGATCGAGTAGGCATTTACTTGGTAGAACTCCATTATAATACGGTAAGAAAATAACAATGTATTTTAGTTCTACATAAATTATTTATATATTTGTTGATAGCTATTTCGGCTTACGCCCTCGTCAGAACTATCTTTTGAACTATAGTTCTGACGAAGGCATAAGCCGAAATAGCTATCAACAAATATATAAATAGTTTATGTAGAACTAAAATACATTGATATTTTCTTACCGTATTATTAACTATGTTAATTCATTAGAGTTTGATATAAAATTTAAATTAACTTTGATTATTCCACGTATTGTGTTACTAATTGTGACACGTGTTTTGCCTCTTTCAGAGACATCTTCGGACTTACTATCGTAAAGTTTGCTTCAGTAATAAAGCAAGATTGATTCTAATATTTTAAAATGATAAAATTACAAAATGGAGTTGAGAATTTTTTTCTTTTTACGGGAAGCAAGGAGGTGGTTATAGAATTAAAACAAACATAAAGTTTGTGTTTGATACACTCATGGGGGTTATCAGATCAAATATTACACACCTATTTGAATAAAAAAACTGTTTTCATTCTATTTATTTTTGAATATCAATTTTCAACACATTAAAATGGCATTTCAACATTTAAGACACTATTCTTAACTAGAATAGGCAACAGGTTAATTTGCGAAGCTCATGGGATGTTAATAAAGTCCGGACAGTTACACATTTTTAATCAGTTTTCAGGGCATCCGTTGTTCCAAAGACGACAAGTGCAAGTCCACGTAATATTACGACTTTTGTTTATGCTCGATACATAAATCAATCTTGAAAATTTCGGGATTATTTTTTCTAATCCCGGGATTCATCACGTATTGAAAATCTCAGGATCAAGGGATTGGAAACCCTACTCACGACTAGAGACTCCAATTCGAGTATCGAGTACTCGATACTCGAGTATACTCGTCCATTTTTCAAGTACTTGATACTCGAGTATTTTGAAAAATACTCGAGTAATACTCGTTTTAGTAATAATCGTCAAAGTTTTTTCTACTGCGAGAATTATAAAGAAAAACATCAAACCAATTTAAAATTTGTGTCGCTTAATTCTCTATTATTGTTGAAATATATGTTGCATAAATGGAAATAAATGTATTAGTAATATTCAATAATTTTCTTTAATTATTTGTCATTTATAAATATACACAAATTCGAATTAAACTACTAAATGAAACTACTCGAGTATACTCGAGTACTCGAGTATTTTGAAATTTTACTACTCGATACTCGAGTAGTTGAAAAGTCGAGTAATTGGAGTCTCTACTCACGACCCTCCCTGGCCAAAAAAATAGTATGTAGCCACGATTAACAGTCAAAAGGTTTAAAGCTCTTGCCCTCTCTTCGCCGATCTCAAACAGAATCTCGAATAGAATGTATGTTTTCTGGCATTCTCATGTTTTCGGACGTAGCTTTATGATAATAGGATGAAAATTTCAATGAATTTGTGTGTTTTTCGAGGCGATAAAAGTAAAACGATTTTTTTTATGTGATACCTCGATACACGACATTTTGCCACCTCCGACGAAAAAGTATTATAAGTGTCAATATAATAAAAGTTTTTTTTCTAAAACGAGATCATCCAAGCGCTAACCCAACGTACGGTTCATACCCATGTATGAGAATAACGCAACACAATATCTTCACTTATTAATTGAGGTGTACGTTTTTGAAACCGGCTTTTAAAAAATAAATAATAAGATTATCTTTTCGATGGTTTCGGCGGTAACTTTGTGGAAGTTCATTTTAATATAAAATTTAAAATAACTTTGATTATTCCTAAAACTGTGTTTCGCCTCTTTCAGAGGCATCTTCAGACTTACTATCGCAAAGTTTGCTTAAGTAATGAAGCAAGATAAGTTCTAACATTTTAACATTTTAAATTATGAAATTACAAAAATGGATTACGGGTTTTTTTCCTTCTAAAGGAAACAAGGAAGGGGGTGATAGAATCAAAAATGCATTAACATAATGATACTAATAAGGTGCAATCACTCAATCAATTAGATTGGGATACCAAGAGAGGGTTATAGAATCGAAACAAACTAATAAACTATAAACTAATGAGCTGCAATCAATCAGTTAGGTTGGGTGATCACTCTTTTGAATTGGGAATAATGTCAGCAGAGGTGAGCAACCAGTCCTGTTAAGAATATTATTTAATAATATATCTTTTTTATTAAGAGTTTTATTTCTAAAAATTCTAGACCATCTTTAAACCTTTTTTATTTACTCGGTGGAGTATTTCACATTACTAGTCTGATTAAATGGCAAACTCAGAAAAATTATTACTCTTTAGACATCTTATATGTTCTTTAATTCTAATATTAAAGTTTCTACCTGTCTGTCCAACATAAGACGCTGGACAGTCTCCACAAGAGAGTCGATAGATACCACATAGATACCAGTGGTGTTTATCAGTTTGCGATAGTAAGTCTGAAGATGCCTCTGAAAGAGGCGAAACACGTCGTTACACAATTCGAATAATCAAAGTTATTTTAAATTTTATATTAATAAGATTATCCTTAAAATAGAGTTACAAAGTTTCTTACACGTTTTATGTCTACATTAGTTTGTATGAGTAGTTTCAGATGTACCGGAAATATATATTATTACTTCGGATATGCATATATTAAAAGATGACAAATAAATATAGAAGCTTATTAAATTTCATAAATACACGTATTTCAATGTATACAACATATATTTCAACAATAATAATAGAGAATTAAAAGTTTTAGAAATAAATAAAACTCTTATAATAAAAAAGAAATATTATTAAATAATATTCTTAAAAGGACAGGTTGCTCGCCATTACTTACATTGTTCCCAATTAATAGAGTAATCACTAGCCTATCTAATTGATTGCAGCTCATTAGTTTATTAGTTTAATAGTAATGTAATGTTTAACGTCATTAGAAATATGTTTATTTGTTTGCTTTGTTTCGATTCTATAACCCCCTCCCTTGCGTCACTTATAAATGAAAAATCCCAATCTGATTGATTGCAGCTCATTAATATCAGTATCATTATCTGATTGCATTGTTTCGATTCTATCACCCCTTCCTTGGTTCCTTTAGAAGGAAAGAAACCCGAAATCCATTATGTAATTTCATAATTTAAAATGTTAGAATCAATCTTGCTTCATTACTTAAGCAAACTTTGCGATAGTAAGTCTGAAGATGCCTCTGAAAGAGGCGAAACACGTATCACAGTCAGTAGCACAATACGTGGAATAATCAAAGTTATTTTAAATTTTATATTAAAATGAACTTCCACAAAGTTACCGCCGAAACCATCGAAAATACAGTCACATAAGTTTATTATTTGTTAACATTAAAAAGAATAATTTAACTATAGGCAAATATTAAAAAAAAAAAAAAATCAGAACTCATACAATATTCAGTAATATTCTCCAGATTTAATCATTTTGATTCCACATTTTATGATAATCCACAAGAACTCAAAGAGTGAAATCATAACATAAAATTATAAGCCAGTATGTATACATTTTTTGAGCATTGCTGTTCCGTGACCATATATCCATAATTAACCAAATATTGCTTTGAAATATACTAAATACGTATCAGTAATAGAATTAAAGTCTCAAATTTTAAATTGGTTCGAAGTTTATTTTTTTATAATGCCCGCAGTAGAAAAAGCTCTTGATGATTATTATTAAAACGAGTATTGACAAATGAAAGAGTATCGTGTATTCGATACTCAAATTGGAGACTCTAGTAGAGAGAGGACATGACTAGTGATAAGCTAATTTCTCTTGTTATGGCCTGGTTTTAGAATCGGATGAGTGTGAGAGGAAATTTTAGACAGTACGTACATGTCTTATCACAGAAATCAATAATTTGATTGAAAAATGAATTTCCCTGGACTATCTCTATCAGCTACACAATATGCGGAATAATCAAAAATATTTTAAATTGTATATTAAGCTAGCTGGTACCAGGCAAACGTTACAATGCCACTCAATGAAAGAAAGTGTTAATTGTGCTTATTGAAGTGCTAGTTTTTTTTTTTTTTAAATTTTTTTTTATAAAAAAATATTTGGCATTACAGCTTACGACAATGCGCCACATATTCTGAGTCGTGAAAGTCATACGAGATAAACTCGATTGTAAATAATGTATCAGTTGTGCACAAATTCAACGATAAATAACATAAACCCAGCCCAAGATCATTTTTTTGCAATTGAAAAAATCTGAGCTTGCCGGGGATTGAACCCGGGTCCCCCGATTGCTAGAACAAAGCTCTTGCCACTAGACCACATGGACCGACATTAGATAGATAATTAAGAATCCTTCGTTGGCGTCCACACAACAAATCATCAAACTTTTATCACAATCAAATGAACGGTATAAGATCGCATGCGGGACAAAAAAACATTAATTTTAACATACATAGGTAATTAAAAAACTTTTGTGTGCATCCACACAACAAATCACCAAAGCTTTATCGAAATTGCATGAACGATTTGGGAACGCAAGAACCTTCCCGGGCGTCTACACAACAATGTTTCATTGCAATCGGATGAACCGTATGGCAGCGAGTACGAACAAACAAACAAATTTGAATTGTTTGAATTTTGTACTTTTCCATGAGTTTTGTCGCTTTTGTCGCCAACTCGGGTTTCGCCTTTCGACCGACATATTATTAATGAATTGATTGATTTCAAGTCTTTGAATTAATATTTAATGATCTTAAGTGCTTTAATTATGAATAAATGACAATTACTGAAAAGGGTACAACAATTAAGTTAAGCTCGATTAATTTCCAAAATTTCTAGGTAAAATAATTTTAATTCGCCTCTGGTTAGTATGTTAAGCCCATTAATTCATTGAAACTTGTTTGCATTCAATTTTCAACTCATTTGCATTTTAATAGCAATTTAACTTAGTGATCTACTTATATTTGTGACTATAAACGATACAAACTGTTTACCACGCGTCAAGTTCAAGTACATCCGTGCACTTGAAATGCATGAAGATACAGAAAGGAGAAACCCGAGTCGCTAGCGAAAAAACTCAAGGAAAAGTACAAAATTCAAACAATTCAAATTTGATATTGAAATTCCATCAAGCACCCTCAGTCGAAATCCTTAATAAAACAAACAAATATTGATTTTTATATACAGGATTGTAGGAAACCTGAAAAAGAAGCCATTTTAGAAAAGAGAGGCCCGGACTGGGTTGGCATGCCGCCCCCATTGATAACAAATTTCCACTTAGGATCACATGACTCTGAGTAATGACGGGTGGAATTCACATCCCTGCTGAGCGGCCGATTGGTCGTCACTTGCTCTCCGGCCAGTCGATAAACATCGCGTCAGATTAATTGGACGGCCTCAAGCCATTTTTATAAACAAGCGCCACGCAGAAAAAAAACAATAAAGTACAGGGCGGTCGCTAAATTAGTAACGTTCTTTTAAATGATTTACAGCTGCTATAACTCCAAGCAATGTGAAATTCATCGTGTAGTATTTATTTGGTATAAAAGAAATGTATCTCGATTTTTGCAGGTTTTGACTTAACCAATAGATACACAATATTATGACATATCAATATGAGAAGTGGATACAAAGATATATCAATACTTTCTTGTTTCCAACTTCACTGAGCCTCAAAACAACACATTGCAATAAAAAACTATTTTATATTTAAAAAATAATTTAGAAAGCCAGAGTATCGCATTTAACCGTTTCAGTACCGAGCAAAATGGTCGCATTGATCACCATCTACTGTGCGACTTTTAAAAAATCATTTTTTCAACAAGATTGACTGATGACAGAAAGACCATTTTTTTATAGAGACAGTGTATAAATGTCACTAGATATGAAAAGAAAAATATCATAAGAATTCTAATAGGAAGATATTTTTATATATTTTGCAATATTTGCGACGGTATTTGCGACATCTGTAAGCGGCGGCCACCAGCGGGCTTACGGTTCTAAAATGGTTAAAGATACAATTTGAATCGCTTGATTTTTTTACATTTCCATGCGTTTGTCGCTAACGACCCGGGTTTCACCTTGCGATATTTTAAGTGCATGAATGAACTTGAACTGACGCCTTTAAAGCCTGTCTTTAAAGAAAATGAAACAAAAAATTGTATCTATTGTAATAAAGGTACTATTGATTAATGTAGAAACCTGTTTTTTGGCTCTCTGATTAGTAAACTTTGGAAGCCAAGGGAGCTTTTTTCCAATAAGCATTCTTGATTAAAAGCACAAAAAATATTTTTATGGCGTTAAGTTTAATGCAGATTTTGATTTCCCCTAAGTAATGGTCAGGAATCATCACACATCAAAACTTGATTTTTTTTACATATACATGTAGAAATAGAGTTAAAAACGCTATATGTATTATAAAGTCCGGTCATTTTGCCACACTTTTTTAGATATTTCAATTATAAATGTTGATAATGTCTGTGTTTTTGCTCCAAAACGATCTATGAAATTTGATCTTAGGAAATTTATAAATATGGTACAATATCCTACGCGAGCTACTGAAAATGACACCGCGAGCGCCCGTTAGGCAATCACTGGTCTATATGGAAGACTGTTTTTATCGCGATCTAAGAAAATAGGTTGAAACCTTCTGTTCACTTCGAATTTAGAGCATATCGACTCTAAATGGAGCAAATGAACGGAATGTGTTTGATGACAATCATTTGCCAACCAATCACTTAACTTCTCTCTAATCCTTTTGACTGCTGGAGTCGCATATATTGAAACGCTTGATTGAAGTGTGTTGCAAATTGATATCCAAAAATAATCATGGACAGCATAATTTGGATTCAAAAAGGTATGTATTATTTGGTCTGATAACCTCCATGAGTGTCTTGAATACTAACATCAATGAACTGATTTTTGAAACTGGGAAGAGGTAAAGAAAGGTTAGGTTAGTTTAGGTTAGGTTAGATGGAGTTGGTAGCTAATTAATCAGATTAAAGGATGAAATAATCACATAAGTTAATTGATATAGGAGATTTGGAAACTTGGCAGGTTCGATTGCCTTTGTTTAAAAAGCTATTCATCGATTGAAACATGAATAAGCGCAATTGTTGAAATCAAAAATTGGAAATCTTGACAACGTAATCAAGAAGGAAGAAAATACACGGTGCTGGTAGATTCAGCTAAAAGATTGTTGCGTATTGAAAATTGTAGCTGTCATTCGGATTTGTGGTGCAGTGGTTAACGTCGCTGGCTTCCGTTACGGACTTTACGCGTACAAGTCGCAATAAGAGCAGCGTTTTTTCAGTCGAATTATCGTATTAAAATATTCCTCAGATATCCACTGCAAAATTAATATAAATGTAAATATATCTATTATAATGATACGGTACAGTAATATGAGGTTATGTTTTTCAAATCATAAATACACAATACGCGATAAGAGAATTATTATAATTAATTATATATTCGAAGGGAGACCAAGACCTGTCATTTCTAGAACTACACCGGATAGAATTACTAAGATATATAATTTCATCGATACTAATCGAGAATATTAAATAGTTTTATATTATTGATTGAGTAGGCATTTACTTGGTAGAACTCCATTATAATACGGAAAGAAAAATAACAATGTATTTTAATTCTACATAAATTATTTTATATATTTGTTGATAGCTATTTCGGCTTACGCCTTCGTCAGAACTATGTTTAAAACGTGTATTAGAGATAGCTTATATACCCTTTGCTAGACAGGGTGCCCCCTACATAATCTCTTTCTGTTGAAACCATACCGACGTCACTCCAATGAAATTCTTAACGATCAGATCACAATTAATAGCTCACCTCTGTTAAAACCATTAACAAACAATAAACTTAAAACAATTTAAAATAGATGCACTTAGAAATTGCAGATTTTAAGTAGTTTCACACGATCCAATACCCCAAAATACCCAAATTATTGTTTCCCACCATTACTTTAGACCAATAAATCAAACTTATGTAAATTCTTTCATGTGACGTCGGTATGGTTTCAACAGAAAGAGATTATGTAGGAGGCACCCTGTCTAGCAAAGGGTATATAAGCTATCTCTAATACACGTTTTAAACATAGTTCTGACGAAGGCGTAAGCCGAAATAGCTATCAACAAATATATAAAATAATTTATGTAGAATTAAAATACATTGTTATTTTTCTTTCCGTATTAGTTTTATGTTACTTCAATTTAAAACATACAGATAATATCATTCTCATGCTATGTGAATGTACAATTTAAAACGAGTTATTCAACCTTTTCTACGGAAAGGATAAGCTAGTATCAAACTCTTTGTTTAGCAATTCAGTAACGATTATCAGTTGAGCTATTAAAATGGATGAAATAAAGGTGAAAATTATACCATTTTTTTTCCCATACATAGAAAAATTAATTAAACCATAAAATTGGGTTTAACTACAACTGTAGATGAATGATACATTTCGGCGATGGAGAATTTTTTAAGGGTGGCTTTGAATGGGAAATTTCGAAGTTGGTTTTACAGTGAACTTCCAATTAATGAAGAAATATTTTACTTATAATTCACAATTTCTTTTTCCTTCAATATCTTAATAAGAAGCATATTCCAAAGAAAAGCCTCCGAGGTATGTTTGTTAATATTTTATGTTTGTGCTATCCCCTCCTTTCATTATACAGTAAGCTCCCGGTTAAGTACGCAAAAAATGTGGTACGCATCCCGGTTAAGTACGCATGAAAAATGGCAAAAAACTTGGATCAATATTTATTATTCAAAAAATTAAAGAAAACTGAACACAATTATTTTATAAAATGGAAAACAGTTAAGATAACAATTTACTATTATACAAAGAGAAAAAAACAAATTTACATTTTTATTTAGGTACTAACATATCGTAAAGTGTCAACTGCACATTGTTTTTATTGTTTGATTTTTTTGAAATTGATGCTATTTTTTATTATTTTTTTTGAAGAAAGTTTTCAAAAAGAGCATAGACGATCGTTGTAATCAGCTCCTGCTGCACTTTTAACAACTGGGCATGAAAGCTGATTTTCTATATTTATTGCCATTTCACACAAGTTGTCAAAGTCTTGCTAGACATTCGTTGTTTTCCAGATCGGAATCATCAGATAAGTGGCTTTCATCCGGTACTTCTTTCACATCTTCCAAAACATCGTCCACATCTTTGAGAATTTCCTGAACATATTCTTCAGTGTTTTCCTCGTCAATTGTTTCGAAGTTTATAGCATCGTTGACGTCAATTTCAATGCTTACTTTTGCAAACATTGAAATGATTTCATTGATCCATTCGTTCTCAGAATTCTCAACAGGAACGGGTGTAAGGGTCATTATCTCGGTTTTGGCAAAAGAGTTTGCGATTGTCTCTGCTGAGATGGCGTCCCATGCCTCCTTAACAAAATTGACAGCATCTAATAAATGTGCTGCATTTCCATATGCAACACCAGCTGCACCCCTTGAAAGCTGTTTTCCTTGAACTGCTTTGATGCTTTTTAAACCATCATCCATTTCATAATAGTTAAGGACTTCTTTGAGATACAAATATGCATTGTCCGTAAGCAAAATAACTGGCCATCCTGTTCTCTTTTTGATTTCGGGATAAAAAAACTTCACTAAACCACTTCCAACAGGTTGCCACATCAATCCAAGCTCTTGATTGATTAAAATATTTAACCGGGCATTCTCGATTTTTGATGCATGCTGGACGTTTTGGTTTCCCAATAATTGTGCAAGGGATTTTGTGTATGCCTGTTGCATTAGCACATACCGTCAAAGTAATTCTATCTTTTGTTTTCTTTTTTCCACGAGTTTCAATGTAAGTGGGAGAGGTGCAGAAAAGAAAGGGGGCGGGCCTTAAAATACGTAAGTACGCACCTCCCGGTTAAGTACGCACAATACCCTTTGATTCAATATGCGTACTTAACCGGGAGGTTACTGTACATGAAGTATATCTTATACTTTCTACTCCACACGCATTTATTCTGTCAATTATCAATTTTCTGGGAAATTTCCTGATTTTGCAGCCATGAGGTATCCACTTTCATGGAGTGTGCAGGTTAATAAGTATTCAATGCGGCATACAAACTTTCATATAAATAACACATCTATCTATCGGAAAGTTTACGTACTCTAATTGAAGAAATTAATTGGATTTTTTGTTTAATATTTCAAATCGAGTTTTTCATTCTGTGAATCCGTATATCACAGAATCAGCACCTGCACATTACAACTTAATGCAATTAAAAGAAGCGAACCATTTCGAATAACAACTAACAATTTTAATTTTTTAATCAATGAGAGTGTCAAAAATGTCGAAAAACCTTTTTAGAATGTCAAATTTAGCAATGTATGATTCTCTGTGCAAACAGCCCAACAATTGGCTTCAACGAATTAGGTTCACAGGTTCAAGTGTTATTAATTAAGGGAAGTTTCATAAATTTCAAAATCTATTTATGGATTTCTGTTAAAAGCAGGGCTGTGGAGTCGCAGATTTTTTTCCGGAGTCGGAAATTTTGAAATATTTGAACTTTTTATTTTTGCATGTAATATGTAAAATTTAGCTATTGGCCTGATTGGTTTGTTGGTATATAATTGAATACACATAAATAGGAAAGGTTAGATAAAAAACGTGGCGAAATTAAGTCGGAGTCGGAGTCGTGTTTTTGTCAATGTTGGAGTCGGAGTCGTAATTTTTTTAACGACTCCACAGCCCTGGTTAAAAGGCATATACATATGTCTGAAATTAACCCTTACCCTCTCAGGCCATTTGATATTTCAAATGATGGGCAATGATAGCGATTAGCTACAGACTAGTCATCTCAAAACGTTATACACCTATCTTATACTTGATGAGAGATTAAGCAACTGAGAGTAATATTTATAATACGTTGGTTTTACAGAAAATCTTCTGTCCAAAAAAAGTATATGTTAATGATTGATTATAAATTAAAATAGCGATTTAGAGCACACTGCACATTAGGTAAAAGAGCTTTTGAATGGAGGGGAATAAAATAATAGAGAAATCCATTAATCTGCGTAGAAACCGGAAGGCTTTCTCAGTAGCCGATTGGTATTGATTCCGATTTATATAAAGTTCCTTTTGTCATACACCTCATTGTCGTACATATTACGTCAAATGACTTATTGTATAATTACGTATTTTTATTAGATTTTGAATAAATGTGTCTTATTCGCTTTCAGACGACACATCGTCATAATTAATTATCATGTAAATGTATATAACAATTCCAGAAACAGGTCAAAAATATTGATTTGTAATCTTATATATAAAACCGAAACGGGGGATGTATGTCTGTAATTCCCTTTTGCATTGTTGTTGCAAGTTCAAACAAACGAATTGATATCGCTCGCGAAATTTTGACGGTAAATTTGTTTCGTTATCAATGTGTGTGTAGAGACTCCAATTACTCGAGTATCGAGTAGTACATATATAAAACCGAAACGGCGTATGTATGTCTGTGGGTCTGTAATTCCCTTTTGCATTGTTGGTCATTAAGTTGCCATAAAAACGAATATAAAAGAAAATATGTTTTAATTTTTATCGGCGAAGACATTTAGACAAAAAGTAATAAATTAGTCTTCTACTGAACTTTTCCCGGCTTTTATTATTAATAATAATGTTTATTATTTACGTGAAGGTATTATTTGACATTTCTTTGACAGCAAATTAGATTTTTTCTTGAATTTTGACATTTTAATGGGCGAGAATGGGGCTGTCAATATATGAAAGGGGCTGTGAAATGTCAATGCCAGTCTGAAATGTTCATTTTAATTCCATTTTAATTGACCTACACTTTTGAATTTTGAAAAAATTTGTTTCAACTTGGCCCGTCTGAATTTACCGCCGAGGTGAACATAACCCCAAACTGGTCCGAGCGAAGCCGGGTAGCAATACTAGTAGGATATATAAATGGACAATCAAAATGGAATGCCACAAATACACATTTTTGCTATTATGTTCATAAACTCATTTTGATTTTATTATCCATACCAATAATTGAATGGTAATAAATAAATTAGTATAATAATTGATAATTAATAAAATAATACAAAGGTCTAGTTTACTAATCTACAATTTGTAATAAATAAAATATCCACGGGGAAGTGACGCATTAAAAGCTTAAGCCACGCGTCGTCAACCTGGGCCATACCACTCACGAGAGGGCGATAAAGGCTTCCATGGTGGGCGGTGGGCGATTTTTGCTTTTACCCCAAAATCATGACAAAACAAAGATGTTTTCTGAAAATCACTGAACCACGAGACCTTTATTTGTTTTTAACTAAAATTGATCCAGACATATAATATTAAGTCTCACAGCATCAGACTCCAAATTCTCATGAATGATTGATTTTTACTTTTTTTTTAAATTTTTTGTTGGTTATATACATAAACTTGTTTTTCCAAATCTCCTAAATTCCTTCCAGTGTTGGTGGGCGCTAAGGAAATTGTACCATACAAAATAATCAAAAGTAGGCGGTAGGCATAAAAAGGTTGATGACCCCTGGCTTATTGAGCCAACAAACTTAAAACGGGCATATCGACTTAAAAAAATAATTAAGTCAGTGGTATATTGAGAAGACCTTTATTCCGGCTCCCTCGTAAATTGAGAAGGAGCCTCCTATCCGACACTCAGGAGAGGGATTTTGGGGACGGAGTAGGAGAAACATGGTACTCTTATAAAGAAAAGACGATCTCAAAGCGTTATGTGGGTGCGGTTAGCATCCATTATTTAATTGTTTATAGTTTACACAGACTTTACACACGGATTTAGCACAGATAGATTAACAATACACGTTACGTTCTACAACACATAATACATGACTATTATTATTATTATTGCGAAGGCGATATCAGGAATTTACTAGAATTTATCCTTAGGGAGAGGATTAGGAGCTTGCAGGCCACTTTCAGCGCTTACCATAACTGTAAGACTTCTCTGGCAAGCGCGTGCTCTCTCTCTGCTACCCAGTCTCTAACTGCTGTATGTAAACAAACGGTTACTTTAGAAAGAAAAAACAATGGCCGTTTCAAAAATCGTTAACACGTGCGCCCGCCGATAAGGGATTATTTATCGCCTAACGAACTTTTTATGAAGCACATGCACTGTCGGGCGTCAAGAGATAAGATAGAATTGAAATAACTCTATATTGAATCGCTATAGATTTCAATATAGTCTATTTTAAGAATGAATTTATTTCCTAATATCGACTTAAACTCATAGACTGGGGTGGAAAATAGATTGTTCGAGAGAGTTCTGATGACCTACCACATAAGGCGGTGTCAATATTAATTAAAGCGGCACACGTAAATCATTCCGTTTTTATTTTACCAGTATATTATAAAGCTCAAATTTAATTTAGTATTTCGATAAAGCTTTTGTTGAAAAAAAAACATTTATCAATACATACAAATAAAATGATAACATAACTCTTCTTTTACTAATCATATCAAGAAACATTTATCTATTTTTATGTTGCTTACCGTTTCTACAAGAAATAAGTAATCTTTAAAAAGCTTTTATTAATTTTAATGTGTTAATATTCTAAGATTAATGATACTAAGGCTACATTTTCAGCAGTAGTTGTAAATTTCTTATTATAAGGGTCTTTTTATAAGGACGCTTAGTTTTGAAATGTAAATAAAACAAGTTGTTTGTGAGATTTCGACTAAATTTTAATTTCATTTGTAAGTATATTTTACGGCATTAAATATGGAATATAGCATCAAATGTCTGCCAATATCCATTCATTATAAAATGGGCCATGTCGCTAAAGTTGACTTTTTTGACAAATTTGGGTAAACTTCCAACTGCTCCAGAACCCAATCAGGCGTTGTCTGCGGTCGTTTACCTGAAGAAGTTCCTTGGTTAGTTGGATTTTATACGGGTGCAGACATAAGGCCCGATTCAAAATTCGCCAAGTTGAAGTCGCAGAAGAGCCAAGTTCTTGTGAACAACGAGAAATAAGCTGCCTTGGGTTTTCCTGTACACTTTCACACACAGCAGCAATGTTTTCACCAGATATTGTATTTTGATGACGTACAGGTAGGTGTTGGCCGATTATTTACCAAACTGGTTGACTCAAATTTGGCCACTAAACAATGAATAATCTACTCAGCAGGATAAAGTAACATATTTTGAGCGTCCCTATTGAAATACCCTTTATAATAATTAACACGTCATCAAACTACGTGTGTTGCTAATAAAAGAAGAAAATATTTCAGGTATAATATTTCACCCAACGCAACAATACCTATTATTATATACCTATCATAAAAATATCTCTCTTGAAATAAATATAACTTTGCAATATTACATCTTGACATTGATTTTGTATACAAGGCTTCTTTTTCATCCCACGGGTTTCCCCATGTAATTTTAATGAGAAAAAAACATGCGACTTAATGATATCAAGATGGAGAGCTTTTTAAGATGCTGTATTCGCGAAGGATATAATGAAATTCGAAAGAATTTGTATTATTTTGTAACGTAAATTTGAAATATAAATTAGGTCCACAATATGAATTACAAATACATTCACATTATAAAATATTTTCATATGAAAACAGTTTTATGGTTTCATGCTTCGATTATTTGTTTTATTGTATTAGACAACTTGATATTGGAGAATTTAAATCAACGTAGAAAAAAGAGTGCCAGTAATTTTTTCTAAGGACTTAATTATAAACACAACTTAAATTGCACTAAAATACACTGGCAATTCGCGAGTTTGTTCATGAGTCCTTTAAACAGTTTCATAAGGCAGTGTGCCATCACTGTAACCCAAATATCTCTTGCCTGCAGAATTATGACGAGAAGGCAATCAGAGAATCGTTGTAGACCAAGACCCATTCTTCTCGATGACCTTCCATATGTAAAGACGAAAAAGTAAGCTGACCTCTTGAACTGTAGCGATTGCACCCTCCTATAACGAATACAACTTGAAAAAAAACACTAAACTTAGAGACGTAGGAGACTGGAAGAGCTTTAACTGTGACGATTAGAACTTCAGCTCTATCAATTCAATTAGATATAGATCAATTAGATATCAAAAATAAATAAATCATTCGATGATATTCGTTATTTTATTCACTAGGTTCACGACATATCCAGTTTCTATAGACTGGGAATTGTGGGTTGGGTTGGGGTGGAGTTTTACTACTCGAGTATCGAGTAGTAAAATTTGAAAATACTCGAATAATTTCACATGTAACAAAATATGTATTATTAATTCAAATGTTTGTATATAAATAGATGATAAATAAGCTTATTTAATTTTATTAATACATTCATTTCAATTAAAAAAAATAATAGAGAATTAAACGTTTCAAATTTTGAATTGTTTCGAAGTTTTCTATTTTATTTTATCTTTCGTCATCATAAGCATGTCATTGATAAGATAAGTCAGAAAACCGAAAGCAAAAGTAACAAAACAATCTCGCATTGCATAGCCAACGAGTATTACTCGAGTAGTTTTCAAAATACTCGAGTATCGAGTACTTGAAAAATGGACGAGTATTCTCGAGTATCGAATACTCGATTCTCGAATTGGAGTCTCTAGTTAGGTGGTTGTAACGTTTAGTTCTCTTGGGATGCTGAAGGTGCGATGAGAATGGTGATGGGATTGACGAAGAAATATCTTTAATAATCAATGTCTTTTATGCTGTCACACGCGAGTTATATTAAGCCGTAAACTGAAATTGCCGGCATTTCACTTAGTAGTATGGACCTTCAGGCGTTCACTTTCGACATTTACTTTTCAATCTATCCATAGGTTTATTTATGACTTTGATTTTTTTGATTCCATCGCACTAATTTCTTATCTGATCATCGAAAGAAGAGGCGAGAGATATCAACGATTTCAAGATTGATTTTTCAATATAGGGATTGTGTATTTAAATGCATGGGTGGATTTAATATTCACAAATTCATCCTTGCCCCGTCCGTGGTGCAGTGGTGAAGGTCACTGGCTTCCGTGACGGACCGCCCGGGTTCGATCCCCGGCACAAGCAATTGTTTTCAATCGATAAATCGTTTCCGGTCGCAGGCAATGGGTGTTTGTGTTTTTAAAAATCCCTTCCCACCTTTCCAATCCCAAAAAGCGAGGCATAGTGAGCGATTAGCTAACCACTAGTCGTTTTATATTCCTCGTCTACTTTCCATCCTTACACTCTTGAAAAAAGAGAGGTTGAGCAACTGAGTAACAAGCAGTTCTAGTAGAAAAATATATGTTGAGATAAACTCTGCAAGGAGTCCATATGCTCCATGTTTTCTTACTGTCAACAATTCTGTCCATAACGCGGGATGTACTTATTGGCTATTTCCCGATTCCAACGCTTTATCCTTACGCTCTCTAAAAAGATAGATTGAGTGACTGAATCAATATGTTACCGTTAGACTAGTTCTATTGGAATGTTATATTTTGAATATTATGATCATTATTTTCCTCATTAAGAAAAGATATGATAGCTAGCACGGTATCATGCTACGATAAAAAAAGAAAAACTGTAAATAACCTTGTTTCATTATATATTTTATCAGTTTACAAGGCTCACTATGAGTGAAACCGGCCCTGATCTTTATCAAAATACATGTGAAAATAAAACTATATAATGTTCAATTTTAAGGTGTCCCCTGTCAATACTTGGTAAAATGACATAATATTGAAAAAATAGTAATAAATAATAAATAGATGCGGTCATAAGAGAAATCGGTTCTGATCTTAATAAATCTAATGTGGAACAAGTAAAAAATGTGTATATATTTTTTTATTAATCTACAATGTTTTTTATTTATTTAAAAACTGCCTTTCCTTCAAGAAGTGACCGTTGACACCATGAAAGTGACAAATTATTGTTATAATAATAGCAGTCTTAAAGAACCTTAAAAAGTTATTAAAACTAAGAATTGTAAATCACACAGTTTCGATAAAATCTCTTTCAATTCTAGTTTTCGAATTTATGATAAAATTTTACTTTGATCATCGAGAACAGATCTTTGGCCAATTACTGTACGTTTCGTTGTTCATAAAAAAATCGTTATAGCGCACATTGTTAGCTCTGGAAAACATAGCAAAACGACTTTTCACGTGCACAATGATTGATTGATTTCTGCGTTTCTTTATTTTTTCAATGTTGGTATTATAATAGTCTGGTAAGACGTTCGGCGCGTTCCGCAATAAAATTCAATTCACAAGAAAACCATAGAGCAGGGATCGCTGATATAATATTGTAATTAAAAAAAATCCAGTCGATTTTTATATCTAAGAGAAAAGAAAATCTGTTCATCTGTATTGGCGCAGCGCATGTTTTTTTTTATGGTAGTCTTTTAAATTTAATGGTAGATTTAGTCTAATCTTTCTTTTGTGTGGATGAACACAGTAATTTGAACTTCACGAATTTTTTTTGTTACCATGTCCGCTACCATTTTGGAACTGCTAGTTACTCAGTTACTCAACCTCTCTTTTACGAAGAGACTAAAGATTATGTACTTTAGGACACAAGCACTAGGACAGTTCTAGTGTTTAGCTAATCAATCTCGCTGTGCGTCACTTTTTCGGATTGGAAAGGTGGGAAGGGCGATTTTTAGCAACATAGATACCCATTGTGTTCTAACAGATAGTGTCACGGAAGCCAACGACGTTGATCACTGCACGGACCGGGTTACAAAATTCACGACCTCAATATGATATTTTATTATTAATGTCATGTATTATTTTACGTTGCTGTGCCAACGATCAATTCAACATTGTTTTCGTTGATTTATTTAAATAAATAAAACAAATTATAAGTGATCTAAACCGTCCTTGCTTATCGGGAAACAACTGATAATTCACGAAACTTGTCCTGATCATTGTAATAAAGTGGTATGAAAACATATAATCACATAGAATTGACAATTAAAACATAAAAAGCGATTGTGTTGCTATGACGAAATCACAGGAATATGGCAACAGTTAATTTTGTGTGTAAAAAGCAGTGTCCAGTACATTTGATTTTGATCTCGAATTTTCAATAGATTACGTACAAGGAAATTTCATTCATAATATGTAATTTTTTATTTTACTGATTGTGTAACGAGATACGTATTTAGTATTTTTTAAAGCAAGATTTGGTTAATTATGGATATATGGTCACGGAACAGCAAAGCTCAAAAAATTTATGCATACTGGCTTATAATTTTATGTTTTGACTTCACTCTTTGAGTTCTTGTGGATTATCATAAAATGTGGAATCAAAATGATGAAATCTGGAGAATATTACTGATTATTTTATGAGTTCTGAATTTTTTTTAATATTAGCCTATAGTAAAATTATTCTTTTTAATGTAAACAAATAATAAACATATGTGACTGTCTCTATCTGTTTAATATTAATATTTGTGTAGTTTGTGGTTGCATTTTTGCTCCTGTAAATTGAAACAACTTGATTTCATACTTATGGCGAAGTATTCTTTAGGATCTTCTATAATGATAAATTTAAAAATTAAAGACGAAAAATTTCAAAAAATCTTTAGTCTTACATTCATTTCATTTAATGTGCTTATTTTTCATAAATCTTTTCAAAAATTCTGTCCCATGTCCATATATCCATAATTTACCGAACCTTTTGCCATTAATATTAAGATGTTTTTTTTTGTATTATGCGCTTTAATGATATTAAAGTTAAGAAGAATTAAGTAGGTATTGCCAGATTGTAAAATCAACGAACCGATTTATTTGTTTTCATTTTTAAAGTTTCGACTCAGAACTAGTTCGAATTTCGAATAATAAGATTACATTTTCGAACCCTGACGCAGAGTAAACATTCGCTGGAACAAGATTGTTCAAATCTACTGTCGGATACAAAAATACATTTTTTATTAACTTGTAAACGGGATTTTACGAGTTGGCAACACTGCCGCTCCTGTAATAACAATAATAATTATTAATGTTTTCCCTGCGTAGTAAATTGTAAACACAATCTTGATTAAAAAATCGAATATTTATAATATATTCAGAATCGCCATGCGGAAAAATTATTATTTGTACTTTCGCTAACAGAAGCGGTCTTGCGCTAAGTAAAATGGTGGTACAGCGCTCATAAATTTTATACTTCCATCCATCCCTCTGAACTTGAAAATATACTGGAACGATGCGATTCGAACTTGCAATTTAAAAAATTATGAAATTTCAAAACAAATGCCAATACGCGGTAAAAGTCCAAGAATTTGTAGGGTTAATTTATTTTACATGGCAATATCATCGGTTTGGAATTTACCATACGATTTGAACGCAATTGCTGCTGTTAGATAACAGAAGGTGATAAGAATTCTCAAGAGTCCCACTAAAAACGGTAAAGAATGGGAAAAGGAAGCGATAATTTAAAACAGGTTCAGTAATAATTTTAGGCAAAATCTCTCAGACTTGAATAAAAAAAATATAATCTCCCAAGTAATTTTCACTCGAATAAAATGAGTTTTTACATTTAAATTATTTATTTATATTTGTTACGTGAAACTGTATTCTCGGTTCAAATGTATGAAGTAATAGATTTGTATGACTTCATTGGTCACGTTCATTGAAATTATTGGCCCAAGTGGATGATTTGCCAGCCTAAAATTTTGGTTTGCTGCAATGAAACAAAATTAGCAAATGGTCCCTTTCAAAAAAGAGAACCAAAGAAAAACACAGACAAACATAGGGCGGTCAAATTTAATTGCAAAGACAGCTTGGAGAAGAATATATTTTCACTGAGAATACAGTTTCACTGTAACATATATGTACATACAAAGTTATATAATATAATCTATACCATGTAGATTATTTTAAGTTATGTAATATTTTTCTTTATTGTGAACAGTCTCGTTTAATCGACACGTTTGAAGTTTTGATTGATTAAAATTAACTTGTAACAATGAGCAAGTAAAAATGTTTTAAATTATTTATTTAAAGCATATTTTTTCACAGCTCTTGCTTGGAAATAATGATCTTAAAGCTCTATTGATGGAAATAATGATGACAATCTTAGAACCTTGTCAAATAAATTTAGTAAAAAAAGTGTGCAGATGCAGTGCAACTTCGGAATTCTGCCAACTCCGTTATTCAACCATAGATAATTCTGAAATTCATATATCAGGAGTAGTTGTCAAATCCATTTGTTGTAAAACTGAGAATGTGAGATATGTTCAATACTTTTTCCTCCTAAATTTGTGTTTTCTATCAATTACGGATAATGTGTAAAAATTCAAACTTTTCCATGTGAATATAAAAGGTCTCAAAAGTTTAATCTAATACTGGCAGTTGAAAAAAATATTTTGGATTTGACCACTTTTGAAAATTAACTCCTGATATATGATAGATGTCCGGTCCGTGGCGCATTGTCAACGTTGTTGTCTTGCTTGACTGACCACCCGGGTTCGATTCCCGATACGAGCGGATTTTTTCAGTCGATACATCTGTTCAAAGGCATGGGTGTTTGTGTTGTTGAAAATCCCTTCCCACCTTTCCGATCCCAAAGAGCGACGCATAGGGACAGCGATTAACTAATCCTGCCCTAGTCCTCGTATCATTTCCATCCCTACTCTCTTTGAAAAAACAGGGGTTGAGCAACTGAGTATCAAGCAGATCTTTGTAGAAAAACATATGTTGAGATAATCTCCGTAAGGAGTCCATATGTTCCAAGATTTGAGCGGACATGGTTAAAAAATAAATATGATAGAATGCGGTAAGTACAAGCTTTTCCGACCTAATCGTCTTTTTAGGCAACAATTTCAATTAGAACCTTTTCAAAGTAAGGTAACATAATGTCGATTACTGGACTAGTTCTCAGCGACTCTCGTTTTCTCACACCTGTCAACTATCTTTCTTAGGCGAAACTACTTCGTAGAATTTAGTGGCTACTCGTAAATTCATGAAATTTCCTTACTTACTGGTTCACCAACAAGTACTATACTATATAAATTTTACACATAAATTACCAAAACTATTATCGTATTATAAAAACCCTACGCCGTTATAAAGGGTATTTCAATAGGGACGCTCAAAATATGTTACTTTGTCCTGCTGAGTAGATTATTCATTGTTTAGTGGCCAAATTTGAGTCAACCAGTTTGGTAAATAATCGGCCAACACCTACCTGTACGTCATCAAAATACAATATCTGGTGAAAACATTGCTGCTGTGTGTGAAAGTGTACAGGAAAACCCAAGGCAGCTTATTTCTCGTTGTTCACAAGAACTTGGCTTTTCTGCGACTTCAACTTGGCGAATTTTGAATTGGGCCTTATGTCTGCACCCGTATAAAATCCAACTAACCAAGGAATTTCTTCAGGTAAACGACCACAGACAACGCCTGATTGGGTTCTGGAGCAGTTGGAAGTTTACCCAAATTTGTCAAAAAAGTCAACTTTAGCGACATGGCCCATTTTATAATGAATGGATATTGGCAGACATTTGATGCTATATTCCATATTTAATGCCGTAAAATATACATACAAAGGAAATTAAAATTTTGTTGAAATCTCACAAACAACTTGTTTTATTTACATTTCAAAACTAAGCGTCATTATAAAAAGACCCTTTATTTACAATGACAATTAAAGCTTATTATACGAAAGTATATTTTTCTTAACTATCGTTGTCTTTGCACGTTATTTTGGAATAACCAACAATGATCGATTTCACTCAAATACTATTATGTAACCCATTCTAACTGTCTTATAAGCTGGACTTATAAGATAGATAGAAATACCAGTATTATTACACATAGTATATTTACACATAGTATATTTTGACACCGCCTTATGTGGTAGGTCATCAGAACTCTCTCGAACGATCTATTGTTCACCTCAGTCGATGAGTCAGTCGATATCAGGAAATAAATTCATTCTTATAATAATCTATATTGCAATCTATAGCGGTGCAATGTAGAGTTATTTCAATTTCTCTTATCTCTTGACGCCCGACAATGCATGTGCTTCATAAAAAGTTCATAAGGCGATAAATCATTCCTTATCAGCGGGCGCATGTGTTAACGATTTTTGAAACGGCCATTGTTGTTTCTTTCTAAAGTTACCGTTTGTTTTCATACAGCAGTGAGAGATTGGACTGCATTGAGAATGCACGCGCCTAATCCTCTCCCTCAGAATTAAATTCGCGTCAAATTCCTGATATCTTCTTCGCAATCGTAATATTAGTGTGTTGTATAACGTCTGTGTAAACTATAAACAATTAAATAATGGATGCTTACCGCAACCATATAACGCTTTGAGATCGTCTTTTCTTTATAAGAGTGCCATGTTTCTCCTACTCCGTCCCCCAAATCCCTCTTCCTGAGTGTCGGATAGGAGGCTCCTTCTCGATTTACGAGGAGCCGGAATAAAGGTCTTCTCAATTGGCCCGTACAACGTGGGGCACTTGGCCCTAATGTCTAGTGCGTCAATTCGAAATTGTTGCAGACGACTAGGGCTAATGATGTTTGACAACATCGGAACTCACTCCCGCCCACTTCATGCTCTGAGGTCTCAAAGCGTCTAGGTTCGTATAACCTAGTGGCGCCCAGTGAATAGTAATAATTTAGTGTTTTATAAATAATAACGTAAATAATTCTGAGTGCTCCGCGAAATAATAATATCTGTGCTTCGTTTATAACGTGAAAGATCGCAAGCGCTCCGCGAAGAATGTCACAATGCGAATAATAATAATTTAAGTGTTTTGTAATAATGCGAATGTTCGCGCTTGCTTGCGGAGAAGCGATAATAATAATATCGATATTTTATTTGTTTACTAAAGGTAATTAATAATAAATATGTTTGTGTTGTTCGTAAACAACGTGTCAAGGGTGCCGCCCACCAAACGCGCAGCTAAAATAAATTGATGCGATATCTACCGAATGCCGAGGGTAGTCAGCCACGTAGGTGACGAGTAGTGTACCAGGATGTGAGAGAGCACAATAGCATGGGGTTAAGCCATGCAGGACGATACAGCAACCTGGATGACTCACGAAGACGACTGGGGAGACGGCGTCTCCACCATACCGGTATGGCCGGAAGACAGTTGTCATCCGTGCCTACCGAGATGACCCAAGAGTGGGCATAATGGAGCCAAGGACCGAGGGGACCAGCAGCCGCCTTCGAACCTGGAGTAGTGACGGCGAGACGTAGTGATCTACGTCCATCAGTGCCGGGCCTACTTCACCCTAGATCGCGTGAGCTTGCGTGGCGACCAGAGGTGCCGTGGCACCAGCATTTGGAATCCAGTCGTCCAGTCAGGGTCGTATCTCCTGCATGAGACCTAGCTTGCCACCACAGACCTTCACCGAAACCTCACCAGCCAAAGGCGACACTCGCGTAATAGCTTTGTATCGCGACTTATTGCAGACCTCCGTGACATGATTGAAACAGCAAAAGAAGCCGACGCGACGAAAATCGACACTCGATATCGCCGCGTTCAAGACGTTGTGTTATCGCGCAAGATAACGTGACGCCTGCGCCGAACGAAACCAAAGCACCTATTGTTCTTTTTTAACGACGCCGCTGTGTCGCTTATATGCTTTGTTTTATTCATGTGATTTTTTAAATGAGTATGTTTTTATTTACGAAAATACTTAAATATGTTTTCAAATCTAACTTCTTTTGATTCTTAATCAGGATTTGGAAATTTGATCATAAATGTATGTTTTCCTTTGATTTATAACTTGGTTTACGATTTTTTTTGCTTTTGATTTATGTTTTTACTTGTGATTTAGGCATTTAACTTGGGTAATGTTATACTCAAACTTTGCTTTGAAATTGGATGTAT
Organism: Himalopsyche kuldschensis; assembly: GCA_028554975.1. Classification (NCBI taxonomy): domain Eukaryota; kingdom Metazoa; phylum Arthropoda; class Insecta; order Trichoptera; family Rhyacophilidae; genus Himalopsyche; species Himalopsyche kuldschensis. The sequence goes on from JAHFWI010000028.1 coordinate 2,029,433, forward strand.
CCTTTCAACTTGATGTACCACGGTCCTTCAGACAGTAGTTGTGACTTGTATAAAAAAAAAAAATTTTTTTTTGGTATATTTTTGTAATTTTTTTGCTTGCGAAACCATTGATTGAGGAAGACGTCCGAGATAGTTGCTGATTATCAGAAGTAGGGGGATTTGACACCGCCTTATGTGGTAGGTCATCAGAACTCTCTCGAACGATCTATTGTTCACCTCAGTCGATGAGTCAGTCGATATCAGGAAATAAATTCATTCTTATAATAATCTATATTGCAATCTATAGCGGTGCAATGTAGAGTTATTTCAATTTCTCTTATCTCTTGACGCCCGACAATGCATGTGCTTCATAAAAAGTTCATAAGGCGATAAATCATTCCTTATCAGCGGGCGCATGTGTTAACGATTTTTGAAACGGCCATTGTTGTTTCTTTCTAAAGTTACCGTTTGTTTTCATACAGCAGTGAGAGATTGGACTGCATTGAGAATGCACGCGCCTAATCCTCTCCCTCAGAATTAAATTCGCGTCAAATTCCTGATATCTTCTTCGCAATCGTAATATTAGTGTGTTGTATAACGTCTGTGTAAACTATAAACAATTAAATAATGGATGCTTACCGCAACCATATAACGCTTTGAGATCGTCTTTTCTTTATAAGAGTGCCATGTTTCTCCTACTCCGTCCCCCAAATCCCTCTTCCTGAGTGTCGGATAGGAGGCTCCTTCTCGATTTACGAGGGAGCCGGAATAAAGGTCTTCTCAATTTACACTTATCAAGTTAGATAGATGTTGATTTATTTAGTAACAAATAGTTATCGTAGATACCTCCAATAAGATGCCATATGCTTCAAATTGGGAGCGGGAATAGATTAGTAAATAACATTAAGATTTTCAACTGAGGGTGCTTGATGGAATTTTAATTGTTTGAATTTTGTACTTTTCCACGAGTTTTGTCACTAACGAACCGGGTTTCGCCTCTTGGCCGGCATCTTCAAGCATTTCGAGTGCACGGATGTGCTTGAAAAGTAGGCGAGAGGCGAATCCCGGGCCATTAGCGACAAATTTAAGGAAAAGTACAAAATTCAAACAATTCAATTTTAATAAATAGCAATATGTGGTTATAATCAGTTTCCTGGCTGTATGGTCTCCGACGTTGACCTGGTTTGGGACCCAGTACGTACAGCCTCATCAAAAGGTTTAAAGGTTTCAGTTCGAACATATGGATGTCTAAAATTCGTTCACTCCCTTCCGATCTTTTCTATACGCTAACCACTAGTCCAGTCGAAGTTCTACCCTTATATCTTTACTCTCGAAGCTGGTAACGACAAGCGGTTCTCTTAGAAAACTGTTTAATTTTCTATAAAAAATTGTGGTATTTGTCTGATAAATATTATTTTAATATTGTTGGTCACCGTTTTTGACTGTGAGTATGACTCTATAGATAAAACAACATTGCGATGAGGGAAATGGAAACCGAATGGAAAATTTTATACTTAATCACGTTGACGTTATACAGGATATCAATGAAAATATTCTGAGATGTGCATAGTCAAATGGTTATTGTCCATAGTTCAAACATTTTTAGATCACATAATCAAGGGATTTGTTGGGTCTCTCATAAATGCCAACTTGGATGCATCACAAAGCAATAAAAATCAATGAAGAAGAAATAGTTTTCAACTCTTCATTTCAACAAATTTATCAGCTCTCAGGAAAATAATATCTTGAATACTTATTCGTCTTGCAATCAAAATAGATATTTTCAAAAAGGAAATAATAATGAACATGCGTTGGAGGATTGCCAATTTCGTTTCATTACCAAAGTTACAAGAGCAGCTTTCTCGCAATTGATCGGTTGGCCTTGTAAATACGTAATAATTATTTTTGAAACAATCTTTTTAGCTAAGTTCACGGACTGTGGAGTCGGAGTCGTGGAGTTGTGGAGTCGCGGTGTTTTGGCCGGAGTCGTGAAAAACTCCCCGAAAAAGAAAAATTTGAACTTTTTATTTATACATGTAAGGTAAATGTACCAGTAACTGACCGATTAAGAGAAAATTTAAACAAAATTAACGATTAAAGTTTAGCATTGTACCGAATGATGGCAAAGCAAGTATACTCATATTGGATCATATGTCTTAATTAATAGTATGTAACAAAAATTACTAAAGCCATGTTTCTGTTTCAGTAGTTGACCATCTCACAAATTGAAAAATCCAGTAGTTGACTATGTCTAATCAGGGGGCTTTATAGTGAACTTTCTGACAGAGTTGCCTCAGGTTGAATCACCGTTTCTAAATTGATCACTTAAGACATTTGAAATAATACACTTTCCTCACTAGGTGTTGTTTTCAAATGGCCACCCTGGCACTCCATTGGCTATATGATGATGTGTTAGTGGCGAATTAACATTATTAACAAAGTAAAAAGCCCAAATTAAGTGGCTCATTCCGACCACAGATACCTTAAATTGTCTTAACTTTACAATTTAGAGCAATCCCGCATCTGCATTTCATTGCCATTTTATTCTCAAAAGGTCAACTACTGGTACATGGTCAACAACTAATACATTTGCCTTAAAATGTAAAATTTGGTTATTGGTCGGATTGGTTGGCTGATATTGAACTAAATACAAATAAATAGGAAAGGTAGGAAAAAAGTGACAAAATTAAACTTATTTGAGTCGAAGTCGTGTTTTTTTAATGACTCCACATCCCTGATTAATATACAAATTACCCTCGGTTTTCCGGATTAATTGAATGGATGAGTGATGATAATCCAGGGCGTTTTTTTTTGGAAAAAAAGTTGCCGGAACTCACTTCTTGTCAAGCTTTTTACTATTAAAAATAGCACATCTCATCCGGTTCATTAAAATACCATATTTTATCATTTTGACGAATTATATAAATATAGATTGTAGTTACGTAAGTGCAAACATTGCTTCGTCTAATTGATTTTGAAATTTTGAAAAAAAAAATACCGTGAAAAAGGTGCCGGAACGCCGTTCCACCGCGTTAAATGGAAAAAAACCCTGTGACAACCTATATTTTCTAGATTCTTAATTCAATATGTAAAGCTTATATCAGGCTTGGACAAAAATAATGTCGTAGATAAAAATAAACACCAAATACAACATTATCCGGTTAGATGATAAACCAGGGCGTTTTTTTATAAAAAAAATTGCCGGAACTCACTTTTTCATGTCAAGTTGCCATTTTTACTATTGAAAAAAATAACACATTTCATCCGGTTCATTAAATACCATATTTCATCATTTTGACGAATTGTATAAATATAGATTGTATTATTTCCGTAAGCGCAAAATTGATTCGTCTAAATGATTTTGAAATTTGAAAAAATACCGTGAAAAAGGTTGCTTCAGGAACGCCGTTCGAACATGCGTTAAATGGAAAAAAGTAACCATTACGTGACAACCAAAATTTTCTAGATTAAAATTAAATATGTAAAGCTTATATCAAATATTGGACAAAATGAATTTTATATTGATAAAAATAAACAAAACAACAATATTCTGTGTTAAAATGATTAATAATCTTATATATAAAACCGAAACGGCGTATGTATGTCTGTAATTCCCTTTTGCATTGTTGTTGCAAGTTGCCATAAAAACGAATATGAAAGAAAATATGTTTGAATTTTTATCGGCGAAGACATTTAGTCAAAATGTAATAAATTAGTCTTCTACCAACTTTTCTCCGGCTTTTATTATTAATGATAATGTTTATTATTTACGTGAAGGTATTATTTGACAGCAAATTATATTTTTTCCTTGAATTTGGACATTTTAATGGGCGAGAATGGGGCTGTCATCAAATTAAATAAAGTTTGTGATTTTATTTTAACTCTATTTTGGATGTTAGATTTTGTGATATAATTATGTCGAATGATATAACATTAAATAATGATTGGTCGCTTAGTTCGAGCGACGCCGGGTAGCAATACTAGTATATCATCAAAATGAATTCAATTAGAACTACTCAAATTAGCCACTATGAGATCAAAAGAGTCAAAATGTTTCATTAATCAAATAAAGCCATTTTCATTACGATCATTTTATTATTGCAGGCTTAGAAGATTATAATTTCCAATCCGATTAAAATGTTCATCGATTCAAACGAATTATTTTTTATTCAGTGGAAAATGATTACAATGATTGAAATAAATTCTGGTCATTTGGCAAATACGTGGAACGGTGCATAAAATTGTGCTTTATTTTTATAAATGAAATTAATTTTTTCCGAGAATTGACAGTGAACAACACACAATTGAAATATGTATTTTACTAGAGCTAAATTAAATTCGAATTCTCGTTTGAGAACTCGTAATTATCTAAAAAAAATATCTTTTCCCAGCTCATCTTATTATCTCTACTCACTAAAAGTTATTAATCTATTTCGAGAAAAAGGGAAATTGAACAGATTTGTACAGGTAAATTACATCTTTTAACAATGAATGTCCATCCAAAAATTGACATGTTAAAAGTGAAGAATTATATTGACATATTACATTAGTAGTCCGTATGCTCCGCACTGGCAGTGGAAATGATATAAATGTGATGCTATATTTGATAGTCATTGCGTTGATTAAAAGTGTTTTATATATCCACCGTGGTGCAGTGGTCAATGTCGTTATCATCGGTGACGGACCTCCCGGGCTCGAGTACTTGTACAAGCAGATTTTTTCGCGTAGAAAAAATATGTTGAAATAAACTCCGTAAGATAGAGATATGAACTCTTCGTTGGGAGCGGACATAATAAATTTAAACATATTTAGTCATAGTTTTTAATAAAAATAGCAAAACATGTTTAGTCATAAGTTTTGATCAGGACTGGTTTTGCTTATCGCGGATCAGTTAATAATGATCGCGATGAGTAAAACATAAGTACTAAAAATGTGTAATTATTTTTAATATAATGCCATTCGAAGTATTGATAGTGAAAACCTTATAAGTGATATTTAAAACATATGATAAATTAATATATTTATATATTATATTGTTATCTTATATTTTAAAATGGATAATGAATTTGTAATTGGATATACTTAAATCGTATACGAATTAACATATTATTAACGCTTGGGAGATCATAAATTCAGAAATCTGACTTATTTGTCGAAATGTGTAATAATTATTGTATTATACTTTTGGAGCTTCCTCGTATCGCTCCCAAACACTCTCATTGATCGCCGTGATATCAGATTTTTTTTTTTCTGTAAAGGAAGTCATTATTTTGATAAATCTTTTCGTGAAATTCAATATTATGGAAAAATAATAAAGGTTCATTCCTACGCAAATCAGCCGAGCGCCGAAAAGGTAAACAAACCTCACCCGAAGACTGCTGGAAAATGTTATTTATTTCGCCTCGAGACAGACGAATCTTCGGTTGACAGTAATCTGCCAAATACTACAGCCAGACTGTCACAATCCGCAAATAAACACCGCCATATTAAATATTAAAACGTTAAAATAACTGTATTCGGTGCCATGGATAAATAACCAGCGGAATGGAAGCGTGATCATTTTTCACTCCCTTGAAGCTCAAAGATCATTTTTACTTACATTTTTTGGTCAAACTTATAGCCCTCACAAACTTCGACCTTTTAAAGCAGATAAACCTGTCTCGTTTGCTCCTTTGAGTTTCAGGAGAGCAAAAAACAGATTTTTACAATAATCAATTTGACCTCTTTTTTAACAAATACAATATCTTCTTCATTATCGGTAAAGGCGATGCTTTGGCTTTTTGATTTATTTGTCAAACATTAAATAGTAATTTATTCTAATTATTGTGTTGTTTTGAGGTTTAATGGAGCGGAGCTATGAACGAGAAAATGATTTTAAGGCGCAATGAAATATCTTCGTATCTACTTATCCTATTGATATTAATCTTAAATTATAACTTAATAACTTGACATATATTATTTTTCATCTAGTAGTATTCGTTAATAAAAATCGGCAAAAATTAAGATACTTTTCTTTTATCCTAAAGGGTCGAGTCTCAAGACTATGTAATGATATTCCCACGATTTAGACTTATGTTGTCAGAACCAAAACTAAACATTTTTTTTCCACTGTAGTAATTAAAGCCATCAGTTTGAAATGCTGTTCAAGTGATCAATACAATGACTAGTAAAGAGAAAGTATTCAGCAATGGACTTATTGCATTTTCTATTTTTTGTCAGCTGTAATCTCATGTTTTGAAAATTTGTATATTGTACTTTTCCATGAGTTTTGTCTTTAACGACCCGGGTTTAGCCTTTCTTGAACTGACAGTACATCCGTGCACTTGGAATGCCTGAAGATGCCAAAAGGCGAAACCCGGGTCGTTAGCGACAAAACTCATGGAAAAGTACAAAATTCAAACAATCAAAATTTGATATTGAAATACCATCAAGCACCCTCAGTCGAAATACTTAATAAGTAATCTCATGTATTGTATTTTCAATTTTTAAGCAACAAATATGTAAATACAAACAGATTTTATGGTGTCTGAATCATTACAAGGTAGACCTCATAATTTTTTTTATAAAAAAATATTCATGATTTGTTTAACGTAGAATGGGTAGAATCATTATTATACTGTGAAAGCATGCATGGCTTACTTACTATACTAGAAACAGAATTAGATGACACGTAATTGGTTGTATAAGAGACGCGTAGTTCGCAAACTAATGAATTTAACGACGTATTAAATTCTCCTATACATTTAAAATTTTAGAGAATCACTCGCTTCACTACTCTGACAATGCTTTTGACGTGACAACGTCTTATAAATCGATGAACGCCCGCTGCACGCACGAAAAAACATGACTCATTGTCCCGTTTGTCGCGTTACGCCGAAGGCAAGCGTGCGAGCGAGAGCGCGGATAAGCGATAGAGAGGCACGATCGGCCTACCGTTCGGATTGTGCCGCATCTATCTCTCTTCCATTCGATTGGTCGATGCGTCTGAGTAGAAAAGAGACAGCGGCAGCACACAACTTATACACCTACAGTACCTACACGTGATCTGTTTACAACTCTTTATAAAGTGAAGTGAAATGTTAATGTGGTTTTCATTGTTTATATTACAACAACAATTGCGGCAATAAAGGTAATTAATCCTTGAATTAATGAGTGCGAATAAAATATATCAATAAAAAATTGTAGATTTCATTTCACTCCTTCTTCGTATCCATACAAAATAATGATAATTCAATAAAAATGATTCCATTTTATTCATAAAAGTATGCAATCATTTCATCAATGTTTTCTTATGACGTTGTCACGTTAAACTATCGTCCGTAAACCGACTTTACAGACAACCATTTTTTTAAATAGTAAAAAGAGTGAAACAATAAACGACCCCAAGAGAATTCAATGATCATTACACAGCCTGGTCATTACTGAAACTGCTTTTTCAATTGTAGGCAGAGTGAAAAAACAAACGATTTGTGAATATTATAATGCAAATTGAATCGCCAATTGAATAAATAATACAAATTAACGTGTTAGATTCTCACTAATTTGCAAACTGACTAATTTCTCAATCAACAATAAACGTGTCTAATAAATGAGATTAAATGTATGCAATATGTAAATTATCCATGAAATAAAACACTCACGATACGTTAGATTTAATATTTTTAATGATCATTCTTTATAAATTGGGCTTTTATGTATTATCTTGTATTGCAAAGAAGTCTTCAAAATTTTCAACATATTCTATTTGATATTAATTATGCTTACATTTTAAAAAATCACAAAACATTTTTACTACTTACTAGCTGTGCCCTGCGCGCGTTGCTACGCCAGCAATTGTAGGGGCGATTGGGGGGGATGGGGTGGGGGAGGGGGTGTACGCCAGAAAGTTTCAAGGAAGTGTACTCGAGAAATTTGTAAAACATCGATATTTAGGGGGGAGGGGGGGGGGTTGGGGGGCGTATGGGGCGGGTATGCCAAAAACCTTCGAAGGTGTGAACTCGAAGTTAAAAAAAAAATAATTGGGAGGTAGAAGTTGGGGGGTGGTTGGGGGGAGGGGTTGGTCAGCCAGAAACCATTGCGGGAGTGTACTGAATAAATTTGTAAAGTTTCACATCGATCGGTCGAGCGGTTTAGTAGTCCATAGCGGACATACACACAGACATTCATTTTTATATATATAGATAGATTCCACATGAAATTTATAAGATCAGGACCGATTACATTATCGGTTGATACTGTTATCCAGCCCAGTTCTGATCAAATACATTTAATGTGGAATTCGTACTTATGTATATCTTTTATTATTTTTATCATAATTTCATTTCACCAAGTATTGACAGTGGACACTTTAAAATATGCTTATTTTGTTTTATTTAACTTCGAATTATCTGCATATTTGTATTACCAATTGTGTGTCATACATTCATTAGTCTTATTGATTGAATAGGCATTTAGTTGGTAGAACTCCATTATAATACGGTAAGAAAAATAACAATGTATTTTAGTTCTACATAAATTATTTTATATATTAATAGTTCTGACGAAGGCGTAAGCCGAAATAGCTATCAACAAATATATAAAATAATTTATGTAGTACTAAAATACATTGTTATTTTTCTTACCGTTTTCATTAGTCTTGCTTGGGTTTTGTAAAAATATTTCTGTATTTTGCCTACAACCATCCGATCTTAAGATGAAGCTAACAAATCTTAGAAAACGTGAACTGATCACACCTAGTCCTTTGCTGACGACACAATTCTCCTTAAATTCGTATTAAGCATTTGGCCAGCTAGCATTGGCCAGTTGATGTAATAATTAGTATTGTTGATATTCAGTTTGTTGATGATCAGTTGATAATGCATGCGATGAGCGAAACCGATCCTGATCTCGATAAACTCAATGTGGAATAAATACTATAAATGTGTTATTATTTTTGTTGTAATGCCATTCCACTAAGTATGTAAAAAGCGAGTTGATTAAGGCAGTATAGGATATTGGAAAAATCATTTTTTTTTGCATATTTTCAAAGTTCAAATCTTTAAGAATTTTCACTTTCAAGGAATTTTTGAAATTCAGAGTATTTTCAGAGATACAACTACTTTAGTGACGTAGTATCTAACGGGTCTGGGCAGAGCGAAGCTTCGCCCAAAACTTTAAACACGTTTATCTCTAAGCTACTTTTTTCAAAATAGTTGCCTTGTTATCTCAAGTTTTACTGAACCGATTTTTGGTGTGAACCTTTTTAATACATCCAGTTTTCGCGCATATTAAGATAATATAAAAAAATTATTTTTACTATTTAAAAAAATGTCTCAAAAAAACAGGAAAAATCATTTTTTTTTTCAAACCTCTGCCATTTTGCGAAAAATTAATATTTTTGCATTTCTCTGATATGCGCGAAAATGACATCTTTACTAATTAAGGATATATTTTTAAATAATATTTCATGTGACCAGAAAAGTTGGAATCGTGGCAACTATGGAGCGTCATTTTTTTAAAAACCCCTACTTTACCAGCCTGTAACTTTTTAGGTTATTAGTTTTTTGGTTTGAATTTTTTTTATATTTTAAAAATATTGATAAATATCTGGTAAAAAAATGGAAATTTTTTCTATAGCACTTGCAAAAATACCTAAAATTTCAGTCTCTAGACCGGAATACTGCCTTAAGTGATCATAAGGCTCCAGATAACAATGCTGTTGAAATTATTAAAATCAATGAAAAATTATTGGAATACGGATATAATTATTATAAAATGAGGAATAAAAAAGGGTTGCTCACTCCATTCGTTGAATACGTCACAAAATGTAACATATTTTTTTGTTGGTTTTTTATCTGACATAAAATTTTTAACATGAATGTATCACTCATCACTTAAATTGAGCATTACCAAATTTGAACATGTCAACATATGTAACAGAATAAGCAAAGAAGAATTTAAGAAACATTGTAAGATTAAAATGGAGTAGAGACAGACATAACATGGAAATTTTAAGTGGTTTTTTCGTTTGTCTCATGAGCACAATGTATAAATAAGCTTAAAAATCTACAGCACAGATTGAAATGTTATTTTTATTCATATCCGCTTAAAATTTGGAACGAACGAAATTATAATGGAGTTAAGCTTTATTACACGGTGAAGAAAATAGCAATGTATTTTAGTTCTACAGAAATTATTTTATAAATTTATTGATAGCTATTTCGGCTTATGCTATCGTCAGAACTATGAGCTAAGAGGCGTAAGATGGCGTAGTAAGGTAAACCGAAATAGCAACAAATTTATAAATTAAATCGTTATTTTCTGCACGTGTTATAATGGAGTTCTACCAAGTAAATGCCAATTTAATCAACACATTAAACTTTGTTCTTCTCGAACTATATTATGTTACGTAATAACTTATAAGCAAATGCCATTCCGACAAATAATTATTACGCCTTAAATATTATATTTGTCCGGTCCGCGGTGCAGTGGGCAATGTCGTTGTCTTACGTGACGGACCGCCCGGGATCGATTCCCGGTACGAGCAGATTTTCAATCCATAAATCGATTCTTTTCGAAAGAAATAGGTGTTTGTGTTGTTAAAAATCCCCTTCTCACCTTTCCGATCCAAAAAAGCGACGCATAGCGAGAACGACAGCTAACCATTAGTCCTGCCCTAGTCCTCGTATCTTTCCCATCCTTACTCTCATAGAAAAAGAAAGTTTTAACAGCTGAGTAACAAGCAGTTCTCGTAGAAAAATATATGTTGAGATAAACTCCATGAGGAGTCCATATGCTCCAAGTTGGGAGCGGAGCTTTTTTTTTTGATTCAATAATCTCTTTTGGGCACAGTTTAATATAAAATTTAAAATAACTTTGATTATTCCACGTATTGTGTTACTAATTGTGACACGTGTTTCGCAACGCAGTTTTGTTACACAATACGTGGAATAATGATATTTATTTAAAATTTTATATTAAAATGAGCTTCCACAAAGTCACCGAATCCACCGTAAGTATCACAGTTTAAGCTGAGCTATTTCCATTTATCTCTAACGATTTCCCCAGTTAACTATAATATATCTGTGTTTGAAAAAAATATATTTCAATTCACTGTAAATGATTGTATAACCTTATTTAGCTTTTAGATTAGATCATAAACAGGTGATCCATGTTGATACTGTTACTTTCCCTAGTATTTCCTGATTTTGAGACATGAAAAACTTCCATTTGAAAAGAAAACGTAATAAGTACACCATAAAAAGTAAAAGTTTTACAAATGGCCTGTATTGTTTTCGTGTAGCGAGACTTATCAAACCGTTTCCCAGAAACACATTCTCACTTTGATGACCGATTAAAAAAGTATTTCATTTCAATGATTCTTTTTATCTTTCAAAATTTTATACGAAATACTCACGCGTAGGTATTTTAGATAAAAAAATGTTACTCGAATGAAAAGCCCGCTTCGTAAGAGATAACAGGAATTTATAAAAATAGCAATACAAACAAATAATTTTATATGATATTTCACGTTTAAAGTCGGCTTCTTTTAAGCGGTAAGCGGTCGGAAAATGTATGTATATCGGTGTTGTTATTTTATAAAGAGTTTCCATAAAATCAAATGAAGATATAAAAAAGTAATGATTTTAAACTCCATGAATATTAATTTGCTTAAAAGTATATTTAAAAGTGTAAAAAAAAAAGATGTTTCAATATTGAAATTGATCTTTGAGCTTCAAGAGAGAAATGAAAGCATTCCTAAAAGTAATTGGAGGATTATGGATATATGGTCACGGGACAGATTTTTTGTGAAGATTTATGAAAAATAAGCACATTAAATCAAATGAATGAAAGGCTTACGATTTTTTTTGAAATGTTTCGTCTTTAATTTTTAAATTAATTATATTATAATAGAAGATCCTAAAGAATACTTCGCAATAAGTATGATATCGAGTTGTTTTAATTTACAGGAGCAACAATGCAACCACAAACTACACAAATAATAATATTATACAGATAGAGACAGTCACATAAGTTTATTATTTGCTTAAAATAAAAAGAATAATTTTATTATAGGCTTATATTAAAAAACAGATTCTTCTTTCAGAAGTCATACAATACTCAGTAATATTCTTCAGATTTAATCATTTTGATTCCATTTTATAATAATCCACAAGAACTCAAAGAGTAAAGTCAAAACATAAAATTATAAGCCAGTATGTATAAATTGTTTGAGTTTAGCTAGAGAGGATTGGGATTCTGACCCGTGACCATATATCCATAATTTACCTTACTTGGTTGGTTACTCTAGGAATTTTCATTGGGAAACCTTATTGAATTTTTTGATATAACGCAGATTTTTTATAGACATTTTCATATGGACTCCAATTAATAGATCCATATTCAAGCTTACTTAAAACTAAGGAAATATAAAGAGTACGAAACTATGGCATCGGGATGGTACCTAGTTTTACCGTTACTTCAGCGATCGGAATGAGATAATGTAATGTACCAGGGGTGGCCAAAGCGTCGATCACGTAGCTATTCCAAAGTCACCCGCCTGTTCAGTGTACTGATGTACACATCTCTGATTCCTCTTTTATTTCAATGGTAATAAATTCAATTTATTTTGTCGAGTCTATCGCCGCTAAAAATTTCAAAAAAAGTCGCCCGTAGTGGTAAAACTTTGGCCATCCCTGTTATATACATACATAAATATAATATGTTGAAAATCCCTTCCCACCTTTCCCGATCCCAAAAGAGTGACTTCGATTAGCTAACCACTAGTCCTGTCCTAGTTCTCGTATCCCTTCCATCCCTACTCTCTTCGAAAAAAGAGAGGTTTAGCAACTGAGTGACAAGAAGTTCTCGTAGAAAAAAAAATGTTGAGATTAACTCCGTGAGGAGTCCATATGCTCCAAGTTGGGAGCGGACATGGTTAAAAAATGGGTGGCATTGAAGTATAATGTAATTTAATTTATACAAATCTTGCTTTTCAGTCATGTACATATATAATATTTGCTCTTGGTATTATTTATGTTAATATATTGAAAAATAATATAAATTTCGTATTTTGAAGTCATTTGAAAGTAAAATAAGGCGCGCGCTTTCTCTGAAGCCTCAATTTGTAAATAAACCTCAAAGGGTACAACAGGGGATGAGCTGAAATAATGAATAGGTCCTTGCAGGAAATGACGCCTTTGTGATTCAGGAGTAAATGCTTTCGGATATCCAAATCGGCCTCACTCGCATAAAACTCCACTTTAATTTCGAAAAAACATGTTCATCATCCGTCGGCGACGGTGAATCCGTTAAACGACCGAGCCGTTTAACGGGCGTTACTCCTGCAACGCCCCTAGCGGCCGTTATTTCAACCGAATCGGGAGTTATCCTCGGAGTTACTGTAACGGGAAAACGGTTTCCCGATTTTGGGGTTTCATAAAACTTTGTCACCGCACATACCGCTCGAATGTTTTTGGGAAAGCGATTGATTTTTAGCGCATTTTGCTAAATTGATAAATGAAAAAAAACACGTTCGTTGTTATTATAATCACGTATTATTTCGGTTTTATCATAAAGAAATGTATCTGTTTTTAATATTTATAGTCAAGTGTGTGTGTTCGTATAGTTTTAAGTAAACCAGATTTAAAGAAGCTATCCGATGACTATTCCTCAAATCTCTTTTCTTATATATTGCTAAGAATAGAATAACCACAAGTATTATTCAATGCATTTTTCATTAAAATACTCCAGTAGAATCACAGTATCTTCACAACCCAGACTGTAAAAATAATGTTCAGTTATATAAATGTTTTTTATTTACAATAATTAAGAAGAGAATAGTTTACAATAATATTGAATAAACAATCCTAATGAGGATGCGATTCGCTTGCTTAAACTAATTTTACGTATTCATTTATTTTTGCATTCGCGGAATTTATAATAGTTATTGTTAGTTAATGAGAGTTAAATTCACTTCAGTCTTTTCCATGTAAATCAACATAAATTTATTAAGGTTATTTTATATTTATATTTGAGATATTTTTACATAGGTCTGAGATGAATAAGACGCTGAGCTCTACAGGTTATACGACAGATGCAATAGTTGAGCCAGTGATTATTTTGAGATTGCTGCAAAAGAAAGGTGAAAAGTGTAGTAATTCGAAAGAGTGTACAAGAAATGTTTGACTTAGAAGTTAGTGGCTAGAAATAGTTCCTAGATTGAAAAGAATTAGATGAACAGTCGTTTCTTAAATTGAAAAACTAATCCGCAAGTTGTAAACCTTGTTTATAATCACACAAAAGAAGCAGTCAAAATGATGATATTTTAATTATTTTTTTATCTTAATTTTGAGTTGTCTCTAGTTACTCGTAATCAAAGTAATATAATACAAAATAATGTTTACCATTTTACCAGTTGACAAATAAAACGATTTACATATTTTTAAAGTCTATATGGCGATGCATAATATATTCCGACGTTTCTACGTAAATACGTGCGTTAATTTTTATGTCCTTATCTGGGAAATGGAAAATTCTGTATATGGCAACTCTGGGCACATCCCCATCAAACTGAGAGTGAGATAGCATCAACGTCAGTTTGAAACGAGAGCGTGTAGCGAGCGGACGCGCGCCATAAGGTCATCCTGGAAAATTCATTCGGAAAAACACTGTGGAATCTTTTACTATTTATTGTATTTGGAAAAAATCCGAAAACGCACATGCTAAATATATCAATAAAAACATGCTTTTCAGACCTTTACAATTGTGCTTTTAATTAAAAATTTTAATGTAGATATTATAAAACTATTTCGCGAACGTATGGTGGTATTAATTCGTATGATGACAGTTAAATGTACTGTTTTTGTATATGTCAAATGTATTTACAAGACAAATGACAGTATGTTGTGGTGTGGTATTAGTTTTTGAACAATATTGACAGTCAAACATAAGTGACAGACAATAGCTGCTTATGATTTTGATTGTTTTATTCGTTTTAAATTTAGTTTAAACTAACTATTTGTTTATATGTGCCGAGTACCGAGATTTTAATTAAGCTTTGATACTGTCTGTTGACGTCAACACAAGCAAGGTAAGATAATTGTTTGTTTATTTACTTTTTATACACTATTTAAAGTTGTGTAGTTTTTTAGCGAGAAGAATATAGTTTTGTTATATTGAAAATACGTTTTGTTGGACTGTTTATATATATAATGACCGCTCTTAATGTAGAGCATATGAACTAGAAATTAAGCTTATCCCCGAATGATTTTTTTTACCAGAAATGATTGTTATTGTATTTTTAAGGAGAGTGAGGATACAAAAATAGTCACTCCCTCTACGTATTCGTAGGGTGTCTTGAAGCTTTACAGGAATCAATGCTTTCGAGGAGAAATCAATTGAAATTCAGTTTATGACACTGCCATTACTGGGATTTGAACTACACGGGTTCGGGTCCCGGTACGAGTAGATATTTCAGTCGATAAATTCATTCTGTTCAATGGCATTTGGTGTGTGTGTTATAATAAATCCTTTAATACTTTTCCTATCCCATTGCGGCGCGTAGCGAGAGCAATTTGCTTACCCCTAGTCCTCGCATCCTTTTAACCCATACTTTCTAAGAAAACGAGAGGTTTAGCAACTGAGTAACTAGCAGTTCTCGTAGAAAAAATATGTTGTGATTAAATCCGTGAGGAGCTGACATGCTTTACGTTGGGAGCGGACATGGTAAAAAAAATCATTAAATATTATGTTTACAATCGGGCACGGGCTAGGCCTAGTTTCAAGAGCGTAGTATCTCGAAACGCTGTGTATGAATATATCAAACAGTTTTATCTCTGTGTCAATACACAAAATGATTTATTAGATTTTGTGATCTACCAAACCAGTAAAGTTATGATTTTTTTTATCTATTCTGCTTTTAATAGCCCCCCATTGCAATTACGCCACTGTTAAAGCCATTGGTGGATTATTATTATTTAATCAAAATTTATTACAAGAGTTTTCTTCGGTATATTTTGTTAATATGAGATAATTAGTTATTTCATGATAAGGTAAAACAATATGAATCGTATTTTTCAAAGCTTTATTCTTAGTAGAACTATATGTTAAACATTTTGGCCATCCAAAAAAAATGTTTATCAATTGGGAATCATTTGATGTTTTACTTATTATACAATAAATAAAAATAAGGTTTTTTTCGGCTTCGTTTGAGAACTGATATAAAGAGAACGTTGGTGATGTTTGAAATAAGAATAGAAAAAGACATTTGAGTTTTTAAATTTGGAACATAATTTTTTTTCAAGCAATAAAAATAGCCGACATATTAAAGGGAAAAATGGTATTCTAATATTTTCGATGGATTCGGCAGTTACTTTGTGAAGTTTTTATAACCTTTTTGGAGCTTATATGAATAGAGCAGGTCTTTGCGAAAAGTCCGAAGATGCATCTGAAAGGGGTGAAACACGTGTCACAATTAGTTACACAATACGTGGAATAATTAAATTTATTTTATATTAAAATGAACTTCCAGAAAGTTAACGCTACATCTATCGAAAGTATTATTAATTGTTTAGTAGATTGAAAAATTAATTTTTGAAAGTGTTTGTACTAGGGTTTCAGCCAGTGTGAAAATACTTCTCCGATTGCTCGGTTACAGGCCCAGAGAGATGTTTAGCTTTAAACAATGTTTTGATCAGTTCATTCTGATCTTGTATAATTTTAATTAAGTTCTCCATGTCTGACATGTAAGAAAGATTTGTTACTTCATATTTCTGTGAAAACAATTGTACTCTAATACACGATTGTAAAATAATAATTTGTCAACTATGCTATTTTTTGTCTTCTTATGTAAATAATATTTTTTCTTATTTTTTAAATTTTTGTGTAATATGTTATGTAATTTGTTAAATGCATGGCGCATTGGCGCTTGCTGTAATGCCATGTATTTTATATAGTTTTTTGCCAATAAATAAATAACATCTTTATCTAGAGACATCCTGACGTAGAGAACTGGCAGACAAAATCACCAAACATTTAGATTTTTTTGTTGGATTACTTCCCAACAATTTATTATGATATATATAATCGGAAAATTTGCAGGGGAAACTGTCATTCTCGATATGTTATCGCTTTCTTCGTGTAGATCCGATTTGCCATTTGCGGTTGGAATCAAGCGACGGCAATGCATATATTTTCGTATATTAATGGATATTCGATAAATTTATATCTTCATATCGAATCTATTCACGAGTATGGGTGCCGTTGGGGTTACTGATATTGTCATTCCTACTCTATACTAGGTACTCCAATTATTCAACATCACACTACTCGAGAATCGAGAAGTAAAATTTTAAAATACTCGAGTAATTTTAGATGTACCAAAATATATATTATGAATTCAAATGTAATACTGTATTGCATTTATAGATTTTTTTAAAATTTATAAAACATATATTTCGAAAATAATATAGAATTAAGGGGGTCAACCCATGTGATATTTTAAAACAATCTTTTTTTTTTGTTGCATAGAATGATTCTTAAACACCTGTAGAATATGTTGGTAAAGTGATTTTAGAATATTTGAAGTCGGCGTAAAGTTATTGCAGTTAGACTACACTTGTTTCGAGGCGGGACATCGGTCACATTTTGATGCTTCGGCTTGTTACATGAGAATTTTCAATACACATGTAATTTCAATTCATGAAACAAACCAACATTTAAGCAAGAAAAAAGTAAGCAGCTTCAAAAGTCTTAAAACAGGATGAAGAAAGAAGTATCTATAGACCGGGCATAGCAGATTGATGGGGAGTAAAGATTTCATAGTTTAAATAGTAGTTGAACTTTCAAACGCGTTTTTCTCAAAACTGTGTTTTCCTAACTGGCCTCCACGATATCTCAAGTACGGGTTAACCGATTGCTTTGAAATTTTAATGGTAGGTTAAAAACATGTTTTGTCATCGTTTGAGTTGAGATAATGAAAAAATTCCCCCCAGCTGTTTTGTTTTTATGAAATTTGAACTTTCTTTTTCAAAAACTTGTCAATTGTTCAATTTTCCACATTTTCAAAAGACCCTAGGTCAAACTATTTTTACAGATTTACAAATTAAAACGCCGTTAGATTTTTGCATTTCCGATAAACCAATCAGCCGGCCGGATGGAGGCCGTTTTTTAGACATGGTGCGTTTGGAGTGGTGCACCACACACTGTGATGAAGATATCAGTCTGAAAATATCTTGACTTACTGTTAAAATGTCAATAAACATATAAAAAAATTTTCAAATTTCTACGTTGATAAGTTTCGTCAAACAAAAATCCCAAAAAAACCGGCCGTCACATGGGGGGACCCCCTTAAACGTCTCAAAATTTAGCTTGGTTTGAAGCTTTGTTTTTTTATTTCCGCAATATAAAAGCTCTATCTGTTGCTGTGGACGTTGGCTTAAAAGTTTACAGTGAATTCAATAGAGCTATCAAGTTTTCTGACCGCTGCTTAAAAAAAAATAGTTTGAAAATTAATCTTCATTTATAAATAACGAGTAATACTCGAGTATTTTTCAATTTACTCGAGTATCGGTACTTGAAAAATGGACGAGTATACACGCTATGAATCAGTTCATTTGTACTTCTCTGTTATTGAAACTATACCGTCTCATTATTATTATTATTAATATAAATACATATGTTTAATTAAATACACCACATTGGAAGATGTTTGCTACGATTTCAAATCACTCAAAATTGTATACATTAAATAGTCTTTATTGTATCAAAAGTAGACGGATTTCAATGGATTAAAAGGTGAGCTTGTTTTTTCAGTTGATGGGTGTTTATATTTATCGATCCGTATTCATAGCTCAAAATATCAATTTTTTACCTAAAGTTTTCTGCCAGTAAACAGACTGTACATAATAATATACTTTTACATTGGAAAGTGTTTGAATTGATTTCAAATCGTTACAATATGCATATACTATTATTGCTACCCGGCTTCGCTCGGACTAAGCGACCAATAATTATTTAATGTTATATCATTCCCAAAGAATTACAGACCCACAGACATACATACATACATACATACGCCGTTTCGGTTTTATATATAAGATTATGTAATAGTATTTATGATCATTCCGTTGAAGACGTTACATCTTTGATTTAAATCGAAATGTTAATAATATTTTATTCCTATTCATAGCATATGACCACTGTACGGTGCAACAAAAATTCTTTATTCAACGTTAATATTATATATTGATTGAGTTGGCATTTACTTGGTAGAACTCCATTATAATACGGTAACTAGTTAGTTCTGACGAGGGCGTAAGCCGAAATAGCTATCAGTAAATATATAAAATAATTTCTGTAGAATTAAAAACAGGGCTGTGGAGTCGGGGCTTTTTGCCCGGAGTCGGAGTCGGTGCGGCGATTGGGCTGGAGTCGTACTCGGAGTCGGAAATTTTGAAAAGTTTGAACTTTTTATTTTTGAATTTAATATGTCAAATTTGGCCAATGGTCGGATTGGTAGGGTTTATATTTAATTGAATACACATAAATAGGAAAATTAGGCAAAAAAAGTGATGATATTAAAAAAAAATTGTCGGAGTCAGAGTCGTGTTTTTGGTCAATGTTGGAGTCGGAGTCGAAGTCATGCTTTTGGTAAATGCTGGAGTCGGAATCGGACTTTTTTTACCGACTCCACAGCCCTGATTAAAAACCATTGTTATTTTTCTCACCGTATGTTAGCTTCCTTCTACATCATGCCAAAGTTTCGCAACATAATGTAGGCCATCAAGGCCTTTGAGACTTTAGACTTAATCCACTTGGAAGATGAAGCAGGTGATATTAAGGCGCTTCTGGATCATCAGCAGTATATTAAGGTCCATCACCTTTTTATCTTAACTCTGGGTCTTGAAAAAGTCAAGCAAACCATATTGGCACTCATCGCGTTCATGACGTTCTTCCCATGACGCCATACGATCAAGAAAAGTAACGAATTTACTTCTCATTCACTTTGACCAATACAGTTACCCTACATCATCTCTGTTCGGGACTAATCTTTTTTTATCAAATGCAAAAGGCTTCAAAAAATAAAAATAGAAAGGAAAAAAAGTAAACGTCACTTGCTCAGCCACTTATGTAGCTTCAGTGATATTAAGTATCCTGTGTGTCCGTATATTGAGAATCCATCGTGGCAGTAAGAAAAGTGGATAAGAAATATTGTATTTAATAATAAATCTTGAACACAATTGAAAAAAAAGCCATGGTGAAAAATTTCTCGTTGTTAAAGTCACTTTAAGTTAACTCGGCGAGAAACAAACATCATGAACGCCCATACCAAAGATCTCAAATAGTTTTATTTTTATTTTGGCTTTGCCGAGCTTTGAGCCCATGACCGTCGTATCGATATGATATAGCCTTTACCTGTAGAATCTAGATCACAGACGCCGATACTACATTTGTAAAGAAAACTTTTAACGCATGAATTCGAAGCAAATCGGGCAGAAAATGTATCAAGGCAGTAGTAAGACTTGGCCAAAGAGATAAATAAGATTATAAAATCAAAATGAATGAATAAGTTTCTAAAATACTCGAGTATATTCATCACAGTGTTTTATCTTTAAAACTTGAGTAATTTGACATCTCTATTCGTCAACTTTGGTCAAGGATCCCTTCGTCTAAACCCGTGACCAGCAATGCTATCGTCTGGAAAATAGTTTGAGTGAGATATACTCTCGATGAAGGCTAATTAAGCTTGGTTACTTTGAGCGTTTGTTCGCAATCACAAATGTAGAAACGCGAAAAACAGATGTTCTCAAACGTCACACAGACGGTATTTTTTTTAAAACAAAATAGAACATTGAAACATTCAAATGTGGATAGCTTTATTTTATTATCTTTCTGTTGCTTAAACGTAATCGATGATCTGTCATTCTGTTCTTTGAAGACGAGTGCCTTACTGAGCTCCAAAGAATCACTTAAGTTTTTATGTGCAATTTTGTGTGATAATGTAGTTATTTTCAACAATGGCGTGACGTATCGCTATATCAATTTAACAGTAGAACACTCTGAAAATATTTACTTCGGGATGGGAGTGACATTTTCTTTTTACAAAAAAAAAAAAACTTATTTATGACTTTCAGGTTAAGGATTTTTCACCATACTCAGTAAATGTAGGATCAACTTAGATGACAGCGTATCGTTCGACTCACACCGCAGTTTTTATGTGACCTTTACATTTTATTGATTGAATTGGCATTGACTTGGTAGAACTCCATTATAATACAGTGAAAAAATGCGATGTATCTATGCTCTACAAAAATGATATGATACATAATTGATTTCGGCTGACGCCCTCGTAAGAGATATGCTTACACATACGTTGCCTTATTTGTATATACTAGCGTAGAAGAGATGCACAAGACATCTTCTCATCTATTCTAGCATTTTAGTTTTATATTTAAAAATATTGTATTGATGTGACAAATTGATTTAGACTTTTGCATTAATAGTATTGCAATATTTTCTGAGTAAGACGTTAGGTTAACTTGTTGGTTGAAGTTTAATACTACAATATAGTGTGCATAAAACGGAATTCATTGATTTATACAACTGTTGCATTAATATAGCTTTAAAGCAATCATAGTCAAGTACCTAATGAAGACGATTCAATTAATAAAAAGTTTAATCTACTGATTCTTTAAAAATTGCACCATATATTTATTACAATCCGCTAAATTTCTGTTTTGACAGTTGGTATATTATTTCGTTGTCAGTCAACCGTTCATACTATATTTTCAAGATGTGGCCTAAAAATTGTTTACATATAATATTCGGTTAGTTTTGCGTTTTGATAGTAAGTCAAATGAGTAATATATTTTGTATATTAATTAATATAGTTTAAATAAATAAAATTGACCATTGCCGTTAGACCGGTTTGTTAAAATATTGAACACATTCTGTATTTAATATTTTACTACTTTGGGAAGAATAAGTTTTTTGTCCTCTAACATTATATTTATCAGAAAACAATCTTGTTCATTTCAAATTGCTGGAATTCACAATTTATCAACGGACACGATGGTATTTAAAGTCAATATCGTATTCAAAACAATTATTCTTGACATAGTAAAATTGAAGACTAGGAATATATTTTTCGGGTTTGCCCAATCATGTGAAATGGAAAAGATATCCTTTTTTCGTCCTGTAGAAATGATTGCGATGGTCCTATCGGATGCCTCGATCTAGTTTCGTTTGCGAAAAAACCAAGTATTCTTTATTGTTGTCGGAACGAATGAATTCTATGCGAATAATTGAGGAGATCTGATCTTCGGTGCGATACCAGAAAGTTTTTCGACTTATATATTCATACTTTTGATATTTTAACCCGTAACAAGCCACCCTAAAAAGAATCACTTCAAGAAGTCAGGATACTTTACTCGAAAAATTAAATTCAAAGCATTTTAGTTTATCTTGTTAATTATAATCTATTTTCAAATTAATTTATTAATTGCAATGGCTCAACTAACCATGACTACTGGATATGTTAATGACAGTTAAATGAGGCCTTTGCAGAATAATTAGAAGGTTGAAACCTCGTGGAAAGTGTATGAGAAAAAATCCAGTGGTCAACGTCGCTGGCTTCCGTGACGGACCGCCCTGGTTTGAGTCGCTGTGCGAGCAGATTTTTTCAATCGATTCTGCAAGGCAAAGCAATTGGTATTTCTGTTGTTATAAACTCTGGGAAGAGCTTTAACAATTTTAAACGGCATTGCTTCGGATGTCGACATATTTCATATTGACGTGAGTGAGTTCAGACGAATACTATATTTTATGAATAAAAGTTGATTTTGTCAGAAATCACTCGGTTGACATCTTTGAAAATTTCTAATATGATTTTATAAATTTTTTCTCTCAGTTTTTATGACTACAATGTTTTCATCTTGTTTTTAATTAATTAGTGATTTATATTATGTATTTACATGTATGTATATATATAAATACATGTATTTATATTTGTCAAATACATGGCGCATTGGCATCAGCTGTAATGCCATGATTTGCTTTTTCTTAAATAAATAAATTCCCACCCTTCCGATATCAAAAACCGGAGAGCAATTAGGTGACCACTAGTCCTGCACTAGTCTCTGTATCCTTTCAATCCTTAGTGTCTTCAAAAAGTAGAGGTTGAGCATCTGAGTAACAGGCAGTTCTCGTAGTAAAAAGTATGTTCTGATAAACTCCGTGGGCTTTATATTTAGTTATTTAAATACATATATGTATATGTAAATGACAAAAATCATAAGTTTATTGCTTTTGTAATACGAAGAAAGGTTAAAACATTGCAGGAAAAAATATTGTTAACATATAAAGGAGAGAGAAAAAAATTACACTGGAAATCGGTAAAGAAGTCGACCTATTGATTTCCGTATTAAATCAACTATCTTATATATAAAACCGAAACGGCGTATGTATGTCTGTGGGTCTGTAATTCCCTTTTGCATTGTTCGTCATTAAGTTGCCATAAAAACGAATATGAAAGAAAATATGTTTGAATTTTTATCTGCGAAGACATTTAGTCACAATGTAATAAATTAGTTTTCTACTGAACTTTCCCCGGCTTTTATTAATATGATAATGTTTATTATTTACGTGAAGGTATTATTTGACATTTCTTTGACAGCAAATTAGATTTTTTCCTTGAATTTGGACATTTTAATGGGCGAGAATAGGGCTGTCATCAAATTAAATAAAGTTTGTGATTTTATTTTAACTCTATTTTGGATGTTAGATTTTGTGATATAATTATGTCGAATGATATAACATTAAATAATTATTGGTCGCTTAGTCGGAGCGACGCCGGGTAGCAATACTAGTTATACATACAAAATAGTACTCATGGTTGCCAATAAATATGACAATTCAGGAGGTAGTTTTTGAATTTGGTCAAATATTCATGTGTTGACACACTGAGAAAGTGTGAAATTTTCCCTAATAAGTTTGTGTTTCCTAGCAATTTTTTAAATTAAAGAATTACAGATAATGTGTAATAATACAAACTTTTCCATGTAAAGAAAAAAGGTTTCAAAAATTAATCTAAAATTGGCAGTTAAAAAATAATTTTGGAATTGACCAGTTTTGAAAATTACCTCCTGGATTGCACTTTACGTGTCGCGATACACAGATTGAGAAGCGTCCGTGCGAATCACTATTAAGGCGGCTGAAACGTAAAGTTGTCGTGGGAGCGGAAGGGAGGCTATTTCTCTTGGCTGAGCAACATCCGGAAGCGGACGGGTGACAACTGGGTTGAGGACTTGCTCTATGATTAACGCTCCTGCGAGGAGTTAAAGAAACTTTCCATAACGAACACAATGGCTCTTGATTCGCGCAATGAAAGTGGCGATAAAAATGGAAACTTTGTTTTTGTCGAGTCATCATTAGTTCAGAACTCGTAACTATGAATAAAAAACCGTAATGGAGAGGTAGTTAACTTTTTTTTTGCTTATGAGTATATTTTTGTTTGTTTCAAATTATGTTCGTAACAAAATGTTAATAGAATGTAGGTTAGAGAAAAATTTACTCATAATTTAGTTGAAAAATAATAAGACATTTTTTTTGTGTTTATTCCACATTAGATTTATTATGATCAGGACCAGTTCCGTTCATAGAAAGCATTGTCATCAGATCAATCAAAAATGCTGGTGATGAGCAAAACCAGTCATGATATTGATAAATTTAATTATGTAAGTTTTACCGATCATTATTTAAAATTGGGGAATGAGTTCAAAGAAATATTCTTTATTACTTTAGATATAAGGTATAAGATATAAGGTACCAGTAGCTGACCGTTTAAGAGATAATTTCAAACAAAAATAACTATTAAGGTTTAGCATTGTACCGAATGAAGACAAAGCAAGTATACTCATATTGGATCATATGTCTTAATTAATATTATGTAACAAAAATTACGAAAGGGCCTGTGAAAAAAAGTTGTGTTGAATTATTTGAAGTCATGTTTTTGTTTCAGTAGTTGACCATCTCACAAATAGAAAAATCTAGTAGTTGACCATGTCTAAACAGGGGGCTTTATAGTGAACTTTCTGTGTGAGTGTCCTCAAGGCTTTCTGTCATACCACTTTTGGTTGAATCAAGTAGCAATGGGTGGTTCAGGAACAAGGTACACGCCGTTTCTAGATTGATCACTTAATAAATTTGAAATAATACACTTTTCTCACTAGGTTTTGTTTTCAAATGGCCACCCTGGAACTCCATTGGCTATATGGTGATGTGTTAGTGGCTCATTCTGACCACAGATGCCTTAAATTGTCTGAACTTTACAATTTAGAACAATCCCGAATCTGCATTTCTTATTTTGGGCCATTTTATTCTCAAAAGGTCAACTACTGGTACATGGTCAACTACTAGTATATTAACCTTATTCATTATCATAAGTCAAAACTTAATTGATATAAACTGCAATACCCAAATGATATTTTATTATAAGAAATAATTCAAAACTAAGATGAATAAACCATCAACTGCATAGTATTAATTTGTAGAAAATTATATTAACCTGAGTTAAAATACATCCCGCATCTGTATTTTTATTTTGGGCCATTTTATTCTCAAAAAGTCAACTACTGGTACATGGTCAACGACTGGTACATTTACCTTCTGCCAAGTATAAAAGAAACACCAAATTTGAGTCTTTTGAATACAAACGGGGTTTCGCCTTTCAGCTTGCACTAATAAAATTGAACTCATTGAAAAACAAGGAAAAGTCAAAATTAAAACGATTCAAAATTGATATTGAAATAATTGCGGAATTAGCACTAAAATACAAGGTAAGAAAGCTCGTGAACTAGCAAGAATTATTGTTCAACTACGAAAAGCTTAATTATTTGTGAATTTTCATTCGGATTAATTGCACTGTATTAATCGTTTTGGAACGTAGTTCGGAAACAGAATAAGCCTCCGGTGTGAACGAAAGCACGGCATTAGGTAATAAACATCATTAACTTAATGACACTACACAAAAAAAGGCTATTAGTATTTTACAGTGGTATTCTTTGCAATAAGCAAGAGAACCCAATACTCTGATCGTATCGATTTGCTAAATGAAAATTGTGCACGCGAGAGGAAAATAAATGATAATTTGAAGTTTATGTAATACTAGTATTGCTACCCGGCGTCGCTCGGACAAAGCGATCAATAATTATTTAATGTTCTATCATTCGACATAATTATATGACAAAATCTAACATCCAAAATAGAGTTAAAATAAAATCACAAACTTTATTTAATTTATTGATTGAGTTGGCATTTACTTGGTAGAACTCCATTATAATACGGAAAGAAAAATAACAATGTATTTTAGCTCTACATAAATTATTTTATATATTTGTTGATAGCTATTTCAGCTTACGCCTTCGTCAGAACTAGCTCTATAGTTCTAACGAAGGCGTAAGCCGAAATAGCTATCAACAAATATATAAAATAATTTATGTAGAACTAAAATACATTGTTATTTTTCTTTCCGTATTTATTTAATTTGATGACAGCCCCGCCCCATTCTCGCCCATTAAAATGTCCAAATTCAAGGAAAAAATCTAATTTGCTGTCAAAGAAATGTCAAATAATACCTTCACGTAAATAATAAACATTATTATTAATAATAAAAGCCGGGAGAAGACAAATTTATTACATTTTGACTAAATGTCTTCGCCGATAAAAATTCAAACATATTTTCTTTCATATTCGTTTTTATGGCAACTTAATGATCAACAATGCAAAAGGGAATTACAGACATACATACATACGCCGTTTTGGTTTTATATATAAGATTAGTGTTTTTAAATGCCATAATGCTCATATTTAGTATTCAAATTTATAATGTGTGAAGAATAACGCAATTTTCTTTTGTTTCTGCTAGGATCAACAATTTCATTTGAAGATTTGAATTTGGAACTTGTCAGTTACGGAGATATTCCAACCAATACAACTTAATATAATGGTATTGATATCTTATATCAAATACAGGTTACTTGTAAAGTTTATATAATTTTTTGGCTGTATATAAAATATATAGTAAGTGACAAGGTTACTGGATATCTGACAATATTAAACGGACTCAGGATAAAGGCTTCATGTTAATACTTTCGATAGATTTGGCGGTTCATTTGGTTTAGCGACGCCGGGTAGCAATACTAGTAATATACTAAATGATGAGTGATTCTTGTTATAATTAATTGTTGTTAGCTATCTTTCAATTATGAAACTTATACGCATAAATTTTTGTTTTTAACACAGTTTGGAAGTTTGTTAAAGGTCAAAATTCATCCGTTTCGTATTAAAACAATACCAGCAACCACTGTTTTAACCAGGGTTTCAAACTTTTGACAGGGGTCTGTCGAGTTAGTTAGTTAAATAAATTATTATTACGTATCTGTTGTTTCGTCCCGACCATGTAAGGGCCAAAGTCATCATGGATGAGTAAATTGAAATGATCTCACCTTCATAAAGACCCTCTCAGCCCGCTACCCCCCCCCCGAAATATTTAACAGCGGAATGCCAATCTACCCTTTAACGGAATTTTCCGTTTTTATCTGAAACGGCAAAAGTAAAATTACAGTACAAAAAACTATGAACGTCTATCGTGCAAAAAGGCAAACACAATTGATTTTCGTATTGTAATCCACTACATTTGACTTGAGAAGAACGTTTAATAGTAAAAGGATAAAGATGATTTTTTTCTCAGCCATGGCCACTAGCATTGTGCAGCATATAGAATCTTAATGTACCAAATTTTAACATAAGTTTTTTTTATGAAGACCTCTCAAATTGATTGAAAAAATAATTTTGGAAACTGCTCAAACCAAAAAACCAAAGATATACGTTACTCGATTACGCGATTTTTTTAAACCAAGTTCGCTCCCAACTTTGAGCATATGGAGCGTATCTCAACATATGTTTTTTCTACGAGATATGCATTTTATTCAATTGCTCAACCTCCTCTTTTTCGAGGAGAGTAGGGATTGAAAGGATACTAGAACGAAGATAAAACAAATGGTTAGCTAATCGTTCTCGCTATGCATCGATTTTTGGTAAAGGAAGGTGGGGTGGGAGTTGTAACAACACAAGCACTCATTGCCTTCGAACAGAATCCACCTACCGACTGAAAAAATCTGCTTGTACTAGGAATAAAACCCGGGTGGTCTGTCACAGATGCCAACGACGTTGATCACTGCACCGCGGACTACAATTATATTATTTGAAACGAATTAAATATATTTTTGTACTTCTTCCACATTTAATATCATAGAGGTCAGAATCGGTAACGATCGTCGTGATTATTAACAACTGAGTTAGTTATCGGTTGATAATACAAGCGTTGAGCGAAATCGGCCAATATCTTTTCAATCGATATGTGAGATTAGTATGAAAAATGTGCTTTATTTGTTAAATATTATGCCTTTCCACAAAGAAGTGACGGTAAACACAATAAAAGTGATAGATGATTTTATATTTAGAATTAATAATAGAACCGCTCATGGTTTTTAAAGTGGGTTATAACTTATAACCAGGGCTGTGGAGTCGGGAAAAAAAGTCCGACTCCGACTCCAGCATTTACCAAAACCACGACTCCGACTCCGACATTGACCAAAAAAACGAGTCCAACTCCGACTAAAAAAAGCTTAAAAGCTTTTCCCCCCCTAAATTTACTATTTATGTGTATTCAATTAAATATCAACCCTATCAATGCGGCCAAAAGCCAAATTTGACCTATTAAATGCAAAAATAAAAAGTTCGACTCCGAGTACGATTCCGGCCAAAACGCCGCGACGAATCCGACTCCGACTCCACAGCCCTGCTTATAACCGACAAGCAAAGAAAGTATATTTTTCGAAGCCGGATAATAATGAAATAAACATAATTCGTAAAAACGTGTACATATGTTTAATTTATACAAGAACTTTTCAATGTATTAAAACGTAATACAAAACTATAACAGTTTTTAATTAAGTTTGATTTATTCTCTGTATTATTATCACCTGTCAGTGTTAATCCATTCCTAGACGAAGGTATCCTCAGTCCCTTCGAACGCTTCGTCAGGCTCCCTGCACAGCAAAGTTACGTAAATCTGACAAGACCTAGGCCGGTATTGTGGTGTATAACCCAAAAATACCATCGGATACCCTGGGATTACCAAACTCGTCCGAAAATAGTCCGCGTGTGTGGATTTTATCGTCGTGCCATTTTAGTCTTATATTTAGGCTTACATCTTGGAATCTTATTCTATTTATTTTTGAATGAAATTTGTTGAAACAATAGTCACAAAAGGTCCTCCATTTGTTGCAAAACAAGATAAATACAATAATATCCTCACACATAAGTATGATTGGCAAAAAAAACTTTTCATTTACAAAACACAGACCGACGTGTGTAACTCGTTTTTGATTGGCTGTTATTGGTTTCGTTCAATGATTGGCTGTGGTTAATTACTCCATTTTAAAAAAATAAAATAAATTTATAAAAAAATAAACGAAACTAGTTTACGTTCGACAGAAATATATGGTATTCTTTGTTCGTAGAACGGTAAACTTGTAATGTTAATAACTTATTATTACCATGTAAAATTAAGATGGTGGAACAGAGAAGAAGATGTATTGTGTACCTTGTCTAAATGGTTTATATAAAATATCTAATGCACGCTTAAAACATAGTTCTGACGAGGGCGTAAGCCGAAATAGCTATCAACAAATATATGAAATAATTTATGTAGAATTAAAATACATTGCTAATTTTCTCACCGTAATATAATGGAGTCTACCAAGTAAATGTCAACTCAATCAATAGTGTCAGAAACACTTCACCATTTTTTTAAATAACAAACAACTGCCTATATTAAACAATTGATATATTTGATAAAGACACTTCTAGCATTAGGTCCCACATATTAATATTATATAAATAAATGTGCTCTAAGAAGCAAACCGGAGAAACCATTTTCGTGATGCGAGGGGTCTTATTTAGTAACACAGCCAGTATATCAACCATTATTACGTCCAATACAACATTGAGAATCGAAAGATTTATCAGACTGACACCCCCTAAAGATCGAAACCCCACCACCGTGGAGACTATTATAGTTTTTCTACATCCAAACGGCTGGCAGTTTTAACAAAAAGCTAGTTTTACATCGAAATAAAACTTTTTTTAGCTAGTGAAAAAGGATCATTAAGTGCCGTTTTTTCAGTGTCTATACAGAAAAAGACTTACAATGTAAAACATGCATGGGCAACCTTTCCGAGGTCTGGGACCAAATTATCTTTCAGTCTCCGAGTCAAGGGCCGGACCAAATAACTAAACATAATAAAGTAATATTTAATTCAATCAAACACATTGCTACTTCTTATATAATTTTTTATTTATATAATGAACGACATAATATTATATCCTGATTAAAAAAAATTGTATGGCCGAGTGTGGGAGTAAGATTAGCCTTGAATTACCAGACGATCAATATTGGCGTTGATATTACTTAAGGATAATGGTATAGATTTTTCGAGATTTTGTGTCTTTCATCCTCGAAAAAAAACCAAAAAACGATTACTCTTGTAAATGCGCGTAAATTTGTATATTTTTCTTCCACCAAACATAATTTATAAAAATCCGTCAAAGCAATGTTGTTAAATTAATTAAAGCAATGGTTTTAGCAGTGAATCCCCCTGAAGCTCAATAAGTTTCACCTGTAAATTAGCTGGCACATTATTTACATCTGCATCCATCGAAAGAGAAAATATAGCGAATGTGGAGTCTTTTTTTGGAAGTCAGTAAACCTCGTATTTGTATGTTTGTATGAGCTGATAAACGAGGAAAATGGTTTAAATAAAAATTAATCCCTCCCTGGAATTATTAATTTTTTTCACTTTTATTTTTCCGAGATGAATCAGGGCCGGACAAAATAGATCGGGGGGCCGGATTCGGCGCGCGGGCCGGTGGTTGTCCATGTATGATGTAAAAGAATACTTGCTCGAACGCAAGACCCATGTGGCTTGCAAAAAAGTCTACCGCTTAGCACCTATTACTTTCTTTTGTAAAAAGATACATCAATCGTAATAAAATTGATATAATTGTATTGTGGTAATAAAAATTGACAACTTTTGTGAATGCCACTCTTTGTATTACAGTTTGTCTCTGGTTTCCATAAAATAAAATTTCATAGCATAATATATATCTATCACATGTAATAAATAAGCAGGGATGTAGAGTGAGTTCAATTTTGACGATGCGAGGATGTGATAATAGTTTTTATCAATTACGAATTACCATCGAGATAACAATCAAGTCGTGTACTGTTAATATTACGGAGCATTAATATTATGAAGATATAATTATTACTCGTATTCTAAATAATAATTAATCAATGCCCTGGATGTGCTAACAGAGATAAAAAGAGAGAGTGTGCGTGTGTACTGCGTTTTAAATACTAAAAATGAGATATTAAGAACATACATTAATTTTATACACCAGCATCAGTACTAAGCGAGAAGTTGGATTCAACTAATGTACCTATATATTTGAATCATTTTAGTTTTGAATTTTTTCTTGAATTTAACACTCAAGACTCGGGATTCATTTGTTGGCATCGTCAAGAACACGGATGAACTTAAACGGACGCTTAATGAAAGTATGAATCATTTATATATTACAATAAAAGAATTATTTAAAAACATTATAAAAAAAAATATAATAAAAATAATAACACATTTTTTAGTACTTTTTCCACATCTGATTTATTTCATCAGGACCGGTTTCGCTCATGGCAAGCATTATCAACTGATAAGAAATACAATAAGACAGTGGTATTTATGCAAAAGTTAAGGATGAAAACAAGGTATGACAAACAATTGGTAATGCAACTAAGCAAATAAATTAAGTAAATTACAAGACAAATAGACTAAAAATCGGGACTTCCACCTAATTATGGATGACAGACATTAGATTTATTTATTTTTATTAGATTCACTTAATATTTGGGCTTTTACTTTGTTAATGTTAAATTCATACTTAATTGATTTTTGATGTTTTAGTTTTGCATTGCTAAGAGGTCTTGAACATTTTATTTTTAGTCTATTTGTCTTGTAATTTACTTAATTTATTTGCTTAGTTGCATTACCAATTGTTTGTCATACCTTGTTTTCATCCTTAACTTTTGCATAAATACCACTGTCTTATTGTATTTCTTATCAGTTGATAATGCTCGCCATGAGCGAAACCGGTCCTGATGAAATAAATCAGATGTGGAAAAAGTACTAAAAAATGTGTTATTATTTTTATTATAATGCCTTTCCACCAAGTATTGACAGTGAACACCTTAAAAGTGATCAAAAAAAATATACTTATTCCACAATTAATTTATCAAGATCAAGACCGATTTTGCCCATCGCGAGCACTTTCAATTGACCATTTTCATCAGTTCAAAATACTCGCCATGGACGAAAATGTTCCTGATATTAATGAATTAATTGAAGACTAATTATAATACATGTTTTATTACTTTTTAATATATGTATCTATGTTTGTATGTATGTATGATATAGAATAGATTGTAGACTCGTAACACCTTTCTTACAACAATTGTGTATTATCTTGCCTTATCTTTAAATTTTGTTTAAATGGCACTGTTCCTATTAATATGTCATCGGTTGAAAATACTGAAAATTGCGTTATGTTTATTTTAATAATGCATTTTCACCATGAATTAACAGTTACAACCAGGGCTGTGGAGTCGGTGAAATAATTCCGACTCCAGCATTTACCAAAACCACGACTCCGGCTCCAGCATTGGCCAAAAACACGACTCCGACTCCGACCAAAAAAAAATCAACATCGTCACTTTTTTCCTATTTATGTGTATTCAATTAAATATCAACCCTATCAATGCGAACAAAAGCCAAATTTGACATATAAAAAGCAAAAATAAAAAGTTCAAAATTTTAAAAATTTCCGACTCCGAGTACGACTCCGGTCAAAAAGCTCCGAGTCCACGACTCCGACATCGACTCCAAGGCCCTGGTTACAACCATAACAGTGTCAAAGTCTATTTAAAGATTTGATTCTTCGAGCTTTTACCAATCTCAAATTTGAATTGTTTGAATTTCATTATCGTTTAAAATTGGTAAACTATTAAGCTGAGCCCTGTTAATCTCTAATATTTCTTGATAGATTAATTTATATTCGCCCTTGTTAATATGCAATAAACCAATGCTTAAATGAGTCTAAATCGAATGCGTGATTTTCAAAAAGTAAATGAATGGCGAAGGTTGAAGTATCTTTTTTTTTTTAAACGACTTAATGCTCAGCTACTCTAATATTCAAAGTTCGAGACGTTTTCCCAATACACATAAAATGCATGAAGATGCCAAAAGGCGAAACCCGGTTCGTTGGCGACAAAACTTATGGAAAAGTACAAAATTTGATATTGAAATTCCATCAAGTCATTCCAATCTTTCCTCGATCAACTACCATTATTATACATATGATATAAAAGAATGCTTGCCAAAAATTAATTTACAATACAATCTATTCGGATAGCTAGTAAACACGTGGTATTTTCCACCCGCATAGGTAGAAATGCTTTGTAGTTGTACTGGGGCTGGCTTTATGATTAAAATTTTACTTTGCCGGCCTTTATTTGTTTGCAGAGACACAAAAATACTCATTTTTAGGCGGTGTTTGTTTGAGAAATCTTTTTTCCGCCGCCATATCAAAGAGAGGATGTATCAAACGAATTCCCCGCATCCTTCAGAATTCGTAAAATACATTTTTAAAAAAGTGAAGTGATGTTGGATATTTCTCGTCTGCGGTTTCTCTAAGAGAAAGAAACGTTTTTGTGCCTGCACCATATGAGAGGTATAAAAGCAAAACCGTCACTATCCACAAAGGCAAATTGATCAGCAATAGAAAAAAAAACGATTTTACATTTTTATTGTTTTTGAATTGCATTCAAATCTTCTTTTTTTAGATTGGCAATTTCAAAGCAAGCATTTTTAAAAAACAATCTTTCTTTCGATATTGGAGGTATTACAGCTCAACCTTTCAAAGTGACGGTTTTTTTTATTGAATTTTTGTAACAATCGCGGATTTGCACTCCAGTATAGTGTCTTAACCGCTTCGAGACCAAAACTACAAAATAAAATTGATTAATTTGGATAAATTGAACACAAAATCTTTGTATGGTGACAGAGCACGGCGGCCATATTAGATTTACGCGAGGAAAGTGTTTACTGGCTCGCGATTGGTGCATTTAGATATAATGCTTTTGAATTTTAAATATATTGTAAGAAAGGCGGTTATGCTTTGATGTCGATTTTAAATATTTTCGAAGCTATTCTTCTTTGGTTTGTAGGGCATACAATTTAAGAAACTGATCATTAATTAATCATTATCTCAGAAATGATAAGATGTGGATAGTGGCGGTTTTGCTTTTATACCCCTTATAAAATATGTCGTCTCCCTAATTAAATTTATGGAATAGTTAGTGCCAATGACGTTTATGCATGGCCGTTTAATGTAGGGATAAAATGGGTCGGTAGGGTTCCGGTAAAATCATTACAATTTTCCTAGTACAAATAACAAGCAAAATCCAGTTTCCGGTTTATGTGAGTTCGAGAATGTTGAACGTTAAACAAGGAAAACTCTTGTTATTTATATTGAATAAATATTAGTTTTTCAGAAAGTGGTGGAAGCATTTTATTAGTTTTAAACTAAGCCAATTATGGTACGGTAATTAATGATGTATACTTAATATTGACACTTCAGAATATACATACATATATCAAAAATTAGATTCTGAATTTCTTGAAAAGGCATTACAATGAATTTTTATCAACAAAATACCAATTTAATGAATATAGTGAGAATAAGCAAAAATCAATTTGTTATTCTACTGGTTGTGTCACTAGATGTGACTTGTCGTTGTCGTCATTCTATTGTAAAAAAAAATCATTTTTATCATATAAAAGAAAATATTAAGACTTGGATTTGATCATTCCTGAGAATTAATTACTTATTCTTAGTAGGATAAATCAAACGAAAGAAAATTACTAACGAAGTTGTTTAATTATAATTGGTTTCTTTTAAGACTTTATTTATTTCTAAGAACTAAAAGATTTTCCATAGAATTTCGACTGAAGATGCTCGTGGAATTTTAATATAAAATTTGAATGATTTGAATTTTGACCTTTTCGATGAGTTTTGTCTCTAACGACCAGGGTTTCACCTTTCAGCATCTTCAGGCATTTCAAGTACACGAATGAAATTAAACTGTTTTATCTACTTTTATTTGTACGATACAAAATATGTACTATGCATCATTTCAAGTTTATCCGTGCACTTGAAATGCGCAAAGATATCGAATGGTGAATCTTGTACAAAAAGTAGGAAATTCAAACAATTCAAATATACTCATTTTGAATTATTTATATTTCATTTCGTAAAACTTCCGCTGAATCCATTAGAAGTAATTAAGTAGAATTAAAGAAGTTAAAAAGAAGTAAAAATTGCTGGCGTGACTGTTTATGGCGAAGGAGAAATGAGTCATTTCGTTTCATCGACGTAAAAATGATGTAATAGCAACAACGGGAAAAAAGCAGGAAGTTACTATTATTCAGAACCTACAATAATGACCACTCGGCAAGCTAAGTTTTAAATGGCCCAAGGTATAATAGTTAAAATAGTGTACCAATAAACCTATCACGATAAACCCACTAAAAAGAAAGTATTTTTTTTTTACTCTACCATAAAATTGTCTCACTTTAAAATTAAAAAGAATTTATCGTAATTCCTGACCTTGAAGTAACTATTTAGTTTTAATTCATCAAAGATATGACGAAATATATTACTAGATCTAGATGATAATGACTAAAGATACAATGATATATCGTTATGAAAAACTGTTTATTTTAGGTCTGTAAAAATAATTGGCTTAAAAAATGAACACGTTTTCGATATTTGAAATTTTTGTAACAAAGAATATTTTAAGCGCAGTCTTTTTTTTGATGACGTTCGAATTTTAAATATAATATTTATGGAATATTGTTTTGTAATCACAGAATTGTATTTCGTTGTTTTATGTCATTGTGAATTTCGAAGACTGAAATTGTTTGAAAGACATTCTAAAAAATACGAAAAATAATCAATTATAGACAAATATATGCGTAATAATAAAAATTGTGTTTTTTATTAATAGACTTAATGAAGTTTATAGAAAATTACTGATCTAAATATTGAGACAACCAGGGTTCCTTCGCCATCTGACTGGTGTCAGACAGCATCCTTCCACGGCGTTCGGAGACGGAACTTAGGGATAGGATGGGAGGAAAGGTATCTCTGTATAGATTTCAATCGGTAATTTCTCTTGGCCGAAAACTCTATCCCAGAGTCGGCTAGTTTATTCGCTTCAAATTATTACATTTTTTTTTTTATTACAAACACATTTTTTAAAACGCGTAAGACCCAACGATTATTGCGACTTCCTCCTGACCGAGA
Organism: Himalopsyche kuldschensis; assembly: GCA_028554975.1. Classification (NCBI taxonomy): domain Eukaryota; kingdom Metazoa; phylum Arthropoda; class Insecta; order Trichoptera; family Rhyacophilidae; genus Himalopsyche; species Himalopsyche kuldschensis. Next base: position 2,065,934 of record JAHFWI010000028.1, read on the forward strand.
CAGGAGGGCGATACGGCTATCGGCTTGAACGGTAACGACTTGAATTAGGGCTGAATTAAGACTGCCTGATGACCGACTTTGAAAATCAAAATCGCTGTTCTCTGCGCATTTTGCGTCTCCTCCTCGGCGAACAGAACAGCATGGCTGCGTTCGCTGTCCAGGGATGCGTTCGCTGTGCCGGGGTGCGTTCGCTGTGCAGGGATGCGTTCGCATGTCGGTTTTGCAAATTTTTTTATAAAATTTTAATGAATTTACTATCGATAATTAATAGTTTGGTCTTATTACCATTGATCGAGATGATAATAAGATCGTCCGAGAGAGTTCTGATACCCTACAACATCATGCGGTATCAATTTGTATCAGTATTATTAAAGGATTATCTGTTGAAACGGAGAAGTTTTTTTGATTTCAACCAAGTATAATTTACGAATTGGGCAAATCTATAAATAAATTACGTCTTAGGCAAAGAAATTATTTATTAGTTAGTAGCGTAACTTCATTTAATGCACTGCAATATTTTTTACGAAATAATGCTTGATTATTTTCATTTTATTGTACATTATTTTAAGTCATGTCTCAATTCCGAGTATTTGAACTCTTCATGTATCATCAAAACAATATATTGATTGAGTCGGCATTTACTTGGTAGAACTCCATTATAATACGATAAGAAAAATATCAATGTATTTTAGGGGGCGGGGCGTAAGCCGAACAGCTGTCAAAAAACATATAAAATAATTTATGTAGAAATAAAATACATTGTTATTTTTCTTACCGTATTAAAACAATATATGTTTAGCGAGAACTGTCTGCAACGACTGAGGTCAATTTAACCATTCTTTTCAGAAACGTTTACGGTATAAGCGAGGGGTCTCAAAGATATATCTCTATCAGGATAAGATAGGTTTAGTAGGAAAGGGAAACAAACCATTGTGTTATCTTTGGATTAAAATTGATTGGAAATAAAGGGTATACGAGTTTTTTGATCACCGAACTGGTCGGAACAAAAGTCTAGTAATCGTTGATTGATGATATTTATAATAATGCCACTTATTACCATATATATTGACACCGCCTTATGTGGTAGGTCATCAGAACTCTCTCGAACGATCTATTGTTCACCTCAGTCAATGAGTCAGTCGATATCAGGAAATAAATTCATTCTTATAATAATCTATATTGCAATCTATAGCGATGCAATGTAGAGTTATTTCAATTTCTCTTATCTCTTGACGCCCGACAATGCATGTGCTTCATAAAAAGTTCATAAGGCGATAAATAACCCCTTAACGATTTTTGAAACGGCCATTGTTTTTTCTTTCTAAAGTAACCGTTTGTTTTCATACAGCAGTGAGAGATTGGACTGCATTGAGAATGCACGCGCCTAATCCTCTCCATCAGAATTAAATTCGCGTCAAATTCCTGATATCTTCTTCGCTATCGTAATATTTGTGTGTTGTATAACGTCTGTGTAAACTATAAACAATTATATAATGGATGCTAACCGCAACCACATAACGCTTTGAGATCGTGTTTTGTTTTAAAGAGTTCCATGTTTCTCATACTCCGTCCCCAAAATCCCTCTTCCTGAGTGTCGGATAGGAGGCTCCTTCTCGATTACGAGGGAGCCGGAATAAAGGTAGTCTCAATATATATATATATATTTGATACCACTGTCTACCTGTAACGCCCAATTCAAGTCTGCAAAACAGAGAAAGTGTGTGTGTTGGTAAGAGGAGCGCTAGTGTTGAGCAAATGAAAAAAAAGAAAAAAAAGATTACACTACTGTATATTTATAAATGATATTGTAAAAGTCATTAAAAATTCTAAGTTCCTATTATTTGCTGATGATTTGAAACTGTTTTTGAGGATTGTCACCGTCTCCAGTCCAATATAGATAATATAATAGAATGGGGAAGATGTAACAAACTTGATTTTAATATTGATAAATGCAATCTTTTATCGTTTACGAGGAGCTCACGAGTGTTATTCTTTCAATATTCAATGAATGGTCGAATTCTCTCACGAATTTCATCAGTAAAAGATCTTGGCGTACAATTTGAAAGCAAACTAACATTCAACAATCACATTAAGATTACTTGCAACAAAGCTTTGCAAATGTTGGGCTTTATCCTCCGCACTACCAGGGTCTTTCCAGGAGTAAAATTTTTGATACTAATGTATAATTCTTTGGTTCGAAGCCGACTTGAGAGTGGATCGATTGTTTGGGCACCGAGGGGTGCGAAATGTGTTCTTATGGTGGAGAGGGTTCAGAAGAAGTTTTTGAGAATTCTCTATTTGAGGACATATGGGTACTACCCATGGCTTTATCCAACAGACTTTCTCTTAGGGATGCTCACTTTCAATAGTTTGAATGCTCGAAGAGAAATGTACTTGGCATTATATTTCTTTCGGCTTATCCGAGGCCAAAATGAGAATTCCACCATTTTTCAAAATGTTAAATTGAATGTTCCTGATAATTTTTTGAGGAATCGTGAGCATGAGTTGTTTGTTCTTCCAAGGGGTAGAACCAGTCTGCCAATGGAAATGCCTCTGGGAAGAGCTTTAACAATTTTAAACGGCATTGCTTCGGATGTCGACATATTTCATATTGACGTGAGTGAGTTAAGACGAATACTATATTTTATGAATAAAAGTTGATTTTGTCAGAACTCACTCGGTTGACATCTTTGAAAATTTCTAATATGATTTTATTAATTTTTTTCTCTCTGTTTTTATGACTACAATGTTTTCATCTTGTTTTTAATTAATTAGTGATTAATATTATGTATTTACATGTATGTATGTATATATATAAATACACTTATTTATATTTGTCAAATACATGGCGCATTGGCATCAGCTGTAATGCCATGATTTGCTTTTTTCTTAAATAAATAAACAAATAAATAAATAACTAAAAAATGGTAAAATACTTTGAAATATTGTATAATATCTTTGCGCAAAATAAAACAAATGTTAAAAGTCTGAGATAAAGTTCTATATTTTATTTATGAACAATCTTACAAAATAAGGTGAAATACATTAACTCTAATGTAGTTTATGTCCACAGAAGTTTTCTTCTACGCAAATTGATTTTTTCTCATAAGAAATTTAAAATAGTTTAGATTATTCTACGTATCGTGCTACTGTTCGTGTCAAATGTTTAACTTCTTTCAGATGCATCTTCAGACAATCTTACCATCGCAAAGATTGCTTTGGAGTCGTTAAAAAACATGACTCCAACACGTTAACGCAACCAACTAAAATCACATTTTTTTCATACCTTTCCTTTTTATGTGTATTAAATCAAATATAAACCAACTAATCCGGCCAGTCACCAAATTTTATATATTACTAGTATTGCTACCCGGCGTCGCTCGGACTAAGCGACCAATAATTATTTAATGTTATATCATTCGACATAATTATATCACAAAATCTAACATCCAAAATAGAGTTAAAATAAAATCACAAACTTTATTTAATTTGATGACAGCCCTATTCTCGCCCATTAAAATGTCCAAATTCAAGGAAATAATCTAATTTGCTGTCAAAGAAATGTCAAATAATACCTTCACGTAAATAATAAACATTATTATATTAATAAAAGCCGGGAAAAGTTCAGTAGAAGACTAATTTATTACATTTTGACTAAATGTCTTCACCGATAAAAATTCAAACATATTTTCTTTCATATTCGTTTTTATGGCATCTTAATGACTAACAATGCAAAAGGGAATTACATACCCACAGATATACATACGCCGTTTCGGTTTTATATATAAGATATGCATAAATAAAAAAATCAAACATTTCAAACGTGTTTCACGACTCCGACTCCACAGCCCTGGTTTTAAGATTGGATGGGTTTTGGAGGAAATGTTAGATAATTGAGATATGCATGTCTCCGAACAGAAATCAATTAAATAATTAAAATATGATGTTATTGATTGAATTGGCATTTACTTGGTAGAACTCCATTACAATACTGTGAATACAATACAAATGTATTTTAATTCTACAGAAATTATTTTATATATTCTAGTTCTGACGATGGCGTAAGCCGAAATAGTTATCAATATATAAAATAATTTCTTTAGAATTAAAATACATTATTATTTTGTACACTGTGTTTAAATTTAAGTTGACTAGGATTCAAACCCGCGAGCTCTGCCACCAAAGCCGACGGCATCGACATTCGATATTTTTTTTTAACCCATTGTTTACGGTGTGCACAAACTTGTGCATAATTACCATAGTAATTAATTAAAAAGGCCGGTAAACAAAGTGCTAAGCGATTATTTTTTATGAAACCTAATCTTATCATCAATTTTATCTGAAATTCATTTCAAAGACTTCATAATGGTTAATTGCTTTCCCGCAAAGTGGCTTCGCAAATACATTCTAATGAATTATAAACATGCCCCGACATTGTAAACATACCTACGCCATTAACGTGTGGGCTCTATGTCGAATATATTGGACATTATGAGAAGATAATTTAATCGAGGTAACAGAGCATTATGTTGGCGCTGTGTTATTGATATGTTCAATGCCCATTTTAGTTTACCACGATACATGATGTACTCTTTTCAATTCATTAATTAATAATAAAAAGGCAACTAATCTTTTGGTCAGTATCTTGTTCGATTTACTATCAGTAACTATGAAAGAAATTGTCTGTGAAAAATAAATAAAACGGTCAGTAAAAAACGGTCAGTAGTTTATTGGAACATGGTCAGTATTTTTTTGTAAAATAGTCAATAGATATCTATAAACGGTCCGTAATTAACAGTGGTAGGACGACTTAGTTAGGTTAGGTTGTAGAATTGGTAAGGTTAGGTTAGGATTAGGTTAGGTTAGGTTAAGTGTAGAATTTATCAAACATTGAAAAATAACGTAAAATTTAGTAGATATTAAAATAGTTTTATCTGCTTTCAAATACCTTCACTCCAGAAATCATCTCTTTGCTAAAATTTGCCTCTCACGATCATATTTGATAAAATTCACCAGCTGTCAAACTAAAATTAGCCATTACTCTAAGGTAAAAATAGAAAATATAAAACTGACGAGGGCGTAAGCCGAAATAGATATCAACTAAAGATGAGTATATCAAATATTTTTTTAGAACTAATATATATTACTATTGTTTCACTGTGATATGATAGAGTTCTACCAATTCAATCAATAAATTACTTACTTTACATACTTAACCATTTGTTTTAATAAAACGAAAAAAATATTTACTATTAAAAATACGACACCTTACTTTGAAAACGTTTTAGCTCCACTTGACACTGTTTTGAGATATGAGCGTTTGATATTTAGATAGATTAAAATTCATATGTGACAATGAACAAGTAAATATGTTTCAAATTACTTATTTTAAGCATATTTTTTCACAACTCTTGCTGAGAAATAATAATCTTAAAGATCTAATGATAGAAATAATGATGACAATCTTTGAACAATGTCAAATAAATTTAGTAAAAAATGTGTGCAGATGCAGTGCAACTCCGGAATTCTGCTAACTCCGTTATTCAACCATAGATAATTCAGAAGTTCATATACATATGTATATGATAGAATGCGGTAAATACAAGCTTTTCCGACCAAAAAGTAATTTTAGGCAAACATATCAATTAGAACCTTTTAAAGTAAGGTAACGAATAGTCAGTGAAACAGTTCACCTTATTTAACCGTTCTAAAGCTAAGGACACACCACTGGGCAACTAAGTTTAAGGCGTCAAAAAATAATATTTCTCAAATTATCACATCAAATATGTATTCGAGATCTCTTAAGGCTCACAAAATGAATATAAACATTTCGTTTTAATAGTTTCCTTAAAAGATATTCAACATATTATGTATAGAGGTTATCAAGGCTGTCAAAATTTTTGGTACAATATTTACTTCAAGTATTCAAGTATTGTTTTGCATGTATATATGTTTAAAAACAAAAATAAATATAAATTATTCATAAAACCATAAGAAAATTCATTTCATGATAGCCAATCGGGGTGCAAAATTGACATTACATTATAAACTGTGTGTGACAACCCTTATCGAGGATTCGTAAATACGCTCTAAAAGCCATGTGGTATGGCTATCAACATGGGTCTGCTTACATAAGGGATCAAAGACATCTAGGCCCTTAAATAACGTAGTTATAAGGTATTGTCCTTTTTTAATTTTAACATTTTTGGTAACAGGTTAATGGAAAATAACTCATCGCAACGGGTTAAGATTTGAAAATAGAACAGCCTGTGTGCGACCCCGCTTTTTTTCTTCCACAGTTCCAAAGGGTTTTTTTTCTGCGTGAGTCGCAGCTGTTTGACCAATATTAATTACGGGGTGCTATTTTTTCTCGTGTTATTACAGGCCGCCCGTTTTTGGTTTCCCACCTCACCTACCCAATCACTCCACGCACCGCTGGGTAAATATTTGCCAATGATTCGACAAAAAAATAATTACTTACTCTTTCGGCATCCCCTTGAAAAAAATGTGTATTATTCTTCAATTTCTTTTTTACTTTTTTTTTTTTAAGTCGTACGTTCTGTTTGTTTTTACTTTACTTCGTCATAATAAGAGAAAAGCGAGATGAGAAAAACTTGAAAATTACCGACAAAATAAAGAGGACAGGTTTACTTTATTCTATTTTTGTTTCTTAATTAAAAATGTTCATATTATTTCCAATTAAGTAAAAATATCAATGTTTTTAGTCTTGTAGGGACTTCTTCATCTTCACACCATTATAACCAGTGATAAAAATATATATTTAGGTGAACGGTTGGTTGTACCACCACCCTTCCGTAATGTGTGTGCAGAGGTTTTTCACAGCCGCCTTTCATAACGCTATACGATCAAGAAAATAAACGCATCTACTCCCCACTTGCTTGGTCCGAGGTAGAACTGCACGGGACTGATATTTTTACCATGCACCAAAGTGCTTAAAGAAAAGAAAATTAGAAAGGAAAAACAAAAGAAAATGTGACTTGCTCAGCTACTTTGTTAAAGTGATATTAAGTATCCGTATATTGAGAATCCGTGGAGCTGAATCTACTTACTACTTACTGCATTGAATCTGAAGAGGAATCAAAGGTATTCCGTTCCCCATATGATGTTGCAAATTTATCGAATGCCTCAAAATTGATTCATCATCTGATTGTAAAAATGCAGTATATGTTATGCACAGGGCTGTGGAGTCGGAGTCGGAGTCGGCGCGGCGTTGTGGCCGGAGTCGTACAGATCGAAATTTTGAAAAGTTTAAACTTTTTATTATGCATTTAATATGTCAAATTTGGCTTTTGGCATCATTGATAGGGTTGATATTTAATTGAATACACATAAATAGGAAAATTAGGGGAAAAAAGTGACGATATTAACCTTTTTTTAGTCGGAGTCATGTTTTTGGTCAATGTCAGAGTTGGAGTCGGAGTCGTGGTTTTGGTAAATGCTGGAGTCGGACTTTTTTTTACCGACTCCACAGCCCTGGTTATGCAGTATAAGTGGCAACAAAATCATAGTCAGCCAAAAGATTAATGCATTCATCGATACTGTGATTGACTACTTTAGGTAGATTTTAAGAAGCAGACATCATTTGCCAAGTTCTTTGTTAAATCGAATACTACTAAATCATTGACAAAACGGATCATACTTGGCATAGCCTGATGTTTTCATTGATACTAACCCTTCTTCTTAACAACACTAACCTTGCTTTTCGATTTTACCACAATATTTATTTATTACAATAAAGATGAAGTTGTAAGTTTTTTTTTATATTGTACCATTTTGAAGGCTGTAACAGATAAATTGAAAAACAGTTATCATTTATGGTACAAATTGTTTATACATTTGTTCGTTAGAGCCACCGGACGAGTAACGAGTATTGAGGATCCGCTATACTATTCTAGTAACAGGGTACATACTAACAGGGGTGAGTTTAAACTATTTTATCAAGAAATCTTAGAGATTAATCGAGCTCAGCTCAACGGTCTGCCAATTTTGAACGAGCAACTTTATTTGCTTAGTTTTCCATTGTTGTACCCTTTTAAATAATTGTTATTTTTAATTTATTGTCATTTATTAATAATTGTCATTTATTTACAATTCAAGCACTTGCTATTATTAAATATCAATTCACTTACTATCATTAATGTAATATAATAATAAAGGCTTAAAATTACTCATTAACGAGAGGTCGGATAGGACCCTAGATTTATTTTAAATATTCTTATGTTATCATCTGGTCATTAATATTTTCAAAAATCCCCGTAATTATAACAAACCCTCTTTTATCATTGAAACTTGTATTCATTCAAATTTCGCTAATTTACATTTTAATAACCTTTTAACTTAGTGACTACTTATATTTTTGTATATAAACGATACAAACTGTTTACTACGCGTCAGTTCAAGTACATCCGTGCACTTGGAATGCCTGAAGATGCCGAAAGGCGAAACCCAGGTCGTTAGCGACAAAACTCATGGAAAAGTACAAAATTCAAAAAATTCTAATTTGATATTGAAATTCCATCAAGCACCCTCAGTCGAAATACTTAATTAAAGCATATATGTATAAAAGTTAGTTTTAAATTTAAAATGAAGAGTTTGGTTAGACCGTTGCCCCATGAATATGGTGGGAAATAATGTCCTTCAATAAATGGGAAGATTCCAGATCGTAAAATCTCTCACTGCGAGCACTGCTTAGGATGTTGAGTTCTCAGACAATCTGTAGTTTTAGAGCAAATCTTGCAATATTATATGTTTGAGAGTAGGTAAACAAAACAACTTTTGTGCAAATCCAGACGTCCTCGTAATCAAACATTAATGCCATCTAGGGAATGGTCTGAGAAGTTTCTTAAGTTTGAGACAGTCAAGTTTCAAACCGTTGCGCCGGTGTCGTGAATCGATAACCGCGGTCCGGCTTAGGCAGCGAAAAACAAGACTGCCGACATATTGTTGTCGGGACAGACAATGCCAGTTATCAAAATACGGAACTGTCGTACGACTTCCTGGAAAACTGTGACGATATAAAGGATTATAAACATCCGCTATGGCCTAGAAGTTTCCAAAAGTACATCGTAGTTATGTAATTTAAGTTATAGCTTACAAATAAAGGTATGTAAACGGGCTCTGGGTATACAAAACATTCACGTGGATCGCGTTTCATGAAATAAAAAAATACGTCGTCAGTATAGAATTGACCATTTTATATTTTTTGACGGAGAAAGGAAAAAGTTTTTATTTCAGATATATTTTACATAGAAGAATGAGAATAGCCATTTTCTGGTTTTAAGCGACCCGATTTTGGGCAAACATTCCCAAGCAATGGTACTATAAATAATTATTGTCCAAGAGTTCTTTTGTTGGAAAGGATTTTATACTTACAGTTAATTTCACCTTTCCGCTTTTATTGTACCTCCGGGCATTGACACAAAGTTATCTTTGAAAAAGAAAAAAAAACACAAAAGATATATAATTTAATTAAATCAAACTTTGAAATGTATTGTTCAACTTTAGATATACAGTTGACCTTTATTTGCCTTTAATACGATACTGGCCAGGCGCATATGGAAAAGAACGAATAAAGAAACATAATTAACTAATTAAGTATTTCGACTGAGGGTGCTTGATGGAATTTCAATATCAAATTAGAATTTTTTGAATTTTGTACTTTTCCATGAGTTTTGTCGCTAACGACCCGGGTTTCGCCTTTCGGCATCTTCAGGCATTCCAAGTGCACGGATGTACTTGAACTGACGCGTAGTAAACAGTTTGTATCGTTTATATACAAAAATATAAGTAGGTCACTAAGTTAAAAGTTGCTCGTTCAAAATTGGCAGACCGTTGAGCTGAGCTCGATTAATCTCTAAGATTTATTGATAAAATAGTTTAAACTCACCCCTGTTAGTATGTAACAAATTAATGCCTGAGTCAAAATTAAACGTGTGGTTTTCAAGAATTATTTGCCTAGTTCACCATTGTTGTACCCTTTTAAATAATTGTTAATTTTAATTTATTGTGATTTATTAATAATTGTTATTTATTTACAATTCAAGCACTTGCTATTATTAAATATCAATTCACTTACTATCATTAATGTAATACAATAATAAAGGCTTGAAATCAATCAACTCATTAACGAGAGGTCGGATAGGACCCTAGATTTATTTTAAATATTCTTATGTTATCATCTGGTCATTAATATTTTCAAAAATCCCCATAATTATAACAAACCCACTTAAATCATTAAAACTTGTATTCATTCAAATTTCGCTAATTTACATTTTAATAACCTTTTAACTTAGTGACCTACTTATATTTTTGTATATAAACGATACAAACTGTTTACTACGCGTCAGTTCAAGTACATCCGTGCACTTGGAATGCCTGAAGATGCCGAAAGGCGAAACCCGGGTCGTTAGTGACAAAACTCATGGAAAAGTACAAAATTCTAATTTGATAATTTGATAATTAACTAAAATTCAATTAATCTGATTAATTCCACAATCAGTCATCTTTGTTGTATTAAATAGGTATGCATATAGTCCTCGACTTACAACCGTGAACCGAGATACGTTCTTGAACTTTGGTCATAAGTCAAATTTCATAAAAATATGTATTAAAATAAATCATACAGTACACACACATATAATGAAATAATATTTAAAATCCCTCGTCCTCCGTTCTTATATAAGTACAACCCTTTGGTTCATCATCAGTAGGAGAAGAAACAGTAGTATCCTCATTTTAAATCCTTTGATTTTCGATAAAAAACAAATCTTGATTAATTTATTTTCATGATCAAAATTAATTTCAAGTTTCCGTGAGATTGTCATTTCTTCACCTTAATTTTATTGACGATGGGCACGATATATTTGCCATTCAATTCAGAAATTAAATGCGTAAATTTTGTCATATAGTATGTATAAACAAAGGTCCAAGCTAGAACATGCAAGTAAAATGGACTTTTAAGTACCAAGTGAATCCATGCTTTTGAACATAAATTGATTGAAAAAAATACTGTCCCAGGGCTTAATCTTTACCATAACTTTAACATACATATGATACAATATTCCACTTTTGATTGTATAGAGTTAGCCTTAAAATCTTGGGTAAATTATGGATATTTGGTCACGGGACAGAATTTTTGTAAAGATTTTTCAAAAATAAGCACATTAAATGAAATGAATGTAAAGCTTAAGATTTTTTTTGAAATGTTTCGTCTCTAATTTTTAAATTTATTTTAATAGAAGATCCTAAAGAATACTTCGCAATAATTATGAAATCGAGTTGTTTTAATTTACAGGAGCAAAAATGCAACCACAAACTACACAAATAATAATATTATACAGATAGAGACAGTCACATAAGTTTATTATTTGTTTTTCATTAAAAAGAATAATTTTATTATAGTCTAATATTAAAAAACACTTTTTTCAGAACTCATACAATAATCAGTAATATTCTCCAGATATAATCATATTGATTCCACATTTTATAATAATCCACAAGAACTCAAAGAGTGAAGTCAAAACATAAAATTATAAGCCAGTTTGTATAAATTTTTTGAGCTTAGCTCGAGAGAATTGGGATTCTGTTCTGTGACCATATATCCATAATTTACCAAACCTTGCTTTAAAATATACTAAATACGGATCTCGTAACACAATCAGTAAAATAAAAAATTATATATTATGAATGAAATCCGCCAAAACCGTCATAAATTTTAAAGAAACTTTCAATGAAACAGTAAATAATATAAACATTGATCAAAGCAGAACCTCACTGCAGATCTTAGGCTTAGAGCCAAAAATATAATCGTCAATTTTGTCAGACTTTCCAGTAATTATTTGAACGAATATTCTGTAAGCGAAACAGATGGGATGTTGTGAAATGTGTGTTTTTGACAGTTTCCCGAACGAGAGATAGCAGGTACGTTGTTAAAAGGAAAACGGAAATAGTATCGCGGACATACATGCAGAATTATTGTATGTGTAAAACTTGTTTTGCAATCATATTTTTTTTTTACAAACAATACCAAGCATATTGAATCGAAAGCGTATATCAAATGATATATCTTTTAATATAAAATTTAAAATAACTTTGATTATTCCACGTATTGTACTACTAACTGTGACGCGTGTTTCGCCTCTTTCAGAGGCATCTTCGGACTTACTATCGCAAAGTTTGGAGCATGAATGATTCTAACATTTTAAAATGATGAAATTAAAAATGGATTTTGGGACTTTTTCGTTTTACGGAAAGCAAGGAGGATGATTATTTGTTTGCTTTGTTTCGATTCTATAATCCCCTTAATTTTGATTTTGATTGATTATAAATGGGGGATCGGTGCGCCATTGCACCACTACAAGAGCCGTTTTTAGTACTAATTGTAATCGTTGGTTCTCTCTGCTTACAATATCAGATAAGATTTGGGTGTTAGGTGAAAGCCTTCAATACAAATTCATAAATTGACTGACTAATCGATATATTAATTCTTCAATGGAGTAACTATCTTGGCAGATCAGTCTCATAAGACACAAGCCCAAAAGTTAGCCCCTTGTTAATATAACCGACCAACACTACGTAGACTTATGTATTGATTTGATCTATTCAATGGAAAAAAATATCACAAGTTTAAATGTATTGATTTAAGAACCGAAAAATACAATAACATTTAAAGTAAATATAATAAATAAATGTACAGGTATTTGATTCCTGTCTTAAAATATGATCTTTTGTAGTGCTCAAATCTATGGTCCAGAATATAAACAATGTTGAATTATTTTTCAAAACCTGCACTAAGAGTATAATATTACAGTGAAAATATGTAAAAATAATTATGAAATTTGTTGTAAAACACCCCTTTTTACGTAGTTTATATAGGAATTTTTAACTGTGTACCTTATAAACTAAACAAAGAAATGATATATAAATAATTCTGCTTGATATATTGTAGAATATTGAATAATATTAAAGGAATTATCTTTTCTTTACAAATTTTAGGATTGATATAAATTGAATATATTGCGTTTTTTTCTGTGCACTATCCTATTTCGTCCCAGCTTCACAGAATATTTTTTACATCGCTTTCTTTTAGCAACAAAACTTCAAAGTTTACCTTTTAGGGAGAACCTTTTTGTGGACTCAAATCGAAAATACCTTTTTGAAGATTATAAGATTGTAGAAGAACTTCTCATGAACCGACAGGATCTGATATTGAGACAGGCTTACTTAAAGAAATCCTTGAGGCAGCGAGATATTTGGGAAAATTGATCTTTTTAAAGTTTTTCTTTTCGTTCGAGAAAAAGCGTGGAGTCAAAATCGCGGATATTTAAGAAGCTGCAAATACATGGAGCCTTTTGTGGTCATGTACTTATTTTGAATGTAAGATTTAATGTAAACACATGTGTAATACATATTAAACATTTTATTTTTATCAGTTTCGCACATTCGACCGACATAAAAGCAATTCCAGCAAAGGTTTAACAGTCCAGCTGTCGCCAATCTATTAAAATGATTTTATTTAAAACAGTTAAAAACACATAAAATAATAACCAATTTAAAATACTGCGTATTTTAAATACGTTTGTGGATTCTTGACTTCCATATAGCCATTGTTGTAACTTACCGACCTAACTAGCCAGCCAATAAACCATACTCGTGAATCGCGGGCAACCCGTGGCTCGTGGGGCACTGTTTGGTGTCCGCTGTTTTACAACAAGTAAAATATATTGACAAGTAACTAAAACAGAAAGCTTAAAGGGATAATATTAAAATATAACATAATCAAATAATTCAAAAAAGTTTCATTTAAAACTGGATAGAAAGTGTTTTAATAATAAAAGTGAAAATTTTAAAAGCCGAAATATATAATAGTATTAAACGTATGTTTATATATTGGTCGTAAGTTCTCGTGATTTTTTATTCACGTTCAGTATTCGTAAGGGGTTTTTATAAAATCTTTGCTGACATATGAAAACTTTCAACTGTAAGAATCCTTTGTTGGAAAATGTAAATAATTGTATTAATGTGGAAAACTACTTGGTCTCGATCTACTCCTGATAATTTTCTAACCAAGAATTTGACAGCCCGCAGGCTTTAAAAAGTTTTAGTCAGAAAGAGGGTATGAGAAAAGAATAATTATTTCGAGAATATCCTTTTTATTTATTTGATCGATAAATTTATTCTAAAAAATGTAATCGCAGTCAAACTTTCGTTAGTAAAATTTTGGATAAAATAATAACTCTACCCAAATAAAAGTATCATTTTAAGATTTGAAAATATTATTATAATTTGTAAAAAATTACTATGACAAGTTTTCGATTGTTATTGTTTTTTCCCCAAACTAAATGACAAGTCGTTGCCTTACTTTGAAAAGGTTTAAATAACTTCAGAATCATATATTATTGATTTACGGAGTAAGCACAACTCCGGAGCTCATCTTTTTTCATCGTTTTTAATACATTTATTTGATAATGTTCTAATATTGTCATTCTTAGATCATTAACCGGATGGCTGCCACAAACGTCTTGTGACGCGAACTTTTCCGTGACCGGCACGCCAATCATACAAAAAATGACGTCTTCGAACGCTCGCTTTAAGCGGGATTTTACTAACTAAAATCAATTATATGAAACATACAAATATTTTGAACACACAACGATCTAACAATCTATTGTTAAAATCTTCCTTTATTCAAAATTTAAATAGTTTACAAATAAACATTTAAAACGTTTTATTTTACAATAAAATTCGTGGCGTGCAAGGTACCGCCATACATGCACACGCTGGCAGTTAAAAAGTTAAGACCATTGTTTCCCAACAGAACAGCCTGAGTTCTGAAAAAATGTGCATAAAATAAGTAATTTGAATCTTTTTTACATGCTCATTGTTACAAGTGTATTTTATCTTTTGAATTAAATAGTATGATAGATCCAAGATTTAAACGCTCATATCTCAAAACAGGGTCACGAGCAGTTAGAACCTTTCGAGAGTAAGGTGTCTAAGTGTGATTTTCCTATCAATTCACGATAAGATATTGGCCTTTTTCATTTCATAGATCGATATTTTTTGAATTTTATATTATAAACGAGGCAATGTAGTAAAAAATATGTTCGTATTTCAAAGCAATGCAAATAATTAATTCAAATAAGGAAAGGTTTCTTCTGCATTTATAAGTATAGGAAGTCTTCTAAAATAAATAATTAACGGGAGCTTCTTAAAAGATACACAAATTTGTTTCGGAGCAATTCTTGCGACGCTTTAGAACAGGCATGGGCAACCTTTCCTAGGTCTGGGGCCGGATTGTCATTCTGTCTTCGAGTCAAGGGCCGGACCAAATAACTATGTACACATAAGTTATATTTAATTCAATAAAACACGTTGCTACATCTTATATATTTTTTATTTATATAATGAACGACATAATATTAATAATACTGATTACAAAATTAAGTGTGGCTGAGTGTGGAAGTAAGATTGGCCCTGTACTTGAATTACATGACTCTCCATATTGGCGATGATATTGCTTAAGGATAATCGCATAGAATTTTCGAGATTTTCATTTGTTATCCTCGTTCAAATTTTTGATTTAGTGTGTTTCATCCTCGAAAAAAACTGATCGCACGTATATGTGCTGCTGAAAATACAAATGATTTTTCATGCAAATGTGCGTACATTTGTATATTTTTCATCCACCAAATATAATTTATAATAATCCGTAAAAGCAGTGGTTTTAGCAATAAATCCCCCTAAATCTCAATAAGTTCCATCTGCAAATTTCGAAGAAAGATTTCGAGGAAATTTTCGCAAATGAATAGAATTGTGAAGGGTGCGCGGATTTCTATTGCCACGACTTTATATGTGTTGTTTGTATGAGCTGATAGACTAGGAAAATGATTTTAAAAAAAAATCATCCCTGGAACTATTAATTTCTTTTTCAATTATTTTGCCCAGGTGTAAAAGGGCCGGACAAAATAGCCCGGTTGGCCGGAGCCGGCCCGCGGGCCGGTAGATGCCCATGTATGCTTTAGAAGTAAAGTGTCAGGAGAATGCAATAACGGTATTAAAAAATCCGGTATCCGGGATTATAATGTTTTATTTTTAAATTCTTATCATTTTTCTTAAACAAATTAATCTGTTCCTATATTACGTGTCATCATTTGAAAATTATCACTTTTATATTATTAATTTATTTATTTACAACAAAAAATTGCAAAAATTACAAATGATGAGTTTATTGCTTTTGCAACGTGAAAAAAGATGAAAACATTGAAAGAAAAAATACTTAGTTTACAGATATAAGAGAGAAAGAAAAAAAAAATACATTGGGAATTGACAAATATTGTGTTCCGACAAAATCAACTATAATACATAAAAAAAAGTACTCGTCTGAACTCACTCACGTCCATGTGAAATATGTCAACATCCGAAGCAATTACGTTAACTATGAGTGAAACAAGTCCTAATCTTAGCAAAAAAAATGTGAGAAAAGTAAAAAAAAAAAAAACAAATTATTGAAGACTACATACATTCTGGTAAAGATCAGGACTGGTTTTGCTCATCACGAGAATTTTTAAATAATGGAAATATGACGATATGATGTGTTTTATTTAATTTATTAATTCTTTTCCACCAAGAAATGTTTTTTTTTTTTTTTAACCATGTCCGCTCCCAACTTGGAGCATATGGACTCCTGACGGAGTTTATCTCAACATATGTTTTTCTACGAGAACTGCTTGTTACTCAGTTGCTCAACCTCTCTTTTTCGAAGAGAGTAGGGATGGAAAGGATACGAGGACGAGGACAGGACTAGTGATTAGCTATAATCGCTGTCACTATGCGTCGCTCTTTGGGATCGGAAAGGTGGGAAGGGATTTTCAACAACACAAATACCCATGCCTTTGAACAGATTTATCGACTCAAAAAATCCGCTCGTACCGGGATTCGAACCCGGGCGGTCCGGCACGCAAGTCAAAGCCGTTGCCACTGCGCCACGGACCGGTTCTAGTTAACACATTAAAAGTGATTCTGACAATTATTGAGGATTGATTTTCGGTAAAATCACGATGAATTATGTTCAAAAATCAATTATATATGATCAGCTACTCGTACTTTATTGTGGCAGCCGTTACGGAAGCACGTAATGCAGAAACTTTCGGAAACTGTTTCCTTTTCAGACAAGAGATTTATAAAATTCAAGAACTGTACTCTCTTTCCCAAGTAAGAGTGCAGATAGTGACTCTGACAAACTTTTGAGAAAAATGACATAATGTATTTTATAAAGTTTTAGTACTGAGAATTTATAAACAGCGGTTGATGCGAAAATGAATACCTACACTTCTTTGTAAGCAAGCGGTAAGTTTTTGCATTGACTGCATCTTTGGTAAGAAAACTAGAACTGCTGAATTGTTGCTAGGAAATGCTTCTACTTTTAGCAGATGTCCATTTTTTCAAAGAGGATTTTAGTTATTATACTGCGATAAAAGTGAGCACCAAAATATTTTACAAAAAACTTTAAGGTTTTAATTGACATTTTTCCTTAACCTTCTCCACTCTGAACACCAACTTTTAAACACATTATAATACACAAATCTTTTCACGTATGGAACGATAAACGAGAATAGAAGGATTTGATTTTTTCCATTATTAAATTTAATGATGAAAATTATGGTAACTTGGCGTATTTTCATTCTTATTCATTTACTTATTCAGTTTCCGATATTGACTACATAACTGTGGATGACGTGTTGAGGACTGATAACAATATTATTTTCACTATCACCAACGCATCAATGTGAATGACGGCTCCCACAGCAGTTCTTGCAACCTGGCCAATTGAATAATATGGCAAATTTTTAGTATGAC
This sequence comes from Himalopsyche kuldschensis, assembly GCA_028554975.1. Classification (NCBI taxonomy): domain Eukaryota; kingdom Metazoa; phylum Arthropoda; class Insecta; order Trichoptera; family Rhyacophilidae; genus Himalopsyche; species Himalopsyche kuldschensis. The sequence continues at coordinate 2,083,811 of JAHFWI010000028.1, forward strand.
AGTATAGTGCAGGATGCTGATCAAATTCTCTGAGAAACAGAATTTTGGTAGTTGGGTATTAAGAGCATACATGAAAAGATATGTTCTAAGACACAGGTGTCAAATTATTAATGATAAAAGACTAGAACTACACGTAACGCAACCCACTCTATTAACAAAGGTGGATATCACTCAAGATTATAAATATAATTATAATTGTTAAAATAATTACAATTGATAAATGATTACCTACAATTTTTCGTTTGCATAGGTAGTATATTGGTAGGGCATGTATTTAATGGGTCAGTAACTAATTCAAGTTTTGGACAGTTAAATAAATAAATGGTCGGTTAAAAATCAAAATGGTCAGTTGTCATGGTATCAGTGTGAATGTGGTCAGTTATTAAATAAAACGGTCAGTAATATATTTTAATGGTTAGTTATTTATTAAAAATGGTTAGTATTTAAATTAAATAGTCAGCTATTTTTAAAAATGATAAGTTTAATTTTGACAGATTGTGAATTTTATCAAATATAGTCGTAATAGGCAAATTTATGACATGTTCTTTTTATTTTAACTGACCATTTATTATTTTAACTGACCATTTAATATTTTTAACTGACCATTTATCGAATTAGAAACTGACCAAATAATTAGTAGTCTATTGGTAGTATGACCTTTTGGTCGGCAAAACTTGTATTTATGTATATGAATTTCAGAATTATTTATGGTTAAATAACGAAGTTACCAGAATTCCAGTGTTGCACTGCATCTGCACACGTTTTTTTTTACGAAATTTATTTGACAAGGTTTTTAGATTGTCATCATTATTTCTATCATTAGATCTTTAAGATCATTATATATCAGCAAGAGTTGTGAAAAAATATGCTTGATATAAGTTATTTGAAACATTTTTACTTAGCCGTTGTTACAAGTGAATTTTAATCAATCGAAACTTCAAACGCACATATCTCAATAAAGTGTCAAGAGCAGTTAGAACCTTTCCAAAGTAAGGTGTCGAAAAATCATTCATAAATTTTGTGACCTACTGTTTTATTCCTTGGAAGGGCAGTGAACTATGTAACGATGAAATAGGTTGGTTTTAAAGAAAAAGCGTTTGATGGGATATGTTGAAGACACTTCTTGGTGAAAAAATAAAATCTTGCAATCATGAATCTTATATATAAAACCGAAACGGCGTATGTATGTCTGTGGGTATGTAATTCCCTTTTGCATTGTTGGTCATTAAGTTGCCATAAAAACGAATATGAAAGAAAATAAGTTTGAATTTTTATCGGCGAAGACATTTAGTCAAAATGTGTCTTCTACTTAACTTTTCCTGGCTTTTATTAATATAATAATGTTTATTATTTACGTGAAGGTATTATTTGACATTTCTTTGACAGAAAATTAGATTTTTTCCTTGAATTTGGACATTTTAATGGGCGAGAATGGGGCTGTCATCAAATTAAATAAAGTTTGTGATTTTATTTTAACTCTATTTTGGATGTTAGATTTTGTGATATAATTATGTCGAATGATATAGCATTAAATAATGATTGGTCGCTCAGTCCGAGCGACGCTGGGTAGCAATACTAGTATTATATAAGAAGAATAAGAAAAAAATATGTTCATGAATTAAAAAAGGTGTGCCAGTAAAGTTTTTTTTTTGTCTGGCTAAAATTTTACGAATACTTCCAAAGGTGCGTATCTTAAATTAATTCATGGAATTTATTCAGTGAATTTTTCGCAAAATATTCTTTTTACAGTAGAGTAAATAAATAAGCACGATTTACACTAGAAAGGACCGCCAGTCGTTTCGCAAATGAGACTCGCGGACGCTGTTTGTATTCTGAAATAACATCTAATGGCATAATTAAAATGTTATTGTCTTGTGTAGTGAAACGGTTTTTCGCTTTTACATCTTTTGTAACTAGGTAATATAATTTTTATATTTGTCATGTTTAATATTCTGATTCGTATAATTGACGCTATGCTGCATTATTTTATACAGTTGCTCATAAACTGATTTCTGAAGTGTCAACACATCTTGAGTATAAAATTCAAACTTATGTTTAAAATGCAAATGTCTGACAATTCAGTAATGATGCTTAAATGTGGCATTAAAAGTATGCTATTTGAAACACCTGAAGTTTTATAGTTAAATAAGTCATGCAATTAGATATACACATGCGAATTTTTCTCCTGCGTTGTGTAAAGGCAATCCGATTGCATTGAAATATAGACGGCGCGTCTGATTGGCTGCCCCGTCCTTCAATCATCGAACACGGCTTAAAACTTGAAAGAGCGAGACAATGTGAAATTTCACGTGTATTCTATGGTGCTAAAAATATTATTTTACTGTGGTGTTATACAATGGTGGTTTTAGGTGAACTTAGGGTTAGCTTATCAGTGAGGTCAGTCCATACACGGATATACATATTGATAGTTATTTAAGTATGTGGTAAAAATGATTTATATAATAGGTGTCTTGTAGCTTCAGTTCACTCAAGAATATGATTTTTTACTAGATATTATTTCTGCTTGTAAAAGAAATCAAGGAGAATAAAAAACATAATATTGCACGATTTTTCTGGAAATTTGTTGGTTATGGTTTGTGCCGGTTTTGCATGTTCTTTATGCAAAAAATCTTATCTTCTCCCAGTGCGTAGCAGCTAGTTTAAAACAGTGTGAGTGCCATTTGTAATAATTGGAGTTCTCGTTTAACCTTTCTTTTGGGTGTGTGTGAAAAGATGGATGTTGTTGACCTTGACATTGAGCTTTGTATTCGTACTTCATTGTGAAATTAAGGAGTGAAAGGCCATTGGATAGAAAAATAAATATTGGACCTCTCGGCAAAAATTATTTTAAAATAGAATAAAAATATTAAGTAAATTCGAACATTTACACGAAGTATGCAGTTGGCGTATTTTTACTGAATACACGTTATTTTGGATTTAAAAAAATCATGACCAATTTTCTGGTAAAGATTAAAACAAAAAATTTTAAAGCAAGCATCACGACCTGAACATTGACAGAATACTGTATTTTTAATAAAAATAATAAAACATTTTAAGTACTTTTGCCACATTAAATTTATTGGATCAGGACCGGTTTCGCTCATGGCAAGCATTGTCAATTGATAAGAAATACAACGAAACAGTGATATGTATACAAAAGTTAAGTAAGAAATATAAGGTATGACAAACAATTGGTATTACAACTTAGCAAATAAATTGAAGCAAAATATTTGCAAGAAAAATAGACTATAATAAAATGTTGATGACCTCTTAACCTCTACATTGTTTATATACAAAAAAGTAGATCACTAAGTTAAATTGCTATTAAAATGTAAATTAGCGAAAATTTTATGTACACCAGTTTCAATGAATTAAGTGGGTTTGTTATAATTATGAGGATTTATAATGATACCAATTACCAAATAATAACATAGGAATATCTAAAATAAATATATATTTTTGTATATAAACGAATCAAACTGTTTACTAAGCGTCAGTTCAAGTACATCCGTGCACTTGAAATGGCTGAAGATGCCGAAAGGCGTAACCCGGGTCGTTAGCGACAAAACTCATGACAAAGTACAAAATTAAAATTATCAATATTTATAAATAAAAAAATTGAACGAGATTTACAACCACTGTATTGGGGGTAACAAGGGTGGAATTGAGGGGAGGGCAATTAAATCGCGGGTTTTATAAGCCGAAGAAGCTTTCCATTTTAATTTAAAAAGCGATGTTTTTAATAACTGCGTGAAATAAAAACAACGGCCATCAAAAAAAGATATCGCCCATAAATGTATGAATGTCAACGCTATTAATATAAATGAAAACACCATATAATGTATACCTGTATAAATAGAAGCAATAATTGAACGTAGTAATCTTTAACACTTTGAAAACCAACGCAGAAGGCTTTATAATTTTAATTGAAGTACTCCTGTTAGATAATTTAACGTTAAAAGGGCTGACTACCAATAAGCAATAACTGCTTAATTAACTATTTTAGCTGTAACCCTTTGTCTGAATTTTTTTTAACCATGTCCGCTCCCACCTTGGAACATATGGACTCCTCACGGAGTTTACCTCAACATATATTTTTCTACAAAACTGCTTGTTACTCAGTTGCTCAACCTCTCTAATTCGAAGAGAGTAGGGATGGAGAGGATACGAGGACTAGGACGTGACTTGTGATTAGCTAATCGCTGTCACTATGCGTCGCTCTTTGGGATCGGAAGGTGGGAAGGGATTAACAATACAAACACTCATGCCTTTGAACAGATTTATCGACTGAAAAAATCTGCTCGTACCGGGAATTGACACGGTAGGTGACCCGGGCGCTCTGACACGGTAGCCAACGAGGTTGACCACTGCACCACGGACCGGGATTAGTAATTAGGATATTTTTATTTAGATATAAGGATATTCAAGTAATCTGGTCGTAACAATGGTCCAATATTATTTTGATTCCCTGTATAAAAGTCAATTCAAAAGTGTTTTCGTGGTAATTGGAATGTGGTAAAAAGTAAAATCGCCTGTAAAATATATATATCAACTATAACATAGTACTTTCGATGGTTTCGGCGGTAAATTTGTGGAAGTTCATTTTAAATATAAAATTAAAAATAACTTTCGGCATTTAAATAATAATTAAAATAAAAGCATTTTCGGACATACTATCGCAAAGTTTGCTTAAGTAATGAAGCAAGAGTGATTACTATATTAATTGGAAATAACCTATCTGAATGATTGCATTAGTTTAATAGTTTGTAATGTTTAACGTCATTAGAAGTATGATTATTTGTTTGCTTTGTTTCGATTCTATAACCTTCTCCTTGCTTCCCATAAAAGGGAAAAATCCCAAACTCCATTTTGTAATTTCATCATTTTAAAATGTTAGAATCAATCTTGCTTCATTACTTAAGCAAACTTTGCGATAGTAAGTCTGAAGATGCCTCTGAAAGAGGCGAAACACGTGTCACAGTTAGCACAATACGTGGAATAATTAAAGTTATTTCAAATTTTTACTATAACATAGCCTAAAAACGTTTTTTAAACTTCAAACTATTAGTCACTCAACTGTCAAGTACACAACACTATTCAATACTATTCTGAGCCCAAGATATGCACTTTTTGCAAACAAAAGAATACAAATGAACAATGAACTAATGATCATAAATCATGAGATTCATTTGTTCGCTTTTATGAAAATATTAGAGTCGTTTAATCCTTACACAATGACAATAAACCACAGCTTTGTCAATAGCAGACAGAGTGAGACAAAGCATCGAAATAAAATTGAGTCGCCAGTCATTTGTTTTCCCACTCTAACACCGCTTTGTTGATAGTATGCGGAGTGCGAAAACAAATTACTGAGAAAGTATACGGATCCAACGAAAGAGTCGTAGAGAACGAATCGCGGTGTGCGATCTACTGGTATTTGCTTCGCGCCTAAGTGACTCATTTCCCATGTACACATAACTCATAATACAGACGCCATTCTTTTTTTACAACATGCCTGTAAAGTCTACGGCAGTTAACCGGCACAGTTTAATTAATGACAGAATTTCATGGAAGCACTAATTCAGGAAATTAGTTTTCATTTTATTTACGCTGCATAAAAAAAGGTTTCTGTTTAATTTGTTTGCACAATTACTGCTAACTCTATCAAATCGTTTTAATGAAAATGGCGTCGTTTATTATGACAGTCCACAACTGACAAACAAGTCATTCAATTGTTTATTTATATTTTGAAATTCATCTACTTTACCGACGTATTGGAAATAAATACAGGAAGAATATACGCACACGTTATTAACATCCGCCCAGTATAAGTATATAAATGGATATTAATATTTTAAGCCATGTCCGTTACCAAACTGTATCATATCTCCGGCGAAACCTTTTGCATCCTTTCCTTACTTGCGGAAATTGAAACGTCATTTTCAATCATATTCTAATAAATCAGGAAACTTATATTTTACTCACTGCATTATTAATCGAAACAAAATTTTTTCACAGTGCCTCTAGTGTAGAGACTCCAATTATTCGACAGCTCAACTACTCGAGTATCGAGTAGTTGAGATCTCAAAAAATATTCGAGTATATTCGAGTAATTTCAGATTTACCAAAATATATATTATAAATTCAAATTTCAGTATATATTGACACCGCCCTATATGGTAGGTCATCAGAACTCTCTCGAACGATCTATTTTTCACCTCAGTCTATGAGTTTAAGTCGATATCAGGAAATAAATTCATTCTTATAATAATCTGTATTGAATTCTATAGCGATTCAATACAGAAGTATTTCAATTTCTCTTATCTCTTGACGCCCGAAAGTGCATGGTACACAACGAGAGCGCATGGTGCTCCGTAAAAAGTTCATTAGCCCATAAATAATGTGTTATCAGTGTTAGCGGCCTGTCAACTGCTTATAACCGTCATTCCGGCTCCTACCTAGGGAGCCGCTTTTTTTTTACAGTCAGTTAGAGTTTTAAACTCCTTGAGTGCACTTGTTTGCAAGATTGGTCGAGGTATCCTCCCTCCTTCGAGTATCTTAAAATCGCGTACAGTTCCTAGTATCGGCTTGTCGCAATCGTTAATCATTATTTGTAATTGAGTTATAACTTCTGTGTTTGATTTGTGTCATTTTAATATAACTTCTGTGTTTTTTGTGTGTAATTTATAATAATATAACTTGTGTACCGAACATTAATAAATTGTGTGTGCAATAGCACTATTTGACATTCTGAGATCGTTTTTATTAAAGAGCATCCTGATTCTCCATCTCCGATCCCTAAATTCCTCTCCTCGAGTGACGGACGGAGGATTTCTCTTGTTTTACGAGAGAACCCGAATCAAGGTCGTCTCAATATATAGATGATCAATTAATAAATAAACTGATTTCATAGCATCGTTTCATTTACTTCAATTTATAAAACATATGTTTCAAAAATAAAGAATTAAACGTCTCAAATTTCAAATTAGTTTGAAGATTTCGTATTTTATTTTTCAATATTTTATTTTGTTACTTGTCATCATAAACTTGTCATTGATATTATATGTAAGCAGGACCCAGAGCAAAACTAACAAAAAAAGCTTCGCATAGCACAGTCAACGAGTATAACTCGAGTATTTTTCAAAACACCCGAGTACCGAGTCCTTGAAAAATGGACGAGTATTCTCGAGTATTGAGTTTTCGATACTTGAATTGGTGTCTCTACTCTAGTGACTCCTTGCTCGTGTTGCTAATCACCTTTGGTTTCGATTGCAGAACGCTCGAGTCCTAGTCCGTGTAGTTTTTTGTTACTTTTGAGAAAAAATATTGATGTTCAAATATTTCCTCCTTCACTTCCGATGCTCAAAATATGTAAAGGCGTGGCAAGAGCGATTTTAACCACTAGTTCTGATCAAATCCTACAATTTTCATCCCAAGTCTCTTCGAAAACCAGAACAAAAAGAAAAGAAAATTTCTTCAGTGAATATAATATTATCCCTTTTTATTAAACTTTTAAATCAAAGCACGCTCATATCATCCAATCAGAATATCGTTTTATTTTATGACGGGTTAGAAATGGGAATAGGGCTGTAAATTGCAAGTCCTCGTCCATTATGACGAGCTATATATTAAAGGTCCCTAGCTTTAGTGGTTTCAAATCGAATTGTAACTTTTCTCATTTGTTATCGTGAACAAAAACAAAGGAGAATGTGAAATCTGTAGCACCAGAATCGTTGAGAGGTGATTATCTTACACCAGTGATGCACAATCTGCGGCCCTCAATGACATTTCATGCGCCCCGAATATCAAATATCAGCCTTTTTTTCTTTAGAACTTTTAACGGACGGTGGAGGAACAATACAAAACAATAAAAATTTAAATTTTATATACATTAAAAACATCAATTATTTAATCAGTTTTACCGATGCGGCACTCGAACTGACTTGTTGTTTTTTCACACCACCAATCGTTGTGTATATGCAGCCAATGTTTCATGGCCGCCTTTCACAACGCTTTCGATTTAGAAAAAGGAATTTACCCCTGACATTCATGGCCCGAGCAGATCTGCACGGGACTGATTTTGAACCATGCACTAGTGTGCTTGAAAATAGAATAAAATTAATAAAATAAACTGGAGTGACTAGCTCAGCCACTGAAATCAGTTTGATACAGAGTATCCTGTGTATAATCCGTATACTGAGAGCCCGTCGTGTTAGACGAGTATATTGACTCTAGTGAAGAATCGAGATTATCTCGATCCCCGAAAAAAGTTGCAATTTTTTGAAATGCAATGAAGTTAGCCTTAGTTGCAATCAAGTCATTGCCTATTGTGGCCTATTGGGCCCGTGTGAGGACGGACCACAGCAAACAGTTCTGCTCGTTCGGCATTCATTTGGGGGCAGTCCCATAGGATGTGATTAGCGTCATGGTGGGCGTGCCCACACGTACAGTCCGGCCTTAAAACCAACTTACCCAGCGCGAAGAGTTTTGCATTGAACTTGCCATGCGGCACTCGAACTATTTGAGAGTTGACTATCTGGCCCTTGATCTGCTTAAATAGAGCACAGCAGTTAAAAAATCTGTAACTATGTTTATAATTACCGAGATGTACCGTTAGCAATATACGGCTTTTCCGGAAAACCAGTTATACTCATACTGTAGTGTACCTAAAACGATGACAACCAAACTGTTTTGTTGCCTTGTTTGTTGTTGTTTTATTGCCATCGTCCATACACTCGGCTGAAGAAATAATAAAATAAAATCAAATACAATTTATATTTTCCCTTCTTTACTTTGAAGTTACGAAATGTCACAAAGCTCTTTCTGCGGGGTAGTAAGTCTGAGAATAGAAGAGCCGCTTCTAGGTAGCACTTGAAACTTTCATCGACCGGAATTCTTTTCACGTCAAATTGGTAAGCTGTCAATTTGACAAGCTGTCAATTTTGTCAAATACGGCCTGGAGAACACGAATAACCCACACCTCTTCTAGGGGAAATTCTCATATGATTGAGGTGGCATGTTGAGACTACAATTCGAGTATCGTGTACTCGATACTCGAGTATACTCGTTCATTTTTTAAGTACTCGATAGTCGAGTAATTTGTAATTTTTTAACCATGTCCGCTCACAACTTGGAGACTAGAGACTCCAATTCCAGTATCGAATAGTCGATGCTCGAGTATAGTCGTCCGTTTTTCAAGTACTCGATATTGATAAATGATAAATTAAAGTATAAAGTTTTTTCTACTGCGGAAATAAAAAAAACAAAACTTTGAACCAAATTAAAATTTGAGACCTTTCATTCTCAATTATTTTTGAAAAATATGTTTCTTAAATGAAATAAATTTATTGATAGTATAAAGTAAGCTAATTTATTTATTTATTATCTGTTTATATATGTTACAGTGAAACTGTAAGAAACTGTACTTCTCAGTGAAAATGCATCAAGTAATAGATTTGTATGACAACATGATTTCACTGGTCACGATCATTGAAATTATTGGCCCAAGTCGATAATTTGTCGGCCTAAAATTTTGGTTTGCTTCAATGAAACAAAATCAGCAAGTAGTCTTTTTCATAAAAAGAGAACCAAAGAAAAACACAGACAAACATAGGGCTGAAGATAGGGCGGTAAAATTTAATTTATATGACAGCTCGGAGAAGAATATATTTTCACTGAGAATACAGTTTCACTGTAACATATACACAAATATGAATTGCTAATATATATTTTCGTACATCTGATACTACTTGAGTATACTCGAGTATTCAAAAAATTTACTACTCGATACTAGAGTAGTTGAGATGGCGAGTAAGTGGCATGTAACAGAAGAATCGTATTTTTCCGCGGTTTCATTCGCGAGAAAGTTTGTCCGTCTCCACGCGGCCCAAAACGTCTAAATTTCATCTGCAACTTTTTTCGAAATCTTTAAATATTCTTTTTTACTCCACACAAAGACCTTTCCCACGCTCTTTCTCTTGTTGATGAGAATCATAATGAAAAAATATGCTGCTTAGAAAATTTGTTTTGCAAAGATTTTTTATGTCTGAATTTATCACGCTGAAAAATATTTCGCAAATTGGGTTTCGAATTTTTAATGATTCGAAAAAAAAATTATATATCCAACTTAATTTACTTCAATACCAAAACTCTACGCGATATTAATTTACTTGGATGTCTAAACTGACTAAAATAGTTAATATTTCTTAGCGTATAAATATTTTAATAAGTTTAAGAAAACAATATAAATAATGGTTGTGCGAATTTTTTAATTGAATAATATGTACGTTTAGATGAAAAAAGGTTCAGTTTATTTTTATTGTTCAACACAGTGGTTCTTAACCTTTTCAAAGTCACTGTGCACCATAATCAAACGGTAAGAAAACAAATAAAAATATGCGGACATAACTTTTATTACAAATTACATATTTTTTGACAGATTACAGAACAGTTACAGAGAAGATAATTACATTTACGGAAAAACGATGACTAAAATTACTCTTACGGGTTGTCTTAGCTGGGCGAGGCGATCCGGCGCAGCTTTGAAAGCGGCAGAGTTTTAAAATATCAAACGGTCCTCGCCCATGCAAGTGTCATATGTGGACGAAGCGATCCGGTCAGGACGGCATATGTCGTGAGTCGACTCAAGTGCCAAACTCATGGCGCGCGCGAATCGCTTGAAAATATCAAACGGTCCAAGCTCACCAGAGCGTTAATTGCGTCTGGCCGAGCGATGGCACATAAGACCTTTGATCAACTACGTTTTAAATGGACTGGATTCGCCTAAATTCGTTTGCCGGTTCGCGTCGCTTACCTAAGACACGGGGTTAGCAACGTGGAGTTTATTTGATGTGAGGAACAATTATTGTGATACCTGAGCTTGCCATCAAACCATCAAATCTTAATTAAAACTTGTTTTTTTTAGTTTTAATGTCAGTTATTGTTGAGAAACTGAGCACACACAAATGTGATGTTAAAAAAGTAGCAAGATTCTCATAAACGGAGCTGAATATTCACTATTTCACGAAATTGTCTGCTTTTATCATCTTTCCCGACTTGAACTTGCAACAAGCTCGCTGCGCACCGGTTAAATACGACTAGTTTAACTTTTTAATGTTTTCGTAATTATCAAGACTATGTGTATAAAGTGATTGACTGATAATTTGACAGATAATCCAACATGGCCACTGCAGCAGTGTTCGAATCGAATTTCAAAGTGTAAATTCTGCCGCAATAAGACGTAGCCTAACATATCTAAAATGATATATAAAAATATGTTCCATCACGTCTCATTAATAGGGTCTCATTAAATACTACCCATGTTTTAATCACACCAAATGTTTCATTTGTCAGATTTTTTAAAATGTATTTAAGAGCTCAGCCATAGTTTGTTGAGCCATTGCGATTGAATAAATTAAAGTAAAAACGATACCATGGTTACCATGGAAATGTTTCCAATCATGAGTATTTTTTCTTAGCCTATGCTTAAATAATAACAATTGAAAATGGTCGACTAAGTATTATCCACCGCTTATACACCGAATCCTTTGAAATTGTTTTATTTTTGGAATAGTGTTATATGAATAGTGTTGTATGAATAGTGTTATATGAACATGGTCAAATAGAGCAGATTTCAGTCAATTTATTAGTGTTGGTGTTGTCTAACAATTCCTTCCCACCCATCTGTTCCTATAAACGGGGCTTAGTGAGTGCGACTAGCAACCCATTAGTCCTTGTATCCTTACAATCTCGACTCTCTTCGAAAAAAAAAGGTTGAGCAACCGAGAAACACGAAGATCACGTAGAAAAACCATATTGAGAAAAATTGCGTCAAAGTCCATATGCTCCATGTTGGGAGCGGATATGGTGAAAAAAAACATTAATCAAATAGGGTGTGTTCAAGTAAAGCTGTTTTTTCATAACCTAAATGTTTGTAAAATAAAAATTAATTGTGTAATTATAAGCTATGATAAATTAGTGTCATTAAATTTCGCAGGGATAATAAATGTTAACATTTATCAGCGGTTTATTTTCGAAAAACACCCCCCCCCTCCGTGTCCACTAAGTGTTATAAACTTAATAATTTAAAATGGGGCGAAGTTTCATTGACTTATCATAAATTTAAATAAATTTACCGAACTTTTTAAGTATCAGATTTTTTCCACGTGGTTCTCACTTGCAGAGAAATAATTCACTTGAGATGGATTAGCAATCTGACCATTAAGGGATTTATCATGTTTGATATCATTTCAATTAATGACTAATTAATGCAGTAGTTAAACCCGATTAAGAGATTGTTATGCTTTTATTACTTTTGTTATTTTTTCTTTAATATGAATATAAAAATTCCATGATACATTAGATTATTTCACGTATTGGTCAACAAATAGTGATACGTGTTTCGCTTCTTTAAGGTAGCATCTCCGGAACTATTACCATAAAGCAGTGATGCACAAATGCGGCCCGAAATGGATTTTTTTGCGGCCCAAAATAACAAATACTTTATCAGCAAATTTTTCATTAAATATGATAAAAAATAGTATTCGATGTGTGAACAAATTATGCAGTAGCAACGGTATATAAAAAATCAACCCCTTCTCCGTATCCATCAATGAGGACGATTCATCATTGCAACTAGAGTTGATCGATTTGCAGAACAACGATCAATTGAGATCGAAATATCAGGAAGGCGATCTGCAGAGTTTTTACAAATATCTCCCCGATGAGCAGTTTCCTACCCTACGTAAAAAGGCTGCGCTTTGTGCAAGTCTTTTTGGAAGCACCTACATTTGCGAGCAAACATTTTCCATATTAAAACTAAATAAGTCTCTACACAGAAACCGTTTGAACAATGATAATCTCAGTGCTGTACTGAGGATAGCAACCACAAACATTGAACCCGACATCAAAATGCTTGCTGCCAGAATACAGTAAAATTTATATCTCATCTAGTATAATATGTCAATATTTTTCTTCACTTTTACCCTTTGCGGCCCGCGAAAAATTTTAAATGGATAAATTGGCCCTTCTCTCAAAAAGCTTGTGCACCACTGCCGTAAAGTAACTTAATGAAGCAAAACACGAGTCAATTTTTGTTACAAAATACGTGGAATATACGAAGTTGTCTTTTAATTTGATATGAAAATAAACACTATTAAGGCGTTCACTGTCAATAATTGGTGGAATGGCATACAAATAATAATACATTTATACTTATTACACGTTGAATTTATTAGATCAGGACCGGTTTTGCACATGGTGAGCATTATCAACTGATCAGTAGATAGTGCCCGTCATGAGCAAAACCGGTACGATCTAATAAATTCAATTCGGAATAAAAACAACAAAGTTACCGCCCAATACATGGAGAGTGTTCTTTAACACAACTCATGATAATTAATGATAGAAATGTTTTATCCATTTAAATATTAATTTGATTTAATACTATGCATCAATTCAAATCCACTTGTGCACTTAAATGGCTGAAAGGAGAAAGCCGAGTCGTTAGCGGTAAAACTAGTCAAAAAGTACAAAATTTATGCGATTCAAATATTGAAATTCTATCAAGCATATATTTAGTCGAAACTCTCAATTACAGCCTGTTCTCGACGTACTGTTATGCATCTTATCACCCATATTTTATTTAATGCACATGGCTCCACCCTTAAGCCGATACATCCGTGAAAGCGATGTCACATCCCCTTTCTCACAGTCATAAAAGCAATAAAGTATTAGTAGATAGCCAAAAGCAATATTCTGCGGTTTTTACAAGATAAACTTTGCACTTGATTTTACTTAGTTCCCAGAGATTTTATGAAAACATGTGGTTAACTAAATGACTATATAACACTATACAAACTACGATTCTGAGTTATTCTTCCACCATCCGTTTGCAAGCTTGTTATATATTGTCAGCTATTGTAAAACTGTATCTTAAGACGACCAGGGTTTCTTCCCAATCTGACTGCGTCATTCTAAGGCGTTCGTCGACGGAACTTAGGGACAGGATGGGGAGAAAGGTGTCTCTCGCAAAGATTTCAAACGGTTTCTCTTTGCCGTAACTCTATCCCAGAGTAGGCTAGTTTATTGTTCTCAATTTAGATTGTCAGTTACACAGATATAATTGTAGTTGCGACTACATTTCAAAGCGTAAGACCAAATGAATAATGTGACTTCCTCCTGTCCGAGACAAGAGGGCGATACAGCTATCGGCTTGAACGGTTACGACTGACTCCCTTGGCGGTTATTTTATTTGACAGCCACATTTATACTCCGTGATTCTAGTATGAAAAACAGCTCGACCAATCAACGCAAAGCATTCTGGCCTGAGCTGAATTCAACCAATCACTGCGAAGCCGTCGCAATGAGTCGGTTACATGATTTAATAACAATTTTAATGCATTTATTCGCTTTATATTACTTGTTTAGTCTTATTATCATTGCTTGAGGTGATAAATAAGATCGTCCGAGAGAGTTCTGATACCCTACAACATCATGCGGTATCAATCTATACAAAATAAACCAAACATCAAAACGATCAAATAATTTAATTGTATAAGTGTCTACCCGTCCGTGTCCTTCAAATATCATAGACAAATACCTGACGGTTGTCTATAAAACTGAACTATCTAGGATAGTTCATATTCGTCTTACAATTGGAAACTCATTTGACTCGATATCTCAAGTCAAAGTCTTTGAAAGTAAGATCATATACATTCTCATCATATGTAAATCAAACACTTAATATGAAGAGGACGTAACAGTACGACGGGGCTCCGTTCCACCACCAAGGACGTAAGTCCAAATGGTCGTCATTCGAATTTCATACAAAAAAATAATGAAATGATAGACATAAAAAGTGCGTGGTACGTTAGTGGTATTTATTTCAGAATATGTACTGTAAGTAATATATTGATTGATAGATTGAGTAGGCATTTACTTGGTAGAACTCCATTATAATACGGAAATAAAAATAACAATGTATTTTAGTTCTACATAAATTATTTTATATATTTGTTGAAAGCTATTTCGGCTTACGCCTTCGTCAAAACTATGTTTAAAACATGTATTAGAGATAGCTTATATACCTTTGCTAGACAGGGTGCCCCCTACATCATCTCTTTCTGTTGAAACCATACCTACGTCACATGAAAGAATTTAAATGCGTTTGATTTATTGGTCTATAGTAATGGTGGGAAACAATAATTTGGGTATTTTTGGGTTATTTGATCGTGTGAAACCACTAAAAAACTGCAATGTCTAAATGAATCTATTTTAATATTTTCGATGGTTTCGGCGGTAACTTCTATTTTAAATTTTTTAAGTTTATTGTTTGTTAAAGGTCTTAACAGAGGTGTAAGTAATACACATATAATATATTATTAATAATAAGCAAATTGTACAACGATATTCGTTACTTCTCCTACTTTATCTTCTCTATTAAAGTCCATTTAATTATGACGTTCTAATTAATAGTTTGTTCCATATGACATACCTACATGGTGTCGTTACATTGGACCATCCTTATGAGACATTTTTAATTGCTTGAAAGATGTTATAGTTTTTCCACAATTCTCTCAATGTCTGGTCTTTTTCTATTGCTTTGATTGCTTGGGCAAAAGTAATTCTTAAATAATGCAATTTAAAGTTAGCAATATTGATCCATCGGCTGTAAAATGCTTGTAATGCTGGGGGGTAAATAAAAAACTTGTTTGGATGGGATTCGACTGTGGAGGATGACCCGGAGCGTTGTCAATAATCAGCATTAATTTTTTAATTTTAGTTTTTTAGTCGAGACCTGACTGCATACTCGATCAAAAATCCTGTCTTGGTCCTTTCCTTTCTACACATACTGTCTTCGAAAACGAAAGCTCGAGTAACTGAGTAATAAACAATTATATAGAAAATTTTTGATAGGAGTCCATCCAGATGCTGCTGCAGATATATTTGCGCTGTTGTTTTATTCTGATTTCCGAGTAAATTGATAACACGGACCTAATGTAAAGGATGAATTGATTTATATACCCTGTGAATGGCAGGGTTCGTGTCCCTTGAAGCCCGAAAATTCGCTTATAAAGCCATAAATAAACTAGGGACGTGTTCTGCGAATAGAATAGTTCAACAATAATGAAAATAATAATGGAAAAGCGCGTCCATTGATCGATTTTCTTTCATCCCGGGAGTCCAAGGGCGGACATGATTGATGAAATTTTCACCGACCAATAATGGTAATGTTCAATATTATTGACCAACTCGTAGATACATACTTACAAGATTAACTTACTTTCAAGTTTCAAATGAAATATTGTATCGATGAGTTTGTAATATTTGTAAACAATAATCAAACAATATTTCCCTTTAATGATGTACATTGTAAAAGTTATGTAAGAAATAAATACTTAAAATAAATACATTTATTTTTTTAGCGATGTCCGCTTCCAATGTGAAACATATAGATTCCAAGTGGAGCGTATCTCAACAAAACCTTTCTACGTGAAATTTTGAAGCCTAATCTTATATATAAAACCGAAACGGCGTATGTAGTCTGTAATTCCCTTTTGCATTGTTGTTGCAAGTTGCCATAAAAACGAATATGAAAGAAAATATGTTTGAATTTTTATCGGCGAAGTCATTTAGTCAAAATGTAATAAATTAGTCTTCTACCAACTTTTTTCCGGCTTTGATTTATATAATAATGTTTATTATTTACGTGAAGATATTATTTGACATTTCTTTGACAGCAAATTAGATTTTTTCCTTGAATTTGGACATTTTAATGGGCGAGAATGGGGCTGTCATCAAATTCAATAATGTTTGTGATTTTATTTTAACTCTATTTTGGATGTTAGATTTTGTGATATAATTATGTCGAATGATATTACATTAAATAATTATTGGTCGCTTAGTCCAAGCGACGCCGGGTAGCAATACTAGTATAATATAAACATCATTTGCTTAACGAAAGCTGATTGTTTGTCAGTCGTAGAACTTATCTATTCATTTAAGGCAGTACGCGGAGCCCTTGGGGGATAGGGAAGTAGTTTGGTGGGGTGCATGCTATGTTTGCATTATTTTGTTTATGCGATTTTTTGTTCGACGAAGAGTACTTGAAGTTACTAAAATTATATGAAGGGTACAAGCAACAAAAAAAAAACTCACTAAAGCATTTTCGTTGTTTTTTTAATTACCTAATTAAAAATGCCATTTTTAATTGCACATGGGTCACGGGTCACATGTCTTTTATAAAAAGGGGTCACCGCCCGAAAAAGGTTAGGAACCTATGCACTACACAGATGTCGAATGTTTGGGAAACACTGATTTACAGTGATGGCAGTAAGATAGATAAATGATGCCTTAAATTGTCAAAAAAAAAGTTCACAACCGCGATACCTTGTGTGAAGAAAGCCTACAACTTGACTCATTACGTTGAAAAGGTTCTTACTGCTTTTGACCCTGTTTTGAGATATGAGCGTTTGAAATTTCGATTGATCATACTTTGATTCAAAAGATATTTTTGACAACTCAAACCATTCTCAAATTTGAATTGTTTGATTTGTTTTAAATTTGTACAAACCATTCTATTGAGAAATAATTATCTTCATGATTTTATGATAGAAATCGAAGAAAATTAAAAAAAAAGTTCTTAGGCCATCATGAAAAAAATGAATCTAAGAACTTTCAAATCAATTTAATTAAAAAAGTTATCACATATGCTTGAATACGGTTTATGCAAACTTTTACGATCAAAACGTTATTTTTTGCCAAAATTTCAATTATTTATTTATTGGAAAAATAAAATATAATACAATACATAGCATTTTACAGCTGACGCCAATACGCCATGCATTTGACAAATTTAATATAAATATTTTTTGTAACATCAAAAGAAAAAAAAATACAAACAAAGCACCAAGCTAACTGCTGAAGATGTCCACATCAACAGGCAGTGCATTTATCAGTCAAACAGCCCTTGCGACTGGCGACTCAAAAAACCTACGCAACAAACAAGATCCGACAAAGAAAATTGATTGGCCTTGCTTACGACCACGTAGATAGAAACTGGGAGCATGCAAGCTTAAAGTCTTAATGATGTCAGGGTTATCAACTCGGACGAAGAAGAAGAGAAAAATGTTTCAACATTGAAATCGATCTTCGTGCTTCAAGAGGGTGAAACGAACCTTTCAAAAGTAAGACAATGGATTGTTGAACGATCATAAAACCGAAAGTAGTTAATAACATGTAGATTGGTAAGAATCTTATATATAAAACCGAAACGGGGGATGTATGTCTGTAATTCCCTTTTGCATTGTTGTTGCAAGTTCAAACAAACGAATTGATTTCGCTCGCGAAAGTTTCGACGGTAAATTTGTTTCGTTATCAATGTGTGTGTAGAGACTCCAATTACTCGAGTATCGAGTAGTACATATATAAAACCGAAACGGCGTATGTATGTCTGTGGGTCTGTAATTCCCTTTTGCATTGTTGGTCATTGAGTTGCCATAAAAACGAATATGAAAGAAAATATGTTTGATTTTTTTTATCGGCGAAGACATTTAGTCAAAATGTAATAAATTAGTCTTCTACTGAACTTTTCCCGGCTTTTATTAATATAATAATATTTTTATTCACGTGACGGTATTAATTTGACATTTCTTTGACAGCAAATTAGATTTTTTCCTTGAATTTGGACATTTTAATGGGCGAGAATGGGGCTGTGAAATGTCAATGCCAGTCTGAAATGTTCATTTTAATTCCATTTTAATTGACCTAGACTTTTGAATTTTGAAAAAAGTTGTTTCAACTTGGCCCGTCTGAATTTACGCGCCGAGGTGAACATAACCCCAAACTGGTCCGAGCGAAGTTTGGTTCGAATACTAGTTATACATAAGAGTATTGCACCGGAAAATATGTAAATTTTACGACTGTTTAACGATGGTTGACATTCCGCGATGCGCGGAAACACTTATGGTATTTTTCTATAACGACGTACAAATATAATGTTTATTGTATACTAGAGATTCCGTACATCACATCTTTTCCAAGGCATGTCACATAACGACGTGTCATCGCGAGCTGTCTTTGAGGAATTGATGACCAAATAAATATACAAAAAAAATACTCGAGTGCGGAATTATCTTTCAAGAATTTACTTGTTATGTGTCTTTTTTTGAACGAAAATGTTTTATCTGCGTATAAAAAGAGTGACTTTCTAAAGCGTTTGATCGTTAGTTTGAGATGTAATTTTCACTAAATTATTTGTATTCTAAATGCTCCTTTTTAGATTTTTAGCTTGCCGGTACCCGGCTAGCGTTGTAAAGCTCACTCAAAAGAAAGAAAGTGATTTCGGATGTACAATATTTTAGATAAATAATTTCGATTTGATTTCATTAACATTGATCGGCATCGATGACATTTGATGTTTGTCTTTTGCCGATTGTCTATGGGTCGACAAACGCGCCATCTACTGAACGTTAATTTTACTATGTCTATTAACTTTGCTCAAGTGCAACAATAAGTTGTCAATATGAACGGTATGGCAGCGCATAAAATATGAAAAAAACATTGATTTTTATATAAAAAGACTTTGTTGACCAAGTTGACAAGGTTTTATCGCAATCGGACGAACGGTATGGCAACGCATAAGATACGAACATACAAACAAACAAACATTTATTTTTATGTATTAGATAGTTTGGTAGTGTTTATTATGAGACGACAAGGGTTCCTTCTCCATCTGACTGGCGTCAGACAGCATCCTTCCACAGCGTTCGGAGACGGAACTTAGGGATAGGATGGGAGGAAAGGTATCTCTGTATAGATTTCAATCGGTAATTTCTCTTGGCCGAAAACTCTATCTTAGAGTCGGGTAGTTTATTTTCGAATCAGAGTACATTTTTGATTACAAACACAGATACATATATTGCGTAAGACCAAACGATTATTGCGACTTCCTCCTGTCCGAGACAGGAGGGCGATATGGCTATCGGCTTGAACGGTAACGACTTGAATTAGGGCTAAGACTGCCTGATGACTGATTTTGAAAATCAAAGTCGCTGTTCTCTGCGCATTTTGCGTCTCCTCCTCGGCGAACAGAACAGCATGGCTGCGTTCGCTGTCCAGGGATGCGTTCGCTGTGCCGGGGTGCGTTTGCTGTGCAGGGATGCGTTCGCATGTCGGTTTTGCAATTTTTTTAACAGTTTAATGAATTTATTCACGATAATTAATAGTTTGGTCTTATTACCATTAATCGAGGTGATAATAAGATCGTCCGAGAGAGTTCTGATACCCTACAACATCATGCGGTATCAATTATGATGCGCAAATGGTATTAGTTATTGAATTTTTTCATAGCCACTTAATTTTTGCTTTTACATCTATGTTATTCAATAAACATTCTTGTTTTCGTCACATATCACCATGCTTTAAATAAATGATTATTTTTTGGCAAATATTCAGTTTTACTCTTGATTCATTCAGAAGTTTAATTCTATTTTTAATGTTTGCAAATACATAGACTCTAATCAAAGTAAATCACGTACTCATTGTTTATTTGTGGAAAAATAAATACCTTAATCGATGTAATTAAGGATTTTCACTGAAGGCGCTGTATGAGATTTCATCGTTTTCAAATTTGAATCGTGTGAATTTTGTACTTCTTCATAAGCTTTGTGACTAGCGACCCGAGTTTCACCTTTCCATCTTCAGGCATTTAAAGTTCACGTGTTAAATTAAATTAACGCGTAGTGTGTAGTTTGTAGCGTGAGTTCTAGTCCAGGCAGTTTTATTTTTCAAGCACACAGCTGATTTCTGTTCGGAGACATGGAGACATCCTTCCAACCCTAAAAACGGGACGTAGCAAATGGGATTGGATAACCACTTATAGTGTTCTAGTACTTTCCTTTCTATCACTACTCTCTTCTAAAGCGAGAGGTTGAACAACTGAGTGACAATAAGCTATTGTATAAAACATATTTTAAAAGCAGAGCTGTGGAGTCGGAGTCGTGAAGTCGGGGCGTTTTGGCCGGAGTCGGAGTTGAAGTCGGAGTCGTCGCGGTGTTTTGGCCAGAGTCGGAAATTTTTAAAAGTTTGATATTTTTATTTTTGCATATAATATGTCAAATTTGACTATTGGCCGGATTGGTAGGGTTGATATTTAATTGAATACACATAAATAGGAAAATTATGAAAAAAAAAGACGATTTTAAACTTTTTTTAGTCGGAATCGGAGTCGTATTTTTGGTCAATCTTGGAGTCGGAGTCAGAGTCGTGGTTTTGGTAAATGCTGGAGTCGGAGTCGAAGTTTTTTTACCGACTCCACAGCCTTGGTTATAAGCGATAAACTTAATTAGGAATCCATATGTTCTACATTGGGATTCACTCCCATAGCTAAAAAAAACCTAAAATATTTTAATTATTAAAAATGATTCCTCAGCTTTTAAAATAAATGAGCTTCGAAAAAAATGAATTCTCCAAGCGAACGGCGGATATAAATTAAAAATTGTTTTCCAATTTTTTTATTCAAAATTTATTCACACAACAACCTTTTCGAATTTGTTATTGACTTTTGAAAAAGCTCTATGTAAGGAATTAGTATTCCAAGAAGAATCTCTTTATATAATAGAACAGAATAATAATATATAGAACAGAGAGGTTCCGATATTTTCTCTGAGAGACGTGCTTTAATATTTAGATCTTTATGAGATTTTCATGGCTTTTCCTGTACGTGTGAACGCGCAGATTTTCCTCACGGATAATATGTATACCTATTTCAAATATCAAAATATTCAACACTCAACTAATGTTAAACGCAAAAGCGATAGTGACTAAATTATATTATTATATATTTCAATTAAATTGTTTGAATTTTGTACTTTCCCATGAGTTTTGTCACTAACGACCCGGGTTTCGTCTTTCGGCATCTTCAGGCATATCAAGTACACGGATGTACTTGAACTGACGCGTAGTAAACAGTTTGTATCGTTTATATACACTAAAAGAAGTAGATCACTAAGTTAAATTGCTATTAAAATGCAAATTAGCGAAAATTGAATGCAAACAAGTTTCAATGAATTAAGTGGGTTTGCTATAAAAAGTACAAAATTTAAGCAATTCATATTTGATATTGAAATTCCATCAAGCACCGTCGGAATCCTTAGCTTAAATATATATATTTACTAGTATTGCTACCCGGCGTCGCTCGGACTAAGCGACCAATAATTATGTAATGTTATATCAATCGACATAATTATATCACAAATTCTAACATCCAAAATAGAGTTAAAATAAAATCACAAACTTTATTTAATTTGATGACAGCGCCCCATTCTCGCCCATTAAAATGTCCAAATTCAAGGAAAACATCTAAATTGCTGTCAAAGAAATACCTTCACGTAAATAATAAACATTATTATTAATAATAAAAGCCGGGAAAAGTTCAGTAGAAGACTATTTTATTACATTTTGACTAAATGTCTTCGCCGATAAAAATTCAAACATATTTTCTTTCATATTCGTTTTTATGGCAACTTAATGACCAACAATGCAAAAGGGAATTACAGACCCACAGACATACATACGCCGTTTCGGTTTTATATATAAGATTAACTATTGAACTAAAGCTGTACATTAAAAGTTTTCAGTAAATCAAAATTAATATTGATTGTATGCCAGTGCATCGATTGCTTATTTAATTTACGATGTATATTTCTTCAATAAATATTTATTGTGAATGAGAAATGATTAATGCGGCATGAAGACAAAGTGTGAGGAGTTTTTTGGGCGGCGTTTTAGTTGACGGCTATGATGTCATAGCGATAACGGAAACATTCTTGAATTCTTGAGTGATTTTATTATTTTTTCTCTCTGTTCTTATGACTACAATTTGTGATTTTTATTATTTATGTATTGATATTTATTACTCTACGCGAGAGTAGGCTAGTTTATTTTCTTCAAATTTTTAGATTACATTGTTTACAAAACACAGATACAATTGCAGTTACAACGTAAGACCAAACGATTATATTGCGACTTCCTACCTGTCCGAAGGCAGGAGACGACACGTCTGTCGGCTTTGGATGAACGATAACGACTGAGAAATTGGTTTTTTTTTTTTCCTACCTTTACTTTCCTACTGAAACTATATGTGGAGTCCGCTAGGCGGGCTCCTAGTTTCCTGGCTATTTTTGTTGCTAGGGTGGATACAGACTAAGTCTTTGTTTCCCTTTCCCGCATGTAAGCTAGCTAAGTATTGACTTTCTAAAAGATTCTGTCAGCTGAGGGCTTTGTGTGGGGAAAACACTTAAGAAAAACCCCTTACGAGAATGATTGTCTTGGAATCATTAAAAATTTTCAATTCTTACTAGGAATTGCTCGTAATGTTTACGTAAACTTGAGGAGTTTACTTGTTCTTATAGTAGACATGCCCAGTCCCTAACTGTTACTAAATCGACGAGCCTAGCTCGTAGCTTAAAATGTATCTCTTAGGGCGTTAGTATAGAAGCTGGCAGTGCTGCTGGCTTCTTCCACGCTTGCCTCCACTGTTGAAGAAATTGCTGTAGGAGAAAGGTGGGTGGAGCATAAGGTTTGAGACATCGTCCTGACGAGGTTCTTAGAGGCCTTTAGTTGGTTTTTTAAAGTTGGATATTTTCACAGCTCGGAGAGTTGGAGCGAGGTGGGGACCCTGCTTCAAGCTTTCCACGAAACTGGCACGGTGGAGGCGTAGGGTCTCTTTAATGTCAGGGCCTTTATACCACGCCCGGAGGTATCGGGTGCTGGCGTTCTTCTTCAAGCCTGTGATTATGCGTAGGCATTTATTTTCGACCCTCTGAAGGAGAAGAAGTTTGCTGTCGGGGATGTCTACAGACCATATGGGAGAGGCGTACAGCATGGTTGGCTTAATTACCATGTTGTATAGTGCCTTCTTATTAGCCATGCTGAGGTAGCTTCTAGCATTGAATATTGGGTACAACGCGCCAATTGCAACGTGAGCTTTCCGCCTGGCTTCTGCAATGTGCGTAGACCAGGTGAGGGAGCAATCCAGAAATACCCCGAGGTATTTGACAGCTGGGCTGAAACAGCAAGGGATACCACAGACGGTGATTTTCCCGTTATAATTTTTGTTATTACGTTTACGCGTGAAGAGGATCGCCTCTGTTTTCGCGCCGTTTACTTTGAGTCTCCAGCGACTGAAATAGTCAGTCAGCTGGGCTGTGCCAGACTCAAGGCGACGTATAGCTACGTCCCGGTCCCTGTGCGTGGAGGTGATGGCCGTGTCGTCCGCATAAAGAGCGACAGAGCAGTTTTGGGATTTGGGAGGTCGTAAATGAAGTGGTTAAATAGCCTAGGTCCCAGGAGACTACCCTGGGGTACCCCAGCGGAGGCTGAGCGGAGAGAAGATTTTTTCCTTCTTAACCGCTGCATAGAGGGATCGGTCATTCAGATAATTTTGGATGATTTTAATAATGTATGGGGGAGTGTTTGTCTCAACGAGCTTGTGAACAAGTCCGTCGTGCCAAACTGTATCAAATGCCTTTTTCCAGATCAAGCAGTACCATTCCGGTGGTTCTTCCCCTGTAAAAGTCTTCGGTGATCTGACCCGTGATGCGGGATAGCTGAAGGGTGGTGGAGAGGCCTTTTCTGAAACCGTATTGAGATTCAGGTAGAATAGGGTTATGAACGGGGAGAAAGCGTTCTAGGATCACTTTCTCGAGCAGTTTGCTGAGGCAATCAAGTAAACTGATTGGTCTGTAGTTGACAGCTAATGAGTGGTCTTTTTAGGTTTTGGAATCGCGACGACGTGTGCCGTTTTCCACGTTACTGGAAAGTAGCCACGTAGAAAACACGCAGTATATATTTTTGCTAAGAAAATGATACCTTTTTGCGGGAGGCGTTTCAAGATAGTGTTGTTGATGTTATCTCTACCGGGCGCTTTTTTAACGACGAGTGTTTTGATAAGTTTCTCAATCTCAACCGGCTCAACGATTTTAACATCTTCCGGGATGATGACTTGGGAAGCAAGGGAGTCTATTGACTTTTTCACGAGCGCTTTTGTAGCGGTGTCCGTGTCTGACTGGATTTCAAAGTTTTTGACGAATGCATCGGCGAGTGCGTTAGCTTTTCGAGATCGGAGTAGACAAATTTATTGCTTGATGGGTCAGGCCTGAGTGGCTTGATTGCAGACGAAGACGTTTTTATGCGTCTAGAGAGCGCCCAAAGTGAATTTTGGGGTTGTCGGTGTATATACGGCAGCTAGAGAGAGTGTCTTCCCAAAGAGCAGTTTTGTGACTTTTTACCGTGGCTTTGATTTTGGTTGTGAGAGAGTTGATCTCGCGTTTGACAAAGTGATCTTCGCGTTTGGTTTTGTTCCATTCTTTGCGCAGTTTGTTACGTTTAAGAATGAGTTCGCGGCTTTCGTCCGTGAGCTCAGCGCGTGCGTGTGAGAGTTTCACTTTGGAACGTATCGGCGGCGGGCCGTGAGGATGGTTTCGGTTAGCTCGGCAGCTGCTGAGTCTATTTCTGCTTCCGTTTTCAGGGTTTTGGGCGTGAGGTGTATGTTTTGCGTGATGTACCTTTTTAAATAGATGCCATTTTGCTTTCGCGTAGTCGAACTGCGGGGTTCTTTCTTTTCATACGCGCCTCCTATCTCAAAGTAGACAGGAAGATGGTCCGAGTGAAGCGCATTAAGTACCCTTGGCTTTCCGACAGTCGGAGAATTTTGAGCGATCACCAAGTCAATGAAAGATGGGCGAGTTTTACCTTGTATGCGCGTTGGTTCGTCCGTATGGAGAATCGTAAAGTCCGATTTTTCGGAATGTTTGAGGAGCGAGTTGCCGCGGGAGTTGGCTCTGAAGCAATTCCACACGCTGTGGTGGGCGTTTAGGTCACCGGCTAAGACGACCGAGTTTCTGAGCTTGAGCAGCTGATCAAGTTCAGAAGCAAGGAACTTTTCCTTGGCTTTACCATACACCGATATGATAGCGTGAGGCTTCCCATTGATTTCTACTTCTATGGCAGTAGACTCAAACCCGTTTAGAGGAGAGGTCGGGAGATGCGCGTGCTTGAGATCGCGATGAACTAATATCATGACGCCACCGCCTCTCCTCGGGGAGAGGGCGGTCCTCACGGTAGCAGTCGTAGCCGTGAGCGGAGAAACGGTGTTTAGGCTTAAGGTATGTCTCTTGGATCAGGACGATATCTATACCAAGCTCTATGAGTAGTTCTTGGAGTTCGGGGCGTTTGTGGGCTGAGACGCTGTTGGCGTTCCACGTTAAGACCTTGAGTGGCCGTCCATTATCTAGCAGGTCTGCGCCTTTTTACGGGGAAGCTAGTCCGAATTTGTCAAGTAGTGACTGAGCTCTGTCGAGTCTATCACTAAGAGACATTGTAGGGCTTGCGCGAATGGCGCGGGACATGCGAATACTCAATGATGGTGGAGATGTCTTCATTGGTGACACCATCCTCACCGTCAAGGAAAGAGTTGATGGTGTCGATTAAAGTAGCAGGAATGGGTTGTTTTGTCGCTGCTGGAGTGGGGGGCATGCTCAGTATTGGGAGGCCCTGTAAGCGCGCTCTGTAAGAGAGAACATCTGGGGCGGCTGCGCGAGCAGCTGATCGGTGGGGTTTGCCTTAGGAGCGGTGGTGGCCGCTCGGCGAGCTTCAATTGATTTGACGTAGGCAATGCGTTTTGGGCATTGCCTGTAGTTTGCGGGTGGTCGCCTCCACAGTTGCAGCACTTGACCCCTGGGGATGAGCCTCCCTTGGGTCGTGTGCATGCTTGGGACTCGTGTTGCTCCAGGCATTTTACGCAACGCGCGTCATGGTTGCAGTTTCGGGCTGAGTGCCCAAAGAGCTGGCACCGGAAGCACTGAGTGCCACTTGCGCTTGCACTCCCTTTAAATTTTTGGAGCGTCACCCTCACATGACAAAGAATTTTGATCTGGGCAGACATGTATGACATGTCTGTTCCTGCTGGCATGGCGACTAGGTAAAAGTAATTACGAGGTGCCGGGGACTTGGATTTTAGAAGCGATACTGATGCGGGGTTGAAGCCGTATTCGCTAACTGCGAACGCGACCTCTTCTACAGGCAGGAGGGGCAGTCCAGCGATGACTGCTTTACAGGTCCTATCCTCCTGTAAAGTGAATGAGTGGAATTTCGCATTACCACTCCGAAGACCTTCGGTAAGGCAACGGTGGGCTTCCACTGATTTTACTTGGACGGCATATGTGCCGTTCTTGAAATTCGTATGGAATTTATTTTCTCCCAGTATCCTATTCAGTCTTTTGACGATTGTGCCGTGAGGCTCTGAGTCGTCAACCGAAATTATGACGGGGGAACGCGGGTTTTTTTGGCTTCGCGGGGCCAATGGTAGGGGTGCTGAGGGTACAGACGGGAGCGTGACTTCGGGATTTAGACCAATAAATTTGTTTGTCGTCTTAGTTGGCGACGGAGCGGCTAAATGCCGTTTGGGAGCAGACACCTTGGGTCTGATCCACTGGTCAAACTGGTTGACTGTGGGAGTTGACTCTAAAAGTGGCACAGGGGATTGAGTATGAGCGCGATAGTCAGCGGGAAGCTGCACCGGTCTCGGGAGTACCGCAGGGGCTGTAGGTGAAGTTGGCATGCTGCCGATTGGCTTGTGATTCAGTGTATCTGGTGAGGGCGTCGGGGAACGGTGCCCTCTGGTAGCTTTTGCCGAGCGCAAACGTGATCGGGGCCGCGGGGACCCGCTAGGGGACCCGGGCAGCTTCCTCGGAGCGAGTGGAATTTTTAATTATATTTCAAATTATATAAATAATAATTCAAAATATTGCTGTTCGCGCTTTCGCGCTTTCCGTTCGACCGACTGTACTTTACTTTCGGCTGACTGTATGCTCTGTCAGCCGGACGTACTTAGGACCCACGCGGTCATAAACGCAGGGCTTCCAAGAAGGGAACAGAGCGTTGTCGATGGGACGCTTTTACATGTAGTAATTAAGTGAAACGGTAAAATGTTAAAATATGTATAGGTATAATAAGATACTAAATATAATATGTTTCTTACTCTGTGTCCGTTGTGAATTCCAGAGATTGCTAGAGCAATGCGAGCCTTTTCGCGTAGCGAAGAGGCGAGCTAAATAGGATATTTGCTGAAATCTTGCGAAGCGAGATTTCAGACGACCTTACTCTGAGAGAGCTAAAACGGGAATGTGAGAAATTGGCCTTTGACTGGCATATTTATACCCTACGATTCTAGTGTGCAAAAGAGCTCAACCAATCGACGCGAAGCGTTCTGGCCTGAACTGAATTCAACCAATCGAAGCGAAGCGGTCGCGAATGAACTGAACGAGAGACGTCGTTTCTAGAAGTCGGTTACAAGATTTTATAACATTTTGTGAGTTTATTCGCATTATATTAATCGTTTAGGTCTTATTATCATTGATTGAGGTGATAATAAGATCGTTCTAGAGAGTCCTAATGACCTACAATATCAGGCGGTATCAGTATGTACAGATATGTATATGTTACAGTGAAACTGTATTCTCAGTGAAAATGTATCAAGTAATAGATTTGTATGACAACATGATTTCACTGGTCACGATCATTGAAATTATTGGCACAAGTAGATGATTTTCCAGCCTTAAATTTTGGTTTGATTCCATGAAACAAAATCAGCAAGTAGTCCCTTTAATTGAAAAAGAACCAAAGAAAAACACAGAGAAACATTGGGCTGAAGATAGGGCGGTCAAATTTAATTTCAATGACAGCTTGGAGAAGAATATATTTTCACTGAGAATACAGTTTCACTGTAACATATATATATAAATAAATGTATAAAATTTTTCGAATCCATGGCGCTTTGGCGTCAGCTGTAATGCCATGATTTGTATTTTTTGTTGAATAAATAAATTATTTCAACCACAATCTTTTGGTACTAATTTCAAATCAAGTCTAGGTATGATTTATTATACGCTCAATAATTTAGTAAAAAGGCATTATGACATTAAAAAGTAGTCAAAAACTGTCTGAAAATGCTCGTGATGAGCGATACCGGTCCTGGTCGAAATAAATTCACTGTGGAATATTTAAAAAATATATTTTATTTTTTTTTGAAATATTTTAATACTAATAGGAAGCTACCAAGGATTGAGAGTTAAGAGACTTAAAGACATGCTTAGAAATGCTAGATAGTGTAAACGTGGATGCTCTTCTTTCTTCTTGTATGGAGACCAGTCTTCTAAAATTGTTATGTACCGAAAAGCTCTTACGGGAAATTGCCTCAAATGCGTGCCGCTGGTGATTCTAGTCAAATTTCCCTTTACATAAACCAGGAAAGAGGGTTGTAAATCTTGAGAGAATGTCCGGTTTGTCAGATGATATCGATCAAAGCCTTGCAGATGGGGATGTTTTGCGGAAACACTCAAGGGCAAATCGGACAGTCGTGTCTATCTAGTTGATTTCACGGGCTGTGTAACTCGATGTGACAGCAAAGTGAAATAAAACATTAATTTATATATTTGAAATTTATATTTAAATGACTTTCAAGAAAGTAGCCACCAATTTCACCAGGAATAAACGATTATTTAACGTGCCTTTAACCCTTTATAGTGGCAAAGGCTTATTGTTATTATTTATTTACCATGTTCGCTCTTAACTTGGAGCATATGGACTCCTGACGGAGTTTATCTCAACATATGTTTTTCGGCGAGAACTATTTGTTATTCAGTTGCTTAACCTCTCTTTTTGGAAGAGAGTAGGGATGGAAAGGATAAGAGGACTAGTGATTAGCAAATCACTGTCACTATGCGTCGCTCTTTGGGATCGGAAAGGTTGGAAGGGATTTAACAACACAAACATATATTGCCTCTGAGCAGAATCGATTTATCGACTGAAAAAATCTGCTCGTACCGGGAATCGAACTCGGGTGGTCTGACACGGTAGCTAACGACGTTAAACACTACACCACGGACACGGTCAAATAAATTTAATTGTTTAATATAACAGACGCGTCGGTCCTTATGGTCTAGTGGCAAGAGCTTTGTTCTTGCGATCGGGGGACCCGGGTTCATTTCCCGGCAAGGTCAAATTTTTTCAATTGAAAATAAGGAGATCTTGGACTGGGTGTATGTTATTTATCGTTGATTCTATGCACGACTGATACATTATTTATCATTGAGTTAATCTCGCATTACTTTCACAATTAAGAATATTTGGTGCATTAGCGTAAGCTGTAATGTCAAATATTTTTTTTATTTTTAAAAAATTAAAAAATAATTTATCCAATACCACCCAAAGTCAACGTTAGTATCTCAATGCGATGTAGATAATATTCTTTCATTGGTATATTGGTCAAACGGCAAAAAGTTTGCGTTTTTCCACGAAAATCACCATGTTTAACTGCGAGTTATTAAATTAACTATTGTCAGTATGTGCGCGCGACAAACAGCTTTGGAGCACAGTGTTGCATTTGGACTCGAATTGTGAAGACTTTTTTGCGATTTTGCGAACAAACATTTATAAATTATCGCATTAATTATCAGTCTGTTTTACTCTTTGCAACGTAATATCGTCACGTTGTAATGGAAAAACCTCAAACCAGTATGTCCCAGAGTTGACATAAAATGTTATTAAATTGGTGAATCTACCAAACAAAGTATTGATGTTTCTGACAAAATAACATTTATTTTATAAAATTTACTTTATAATGGGTTATTCGAATTTTTGCTATGGAGTTAACTAAAGATACATTAATTAAATATACTTATTAGTCAGTGATTTTTAGTTGTGTTATGATAAATATAAAAAAAACTACTCCGAATAAAAAGCTCATATTGATAAGTTACGATAAATACGTTTATTAAATATTTTACAATGTTAAAACGAAAATATATGAATTACTAGTATTGCTACCCGGCGTCGCTCGGACTAAGCGACCAATAATTATTTAATGTTGTATCATTCGACATAATTATATCACAAAATCTAACATCCAAAATAGAGTTAAAATAAAATCACAAACTTTATTTAATTTGATGACAGCGCCCCATTCTCGCCCATTAAAATGTCCAAATTCAAGGAAAAAATCTAATTTGCTGTCAAAGAAATGTCAAATAATACCTTAACGTAAATAATAAACATTATTATATTGCAACTTGCAACAACAATGCAAAAGGGAATTACAGACCCACATACATACTTACGCCGTTTCGGTTTTATATATAAGATAATTGCTTGGAAGCGAAGTAAATATGTCGTGTTACGATATTTAAGCTGGTGTTAAAGTTTTGAGTCGGAACTTTTGTTATCTTCATTTGCCACTTGAATTTTCTATAGTAGTTTAGCATGCTTACATCATGTTTAATTCTGAGAATTATTCTTAGGGAAGTGTTTGAATAGAATCATCAAATAATATACAAAGTGTGTATGTAAATTTACATTAAATAAAAATGTTGGGTAACGGATTGTACACACTGACTGAGGAGGTCACAAAACGTTCTAAATTCAAATTCAGTTCAAAATTCTTGGCTGTGGTTTTATTCACTAGCAGAATTTTTTTTTATTAAATTGAGACTTTACTGACCAGAAACACGCTATTCTAAATACAAATTATTCAGTATATTCAGGTGTATCATGGTATTTATTATCAGTTGATAATGCTCGCTATGAGCGAACCGGTCTTGATCTAAGAAATTTAATGTGAAATAAGTATTTAAAAATGTGTAATTATTTTTATTTTAATGCCATTTCACCATGTATTGACACTGGACACATTAAAAGTGAATAAGGAAGAATGATTAAATAAAATATGTATAAGTATTTGCTATTGTTTCGTTTCTAAAATTTACGTTTCAAAAATTTCGTTTCGTTGAAATAGGCTTAAATAGTTATAATTTAAAATGGTCGACTATCCCCTGGCCCTGGCAAGTTATCCCATGGCTTGGCACGATATTTTTTAGCTTGGCGTAGGTATTATGGGCTTAAAGTGGAAAATGTAGGAGTAGTTTTATTTAGTTACACTACGGTTCTGCTGAAAAACAGCTGCATACAATTGGTATGCATATCTTTTCCAGATAGCAACACTATGTGATGGTAATTTAGATGGAAATGGATAAGAAAACTTCAAAGTCAGATTTCCGATTGAATTTACCGTTCTTAAGGGTGGCTTTTTTCACACAAAGCTTTTCGAACTGTGTGTCGACAGGTGTGTGCTCGATGACATATTGACATGCCGGGATATAAAACATTATATGCAATATTTGTGAGAGGTTGCTTAGAAAAGTTATCAACGTAAATGAATGCTAGACATAAATAAACTATATATATTTTATATTAAACAAAATGGAGAATTTAAACTATCAGCTGAAAATTTGTTTTTTATCAACTACCAACATTTAATACGGAAAGAAAAATAACAATGTATTTTAGTTCTACATAAATTATTTTATATATTTGTTGATAGCTATTTCGGCTTACGCCTTCGTCAGAACTATCTATAGCGTAAGCCGAAATAGCTATCAACAAATATATAAAATAATTTATGTAGAACTAAAATACATATTTTTCTTTCCGTATAATAATGGAGTTCTACCAAGTAAATGCCTACTCAATCAATAATATACCAACATTTACCTATCATTTATTATGACTGGTCTGTGGTCGAGTCGACAACCTCGTTAGTTGCCAACGTCGTTTTGAATCCCAGTAGGGATAGTGTAATAAATTGAATTACGAATTGACTTTTTATTGATGTCTGAAACTAACTCAGAGCCATTCGATACTAAGGTGAAATCGATTCGCTAAACACTAGTCTTAAATCAATTATTTTATAAAAGATATACTACACGGTATTACAGCTGGCTCACCACTACACTTAATTTTGGGCTTTTTTTGATTTTTGATGTGTTAGTTTTGCATTGCTAAGAGGTCTTGAACATTTTATTTTTAGTCTATTTTTCTTGTAATTTGCTTTAATTTATTTTCTTAGTTGATTTACCAATTCTTTGTCATACCTTGTTTTCATACTTAACTTTTGCATAAATACCACTGTTTTATTGTATTCCTTATCAGTTGATAATGCTCGCCATGAGCGAAATCGGTCCTTAAGAAATAAATCTCATGTGGAAAAAGTACTAAAAATGTGTTATTATTTTTATTAATAAAGAAATTAAAAGAGCACAAATTAACGTCCATCTCCTTAGGCAGTGCATTGATCAGTCGAACAGTCCTTATGACTGACGACTCAAATGACCCACGTGACAAACAAGTAAAAAAAAATTGGCTTAGGTAACGACCACGTAGGTAATATCTCTTTATTAATTCTCTCTTCATCAAGAAATTTTAAAAAGAAAAACACATTCATTGATATAAGCTCTCATTTGAGATCAAGTGCTCTCAATTAGGATAGTAGAACATGTCTACTTCCAATGTGGAGCTTAAATTATCCAAACGTATTTCAGTATGAGAAACGTTGATGAAAGTTGGTTGTTAGGTTAAAGCCAGTCGCCCAAAGTGTATTCGATGCCTGAGTTAGGATATAAGGATTACGTATGAACGCCTCTACGCCTCTTTTTCATGATGAAAACATAACAGAGATCTATCATTTTATATATGATTCCATAAATTGATCAATGACTGTTTTACCTCACCGCTTAAAGAGTCCACATCTAGTAGTTTAGCTATGCTCTATCACATGAATTTATTTTACAAAACCAGCAATAAACATTGTTAAGACTTAGCCTATACGACATTCAGTATAACAAAACGTATTTATAGAAGACTTGTGATTGCTTAGGAATCCTGCAAATATACATACTTGAAACTACAGTATAATTTGTAACAGTATTATGTACACGCGTTTAGTTTACTATCCCTGGCCGGGGGATTTCCCCGAGGAGCGGTGTGGCGTTTCGGATTATTCAAATTCGAGGGAATTTATCCAACTTCTGCCTTACGCTCAGCGATACCTTGTGGTATATTTTGACTTGTGCTCAACTTTGATTCGGGGATATTACCCGAATACCCACGTGGCGCTGTATCTGTCATGTTATCAACGATATGTTTCAAAAATCCGGATTAGTTAGCATCGAAAATTGGATTTTTACACCATGCTGAGTATGTCATTAAAATATACGCATTTGGCATGTTTTGACGGATCACATACGTGGGAATAAAGCAGGAAGTATCAGAGACAATTTTTGACAGTTAGAATTTATTGCTGCAAAGCAATTAAAAAACGTTTTTAATTTCAATTGAAATAAATCAATTCTGTTATAATACGTTGGGAAAAACTCACCCATTAAATTAGTTGCTATTTCGATGCTATTAGTAGGTTATTAATTTTTACGATACCACATTTAAAATAACTGATAATAGTAATTTAACAACATAGTTACTTACTTAATTCACTGAAACTCTCTATTATATTTATACAGTTAACGATAATAACATTTTAACTTGGTGATCTAATTTTATTCATATGTACATATGTATATATACGCAAAACAAAATATTTACTACGCGTCATTTCAAATTCATTCGTGCACTTAAATGCCTGATGATTTCGAAAGGTGAAACCCGAGTCGTTAGCGACAAATCTCATGAAAGAGTACACATTTTAAACGATTCAAATTTGATATTGAAATTTCACCAAGCAAATTAAGTCGAAATTTTAAAATTCTACAAATAAATACTGTTGTTGGGTCCGTGGTGTAGTGGTTGACGTCTTTGGCTACCGTGGCGGACTTCACGGGATTGCGTCCCAGTACGAGCATCATTTTTTTCAGTCAATTGACCAATTTTGTTTCAAGGTCACTTTCAGTCGATATACCACAAACAATTATTATTTTATCTAAGTGATATTAGTTGAGCTCTGTCTTAAAAGTCCTGATTTTAAATAGTTAATAAACGTCTTTATCTTGTCACGGTACATAATTGAACACAGTAACACTTTGATCAGAAAAAAGTGCGCTCAAAATTTTAGATTTGAATATGGAATATTTTTTAGAATAATATTCAGAAAATCAGCTGTCTGATTTAAAATAAATTGGTAAAACAGACCGTTGGCAGAAAATAATGAATGTTTATAAAGAAAAGACGGTGATTACGAACAAAATTCTCTCAATTTCAGCAGCCATTTTGTAAATGTCACTTCAGAAGACATTACAGAAAAACGTCGAAATTGTCATTACAAAGAATAGGCAGACAGCGTTCACCCCGGATTGAAGCGTCAGAGAAAAATGAAGAAGAAGAGATCGATCTACTGATTATAAAAGAATATTTGATCGCTTTGTATCCTGAAAAGGATTTTTTTCTCTCATCTGAAAATGAAAGTTTTTGAACACACAAATAAAGTGACGTATTCAATAAACGTTACCTTACTTTAAAAAGGTCCAAACTGACATTTTGACAAAAAATTAAATTTTGATCGGAAAAGTTTGTAGTAACCGTATTCTAGCAGATATGATAACTTAAGAATCATATATTATTGAAATATGGAGTTAGCAGAATTCCGGAGTTCACCTGAAAACTTGTTTTACTAAATTTATTTGATAAAATTATAAGATTGTGATCATTATTTCTTAGTAGAATGGTTTGAGTTGTGAAAAAATATGCTTCAAATAAGTAATTTGAAACGTTTTAACTTCCTCATTGTTGGAAGCGAATTTAATCTTTTGAATTGAATAGTATGATCAATCCAAACTGCAAACGCTCATATCTTAAAACAGGGCCAAGATAAGTTAAAACAGTTAGCTGTTAGTAATGGTAACAGGTGATAATAATTTGCATAGTTATTTTTAGCCTACAGAATACTCAGAAGAGTAATCATTGAAAAGGCACCAAAACAACTGTGACACTGTAAACAGATAAGCTTAAAGTTTTATCCGCACATTTCAACATTTTTCAACAGTTGAAACGATAAATTACATAAGTTTACTGATTGGAATCTGACTTTGCATATTTTACTAACGTCATTTATATGTCTTCGGAATTATTCAAGCGTAGCATAAATCAGTTATGTTGGATATTCGCATATTTACGTAATAAACAGAGATAAATTTTCTTCATTAGTATGCAAAACGATCAATTCATCAGTCAGTTGGAATATAATTACCCGGCCTTTGAATCGACGCTATTTGAATCATAAGAGGGCCATGTTGGTATTCTGGACTGATTCGAATCCCGATTTAGCAGTGTTTACCTAAGTAACGAGTCATAAAGGCGTCGTTAAGATTCGACTCCCACGTCTGAATTCAATCAGACGACTCGGATTCATTGAGGGTGTTCAATTTTAAAGTGAAATCTATTCATTAAAACCGCTTCCCAGGCATTTTTTTTTGCAGCAATCTGTTGAATAGAATGTATTTAATATTATGGCATTAATTTATAGCATGTCATCAAATAATCATAATTTAAAAAATCAGGAAGATAGAAGAGACAGGCATGGTTCAGGCTCCCCTGGGGCATCCGCAACACATGTCCAAGCCAGGTCCATCGTCGCTTTAATATTTTACCCGTTATTATTGCGTATATATTGAAAAGGATGTGATGAAGTATTTGACATATTGGGCCGCAGGTTGTGCATCGATAAAAACATTGAAGTAGAAAATACATTCCAAGGATGTTCCTCAAAGAGGTGAAACGTGGGTTACACAAAAGGTGGAATAACACATTTTGGCATTAAAACCGCTTCCCGGGTGATCACGCAAATACGCGTGAATAATATTTGTAGCATTTAATACGCACATAATGTGCACGTTTTTAATTTAAAATAATATAATTTGCTATTAAATATATAGGTACAGTAGAACCTCGATTATCCGGATTGGTCAAAATAAAAAAAAATATTACAAATTTGCTGATATGCACGTGGTGAATTGCGTCCACTGTTTCGCGTACGTGATGGAATGCAGTCTTAAAATTGTGATCGTTGCATAAGTCCTGTGAAAAATATGGATCAGTCATCGTCCAAATTCGATACGCATTGATCGTTTCTTTCTTGAAAAATTGAAAATTTTGAAAAGACCATTAGTAAGTTCCAGTAACGACGTAGAGCATGATAGAGAAGACATTGCGGAAGCAATAACTCAACTTTTAATATATGCTGAATGCGACGAAGAAGATATAACTGAGTGGTTAAATTGCGATTCAAACGATCCTGGATTCCAAATATTTAATGATGACAAAAAAATTAAAGAAATATCATCCTCAGAGGAACAAGATCAAGAAGGCGTAAAAGAGATTTGTGAGGGGGAAAATATTGGTCCTAAACATTCTGAAGCTTTTCAGTGTCTAGATATCGCCATGAAATGGCTTGAAAGTCAAGAATAGTGCTATTCAAGACAACTAATGTGTCTTAAAAGTATTCGTGATTTTACAACATCGAAAAGAAAACCTAGCTTTAAGCGTAAATCGATAATTGATTTTTTCAACAAAAAATAATTTATTATTAAAGCTATGTATTAATCTAATGAAATAAAAATGATTTATACTGAATATATGTACTTGTATTTTCCTTTCAATAATGATTTCTTCGATTATCCGGATTTGTCCTTATCCGGACTATCTTCATCCCCAATTAGTCCGGACAATCGAGGTTCTACTGTATACTGATATAGTTATCCATCTGAAAATTGAGAAGCTGGCCTTATAGCCAAAAAAGTTGTGTATAGCTGGATAACGTCATATGCTTTTTTATATTTGGTAACAGTGCACTTACGTTAGTTGAAAACTGAAAGCGGGCTTTTTAGTTGTTAGAAACTTTTCCATCTCAGAATAATGCATTTATTATTTAATTTTCAAAGACGCATATAAGAAACAAAATTTAAATGCACATGCCAAAAAGGGAAGAATGTTTTTTAAATGAATAAAAGCGTATTAATGAAAACTTTGGTTTATGTCAAGATGCTGTACCCCATGGTGTACAAGGTTTTTAAGTTGCAGGTTCCCTACTTATAGAATAGTTAAAAAGCCTATATTTAAAAGAATTTTAACTATCTAAACCAGTTTAAATTAAAGGCCAAGTATTTTTGACTGATAAATGACGACAATATTTTTTTGAATTAAAAAAAAAATACCTTGAAACTTTCGATGAATTCGGCAGTAACTTTGTGGAAGCTCATTCAATACTGGGTATTAAAGGTTGCTTCAGTAACCTTTGCAATAGTAACTACGAACATGCTTATAAAGAAGGCGAAACACGTGTCATAATTAGTAACACATTACGTGAATAATCAAAATATTTTTTTTTATATTAAAGTAAATATCAGTGGAAAACACTCGGTCAAATATAGGTCAAATTACATATTTTTATATTGTAAATATTATGTAATATCTAAAGAAGAAGAAAATTTTGAGAATGAAATATGGGAAAATATTATATGTATACTTATATCTTATATATAAAACCGAAACAGCGTATGTATGTATGTGGGTCTGTAATTCCATTTTGCATTGTTGTTGCAAGTTGCCATAAAAACGAATATGAAAGAAAGTTTTTTTTGGCTACACCACTGATTTTACGAGTATCATTATTTTCTTAAAGATTACACAATGAAGTTCTTATAATAGTCATCATCAAGCATGCAGGTAAACTCCTTAGTTAAAGACATATTTTTGGTTACATCAGAAGTTTATTACAAATCCTTATTCCGTGGCTTGAAAATAATGTGCTTAATGTAATTTTAAACATTGGTATTTTCTATTTCAAAATTTGAGCGAGCCAAGAAATTTATATGTCAACTTTAATATTTGACGGGTGTTATAAAGAGAATATAGAGAATCCCTTTCAAATAGGAATTATTAATCAAAAAAATATACGTGAAATAAGACTGAAAGTTTTTATTTGCATATTTTTTTCCAGTCCACTTAAGATCTTTCGCGTCATAAATCTTTTAATTTTCACATTATGTATTTAAATAATTCACTACAAAAATTATAAAGACAGAGCTATAAGATATAATAAACAAATAATACCCCATCCAAATTTGTTTCTTACATTTTTTAAAATTAATTATGTAACGATTTGGTTTCCTTGTTTTGTAATACATTCAACCATCTTATTGTGTCGAGATAGGAACCTCGCAATATTAACAAATCTATAAGACACAAGGCACCCATACATAACTGAAGTCTCGGTTTTGTTCAGTGTATTTTTTAAATTGGATGAAATCAATATATACAATACTAGTATTGCTACCCGGCGTCGCTCGGACTAAGCGACCAATAATTATTTAATGTTATATCATTCGACATAATTATATCACAGAATCTAGCATCCAAAATAGAGTTATAATAAAATCACAAACTTTATTTAATTTGATGACAGCCCCATTCGCGCCCATTAAAATGTCCAAATTCAAGGAAAAAATCTAATTTGCTGTCAAAGAAATGTCAAATAATACCTTCACGTAAATAATAAACATTATTATTAATAATAAAAGCCGGGAAAAGTTCTGCAGAAGACTAATTTTTTACATTTTGACTAAATGTCTTCGCCGATAAAAATTCAAACATATTTTCTTTTATATTCGTTTTTATGGCAACTTGCAACAATAATGCAAAATGGAATTACAGACCCACATACATACATACGCGGTTTCGGTTTTATATATAAGATTATACATACATAAATATGTGCATCCGAAGAATATTTAACAGTAGCAGTACGTCCTTTTACTTTTGATCAGGGCTGTAGAGTTGTTGAAAAAATATACTTCTCCGACTCCGACTCCAGCATTTACCAAAAGCACGGCTCCAACATTGACTTAAAACACGACTCTGACTAGAAAAAATTAAATTCGTCACGTTTTTTTCTTACATATTCTATTTATATGTATGTGTATTCAATTATATTTATATCTACCAACCAATCCGGCCAAAAGCCAAATTTTACATATTGTATGCAAACATAAAAAGCTTTTCAAAATTTCCGACTCCGAGTACGAGTCCGGCCAAAAAACCACGATTCCACGACTCCGACTCCACAGCCCAGCTTTTGATAAAGCAAGTCATAGAAAAATTCCCATCTATGTTGATGTACTGGTGAACGTAATTTTGAGGGTATTTATCGTCATAGCCTTCGAACGCTAACCAGTTGACAACACCTACTTTACGAGATGTTACGACTATTATAATTATATTGTCAAGATTGATTGACATGCTATTATTTATAAATAATAATATTTGTAAAGCTATGACAAATAACAGATTCAAAATTTCGATGCTCACGCAAGTCTTCCCAAGATGCTTTGTCTTAATAATTATATCTTTATCCGATTTGACAGTATTGTCATAATAAAGTCTCCGTGTCTTTTCCGTTGAATTCAGTTGTATAATATTTATAGATAACGCTCTAGATTGTATTCCGCTTTGAGGAATAATCCGTAGCTAGACATTGTTAAAATATATTTTGACTCATTAATTATTAATACAATAATAAAGGGTCTTTTTAAGGACGCTTAGTTTTAAAATGTAAATAAAACAAGTTGTTTGTGAGATTTCGACTAATTTTTAATTTCATTTGTAAGTATATTTTACGGCATTAAATATGGAATATAGCATAAAATGTCTGCCAATATCCATTCATTATAAAATGGGCCATGTCGCTAAAGTTGACTTTTTTGACAAATTTGGGTAAACTTCCAACTGCTCCAGAACCCAATCAGGCGTTGTCTGCGGTCGTTTACCTGAAGTTCCTTGGTTAGTTGGATTTTATACGGGTGCAGACATAAGGCCCGATTCAAAATTCGCCAAGTTGAAGTCGCAGAAAAGCCAAGTTCTTGTGAACAACGAGAAATAAGCTGCCTTGAGTTTTCCTGTACACTTTCACACACAGCAGCAATGTTTTCACCAGATATTGTATTTTGATGACGTACAGGTAGGTGTTGGCCGATTATTTACCAAACTGGTTGACTCATATTTGGCCACTAAACAATGAATAATCTACTCAGCAGGACAAAGTAACATATTTTGAGCGCCCCTATTGAAATACCCTATATATATAATCTGAGCAAGGTACTGAATGAAATAGGTTTATAAATACAGACAAATATTGGTGAGCCATTTGAAAGATCAACAACTTGTCTTATATAGACGCATGCCGCAATGGTTTATGTGATTGTAGAACCGATTTTCACAATTTTAAATCGCTAATAGGGTAAAAATAAAAACAAATTTTTAGTACTTATTCCACATAAAATTTATTGGATCAGGACCGGTTTCGCTCATGATGAGCATTATAAACTGAAGATCAATCATCATCAATTAGTTGATAATGCTCGCTATGAGTGAAACCGGTCCTGATCCAATAAATTTTATGTGGATAAAGTACTAAAAATGTGTTATATTATTAATTATTGAAAGTGCAACACCATAAAAGTGGATAAGGAAGAATGATTACTCAATACTTGGTGAAACGGCATGATAATAACAATACTCACACATTTTTGGGTTCGCTTCCCGGGGTTCAACCGGGTTCGTTCGACATGCCATAATGAGGTATATTTTTTCGGTATTTTGTTTTACCATGCTAATAAAACGTTAAACCTGTGATATCAATCAATTTATCAAACTTATTGAGGAGTTACTGGAACGAAAAAAATAATATATTAAAGAGTGCAAAAGGGTTAAAATTAAAATGAATTCCGATAAAAAGATTTTCGTGTCTTAAAACAAGATAATAGATCTTACCGTAGAGCCTTTTGAGTTTTAGCTTCGATATTTCAAAATTCTAGTCTTAATAGATCTTTTAGATATGATTTTTAAGGTTTCTCGTAAAATATACAAAAAATAAGACATAAAACTACAAGCGGTGTGATTTTTAATCAATAGTTCAAATCTTATTCACCCACGTAGTATATGGTTTATGTAAACTCGAGAAATGCACGTGTTAAATGATTCATAGTAAAGATTCGTTTGGTTTAATGACTCAAGACTTTAGGTTGGCGCCGTAAATATAAATTTACTGTTTTTCCGTTTAAAACTTTTAAAGGCGCATGAACTTTTGGGGCATGCTGTATTTTTATGAAACAAATATAAACGTGTCTTTCAGTTGTTAAGAACACAGCATGAATTTAGAGATGTGACATCGAA
Organism: Himalopsyche kuldschensis; assembly: GCA_028554975.1. Classification (NCBI taxonomy): domain Eukaryota; kingdom Metazoa; phylum Arthropoda; class Insecta; order Trichoptera; family Rhyacophilidae; genus Himalopsyche; species Himalopsyche kuldschensis. Next base: position 2,125,874 of record JAHFWI010000028.1, read on the forward strand.
CGTATCCGATATAAAGTAATGTAACTGATACCAATTACTATTGTAATTTACTTGTAAAACATAACAAAATAATTTGAGACTGCTTTAGGGAAAGTCCACTACGGAAGCCAACTACTTTGGCTACTGCACCATAGACCCAAAACATATCATATTTCATGATCGTACTTCCCATAATACTGTGAGGCTTAAATGCAGCTTTGATAATCTCTTTTCATACTATACGAAATTGTTTTTTTTTACTTGGGAGAACTCCATTATAACACGGTGAAAATATAGCAATGTATTTAAGTTCTACAAAAATTATAAAATTGATAGTTGATAGCAATTTCGGCTTACGTCCTCGTCAGAACTATGCTTTATCAAACATTTACTTGTCTTAAGAACTGGTGTAGAAAAGGTACACTATATAATATCTTCTCTTTTATTCTAACATCAGTATTATCAACTGAGATCTTCAATGATCAGCTTACATTTTTTTTTTGCCCAAACACCACCCGCCACGGCCGTACGTTCTGGTACTAGCAGACGTGTCCCGTGGCGTAAACAACGTGAGGCGTATCTGTTTCAGTTTTTAGCGCAGGAATTGTCCGGGAGCTGTAGCTCAAGAACTTGGAGGCTTTGCACTAGAGTGTGCTGACTGTCTCTACCATTTAAATTTAAAACAAATAAAATAGATTGAGTCTCGAATCGCGAAGCGGGCGGACTATGTGAATAGATCCGCTCTGTTTCCGCACGACGCCGCATTTGCATGCCACCAAGTCCGCATGTCCCGTGGGTCCGACAGATGGTCTTACCACCTTGAGCATCTCTTCCCTTTCACCGTCCATTAAAGGACAATTCCAGAGAATGTGTTCAGCATGCTGGATTTCACCACATATGCATGCCGGCCCATCTACCCTCTGGCCAAGCTGGTCAGCAAAACCACCATGCCCAGATATCAACTGGCTGGTCCAATGATCAACAAAAAGTCCTCTCGAGACTTGCATTCGCCACTTCACGGCAGGATCGAGCAGGACGGCTTGATCAGTTTACCTGTAAGACAATCTTTTATTTGACAATGACGGGTGAAGTTGGTTTTTATCTTTATGGATAATGTGCAATAAGCACAAAATAAATGCATCGTTGATATTTGAATATTTTAGTAATGATCTTTGTTTTGAATAAAAGAACAAACGTATGCGTAAAAGTTCAATCAATATTTGTATCCGATATCATCAGTATTTCTGATGTTATAAATCAAAAATAAATTGATTTAAAGAAAACGTAGATTTTAGTGATTTATTGATACTCTAATAAAATATTTCACTGAGAAAACGAAGAAGCATAACTTTGATTCAATCAAACTGTAATATTTTTTTGACGTGACAACGTCTTATAAATCGATGAACGCCCGCTGCACGCACGAAAAAACATGACTCATTGTCCCGTTTGTCGCGTTACGCCGAAGGCAAGCGTGCGAGCGAGAGCGCGGATAAGCGATAGAGAGGCACGATCGGCCTACCGTTCGGATTGTGCCGCATCTATCTCTCTTCCACTCGATTGGTCGATGCGTTTGATATTGACCGAAACGTGGATGCGTGACACATGTGATCCAGTTTCAATCAATAATTATGAGTGTGTAGCCCGGAAGAATAATCGATCGGATTCTGATACAAATGCAGCTGGTGGAGTGGCTATTTATCGAAAATTATCATCGAGATCCACGGCTAAAGTTCTCCACGTTGAATTGTCGGACACAACGGAATTGTCTCACCAAAAACACGGGCGAAGTGTGCTTGGCAAAAATTACATGCTTCACTGCTGATACATTCATCCTGGAGCAAGTGTCTCAAACATTAGTGTATTGCTGCATCAAGCACTTTTTCCGTATGTGCACAACAGCCAGTATGTACATCCGATCATGCAAGTTGATACCGATGTACCAATTCTTCTTTGTGGCGACTTCAACATAAACGTGAAAAATGATGAAACATTCCTCAAATTCATGAAAGATATGTACAATCTCGATTGCGCATCAGATGTAAATAATTCAACAACGCTGAGAGGAACAACCATTGATTTGACTTTTTCGAGACACATTACAGTTGAAACACTCCCATTCATTTCCTACTTTTCCTATCACCGACCTATCTTTAACAGAAAAACACAGATTGGAAGACGTCAAATATCACACATGTATAAAAGTTGTAAATAAATTGCTAAAAGCACATTGTTACTTGTAAATAAACTGTTCATCAAAGTAATAAACATATTTGAATTGAATGAGTGCGAATAAAATATATCAATAGAAAATTGTAGATTTCATTTCAGTCCTTCTTCGTATCCATACAAAATAATGATAATTCAATAAAAATGATTCCATTTTATTCATAAAAGTATGCAATCATTTCATCAATGTTTTCTTATGACGTTGTCACGTTAAACTATCGTCCGTAAACCGACTTTACAGACAACCATTTTTTTTTTACATTCATTTTCTTATCCTGTATTTAGTGTGATATGATGGATGAGTATTGTGAAAGGCTTTTTCTGAGAAATGGAGTTGATAAACTACTTTATTTATAAAAAGAAAAACATAAAAAAATGATGTGAGTTGTGCAAGACCAACCTTATCTTTTGTTTGTATTTATCGAAGTGAATCATTTTTTACGTCAATAAATAAAATTTAATCAGGCCACAGCATCTCCCTCGCTTGACGGATGACCATTTGACTACGTGCTTGCGAATAACGATAAGCACTTAAGAACCGCACTGTAAAAAATGCCAGAAATAGATACAGAAAAGTTTTCGACAGAGCTTTTAATAAAAATATTTTCAATTATGTAGTCTTTAATTAAGGATTTCGACTGAGGGTGCTTGATGGAATTTCCATATCAAATTTGAATTGTTTGAATTTTGTACTTTTCCATGAGTTTTGTCGCTAACGACCCGGGTTTCACCTTTCGGCATCACGAATTTATTTCCTGATATCGACTTAAACTCATTGACTGAGGTGAATAATAGATCGTTCGAGAGAGTTCTGATGACCTACCACATAAGGCGGTGTCAGTATATATAACAATTATAAATGTTGAAGTTGTTGATTTGTAATTTTTAAAAAGAAGATAAAAAATTAGCAATAATTCTTCTTACGATCATATATTTTGGGCCATGTCTTAAAATAAATAAATTAATAAAAAATGTTGATTCGTTGAGTCAGGGTTTTTTGGCCGGAGTCGTACTCGGAGTCAAAAATTTGGAAAAGTTTTTTTGCATATAATATGTCAAATTTGACTATTGGCCGCATTAGTTGGTTGATATATAATTGAATACACATACATAGGATAGGTAGGAAAAAAACGTGACGAAATTAAACTTTTTGTTTGTCGGCGTCGTATTTTTTTCAACGACTCCACAGCCCTGGTAATAACACTTGTTTTGCCTCTTTGAAAATCATCTGAAGTTCTGCTATCAAAAGAATATGTCAATTTGAAACAAGCAGTGCTATTTAAAATACACAGTACACACTGCAAAAACACTTGAAAAATAGTTTTTTTTAACTTATCCCATAGTTTAATTAAAATGCGGTAGTTTACAAATGATCATTTTCTTAAATGGACGTGCTACAAACTTTAATTAGTGCAGCCAATATAACACAAAATCGCTACATTTATTTATCGAAGAAATTCTTCAATGCAAATTTAAATAATCGGAGTTCACGAATTCTTTTGTGCTTTTTTTTCAACTAATTACAAAACAATTCAAATTAGTGCGACTTCGTTAAAAGTGTGGCGATAAAGGCCTCATTTCTTGTGGTGGTTCAGCGACTTGATGAATTTTAATTGTGCCTCATCTATCGCCATTACAGCTCACCAAACATTTTGAAATACGAGAAAAGAATTCGAAATATTTTAGCTTTTTTGAGTTTATTTTAAATTTGTCTGATGAATTACACAAACTATGTTGTTTTCAAGCGTGAAATTAAATATTTAAAGTGTCCAATATAAACGTTAGTAAACTAGCTAACCACAATATGACAATGTATACGGTGAGAAAAATAGCAATGCATTTTAATTCTACAGAAATTATTTCATGTATTTGTTGATAGCTTTTTCGGCTTACGCCCTCGTCAGAACTATGTTTTAAACGTGTATTAGAGATAGTTTATATACCTAGGCTAGACAGGGTACACTATACATCCTCTTCTCTGTTCCACCATCCCAACCTTATATGGAAAAAATAAGTTATTGATTTGGTGTATACCTGAAGTGAAAGCTAATCTGGGTATTTTTGTGATTTTATTACGTGGGAACCAACGCAAAATTAGTAACACATCGAGTGAATTTATTTTAAATTGCATTAGTGTTTATTGTTTGTTAATGGCTTGAGAATGTATTGACAGTTTAATACGGTGAGGAAAATAGCAATGTATTTTAACTCTAGATAAACTATTTTCTATATTTGCTGATAGCTATTTCGACATGCGCCCTCGTCATAACTACATATGTTTTAAACGTGCATAAGATCATGTATATATACAGCTTAGACAGGGTACACAATACATCTTATTCAAAAAGTTCAAATTTTACGTTGTTAATTGTTTCTAATTTCTGCGGAAAATAACTATTCATTTTTATAGCCGTACGTTCGATCACATTCGAATGACAATGTGGTTGAAAAAGAGGCTCATTCGCGTGACTTGTCTCGCATTATTTTAAATAAATCTATATTCATAAAATGTTAAAATAATTACTGTTCCTTACACGCCACTTTTAATTCAAATGGAACACAACAGTTAAAGCGATTACGCGCTGTTAGTGAAAGCTCCCATCTTTCACTGGGAAATGAACACCCTTATATTATTATAATAGTTACTGCGAAAATAATTTCTAACTTATTATAATAATCTCGTAAAGGTAGCACCGGATGTTTTTGATGTACCTCGTATGATTTAATGTTCTCTGCTACTGAATAATAATGCCATACGCGAGAAGTTGATGATCTAATAAGCGTAAATAATAATATTATATCAAGAATTATAAAGAAGTTATATTTAATACGGTAAGAAAAATAACAATGTATTTTAGTTCTACATAAATTATTTTATATATTTGTTGATAGCTATTTCGGCTTACGCCTTCGTCAGAACTATGTTTTAAACGTGTACTAGAGATAGCTTATATACCTAGGCTAAACAGGGTACCCCATACATCCCCTCTCTGCTCAACCATACCAACGCCACTTGAAAAAATTAAATAATTTCAAGTTATTGGTCTGGCGTAATCCTGAGTACTTTAATCTGGGTATTTTTGGGTTATTTTTATCGTGTGAAACAACTCAAAATCCGCAATGGCTCGAGCGAATCTATTTTAAATTGTTTTTAGCTTGCTGCTTGTTAACGTATTATAATGGAGTTCTACCAAGTAAATGCCTAGTCAATCAATAAGTTATATTTAATTTGATTAATATTTAATTAATGAAGTATTTTTGGTTCTATTTTTAAATTTGTTCTGTATTTAGTATTTGTTTCAGCACATCTTATGTTTCTTATAATGCAATCATTGAATAAGTATTTAGTTGCTATACAACTGACGATAATTGAGCCCTTGCCCAGAAGAATGTTGTATCCAGTAAAAATATAAATGTTTAATAATTAATTAGTCAGTGGTCCGTGGCGCAGTCTCAACGTTGTGGGCTTGCGTGTTGGACCGCCCAGTTTCGACCCGGTACGAGTGGATTTTTTCAGTCGATAGATCTGTTCAAAGGTATGTGTGTTTGTGTTTTTTTTAAACCATGTCCGCTCCCAACTTGGAGTATATGGATTCCTCATGGAGTTTATCTCACCATGATTTCTTCTACGAGAACTGCTTGTTACTCGGTTGCTCAACATCTCTTTTTCGAAGAGAGTAGAGATGGAAAGGATACGGGGATAGGAAAGGATTTCTAACAACAAATACACCCATTGCCTCTGAGTAGAATCTGAACTGAAAAAATCTACTCGTACCGGGAATCGAGCTCGGGTGGTCCGACACGGTAGCCAACGGCGTTGACCACTGCACCACGGACTGGGCAATATTATTGCACTACTTAAAGAATCCACTGTAAATATTTGGTGGATAAGTATAATGTTGAAAACTTAAAAGACATGTTTTGTCAGACATGTGTGTACTCCACAATTCTTGGATCAAGACCTGTTTTGCTCATCTCCAGTATTTTCAACTGAAGATTCATTTGATGTTTTTGCATTTTTTTTTTAAATAATGACTAATTTTATACGTCATTAAATAACTGAAGTTAATTTATTTATCAACCGAGTGTCGTATTTACACTGTTTTACTTCCAGGGCTGGGACTGGTAATTATTTGTGTACCCCTAGCCGGATGTTACCGGTAAACTGCCATAACAGTCTCCCATACAATTGGGGGATTCCGGATTTAATATATCTGTCCCTGAGAAGCGAAACGTCACGATCACTGGTCCACTAAATCACTTACCAGCCTTAAACTTTTCAATGAGCGCGTCGGTCTCAACTTTTATAACTTTTAGGCAATTTGAACTTTCGGAGGAGCCGCCGCAGGGGAGGATTTGGGGATGCGACGGGGAGCGGGGGAACACTGAAAATTATTTGTCAAATTAATTACAACGTTATCGCGATGGCTGAAAATAATTATTTTTCAAAAAGTTTAAAATCTGCTCTCAGAATTTCGCTGAATTTCGCTTTAAACTTATTACTGGAGTTATAATTTGGATTAAGAAATCATTGTTATAGTTATATTTATTCTAGATATGAAAGAAAGTTATTTATATTAACTTTAAATTGTGACGAACAAAACTTTGAAATAAAAGTGATAGAAAATTTAATATAGACTTAGTCATTGTATCTGTTTTCAACATTTGCTTAGCCAAGCGGTGACGATAGTAAGGTCTATTCAAATAAATAGAATACAAGTGAAAATGGGTGCAGCGACACTACATTTACTAAAAAATCATTTCATTTAATGTGTTTATTTTTCTTAGACATAGTCATAAATTTTACTCTTACTGCACCCCGGATGCTATAAATATGAAATATTTAAAACATTCTATACATTTCAAAGAAAACAAACATATTTATCCTAACTGTTATCATAGAATCAAGTAATTAAGATAAAATGCAGTTTTAGTAGAAAAGTTTTTTTTTTTCCATATCCGCTCCCTATTTGGACCATATGGCCGCCACACGGTGCCTCCAAGATTCTCTGTCTCCCGCCAACCTCCTGGCATCTTCCCAGGTCATCTTCCGGCGTCCCTTAGCTCCCCTGAGTAGATCCTATGGATGGTCATCAGAGGCCTTCCGCGGCGTCGGGATCCATCAGGTTGATAAAAGAGGCAGTCAGGATTCAGGCTCCCCTGGGGCATCCGCAGCACATGTCCAAGCCAGGTCCATCGACGCCTTTTAATTTTGGACGTAATAAGGGGCTGGTTTGTCCGCTCTCTTACCTCCGTGTTCCTGACAAAGTCAAACTACCGTTCTCCTAATATTCGCCGCAGGCATCTGTTTTCGAAGCACAGTATACGGTTACACTGTGCTTTTGTGATGTGCCATGACTCGTAACCGTAAAGCAGCACAGTCAGTATGCATGCGTTGAATAAGTGGCACTTGGTTCTGACCGAGTACAAAAGTGAGTCCCAGAAGTTATGATAGGAAAGTAAATTTATTCAAATGAGCAGTCAACAATACAAAAACAAAATTTATATTGCGCGAAAGTGTCGGCGCGGTAATATAGGCGCGCAAATGTCGGGGTGCCGTGAAAATGATACAATGTATTATAGTAAATTGAAGCAACAAGACATAGGGGATTTCTTATCATGAATTTGTTTGAATTAAATTTATACTGCATTGTGCGCAGTTATTGCATCCGAATTAAAGTCATGTTGCAAAAATTAATTTAAAATTTGCAATAGAGTTAATTTTGGAGATACATATTGCACGATTACAACTGCATGATTATTGGAAATTTAGTCGTATCATTATTCTATACTGAATATTATGTGTAATTATAAAAATTAAGTGTTTTATAACATATGGAAAGCGTACCATTTAAAACCACGAATACAGGTAAATAGTACGCAATTTTCTGCATACTTTACCAAGAATTAAACATCATTTGTATAATATATTATAAAACGTAAAAAATACGGATATTTTACTGGTAAACATTGAGACTACCTTAATTCCGGCTCCCTCGTAAATCGAGAAGGAGCCTCCTATCCGATACTCAGGAGAGGGATTTTGGGGACGGAGTAGGAGAAACATGGTACTCTTATAAAGAAAAGACGATCTCAAAGCGTTATGTGGGTGCGGTTAGCATCCATTATTTAATTGTTTAGGATTTACACAGACGTTATACAACACACAAATATTACGATAGTGAAGAAGATATCAGGAATTTGACTCGAATTTAATTCTTAGGGAGAGGATTAGGCGCGTGCATTCTCAATGCCGTCCAATCTCTCACTGCTGTATGAAAACAAACGGTTACTTTAGAAAGAAAAAACAATGGCCGTTTCAAAAATCGTTAACACGTGCGCCCGCCGATAAGGGATTATTTATCGCCTAACGAACTTTTTATGAAGCAAATGCACTGTCGGGCGTCAAGAGATAAGAGAAATTGAAATAACTCTATATTGAATCGCTATAGATTTCAATATAGATTATTATTATAATGAATTTATTTCCTGATATCGACTTAAACTCATTGACTGAGGTGAAAAATAGATCGTTCGAGAGAGTTCTGATGACCTACCACATAAGGCGGTGTCAACATATATGTAAGTATAACCATTTTACTCTCATAAAACTCTCTATTAGAAAAATTATAGTCTTGTAATAATATCGTGACTAATTGCAAATTATTGATAACTACGATGTTAGTATAATTAATTTTTGTAATAATATAACTTTTGGCAATAAAAATTACTAGCTATTAGGTTCGATCTTTTCCCGTACAATTTTATTTTCGTTATACGTGTTCGTCCTTCCAAAATGGAGTTTTTAAATTAAATATTACTTAATATAAATAAAACTCCTAACAGAGATGCAAATCTTATGAAAATAAGTATTTATAAAGGATACTTGTCAATAAATCTAAATAAATGATGAAATTAAATGTTCAAATAAATTTTCAATTAAATTTCCAAACCAGGTAAATACAAATGATTTTCAAAATATCTGTATTTAAAATCTGTTTAAGACACCTACTTTAGTCTTTACCGGAGATTCCCAAACTATTGATCCTGAATAGGCGAGGGGATTCCACGTCAATTTGGAAATATTTTATACACTGCAACTCATTACAAAGATCTTCTACTTCAAATTTGAGTAATGATCAATCTAGTGAGGACAATTCCTGGGTTCCAAATCCTTGCGTCGAGTTTGTTAGAAAAGTACGCTAATTTTTTAAAATGAGCTTTATACATTTAAAGAGATTATTTTATTTCCGTTTTCTACAACCTGTAAATTAATGTGAAGTTAGATTTTCTTATTATGGTGTAACAAAGTCAAAGTGCAGGAACAGACTCGATGCCTCACCATTGTTCCTGATATAATGATGATATGTAATTTAAGAACATGCAATCATAAAAATCAATTGTTTTGATAATATTTATTTAAATTTCACCAGTATTAATTACAGCTTAAATGTTTGCCAACTCAAAATGAACAACTCAATCTTTCAAACTCACCATTGGTATACCCTTTTAAATAAATTTCAATTAAAATTTAATAATAGTAATGATAAAACACCAAATTGATTGGACAATTTACATGGTCCAATCTGGTAATTAGTGTTTGTAGCCACAAAAAGTACGTTAATTTTTCAAAATGAGTTTATCCATTTAAACTTAGTGATTATTTATTTTTGTTTTCGATACAAATTTTGTAAATTACAGAATGTGAAGTTAGATTTTCTTATTATGGTGTAACAAAGTCAAAGTGACAGGAACAGACTCGATGATTTCAGATTTTGTTCCTGATTTTGATGATATGTAATTTAAGAACATGCAATCTGTAGGTTAGGTTTGTTTTGATAATATTTGTTTAAATTTCACCAGTATTAATTAGTTACTTAATTGTTTGCCAACTCAAAATGAACAACTCAATCGAAAGTCCCAAACACACCATTCACTCGACTCCCCAGACTCCTTTAAATAAATTTCACTAATGCTTTAAAATAGCACAAGATTGCAAACACAAATTATATTGATCGACATTTACATGGTATTATCTGGCAATTAGTATTTGCGTAGCCACAAATATAGTAATTCATATAATTCTAATTCATATAGATTACGTTTATAACAATTAAACTTAATTTTTGAATATCAACGATAGAAACTTTTTACTTCGGGTCAGTTTAAGTACATTTGTGCACTTGAGAAGCCTGAAGATGCAGAACGGGGAAACCCGCATCGTTAGCGAAAAGACTTATAGAAAAGTTCAAAATTCAAACGATTCAAAATTACTTAACAAGTGTTCAGTTAAAACTTCCTGGCGTGCGTAGTGTTCCATTACAGAAAAGTTTGGGATAATCTGCCATAGACTAAATGGCCGCCATTTTAAGAAAACGGCCACACGAAATGGAGTAATCGCAATAAATATTAATTAAAACATTCCGATAAGATAATACTTCCTAATTAATCTACTTCAGATGCTACCCGAGGTGCTAACGAAGTTATTCAGATCTCAATAATGAATTACTATTCAGCCGAGATTAAAATTTATTCGTTTTTAAAACTCGGAATCCGATGTCTGACAGCTCGAACATCTTTCCTTCCTGTTTTGGCAGCCGCCATTGTGATGAGGCGTCCCCTGAATAAAATTCGCAGAGGGGATTATTACAGTTGTCGCGCTAAATGGCTGTTTAATTCGTCGGCTTTGACACTTATTTGACGGGTAAATTATACCGCTAAAAATGCTTGCGGTTATCGGCATGGTTGGCAATATTTCAACCGAGAATCATTTACAAAAGCTATCATTGAAAATGTAAAATTTGAATCATTTGGATTTTGTACTTTTCTATGAGTTTTGTCGCTAACAACCCGGGTTTCGCCTTTCGACATCTTCAGGCATTTCAAGTGTACGAATGAATTTTAAGTGACACGTCGTAAACAGATTTTTTTTTTGGATATCAATTTGACGGAGCATCAAGTTCTAAGGTGTGTCAGCGCCAACGTCCTTCCAGTCTCCTTCGTCTCTAAATGTTTTAAGATTTTAAATTTTATGTGTTTGCATTTTCATTCCAACGCTGCCGACAGGAGAGCGCAATCGCTACAGTTGAGAAGTCAGCTTACTTGAGTCTCTACCTAAGGAGGGTCATCGAGAAGAAGTCTTAGCTCTCGGTCTATATCGATTCTCTGATGCCTTTACGTCATAATTTTGCAAGCAAGAGATTGTTGAGTTATCGTGAAGGCCCACAGCCTTATGAAACTTTTTAGAGGTTTCACGAACGATCTCGCGAATAGTGGGTACACTTAAATTTCTGTGTAACCGCGATCCACGCGCGAATCATGGAGCATCACATAATTGCCTCAATGACTTATTCTGAACAACCTGGAGAGTCTTCAGATGCTTTTGGTGAGCAAATGCCCACACTGGTGCTGCATCGTCTATATATATAAAAATGAATGTCTGTGTGTATGTCCGCTATGGACTACTAAACCGCTCGACCGATCGATGTGAAACTTTACAAATTTATTGAGTACACTCCCGCAATGGTTTCTGGCCTACCAACCCCTCCCTCCCTTTTTTTTAAACTTTGGAATTTTTCGAGTTCACTCATTCGAAGGTTTCTTGCATACTCTCCCATACGCTTCCCAGACCCCACCCCGCCAAACAACCCCCTCCCCCCCCAAAAATTGATATCGAATTTTTACAAATTTCTCGAGTACACATCCGCGAAACTTTCTGGCGTACACCCCTCCCCCAATCCCCCTTACAATTGCTGGTGTGGCAACGCGCGCAGGGTACAGCTAGTTTATATATAAAAATAAAAGTAGATTGCTTAGCTTAATTGCTATTAACGTAAACTATATGAATAAGCAATGTTGTTTTAGTGAATTTCAATAAGTTGTGTGGGTAAATTACAATTATCAGCGTTTTAAGACGATTCAAATTTGATTTTTGACATTCCATCAAGAACCTTCAGTCAAAATTCTGAAATTATTAAAATTTATCATCGTTTTATTCGTAATGACTGGTGATGGACATTGCAATTACTAAGAAGATAGATTCGGAAGTGGTATGTAAGATATCCAGTCATTCACATAAATTCTGTTAAATTTATTTTCAATATTTCATAGAAATTCCGCGGATTTAATTGAGAATAAAAAAATATTTAATTTATTTACCCCAGTCTGTGGTGCATTGGCCAACGCCGTTGGCTTCCGTGACAGACCAGCTGGGTTCGAGTCCCGGTGCGGTGCGAGTCTTGTGTTGTTAAAATCCCACCCTTCCAATTCCAAAAAGCTCATATCGAGAGCGATTAGCTAACCACTAGTCCTGCCCTAGTTTCGTACCCTTTCAATCCTTACTCTCTTCGAATAAGAGAGGTTGAGCTACTGAGTAACATGCCATTTTCGTAGGAAAAAATAATATTGAGATAAACTCTGTTAGGAGTCCGTATGCTCCAAGTTGGGAGCAGACATGGGAAAAGAAATAAAAATAGTTACTTGTTGTGTTACTTGACGTTTGCTTGGGTTGGGATGCTCACGGGTCGAGTCCCAGGACGTACAGTCTCATCAATCGGTTTTTAGATTTTAGTTCAAAAATATTTCGATGTCCTTCCGATATTTTCGGTTGCCTAACCACCAGTCCAGTCTAAGTTCTACACATAAATCCAAGTATATTTAATAAGGCACATTAATATACATTTAAAAGGATATTTTACTAATTAACTTCCTGAGCCTTCTCAGTCGCTGCTCATGAACTTTTGTAATATACTTGCTCGAAAGCCTTTTTCGGTTCGCTGTTATCAAACGGAAAATCGGCGAGCTGAAAATGGACGTATGTAAATTTTGCGCCTCACTTAAAAATGTAATTTTAATTCAATCGTAATTAGACTCAAAAGTGCTTGAAAGTGTTTTAAAAGTGGGAAAAAATGAACCCAGTAGCGTAAACGTTCTTTTAATTTCTGGAGTGGGTTATAAACGGCCGCCGACAATGCGTCACCGTGGAATCAACAATTTGTAGAAAACTCTGTAGCTCCCAATTACACTACTCCGTATTACGCGCTGGCTTGAAATATTTGCCGCGAATCCCCCAATTGAACGGTCGCATTTACAAGGCTATTTGTAACTAAACATTTCGTCATTTTTAAGGTGTTCACTGTCAATACTTGGTGGAATGGTATTATAATAAAAATAAATAAATTTATTTGCTTAGTTATAATACACTGTTTTGTTGTATTTCTTATCAGTTGACAATGCTCGCCATGAGTGAAACCGGTCCTAAACCAATAAATTTTATGTGGAAAAAGTACTAAATTTTTTTATTATTTTTATTAAATATTTTGTAGATTTTTTGTGGAAAAAACCAAAATCCCTACCTACGCCACCGTCAGAACTATGGCTATATTCTTTTTTTATGTTTTTGTTGCTGAAAATTTCTTCAATATTTATTGACCGTTTACCGAATAATATACTGACCCAATAATTACTTGCCTAAATAAAATACCTTAAAAGACCGGATCTTTTTCTATTTAATATGAGTAGTATTTTTTTATTTATATGTAAGTCATATTTCGAAAATGTTCAATTTCGATTCGAAAAACTACCGGTACAGTATTTCATGATTTTATATTTTTCAGTCGACACTTATCTGATTGGATCCTCGTTCTTTGTGCACTTGAAGATAATCAAGTTATGTTAATTGAATGGCGCTTGAAATGCAAAATTATTAACTGACGGATACCTCTGACAGATTTACCTACGGACATATCCGCTGAATGCTCGCATCCACTGGCGGATCCAGAAATGGTCCCAGGGGGTAGCCATTCAATTTGAAAATAGACATGATACATAAATAAATGAAATAATATATGATTAAAAAATATCTATACACCCAGTTCCCTTTTTACACGATTTTTTTGGATGGCAACGCTACTTTTTTTACCCTTTTTTTTACAGAAGAAATGATGACTCTGAATATTATCATCGATTCTTTTCAAAAATTCAAACATTAAAAAATTCAGCTTAATTATAATCAGAGGAAAATTGCAAATATAAAAAATGATTTTTCATTTTTTTAGATGGCACCGCTACTTTTTTACGCGGTTTTTTACAGAAGAAATGATGACCCTGCGTTTAAAGAAGTGATGACCCCCAAAGAAATCATGTGATTTAATTGATGACTGTGACTATTATCATCGGTTCTTTTATTTCGATTCAAACGTTAAAAAATACAGCTTAATAACAGAGAAAAATTGCGAATATAAAAAAATGATTTTTCGTTTTTTTGACGTTGTAAATGAGCTCAAAAAATATTCAGGTTAAATATCAATTTTCCAGTGGATATACTAAAGCCAGACGCTAGTCTTTCCGAGCTCATACGATTCCTTAGCCAGGTTTTATTGCGTAGCAATGTGGAAAAACTCCTGTCAGCGGAGGCAACGCTGATTGTCAAACTTTATAAAATTCGTAACAAAACCTCACAACTATCATTTAATTGTGAACATATCACATTTCATATATAAAGCTGTTAAACTAAAGGGTTGTGAAAAAAAAGAAACTACAATATATTTATATAAATATGAGACTTTTGAAAATTATTGCTGTAACATTTTGAACGTAATAAATTTTCCTCAGGGGAGGGGAGCATGGCCCCTTCCTTGGGTCCACCAATGCTCGCATCATAGATATTCTGTCAAATTCAATATTAACTCATCAATTATTTATCCGCCCGTTGATTGATTAAGTCCGGACAAATCCGAGGATATATGTGTCATAAAAAATTGAAATGACAGTCGGAGAATTTTTAACTAAATAGATAGAGTTTCATATTATAACTGGGATTTAAAACAATGACTTTTCACCAAGACAGTGACAGTGAGGACTTTAAAATACACTGTTTTTTTAACGTCATGCAACGGATGGTGTTTCAATTATTAAGTACTTTTAAGGGGGCTTAAATTGAGCCTGATATTTAATTTTGGAAAAGCGAGGAAAATTAGAAACTACAAAATACAAAAACTTTTAGATTAGAAAGAAAACAATATACATATATAAATGAACAAAAAAATCATATAATGATATATGATCTGGTGCGTTATTGTAAAAAAAATATTAATGTAGTCCGTCGACGACCCGCGAAGCCTTCACTATAACTTATATACAGTCAGCAACACCCACAGCTTTATCCTCTTAAACAAATCGTTTTTTTGCTGTAGGATGTAGGTAAATACCTTTAAGCATTTTACATAGCAATATTTCTGTGTAATTTATAGCCAGATAAGAAAAAATATATTTTGCAATTTTTTTTGTTTGTGTCATTAATAATATGTAGAATGTTTCCTTTTTGTGAATTATTGTATGAATTTGCGGACACTTTGCTATAATTCGTTCTCCAAGTAATATGAAAAAATCGGTTGTTTTATAAATGAAGGTTATATGAGTTTGTTCGCATCCTTTCCCTGCCATACAGTTCATCCGATCGCAATGAAACTTTGACAAACTCAATCAATCAAATCAATGTTTTTTCATATTTTATGCGCTGACATACCGTTCATTTTGACGACTTACTGTTGCACTTGTTCAAAGGTTATAGGTATAGTACAATTAACTTACAGTAGGTGGCGCGTGTGTAGTACTATAGAGCATAGAGAATCATACAAATTTTAACCCAAAAAGCCAACAAAACGTTTTTCGTATTTTTCTCGATAATTAGAAAAGTGGATAAATCTACTTTTGATATTATACGACTCAAATACGAATAACTCTTGTGACATTGAAACACAACTGTTGATTGTGTTTAAAAGATTTTTTTAAAATTCACCTTTGCTACCAATGTGGAGCATTTTATGGACTCGTAATAGAGGTATCTACAAATATTTTTTTTCTATGAGAACTATTTATAAACAAGTCGCTCAAATTCTCTTCAGTTCGATGAGAGTAGGGATAGAAAGGATTACGCTAGGACACAAGAATAATGATTATTAGTCGCTCTCGCTATTCCCTGATTATAGAATCGGATGAGTGAGAAGAAATTTTTAGACAACAAAATCGATAAATCGACCGAAAGAAATGGGTTTCGAAGCCGTAAGTTCTGTTATGGACGTTAACGGCGTTGGCCACAGCACCACGGGCTGCAAGCTACCAATATAATTTACGAAAAGCAGGAAATATTTAATGAGAACGTAGAGAGGTTTAGGGAACTTTTTGATAACGGTTCACTCCGTTAAAATAAAAAACGAAATGATATTATCCCTTGTTTGATTAGGCCGACGAGAACTTTTTTCGCAATATTTATTCTCTTGAGAATGTCGTATATTGTATGTATATTGCTTACTGCCATCTATGAGAGTACCGGTAATATTTTCGAGACGGCCCAAAAGTGCGGGGTTCCAGTGTTGTCATTTCAAAGGCATTTTTTTTGTCATAATTGAGTATGATCGAAATTGATTAAACCTATTCTGGATAATAATTGAACACCGTTAAAGCAAAGATTTGAATCATACATTGATAGATGACTGTCTTAACTTGAAACCAGTTACTAATGCATGTGACAAGCATGTCTCATTGAAAAAGTGTTTTTACAATGTTTGACCTAATTAAAATCTAATTTTCAGTCACTTTAACCTTCATATGACTATCCTTGAAAAATGACTCTCAGGCCGAAGGGGGGTAAAAAAAGACCCCAGCGTTTTGGCCTTATTGGCGTAGACTGCAATAAAAAAATGATTGGTTATGCTTTGACGTATATTTATAGATCTTTCTGAAAATCATATAAAAATCCCTATTTTTGCTATAATTATTCATATTTAAGTCGCGCATGAAAACGACGACGTTTCCACTCCAACGGCTATGGCGGACTAACAAGCCAATAGCCGTGCACGAATTCACATTACCTCTTATCTTATCGCCTTTTATTGTTTCCAGATATGAAACACTCCGTCCATGTTATCTATGACACACTATGGTCACGTTCTCTTATCGCTTAAGGGACTGAAAAATTCCGACTTCTTCTCTTTTTTAATCGATTACGGCGCAACTAGTGAATAAATATCATATTTTTTTTCTGCAAAAGGTGTAAAAAACTATGATTTAAGAATACCAAAAGCTTAGACATCGTATCATTAGTATTAAGATAGATATTTAAGGTAAAGTAGCTGTCGGGACAAAATCAGTAGTGTTCGGAATGGCTAGGTTAAAAGTGTGACTTCTTGGTGAAAAGGCATTTACATAAAATTAACACGCCTTGTAGTACATAATAATTATAAGGATCAGTTTTGCTCATTACCATTATTATCAACTACATATTATAAGAAACAAAAAGAGAAATGATCTTACGCAAGTAGAGTTAAATTGTCAATAATAAAGATTCTTTAGTAAAAAACGTGATTATTATTGAGTTTCAAAAGGTCACTTTAAGATATAGAAGTTTAAATTAGTCCATTATTGTGAAGCTATTCGTGACACGTGTTTTGCCTCTTTCAGAGACATCAGAAAATATTATCGGACGGTTGTTTGAGCTTATAATAAACAATACGTGATATAATCTAAGATACTAATTTTATATTCAAATAAACTTCCACAAAGATACCGACGTGTTCATTAAAAGTGGGAATTTATTCAATCATAGAGGCGTGTAAGACTAAGACTAGTGATTAGCAAATCACACAAGCAAACTGCCCGAACTGGGATTTGAACTGTTAGAAGCGCAACAAAAGATAAAGGTGCTGACACTCGAATTCGGTCACTGCCAGATCATTAAAAATTTAATATACTGATTGAGGAATAAAAGTATTAGCATTTGCTTTTTTTATTTTCCCGGTTTGCGAGTGCACGAATGAACTGACGCGTCAGGGTCAAATTCAAACGATTCAAATTTGATATTGAAATTCCATTCCAAGCACCTTCAGTTACAATGCTTTATTATGTAAATATTAAAATTTCTCACTGTGGAATCTTAATCTGGCTCGCAGACATTTATGTCTAACCTATCAAAAACGTTAAGATCACATGATTAGGAATATAGTTAAAGTGATAGTTAATACGTAATAAAAGTGTCTGGTTCTTAAAGTTTGGAATCCAGACGTCATGAGAATTGACAGCCATGTTTTATGACTTGAGAGCCGCAAAATTTACGGCCACAAGTCATCTTTTGAAACGCATTAAATCTGAAATGCAAAAAGTACGAAGGGTGTGATCGGGAAGTTGACAGAAAAAAAAACAGAAATAAAAGAGAAATGTTTTTCATTGAATTGTGGAAAAGCGTTTTCCAGAAGCACTTCACTTACCCTTGGATACTCAGCCGACGAATCCAAGACAATTCATCTTCATAAATCACCATGAAATTACTATCACGGACAAAAATAAGAATATGTTATGTTTTTTTTACAATCTTTATATGTGATACAATGAAAAAACAAAGCCAACATTTTATTTCGCCATCGCATTATTTCTTAAAAATATGAGCGAATTTGTTTGTTCGAAAGAAGATGGGTATAAATAAAATATCAAAAATTGTTTTTATTATAAAAATAATAACACATTTTTACTACTTAGACCACAATCAATGTATTGGATCAGGACCGGTTTCGCTCATGGCTAGCAATAAAACTACTAAGAAATACGTTTATTATTATTTGATAATGCTCGCCATGAGCGAAACCGCTTCCGATTCAATAAATTGAATGCGGAATATCTACTAAAATGTGTAATTGCGTGGACGCCTTAAACTGTTTTTATAAATATTTATTTTTCAAGTTGACGAGGTTTTCCGAACGTTTTCTTTATGAACTTACCGAGTGTGTCTTTCTTACCGACATTCCTATTTGAGAAATACGTTCTCCCTTGGATAATATCGTTCAATGATAGTAAAAAATGTCTAAATGCATGAAGGCTTCATTAATATTTTCATTTTTCAAAGTTTTAAAGATTTTATCAAGATCTTCTTTCTCACCTTTGTTGTGTATGTGATTTAACTCTTGTTGATCAATTAAGTATTCATTTGACAGCTGATTCATACTGAGTAAGACTCAATCAGTTCATTTACATCTTTGTTGTTGACACCCGAGATTAGTTCATTCATTAGACTAACTATTTCACCTGACATAGTTCCCGAAGCTCAGTCCTGGAAAATCTTAAAACAATGTGCGAAATAGTGAATTGTGTGATAGTGGAATGTTCGAAAGTCGAGGACCGCCTGTATTTATTTTCAGATGAGTCCCGTGTTCGAGTGACAGCGTCGTTGGGTTTGGTTGCGGTTCATATATTGGCACGGGTGAATGTGATGTCTAAAATTTTCTCCAACCTTTCCGAAACTTAAAATTGAGCTTAGTGAGAATGATAAGTTAAGCATTAGTCCTTTCCTAGCCATATAATTTTATTAAAAAATAATAAAATATTCTTTATACTTCTTCCACAGCTAATTTATTAAGACCATGACCAGTTTCGCTCATCACAAGAATTTACAGATTAAGTATTTACAGATTAATACGGTATGAAAAATAACAATGTATTTTAGTTCTACATAAATCATTTTATATATTTGTTGATAGCTTACGCGGCTTACGCCTTCGTCAGAACTATATATAGTTCTGACGAAGGCATAAGCCGAAATAGCTATCAACAAATATATAAAATAATTTATGTAGAACTAAAATACATAGTTATTTTTCTTACCGTATTATAATGGAGTTCTACCAAGTAAATGCCTACTCAATCAATATATTTACAGATTATTTATTATTTGAACGCCTTAAAAGTGATATCTTTATAATTATTCTTTCTTATAAAAAATAATGAGAAACTGATTAACAAGCAGTTCTCCTAGATTTTTTTGTTGCGATAAACTCTACTGGGAATCCATATGCTCCAAGCTAGGAGCGGATATGGTTTAAAGGTTTAACCAATGACATTTAATTAAGTCTGATCGATTTCAAATACTTTAAAATCAATTATAAATCACACGAATAAAGATAATGTATACAAATTAAAATTATTAAAGTCGAACTGTTCGAGACGTTTCAAGAATAGATTCTTTCGCTTGCTTTTTTATAGCCGTGTTCAATTTTCAGACTTTTAGTTCCTTAATAAAAAAAAACCGTCCCAAAGTTGTAACCATGAAAATTTTTACGCAAAGCATCCAGAATCTTCTCAATTTTATAGACATAGTTCTTGTATTCACTGTTTATGTAAGGGGCTTCTAAATAAATTTATAGGCGACAAATTCATCAGGCCTCGGCGGCAGCCATCCGTAAATCTATTATTGGTTTTTGACACATTCACAAATTGTTGAAATGGATTTAATAACCAAGAACGATCCAATAAAATGATTGGCATTTTTTGAATGAATGACGACAATGCTTATTTATAATGTTTAAAAATAGGTCAAAACTATATATTTTGGTAGAAAAGCTTCTAGGTAAAGTGTGCTTGATGGAATTTCCATTGTTTGAATTGTGTTTTTCCATGAGTATTATCGTTAACTTTCAGGCATTTCAAGTACACAAAAGGACTTGAACTGACGCGTAGTAAACAGTTTGTATCGTTTATATACAAAAATAAAAGTAGATCGCTTAGTTTGATTGTTATTAACGTAATCTATATGAATTAGCAAAAATTTTGATGTATGTAAATGAGTTTCAATGAATTATTTGAGTAAATTATAATTATGGCATATTTTGAATGTAGTATGGCAAATACTAATTACCAGATGATAACATGGAAATTTCGGTAGATAAATTGTGTGTTATATCCGACTTTTTTTTTTTCATGACCTCTATCGTGAACGGCCCGGTTTTTGCCAATTGGCATATTCACGAATGTAATTGTTAGTTCAATCGATCGAGATATTCAAAAAAACTCTAGGTAAAATTTTACAATTAATTTGATCAAAGCTTTATTTTTTCACTAAATATCCATCATTAAGACTAATTTGACACGGCTAATAAAACTTTATGGCTTAAATTTATATTGAATGTTAAAATATAATTGCTTCGTTATGATGGAATTTAACAAGCGTATTTATTACATTAAAACTATCAATCAAATAAAAGCTTGCTTTTTTGACTTTAGAATTTTTGATCACACGTTTCATTGATTTGGCAGTTGAATCACATTTTATTCCACTAAAATTTCTTGCTGAAGAAACTTGTCATCTTAAACTTATCTTTTTCAAAAACAACCATAATACTACGGTAAGAAAAATAACATGCGTTGTTCCCAACCACCACCCGCCACGGCCGTACGTTCTGGTTTCAGCAGACGTGTCCCGTGGCGTAACAACGTGAAGCGTATCTGTTCAGTTTTGATCGCAGGAATTGTCCGAGAGCAGAAGCTCAAGTACTTGGAGGCTTGCACTTAAGTGTGCTGACTGTCTCTATCATTTAAGTTTAAAATATTAAAAATGCAAAACAGTGAAATGACTCTAGTTTCCGATCGCGAAGCGGGGGGACTATACGAATAGGTCCGCTCTGTTGCCGTACGACGCCGCAAATTTGCTGAAGGCCGCGTAATTCAATTTACTAGCCACCAAGTCCGCATGTCCTGTGGGTCCGACAGAAGGTCTTCCCACCTTGAGCAACTCTTCTCTTTCTCCCGACATTAATGGACAATCCCACAGTATGTGGTCAACATCCTGACGAAGGCGTCAGCCGAAATAGCAATCAACAAATATATAAAATAATTTATGTAGAACTAAAATACATTGTTATTTTTCTTACCGTATTATAATGGAGTTCTACCAAGTAAATGCCTACTCAATCAATAAACCGTAATACTATTATACTATTTATGTATTTGTCGGCTTAATTCTAACATCGTCAATTTCCAAGTGATCAGGAGACAGCTAAGCCTGAATACTTAAACTTATAGAGACTATTTATAGAGACAACTTAAGAGAAAATTTTGCAGGAGATTTTCTAGAATATTCTAGAAGATTTTTTCTGTAAGTTGAAATACAGTTTTTATTATCTCCGGAACACTGATTTAGACGATGTGAGGATTAAGCCGACGATTTGATCAATAATGATTTAAAACCGTGTAAAGCCATCCTTAAACAACTGTGTCATAAGTCACATAAGTATACCGTTGCTGAGATATATTTTAGAAGCATAAGCTACCTATGTATCAAAACATAAACATGGTGTCATCTTCTCCTTTCATTTTTCATTCAAATGTCTCGATTTACTATCGTTAATGCAAATCTAAACTTAAGGTGTTTATTTCTAAAAATTGATATGGCCTCTTTAAATCTTTTCGCAAAATATTTTCGTTGAGCATTCTTCCCTGGACTTTCCACGACTCATTATGGATTACAGGCATAAAGATTTATTTATTCAATCCACTGATTTTGGTTTTTACGTGGCTAGCGATTATTCATACTCAATTAATTTTTGATGTAATAACTTGCATTGCTAAGAGGTCTTCAAAATTTTAACTGTCTATATTTCTTGTATTTTGCTTCAATTTATTTTCTTAGTTGTAATACCAATTGTTACCTTGTAATTCTTACTTTACTTTTGTATAAATATGTATAGAATGCTCACCATGAGGAAACCGGTCCTGATCCAATATATTTTGTGTGGAATAAGTACTAAAAATGTGTTATTATTTTTATTAAAAATGTATTGTTGATAAATTAGAATTTTAAATAAAATAAATTTTAAATAACAATAAATAAATTTTAAATAAAAAATATTTTTAAATTATTTCTTGTGTGATTAGACCTATGTAGTCTCTCAAGCATAATATGACAACATCACATTGCCAATACATCATAATTAAGCTCAAAGCTTTGAATCTGAATTACACAGTCATCGGAATGAGCCCTTGCCGAACATATTGAATCGTGTAATACCCACCTGCAGATCATTGATCAGATTCCATTACAATATTACATGAATTCCTTACTGAGATATTACCTACATATACCAGTTTACAGTTAAATTTCTGAAGTTGAGTTATGAATTCCATTTGCTAAATATTTTTAAAAGCTATGTATGGAGCTCACTTTTATATCAGTTTAATAAATAAAAAACGTCTAAATTTTCTATAGATTCGGCGGTAACTTTGAGAAAGTTTATTTAAGCATAAAAAACATGTTTCGCCTCATTTAGAGTCATCTCCGGACTTACTATCGCAAAGTTTGTTTAAGTAATTAATAAGCAATGCTCATAACTAAAGGGAGATGCCTCTTAATAAGGCGAAACACGTGTCACAATAAGTAACACAATCCGTGGAATAATTAAAGTTATTTTAATTTTTATACTAAGCCTAATTTTTTTAGCAAAAAAGTAGCTATAGTTTAAACTATAGTTTTCTTCTACATAATACACTAATTCAAGTACATTCATGCACTTGAATCAGGGCAGTGGAGTCGGAGAAAAAGAGAACGACAACGACTCCGACTCCGACTCCAACATTGACCAAAAACACGACTCCGACCAAAAAAAGTTCAATATCGTCACTTTTCCCCCTAATTTTCGTATTTATGTGTATTCAATTAAATATCAACTTTGCATTATTGCACATTGCCAAAATTGAATTATAAAATGCAAAGATAAAAAGTTCAAACTTTTCAAAATTTCCGACTCGAGTACGACTCCGGCCAAAACGCCGCACATCTCCGACTCCACAGCCCTGCTTGAAATGCCTGAAGATGCTGAAAGATTCCACCAAGTACGTTCAGTCCAAATTATAAATAGACTGATATTTTTGTATTGAAAACTAAAAATAGCTATATTTGTAATTATGGTCGAAATACGCAAACGTAAATTTACAAAAACTGACGATGCCAAAAGGAGCAAATTTCAAATTTCTACTATAGCATTAAGAGGGTTTTTGACGAATGCTAAGGTCGCTTTGCTGTTTTTAAATTCTTGAAACCTACTGAGAAATGCTTCATTTGTAAAGGGTATTTCAATAGGGACGCTCAAAATATGTTACTTTGTCCTGCTGAGTAGATTATTCATTGCTTAGTGGCCAAATATGAGTCAACCAGTTTGGTAAATAATCGGCCAACACCTACTTGTACGTTATCAAAATACAATATCTGGTGAAAACATTGCTGCTGTGTGTGATAGTGTACAGGAAAACCCAAGGCAGCTTATTTCTCGTTGTTCACAAGAACTTGGCTTTTCTGAGACTTCAACTTGGCGAATTTTGAATCGGGCCTTATGTCTGCAGCCGTATAAAATCCAACTAACCAAGGAACTTCAGGTAAACGACCGCAGACAACGCCTGATTGGGTTCTGGAGCAGTTGGAAGTTTACCCAAATTTGTCAAAAAACGTCAACTTTAGCGACATGGCCCATTTTATAATGAATGGATATTGGCAGACATTTGATACTATATTCCATATTTAATGCCGTAAAATATACTTACAAATGAAATTAAAATTTAGTTGAAATCTCACAAACAACTTGTTTTATTTACATTTCAAAACTAAGCGTCCTTATAAAAAGACCCTTTATTTTAAATGGTTGTTTAAAATAGTGTTCATTAATGATTGAATTATTTTATTCGCAATGCTTCAGCAGGCTCGGAAAGTGTATTTTATTATTTTTGTCTGAGCCGCACTTAAGGGTCCAAAGAGCCGCACTTTGCCGACCACTGATCTATGCGAAAAACAAGTTCTGACAGAAGTGAATAGAATTTCTATACATACGTCATCATTTGAAAATGATCGCGTTGATTGATACCAGATCTGATCATTTTAAAACTTTACAGTGGTAGTAGTAAAGAAAAATGTTTTTTATTTATTGATAAATTAATTAAATGATTTTCATAACATTGACATACTAAGTCATCGGTCTTTATTTTCACTGGTCCGTGTCTTTAGCTACTTGTACACTATGATTCATTGCTTAAAAGTGCGTACATTTCTGTTAAAGGTTTGTCGACCGTCCATTTTCCACATAACTAAGCTCGATTGTACAAAATGAAGTTTGTGTACTTGAAGTAATAAATTGAATAAACATTATTCAATTGCCTTGAATGTAAGAAATCGCTTTATATATTGAGTTAACTATATCTCAAGGATAGACCAACCGACCCAAAAAAATTCACAAAAATACTTCATACCGGAAGGGAAAAGAAGGATAGGAAACACCTAAAATAAGATGATTTAGAGAAATATCTTGCCCGAGATTGACGATAGAAGTGTTTTTCGATGTTTTTTGGAGGCTACTAACAATCACATTGAATTTTAGTTTCGATAAGTAAATTTAATATCATAATATAAAATAATTTCGATTATTCCACGTATTGTATTACTCATTGTGACACGTGTTTCGACTCTTTCAGAGGTATCCTCGAACTTACTATCGCAAAGTTTGCTTAAGTAATAAAGCAAATTGATTCTAATATTTTAAAATGATAAAATTATAGAATGGAGTTTGATATTTTTCCTTTTTACGGGAAGCAAGGAGGGGAATATTATAGGATCAAAGCAAAACAAACAAACAATTATACTACTAATGAAGTTAGCAATTACAAAATATTAACTAATGAGATGCAATTAATCAGGAATGGGATACACCTGGCAATGGAAATAAATTTACATAAAATGAATTTCCACAAAGTTACCGCCGAATCCATCGAAAATATTAAATATAATATCGTTAAGCGCAGAAAAGATCATTGGTTTGAGCCGCAACAAAGCTCCGAAGAACTCCTGTTTGGCAACCTCTGCATTATGCGATGAGAAATTTGTGGCGCACAAATTAATTTTATGTGGGGCGTGTAAAACGCATGGCTGAATTGAATTGCATGGGAAATTTTGCATCTTGTTTACTACGGGCAATGAATGCTATTAAAATATCACACAGAAACTGTACTGGATGGAGCAACGTATGTAAACATTTCGATTTTTATTATGGCAAGCCCACATTTAAAAAAAATGTGAGAACAGTTTTAATGACTAATAACGAATTGAAAATAGTACACATAATTTTGATTATTTGTATCAGGGCTGTGTCGGAGTCGTCGCGGGGTTTTGGCCGGAGTCGTAGTCGGTGTCGGAAATTTTGAAAAGTTGAACATTTTACTTTTGTATATATTGACACCGCCTTATGTGGTAGGTCATCAGAACTCTCTCGAACGATCTATTTTTCACCTCAGTCAATGAGTTTAAGTCGATATCAGGAAATAAATTCATTCTTATAATAATCTATATTGAAATCTATAGCGATTCAATATAGAGTTATTTCAATTTCTCTTATCTCTTGACGCCCGACAGTGCATTTGCTTCATAAAAAGTTCGTTAGGCGATAAATAATCCCTTATCGGCGGGCGCACGTGTTAACGATTTTTGAAACGGCCATTGTTTTTTCTTTCTAAAGTAACCGTTTGTTTTCATACAGCAGTGAGAGATTGGACGGCATTGAGAATGCACGCGCCTAATCCTCTCCCTAAGAATTAAATTCGAGTCAAATTCCTGATATCTTCTTCGCTATCGTAATATTTGTGTGTTGTATAACGTCTGTGTAAATCCTAAACAATTAAATAATGGATGCTAACCGCACCCACATAACGCTTTGAGATCGTCTTTTCTTTATAAGAGTACCATGTTTCTCCTACTCCGTCCCCAAAATCCCTCTCCTGAGTGTCGGATAGGAGGCTCCTTCTCGATTTACGAGGGAGCCGGAATAAAGGTCTTCTCAATATGTAATATGTAAAATTTGGCTATTGGGTGAATTGTCGGTTGTTATCTAATTGATTACACATACATTGATATGTATACTGATTTGTATACATACTTTAATGCATTTCCAACAAGAATTTACCGTAAACACCCTCAAAATTCCGCTAATACATCCAGATTGCGATAGTAACAATTAGTTTAGCGATGTATTTTTACTATTATACTAGCCAGTACCCGGCAAGCATTGCAATGCCACTCAAAGAAAGAAAGTGTTGCGTTTATTGAAGTGCTTTCGGATGCACAATATTTTAGATACATTATTTCGATTTAATTTCACTTACATTGATCGGTATCGATGAAATTTTCCGTTTCACGTCTGCTGTTTTTTTACGATTGTCTATGGGTCGACACACGCGTCACCTACTGAAAGTTAATTGTATATACATATTATATGAAAAAACATTGTTCATATAAAAGATCTACTATAAGTTGATATATGATTTTATTCTATGCCTGTTGCTCCACGCAAGTGCAAGCAATAAGTTGAAATTTTTTTATCGCAATCGGATGAACGGTGTTGCAATGCATAAAATATGAACAAACAATCAAACATTGATTTTTATATATTTATATGTACAAGCGATACAAAGCATTGCCGTCAGTTAATGTTCATTTGTGCACTTAAAATGCCGAAAAGAGAAACCCGGGACGTTAGCCATAAAACCAGGGCTGTGGAGTCGGTCAAAAAATGTCCGACTCCGACTCCAGCATTTACCAAAACCACGACTCCGACTCCGACATTGACCAAAAACACGACTCCGATTCCGACTCCTACTAAAAAATGGTTAATATCGTCACTTTTTGTCCCTAATTTTCATATTTATGTGTATTCAATTAAATATCAACCCTATCAATGCGGCCACAAGCCAAATTTGACATATTAAATGCAAAAATAAAAAGTTCAAACTTTTCAAAATGTCCGACTCCGAGTACGACTCCGGCCAGATCGCCGCGGCGAATCGGGCTCCGAATCCGGCCAAAAAGGTCAGACTCCACGACTCCGACTCCACAGCCCTGCATACAACTAATCAAACATTACAAAATTGAAACGATTCATTTTTTATGTACAATAATTTACTATAAAATAAAATTTCTTTAAATTTGAATTTTTTTAATTTTGTACTTTTCCATTTGTCGCTAACGACCCGGGTTTCGCCTTTCGGCATCTTCAGGCATTCCAAGTGCACGGATGTACTTGAACTGACCAGACAAAACTCATGGAAAAGTACAAAATTCAAAAAATCAAATTTGATATTGAAATTCCATCAAGCACCCTCAGTCGAAATACTTAATTATAAAATTTCTTTAATTTACAATATGAGAACTGGAATGAATCTCAGCTTATAAATAAATTTACATTATGATTGTCAGTCAGTCTGGTGTACGTATGATTAGCCGACTTTCTTTATCAAATCCCTACCTTTATTACTTTCTGCAAAAAAACAAGGACGAACGTTTCAAGAGATGTCGGTTTATTCCATATTGGAAGCGTATAAAATATACAAAGTTTATGTAGTCTTCCCGAGAGACGTTTCTTTAATTAATGACTGTTGTAATCTAAGTGCTAAGACATTATTTTGAAACCATTACCGAAAATTACTTATTCATACCTTACTCTACGTGTTAAAACCAGTGTTTCCTTACCTTTTTACACATGCGGACCGGTTAAAAAGGCGAAATAATCGCGGGCCACTAATACACTTGGGCCGCGTATAACACGGTTATATGGTTCTACAAATAATGTCGTGTAATCAGGGCTGTGGAGTCAGTAAAAAAAAGTCCGACTCCAGCATTTACCAAAACCACGACTCCGACTAAAAAACGTTAATATTGTAAATAAATAAATAAAATAAATAATATAAAATTAAATAAGAATATAAAATTACGTATTTCCTTATAGTGTTCTAAAATATTTTCCAATTCATTCTTGAATTTCGAGCTCTTTCCATTATTGGATCATTTTCAATATTTATTTATTTTATATAATAGCCAATTCCAGGCCGTCATTTATTGTTTTTAATGTGAAACATGTAACTCATTCGCCGCAATTGCTTTCTGAGTTATCAAATGTACAAGGTTCATCCAACATTTCGACTAATTCTTTTTCGTTCAACGTATAATTCTCCAGTATTTCTTGGATGTCTCGAATATTCATTTCATAAAAACCTTCTTCACCAATACCACGACAAATGTTTATTATAATTTTATTTTGTTCCCTAAGCCATGTTGTATAAAAATATGTCACAATTCATACATCCGTGTTGTATAAAACCGTGTTATACGAAGCCCAAGTGTACTGAAATATAAATGTTTTTTAATAAAGAATTTCGACTGAAGGTGTTTGATGGAATTTCTATATCAAAATTGAGTCGTTTGAATTTTGTGCTTTTCCATGAGTTTTGTCGTTAACGTCACGGGTTTCACCTTTCTACATCTTCAGGCATTTCAAGTACTTGAACTAACGCGTAGTAACATTTTATATCGTTGATGTACAAAAATAAAAGTAGATCACTAAGTTTGATTGTTATTAGCGTAATCTATTTGAATGAGCAAAAATTTTGATGTATGTAAATGAGTTTCAATGAATTATGTGGGTAAATTTTAATTATCGCCTATTTTGAATGTAGTATCGCAAATACAAATTACCAGACGATGGCATAGAAGTTTCGATAAATACATTGTGGGTTTTCAAATGTTAAAATAAATGATTGAAATTTGGAATACTGTTTGCGGCCTGGCGGAGAGTCTTTGCGGCCCAGAACTTTGACACGGACCACTGGTTGGGGAGCTCTGTGTTAAGAAATTCTGTCTATGAATTTCACGTTTTAGTTCACAATAAGTAAAAAAAGAAATCTTGTCATACCTTAAGTACAATGAAAAATGAGTTTATGAAATATTTATAAAGGCGTCTATGGAAAAGCTTTTTATTAATGCCCTGTCATAGGCATATTGTGCACTTAATTTACGCTTATATCATGAAATTCACTAAGTAGACTTTAAATCTTGCCCTTCAAAAACAGATATGTTCTCAAATAAGCGTACGTATGAGGGGTATACAAGCAAAGCCGCCACTATCCACATTTTATCATTTTTGAGATAATGATTGTTAAATGATCCGTTCCTTACGTTTTATACCATACAAAATTCAAACCCAAAAAGAATAGCCTCGAAACCATTTATTATTGACATCGAAATTGGCGATCAAAAGCATAAAGTTAAAAAGCGTCACTATCTAAATGAGCAATCACGAGCCAGTATACACTTACTTAACGCAAATCTAATATGGTCACCGTGCTCTGTCAATATATAAACATTTGGTGTTCGATTTGCAAATTAGCCTAATTGATTAATGTTATTTTGTAGTTTTGAGTTTTGAGTTTTCGAAATGTTTGTATGAAGTGTAAATCCGCCATTATTATAATCATTCAATTGAAGAACGTTCACTTTAAAAGGTTGAAATGGAAAATATTCACTACTGAAAGAATGTTTTTTTTTGCATTAACAAAATTAAAATGGCTTGCTTTGGAATTGACAATCTAAGAAAAACTCGAAGAGGATGTGAATACAATTAAAATTGTCTCAAAAAAGTGTATAAGGAACATTATAATCTTTCGATGGATTCGGCGGTAACTTTGTGGAAATTCATTTATTATAAAAATTCAAATAATTTTGATTATTCCACGTATTATGTAACCAATTGCGACACGTGTTTCGCCTTAACACTATACTTTGCGAAAGTAAGTCTTACTCGAGTAAACTTATGTGAGTAATTACTTAAGCAAACTTTGAAATAGTAAGTCTGAAGATGCCTCTGAAAGAGGCGAAACACGTGTCACAATCAATTACACATTACGTAGGATAATCAAAGTTATTTTGAATTTTATATTAACATTACAATCTTTTTTTTCGATTGCTGAACGATTTGCCTTTGTGGATAGCATGGTGACGGTTTTGCTTTTATACCCCTCATCATAATGTATTTTAAAAGATATTTAAGGGTTGTACACACAGTACATTGTATGATAAAGGTATGTACCTACATCACTAGCTTGAGTGACTGGCATTTAAGAGCGTAATATTGCTTTGAACCAATTTCACGCATGACAGAGTCGAATTGCAGGCGCAAAATTACACACAATCCTGTATATTCACACGTATATAATATTTATACGTGTCGTACATGCATATTATTTTCTAGGCCGTGAGAATTGGTTAAATACAGTTCAAAACAAGTGGGGATTGCAATAAGCCTGGGGGAGGTTTTAAAAAAAACATTTCCTTGTTGTGAAATGTTAATTTGAATAAAACAATTTTTCCCCCGCGAGGAAATGAATTTGTGAATAAATACTCGAATAGCAAGCATTTTAAAATGAAGGTTTGGCCTGGTTTGATGACAGTTGCTCTTTTTAATTATTTATAAAGTTATCCGTGTATTGGTCGAAGCTCAAATGAATAGAATACATATCGTCGATAACATTTTTGTGCATATTTTTTTCAACCATACTTCCTTCTAATGTAGAGCATATTGATGCCTAAAATAACAACTCATTTAATGTTGTTCTTTTGTTGATAAATAAAAAACATTTTTTATATTGATACCGCCTGATATTGTAGGTCATCAGGACTCTATCGAACGATCTTATTATCACCTCAATCAATGATAATAAGACCTAAACGATTAATATAACGCGAATAAATTCACAAAATATTATAAAAATCTTGTAACCGACTTCTAGAAACGACGTCTCTCGTTCAGTTCATTCGCGACCACTGGTTTGGTTGAGCTCTTTTTCACACTAGAATCGTAGGGTATAAATATGCCTATTCTAAAGCCATTTTGAGTCAGTCGTTATCGTTCATCCCAAGCCGACAGTTCTGCCGTCGGACGGTAGGAAGTCGCAATATAATCGTTTTGGTCTTCTTACGCTATAAAATGTAGTCTTCACTGCAATTGTGTCTGTGTTTTATAAACAATGTAATCTAATTTTGTGTAGAATAAACTAGCCAACTCTAGGATAGAGTTTCGGCCAAGAGAATACCGATTGAAATCTTTACAAGAGATACCTTTCTTCCCATGCTATCCCTAAGTTCCGTCAACGAACGCCTTGGAAGGATGCTGTCTGTTACTGTCAGATTGAGGAAGAAACCCTGGTCGTCTCAATAAACTTATTCCTCATTAAATTTATTAGGATCCGGACCGGTCTCGCTAATATCGAGCATTTTAAACTTTCGATTAGTTTGGTTCACTAGCCTAACGTTAAGCCCGAAAGATAATTTGAAGCCACAATCGAAAAAAAATAAGCAATTTCAACATTACTTGTTGAAATATTTAGACATATATCTTTTTGCATCGTATGAGAATTAACTTGTATGCTATTCTAGTGATTGAAGCTAATTCTATATATGTAGACTTCTAGAACATTAAACTGTTGAGGATTGTATCATTTTGTCAGTTTTATTTGATGACTTAATTGATCATGTTAAGAAATAGAACATAATTCAATGAAATATATATATCTTATAAATTAAATTGAATTTTATTGAACTTATAATATTATTTGCATCACTTTTTCACTTAAAAACTGTCAATTATGTCGTGTAATGTATTTTATTTGAGTAAATAAAACAGGTAGGGTTACTACGGGTTTTTTTCCTTCTAAAGGAAACAAGGAAGGGGGTGATAGAATCAAAACAATGCAATAACATAATGATACTAATAAGGTGCAATCACTCAATCAATTAGATTGGGATTTTTCCTTTATAAGGGACGCAAGAGAGGGTTATAGAATTGAAACAAAGCAAACAAATAAATATATTTCTAATGACGTTAAACATTACAAACTAATAAACTATAAACTAATGAGCTGCAATCAATCAGTTAGGTTGGGTGATTACTCTATTAATTGGGAATAATGTTAATAAAGGCGAGCATCCTGTCCTGTTAAGAATATTATTTATTAAGAGTTTTATTTATTTATAAAAATTCTAGACTATTCATCTTTAAACCTTTTTTATTTACTCGGTGGAGTATTTCTACATTACTAGTCTGATTAAAATTATGGTCCTTGTTTCCTTTAGAAGGAAAAAAACCCGTAATCCATTTTGTAATTTCATAATTTAAAATGTTAAAATGTTAGAATTTATCTTGCTTCATTACTCAAGCAAACTTTGCGATAGTAAGTCTGAAGATGCCTCTGAAAGAGGCGAAACACGTGTCAAGTTAGTTACACAATACGTGGAATAATCAAAGTTATTTTAAATTTTATATTAGGTAGGGTTACGTTTATCGCAAGCAATTTAAAATTCAATTTTGTTAGTCATGTGGACGATATGTGTAGAAAACGATTTTTTTAATTCTAATTTTAAAAATTGCTTCGAATATCTTTTGATGGGACAATATCAAACTAAAAATAACATGATTGCATAGTTTACTAATAAAACTGCTGGCAATTATTTCTTTCAGAAAAGTTTCCAAGAAATATCGCAGTCAACTTTTTCTCAAAAAAGCTCCGAGGAAACTGTAGACAAAGTTTCTCATTATTTAAATTTCCAATTAACATGGTTATTCCGTTTTTTTCAGAATTCGAAGTGCCGAGAGATCTCTTGAAGGGAAAGAAACTTTTATAGAACCTGCAAGATAATGATTTCACGCTCTCTTTCAGGTAAGATAACTTTCTAATTTGTTTGAATTAGTTTTTTTTTCTTTTTCTTAGTTATGGCTTGTGAAATCTTCTTTGATACTGGTATCAATGAATTCTTATTTTGTGTTCAAATTTGTTTAATTAATCGCTTTTAATTTAATTTTAATTAAGACATGAGTTATTAAAATAAGACATATGTACATGATCAAGAATATGTTCGATGGTTTCGGCGGT
The DNA here is from genome assembly GCA_028554975.1 of Himalopsyche kuldschensis. Lineage (NCBI taxonomy): Eukaryota > Metazoa > Arthropoda > Insecta > Trichoptera > Rhyacophilidae > Himalopsyche > Himalopsyche kuldschensis. Next base: position 2,159,630 of record JAHFWI010000028.1, read on the forward strand.
AACTTTGTGGAAGTTCATTTTAATATAAAATTTAAAATAACTTTGATTATTCCACGTATTGTGTAACTAACTGTGACACGTGTTTCGCCTCTTTCAGAGGCATCTTCAGACTTACTATCGCAAAGTTTGCTTGAGTAATGAAGCAAGATAAATTCTAACATTTTAACATTTTAAATTATGAAATTACAAAATGGATAACGGGTTTTTTTCCTTCTAAAGGAAACAAGGAAGGGGGTGATCAAAACAATGCAATAACATAATGATACTAATAAGGTGCAATCACTCAATCAATTAGATTGGGATTTTTTCCTTTTAAAGGACGCAAGAGAGGGTTATAGAATCGAAACAAAGCAAATTATTAAATAATATTCTTAACAGAACAGGATGCTCGCCTCTGTTAACATTATTCCCAATTCAAAAGAGTAATCACCCAACCTAACTGATTGATTGCAGCTCATTAGTTTATAGTTTATTAGTTTGTAATGTTTAACGTCATTAGAAATATATTTGTTTGCTTTGGTTCGATTATTATAACGTTATAAAAATTGCGTCCCTTAAACATGAAAAATCCCAATCTAATTGATTGAGTGATTGCACCTTATTAGTATCATTATGTTATTGCATTGTTTTGATCACTGAATTGACGAGCATTGTCATCAGTTTACAATGCTTGCCATGAGCAAAACCGGTCCTGATCTAATAAATTTTATGTGGAAAAAGTACTAAAAATGTTTTATCATTTTTATTAAAAGATCCATAGTTCAATTCATGCTCTTGCAGATGGTATACGCAACCCTTTTGCATGAAAGCTACAGAGACCAAAAGACCTGAACAGTCAATGAATGTTCTTTAAGTTTTCAATCGGTAACAAACGATTTCCTATAAGAAATCAATACTTTTGCTGACGGGTATAATCAATATTATACCTTCAACTGATTGAATTTTATCTTGTAAATATGAATTATGAATAGTTTTAAATTACAAAAATCACAAAGTTTATTGCTTTTGCAATGTGAAAAATAATTTAAGAATTAAAAAAATATATTGACACCGCCTTATGTGGTAGGTCATCAGAACTCTCTCGAACGATCTATTGTTCACCTCAGTCAATGAGTCAGTCGATATCAGGAAATAAATTCATTCTTATAATAATCTATATTGCAATCTATAGCGATGCAATGTAGAGTTATTTCAATTCCTCTTATCTCTTGACGCCCGACAATGCATGTGCTTCATAAAAAGTTCATAAGGCGATAAATCATCCCTTATCAGCGGGCGCATGTGTTAACGATTTTTGAAACGGCCATTGTTTTTACTTTCTAAAGTAACCGTTTGTTTTCATACAGCAGTGAGAGATTGGACTGCATTGAGAATGCACGCGCCTAATCTTCTCCCTAAGAATTAAATTCGCGTCAAATTCCTGATATCTTCTTCGCTATCGTAATATTTGTGTGTTGTATAACGTCTGAGTAAACCATAAACAATTAAATAATGGGTGCTAACGCACCCACATAACGCTTTTGAGATCGTGTTTTGTTTTAAAGAGTTCCATGTTTCTCCTACTCCGTCCCCAAAATCCCTCTTCCTGAGTGTCGGATAGGAGGCTCCTTCTCGATTTACGAGGGAGCCGGAATAAAGGTCTTCTCAATATATACATAAATACATATATTGACACATTGGTTACGGGGAACGCAAAATACGTCTTGTTTCTCAATGTGTTTTGATTTATGCCGTTGCCAATGGGCTAATAATTATATAAATTGAAATGAAAGTCAACCGAGTGAGTTTCGACAAAATCATCTATGATACATAAAAAAATAGTACTCGTCTGAACTCACTCACGTCCACGCGGAATATATAAATATCCAAAGCAATGGTATCTCCATTGGCCCGCTGGGTGTACACATGGAAAGATCAAATTATTTAAACTTGTCAGTTCAATCACGTTTGAAATTATCAAGAATGGTGGAATTCTTATTTTGGCTTCGTATAAGCCGAAATACATATATGGCCAGATACATTTCTACAAGGGCATTCAAACTATTGAACGTAAGGACTGAACTGAAGGAAGGATTGAACGCGAATTGGCGTCAACTGTAATGCCATGTATTATATTTTTCTATTCTAATAAATAAATAATGATTTAAAAAAAAGTCGGTTTACGGACGATAGTTTAACGTGACAACGTCATAAGAAAACATTGATGAAATGATTGCATACTTTTATGAATAAAATGGAATCATTTTTATTGAATCATCATTATTTTGTATGGATACGATATTTTGTATATTTGTTATACGTTAATCAGATTTTTAATATGCAAGAATTAATTACCTTTATTGCCGCAATTGTTGTTGTAATATAAACAATGAAAACCACATTAACATTTCACTTCACTTTATAAACAGTTGTAAACAGATCACGTGTAGGTACTGTAGGTGTATAAGTTGTGTGCTGCCGCTGTCTCTTTTCTACTCAGACGCATCGACCAATCGAGTGGAAGAGAGATAGATGCGGCACAATCCGAACGGTAGGCCGATCGTGCCTCTCTATCGCTTATCCGCGCTCCCGCTCGCACGCTTGCCTTCGGCGTAACGCGACAAACGGGACAATGAGTCATGTTTTTTCGTGCGTGCAGCGGGCGTTCATCGATTTATAAGACGTTGTCACGTCAAAAAAAATATGTATATTGTTGTCACATTACATAGTTTATAAATAATAAGGTGTCGCAATTTATTCTAAAATATACTCTAAAGGTAAGAAGCACCTGTAGATATAGTATCCACTACACCTAGAGCTTAGAGACGTTGATTAAATGGGCCCATTTGTCTCGTGTGAAAGAGTACATTTATCAAAGCATTAAAAAAACATACCTGCCCTGTACTTAGGGATTGAAATTAATCGCATTTGCTCGGCGATTACTGTGCACGCTGAATTTGTTTCACACGTGAAATAGATTTATTTTCTGACATATCGAGTAGCAAAAGCTTTTAAGTCAATTTGAAGCTTTCATATAGATTGAAATATTCGTAAATCGATCAGTATGCTATCATCATAAAATGTGTAATAGATTTATCAATCATATAACTCAATTCTGGGATTAAAAATCAACATAATAATATGAAATGGGAATGTGTGAAAATGGGTTAGTGGAAGAACATTGTTTCGATGGTTTCGGCGGTAACTTTGCGCAAGCTCATTTTAATATAAAATAACTTTGATTATTTTAATACGTTGAATAATCAAAGTTATTTTTAATTTTATATTAAGAACATTGTTATTTCATCAAAAGATTTTGAATGAGGTCGCATACAAGAAACTTAACAAAGATTGTTTACCATGTTCGCATATGAAATCCTCACGGAGTTTATCTTAACATATCTTTTCTACGAGAACTGCTCGTTACTCAGTTGCTTAGCCTCATTTGTAGGAAAGCAATGATTTAAAGGATACAATAGAACTAGGACAGGAAAAAATAGTGGTTTTAGTTAATCGTCGACAGTTTTTTCTTCTGCGAAATATAAAACAAAACTTAAAATTAATTGAAAATTTGTTGAAATATATGTGCTATAAATTGAAATAAATGTTTTAATGATATTCAATATATTTTTTATTTACTTATCATCTATTTATACACAAATTCGAATTAAAATATATATTTTGGTACATCTGAAAACTAGTATACTGAGATACCCTCGAGTAGTTGAGATGTCGAGTAATTAGAGTCTCTAACTAGGACAGTAATAGTGGTTAGTTAATCGCGCTATGCGTCGCTTTTTGCGATCGGTAAAGCGGAAAGGGATTTTTAACACAAATATATTTGGTTGAACTAGTTAGTTGTCCCACTACCTCCCATTTTGTGTGTGTTTCCGCTTTTTACAGCCACCATTCATAACGCTAATCGTACAAGAAAATAAACGAAGTTACTCCTCATTTACTCGGCCCGATACAGAGCTGCACGCGACTGATCTTTTCACCATGCACTAAAGGGCTTAAAGAAAAGAAAATGTGACTTGCACAGCAAATGTGATATTGAGTATCCTGTGTATCCGTATCCTAAGAAGCCGTGGCGGTAGAGTTTAATCTACTTCGCGTTGAATCTGAAGAGGAATCGAGAGTATCCCGTTACACAAATATCCATTTGCTTCGAACAGAATCGGTTTGTCGACCGATAAAATCTGCTGGTATCGGGAATCGAAACCAGGTGGTCAGTCACGGAAAGGATCGAGAAGATTTTAATTAATATAACATATAAATTTGATAACTTTCTTATTAAATTGGTTATGATTAAAAAGTGACATATATTCCGTTTCTTTGAAAAGCATCTTCAAACTTGTTAAGATGTATGTAATAATATTTTTTTAATACGTTAAATGAAAATAATGCATTGGATCCAAAAACAAGATTAAGGGTTAGCACTGGTATGGACTAGGGTGCAATATGATCGTTGCTCTTAACCTTCGTAGGACTATCCTTGAAAAATGACTCTCAGGCCGAAGGGGGGTAAAAACAGACCCCAGTGTTTTGGCCTTATTGGCATAGACTGCAATAAAAAAATGATTGATTATGCTTTGACGTATATTTATACATCTTTCGGAAAAAAGATCATATAAAAATACCTATTTTCCTATAATTATTCATATTTAAGTCGCGCATGAAAACGACGACGTTTCCACTCAAACGGCTATGGTGGACTAACAAGCCAAAAACGGTACACGAAGTCACCTTATCTCTTATCTTATCGCTTATCTCCTTTTATTGTTGCCAGATATAAAACACTCCGTGCATGTTTTCTATGACTCACTATGGTCACGTTCTCTTATCGCTTATGAGCGTGAAATTTTATGTTAGCACTTCCCAGCTAACATTGACAATTAGACTGAAAAATGCCGACTTCTTCTCTTTTTTTATCGATTACGGCGCAATATATTAGAATACCAAAAGTTTAGACATCGTATCACTAGTATTAAGATGGATATTTAAGGTAAAGCAGCTGTTGGGACAAAATCTATACTGTTCGGGATGGCTAGGTTAAGATAAAAAAAAATTACATGTTCATGTACCTTTGAAATCTTTATTGCAAAAATATTAAAGTTTGCCCATAGTAATAATTTTAGTCAAATAGTTAATAGTAATATGAATTTTTTGTTACGCCAATTAACTAGATCTTTTAATGAAGTATTAAAAAAACATTTTTACGCTTGCCCAGAATTTTGTACGATATGGAATTACGAACATTTTACTTTAGACACTTGAGTGACGACGTTGATCGAATTTGATTAAAGTATATCGCCGGCCTGGCACCATACTGCAACAACTCTTAATGTGAATTTTTAAATTGTACTAACAAAGAAAATTAGTTCTGTCACTGGATGAACGAATGGTTTTATTCTATTATACCTAGATAAAATTAGTACCGTAATATATTTTAGCGATTAATTTGAAGCAATTTCAGACTACCTATCTTCAGCATATATAGCATAATATTAGCCGGTACCCAACAAACGATGCAATGCCACTTAAAGAAAGAAAGTGTTTGTGTTTTAATTGTGTATGGCTGTTTTTAATGGCTGCACTGATTCAAAAAACTTCGAAGGTATCCACACAACAACTCATCAAAGTTTTATCGCAATTGGATGCACGTTATAGGAACGCATACGGGACATACACACAATCATTCATTTTTATATGTGTAGATAGATATAGGTAATTAGAAAGCTTTTGTGGACGTGCAGACAACAATTCACGAAAGCTTTATCGCAATCAGATGAACGATTTGGGAACGCAAGAATCTTCCCGGGCGTTCCACGACAAGCCACTAAAGTTTCATTACAATCGGATGAACCGTATGGAATCGCATAGACTGCGAACAAACAAACAAATATTGATTTTTATATATAAGATATACCGGTAAGACGGGGTGAATAGAGACTGGCAGGTGAATAGTGCCAAAAAAAGGATTGAACTTTAGCACAACTTTACTAAGTATCCAATGACTATAATACTATCTCTCGAATGACAAAAACAAACCAACTAAATGATTGGCCAAAATTGAAACAAACGTGTTTAAGTTCGATGCCTGTGCATCCTTACTTTTTGACCCCTTATAAACTCTTTTTTTGGACGAAAATTTAAATCAATAATGATTTTTTTTGGTTAATAAGTACCGTAAAACGGAATGAATAGAGGCTCGTATTAAGTATATCGTTATGTAGCGGTTCATATATTCCAATCATTACAATCTGTATTTTTGTTTCTATTTACCTCCCAATTCTCCATTTACCCTCTCTTGTCTCTATTCACCCCGTTTCAACGTGAATAGAGACATCCAACAAAATTGACTGTGTCTTAAAAACGACAGTGAATATTTGAAAAATATTGTCATGAATGTGTAGTAGGACCATAGAAACAAATTTAAAGCCATTCATATTTGAATTATGTGGCGCAGGTATGAAGATACATAGTCGTGAAGGGTTAAAAGTGTCTCTATTTACCCCGTTTTACGGTACTGTCATATATTTTCCGTGCAAATAACTATCGTGTAAAAAGCTCTTATAGTTTTCCTTGTTGTATAGAAATTGTAGAAGAAGCCATTAAAAAACGAGTACACTATCCATTTATCTAATTATTTTTACGATGACCTTATTTGATTCAGGGCCTCGACCCATACTAACTTGTTCACAGTTTACAGCTCTTACATTTATTTATATTTTCTCCGAGAGCATGCAAGACCTAACACTTTGATGCATTTAAAGATATTATCGCTTCATGAATTTATTAGTTACCTAGAAGGTAACGTTACGTTTTAATTTGTAAAAATATGATGTGTTTTGTGACTTAGCAAGTTTTAGTAGATAACAGTTTTCAACCACTATGAAAATTTAAATTTAAGTAGTTACTGACGTCAATAACCATGTTATAAAGATGAATTGAAGAAAGATTGATGTCATAGTTTTCTCTTTATACATCCATTGGTTTCCTTATTTTTAGCTTAAGCAGAATATCTGTCAGAAGATATCCAGAAAGAGATATACAGGTATAGCTTTCACCTTGCTTGACGAGAAAGCATCTTCAAACCGCTTTAGACTGAGACCCATTCTACTCGATGACCCTCTATTGGTTGAAAATTAAATGAATGAACAAACAACAATAAGACCTTTACCACCACAAAATAAATCGATTTACTACATAGCGTCCTGTATAGACGTGTGAATGTTTGTGTATGTGTACTGCAAAAATATATACATAGATATACATTAGTGTAGTGATGTACTACGCGTCAGTCATTCGTGCAGTTGAAATGCCTGAAGATGCCAAAAATTAAAACCCGAATCGTTAACGACAAAGCTCATGCAAAAGTAAAACAAACAAACGATTTAAATTAGAAGAATAGTTTGTAACAAAAGCTTTGTAATTTGTAGCTTTTTGAATACTTATATATTAATGAGATTATAAAATGTTTGATTGCTGATATTGTGAGTGTAATAATATCTGAAAACTAAATTTAGCTGGTGCCGTTTCACGTTTCGCTGTACCCTCGCGATACGTGTAAACATATTGTTAACAAAAAGCACATGCAGGGCGAGTTAATAAAAATCCGATACGTGTGCAAATTTGCAATCATGTCTATTTTTCGCGAGTGCGTAAGCGTCGAATGAAGGTTTTATTTTACGGCATCCATTTTGCGAATGCCTTGCAGACATTTTTTGATGACACCTAACAACAAGATGGCGGCTCGATTTACCCGCGTCGAATATTTTGCATTAAAAACCGATTTGGCGCTCATAAATTCTCAATGAAAACAGATGGGGTTCTCCGAATTCAGGGGAACGAAACGTACACATACATACTTACGCCGGTGTATATGTATTTTTTGGTATACGACCAAAAATTGGTCGGAAGATTGAAATTTATTGACATATTGATAATTTGAAATATTTATTATGCTATGAAAATGTAATGAAATAAAAATACCGTTTAAAATTGGAATACACACCGCATGATTTATTTGACAAATAAGGAAACTAATTATAAAGTATTTGGTTTCATAAGAATGATGTTATATATTTGAAAGCCGTTCTGGCGTGACGGAATTATTAGAACTATCATAACTTACTTATTTTAATATTGATTAGTTTTATTTTTAGCTTGTTAATATGGGGACTAACAAAGAGTATGCCAACACAATAGTTTAAATAAGAAATCTAGTTCTGACGAAGGCGTAAGCCGAAATAGCTATCAACAAATATATAAAATTTATGTAGAACTAAAATACATTGTTATTTTTTTACCGTATTAAATAAGAAATATTCGCAATTTCCAAGCCAAAAGCAGTGAGACCAGGGCTGTGGAGTCGGAGTCGCGGAGTCGGAGCTTTTTGGCCGGAGTCGGAGTCAGAGTCGGCGCGGCGTTTTGGCCGGAGTCATACTCGGAGTCGGAAATTTTGAAAAGTTTGAACTTTTTATTTTTGCATTTAATATGTCAAATTTGGCTTTTGGCCGCATTGATAGGGTTGTATTTTATTGAATAAACCTAAATAGGAAAATTAGGGGAAAAAAGTGACGATATGAACCTTTTTTTAGTCGGAGTCAGAGTAGTGTTTTTGGTCAATGTCGGAGTCGGAGTCGTGGTTTTGGTAAATGCTGGAGTCGGAGTCGGAGTTTTTTTTACCGACTCTACAGCCCTGAGTGAGACTATGATCAATGAACTGAGAGCTTAAGTCTTATGTTATATGACTTAACTTAATGTTTTAAAAAACAAGTTGGGGTTGGTAGGCCAGAAACCATTGCGGGAGTGTACTCAATAAATTTGTAAAGTTTCACATCGATCGGTCGAGCGGTTTAGTAGTTCATAGCGGACATACACACAGACATTCATTTTTATATATATAACTAGCTGTACCCTGCCCGCGTCGCTACGCCAGCATTTGTAGGGGTGGTTGGGGTGGGGGGAGGGGTGTACGCCAGAAAGTTTCGCGGAATTGTACTCGAGAAATTTGTAAAAATTCGATATCATTTTTTGGGAGGAGGGGGGTTGTTAGGCGGGGTGGGATTTGGGGGGCGTATGTGGGGGGTATGTCTGAAACCTTCAAAGGAGTGAACTCGAAAAATTCGTAAAGTTTAAAAAAAATTGGGGTGGAGGTTGGGGCGTGGTTGGGGGGAGGGGTTGGTAGGCCAGAAACCATTGCGGGAGTGTACTCAATAAATTTGTAAAGATTCACATCGATCGGTCGAGCGGTTTAGTAGTCCATAGCGGACATACATACAGACATTCATTTATATATATATAGATAGATAGATAGATAGATAGATATAGACTACTCCTTCCATATTAAGTGGACAGTTGTTAATGAAAATTGTCGCAGGTAACTACTAACTGGTTTGCTTTGTAATTTATTACAGTCATTCTATTTTTAAACATATTAAACTTCTTACTGATAACATATTAGAGACATTCTCTCAGGCCTTATAACGATTCACACCCCGTATAAAGGGGTGTAAATCAGTAGCGGTCGCGTCGATCACTTTACGTACTCTGGGTTGTTATAATTATACTCATTTGTGACACGTTGTTATTTTTGAAATAAAGATTTCTGTTCGGATACATGAGTGTTTGGGTTGTCCGAAATATCCTCCTTCACCCAGCTGATCCTTAAAATGGGTCGTTGCGAGGGCGACAAGATATCCAATAGTCTTGTCCTATCCTTTCTATCCCTACGGTCTCAGAAAAAAAGATTGAGTAACTGAGAAACGAACAGTTCTGGTAGAAAACTCCTGTTGAAGTAAACTTCATTAGAAGTTATTATGCTTCACATTGAAATATAATTCGGACAGTAAAAAACCATTACATAATGTATACAAAATCTAACTGTGTTATCAAAACTAAAAACTAACTATCTATTCAATATTGGAAAATCGAGTAAACCCATGCACTAGAGTGGTAGTTCCACCATTTTTGAGAATGTTAAATTTCATGTCCTCTGAATTTTTTTTGAGGAGTCGTGAACATGAGTTGTTAGGGAGTAAAATAGCCTGCCAATAGGCATGCGAATTTTTAACGGAATTGCTTCGGATGTGGACATATTTCACACGACCGTGAGTGAGTTCAGAAGAGTACTATTTTTTATGTTGATTTTGTCAGAACTCACTCGGTTGACTTCTTTGCCAATTTTAAATGTATTTTTTTTCTTTCACTCTTATATCTGTAAAATATGTAATTTTTTTTCCAATGTTTTCATCTTTTTTTAAATGCAAAAGCAATGCCGAATGCAAAACCAACATGCTTGATACAATTTTAGTTTACTACCAGTTAAAGCTGTAAATTTTTAGTTAACTCCCGGTTATAAGCTGGAACTATTTTAGTTCCAAATTGGAACTAATCAACATATTAATAATTGAAACTTACTTTTAGAACAAAGATATCCATTCTTTTATTCTGTATTTATATTATAAACACTGAGATGATATTGTTATAAACTATTGTAGATATATCAATATTAAATATATCTTTCAAATTAAAATCTCGAACCAATATTTAGTACCTCTGGAGAGAAACGAAACGCGCGTTTAATATTGTTTGAGAGCATCTAAACTTAACATAAAAATGAAAAAAAAAAGAACGGATTGCCAACCATTTGTCGGATGTCAACTCTCTTATCACTTTTTTTGCTCGCTGAACATGTCACAATTGCCATTGTTCCATTGAAAAAATCACATTAATAACTTTTAAATCAAACATTACCGAAGGTACCGGATTTTATGAAACAAAAAAGCGTTCAAATTTAGTCGCAAAATTTTTCCATATTTAAATATTAAATTGGCATTTCAAATTGAAAAATAATCCCCAGATGAAAAATACTGTATGTATGTATTTGTCAGGGCTGTGGAGTCGTTAAAACAAATTACGACTCCGACTCCAGCATTTCCCAAAAACATGACTCCGACTGCAAAAAAAATAATTTCGTCACGTTTTCTTCGTCAACTTTCATATTTATGTGTATACAATTATATATCAACCAACCAAACCGGCCAATAGCCAAATTTGTCATATCATATGCAAAAATAAATAGTTCAATCTTTTAAAAATTTCCGACTCCGAGTACGACTCCGGCCAAAAAACTCGACGACTCTGACTCCGACTCCACAGCCGTGATATTTTTGATACATTTATTAATTTCCATGTCCGTTGACAGGGCGAATTCACTATTCAGGAGTGATCTAACCATCCCTTGTTATACGTTTGAAATGAACCAGGGGCATGGAGAATCGGATAAATTATTTATATGGATATGTATCGCAGCCATCTCTTCTATATTCACCCCTTTCTTTTTGCAGTTAGATTGGTTACTAACCGCAATCTTTTATTCCGATTGTCGATGTAAAGGGATATTTACAACCGAGTTTAAATTTAATATGTACATACAGTTTAAATATTTCCTCTTTTGGAAAAAAAACAGGCAAAAAATCATTAAAATATTAAATAAAAATTATAAATTTTTTTTAGTAATTATTCCATATTAAATTTATTAGATCAGGACTAGAGACTCCAATTCGAGTATCGAGTACTCGATACTCGAGTATACTCGTCCATTTTTCAAGTACTCGATACTCGAGTAATTTGAAAAATACTCGAGTAATACTCGTAATTTACAAATGAAGATTTAATTCCAAAATTTATTTTGTTACATATTGTTGTTAACAGCGGACAGACAAACTAGATAGCACTATGTAATTGATAGTTTACTTTTAAGCCGACGTCAACAGCAACAGAGAGCTTTTTCTACTGCAAGAATAAAAAAAACAAAACTTCCAACCAAATTAAAATTGGAGACGTTTAATTCTCTTTTATTTTTGAAATAAACGTTTCATAAGTTGAAATAAATGTATTAATGAAATAAAATAAGCGTATTTATTTAATTATCATCTATTTATATATACAAATTTGAATTAATAATATATCGTTTGGTACATCTGAAACTACTCGAGTATACTCGAGTACTCGAGTATTTAAAAAAAATACTACTCGATACTCGAGTAGTTGAGATGTCGAGTAATTGGAGTCCCTAATCAGGACCGATCTCACTCATGGCGAGCATTGTCAACTGATGTTATGAATATTAAAAATGCTCGCCATGAACGAAACCGGTCCTGATCTAATAGATTTATTATGGAAAGTACTAAGAATGTTTTATTATTTTTATTATAATGCCGTTCCACCAAAGTATTGACAGTGAACACCTTACAAGTGATTAATATGTTTTGTTCATTTTGTTGGTATTGACAGTTAAACAGTACATTTTAATAAAGTAACAATATCAAAGCATATATTTGTGCAAGAACTGTTTCAAGATAAGATGGCATCTGGTTATTATAACTATCACCTAAATCAAAAAAAAAAAAAAAACACACAGCACTACACACTTTTATCTTTTTACATCGTTAACTGCTGGATTTAATAAGAGAAATGGATGTATGAACGTGTGGAAGTGTCGACAGAAAAGCATCATAAAGAATAGAAATACAAATAGAAAACACATTATCGTATTGCAGTATTAAATAAAACATTTTTACTTTAAATGTGTTCAATGAAAATACTTGCTTCATTGGTTGATAATGTTTGCCATGAGCGAAACTGGTCCTGATGTATTAAATTTAATGTGGGATACGTACTAAAAATGTGTTGTTATTTTTATTATGCAAGATTTTACTTACTTATTAAATTAAAATGTAACTTAAGACTTATATAACAAAGAGACAAAAATATGTAATGGAACTTAAAAGTCAAAATAAATATTTTGACAATTTTTATAAAATTGTACAAATTAAAACGATTTTTTTTCACATATGTAACTTATAACGTAAACTGTTATTTGATGAATTGAACGTGTAAATGTATATAGATAATCAAAACGTGTTTTAATTACATTTACGTGGAATCAGTTAAGTTTCTACGCAATAAACTGACTGCAGGTGAAAATTACATTTACGAGTGTGGTTATCGTAAAATCACGATTGTATTCGATGAGGTGTTATTTGATTAATCATTGTCAAATAACAGCTCATTTTGTACACCTTTATTGAAAGTTAATTAAAAACTATTAGCGTAGTTCAAACAGTTTACAAAATATACTTTTGTTTGTGAATGGATAATGATTTCATCATGAATTCAACATTCAACAATTCGTCGAAAAAAAACTATCGGAGAGATAATATTTTCAAGTTGAAATAAAAAAACGCACGCTTAGAAGTAAACTGACATAGCTATGAATTTCCCTTTATTATTTCAAGTATGGAGAAAAAAACTAGGAATCGTCGAATGGTAATTACAACCATCTAACCATACTATTATAAAGTCCATGCCTGTTACCAATGTGGAGCATATGGCCAACTAATGGAGGTATCTTGACATATTTCTTCCCCGAGAACTGGTTTTTGTTACTTGGTCGCTCAACCTCTCTTTATGCGAGTAGTGAAAGAAAGAATTATGTTGGGACATGATTAGTTGTTAGCTAGTCGCTCTCGTTACACGATCGGATGGGTGGGAGGGAATTTATAGACAACACAAACACCTATGCTTTCGAATTGAATCGATAAATTGACTGAATAAATGCTGCTCGTACCGAGGCTCGAGCCCGTCATGTCCGTCACTGAAGCAGACGACGTTGACTACTACACATAGAACCCGACTTTAAACTAATAATAAAATAACCATACTTGTATTGTGTAATGAGTAATTTTCTTTTTATAATGAATTTAGTACTTAATCACCTTTATTAATTAGTGCTTATTTGTTTTAGAGACTACTGCATCACAAAAGCTTTTTATAAAAGCGAATAAATGGCTCATTTCTTTTGTAAAAATTAAAACCGGAAACTGTGAAAAAAGCTTACTCTTAGAACTCTTAGAATAAATGTTGTACGTGTTGTTATTCCATCGTTGATCACCAGTGGAGAACATTTAATTAATTATTACTGTTAACTACTCGACTGAAAATTCAGGAGCATTGGAAGGTATAAACTGTCCAAAACTAGGGTAAAGCACTCGATATGATTACGGGAATTTCTAAGGTGAAGTATAATTGGGTGGTATCCGTAGCTTGAATGCAGAGGGATCGATCGACTAAACGAGTGTTTTAGGGGATACCAAGAACTACTGAAATCCTTAAAGTATGTCCGGAAATGACTTGGGAAGAACATCACAATAAATATGCGAGAAGTGGAATGTAAGTGACAAAGGGTAGCTTAGAGTGTCGGTAAAAGATGAGTCCAATATTGCCTTAATGCACGTTTATACAGAACTCTTATATGTGACGAATTGATAAATTTAAAACACCATTCTTCAAATGAATGCATTGGAACATGCAAAGTTAAATTGGTAACATTTTTATTCCACGCATTGTGTAAAAAGTACACGTGGACACGTGTTTCACCTCTCTGAGAAGCATATTCAGACTGCTTCTAAAGCTGTTTTAGACTGATTTAAGACTGCTTTGTATTATTTTTTGATGTAGCTTATACAGCATATTAATTACGGAAAATGCGTGTTACTCAGTTGATTTAAGATTCAAAGAAAATTCACAACACAGTGAAAAAAATTATAAAGTATTTTAGTTCTACAAAAATTATTTTATATATTTGTTGATAGCTATGTATTTTGGCTTACGCCACCGTCAGAACTATGATTAAACATGCTTTACATATCTATATTGACACCGCCTTATGTGGTAGGTCATCAGAACTCTCTCGAACGATCTATTATTCACCTCAGTCAATGAGTTTAAGTCGATATCAGGAAATATATTCATTTTTAATAATACTCTATATTGAAATCTATAGCGATTCAATATAGAGTGATTCAAATTTGTAAAAGAGACATTTATGCGGACGTCTCGCTCTAAATGTCTCTTATCTCTTTCACGCCTTGAGTGCATGGTATTTCATGCAAATTTCGATGAGCCATAAATAATGGCTTATCGGGCTGACGTTTTACGGTATTTTGGTACCTACTGGAACCGATTTCTTTCATACAGTTGGCAGTGAGAGATTGGACAGCATTGAGAATGCAGGCGCCTAATCCTCTTCCTAAGGATAAAGTCTAGTAAATTCCTGATATCGCCTTTTAATTATAATAGTCGTGTGTTATGTATTGTAGAATTTAACGTGAATTGTTAATCTATCTGTGTTAAATCCATGTGTAAAGTCTGTGAAGATTTTAAAAATTAAATAATGGGTGCTAACCGCACCCACATAACGCGAGATCGTCTTTTGTTTATAAGAGCACCATGTTTCTCCTACACCGTTCCCAAAATTCCTCTCCTGAGTGTCGGATAGGGGGCTCCTTCTCGATTTACGAGGGAGCCGAATCAAGGTCGTCTCAATATATACTGTTGTAGACAGGGTAAAAAATATACCTTCTTTTCTATTCTCCTATCATAATTGTATACGGGAATAATAAGTTATTAAATGGGACACATTGGTCTGATGTGTTTTTAGAAGTGAAAGCTAATCTGGGTTTTTACTAAGTGGAGGCAAACGTTAATAAAACCGTGTTGTAACGGAGTTCTACCAAGTAAATGTTAATTCAATCAATAACTTTCACAACTTTTCACGGTAGAAGAACGATGAACAAAAGGGTTGATTACAAATTTTAAGTGTGAGAAAAAAAAGACTCATTAATTCTACTAAGACCTTCTCTCTTAATGGTACTGAAATAATAAGGTTGAGATTGATTCTTATTCTTATATTATAACTTAAAACGTAGATTTGGTTTTCTTTTCTACAAGACGCAATGAAGAGGGTAACACTTGGAATAACAAAGTAATCAACTTAATTAAAAAAATACATACGCTTTTACAAAGTTTCCACTGAATCATCAGAAGAAAGGAATCGGTTGTTTACCCCTTTTATTCAGACAAGATTAGGAAAGAATTTTCTAAGCTCTGACTTATAGATTTTTTAGGTCCTGAAGATAGATTTAGTATTGTGAAAGCTGAAAAAATAGTATTTAAGTAACATATTTTAGTAACATATTGTTGTTCACGCCAAAGAATCGATCTCTCTCTAGAAAGACCTGATAGTCAAATACGTAATGGAAGTACTGAATAAAAGCTGTATAAAATTTTATAAGATGGTTAAGGTTGTATTTTATGATATTTATGGATGAGTTTGGATTTGAAAACGTTAATCCATGACCGCTATTCAGACCATTACAGAAAGCCAATGCAATTATACCAAAAACAACTTAATGCAAAACTAATCTTCGTTATAATACGGAAAGAAAAATAACAATGTATTTTAGTTCTACATAAATTATTTTATATATTTGTTGATAGCTATTTCGGCTTACGCCTTCGTCAGAACTATGTTTAAAACGTGTATTAGAGATAGCTTATATACCTTTGCTAGACAGGGTGCCCCCTACATCTCTTTCTGTTGAAACTATACCTACGTCACATGAAAGAATTTAAATAAGTTTGATTTATTGGTCTAAAGTAATGGTGGGAAACAATAATTTGGGTATTTTTGGGTTATTTGATCGTGTGAAACCACTTAAAATCTGCAATGTCTAAGTGCATCTATTTTAAATTGTTTTAAGTTTATTGTTTGTTAAAAGTTTTAACAGAGGTGAACTGTAAATAAATCAAACGTATTTAAATTCTTCAGCCGATTTTGTACAGCGAAACGTCAGAACAATGTTTACTTGTCAAATTTAGCGGTAGGGTATCTAAATATACGACATTGTACCCTTGGCTGTGCGATATCATGACCGTGCGACATTGCTATAAATCAGAAATCTAATTTTCTCCTCGCATTCGTCAAAAAAAAAACCAATTAGTTTTTTTTGCTCATCTTTAGACAGACTGTTTAAAGTTTAGTGTCTGAAAAATTCAAATAATATTTCACTGAGCCCTGATATCAAACGCATAGTTCGTGGGAAAGAGATTTGCGATATTACATAAAAGACAAGACTTAGGACAGGGGTTGTTAACCTTATTGCGGTGGCGGGCGCATTTGAGATTTAAGAAATGAGTGACGGACACATGTCGAATTTTTAAAAAATAAATAAAATGGTAGTACATATTTATGATAAATTTATAATAATGGAGTTCTACCAAGTAAATGCCTACTCAATCAATACCTGTTTATTTAAGTATTGCTCTCTTGGCAGCTTTACATGTGTTACATTCATTATACTATTACTTAACTATAAATTTGTAGCTTCTGAAACTTTTACGAAAAAGTTTCTCGTCTTGATATTTTATGTTAAAAACACCTTTGTTATATCCGTTTCATTAACCTAATTCAAGCTCATTATATTCTTTCTTGTACACTTTTATTTCTGTAAAATTTTATTTTCCTTTGTTTGTTTTTAATTGTGAGAATTGATATGGCCTTTAACCTTTTCGCAGGAAACAATTTCGTTGGTTTGAACTCATTACCGGTATTTCCACATCTAATTATGGTTAACAGACATGAAGGTTTATTTATTTACAAAATGCACTAATTTTTGGGCTTTTACTTTGATAATGATAATTCATACTTAATTGATTTGTGTGTATTAGTTTGCATTGCTAAGGGGTCTTCAACATTTTATTTATAGTCTATTTTTATTGTAATTTGCTTGAATTTATTTGCTTAGTTGTAATACCAATTGTTTGTCATACCTTGTTTTCTTACTTAACTTTTGTATAAATATTACTGTTTCATTGTATTTATTATCAGTTGACAATGCTCGCCATGAGCGGAACCGGTCCTGATATGATACATTTTATGTGGAAAAAGTACTAAAAATGTTTTATTATTTTTATTATAATCCCATTCCACCAACTATTGACAGTGAACACCTTAAAAGTGATATTTTATGTTGTTAAGATAGTTATTTTATCAAAATATTGATTCATTTATACCAATACTAGCTGTACCCTGCGCGCGTTGCTACGCCAGCAACTAGAATAAATTTGAAGGAAAGACATTACACAAATATGCAATTCAATTTTCATGTATTCAATACTCGAGAAATTTGTAAAAATTCGATATCAATTTTTGGGGTGGAAAGGGGTTGTTTGGCGGGGTGAGGTTTAGGGGGCGTATGGGGGGGTATGACAGAAACCTTCGAAAGAGAGAAATCGAAAAATTCGTAACGCTTAAAAAACAAATTGGGGGGTGGAGGTTGGGGGGTGGTTAAGGGGAAGGGTTGGTAGGCCAGAAACCATCGCGGGAGTGTACTCAATAAATTTGTAAAGTTTCACATCGATCGGTCGAGCGGTTTAGTAGTCCATAGCGGACATACACACAGACATTCATTTTTATATATATAGATAGATAGATGACACAAATAAGGTTGGGGATTAATATTATTGATAGCGACTATCAACAAAGGATACAACTTTACTCAATATTATTTTAATAATGCATTATATATTTATCTGTACGCCTGTCACCAACATACAGCGGAACACTGCGCTTGCGCACGATTAAAACACACAGTCTCATCGTTCATCATTAATCTTCCACGTGATAAAACAGTATATTTTCTACTACTTCCGGTATAATAACAATAAGATGGTTAATAGAAAATACAATTCAATCGTATTTATATAAAAGTTTCTCATAGAGTGAGTGATAAATAACGAAAATAATTTTATTCTTCTGTTGGTGAAAGAACATTGTGATTTATGAAAACTTTTTTGAACATTTTTTTGAGTGATGTGTTACTGTGAATGTGAAGAATTTTTCCGCCAATGGAAAGCTTTGCTATTTTTCCGTTTAAAACACAGTAAATCACTTTATATGAAAAGAGTTTATTAATAACATTGCTCTCATGTTACTGATTCGAAGATGACGACAGAGAGTTTTCCGGAAAATGTATTTTCATATCAATTTTTAATCTCGTGTTACTTAGTCAAATCAAGAGTTATGTTACTTTAGTGTTGTTAATTGTCATTTCAGTCGAACGTGGAGTCACTCTTTTTTCACAAAAAAAATGGTCGTCTGTAAAGTCGGTTTACGGACGATAGTTTAACGTGACAACGTCATAAGAAAACATTGATGAAATTTATGAATGGCGTTGCAGACGTGGATGCGGTAGCATCTTGCACCTCCATGGGTACATTACTCCTTGACGATAGTGGCAGATCCGTGAGATTCACAGGTTCGTCAGGTTGGTCTGCCATGGTGTGACTTTAGGCAGTTCTGCGAAAGAAATCGTTGATAATTTATTGTTTATTTAAAGTATATTTGTTATACGTTAATCAGATTTTTAATATGCAAGAATTAATTACCTTTATTGCCGCAATTGTTGTTGTAATATAAACAATGAAAACCACATTAACATTTCACTTCACTTTATAAACAGATCACGTGTAGGTACTGTAGGTGTATAAGTTGTGTGCTGCCGCTGTCTCTTTTCTACTCAGACGCATCGACCAATCGAGTGGAATAGAGATAGATGCGGCACAATCCGAACGGTAGGCCGATCGTGCCTCTCTATCGCTTATCCGCGCTCTCGCTCGCACGCTTGCCTTCGGCGGAACGCGACAAACGGGACAATGAGTCATTTTTTTCGTGCGTGCAGCGGGCGTTCATCGATTTATAAGACGTTGTCACGTAAAAAAACAATTTATTGATTGAATTGGCATAATCAATTACGACTTCTCAAGCCATTACAAAACGTTAATGCAATCTATATATTTGTTACAGTGAAAATATATTATTCTCCAAGCTGTCATTGAAATTAAATTTGAACGCCCTATCTTCAGCCCGATGTTTGTCTGTTTTTTTCTTTGGTTTTTTTTTATGAAAGGGACTATTCGCCAATTTTGTTTCATTGAAGCAAACCAAAATTTTAGGCCGGCAAATCATCGACTTGGGCCAGTAATTTCAATGATCGTGACCAGTGAAATCATGTTCTCATACAAATCTATTACTTGATACAATTTCACTGAGAATACAGTTTCACTGTAACATATATAAGTCGAGGACGGCTACACCGATTTTGATGATCTTTGATTTTCTGGCTTTGTATTTAATGTATTAAAACATCTCATTTTGATTTTTGCACATTTATTAAACTAAATTCATTTTGAGTAGTCAGTTAAACTTAATCTAAAACTGAATTTAATTCAGCTTATAAGTTAACACAGCACCTATTGATTCCGAGGCGGTACGAAGTTCGCTGGGCCAGCTAGTCTTAAATAAAGTTGATAAAATATTAATTTACGTTTAATCCAACTCAATAAAAACCCAGATTAGCTTTCACTTCGAGAAATACATAAAATCAATGTCACATTTAATAATTTATTATTACGTTGCCACTCGATAATGAATCAAGACCAGATTTTTTAAATATTCATTTAAACTGTGTGCTCCGAGCGTACAGCGTATGTACTCCTCACCGAGCTTATTCCAACATAATTATTTTCCACGAAAACTGATTGTTACTCAGCTGCCCCCTCCCTACACTCTTCGAAGAATGAGGACTGAAAGGATACGAGAACTCATGGTAAACTAATCTCCACTACGCGCAACTTTTGGGATCGGATGAGTAAGAAAGGATTTTTAATAACACACAAACCCATTATCTATGAACAGGATCGATAAATCGATTAAAAAATGGTTGTCTGTAAAGTCGGTTTACGGACGATAGTTTAACGTGACAACGTCATAAGAAAACATTGATGAAATGATTGCATACTTTTATGAATAAAATGGAATCATTTTTATTGAATTCTCATTATTTTGTATGGATACGAAGAAGGAGTGAAATGAAATCTACAATTTTTTATTGATATATTTTATTCGCACTCATTAATTCAAATATGTTTATTACTTTGATGAACAGTTTATTTACAAGTAATGTGTTTTTGGCAATTTATTGTTTATTTAAAGTATATTTGTTATACGTTAATCAGATTTTTAATATGCAAGAATTAATTACCTTTATTGCCGCAATTGTTGTTGTAATATAAACAATGAAAACCACATTAACATTTCACTTCACTTTATAAACAGTTGTAAACAGATCACGTGTAGGTACTGTAGGTGTATAAGTTGTGTGCTGCCGCTGTCTCTTTTCTACTCAGACGCATCGACCAATCGAGTGGAAGAGAGATAGATGCGGCACAATCTGAACGGTAGGCCGATCGTGCCTCTCTATCGCTTATCCGCGCTCTCGCTCGCACGCTTGCCTTCGGCGGAACGCGACAAACGGGACAATGAGTCATGTTTTTTCGTGCGTGCAGCGGGCGTTCATCGATTTATAAGACGTTGTCACGTCAAAAAACAATTTATTGATTGAATTGGCATAATCAATTACGACTTCTCAAGCCATTACAAAACGTTAATGCAATCTATATATTTGTTACAGTGAAAATATATTATTCTCCAAGCTGTCATTGAAATTAAATTTGAACGCCCTATCTTCAGCCCGATGTTTGTCTGTTTTTTTCTTTGGTTTTTTTTTATGAAAGGGACTATTCGCCAATTTTGTTTCACTGAAGCAAACCAAAATTTTAGGCCGGCAAATCATCGACTTGGGCCAGTAATTTCAATGATCGTGACCAGTGAAATCATGTTCTCATACAAATCTATTACTTGATACAATTTCACTGAGAATACAGTTTCACTGTAACATATATAAGTCGAGGACGGCTACACCGATTTTGATGATCTTTGATTTTCTGGCTTTGTATTTAATGTATTAAAACATCTCATTTTGATTTTTACACATTTATTAAACTTAATTCATTTTGAGTAGTCATTTAAACTTAATCTAAAACTGAATTTAATTCAGCTTATAAGTTAACACAGCATCTATTGATTCCGAGGCGGTACGAAGTTTGCTGGGCCTGCTAGTCTTAAATAAAGTTGATAAAATACTAATTTACGTTCAATCCAACTCAATAAAAACCCAGATTAGCTTTCACTTCGAGAAATACATAAAATCAATGTCACATTTAAAAATTTATTATTACGTTGCCACTCGATAATGAATCAAGACCAGATTTTTAAATATTCATTTAAACTGTGTGCTCCGAGCGTACAGCGTATGTACTCCTCACCGAGCTTATTCCACGAAATCTGATTGTTACTCAGTTGCCTCCTCCCTACTCTCTTCGAAGAATGAGGACTGAAAGGATACGAGGACTCATGGTAAACTAATCTCTCTCACTACGCGCAACTTTTGGGATCGGATGAGTAAGAAAGGATTTTTAATAACACACCTACCCATTATCTATGAACAGGATCGATAAATCGACTTAAAAAATCCGTGAGATCCATCACGAAAGCCGACGACGTTAGCCACTGCACCACGGACCCGGAGTTTAATATTAGTCTCGTAAAAAATATATAAACACATCGATCGATCAAATGATTGCGATCTACTTCTCAAACTGAAAGTAATCGAATTAAATGTTTAAAAAAGTTACAGAGTAAAAAAGTAAATAAAAGAAAAACATTCGCATGATTCTGCAAAAAACTGAGAGTTTCTTTAAAAAGTTGACTAATGAAACCCCGACTTGGGTAAATCTGAAAAGAAATTGAAAGAACACATTTTGATGTCGACTAAACAAAGCAATTGAATTCACTGACTGCGTGATTTTTATATAAATAGGTTTAATTACAGTAATCTTATAGCCACTTAATGAATTTGTTACTGGCTCACGTATTTAAAGTTTCTTTTCTTTATCAGCGTTTTAACTTTACTTAAAATATTATAATAATACATTCGCAAAAAATATAATAAATTTTCGTCATTCATAAAAAAGTGACTTATTTATTGTTGCTACCGATAAATATGTTTCCAATGTAGATATTTATCACTCTTAAGGTGTTCAATGTCAATACGTGGTGGAATAGTATTATGATATAAATAATAACAGATTTTTAGTACTTATTCCATGGACATTAGATTGATTGCATCAAGACTAGGGTTTCCAATTATTCGTCATTATCAACAATCCAAATATCGAATAGTCAAACTGAAACTTTTGCACGATCTTCGTTTCCTTGTTCACTGACATACATTTTATAATAATTTAAGACTAAATACTTGATAGAGACAATACATATAAATATACATGTCAATACTGTTCCATAAGCACCCGAGTTGGGTGAAGGCAAAATGAACCACTGGCTGGGGTAGTAAAAATGTTTTATTATAAGTAAGAATACGGTTGCGAGTCATGGCACATCACAAAAGCACAGGGTAACCGTATACTGTGCTTCGAAAACAGATGCCTGCGGCGAATACTAGGAGTACAGTGGTTTGACTTTGTCAGGAATACGGAGGTAAGAGAGCGGACAAACCAGCCCCTTATTACGTCTAAAATTAAAAGGCGACGATGGACCTGGCTTGGACATGTGCTGCGGAGGCCCCAGGGGAGCCTGAATCCTGCCTGCCTCTTCTATCAACCTGATGGATCCCGACGCCGCGGAAGGCCTCTGATGACCATCCATAGGAGGTACTCAGGGGAGCTAAGGGACGCCGGGATGACCTGGGAAGATGCGAGGAGGTTGACGGGAGACAGAGAATCTTGGAGGCACCGTGTGGAGGCCATATGCTCCGAATAGGGAGCAGATTTGGAAAAAAAATAAAAAAAATAAAAATAAGTAAGAATAAGTAGTTAAGTACTAAAAATGGCGAGCATTATCAACTGGCATTATCATCAGTTGATAATGCTCGCCATGAGCGAAACCGGTCCTGATCCAATAAATGTTATGTGTAATAAAGAGGGCTGTGAAGTCGGTAAAAAAAACTCCCACCCCGACTCCAGCATTTACCAAAACCACGACTCCGACTCCAACATTGACCAAAAACACGACTCCGACAAAAAAAAGTTTAATATCGTCACGTTTGTTTCCTTTCTATTTATGTGTATTCAAATAAATATCATCCAACCAATACGGCCAATAGCAAAATTTTATATATTACTAGTATTGCTACCCGGCGTCGCTCGGACTAAGCGACCAATAATTATTTAATGTTATATCATTCGACATAATTATATCACAAAATCTAACATCCAAAATAGAGTTAAAATAAAATCACAAACTTTATTTAATTTGATGACAGCCCCATTCTCGCCCATTAAAATGTACAAATTCAAGGAAAAAATCTAATTTGCTGTCAATGAAATGTCAAATAATACCGTCACGTAAATAATAAACATTATTATTAATAATAAAAGCCGGGAAAAGTTAAGTAGAAGACTAATTTATTACATTTTGACTAAATGTCTTTGAAGATAAAAATTCAAACATATTTTTTTTCATATTCGTTTTTATGGCAACTTAATGACCAACAGTGCAAAAGGGAATTACAGACCCACCTACATACATACGCCGTTTCGGTTTTATATATAAGATATGCAAAAATAAAAAGGTCAAAACGTCGCGACGACACCGACTCCGGCCAAAAAACCCCGACTCTACAGCCCTGTATTAATCACTTTTAAGGTGCTCACTGTCAATACTTGGAACGGTATTATAATAAAAAAATTATAACACATATTTAGTAGGTATTTCACATTAAATTTATCTGCCATGAGCGAAACCGGTTCTGATCCAATAAATTGAATGTGGAATAAGTATGTACTCAAAATGTTTTTATTTTTACTATAGATATTTATGTATTAGGTATATTACATAGTCAGGTAATTCGTAATTTAAATATTGATTGTTTTGTAAAAAAAAGGAACTCTAGGAAGGATCGCTATAGGAAGGTTGAATTTGAAAATATTCACATATAAGCTGTGGACAGCATAATAAAATTCATTTATTTTATGTTACACGTATTGTGTCAATAGTGACACGTGTTTACCTCTTTATAAACCAACATCAGACTAAATAGTAAGTCTAGTACTATTAGTAAGTATGATGATGCTTATTGAAGAGTTGTAACACGTGTACAAATTTGAAGCACAACACGTGGAATAAACAAATTTCCTTTTAATATAAAATTTATTCCATGTATTGTGTTACTAATCGTGACACGTGTTTCGCCTATTTCAGAGGCATTTTCTGACTTTGCAAAGTTTGCTTAAGTAATAAAGCAAGTTGATTTTAATATTTTAAAATGATAAATTACAAAATGGAGTATGGGATTTTTCCTTAATGACAGGAAGCAAGGAGAGGGTAATAGGATCAAAACAAAGCAAACAAATAATTATACTACTAATGAAGCTACTATTATAAAGAAATAATCAAGGTTATTTAAAATTTAATATTAAAATGAACTTTCACAAAGTTACCGCTGAATCCATAGAATCTTTCTTTTAAGTTGTATGTATATTAAAATTATATTCCACTAAGTATGTATAAGAAGTAATCACTTTTGTTAAAATTTAAATAGTTTCTTAGTAGTCAAAGGATTTTGTAAGGACTTAAAAATGGCCTTACAAATGAAAATTGACTCTATCCTCTAGTGGCGGGAAAGCTTTTTGAGCTTTGGTGAAATTTCTCCTGGGCCCCATTTTTAAAGCGCTAAGGTACATTCCTTTCATGGGGACGCCACTCAGGAATGAGGTCCCATTCAGGGTACCGATCTTCGGGCCTTTAGGAGCAGGCGGCACCTTAATGATGTGAAACTTTCGCAATTTGAATATGTCGGGACGAGTTTGTATAGGATCACTCGACTTGGTTACAAAGGCGACATGCCGTTGACACCGTGGGACTCAAACACTTTTTAATGTTACCCAAATTAACATCTCAAAAACAGTATTTACATAATGTGGCAGATCTCAAGTGAATTATATAGCTTCAATGTTTTCGTGCATAGCAAATTTAAGGTTAGAAATAAATAATAGTATCAACAAAAAAGAAGTATTGATAACTAATATCCTAAATAGGACAAGTTGCTCGCAACTGCTTATATTATTTCCAATTCAGGGGTTTAACCCTACCTGATTGATTGCATCTCATTAGTTAGTATTTTTTAATGCTTACGTTATTAGTAGTATAATTATTTGTTTGCTTTGTTTTGATTCTATAGCTCCACCCTTGCTTCCCGTAAAAAGAAAAAATCCCAAACTCCATTTTGTAATTTCAGCATTTTAAAATATTAGGATCAATCTTGCTTAATTACTTAAGCAAACTTTGCGATAGTAAGTCCGAAGATGCATTTGAAAGAGGCGATATTACGTGTCATAATTAGTAACAACATACGTGGAATAATCAAAGTCGTTATAACAGATTCAAAATTTATTTGAAATGAAAATTATCATCCATTTATGCCAACTTTTAATTTTTTTTTTTAATAAATTAAAGCAGTTAATGTTACTGTGATTGTCATTGGAAAAGTCCGTCAGAATAAACAGTTATGACTTTCATCTTAACAGATTTGTAATTAATTTTTAACTGTATTAATTAATGTAATGCTTCCAAAAATATTTTATGAATATGAGGATTGGTTTCGCCCATTGCAAGTATTTTCAAGAGGGTTGGCCGAATCTAATAAACAAAGACAATACAAGGTATATACATAAGATTTTTCAGCCCAACATGTCAGCTATAAATATAAAGCTTATCAGTTCTTTATGGAGCATTTAAAAAGAAGTGTCTTTTGCGAAACTTTTCGTTTATTTGTCCATCAACTCGGATAGTTGCATCATCGGTTTCTTTCACCGCTTCATTTTTGAACCATATTGAATCTTAATGTGGATCATATGAACTCTTAATAGAATTTATTTCTGTAGAAGGTTTTCTACGTGAACTACATACTTGCCTCTCAGTTGCCCAAAAGGAGGCACATAATAGATTGGACTTATACAGTACTAGCAATTACCTTATGGCTCTAGTTAAATCTCGTTTTGGCGTGAGAGGGTATTTCAGATAACATCGACATATATCCGTCATAGTCTCCGAACAGAAAACAATAAAACTAAGTGAAATGTGATTTGAACTCTTGCAATCTGCTAGGTCAGATTTTTCAATTGAAAAGAGATGTTATTTATCGTTGATTTTGTGCACAACTGATTTATTACTTATCATCGAGTTAATCTCGTATGACTCTCACAATTAAGAATATTTGGCGCATTGGCGTAAGCTGTAATGCCAAATATTTTTTTCTTCTTTAAAAAAAATTATATGTATATCTCCGAACAGAAAACAATAAAACTAAGTGAAATGTGATTTGAACTCTTGCAATCTGCTACCGAAGCCGCTGACGTTGACAATCTTCTATATTTTTATTGTTAGACTAGCTGAATTAAATTTAGTTTTTTATTAAGTCAAAATCAATACTCAAAATGAATATGGAAAATAAATGTGCAAAAATCAAAATGAAGTATTTTAATTACATTGAAATGAATGTAATTCACGTGGCAGCAAGGCATTTGCTTTATTGAAGAGAATCAAAATGATTCGCGTAGCATTCTTGCACTGCTTTCTGTTAAACTATATGCTGGATATATGTATAAACTTTGATGTGATATATTTTCATACGATTATGAAAAGCGCCTCTTGCGACTGCTTTGCAAAGCTTAAATTTAATTCGCTGTATGAAATGTCAAGCTTCACGCGCCCTCTGTGATTTAACAACAAAAATAATAAATAATGACAGATGTCAGAAATATTAAAATACGTCTTTGATAGAGACATCCTTCACTAAGCGGTATGAAATATACTTTACAACCTTCTCTCATATCTAAAAAATATACATACAAAATTTCATAATAATCGGTCCAGCCGTTTCAAAGAAGTTTGGCGACAAAGATTTGTGTCGAGATTTTTATATATATTTATTGTTAGATATATCGGAGAGAATGTGACACCATTGACTTTGAGCACACATCTAAAAACTAATTAATGAAATCGTCTATACTAGGGATTCTTACTCGGATATTTGAATATTAGATATCCGAATATATTCAGCCCTTTTAAAACTATTTGAGGTTCGGATATTTCCCCAAATATCCGATTAGTATTCGAAAAAATCTACGAAATATCACATTCTAATTTCTTCACATTTCAAGAATATATTTGAATACCCACCCAGGTGGTTTTTGCTTTCACCTAACTCAGGTGACATCAATATCTTATCATAATAAATACTTGAGTTTGACGAATCGGCTTGGACTCGGGGCTAAAAAACCTTTAATGCCGTAATTTCATTCATTAAAGAAATACTGTTGGAGACTTCCGATGCAGCTGCAAATTTTAAACACTGTTATTCAATGGAACGGTATTGAAATGTGTATTTATATGTATTGTTTCAATCTTAGATTTTGTTTAAATGAGCTCGTTTTTAATGTACTATTTGAAGCTTTATCTTAAGAAATACATTATATCGATGGCTTAAAAAGTAATTTTGCTAACCCCACTTTTGACTGAAAATGACTTAATAATGCCATCTTGTTGTATCATGCAATGTGCATGTCCCGTAAAATTTTTATAATCAAAACTTATTTTAGTGCATCGGAAAAACGTTTTAAGAAAATTTGATAAAACCACTGTCTTTCTTAAGTATACGCTGCTAATTATGAAACTCTACCATTTTCTATTGTCACTTGTCATTCATTCGTTGTTTTTCAGCGGTGGTACAAATAAATCGTTTGAAATTCCTATTTGAAATTTTCCCGATCGGTTTGAAAATACAAAAATAATCAAGTTTTTACCCTCTCCTGCACAATTGACAAAAACGGAGATAGCAAATATACTCTTTTAGCCATCGATATGTATGGTTTCAGTTTTACTGTTCGATATTCGAATGGTTGATAGTGATAAATAGTTGGAATCTCTAGACTCTGGACCAGTGGACCAAGTTAGACAAGAGCGTTCGCTGGTTGAACACTCAGCCTTAAGAAATTAAATACCACACATTTTTTCATAATGACATTGAAAAAATCTCATTCGATACCAGTCGAAAATTCGACATTTATCTCTTTGACATTTTCTTTTAAATGACTTCCCACTCCTCGTGACAGATTCCGGCCCGTCGTAATCTCATCACTTGTGCGAAGTAATTTCGATTGATATACTCCCACGCGCGGGTTTCATAATGTCAACAAAGGGGGCGCTGAGGGGGAGGGTGTGCGTGCAGCGGACACATCGCGAGATCGAACGCTTTTTGCCGGATCGGCAATTTAGACGCGCTACAAAAAACGTTTCGCGCCAAATAAAATGTGATTTTAAAGACGTTCCGAATATTGACTAAATCTTGTTACGTCTTCAAGCTATAGTTGTTACTTATGTATTTGATTTGAAGAGAATATTTGGGTGAACAAGTTGGTTCTTCCACCACCCTTCAGTTATGTGTGTGCAGCCGTTTTTCACAGCCGCCTTCCATAACGCTATACGATCAAGAAAATAAACGAATTAACGGGACTGATCTTTTAACCATGCACTAAGGTGCTTAAAGAGAAGAAAAATAGAAAGGGAAAAAAAAGAAAATGTGACTTTCTCAGCCACTTTGTTAGAGTGATATTAAGTATCTTATGTATCTGATTTGAAGAGAGTTTAATATCCCTGGAAAGTCGTTATGAGTCTTAAATATGACACCGTGATCGATGTACTAGGTCCCAGGGTAACACTAATAAACAGCTACCGGTCCGTAAACCAAAAATGTTTGAGGAGCACTGTCTAAGAGTAAAAGGCTTGAGTTACATGTTAAATAATTTGTGATATGTATTTTACAGTTTCAGCATAGGTATATAAATTGCCCATTTTAGCCAGCGACTAACTACGTAAGAGACAAAAAAATAGCACTATGGCTGGTCAAATGGGTTTCAAATCAATAAAACACATTTTTTAGTATGAATTTGACATATTATTATTTTATGATTAGGACCGGTTTCGCTTATCGCTAGCATTATAAACTGTTTCACAACCCCAGTAAAAACTGCTCGACATGAGTGAGAAAAGTAACGGTCTTCTCAAAATATTAGTATGTAGAAGTTGCATTACCAATTATGAAATTGTGTTTTATATTCATCATATCAACAAGTTAAATGTAAATTTAAAAAAAGTTGTTTAGTTGGTGGTGGTCAGACAGTGGACCCAGAGAAACATCGTTTTAAAAACTTATACTGTAGTCACCCTAGCTAGAAAAATATACAGGAATCTAGCAGCCCGCTTCACGGACTCCACATTTAGTTTCAGTAGGAAAAAAAACTATACGAAACTGTCATTTTTCATAATAAGTATAAAGGTGTGTCATTTTATTTTTCCGTATTTAATTAGGTTGAATTTTTTAGCAACCGGTTCTCGTCCGTGTTCACGCAGAAGTACATCACTACTGTAAAACGGTTGCTAAGCTGATAGTTGTCGGTGTTTAATGTAAATTTAAGCATGGCAAACCGTAGCAACATGCGTTAATGCAATGTGTCTTTGTTAGTTTCAAAGCAGATTGATTTATATTTTAGCGTTAGCAAGTGGAAGTCAACGGCAAAGGAATTGAACGCGCAAGAAGGAGAAGAAACACGCAATAATAAATTTTGCCGCCCACTCAATTATTGCTAACGGATAAATTATACCTGCTTCCGACAGGTCTGCTATTTATTATGTATTCCGCAGGCTCTACAACTTTCTGTACACACACCTTTAACTCTTTTTATGTGGTAGTGCTTTTTTTATTATATTCAAACATTTAAGGGTCGAAAAAAAACTCTGAGGGTAAATTTATTCAACGTAACTACTAAATACAAATGAACACAGTTATTCTTTTGAATACCTGTTTTACTTACACTAAGTAACCACGTTCTTGTTATCTCGTTTTGCTCGAATAAATTCTCTAGATTTAAAAAACATAATCAATGGATATGTTATTACCATACTTAGGTAAGGTAATGACATATCAGGTCCATCATTAAGGTTCTAATTGAAATTTTAGCCTAAAATGACATTTTTGTCGGAAAAGATTGTATTTATCGCATCGCACGTATGAATTTCAGAATTATCTATGGTTGAATTACAGACTTCATCTGCATACTTTTTTTACTAAATTTATTTGACAAGGTTGTCATCACAAGATAGTTAAGATCATAACTTCTCAATAGAATGGTTTGAGTTGTAAAAAAATATGATTAAAATGAGTAATTTGAAACATTTTTACTTGTTCATTGTTACATGTGAATTTTAGTTATTGAATTAAATAGAAACTTCAAACGTTCATATCTCAAAACCGGGTCAAGAGCAGTTAGAACCTTTTCAAAGTAAGGTGTCGATATGACAAATTAAACGTTTTTTGTCAATGGACAAATTTGACCATTACGATTCGTAAAAAAAATATTATTTGTTTTTGCAGTGCTTCTTTTACATGTCTCTTCTTAGCGAAAACGTTTTGTAGAAGGTAAATACAAATATATTTAAATGTTAATAATTATAGACGATACAAGTTGGATGGAGAGCGGTGAAAACAATAGAGTAATTTGTTCTTTTCTGCAACATTAAATTTAAAGACTGTTTATACTATTGTTGAAAGATTCGATCCTTTGACTGTACAGCCAAAAGTTAAATAGCTACACTGTTGGTTTACGTCACATAAAAGGGTGAAAAGACTTTAATATTATAAATTTTATATTTCAAATTTTCATTTTCCGGTCTTGATAAGATGAAGGAATTCACGTTAACACTTACCGACCACTTTTATCAAAACTATCTCAAGCAGATTCCAACTCACCGCTCAGCGATCAATAGAGCTTGATTTTGTGTGCATTATGTGCACTACTTTGTGGCCAATTCAGTGGCTATGCACTTCATAATATATTATTTGCCAGAGCACAGTTTCAAAAACTATTTTCGTCACGAATTGTCAACTCTAATGCTATCTATTGTCATGAACTACTGACATAATTGAATTTCAACATTTCCGTCCCGGTTGGTAAGACAGTTTACCACCACCGCCACTTTATCTCAAATATCTATTTTTTATTAGTAATACAATGTTAAACTTTTTGGTATTCATAAATCATTGTTTTTTACACCCTTTGCAGTAAAATAGTATGATTTTGTTTGACTAGTTTGAAACCATTTATATTATCGCTACGAATTACCACGATTAAAACTTCACTGCCCATACGCGATAAGATAACGTTCTTCTATCAAATGCACCTCGATCAAATGTACGTTTCAAATCAAATATATGCTATTGATTGTGTAGGTATTTACTTGGTAGAACTCCATTATAATACGGTAAGAAAAATAACAATGTAGAACTAAAATCCATTGTTATTTTTCTTATCGTATCAAATATATGCTTTTTACATTAAAAGACATAGATAAGCGCTCACGCTAACAGTTTTGATATCGCCAGTCTGTCTTGAATATCAATACGATCTACTTGTCCGTTCATGCTCGACTTAAAATATGAATAATCACAGGAAATCTATTGATTATATATATTTTTGTATAGAACGATGTATAAAGATACGTTAAAGCATAATATAAAATTTTTTGACGTGACAACGTCTTATAAATCGATGAACGCCCGCTGCACGCATGAAAAACATGACTCATTGTCCCGTTTGTCGCGTTATGCCGAAGGCAAACGTGCGAGCGAGAGCGCGGATAAGCGATAGAGAGGCACGATCGGCCTACCGTTCGGATTGTGCCGCATCTATCTCTCTTCCACTCGATTGGTCGATGCGTCTGAGTAGAAAAGAGACAGCGGCAGCAAACAACTTATACACCTACAGTACCTACACGTGATCTGTTTACAACTGTTTATAAAGTGAAGTGAAATGTTAATGTGGTTTTCATTGTTTATATTACAACAACAATTGCGGCAATAAAGGTAATTAATTCTTGCATATTAAAAATTGAACAACCATTGATTTGACTTTTTCGAGACACATTACAGTTGAAACACTCCCATTCATTTCCTACTTTTCCTATCACCGACCTGTCTTTAACAGAATAACACAGATTGGAAGACGTCAAATATCACACATGTATAAAAGTTGTAAATAAATTGCTAAAAGCACATTGTTACTTGTAAATAAACTGTTCATCAAAGTAATAAACATATTTGAATTAATGAGTGCGAATAAAATATATCAATAAAAAATTGTAGATTTCATTTCACTCCTTCTTCGTATCCATACAAAATAATGATAATTCAATAAAAATGATTCCATTTTATTCATAAAAGTATGCAATCATTTCATCAATGTTTTCTTATGACGTTGTCACGTTAAACTATCGTCCGTAAACCGACTTTACAGACAACCATTTTTTTTATGCAATATATGCCAATGAAGCTATACCACTGGGATATTTTAATTCCCCCGTATTCAGATCACAAGTAATTTTTGAGGGACCGTATTTCGAAGGTTAATAAAACTGTGTCTTTCTAAAACAGATATATACATATAATGAAACACTTTTAATCAAAAGAAAACAATCAACTTAAACATTCATGAAGTTGGTTGAAGCATACTACACGTCGTTTCAAACACAGTCGAAAACTTTCGGCGGTTTCGGCTGTTACTTCATGTATGCTCATTTTTAAAATAAATTAAAAATTGTAACTTTGTTATTCCACGTATTATGTAGGAAAAAGTGGCACGTGTTACGCTTCCTTGATAAGTATCTTTCAGACAACTTCTTCTGAAGCTGCTTTAGTCTAAATTCAGACTCTTTCTAATCATTTTTTAATGTATCTACACAACATGTTTCTTACGAGAAGCGCGTGTTACTCGATTGATAAAACTATCTATCTTTTTAGAAGAGAGTAATGATAAGATAAGGCTAGCTTGGGACTAGTTGTAAGCTAACCATTACTGCTACGCCTTTTTATAAGATCTGGGAGAAAGTCATTCGCAGTTGAAAAAATCAATTTATAAAATTGAACACATTGCGTTGGAATCATCAAAATAAAGGGTCTTTTTATAAGGACGCTTAGTTTTGAAATGTAAATAAAACAAGTTGTTTGTGAGATTTCGACTAAATTTTAATTTCATTTGTAAGTATATTTTACGGCATTAAATATGGAATATGGCATCAAATGTCTGCCAATATCCATTCATTATAAAATGGGCTATGTCGCTAAAGTTTACTTTTTTGACAAATTCGGGTAAACTTCCAACTGCTCCAGAACCCAATCAGGCGTTGTCTGTGGTCGTTTACCTGAAGTTCCTCGGTTAGTTGGATTTTATACGGGTGCAGACATAAGGCCCGATTCAAAATTCGCCAAGTTGAAGTCGCAGAAAAGCCAAGTTCTTGTGACAACGAGAAATAAGCTGCCTTGGGTTTTCCTGTACACTTTCACACACAGCAGCAATGTTTTCACCAGATATTGTATTTTGATGACGTACAGGTAGGTGTTGGCCGATTATTTACTAAACTGGTTGACTCAAATTTGGCCACTAAACAATGAATAATCTACTCAGCAGGAGAAAGTAACATATTTTGAGCGTCCCTATTGAAATACCCTTTACTTTGTTTATTCATAATTAGTTTTCATATTTGGTAAAATCCATTATTTGACAAACTGAGATATAATACGGAAAGAAAAATAACAATGTATTTTAATTCTACATTTATTTTTAAATATTTGTTGATAGCTATTTCGGCTTACGCCTTCGTCAGAACTATAATTAGAAGCCGTAAGCCGAAATAGCTATCAACAAATATTTAAAAATAAATGTAGAATTAAAATACATTGTTATTTTTCTTTCCGTATTATAATGGAGTTCTACCAAGTAAATGCCTACTCAATCAATAAACTGAGATATGTTTATTACTTTTTCCTCATAAGTTTGTGTACGGATGCAATTAAAGCAACCTGTTATTGTTTATCAAAATAGTGTGTGTACATGAGGACTACGACTGAAGATGCGTGATGGAATTTCAATATCAAATTTGAGTCGTTAAAATTTTGTCACACGGTGTAAAACAGCTACGTTTTTTCGACTTACGCCCTTGTCAGGACAATTTTTTCTTTTACTTTTCCATGACCTTTGTCGCTAATGACCCGGGCATATCAAAAAAAATATTCTTTTTCTACCATCAATACAAGCATCATTTAAAATAAATATCATTAATTCTATACATTATCAATTCAAACAATCGGAATATGTATAACAATTATTTGATAATACGTCGAGTCAAACCATCTTTTGAAATTCGTAGGCATTTCCATGTTATCAACCAGTAATAAGATTCAAAGTTACTATGTTTACCTTGACATGTCTTCCTTCATCGAACGGTCCTCGAAGTATTAACGTGCAAAATCCTCGGGGAATCGAAGATTATATTACACATTGGGGGTAGTAAAATGATAGCCAGGTTGGTCACTTCTGGTAGATCTAAAAACATTCTGCAACGACCGAGTTGGTCAATAACAATACTATTGAATTGTGTGAATTTTGTACTTTTCCATGAGTTTTGTCGCTAACGGCCCGGGTTTCGCATTACGGCATCTTCAGGCATTTCAAGTGCACGGATGTACTTGAACTGACGTATAGTACACAGTTTGTATCGTTTAAATACAAAAATAGAAGTAGATCACTAAGTTAAATTGCTATTAAAATGTAATTTAGTGAAAATTGAATGTACACAAGTTTCAATGAATTAAGTGGGTTTGTTATAATTATGGGGATTTTCGTAAATAATAATGACCATATAGGCATAGGAATATCTAAAATAAATCTAGGGTTTTATCCAACCTATTATTAATAAGTTGACTGATTTCAAGTCTTTGAATTAATATTTAATGATAGCAAGTGCTTGAATTATTGATATATGACAATTATTTAAAAGGGTACAACAATGGCGAACTTGGTAAATGAAGTTGCTCGTTTAAAATTGACAAGCTATTAAGCTGAGCTCGGTTAATTTCCAAGATTTCTTGGTCAAATAATTTAAATTCGCCCTTGTTAGTATGTAACAAATCAATGCCTGAGTAAAAATTAAATACAATACTATTGATTTGACGCAATGTTTTGCTAACCGTCGAAATGTCAAAAAAGAACAATGAAAAAGTGTAGCGTCATAATTCGATGATTTAAAAAATACGATTCTAAATTCAAACCACTGAAACTTTGAGAAGCAGCGCCGCAGTCTCAAAGCAAAGTGTACCTGAGTGGCAATATTTCATTTGAAAGTATAATATAACGTACAATACTTTTAGCATATGTTCATGTACGCGAAAGCCTCGACTCACTTATTACTCTCACATATGTTCATAACTATTTTTCTGCGAAAAGATTAATGTTTAGGAAACTGACGCCATCCATATCAACCCTCAAGGTCTTCCAAGTCGTACATCATAATTATGAAAACCCTGGGAAATTCAATTGCAATTCATATCCTGATAATTGGACCCCCGCTAATCGAGGGTCCAATTATCACGATCCTCAAATTAAATTTACAGTCATTGTGTTACGTTGTTAAATTAGAGCGAATCTGTAAAGGATAATCATCTAAATTTAAAAATAGTTTTATTTACAATAGTTAAAAGTGTAGTTGCTGTTTTTGAACAATGAATCAATATTGTTTCCGGTAAATATTTTTCGGAAAATAGCAGATATAGTTAAATAAAAACTGTTGATTGAATTGGAATTGACTTAGAATTACTCCTTTATTAAAGTATTTATAATATCAACTATATGACATTATTGTAGTATGATTTATTAATGTATTTAAAAAAAAAAATTGTAAAACTTTGTCATTTTATTCGACACGGAGCGTTAATTTTTTACCATGCCCGCTCCCAGCTTGGAGCATATGGACTCTTCACAGGACTGCTTGCTACTCAATTGTTCAACCTCTCCTTTTCAAAGAGAGTAGGGATTGAAAGGAAAGAGGACTAGAACTGGACGGCTAGTGGTAAGCTTATCGCTCTCGCCACGTGCCGCTTTTTGGGATTGGAAGGGGAGAAGAGATTTTGGCAACACAAACTTCGCAATCGAATTGTCTACGGAAAAAATCTTTTCATTCCGGGACTCAAGCCGAGATGTTCTGTCACGGAAGCCAACGACGTTGACCACTGCAGCACAGACAGGGCTAAATTTACTTAAATAGTACAATCTGAATTAATTTTGCAGGTAATATTCTAAATTTAAAAAATGCGATCCGAAAACTGTAAAAATTATTGTAAAATAGCGTGAAATAATGTATTTGAATAGGTTCATATGATTTATTTTTATCTTGAATCTAGATTAATGTTCCGAATTTAAAATATAAAGATCGCAATCGTCTAAATTGAAATATAACTAATTTTTATGTTCCAAATTTAAAACGTGTCGTTGTAAATTATAATGTTAATATTCAAATGGCACCAATTTCTAAATTTGAAAATGAAAACATTTCATAGCGATTATAATAAAATTTATACATACATACATCAACCCGTACCGCTTTTTACTAAAATAGTACTGTGTGATTTATTAAACATTACCCTAACTACCATTGACTTAATCGTACTTTTAGGTACTGGCATGATAAGAAACTAATCCCAAAGTGTTGGAGATTATAAAAGGTTTTCAACCGCTTTTAAATATTGGATTTTTAATCATAATGGCTAAATAATTATGCATAAGTGCTTAAGTTAAAGTAGA
Organism: Himalopsyche kuldschensis; assembly: GCA_028554975.1. Taxonomy (NCBI): domain Eukaryota; kingdom Metazoa; phylum Arthropoda; class Insecta; order Trichoptera; family Rhyacophilidae; genus Himalopsyche; species Himalopsyche kuldschensis. Next base: position 2,197,124 of record JAHFWI010000028.1, read on the forward strand.
ATTTAAAATTGTTTGAAAGAGCACTTCATTGGTTTAACTTTACTTTACATACATTTATAATATTAAATTGTCGTTAGATTTTATACAAAGAAGACGGAAATAATTTTAGCTTCTATTTATAAATACCGATTACTTTGTTTTAAACAAACACAGCTTATTGGATACTCTATGTTAAATAAGTTCTAGGAAAATTAATCCATTTCTATTTAAAAAATCACTAGCTTTCATATGAAGAGAAATCTTCGCGTTCTCCTTATGGTGAGTTGCGTAAAAAGACAGTGAATTACGGGTCGTCTTAGCTGGGCGAATCTAGGCGAGGCGTTCCGGCGCGGCTTTGAAAGCGGCAGAGTTTTAAAATATCAAACGGTCCTCGCCCATGCAAGTGTCATACGTAGGCGAAGCGGTCCGGTCAGGACGGCATATGTCGCAAGTCGCCTCAAGTGCGCACTCATGGCGACGCGAATCGCTTGAAAATATGAAACGGTCCAAGCTCACCAGAGCGTTAATTGCGTCTGGCCGAGCGATGGCACATAAGACCTTTGATCAACTACGTTTTAAATTGACTGGATTCGCCTAAATTCTCTTGCCGGTTCGCGTCGCTTACCTAAGACACGGGGTTAGATTACATCCACTGTTGCGTGTTAATGACCTGGGCTCGAATTCCCAGTTGTAATGCCACAAACATTTATTTTTAATACCTGATTACCAATGCAGTAATGACAGTAAGTTGAGCCATTTAAGTGAATAAAATAAAAGTGAAAATAGTACCATGTATTTATTTTAAAGCATAGCTTTGTTATTATTTATATGTAGCTTCTAAAATAGGTTTTAGTAAAAATTCACAACTGTAAAATTGTTACTCTACGGGAAAAAATGTTTTTAAGGATGGCATGGTAGGGGTTGATTATAAGTCAAACGCGAGATTAAAAAATAAAATGTCGTTGTCCATTCTACGCATTGTGTAACAGTGCATTTTCATAATTGCAAGGATATTTTATGAAAATAAGAATAACCTTGCGATAGAAGTCTGAAAATATTAAATATTGTAATACAATACGTGGAATGAACAAAATTATCTTCCTATTAAAATGAACTCCCTCAAAGTTACTGCCGAGTCGTACGTCCCTTTATTTTCAAGTTCCTCACATCCTCTAAATCCAACCAACACACCCCTAATACACGGCGCAGACATCTATTATTGAAGCTCCTTATGCGATGTTTACGTCTTCGTAAAATCTGCGCTGAAAAAAATGAAACTTATGGCCGTGTAAAGCCGTGTGTCCAAGACAGTTTGCACTGGATTGCATGTATCTCTGAGAAGGCATCAGAGAATAGACTGAAGGCCATTCTTCTCGATGAACCTCCATCGCTTAAAATAAAAAGTAAGTGAGAAGAAGGGAATGCAAATTTAATTGGAGAACTAAACTAAGACTTGGAAGAACTTTAACGCCAACGCGCCTTAAAATTTTAAGCTCCATCAAATAGACATGTACATGACATGTATGTATAAAAAGTTCTCCTATAAAACTCTTAACAACAAATAAGTATTATTAAATAATATTCTTAATAGGACAGGCTGCTCGCCATTACTTACATTATTTCCAATTAATAGAGTAATCACTAACCGTTTGTACTAATGGTTTGTACACAGCGAGCTGTTTAACTTAAACTGGTTGTTATTCTAATATTTTTTCTGAGCTTGCCAATCATTTTATCAGAATAGTAATTTAGAAGGTAGACCACCGAGTAAATAAAAAGGGTTTAAAGATGAATACTTTAGAAATAAATAAAACTCATAATAAAAAAGAAATATTCTTAATAGGACAGGTTGCTCGCCATTACTTACATTATTCCCAATTAATAGAGTAATCATTAACCAATCTGATTGATTGCAGCTCATTAGTTTAATAGTTTGTAGTGTTTGACGTCATTAGTAGTATGATTATTTGTTTGCTTTGTTTCGATTATATAACCCCCTCCTTGCTTCCCTTAAAAGGGAAAAACCCAAACTCCTTAATTAATCTCTTAATTAAGCAAACTTTGCGATAGTATGTCTGAAGATGCCTCTGAAAGAGGCGAAGCAAGTGTCACAGATAGTGGCACAATAGTTAGTACAACTTCCATAAAGTTACCGCCGAATTCATCGAAAGTCTGTGTTATTGATTTGCGTACAAAAATACTCAACACACGCACATACTCTCACTATCTGCGCACAAGCGTGTTTGCAAACTAATCAAGAATTATTATACACGGAATACACGCATAAAAACAAGTTAATTTAACAAAGTTACCGCCGAAACCATCGAGAGTAAGAAAATTCTCCAATTATTCCTAAGCAAATGACGAATTTTCAAATAAATAACTGTCAGTATTTTGATCGCGTTTGCTGCAAATGAGGTAACATATCCGTAAAAAGTCACTCTTGTCCCTTGAAGCGATTTTGTCGCATATCGTTACGCAGTGTAATTCAAAAGCCTTGTACACGTTCAAAGCACTGCACAGATAAGCGCCGCGAATAATTTAAACCGCTTTGTTTTTTTTCAAGTGAATTCACTTCGCTCGGAATTTATTTGTCGCTCGGGACGCTGAAAGCGCCATTTTAATTATTCAATAGCTCTTCTATCCGAACAACAATAGATTTAAGTACACCCTGTAGTTGCCAAGGGCATAATTGCTTTTTTTTCCAACCATGGACAATGAAATACCCTCGATGGGAGATATATATGAAATAAAAAAAAACGTTTCGAATTACGCACATTTGTTCTTTCGCTAAGCGGTTGCGTGCTTTCATTTTGATATATCTAGGTTTATAAAAATTAATGTTTGTGTATATGCCTGGAATGCGCTCCAAAACCGTTCATCCGATTGTGATTAAACTTTGGTGATTTGTTGTGTGGACGCGTTCAAAGGTTTGTGCGTTCTTATACCGTTCGGTCCGCCGTAAAGTAGTCAACATCATTTGCTTCCGCGACGGACCGCACAGGCTCGAGTCCCGACATGCAAGTTTAAATTACTAATGGTGATTTTGGTAAAAATCACCTTTAAGGTGTTAGCTGTTAATACTTGCATTATATTTGAGCACAATATTTTTGTACTATATTTTCAACTGATGATATTAATATTAAATTATAATAAAAATAATAATACATTTTTAGTACTTTTCCCACATAAAATTTATTTGATCAGGACCGGTTTCGCTCATGGCGAGCATTGTCAACTGATAAGAAATACAAAACAACAGTGATATTTATACAAAAGTTAAGTAAGGTATGACAAAAAATAAATGAAGCAAATAACAAGAAAAATAGACTAAAAATAAAAGGTTGAAGACCTCTTCGCAATGCAAACTAATACATAATAAATCAATTAAATATGAGTCATCATTAACAAATTAAAAGCCCAAAAATAAGTACATTTAGTAAAATAAATCTGTATGTCTGTCAACCAAAATGAGATGAAAATTCCGGTAATTATTTCAAATGAGCCAACGAAATTGTTTCCTGTAAACAGAATAGAAGCCATATCAATTCTTACAAATTTAAAACAATCAAAGGAAAATATATATTTTTTTTTTTATAGAATTAAAATTACAAAAGGTTATTGAATCTGATATAGCAAAGGTATTATAATGCCTTTCCACCAAGTATTGACAGTGAACACCTTAAAAGTTTATGTTATAATTTAGAGTTTTTGAAATTGATAAAGATACATGTATATTACTGCAAGTAAACCTGTGGAGGGTCGTTTAAGGTCAGCCGTTAATTCAATTTAGAGGGCTTTTCTATCCCTATATCACTTTCAAAAATGAATACGAATAAATTAGTTTCAGAAGCTCATCTCTCGTATAACCGATGGCACGCGCCGCATGGTTTCCGTACCCCTGGCTAATTTCTGGAGTGATCAATAAATTATTTTGAGCCTTGGAGCTATTTCGTAAACACAGATCATTCTTCTAAGTAAGTTTGGGTGATCAAACATTTATCTGTAGTATCCAAGCGTATTGATTCTATCAAAAATTATTTTGTACACGTATTTAAGGCAAAGACGAGGTAATTAATTTGGCATTGAATCAGTTAAAAATAGAAACAAGAATTTCAAGAATTAATAGTCTATATAAATTACTTTTACGGTACTAACAGTCAATTCTTAAATATGATATAATATTAAGAGTCATTGTATTTAATCGAGACAGTGGAAATTACTCATGGTGATCATAAAAGCTCCTGATTTTCCTAGTAGTTATTATTAGTACAAACAATGTGTTTCATTTATTTCAATCTAATTATATTTATCTTATATATAAAACCGAAACGGCGTATATATGTCTGTGGGTCTGTAATTCCCTTTTGCATTGTTGGTCATTAAGTTGCCATAAAAACGAATACGAAAGAAAATATGTTTGAATTTTTATCGGCGAAGACATTTAGTCAAAATGTTATAAATTAGTCTTCTACTGAACTTTTCCCGGTTTTTATTAATATAATAATGTTTATTTTTTACGCGAAGGTATTATTTGACATTTCTTTGACATCAAATTAGATTTTTTCCTTGAATTTGGACATTTTAATGGGCGAGAATAGGACTGTCGTCAAATTAAATAAAGTTTGTGATTTTATTTTAACTCTATTTTGGATGTTAGATTTTGTGATATAATTATGTCGAATTATAAATATAGCATTAAATAATTATTGGTCACTTAGTCCGAGCGACGCCGGGTAGCAATACTAGTAAATATATATGTACGACTTAATTTTTTTTTTGAATTTGGCCTGCGTCCATTACTCGTCTCCAAGATCTCAAATGTGTCCGACGTCACAATATGCTTAAGAACCTCTGTTTTAGTATGTATAGTATTTTGATTTTTCAAATAGATTAATTCATTCGGGAAAATAATATTTTCGTAAATATTTTAACTTGATTGTTGGGACGGTTAAATTTCATCAAAAGCTTCGCACATATTCCATTTTATTATAATTATAATTACCGCTTTGTCAATTATTTTAACCACCTAGTGTAGCAGAATAGCATGGAAGCACAACTTTGCTGCATGTTGAATTTCAGCGCTGTGTTTGTAGAATAATTTACACTCACAATATCTGTCTTCACAATTAATAATTATCTCTGAATATATAACTGCATATGTATGCAAACGATACCCACCCAGATTTCCCACAACTCCAACATTGTGTAATTTTCAATGCATGATAATTAAAACCCCGCCCAAGGCTATTTATTTACTTTGAAACAACACCGTAACAAATCAAATGAATACATCCGTAACTTTTATCAAACATCAGTTTATTTTCAATTAATATTTGAATTAGTGTTGTTGAAATTTTCGCAAAGCCGCAAAGTTGGATGAGCGAATCATACACGACCCCACTGCTGCTAGTGTGGGAACCAATCAAACACAAACTAATAAAAAAATTGGCAAAGGGTTGTTTCAAAATATAGATGATAGAGATAGTATAAAAAAAATGGTTCAAATGAAATAGTCACCAACATCCCAGATATATTGGTTTTAGAAAATAAAGGGTCTTTTTATAAGGACGCTTAGTTTTGAAATGTAAATAAAACAAGTTGTTTGTGAGATTTCGACTAAATTTTAATTTCATTTGTAAGTATATTTTACGGCATTAAATATGGAATATAGCATCAAATGTCTGCCAATATCCATTCATTATAAAATGGGCCATGTCGCTAAAGTTGACTTTTTTGACAAATTTGGGTAAACTTCCAACTGCTCCAGAACCCAATCAGGCGTTGTCTGCGGTCGTTTACCTGAAGTTCCTCGGTTGGTTGGATTTTATACGGGTGCAGACATAAGGCCCGATTCAAAATTCGCCAAGTTGAAGTCGCAGAAAAGCCAAGTTCTTGTGAACAACGAGAAATAAGCTGCCTTGGGTTTTCCTGTACACTTTCACACAAAGCAGCAATGTTTTCACCAGATATTGTATTTTGATGACGTACTGGTAGGTGTTGGCCGATTATTTACCAAACTGGTTGACTCAAATTTGGCCACTAAACAATGAATAATCTACTCAGTAGGAGAAAGTAACATATTTTGAGCGTCCCTATTGAAATACCCTTTACTAGTGAACTAGAGAATAAAAGATCGTTTCCTGGATAAAATATGACTAGTATTTATTGGTATTGGTCGCGTTCATAATATAATCAATGTGACGATTGTCTTTTCTAACATAAACTCCGACAACTCCGAGTCTTGATTGCAAAGTTATTTTTCATTCATTTTAATTTATCTTTATTTCAAAAACAATATTTATTGAATTGTGTGCTTAAGTTTGTAACATATTATTGTTATTTCTCCTCGAGCTGATTTTAAATGTCATTCAAACTTTTCATGATTTTTTTATCTTCTCATTTATTTTAAATAACCATTGCCTTGACTGTTCCTCGCTTTGATAATGATTTTTCAATTAAATACATTCAATTTTTTTTTTACTGCTGATATCTTTACTCTTAGAAGTCATATGTTGATTCTTGCTCGACTTTGTAAAATTTGGTTGGAAAACTATTAATTTTAAATTATCTTTATTTCAAAAACCATATTTATTGAATTGAATGCCTTATCAGTAGACAATGCTCGCCATGAGCGAAACCGGTCCTGATCAAATTAATTTTACGTGGAAAAAGTAGGTACTAAAAACGTATTATTATTTTTATTGTATGCCTTAGTTAACTCTTACCACTCTGCAGGCCACGGAGTCTGGCCGGAAATATTCTGATGGGCAGCTTCATGGGCCAGGGATTTTCCATAAATACAGTGGAACACTGCAACATGCTTTATTAACCAACATTTTATGATTTAAATCTACAGTTCGTTCATATATCTTCTCGGAAAAATATGTGACTCACTTAACCAAGAATATATATTTTTTAAATTGATAATTTTTTAAAATCACATTCGCTTACCAGTCATGAGAAAATTTGGCCAGAGTGCAAAAGGTTAGTTTGTGACATGTCATAATGTGGTATATTGTTCGATACTTCGTTTTGACATGCTCATAAATACGCAAAACCTGTTATATAATTCAATTTCTCAAATCTATTGAGGTGTTGCCGGAATCAAATAAAAAATATGAATTGAGGAGTGCAAAGGGTTTGTTTATGTTTTCATTATCTCGACTGATAAATTAATCGACGTGATCAATGGCGATGACCGATCAATGGTCATGTTTTGAAACAGTATTTTTAATTTCTAAAAGAAAGACTAACGGTGTTATATTGTCTAAAAAATGCACAACAGCTGCAAATTGCTTGCTGTAATTATTAATTTTTTTGCATTCTATCTTCGAGGGAATTTTTATGATAAAACGATATTTCCTTTTATACATTCATTTATTTTATATATTTGATATTCGGATCTATTAACTACATTTGAAAATTTTCAGGCGCTGGTTTCACTTCCACGCTAAATGAAAAGCGATAATATTTGCAATATTTCCTTATACAAAATTAAAAATACCTTTTTTCAGGTATTCATGCTGCATAGCGCGAATGCTAGTGCAGGCAAAAATACTTAGAATATAAATAAAATTCCACAAACTAAACGCCAAGCAAATCGATTTTTTTTTCATACATGTATGCGAATCTTTTGTCAAACGCTTTTATTAATGCTGTGACTATATAAAAATATTTTGAGAAATTTAATTAAGTTTTCATACGTTTTTCAAAAACAAAATTAAAAACACGTATTCAGTTACAAACCCCAATAGAGCCGCAGACAGTTTCAGATATTGCCGCATGTTGGACATGGCTACTCTAGATATAGAATCAAATATTGAATTCAACAAATTTAGATTTGAAATCGGACTGAACTAGGTCATGTGATTGGAGTCCCGGGACAGAAAAACTTCACACGTTTGCTTTTTAATCAATGTATTAATTTGTATTTAAAGGTGTGGATTTTTGTAATGTTTTCCTTCTTTCCTATTTTCCTTAAGTTTAGCGATTATTTTATTATTAGTTTTTCATAAGCCGTAGTCTTGTATCTACACACTATTATAGTAGACAGGTTGAGCAACTGAATAACAACCAAAACTTTCGATGGTTTCGGCGGTAACTTTGTGGAAGTTCATTTTAATGTAAAATTTAAAATAACTTAAATTATTATTCTATACATATTATTCCACGTATTGTGCTACTAGCTGTGACACGTGTTTCGCCTCTTTCAGAGGCATCTTCAGACTTCCTTTCGCAAAGTTTGCTTAAGTAATGAAGCAAGATTGATTCTAACATGTAAAATTATGAATTTATTGATTGAGTAGGCATTTACTTGGTAGAACTCCATTATAATACGGAAACAAACAATAAACTTAAAACAATTTAAAATAGATGCACTTAGAAATTGCAGATTTTAAGTGGTTTCACACGATCCAATAACCCAAAAATACCCAAATTATTGTTTCCCACCATTACTTTAGACCAATAAATCAAACTTATTTAAATTCTTTCATGTGACGTAGGTATGGTTTCAACAGAAAGAGATTATGTAGGAGGCACCCTGTCTAGCAAAGGGTATATAAGCTATCTCTAATACACGTTTTAAACATAGTTCTGACGAAGGCGTAAGCCGAAATAGCTATCAACAAATATATAAAATAATTTATGTAGAATTAAAATACATTGTTATTTTTCTTTCCGTATTAAAATTATGAAATTACAAAATGGAGTTTGGGGTTTTTTCCCTTTTAAAAGAAGCAAGGAGGATGTTATCAGAATCGAAACAAAGCAAACAAATAATCATACTATTAATGACGTTAAACATTACAAACTATTAAACTAATGAGCTGTAATCAATCAGATAGGTTAGTGATTACTCTATTAATTGGAAATAATGTAAGTAATGGCGAGCAACATGTCCTATTAAGAATATTTCTTTTTTATTAAGAGTGTTTATTTATTTCTAAAAATTCTAAAGTATTCATCTTTAAACCCTCTTTATTTACTCGGTGGTGTACCTTCTAAATTACTATTCTGATCAAATGATTGGCAAACTCAGAAAAAATATTAGAATAACAACCAGTTTAAGTTAAACAGCAATGTAAAGCAATTTTAGATAAACGGGAATCTAATTATTAAACTATAAATATTTTCATTTATTTTTCCATATGGCTTTATAATTCTGTTTGATTAAGTTGAATATTTTTTTTTAATCCAAAATGATTAAATTTAAATCTTCTCAGCGTTATTTATTTATTGGCAAAAAAACTATATAAAATACATGGCATTACAGCAAGCGCCAATGCGCCATGCATTTGACAAATTACATAAAATATAACACATAAATAAGAAAGAGAACAGAAACATATTATTTGCATAAGAAGACAAAAAAAATTAACAAAGCATCAAGTTCACTGACGAAGATGTCAATATCAACAGGCAGCGCACTTATCAGCCGAATAGCCCTTGCAACTGGAGATTCAAAAGACCTACGTGACAAACAAGTTTTACAAAGAAAATTGATTTGCCTTTTTGTTATGAATAAAGCGTACAAAAAAAAGGTGGAGAATAATTTATTTTTTTAACTATTCAAAATCACAATAAAACACTTTCTTTTTTTATTTCGCACCCTTGTCAAGCTTGTATTGTATGAATTTTAAATCGTCAAAAATGTGAGCGGAAATTGCCGGAAACAAAATTCCAAAAAATATTTAAAAATGGAATTGGTTGCCCAGCGTACGGAAATCATACTCTCGCATCCGTCACAGCAACCATAGTCTGTTCATATCTTCTTGACAAGCATCTGTGACATGTACATAGTTAATTATTTAACTGTGTGACCAAATTACGCTTGCGAGTATTTCAGTGCTTCATTAAAGTGCGTTCAGTACAATATACACAATGCCACCCGGCATTTTATTTATTAATACATTTTTAATTTATTCTATATTAAATATTTCTGGGTTTGTAGCTGAGTAAATATTTTGATCACCTTTAATTCCTACAACTCCTGTGGCGAGTCTAACTCAACATTGTAAAAGTTGATGGGAAAGTTATTGTTTATTTATTTGTGCGTTAGTTAAAGGTTGTAACATGTCATAATGTGGTATATTTTTCGGTTTTTAGTTGAACCATGCTAATAAATACGCAAACCCTGTGTTATTAAAAATTTCTCAAATCTATTGAGGGTGTAAAGGGTTATGATGTAGATGCCAACTATCGGCGGAAAGCAAATTTATTTTATAGTTCATGCTCATATATTTTGTAAAGATTAGGACTGGTTTCAGAATTCGTATCACGATCAATTAAAGATTCTCGTGAAGAGGCGAAGCCGGTTTTGATCTTTACATAATAAAATAAATGTACAAGTAATGCAAAATAATTGGGACTTTTTAGCTTGTTTAAGATGTATAACTTTCATAGGCGGTTTAACATTTCTTGGAAGGCAGTGTGTGAACGTTCATCTACCCTGGAATAATTCAACGGTTTATTTTGAAAATATCCTTAAAAGCATTTTAAAAGTTCAGGACAGTTGTGTCAGATGCAGGATGGTGGAGTCGGAGTCATGAAAAACTTTTGAAATGTTTGAACTTTTTTACATGTAAAATTTGGCTATTAGCTGGATTGGTTAGTTGATATTTATTTTAATACACGTAGAAATAGGTAAAAAGCGGTTGGACTAAATTTTAATTTCATTTGTAAGTATATTTTACGGCATTAAATATGGAATATAGCATCAAATGTCTGCCAATATCCATTCATTATAAAATGGGCCATGTCGCTAAAGTTGACTTTTTTGACAAATTTGGGTAAACTTCCAACTGCTCCAGAACCCAATCAGGCGTTGTCTGTGGTCGTTTACCTGAAGTTCCTTGGTTAGTTGGATTCAAAATTCGCAAAGTTGAAGTCGCAGAAAAGCCAAGTTCTTGTGAACAACGAGAAATAAGCTGCCTTGGGCTTTCCTGTACACTTTCACACACAGCAGCAATGTTTTCACCAGATATTGTATTTTGATGACGTACAGGTAGGTGTTGGCCGATTATTTACCAAACTGGTTGACTCAAATTTGGTCACTAAACAATGAAAAATCTACTCAGCAGGACAAAGTAACATATTTTGAGCGTCCCTATTGAAATACCCTATATATCGAAGCAGAGGAGCACAACAAATTTCCATGTTCCGTCCAAAAATTTGTTGCTCCACTGCTCTATTGCTCCGCTCCAGATTCCTGGTTATTCGAATAGGATTAATATTTTAAATTAAAGTCTCGCTTTGCAGTGTCGCACTTTGTAACGTCACCAATGTCGGAAAGTAAACATTCATTATATAATAATTGAAGAAACGTTTAAGCGAGGCATTAAAAACCGACGTCTAATCTTAATGAAAACCAATTAACTTACGTATTTACTCTCGTGTGTTTAATCGTATAACTTCAAATTAAAATGTCACCAAACACTGTGAGCGCCCTACACTTGTGTATAGACTATAAATCCGAATTGCGGATTGTTTAATGCGTGATTAAATCGGGAATCGGATTAATAAAGCAGGGATATTAAACCGCAGGTGCGTAATACTCTGATCCCGATTACACTTCAATGGCAAAGACCGTCAATGTAACATTACAATATTATGGCTCTGCCTTAAATTAACTTCTGTTACCGACTCACAGCAACATTGCTATATATATTTTTACCATACTTTAACACGAAAGCATAAAATTTAAATTTAAAGTTTTTTTCACTACCACTAGATATTGGATTGTGTTCCTTGAATAAGGTTTGTAACGTGTCAGAAGTACTTATTTCACATAAAATGTTTAATTATAATGCCATTCCACCAAGTATTGACAGTGAATAGTGACCTTAAAGGTGATGTCATAGTGTGGTATATTTTTCGGTATTTCGTTTTATCGTGCTAATAAATAAGCAAACCCTGCTATATCGATCAATTTTTTGAAATCTATCAAGAAGTTTTTTTAGCCTAGTCAGCTCCCAACTTGGAACATATTTACTCCTCGCGGTGTTTATCTCAACATATGTTTTTCTACGAGAAGTGCTTGTTACTCAATTGCTCAACTGTAGGGATGGAAAGGATACGAGGACTAGGACAAGACTAGTGGTTAGCTAATCGCACTAGATATGCGTCGCTTTTTGTGATCGGAAGGGGATTTTTAACAACACAAACACCCATTGCCTTCGAGCAGAATCGATTTGTCGACTGAAAAAAATCTGCTCGTATGGGAATCGATCCCGGGCAGTCCGACACGGTAGCCGACGACGATGACCACTGCACCACGGTTCGGGTTTATTTTATAATAAACAGTATTTTTTAAAATTTATTTATAGTTATTTATAAATAGCGCGATCTCTTAATATATGATCTCATTATTAAGGAGTTGCTGAAAAAATAATTTTATTTTAAAGAGTGCAAAAGGTTAAACGAAGACTGTTTGAAAGGCATATATAGTATTATGATCAATTAATGTTAAAAATATGAATAGATCAAAGAGTTAGTATTCCTTGAAGTAAAAAAATTGCATTTTATTATTTTCATTTATTTACAAAAGAACGCATGTTAAATTGACATAATGTTGTTTATTCAGTTTTTCTAATCTGGTTTTAGGTTTAAGAAGATCCGATTCCTAGCTTAAAATAATATTATCATTACTGAGCTTTTTCTAGACTATTTTTTGAATAGAAAAACAACCGCGTCAGCTTTGGAGAAAACAAATAAAAAACACTCTCGCCATGTTAAAATGGGACATATTTCTTTGTTGACATGTACCGCATAGGAATTATATATCAACTTTGATTAATTAACCGCATACAGCGCTCCGAGTGTGCGAATCCCACGATGTCTCTTTGTGGAAAGCTATGTGGAATCTTTCTTAAATGCCTTTGTACCCATCTACGCCCTTATGAATTCTCAGTTCTTTGTTCGAACAAAAATTTCTTGTGAAATTACTTTAAAAGTAATATAATAGTTAAAATCTTTTTCGGTATTTTACAAGATTTTTTGTGTTATATCATATCACAGTAAGGGTTGATTTTAAATTTTATTGCTGTGACGATAAGACAGAGAATGGAGTATTTTTATTTGAAGCACAGTTATCATTTTAAAAATGTGTGATAAAGTGATCATTTCCCGTTCTCTGAACCAAAAACTGTTTTTATTAACTATCTATGTAGTTCACTTTTAAGGTGTTATCTGTCAATACTTGGTAAAATGGCATTATAATAAAAATAATAACACATTTTTAGTAAATATTCCACATAATATTTATTGGATCAGGACCGGTTTCGCTCATAACGAGCACTATCAACTGATAATAAAAACAACGAAACAGTGATATTTATTCAAAAGTTAATTATGAAACAAACCCGGTACGTGGTGCAGTGGTCAACGTTTCCGAGCAGATTTTTTTCAGTCGACAAATCGATTCTGCTCGAAGGCAATGGGTGTTTGTGTTGTTAAAAATCCTCTTCTCCCTTTCCGATTCCAAAAAATGACGCATAGCGAAAGCGGTTAGCTAACCACTAGTCTTTTCCTAGTCCTTGTATCATTTCCATCCTGACTATCTTCAAAAAAGAGAGGTTGAAAAACTGAGTAACAAGCTGTTGTTGTAGAAAAATATGTGTAGAGATAAACTCCGTGAGGAGTCCATATGCTCCAAGTTGGGAGCGGACTTGGTTAGAAAAAAATTGAAATAACGAAACCAGAAGAGCAAACATTAAACGTATTCATAGACGATAAAATTGAAGTCCCTAAAGACACAATTGCTCCGAGTAGAGACTCCAATTCAAGTGACGAATACTCGATACTCGAAAATACTCGTCCATTTTTAGAGTACTCGACACTCGAGTATTTCTAAAAATACTCGAGTAATACTCGAAATTCATAAATGAAAATTTATTTACTAATTTAATAAATAAATATATTATGTTTATCCGTTTTTACTGACTGTTCTGCAAGAATTTATTTTGTTACTTTTCCTTTGTGTCCTGCTGACTTATCTTATCAATGACATGTTTATCATGACAAGAAACAAAATATTTATATACACACATTTGAAATCTTATATATAAAACCGAAACGGCGCATGTATGTATGTGTGTCTGTAATTCCATTTTGCATTATTGTTGCAAGTTGCCATTAAAAACGAATATGAAAGAAAATATGTTTGAATTTTTATCGGCGAAGACATTTAGTCAAAATGTAATAAATTAGTCTTCTACGAACTTTTTCCCGGCTTTTATTATTAATAATAATGTTTATTATTTACGTGAAGGTATTATTTGACATTTCTTTGACAGCAAATTAGATTTTTTCCTTGAATTTGGACATTTAAATGGGCGAGAATGGGGCGGCTGTCATCAAACTAAATAAAGTTTGTGATTTTATTTTAACTCTATTTTGGATGTTAGACTTTTGTGATATAATTATGTCGAATGATATAACATTAAATAATTATTGGTCGCTTAGTCCGAGCGACGCCGGGTAGCAATACTAGTAATAATATATATTTTGGTACATCTGAAACTACTCGAGTATTTTTAAATTTTACTACTCGATACTCAAGTAGTTGAGATGTCGAGTAATTGAAGTATCTAGCTCCGAGCCATAAACCCTTTTTTGAATGATAAATGAAGCAACAATGATAAACTATCGATAGCTTATACTAAGACTTGTTTGTTGAATACAACATTCCATCAGGAAAAAGCTCGAATTTTTTTCACAATGAAAAGAGAAATTGTACAGATAACAAAAGTTCAAGGTAATATAATTGGGTTTTTCTTTCATTATCTCTAGTCCTAGATTATTAAAAATATAATCTCTTCCATAACACTAAAAAATATTCCAGTTGCAAAAATTCTGTGGAAAAAAACTACGCTCGCTAAGTACACTATTTTTCTTTATCCATGTGAGGCTTACTTCATCATTTTGGTATTGTATTGTTCTACGCCGGCGACAAAAGCTTCTTTTGCACGATTTTTTTTTACCAAAAGGTTTATCTGCGCTCGTAATAAAAGCACATATATAAAAATGCAATTCATTTTTCATAAAACTAAATAATACAACAGCGGCAATATATTATTATGTAATATATTATATAGAAAGGTATACGATGATGTACACAATCCTTTATTAAAGCACTCATTGTCTGCTTGTTCATACATGCATTGATAATCAACCAATGGCAAACGGACTTGAATAATGTGTATGAAAAATATCATTTTAATAATTTTATTTGTTTTTAGAACTTTATTTTATCGACAAGACGATATTTTTATAAAAAATAAAAGAATATGGTCCAGTCAAAATCTAAAGAATATGCACTCTTTATGGATTTTATTTTAAGAGAACTTTTCTACGAGAATGGCTTGTTACTCGGTTGGTAGGACAGTATTAATGGATAGCTAATTGCTCTTGCTATGCCTCATTTTTAGGATTAGGTAGCGAGGAGATAGTTTTCGACATTTATACATTCGAAAATGAATCGATTTATGAAACTTTACGCCCTGTTTGAGCCCGTAAACTCCATAACCGAAACCAACAATTTTTTTATAAATAAAATTATCATTAATATTTTCGATGGTTTCGGCGGTAATTTTGTGGAAGTTCATTTTAATATAAAATTCAAAATAACTTTGATTATTCCACGTATTGAGTAACTAACTGTGACACGTGTTTCGCCTCTTTCAGAGGCATCTTCAGACTTACTATCGCAAAGTTTGCTTAAAAAAAGATATATTATTAAATAATATTCTTAACAGGACAGGATGCTCGCCTTTATTAACAATTATTTCCAATTAATAGAGTAATCACTAACCTCTCTGATTGATTGCAGCTCATAAGTTTATAGTTTAATAGTTTGTAATGTTTTACGTCATTAGAAATATATTTATTTGTTTGCTTTGTTTCGATTCTATATGCGAGGGGTCTCTTGCGTCCCTTATAAAGGAAAAATCCCAATCTGATTGATTGCACCTTATTAGTATCATTATGTTATTGCATTGTTTTGATTCTATCACCCCCTTCCTTGTTTCCTATTAACCTTCGCTGCACGGTGATATGTATTTACTACAACTCGACTCTAATAATGAGAATATTTCTATTAAATATAATAGATACTGATCTGAGAATTTTTGTATTCCTCAGTAATGTTATTACGTATTAAATAAAATTACAGTTATGTATGGTTATTCATTTGCAGCGATGGAAATAAATAATTAGTGGAAGAATCGGGCAAAGAATCACCCATACACACAAACGTATTCCAATTTATGCGCGTGTATTTTAATGCGAGCGTACTTTTTATGTTTCGCTGTATGAAACGCATGCGTAGAATTGATCGACTTCGAACTAGCCATTCATTTCGTCATTACGAATTGCCGACGGGTGAAGACGTCGGAGCGGCAGCTAATTGCGATGTTTTTTCTTCTTTTCAGACACTTAGATTACAAAAATTGTTATATTTCAACTTCAACCATAGTCAATCAAAGCAATGTCTAGAAATATTCACATTTTTCCGGTTTTTAAATAACTTTTTCATATGGTGTAGTAAATACATATCACCGGAGCTCGCGGAAGTTTTTAGCACAGTATGGGGAGGGTTAAAGGAAAAAAAACCCGTAATCTATTTTGTAATTTCATAATTTAAAATGTTAGAATCAATCTTGCTTCATTACTCAAGCAAACTTTGCGATAGTAAGTCTGAAGATGCCTCTGAAAGAGGCGAAACACGTGTCACAGTTAGTTACACAATACGTGGAATAATCAGTTATTTTAATATTAAAATTATCATTCGCTGTATGAAACCAGCTCTGATTAAACTAAACATTAAATATAATTAATTTGTAAAATTAAATATTAATACGTACACCAAAATAATTTAATAAATATTAGTGAGAACATAATCTTAGCATCAAATAAAATCTATAATAACTTGTTTTAAATGCAGTGTTGCTCAATAAGTATCTTTTCACAATATATGTTAAATAATAAAAGTAAGATGTTAGAATAGAAGAATCAAGCCATTCTACGCCAGTGTATAAAGCCAGGTTAACAGAAGTCTAAACATAGTTCTGACGAGGGCGTAAACCGAAATAGCTATCAACTATATACTTGTTGTAGAACTAAAATACTTTGATATTATTAACCAACTACAATGAAGTTTATCGATTAAATGCCAACTCATGTTACTATGTTGTGAAAAACTCTGCATAAGTGAGTCAAGTATAAAAGTATCTTGAGCAAGTCAATAAGTGAATCATACTTAGACTTTTATATAAATATTCCTTGATCTTTGTATTTCTTATAAGATGATAATGTTCGCGATGAGCGAAATCGGTTCTGATCTAATACATTTAACGTGGAATAAGTACTGAAAAGTATTGTTAAAAGTATTGATAGTGAACACCTCAAAAGTGACTTAGACAAAAAGGAAGATTTAACTTCATAACTAGGTTACGTATTTTGATATGGTGCATGATGAAATATTTTATTTTAATCAGAAAAAATGGTGATATAATTAAGTATTTCGACTGAGGGTGCTTGATGGAATTTCAATATCAAATTAGAATTTTTTGAATTTTGTACTTTTCCATGAGTTTTGTCGCTAACGACCCGGGTTTCGCCTTTCGGCATCTTCAGGCATTCCAAGTGCACGGATGTACTTAGCGAGCGTACTGAGTTCAAGTACATCCGTGCACTTGGAATGCCTGAAGATGTCGAAAGGCGAAACCCGGGTCGTTAGCGATAAAACTCATGGAAAAATACAAAATTCTAAAAATTCTAATTAGAAGAAATGGTATCAAAGTTAAGACCTTTTTTTGTGCAGTAGATGCGTTCCGCGGAAAATCGCAGAAAAAAGCTATGAATTAATATGGGAATATAACATGTACGCATGTGTCAAGGTAACATTGTAATATACAGGTGAAAAATTGGATTTTGCACGTACTGTATGTGAAAAATGCGCTGTTTATTTTGTTATTACATATGCACGTTTATATAGTCCCAAAAATGTATTAAAAAAATTAAAAAAAATCGCATATGTTTAAAATCGCACAAAAGAGGTTTTAGTGTATGGCATTTTTTTTTGACAATAGCTTATAAAGGGTTTTAATAAAACCGATCAATGAATTTAACGTAGGTTAAATAGTATTTTTGGTTATCTTTCAGATTCAGGCTTAATCAAAAAATTTGCATTTGGCACGTAATTCAAGATGGATGTAGACAGTATTCCCTATTAATTAAGTTCTTCGTGTTGGAACAAGTAATATTTCTACATGTAAAAAAAAACCTAAACAAACCAAACCTAGCCTAACCTAAACTAAACAAATCAAACCTAGCCATACCAAAAAACCTGACCAAAAATTCAATTAAAAATAGTTAATTAATTAAATATATAATTTGATTATTCCACACATCAGCAATTAATAAATAGGGAACACTGTCGACATCCATCTTAAAGTATGTGTCAAATGCAAAAATTTTGATTATATTGTATTTTTTTCCTATATTATACTATTGTAATTACAACTGTCCATAGCTAAGAGAAAAACATATGATATACGCGATCAAGCACTTAATTTGCTTATTTTACAAATTAATTTAGTGATTTATTGATTGAGTATGCGTTTACTTGGTAGAACTCCATTATAATACGGTAAGAAAAATAACAATGTATTTTAGTTCTACATAAATTATTTTATATATTTGTTGATAGCTATTTCGGCTTACGCCCTCGTCAGAACTATATATAGTTCTGACTATAGTATATAGATATATATATATAAAGGGTATTTCAATAGGGACGCTCAAAATATGTTACTTTGTCCTGCTGAGTAGATTATTCATTGTTTAATGGCCAAATTTGAGTCAACCAGTTTGGTAAATAATCGGCCAACACCTACCTGTACGTCATCAAAATACAATATCTGGCGAAAACATTGCTGCTGTGTGTGAAAGTGTACAGGAAAACCCAAGGCAGCTTATTTCTCGTTGTTCACAAGAACTTGGCTTTTCTGCGACTTCAACTTGGCGAATTTTGAATCGGGCCTTATGTCTGCACCCGTATAAAATCCAACTAACCAAGGAACTTCAGGTAAACGACCGCAGACAACGCCTAATTGGGTTTACCAAATTTGTCAAAAAAGTCATCTTTAGCGACATGGCCCATTTTATAATGAATGGATATTGGCAGACATTTGATGCTATATTCCATATTTAATGCCGTAAAATATACTTACAAGTGAAATTAAAATTTAGTCGAAATCTCACAAACAACTTGTTTTATTTACATTTCAAAACTAAGCGTCCTTATAAAAAGACCCTTTATTTGATAGCTTAACGTTTCACGATAGAAATCGTAATTAACGTCTATTTTCTATCAATGAACGGTTGTTTACTACTGTCTTATAGTGTGTACATTATATTACGAAGCGTGTCGCTCGCGCAAAAGGAACGATAAAAAAGGATAAAATAAAACGTACGTTTTGGAGCTTTATCAAACTGAGGTCCTCTCGGACGCGAAGCAATTTTTTAAGAGAACGATCGCGTGATCGAATTTATCACGCTAAACTTTCCGTTCTGACATGACAAAGAAGTTTAGACCGATACAAGATAAATCTCGCACCACACATACATACACACAAACCTTTACATGACACAATACTTTTGTATTTCGAATAAACTGAATATTGATCAACACACGAAATGAATATTAGCAGTGTCTAAATTTATTCATTCTACAATCATCAAAGTAAAATATGTGAATTATATTATTTGAACACTGAAGTATGTAACTTACACCTGCAGTGCACATCAATTAATCAGAAAAAGAATTTTAAGATACATAATACATGGTGGTAGCTATTTCGGCCAACGGCATCGTTAGAAAAGTAAGATAGTTCTGACGATGCCGATATAACTATCAACCATATATGTATCTAATAATGTTTGTAGTACTATAATACATTGCTATTTTTTTTCACCGTGTTAATTCTCAACTTGTTCAAAATTCTTAGCTTCAAGAATTAGAGACTTATTGATATTTCTTTTTAATATATAGCCACTTCTTACGTAGATTATATGACAAACTCACTGAGTTTATCTCAGAATACGTTTTAGTACGAGAACTGCTTGTTACTAAGTTTCAAAACTTCTCTCTTTCGAGGAGAGTAGGGATTGGAAGGATACAGGATTAGTGGCTAATAGCTAAAAGCTACGACCGCTTTTGGGATCGGAAGAGTGGGAAGGGATTTTTAACAACACATAAATTTGAACAGAATCGATAAATCGACTGTAAAAATATGCTCAGGCAGGTCCTCGAGCCCAGGCGGTCTGTCGCGGAAACCAACGACGTTGACTGCTGAACCACAAATTGGTATTGATCGAATACCGCACAGATTATTACTAAATCTTATATATAAAACCGAAACGGCGTATGTTTGTATGGGTCTGTAATTCCCTTTTGCATTGTTGTTGCAAGTTGCCATAAAAACGAATATGAAAGAAAATATGTTTGAATTTTTATCGGCGAAGACATTTAGTCAAAATGTAATAAATTAGTCTTCAACCGACTTTTCCCGGCTTTTATTAATATAATAATGTTTATTATTTACGTGAAGGTATTATTTGATATTTATTTGACAGCAAATTAGATTTTTTCCTTGAATTTGGACATTTTAATGGGCGAGAATGGGGCTGTCATCAAATTAAATAAAGTTTGTGATTTTATTTTAACTCTATTTTGGATGTTAGATTTTGTGATATAATTATGTCGAATGATATAACATTAAATAATTATTGGTCGCTTAATCCGAGCGACGCCGGGTAGCAATACTAGTATAGCTATATAATCCATTTTTCGGCTAACTACACAAATTTATATAATAATGGGTCAAACAGATTAACAAATACGAATATTTTATTATCTTCGAACTTATGTATGTGTTGTGCAAATATCTCGTTTGAAAACCAAACAAATATTGCAAACAATTGACATGTATCTGGGAGAAGAACTATTATTGAGTTTTTCTTTTATTATAACAAGTGTGAATATGTTTGTAATAATTCTGAAACATGAGTAGTGGATTTTTAGCAGGTGCATCGTGAGCTTCTAGCAAGTGCATCGTGAAATGATGATAATAGCAGAAAACTACGCGAAGTATTTATAAACAAAAAAGTCCGTCGCTAAATTATGATAAAGGTACAAGACTTACTTTTAATCATACTTTATTTTATACTCTAACTAGCTGTACCCTGCGCGCGTTACTACGCCAGCAACTAAAATAAATTTGAAGGAAAGACATTACACAAATATTCAATTCAATTTGCATGTAAATTTGAAAAAATTCGATATCAATTTTTGAGGGGGAGGGGGGTTGTTTGGCGGGGTGGGGTTTGGAGGGCGAATGGGAGGGTAGGCCAGAAACCTTCGAAGAAGTAAACTCGAAAAATTCGTAAAGTTTAAAAAAAAAAATTGGGGGTTGGAGGTTGGGGGGTGGTTGGGGGGAGAAGTTGGTAGGTCAAAACACCATTGCGGGAGTGTACTCAATAAATTTGTAAAGTTTCACATCGATCGGTCGAGCGGTTTAGTAGTCCATAGCGGAAATACAGACAGACCAACATTCATTTTTATATATATAGATGATCAGAGTATGCAATAAGTTATAATAAAAAGGAAGTCTTGTAGCCTTTTAAATCTCTGAATATTCACCATCTAGTGTTATACTGTCCTTCTCTGAAAGAGGCGAAACACGTGCCACGAATAGTAGCATAATACGTTGAATAATAAAAATGTGTGTTAAATTTTATATTAAAATTAATTTCCACAAGGCCATCGGCGAATCCATTGATTATCAATTTTAAATCGTTTGAATTTGTATTTTTCTTTTTGTATTTCGGTATCTACAGTTCACTCAGTTTATTTGTGCACTTGGAATGCACGAAGATGCCGAAAGGCGAAACGGAGGTCGTTAGTAAATAAGCTATTTAAGTTTAAAATTAAAACTATTCAGATTTGATATATTGTTCAAATCATTTAACTATGCAATCTTGATTGGATATGATATGAGAGAATTGCATTGTGTTTAACGATTTTGAAGCCATATACAGAAAATACGACGATCTTCAGTTGTTATCGGAAGTTTTATCACACTTACAATACTTGGAGTGCAAATAAATAAATACAATTTTAACTGCTTTGTGATAATTCATAGCCTTTCTGTGGGTTTAGTTTTAGCGTATACTAGGATTGTTAAAGATTCATTATAAATGAAAATCCTAATCGATTGTACTGAGCGTTAGACAAAGAGGTGGCAAAAGCTTGGAAAATAGAAAATGTTTAGAAAACATCACGCCAGTTAAAAAGACATAAAATTTTGTTGTGGTGATGAAAAATAAAGCCCAAAGAAGACTGCAATAAACTTTCAACGATAAGATGTTATTCGAATTAGCCAAGTAGCTGGAAAACTGGATGAGATCAAGCAATAAAAAAATACCAAAAACAAATTTAAGATTTCCGATACGATAAGCGATTTATTGTTTCCTTTAAAAACCAAAAGAGAGCTTATAGATAATCTTGTATTCCACTGTTTCCAAGCTTTCGATGCAAAAGTTTCGGGAACATAAATATAAATACGAGACATTTACACCCACACTGGATGTAGCGGCAAGATTTTTAGCACTGCTATTTGTTTCTTGTTGTCTTGGTTTATTTTTTCGTTGTCGAAAAACACCAGAGAACCTTAGCAGTTTATATTTTAGGTTTTATTGAATTTTTAGTGCTGTTGGAAATCTTGTCCTTATAACCGCTATATTAAGTTACTAGTATTGCTACCCGGAGTCGCTCGGACTAAGCGACCAAAAATTATTTAAAGTTATATCATTCGACATAATTATATCACAATATCTAACATCCAAAATAGAGTTAAAATAAAATCACAAACTTTATTCAATTTGATGACAGCCCCATTTTCACCCATTAAAATGTCCAAATTCAAGGAAAAAATCATAATTTGCTGTCAAAAGGAAAATGTCAAATAATTTTACCTTCGCGTAAATAATAAACATTATTATATTAATTAAAGCCGGGAAAAAGTTGGTAGAAGACTAATTTATTACATTTTGACTAAATGTCTTCGCCGATAAAAAATCAAACATATTTTCTTTCATATTCTTTTTTATGGCAACTTGCAACAACAATGCAAAAAGGAATAACAGACCCACATACATACATACGCCGTTTCGGTTTTATATATAAGATTATCAGACGTGAATTTATTGTCTTTTTATTGGATTTACAGGCCAACAAATGATGTAAATGTGAAATTACTTCATACAATTGGAAGAATTACGTTCGCCGTAAAAAAGTTTACTTTGATGATTGTCTTTATTTTAGTGGTTCACAAGTCACTACCATCCTTTATTTCAAGAAGTTTCTAAATTTATAGCCGCCTTTCAAAATCCTAGCACGGTTAATATATCATGACAGTATTTACATGACAACTGTGACAAAATGACAGGGGTGGTTACTGTATTAAAAACTAAATTGCACCGTTACAACTTAGCTGTAATTATAGGTAATAACATCAAAAATTTTCAGCATTAAGTAAGAAGTTAACTGCATACAAGTTTAAAAAAACCAACCTATTATTTCATTAGATATTGCCATGTTATTAGTTGGTAGTTTTTTTACGATACTACATTAACAATAGATGATAATTATAATTTACCCTCGGCAATAGGTAATTGTTAACACACATTGTTAATTCATCTAGATTGCTTTAAAAACAACGTGACTAAGTGATCTACTTTTTTTTTGATATAAAAGATACAAATTATTTACTACGCGTCAGTTCAAGATCATTCGTACACTTGAAATGCATAAAGATGCCGAATGGCAAAGCCCGGGTCGTTAGTGACAAAACTCACTCAAAATTCAAAAGACTTAAATTTGATATTGAAAATCTATCAAGCCCGTAAACCGAAATTTTACGGTTTTGTCAAATTGTTGTGGTTGCTGTTGACAAAGAATTTGATTAATTCTACAAAAAAATATTTCCTTATAGGCAAGACATGGAATTCTAATAAATAGATTTATAACTAGAAATTTTCAGGTCCATAAGGATTATTATTTTGAGAATACAATGGCTCCGCTGAACTTCATCGAGGCATAAATAATTCACGGAAGCAAATAATTATTTAGTGGGTGACTTATTATTAATTCAGTGTGTTCATGAGAAAAGTTATTTGTTAAAATTTCTTAGAATATAGAAATCTCCTACTGCCACTAAATGGCGGTATCAGATATAATGCGCTATCTTTTGGTAACTAAATTGAACTGCCTAAATATTTTTTTATCATTTTGTGGAACCGCTTTGATAGTTTATCAAAACGGACTCTTAATGAACATAAGGGTCAGTAAAAATTGCATGATGTACAAAATAAAAAGTTATTTCTTATTTAGAAACATTTTGTAATGACTGTATGCCGATTGAAATGAAATGAGTTCATTTTTCGAGAACTAGTGGTTGAATAGCTGTTGGACTTATTTATATACCTTTTTTTGTGCGGTAGATGCGTTCCACGGAAAATCGCACACAAAACGGTATGAATTTATATGGAGACATAACATGTATTTACAAGGATGAACGTGTAAAGGTCAAATTGTATTAAATAGGTGAAACACTGGATTTTAGCGTACAGTATGTGCACAACGCGCTATTTATTACCTTATTACAAGTCCCAAAAATATATTTAAAAAGTTTAAATTGTAATATAAAAATAAGCCATACTACTGGGGTATTTTTAGACCCACCGCCGCCAGACATGTTCTTTTTATGGGACCGTCTTTTGAAAGTTAATCTGATTACGTCAGATCTACGTGGTTTTTACCAGCAATGCAAAGTTAAATATCGGCCTTCAATGCAATAAAAATGACAAATTGTCAAGGTTGTTGACGATGATGAAACAGCATACGATTCACAAGTGGAAAGATGACAGATTCTGTTGGTATTCACCTAAAGAGCTTTTATATTTATAGACTGAGAAAAGTTTTCGAATAAAGCTCCACTCGTCTGTGTACCCAGCTCACTTGTACGTATAATATGTCTTTGTCAAAGTAGGCGAGTAACTTGTAACTTGTAAAATAAGTTGCAAGTTTTAACATCGAACGGTATTGTGCGATATCGCTGAAGCTGGAGTATTTCCTAAGCCATGTATAAACGAATAAAATATTGATTCTGATACTTATTTTTGATTAAAATAATAAAACTTTTATTACTCATTCGACATAAAACTTATTGGATCAAGACCGGTTTTTACATTTTGCTTCAATTTATTTGCTTAGTTATAATACCAATGTGGCAAACAATTTTACAATATTTGAAGTCATTGGAAAGTTATTGCAGTTAGACTACACTTGTTTCGAGGCGGGAAATCGGTCAAATTTGGATGCTTCGGCTTGTTACATGAGAACTTTCAATACACATGTTATTCCAATTCATTGAACAAACCAAAATTTAAGCAAGAGCAAAGCAAACAGCTTCAAAAGTCTTAAAACAGGAAAAAGAAAAAACTATCTATGGACCAGACATAGCAGATTGATGGGGAGTAAAGATTTTATAGTTTAAATCGCATTTGAACTTTCAAACGCATTTTTCTCAAAACTGTGTTTTCCTAACTGGCCTCCACGATATCTCAAGAACGAGTGAACCGATTGCTTTGAAATTTTAATGGTAGATTAAAAACATGTTTTTTCATTGTTTGACTTAGTATAATGAAACATTTTGAAACCGTTTTGTTTTTACGTAACCAAATAGACGAAAAAAATCATGAAATTTGAACTTTTGTTTTCAAAAACTTGTCAATTGTTCAATTTTCCACATTTAAACAAAATCCTAGCTCAAACGATTTTGACAGCTTTATAAATCAAAACACCGTTAGATTTTTTTATTTTCGATAAGCCTATCAGCCAGTCGGATGGAGGCCGTTTACCACCTTTTTTCGACATGGGTGCGTTTGGTGCACCACACATTGTGATGAAGATTTTAGTCTGAAAATATTTTGACTAACTGTTAAAATGTCAATAAACATATGGTAAAATTTTCAAACTTCTACGTTAGTAAGGTTCGTCAAAGAAAAATCCTAAAAAAGCTAAAATTACTGACCATCTCATGGGGGGACTCCCTTAAGCCTCATTATACAATCATCTTGGGCTCAGTACAGTGTTGGTCCAGTAGTCAAAGTGGTCCCTACTGCTAGGCTACTTTACTACTCAATTTTGTGCAGAGGTTCAAATAAAATAAAACTACAGCTTTATATTCAAATAAATTCAAATAAATTAAAAACAAAATATTTGATGTTTTATTGTTTCGCCATCATTCTCGAATACAATTATGATAACAAGACATCGTTAAGCTGGGAATCAACTACCTATCAATAATTTTCTTACCACACCCTTCTATCTCCACCTTCTCCAATAAGAGAGGTTAGGTGATCGACTTACAGTCAAATTGTCCAGTTTTAAGAGGCTCCACCACGAGTTCGGATGCTCCGATCATGTCCTCGAAAAATCATTTCTCAACAATTGGTAAACAATATTCTTCCATATTCATATGATCGTTGGTATTTAAGAGCATTACATTCAGTTCTTGACGAATGCAAAACATTTCAATATAGCTAAGACTGTTTAAAATGGTTTCACTCATCTAGAATGATGTTGTTGAGACTGTCTAGAGTCTAGAAGCACATATACTCCGTGTTTACAGTTCCAAAAAGTTTTGCTTTGTAGGAATACAGGAGCTACAAAAACTTCAAAAACATAAATAGGATTTCAGTAGGAGGAGACACAAAAAAACTCTACTTTGCTTTATATATATAAAATATATATATCAAAAACCAGTAATATATAAGTTATTTTGAATATGTTTGTCCGGGCTTCTCCCGAAAATTTACATAGGTTTTGGTTGAGCCCGAACTGTATTTGAAAAAACATTTTCGTTTCAACGAATAAATTCGTCCAAATATTTCGATAAATAAAAATAAATTTAGGAGCTTGCGATGAATACATCTTTTTAAAATGGAGTCCTTTTTTACTGAACTTATTGTTAATGAATGAGACTTGAGAGAAAAAGTTTATGTATGTTATTTATTAATCACGAACTAACCCATAGCTGGAATGATTGCTTTTATTTTATTGGTACATATAGGGTATTTCAATAGGGACGCTCAAAATATGTTACTTTGTCCCGCTGAGTAGATTATTCATTGTTTAGTGGCCAAATTTGAGTCAACCAGTTTGGTAAATAATCGGCCAACACCTACCTGTACGTCATCAAAATACAATATCTGGTGAAAACATTGCTGCTGTGTGTGAAAGTGTACAGGAAAACCCAAGGCAGCTTATTTCTCGTTGTTCACAAGAACTTGGCTTTTCTGCGACTTCAACTTGGCGAATTTTGAATCGGGCCTTATGTCTGCATCCGTATAAAATCCAACTTACCAAAGAACTTCAGGTAAACGACCACAGACAACGCCTGATTGGGTTCTGAAGCAGTTGGAAGTTTACCCAAATTTGTCAAAAAAGTCAACTTTAGCGACATGGCTCATTTTATAATGAATGGATATTGGCAGACATTTGATGCTATATTCCATATTGAATGCCGTAAAAATACTTACAAATGAAATTAAAATTTAGTCGAAATCTCACAAACAACTTGTTTTATTTACATTTCAAAACTAAGCGTCCTTATAAAAAGACCCTTTAATTTCGAGCGGCTTTGAAAATGCTGAATATATATATTAATTTTTTCTGTTAAAAGTGTTGTCTTTTACACTAAGAGATACAAGCATTTGTTTGCTGTTTATTTTTAAACAAACTGGTCGATTTCAATTCAATTTCAAAAACTCTTAAATGATAGAATTAACATGGCATCAAAATCTTCATTGAGTAATGTTATTTTAAAAAATAATCAAAACATGAAGCGTTGTTATTAATATTATTAAAATTTATTATTTGTTTGCTACTTTTGCTGTCGCTGTATATTAAGCCCAAACGAGATAAGGTGAGTTAGTCTCACTATAAAATGTAGTGTGCAAGTTCATCGCTCGTCCCAAAGTTCTCAGTTTTAGTAAATAATGTAATAAACACTTTGATATGTTGTACACAAGTGTTATTGGCAGGTAGATATAGCAACACGGTATTGTGTACGATTAATATTCAATGTACGACGCATATTCAGTGTACAATGTGCTAAAATATGGATGTTAACAATTATTTCAACATGACAACGGCTTAAAATCTATTTTCATATAACGAACAGATGTTGATGATAGTTTATTTTACAAATTAATGTTTAATACTACATAAAAAAAACTCTTAACCGTTTGACTACCACGTCAATAAATTATTAATGTGTCCCAGATGACACTTAGTGTTTTTTAGGGTCTAAAAAACCGGTCCGGTCCGTGGCGCAGTGTCAACGGCGTTGGCTTGCGTGCCGGATCACCCGGGCTCGATTCCCGGTCCGAGCGGATTTTTTCAGTCGATAAATCTGTTCAAAGGCATGGGTGTCTGTGTTGTTGAAAATCCCTTCCCACCTTGCCGATCCCAAAAAGTGACGCATAGCGAAAGCGGTTAGCTAACCACTAGTTTTGTCTTAGTCTTTGTATCATTTCCATCCTTACTATCTTCAAAAAAGAGAGGTTGAGCAACTGAGTAACAAGCAGTTTTCGTAGAAAAATATATGTTGAGATAAACTCCGTGAGGAGTCCATATGATGACAGAGATGTCCGCTCCTGACTAAGAGCAGGACATGGTTAAAAAAAAAACCGAGAGAGGTAAATTATCGATTAAAGATTTTATTCTCAATGAAGTTTTTCTAGTTTTGAATTTAAAATTGCAATATTTCGTATGCAAGTAGAGTATTATTTTTCATTTACATAATTATCGAATTTCACTTTTAAGGTGTTTACTGTCAATACTTGGTGAAATGGCATTGTAATAAAAATAATAACACATTTTAGTACTTATTTCACATTAAATTTATTGGATCAGTTGATATTATTGGAAGATTATTAGATCAGTTGATAATGCTTGCCATGAGCGAAACCGGCCTTTATCCAATAAATTTAATTTGGAATACGTACTGAAAACCTGAATAGATCTATGTTTTGTTTTCACCTTTTCTGGCTCACCTCATGAAAAAGATTTTTTCATCGAATTTCGTAACTTTATCCCTTACCAGAATTTTATATATCTTATGACGTGTGTTGCCAATTTATGTAAAACCTTTTTAGAGTCGGCATTTAAATAACGATGAAATAAACAATGAATTTGAGATGAGTGGTCATAAATCAAAGTGATTATTTGTAAAATGTGGCAGCCCTAAGCGAACGCGTGAGACACGTCTGAGAGAAAACAGTATTTTTACCTAATATACCCTCGAATTCAATACTTTACAAAAATATATGGACTTGGGATTATATATATTCATCAAAATATTCAGTATATTCCATTGAAATGCCAAGTAGTTATTTTGTGAAATTTCTTGAACACCGGTGTGTGCATCGTATTGATGTCACGTATACGTTCCGGATACTCGTGTCCGCTTGGGACCCAAGCGGTTAATACGGATTTATTCCGTCGGTTTAATTCCATATAAACACTTGCAACAAACCCACTTTTATCCATGTCTGAAAACAGGCGATAAATAAAGCGATCAGTTAACGTGTATTTATTTTCAAGCACCACTCTATTAAAACTATCCTTGTCTGAAAAAGAAGCTGAATGACGAGCCAAAAACCTTCTGTCAAAATGATCGAATGGGAGTTTTTAGCTGTACATAATATATTACCAGAGAGAAAATGGTTTTATAAAAATGAAATGATAGTCTATTGGTAAACGATTATCTGCCAGTCGTAAATGCCGGTTATGTGAGCTGTGGTATTTTAAAACTTTGTTATCTTATTTGCCGTATACGTTTCAAAATAAAAAAAGGAAAATAAAAAATACGTGACTGACTTTTTGATAAATACGGTCTTTCGCTTTTTAAATAACAATTTAAAAAGCTTTTAACCGCTACAAAAACAAATTGAAGCCAAAAAATACAAAATATCTGGAATAAGCAAAAACCGTGACAATAGGTATACGCATATTGATTTTTTAAGTTGACTTCTGCTTTGACAAAGGTTGCTTGAACTGTTTTATTTTAAGCATTAAAAAATAAATACAAACATTTGCTTATTCGATTTTAAAATTTACGAAGCTTAAAGTTTATTTAAAGAAGATTTAATTTCATATATTATAATATAATACAGTGGAATTTCACAAATAATTATGTAGAGATTGTTTAGCCAGTTATATGGGGCAGGCAGTTGAATTTTTTTATGATAACAAAGTATCGTTATATGTATATGTATATTTAATTGATTAATTGTTCAGAAATCGGAATAAAAATACAAATAGATATTAATTAAGGACTTCGACTGAGGGTGCTTGGTGGAATTTCAATATCAAATTGGAACTGTTTGAATTTTGTACTTTTCCATGAGTTTGGTCGCTAACGACCCGGGTTTTACTGACATGTTAGTTCAAGTACACCCGTGCACTTGAAATGCCTGAAGATGCCGAAAGGCGAAACCCGGGTCGCTAGCGATAAAACTCATGGAAATGTACAAAATTCAAATTCAAAAAATAAATAGATATGTTAGAAGACTAAAGCGTATGAAAAATTTAATTATCATATATTGATATGATTCATAATTGAAATTGTTCATTGTTGAATAATAAATTTTAATATGACATGCAATAATATTAACGAAATAATTTATCAAATAGAAAATAAAAATATACAATACTAGTATTCGAACCCGGCTTCGCTCGGACCAGTTTGGGGTTATGTTCAGCTCGGCGCGTAAATTTAGACGGGCCAAGTTGAAACAACTTTTTTCAAAATTCAAAAGTCTAGGTCAATTAAAATGGAATTAAAATGAACATTTCAGACTGGCATTGACATTTCACAGCCCCTTTCATATATTGACAGCCCCATTCTCGCCCATTAAAATGTCCAAATTCAAGGAAAAAATCTAATTTGCTGTCAAAGAAATGTCAAATAATACCTTCACGTAAATAAAAACATTATTATATTAATAAAAGCCGGGAAAAGTTCAGTAGAAGACTAATTTATTACATTTTGACTAAATGTCTTCGCCGATAAAAAAAATCAAACATATTTTCTTTCATATTCGTTTTTATGGCAACTTAATGACCAACAATGCAAAAGGGAATTACAGACCCACAGACATACATACGCCGTTTCGGTTTTATATATGTGCTACTCGATACTCGAGTAATTGGAGTCTCTACACACACATTGATAACGAAACAAATTTACCGTCGAAACTTTCGCGAGCGAAATCAATTCGTTTGTTTGAACTTGCAACAACAATGCAAAAGGGAATCACAGACATACATCCCCCGTTTCGGTTTTATATATAAGATTCTTCAAGATTTGTAATAATGTCAAATAGCAATTCCAAATTAATATATGATACGTTTCGAGATCCAAGGAACGATTCTTGTGTCCTCCTAGAATCATTTTTAGAATATCAGCAATTACTTGTGGTTTTTTTTCTCCTAATTAAAAAAAAACTTTAGTTCGTAACTGTGTTGCCAAAACTTTGTGTACCAGTGTGTAGTCATCATTAAGAACAATGAAATGTATACCTATAGTTGAATACAAATAAAAATTAGATAGCGCTAATCCTTACCTTGTTTGAAAACTTAGAATTAATCAAGACAAGTTAGAAGCTGAAGGGAATATTAATGTTATTTGTGTCCCCTTTATTAGGTTAAGCAATATACCTATGTATGAAAGTTTTTAGTACGTGTATAAAGATAATATACGTAGTTAAATATTTGTATGTATTGACACCGCCTTATGTCGTAGGTCATCAGAACTCTCTCGAACGATCTATTATTCACCTCAGTCAATGAGTTTAAGTCGATATCAGGAAATAAATTCATTTTTATCAATACTCTATATTGATATCTATAGCGATTCAATATAGAGTGATTAAAATTTGTAAAAGAGATATTTATGCGGACGTCTCGCTCTAAATGTCTCTTGGCTCTTTCACGCCCGAGTGCATGGTATTTCATGCACAGTTCGATAGGCCATAAATTAATCACTTATCGCGCGTGACGTTTAACGGTCATTTTGGTTGCAACGGTCTCCTACCTAAAGGAACCGCTTTTTTTTCAGTCGCAGTAAGAGATTTGAGAGCAGGGAGAGAGCACGCGCTTGCCAGATAAGTCTTACAGTTGTGGTAAGCGCTGGAAGTGGCTTGCAAGCTCCTAATCCTCTCCCTAAGAATTAAATTCGAGTCAAATTCCTGATATCTTTCTTCGCTATCGTAATATTTATGTGTTGTATAACGTCTGTGTAAATTCTTAACGATTAAACAATGTGTGCTAACCGCACCCACATAACGCTTTGAGATCGTGTTTTGTTTTAAAGAGTTCCATGTTTCTCCTACTCCGTTCACAAAATCCCTCTTCCTGAGTGTCGGATAGGAGGCTCCTTCTCGATTTACGAAGGGAGCAGAATCAAGGTAGTCTCAGTATAAAGATGTCATCCAGGTGATTTAAATTTAATATGAGATACGTTTATGTGATAGAAAAAAGGATAAATAATTTTCTCTAATTTATAATTTCGACTGAAGGTGAATATTAGTATCTGTGAGTGTTTTGTCTCTAACGACCGGAGTTTTTCCTTTCGGCATCTTCAAATACATTCGTGCACCTGAAAAGCCTGAAGATGCCGATGAAATACGTATTTATTTTACGATTTTAAATATTTTTCCTTTAAACTTAATTGTAAGTATATCTAAATATTCGAGAAATATTGTACTTATAGGTGCCTTTTTCGAACATCAAAGCTTCTAATAAAAAATAATAAAACATTTTTAGTACTTTTTCCACATTAAATTTATTGGATCAGGACCGGTTTCGCTCATGGCGAGCATTGGCAACTGATAAGAAATACAACAAAACAGTGATATTTTTGTTGTTATTAGGTTTTTACTTTGCTAATGATTATTCATACTTAATTGATTTTTGGTGTAATAGCTAGCATTGCTAAAAGGTCTTCAACATTTTAGTTATAATCAAGTCTATTTTTCTTGTATTTTCCTTCTATTTATTTGTTAGTTGTAATACCAATTGTTTTTCATACCCTGTAATTCTCACATACTTAACCTTTGTATAAATATCACTGTTTCGTTGTATTTCTTATCAGTTGACAATGCTCGCATTAGCGAAATCGGTCCTGATTTTTTGTGAAAAAAGTACTAAGAATGTTTTATTATTTTTACTATAGTGCCATTCCACCAAGTATTGACAGTGAACACCTTAAAAGTGATCAAAGCTTCTGATAGACTGTTTAAATACAGAAAAAGATTAAATTTAGAAATAGAATTCGACTATTCGAAAAGAAAACATTGACAGAAACTAAAATGGATTAACGGTAAATTTTCACGCACTGTTCAGTAATACTAATCAACTCTGAATCGACCAGTTTCTTTCATTTGTCAATTTCTCGTCCATAAAAATTTGGAATACAACGTTGTTATCCAAATACTCATTCATATCGAAACATTATTATTTCAATATTCAAAATATAAGGTATATGCCCACCGTATTAATTCTGTGGAATAATATTATTACAGCAGAATTCTATAGAAACAGTTTAATATTTTGGGATGTAAAGAAATATGTGATCAGGATGAATATGTTGTCACATTCGTACATGTATTGATTAGCTTCTTACTGGAAATCTATATTCATATATCTGAAGAACCGGAGCCATATTCTTGAAATGAAATAAAGCAATTTTCGCATCGTTAAATTTAATGTATATTTAAAGCATGATTCATGCTGTCGCTAACTGTTTTTTTTTTTTAATAAATCGAGCTTATTGAATGAATTCAGTAAATATGATTGACGTTTATTCTATAATCATATGAATCCCACTTAAATTCTTTAGAAAAATCTCAACAAATAAGAACACTCGGGCCTCGTATCACGCGGTTATATGGTTCCAGAAAAACGTCGTGTAATACAAATCCGAGCTCATAAAAAAATAGTATTGTTTGTTAAAATATCTGGATTTAACCGTGAAAAAATCTGTTATACGTGATTGTTTCTTTTAGCATGTAAATCTTAACGTATTTCGTGATGGGGCAAAAATATTTTAGGTTAATTTTCTCAAAAAAAAAATTGTTAGCCAATCCTTAGCCGTCATCTATTGTTTTTTTAGTGTAGCATGCAGCTTCTTCGATGCAACTGCTTTCTAAGTCATTAATTACGGTAGGTTAATCCAAAACTTCGACTTATGCTTTTACTTCAATTTAAGATTCTCCATGTAATGTTTTTTACCCGGTCCGTGGTGCAGTGGTCAACGTTGTCGGATTCCATGACGGACCGCCCTGGCTCGATTCCCACTACGAACAGAATTTTCCGATCGATAAATTAATTCTGTTCGAAGGCATGGGGGTGTCTTAACGTTGCTAAAATTCCCTTCCTACCTTTCCTATACAAAAAAAGCGACTTATAGCGAGGACTACTAGTCCTGACCTAATCTTCACATCCTTCCAATCCCTACTCTCTTCGAAAAAGAGAGGTTAGGCAACTAAGTGAGAGACAGTTGTCGTAGAAAGACATATGTTGAGATAAACTCCGCGAGGAGTCCATATGCTCCATATCAAGTTGGAAGCGGCCATTGTTCATGGTAAAAAATCTTCGACATCTTGAATATCATATCCTTCTACACCAATACCACGACAAATATTAACTGTCTTTTGGTATATTTTTTTTTGTAAAACGTGTTGTATACAAATATGCTATAATTAACCAACAGTTTTATATGAAAACCGTGTTGTATAAAGCGGTGTTATCTTATATATAAAACCGAAACGGGGGATGTATGTCTGTAATTCCCCTTTTGCATTGTTGTTGCAAGTTCAAACAAACGAATTGATTTCGCTCGCGAAAGTTTCGACGGTAAATTGTTTCGTTATCAATGTGTGTGTAGAGACTCCAATTACTCGAGTATCGAGTAGTACATATATAAAACCGAAACGGCGTATGTATGTCTGTGGGTCTGTAATTCCCTTTTGCATTGTTGGTCATTAAGTTGCCATAAAAACGAATATGAAAGAAAATATGTTTGATTTTTTTATCGGCGAAGACATTTAGTCAAATGTAATAAATTAGTCTTCTACTGGACTTTTCCCGGCTTTTATTAATATAATAATGTTTTTATTTACGTGAAGGTATTATTTGACATTTCTTTGACAGCAAATTAGATTTTTTCCTTGAATTTGGACAATTTAATGGGCGAGAATGGGGCTGTCAATATATGAAAGGGGCTGTGAAATGTCAATGCCAGTCTGAAATGTTCATTTTAATTCCATTTTAATTGACCTAGACTTTTGAATTTTGAAAAAAGTAGTTTCAACTTGGGCCCGTCTGAATTTACGCGCCGAGGTGAACATATCCCTAAACTGGTCCGAGCGAAGCCGGGTTCGAATACTAGTACTGTATATATAATCATAATCAACGATTCACATCAATTTTAATCACTCTTATTGATTCATTTCTTGTCGCAAAGTTTGAAGATATCCGTAATATTTTGAATGTTGTAATCTTAAAATCTTTCCCGTATTATTTCATCGATGGAACATAATTGTTCAATGTTCAACAGAATAAGTTGATAATATGTTCAATGTTCAATACCAGCAAGGTAGTTGGCACCCGTTTTATACGTAGATTGGTTAAAGTTTCCTAAGTTCAAAGGTATTATAGATATAGTACTTTGTCTGGATATAATCTGGATCCTTTAGTTAAGGATTAAGAAGGATTATCTTCCTTTCAGTTTGTAATCCTAATGGAAGAAAATGGACGATGGAGTGTGGGTGGAAGGTGTGTTTAATGCAGGGGGTAGAGAGGTCGCGAGGTAGTAGAGATAAGTCTGACGTTAGTCACTTAGTATTTTTTTTTATTTCCGCGTTGTGCCACAATAATAATGGTTCAGTTTTTTCTCCAAATATCGATGATATTTTTTTGACCCTAATTAAAACACCGCTGTTTCATTTAATGACAGCTTAAAATTTTCTCTTATTTGTAATAAATCAACTTTTGATTGATTACATTTTCGTAAAACATCTATTACTATTGACTATTTGTTATTATTAGAACTATTTTATTTTGTGTAACATCACAATATCATTGATTGAGAAGGAATTTACTTGGTAGAACTCCATTATAAAACGGTAAGAAAAATAACAATAGTTCTGACGAAGTCGTAAGCCGAAATAGCTATCAACAAATACATAAAATAATTTATGTAGAACTAAAATACATTGTTATTTTTCTTACCGTGTCACAATATCAATTAACATTCGACAGCTCGCACAACAAATGACTTGTGAATTATTTATCAATTTTATTTAAAGTATTTAAAAAATATATACAGTGAAACCTCCAATCTACGTTTTTCAAGGGACCGTATAAAACAAACGATTAATGTGGGAAACGATGAATGCGGGAAAGTTTTATATATGAACTAAATGCCGGGACTATAGAAAATGAACACACCACGCGGAAAAACGTATAATGCGAGAACGTAAGATCAGGGTTTCCACTGTAAATAATTGCAAATATTTTAAAGGTTTGCAGTTTGCAATCTATATTGATTTTTGTAGGTACTTTGTAATGTACTAACTGTCACTTCTTCGCGGAAAGGCAGGCTTTTAAATCGATTAAATACATTTCATAGTACTAATCAGTGACGGCTGGTGACGGGATGTTGGGGGGTGCAAAGGAAGATTCAACGATTTTTGCAAGAGTTCTTTCCTATTCATTGGATTTTAAAACACTTTTATAGCATGGAATTTCAATTCAGATGTTCACAATACCAACTGTTTCTCTTCCGTAGTACGGAAAAATAGTTGAATCTTCCTTTTGCACCCCCCAGCACCCCGTCACCACCGTCACTGGTACTAATTCTACATACATATATTGCAATATAAGATCAGGATCGATTTCAATCATAAAGAGTATTATACGGAAAGAAAAATAACAATGTATTTTAATTCCACATAAATTATTTTATATATTTGTTGATAGCTATTTCGGCTTACGCCTTCGTCAGAACTATGTTTAAAACGTGTATTAGAGATAGCTTATATACCTTTGCTAGACAGGGTGCCCCCTACATAATCTCTTTCTGTTGAAACCATACCGTCACATCATGTGTGACTCACATGAAAGAATTTAAATAAGTTTGATTTATTGGTCTGAAGTAATGGTGGGAAACAATAATTTGGGTATTTTTGGGCTATTTGATCGTGTGAAACCACTTAAAATCTGCAATGTCTAAGTGCATCTATTTTAAATTGTTTTAAGTTTATTGTTTGTTAAAGGTTTTAACAGAGGTGAACTATTAATTGTAATCTGATCGTTAAGAATTTCATTGGACTGATTATACCTATTAATTTCCAGCTGTTCCAATGCATTCAGCTTTAGGCCCTTATTACAGGAATGTAAACGAATCGGGACCGAATTCGGATTATGTGCTAATTCTATAAGGTGATTTGCATATTGTGAATCAGTTTTTCCATTGTTAAAGGATCTAACATGTTCGATTGCGCGACTGGAAATGCGTCTCCACTTTTTCATAATATATTTGGAAGTATTTCTTTATTTATATAGCTAATTTCAATGATAAATTAACGCAAGCTTTACTTATTTCCATGAAAACCATATTCTTTGTTGTTGTTTTCCATTGTGTTAGCTACATTCTTTTCGGTTTTATCATAGATAAGCTCTTAAATAAAAAAAATACATTACATGTTACGTTACGTGATCAAAGAAAAGAACTAAACACGTGAGCCTCAAGATAGAATTAAATAAAAAAGAGTGTATGGCCAAACTAAATTCGACAAACAAACCTAGTCCCAAAAAGGTGATATAAAAATAATATCAACTTAATCCAATTTGTCTCACAAAGGACTATGTATTTTTGAGCATCGGGCGAACATCACATCACGCTGAAACATACCATTAATAGGTAAGCCTCGATAAGTTTATAAGGAAGATATTTACTAAGATTGAGTTCATAATAATGTGTGCTAAAAGTTTTAAGAATAGTACAAACACCAATAACTATAAAAGAAAGAAATCTAATCGAAAAACTTTACTTTGCTAAGAGCAGTCAGTAATAAAGATATTATCGATAGATTCAGCGGCTAGTTTATGATAATATATAATATTAAAACTAACTTATCGGAGGCAAGTATGTGATGATCCATGGTTCGTGCGTGAATTACTGTTACACAGAGATTTAAGTGTGCCCACTATTCGCGAATTCGTTCCTGAAACCTCTAAAAAGTTTCATAATGCTGACGATAGCCCAACAATTTTTGCTTGCAGAATTATGACGAGAAGGCATTTCGATGACCCTCCTAGGTAGAGACGCTATAGTAAAGTGACTTCTCAACTGTAGCGATCGCGTCCTCCCGTCGGCAGCGATGGGAAGGGATTATGAAAAATAAAATTTAAGAGTTTAAAACATTTAGAGAAGAAGGAGACTGGAAGAGCTTTGGCGCTAACACGCCTTAGAACTTGATACTCCGTCAAATTGATGTCCAATAAAAAAAAATCGTTTATCCAAAGCAATTAATTTTAATGTCTCTAGATAAGGACGCTAATCACATCCTATCGGTCTGCCCCTTAATTTTAAATATTGATATTTAAAAAATTCCGAACGAACAGAACTGTTTGCTGTGGTCCGTCCTCACACGGGCCCAATGGGCCACGCTGACCTGATTGCAACTAAATCTAACTTCATTGCATTTGAAAAATTGCAAATTTATTTGGGGATCGACGTAATCTCGATCCTTCACTAGAGTCAATATACTCGTCTAACACAACGGGCTCTCAGTATACGGATTACACACAGGATACTCTGTATCAAAATGATTTCAGTGGATGAGCTAGTCAATCCAATTTATTTTATTATTTTTATTCTATTTTCTGTTTTCAAGCACACGCATGCATGGTTCTGCATGGTTCAAAATCAGTCCCGTGCAGATCTGCTCAGGCCATGAATGTGAGGGGTCAATTCCTTTTTCTAAATCGATAGCGTTGTGAAAAGCGGCCATGAAACATTGGCTGCATTTAGACAACGGGTGGTGGTGGAAAAAACCAACTTATTTTACAAGTTAATTTATCAACAAATACTTTGAAAATGGAAAAGGTTGTGTGCAATTAATACCAATAGATTGTCAAACATGTATAGGCCCAATCGACAAAGCTCAAACACAACAGATTCAAAACAAAAATTTGGCGCGGCCACCAGACATTTCCGTAGGACCACGTATGTGTACCATGCGGCCACAGGACATTTTTACCTGAGAACCACTGCTCTAGATTATGCAATCGGTAATGTAATTTTTTTCTTTCAAACAAAATTGTTTTAAGGCCAATCTGAGTTTTTTCATCATTTCGTTTTTGTAAAACATTTGACAATCGTAGTTTTGTAAAATTGTAACTGTTTAGTGTTCCATTTATTTCAAAGAAGTGAATAAATTGTTTATTCAAATATTTCGTTTTTTTCTGTCTTCTTTTGCTAAAGTTTTTTTTCACACTACTCCACGCTATTAAAATACGGAGCTGTATTTTGTTTTTTACTGACTAATGTCTTAACTAGCATTATTTTTATACGTTTTTGTAAGGTGTGTTAAATAAAACAAAAATATGATTGATTATCGACGCCCGTTCAGTTTAATTAATGTATGTAAAGGGTCTTTTTATAAGGACGCTTAGTTTTGAAATTTAAATAAAACAAGTTGTTTGTGAGATTTCGACTAAATTTTAATTTCATTTGTAAGTATATTTTACGACATTAAATATGGAATATAGCATCCAATGTCTGCCAATATCCATTCATTATAAAATGGGCCATGTCGCTAAAGTTGACTTTTTTGACAAATTTGGGTAAACTTCCAACTGCTCCAGAACCCAATCAGGCGTTGTCTGCGGTCGTTTACCTGAAGTTCCTCGGTTGGTTGGATTTTATACGGGTGCAGACATAAGGCCCGATTCAAAATTCGCCTAGTTGAAGTCGCAGAAAAGCCAAGTTCTTGTGAACAACGAGGAATAAGCTGCCTTGGGTTTTCCTGTACACTCTCACACACAGCAGCAATGTTTTGACCAGATATTGTATTTTGATGACGAACAGGTAGGTGTTGGCCGATTATTTACCAAACTGGTTGACTCAAATTTGGCCACTAAACAATGAATAATCTACTCAGCAGGACAAAGTAACATTTTTTGATCGTCCTTATTGAAATACCCTTTACAATCAAGAGATCGTCACCCCATTGCCATCATCATCACCATCTTCATCCTACAACCACAAACAGCAACTACTAACAAGCGAAACACATATCAAAAGACCAAAAAGAAATAAGGACTTCCTTGGTATAGTGAGAAGAGACATCATCATCATCATCATTGAAACTCTGTATGAACACAGTTTGGGGAATAAAGATCACAAGTGCGTATCTACAAAAAGAGATTTGACAAACACGCACAAAGCGCAAATCATTTGTTCTCATAAAGGCAAACACAAATTAATTTTAAAATTGTTAGTGTGTGTATTTAAAAATGAATTAAGCGGGTCATATTCACTTTGTGATTCCCACTTTAGATTTCCATTTGCAGATAATAATTATGTTTTATCTTGCAAATGGATTTATGCGGGAGATTGCCGCTTTTGTCATTGATAAATATGATTACTGAACTACCGGAACCGCACTTAATTCAAACATGTCATTTTTTGTCCCCCTGTGCCTCAATCCCCTGTGATCCCAAAGAGTTTTACATTGATTTTCAATCGTGTGAGACAGTGGTTACCAAACTTTACGCAACTACGGCTCCCTTAAAAAAAATGGTTGTCTGTAAAGTCGGTTTACGGACGATAGTTTAACGTGACAACGTCATAAGAAAACATTGATGAAATGCTTGCATACTTTAATGAATAAAATGGAATCATTTTTATTGAATTATCATTATTTTGTATGGATACGAAGAAGGAGTGAAATGAAATCTACAATTTTTTATTGATATATTTTATTCGCACCCATTAATTCAAATATGTTTATTACTTTGATGAACAGTTTATTTACAAGTAACAATGTGCTTTTAGCAATTTATTCTAGATAGATCTAGGCAGATCCGTGAGATTCACAGGTTCGTCAGGTTGGTCTGCCATGGTGTGACTTTAGGCGGTTCTGCAAAAGAAATCGTTGATAATTTATTGTTTATTTAAAGTATATTTGTTATACGTTAATCAGATTTTTAATATGCAAGAATTAATTACCTTTATTGCCGCAATTGTTGTTGTAATATAAACAATGAAAACCACATTAACATTTCACTTCACTTTATAAACAGTTGTTAACAGATCACGTGTAGGTACTGTAGGTGTATAAGTTGTGTGCTGCCGCTGTCTCTTTCTACTCAGACGCATCGACCAATCGGAGTGGAAGAGAGATAGATGCGGCACAATCCGAACGGTAGGCCGATCGTGCCTCTCTATCGCTTATCCGCGCTCTCGCTCGCACGCTTGCCTTCGGCGTAACGCGACAAACGGGACAATGAGTCATGTTTTTTCGTGCGTGCAGCGGGCGTTCATCGATTTATAAGACGTTGTCACGTCAAAAATTTCGTCCTCAAATTTTATTTCATATTTTTTTGTTATATTTTTTTTTGGCGCCTCCCGGCTTGGGACCGCTGGTGTAAGGATCTGTGTTTCAAGGGGGTAAAACGAGAGCGATAAGCCGACTACTACTCCTGTCCTTGTCCCATTTTCTATCCCATCTTGGTTGAATAGTAATAGGAATAGTTCTGTTGAAATGTTCTATTTGATACTCATTTGTTCCACATCGAGAGAGGCTAGTCGTCATCATATGTAATATACGTATATTGATTGAATTGGCATATATTTACTTGAGACCTGATTACAACGAGAGAGTGATAGTCATCATCATATATTACTTGAATTGGCCGTTACTTGGTAGAACTCCATTATAATACGGTGGAAAAATAGCAGTGCTTTCCATACATATTTGTTGATCTAATTTATTTTTTTTTTAACCATGTCCGCTCCCAACTTGGAGCATATGGACTCTTCGCGCAGTTTATCTCAACATATTTTTTTTTCTACGAGATCTGCTTGTTACTCAGGTGCTCAACCTGTATTTTTTGAAGAGAGTAGGGATGGAAGGATGAGAAGGACTAGGACAGGACTAGTGATTAGCTAACCCCGTGTCTTAGGTAAGCGACGCGAACCGGCAAGAGAATTTAGGCGAATCCAGTCAATTTGTGTTGATCAAAGGTCTCGGCCACAGACGCAATTAACGCTCTGGTGAGCTTGGACCAAGCGATTCGCGTGCGCCATGAGTGCGCGAGGCGACGACATATGCCGTCCTGACCGGTTCGCTTCGCCTACATATGACACTTGCATGGGCGAGGACCGTTTGATATTCTAAAACTCTGCCGCTTTCAAAGCCGCGCCGGATCGCCTCGCCCAGATTCGCCCAGCTAAGACGACCCGTAATCGCTGTCACTATGCGTCGCTCTTTGGGATCGGAAGGGTGGGAAGGGATTTTCAACAACACAAACACCCATGCCTCTGAACAGATTTATCGACTGAAAAAATCTACTCGTACCGGGAATCGAGCCTGGGCGGTCCGGCACGCAAGTCAAAACCGTTGCCACTGCGCCACGGAACCGGAAAAATAAGTTTTCTAAAATAAAAAAAATGATATCGAAAGAAATTATGTCATTTTTTGCAATGGATTTGATCAATTTTAATCTGTACTACATACAACATAGAGAAAGCCGTGAACATTGGTCTATTAATTTTTTTTTTTTATCATTTAGATTTAACCATTGAGACCATTTTTATTCACATGGAAAAGTTTGCATTTTTACACATTATCTGTAATTCTATAATTTAAAACATATTGCTAGTATACACAAACTTATGAGGAAAAGGTAATAAACATAACTCATTTTGTCAAATAATGGATTTGACCAAATATGAAAATTAATTATGAATAAACAAAGTAAGGGGTATTTCAATAGGGACGCTCAAAATATGTTACTTTGTCCTGCTGAGTAGATTATTCATTGTTTAGTAGCCAAATTTGAGTCAACCAGTTTGGTAAATAATCGGCCAACACCTACCTGTACGTCATCAAAATACAATATCTGGTGAAAACATTGCTGCTGTGTGTGAAAGTGTACAGGAGAAACCAAGGCAGCTTATTTCTCGTTGTTCACAAGAACTTGGCTTTTCTGCGACTTCAGCTAGGCGAATTTTGAATCGGGCCTTATGTTTGCACCCGTATAAAATCCAACTAACCGAGGAATTTCAGGTAAACGACCACAGACAACGCCTGATTGGGTTCTGGAGCAGTTGGAAGTTTACCCAAATTTGTCAAAAAAGTCAACTTTAGCGACATGGCCCATTTTATAATGAATGGATATTGGCAGACATTTGATGCTATATTCCATATTTATGCCGTAAAATATACTTACAAATGAAATTAAAATTTAGTCTAAATCTCACAAACAACTTGTTTTATTTACATTTCAAAACTAAGCGTCCTTATAAAAAGACCCTTTATTAACTATAAAATTTGAAGCATAGTTTGTTTTCTGAACGGTTGCTTAATTATCTTTCACATGTACCATATTAAAAGAACACGTCAGCCTTTAATTAAAAAATAAACACGCATTTTTTTAGCAATTTATTATTATCA
Source organism: Himalopsyche kuldschensis (assembly GCA_028554975.1). NCBI lineage: Eukaryota > Metazoa > Arthropoda > Insecta > Trichoptera > Rhyacophilidae > Himalopsyche > Himalopsyche kuldschensis. The sequence continues at coordinate 2,240,990 of JAHFWI010000028.1, forward strand.
TTTAATATATCTTGAAAGTATTTCTCGGTGACTTTTTATCAAAGCATAGGAATCAAATTAATGTTAGTGGATGGCTGGACGATTCGAAGATTCCCAGAAATAATGTTAGACGAGTTTAATGGGTCTACATAATTATAGAGCCAAAGCTGCTTTTTGAGCGAGCTTTCGTGAACAAAGGGCTACCAACTTTATCATAGTAACGCTGTATTATAACAAAAATGTTTTAATGAAACCGATCAATGAATTTAACGTAGGTTAAATAGTATTTTTGGTAATCTTTCAGATTCAGGCTTAATCAAAAAATTGCATTTGGCACGTAATTCAAGATGGATGTCGACAGTATTCCCTATTAATTAACTTCTTCGTGTTGGAACAAGTAATATTTCTACATGTAAAAAAAAAACCTAAACAAACCAAACCATACCAAAAATTAAATTAAAAATAGTTAATTAATTAAATATATAATTTGATTATTCCACACATCAGCAATTAATAAATAGGGAACACTATCGACATCCATCTTAAAGTATGTGTCAAATGCAAAAATTTTGATTATATTGTATTTTTTTCCTATATTATACTTTTGTAATTACAACTGTCCATAGCTAAGAGAAAAACATATGATATACGCGATCAAGCACTTAATTTGCTTATTTAACAAATTAATTTATTGATTGAGTAAGAATTTACTTGGTAGAACTCCATTATAATACGGTAAGAAAAATAACAATGTATTTTAGTTCTACATAAATTATTTTATATATTTGTTGATAGCTATTTCGGCTTACGCCCTCGTCAGAACTATATATAGGTCTGACGTATATATAGTTCTGACTATAGTATATAGATATCTATATAGTATATATAGTAGTGACCAGTGACGGCTGGTGACGGGGTGTTGGGGGTGCAAAGGAAGATTCAACCATTTTTGCAAGAGTTCTTTCCTATTCATTGGATTTTAGAACACTTCTATAGCATGGAATTTCAATTCAGATGTTCGCAATACCAACTGTTTCTCTTCCGTAGTACGGAAAAATAGTTGAATCTTCCTTTTGCACCCCCCAGCACCCTGTCACCAGCCGTCACTGGTAGTGACTATATATAGTTCTGACGAGGGCGTAAGCCGAAAAAGCTATCAACAAATATATAAAATAATTTATGTAGAACTAAAATACATTGTTATTTTTCTTACCGTATAATAATTAATTTAGTACGACGCAAAAGGGTCTGTGTTGTTTTAGTCATTTCCAACGTTAACTTTTTTCCTTTCTGAAAATAAGAGTTATTATTTATACGTATCCAGTTCTTGTGTCAGTGGTCGAGTGTCAACGTTGTGGGCTTCGGGCTCATTATTAAACGAATAATTGATTTCTGTTCGGGCGTTTTCCGAAATTATCTAGCGCACCCATTTGATTTTTAACCCTTTAAACGCCAAGCCAATTCCATGGATTTTTGCTGTACGCCACCATTTTCAATCATCAATTTTTCCATGAAAATGCCGCGTAACATACCTGGAAAATAATTTTACACTCAAGTTATTATTGATTTTCAAAGAAGAGTGAAAAAAATATATCAAAAGTACAAGATTTAAAAAATGTCTCTAGGGCTGCCAAAAACAATAAATACTATAAATAAAAATATCAAATATGTATATTTATTTTTTATATAATATAACAAATTATATAGGTAGCACAAATTGCATCTAGGGATGCCACAAAAAAATAATGTAATTTATGAAAAATTTAGAATTATTTTGTTATGACTGGAAAGTTATTTTTTTATAATAAACTATATTTTATAAATATCACAAAATGATATGTGTTGTCTACTCGCACTAATTGATATTAAGCTATTCTCTTTTTTAATTATTATTATTTTAACTCTAGGGTAGGAATTTCGACAATTTGTTTAAAATTAAGAATGATTGATAGATAAAACACTAATAAAAATAATAATACATTTTTAGTACTTTTTCCACATAAAATTTATTTGATCAGGAATGGTTTCGCTTATGGCGAGCATTGTCAACTGATAAGGAATACAATAAAACACTGATATTTATACAAAAGTTAAGTATGAAAAACAAGGTATGACAAACAATTGGTAAAACAACTAAGCAAATTACAAGGAAAATAGACTATATATAAAATGTTTAAGACCTCTTAGCAATGCAAATTAATACATACAAAATCAATTATCATTAACATAAAAGCCCAAAAATGAGTGCACTTAATGAAATAAATAAATCTGCATGTCTGTCAACCATAATTAAATGGAAATCCCGGTAATGAGCCAACGAAATTGTTTTATTGTATTCCTTATCAGTTGACAATGCTCGCCATGAGCGAAACCGGTTCTGATCAAATACATTTTATGTGGAAAAAGTACTAAAAATGTATTATTATTTTTATTATAATGCCTTTCCACAAAGTATTGACAGTGAACACCTTAAAAATGATCAAAGTATACTTAGATTTCAATTTAAGAACTGTAACGAATGTACACCAATAATTGACAGTTAATTGATGTGAAAAGGATTTCAATTGTATTTTTTTTTACAATAATTAATCGTTTACTTCTTGTGGCACATTTATCAGAAACAGAAAAAAATACTACCTAAGTGGCTGTTTAACTACTTTTCCCTTTTAAATTTATAATCTGCGCTACTCTTAGTTTAAGGGCTATTTAAAATGTTTTATTGCGAAGATAGATTTCCCACAAAGATTTAATAGCTTTCAAAGTAGGTTAATACTTCTGTTTATCACTGTATACTCCATAAAGTAGTATTGAGTGATAAAAATAATACCACACAATATACACGGTGCTCAATAAAGCGTAACGGCAAGCAATTGTAAATAAAATTGAAAATATGTAAATTTATTGTTTGATATTGCACAAACAAACGTTTTATGAGATTTCATATTCTGAAGTGTTAAAAAATGCGTTTTAAAAATTCATTTCATATTTGATTGAACCAGAATCCAATATAAATTTTAATAATGTCTACCGTCGGATATTTTGCCGTAATTTTTAAGCCACTATGATTTATTTTATAGAATTACAGTGGACTATTTCTTTATGAAGTGTTTTATAAAGTTTTGACAGTTTGGGAAAAAACTGTTTTCCATTTCAAGTATTTTAATAGCATAATATTTATCGCTAACAAAAGATTTTGTGATGTTAACCAACCTCTACTGAAAAGGGAACATTTTAAATTCTTTATTCTAACTAGAATTGTATTATAATATATAGTTGATAGCTAATTTAGGTGCTATCGTGTCAAGCCGTGGAGTAACCATGGTCGACCAATGGAAATTATCAATATTAAAGTCTATTCGAGAAACGAAAAAATTATAGTAAAAAATAATATTATTCTTTGCGATGTTAGCAACCAAACCTAATCTAACCATGGCTAAGCAGGTATTTAAGTGTTTGCATTTGAATCGTTTGAATTTTTTACTTTTCCATAAGCTTTGCTACTAGCGAACCGGGCTTCGAATTTTGGCATCCTCAGGCATTTGAAGCGCACGAATGAACATGAACTGACGTTGAAGTGTTTTTTTTACCTATATGGTTGTAACTAAATATTTTTATTTATAAGAACTAGTTGATCTCGTAGGTTATTTGAGTCACCATTCTCAAGGACGGTTCAGCTGATCAATGCACTGCATATTTTCAGCAGTGAACTTTTTTTTGCCATTTTGTTTTGAATGATGGTCGTGCTTTGTTATATTTTATGTGTTGTCTTTTTGTGTCAGTTTTTGCAAGCCTATTCCACCCTTTTGCAAATCTATTTCAATTTTTTTGCAAATGATATTCACCGTTCTTAAAAATGAAGAAACCAAATGAAGCAATATGTACTTTTTATGTTAATATTTCTGTTTCTTTTATTTGTATGTATAATACTTAACAAAATGGTTAATTTCATTTGAAAAGGGTGAAAAAGGCTTGCACGGCGCATTGGCGTCAGCTGTTATGCCATGTATCGAATTTATTATTTAAATGAGCTCAATTATTTCTGTCAAAACGTAAATATACTAAAAGCCATTTCGCATAATATTTAATGGTAACTGTAAAGCCTGAAAAAAATATACGAAAACGTACTTTCATGGTCAATTACAGATTTTCCACTTAGTCGACCACCCATGTTCATAAAAGTAGATAAATCAGAATTCGGTTTTTTGAATTCTTTTATTCGAACTACTGAAAGTAATAGCATTACTCGTAAACTTATGAGTAAATTTAACTTAAAAGCGAACTCTTTCAAACGGTAAATTGTAAAGCTTATTTTTAAAGGGTAAAAACACGTCTTATCGCCAGATAATAGCGGTGCGTCAGGATGTTAAAAACACGGTTTATTTAGCAAACCATCTATCAAGTATCCTTTGTGAAAGGCCCTCAGCCATTTTATGGCTTCTTCAAACCCCTCAAATGTTTCTGTAAAGTTTTCATTCCGGTCCATTGGGCGTAGGGATGTGCGTGATGTGAATGGAAAATTCTATGTTATCGAGTATTATCGGATTAGTTACTCGAGTAACTAGATTAAAATATTAACGTGGTTTCAGTATAGTAGTCAAGAAAATAAAACCTCAGTGATACTTTTAATACTACCGCTTGCTCAGTTTCTTTTTCGAAGAGAAGACTGTTAGAAAGATAGGACAAGGGATAGATAGTACTGCCAAACAATCGTTTCAAGGTCGACACATCACATAAACCCATAATTCGATTGAAATGTTCTTTAAGAACTAGTTAAATAATTACTAATTAATTTTTAATTAGTTAATTAGAAATAAATTAACTGGTGGTTTTTGATTCGAACCCGCGAGCACCGTAACCGATGCCAATGAAATTGTTCCGGCAAAAGTGTTGATAAATTAAAAATACCGTATAATATCTTAAAAATTTTCTCTGACTAGCAGAGTAGATTGATTGATCAAATCACGTTAACTAAAGCTTACGTCTTTAGGTTAATTTTTCAATTTCTTTCCAAATCTCAAAAGATCATGACCGGTTTTGTAATTCGCGGGAATCATCAACTACGAAACCAGCCCTATTTCATATAAATTTATCAAGAGATGTCGTACAACAGATGTATTGTAATTATTTAAAATAAAGTCTTTCCACCGAGAAGTGACGGTTAACAACATTTAAGAAATGTTATCAGTATATTTACAAGCTTGGCACAATATTACATTAAAAACTATTAAACTTGTTTTTCAGATACGGTCCATACCAATTCTTTCGTTTTACGTCCTTCTCCATGTTTCCTCATTTGTTTTAGCAACGTTTCCTAGACTTGCTCAAACAATAATACAATAACATACAGGACTCAGGACTCAGGAGTATCCATGGCTTTAATTTTGGCTTCGTATCGATACTTTAAAATAATAACATACGAAGAAGTTTGATGTAAATATTGAATTCGTACTAGATTCTTTTACATTTATTTCTAATAATATCAACATACATATTTGAATGAGAATAAAACTGAATACTTAAACCGGGTAACGAAACAAATTCAATTATTACTGAATGGAACACTCGAAGACTAACGAAGTAGAAAAAGACTAGGTACTCGAATATTCAATAGCTCGATTAACATCCCTAATTTTAGGCCTTTTGATAGAAGCTTTGCACTTGGGTAGAGATACTTGAAAACTATATCCTTTGCCACCAATGCTGAGAGTTTTGACCATAATGTAATAAAACACTCATATACTGGATTAGTGAGATGCGGGTATATTGAACGTTACTCTTTGGAGGGTAACTGTTGAATAGTTGGACAAACATTTCTGGATAATGTTTTACTATGTACTTAATTTTCAAAGATTGCTTTTATGTCTTGCGTTTGATAAAGGGAGCTGGTTTCTATAGATGAAATCATTTTTGTCATTGATTTATTATAATCTAAACACACCCATCCCTCGCTTAGCACGATACTCGCTTAGCACGGTTTCGATTTAACACGCTTTCAGTTTCAGTGGGGAAAAAATGGTTTTCAACGTTAAAGAAAGTTTGAAAAACAAGAGTTAAATGAAGAAGAATTAATTTATATGACTACAAATGTTCCTCCTGAAATCTTAAGCGATACCGAAAGCGACACCGAAAGTTCTGGTCAAATTTAAACGATTACTGCTAAAACAATAAAAGATGGGTTGCAAATGGCAAGAAATATAGAAATACATTTCATAAATAATGATCCAGATATGGATCGAGCTTTGAAATTTCAACGAGAAATTAAACAATGCGTGCCAGAAATGAAGAGATTTATTTACAAGAATATCAAAAAAGATGAAGAATCAAAATTACCGATTTTTTAAACGACGACGGAAAATAAATGAAAATGTAATTGAAAGTAGTAGTGATAATGACATTCGGCCATTAAAAAGAAAGAAAATTCCTATATTAATATCTTCTAGTGATGGAGACATTGAATTATTATATATATTTTATCCGTGTTCATAATATTTCAATAAATTTTCAGAAGTTCTACATATATACCTACTTTTTTCTTAATATTTCTAAAAAAGAACTTATCCTCTCTTTTTCATACATTTGTTAGTCTCGCTTTACATGGTTTCGCTTAGCACGGTGATCTAGCAGAACCTATCTTCCGTGTTAAGCGAGGGATGGGTGTATTATAAAAATATTTTTTACCCTTTCTTGCACAACAATATGTGTTGAATAGGAATAACTTATTTGATTATTCACAGATGCGAACATTTGCCAAATGATTGTCCTGATATAGCGTTTTATTTGGCAAATAATTGTTTTGAAATTGTTAGATATTTAAAAATAATATTTTTTTTTTAGTAGGTACTTATTCCACATAAAATTTATTGGATCAGAACCGGTTTCGCTCATGGTATTGTCAACGACAAAAAATGTTTTATTATTTTTATTAAAATGCCATTCCACCAAGTATTGACAGTGTATTAACACCTTAAAAGTGTTAGATATTTTTTTAGATTAATTAAACATTGTTCATGACGATTAATATGCAGTATTAAGAATATATATTTTTTAAATCTAGTGCTCAATAATTACTCAGTTGCTAAACTTCTCTTTTATGAAGAGAGTAGGGATGGAAAGGATATAAAGGAGTAGGACAGGACTAGTGGTTAGCTAATCGCTGTCACTATGCGTCGCTTTTTGAGACCAGAAAGGTCAGAAAGGTGGGAAGGCATATTTACCCATTGTCTCTGGGCAGATTCGATTTATCATCAGAAAAAATCTGCTCATGCCGGGAATCGAACCCGGGCGGTCCAACACGGTGGCCGACGACGTTGACCACTGCACCATGGACCGGGCATGTATATATATATGTCGACGGCTGGTGATGGGGGTGCAAAGAAAGATTCAACCATTTTTGCAAGAGCTCTTTCCTATTCATTGGATTTTAAAACACTTCTATAGCATGGAATTTCAATTCAGATGTTCACAATACCAACTGTTTCTCTTCCGTAGTACGGAAAAATAGTTGAATCTTCCTTTTGCACCCCCCAGCACCCCGTCACCAGCCGTCACTGTGTATAGTCAGAAAAACTTGAGTATATAGCTATGTATTTTGATGTAAATTTTACATTAGAAGAATGTTAAAGTTTCTTCACCTTTATTGATGCTGCCTGACCTACTTATGGAATTTGTATGACCTAGAAAATTTCAGTTACATCTGGTTCTCTTCCCAATAGACTCTTCTTTAATCAAGAGCTGTATTACGTAATAGTACATACATCGGTGTTGTAAAAAGCAGCCGGGATTAGTAATTAGCTAATTCCCGAGCAACAAATTAAAGCTATAATTTATCCAAGATTAATTAATTTGAAACATTAAATATATTGTGTACACCTGAAGCAGATAAACTCTAACTGGCCTGTGAGTTAGAACTTGGATAAAAAGATGGGTCGTTAGTGACAAAGCTTATAGAGTTGTGCAACATTTGATACAGGCGCCATCACTCGTTATCACGAGGAAAATTAGTTAAAACAGATTCCTATCTAACCTTAAATTTATTTTGTCGCTATAATCTTCGTATCAGTCTGAAAGTTAATTTGTCATGCGGGATGGGACTCCTTTCAGTCATCTCAAGGGCGCTCGTTTGCTGGCTGAAAACGTGTCCGAAGTCGAGTGTCAAAGTTGTTGGCCTCAGTTGCGGAACGCACGGGTTCGAATACCAGCCCGTGCAAATCTAATTTTTTAATAGAATTGTGTTATGCGTCGCCATTTATTCTCTCCCCCGACCATCCCCGGTTAACAAGCTGTTCTCGTAAAAAAACTTATTCTGAAAAAAACTTTATGAGAAGTCCATATGCTTCACATTAGGGGCGGACATTGATGAACACAGTCGATGATTTTTCAACAATGACCGTTGGCAAAAAGTAGCATGCATATAAACACTTAATGTAGCAAGTCAACAGAAGCTGTTGTTTATATGTAAATAATTCCTATCATGTCACTTAGCATGTCTTGCAGAGGGTAATTATATTATTGTAATGGGACTATGAATTAACTTGTGATTTATTAACTGCTTAGGGAGGGGTATTGTGATCGATCAATGATGATCACTCCGCTTCAGGTCCGATGTTATTTATTAATATTTAAATTAAAACAACAATCTTAAAAAAATATAAACTTCCAAACAAGAGTCGAAAACTTGATTATACACATTTAACTTCATTTTACGTAAAAAAAATTTTATTTAATTAATAAACAGCTTCCTAGAGACATACTTTTCTTTTGCCATTCGGGCGTTTTAAAATTATTTATAATGGGCTCTTAAAAATGAAAATCGAGCCTTCATAAATCTTTATTACACACCTGACGGAGCAAGAAAAAAATCTCCCTAAGGATTAGATAAAGGCTTTGTGATGTTGGGCCACTTTTTCTACTGGAAGTATTAAGGGCTGTAATGTCTACCCTCGGATATTATATATATTAACAACACACAGCGAATAAGGTAGTAACTCATATTTTGCACCATCGCGTATTGACTTCATACTAGAGACACCAATTCGAGTATCGAATACTCGATGCTTGAGAGTACTCGTTCATTTTTCAAGTACGAGTAATACTCGTAATTTATAAATGAAGATTTATTTCAAATTTTTATTTACCTACTCATTTAAAAACATATATAAAGGGTCTTTTTATAAGGACGCTTAGTTTTGAAATGTAAATAAAACAAGTTGTTTGTGAGATTTCGACTACATTTTAATTTCATTTACTATCCATTCATTATAAAATGGGGATATTATATATACTTTTTTAACAACACAACAGCAATTCATACAAGTTAGAGAAAATCCAAGTTTTGAGAACATCGAATAAGATGCCTTGGGTTTTCCTGTACACTTTCACACACAGCAGCAATTTTTCACCAGATATTGTATTTTGATGACGTACAGGTAGGTGTTATTTACCAAACTGGTTACTCAAATACTAAAAATGAATAATCTATCAGCAGGACAAAGTAACATATTTTTTACGTTCTCATTTAAAAACATATATATATTTAATGTTTAACCTTTGCTTTTAGCTGAGCCGTACGCGTGGTTTTAACTGTCAGGTACTATTTTTTATCACGTAGTTTTTTCTACTGCGGGAATTATAAAAAACAAAACTTCGAGCCAAATTGAAATTTGAGACGTTTAATTCTATATTTTTTTTGAAATATATGTTTTATAAATGTATTGATGAAATTAAATGAGCTTATATATTTGTTTATATAAACATACTTTATATTCTGGTACATAAAGTATACGTATATATAAAGGGTATTTCAATAGAGACGTTACTTTGTCCTGCTGAGTAGATTATTCATTGTTTAGTGGCCAAATTTGAGTCAACCAGTTTGGTAAATAATCGGCCAACACCTACCTGTACGTCATCAAAATACAATATTTGGTGAAAAAATTGCTGCTGTGTGTGAAAGTGTACAGGAAAACCCAAGGCAGCTTATTTCTCGTTGTTCACAAGAACTTGGCTTTTCTGCGACTTCGACTTGGCGAATTTTGAATCGGGCCTTATGTCTGCACCCGTATAAAATCCAACTAACCAAGGAACTTCAGGTAAACGACCGCAGACAACGCCTGATTGGGTTCTGGAGCAGTTGGAAGTTTACCCAAATTTGTCAAAAAAGTCAACTTTAGCGACATGGCCCATTTTATAATGAATGGATATTGGCAGACATTTGATGCAATATTCCATATTTAATGCCGTAAAATATACTTACAAATGAAATTAAAATTTAGTCGAAATCTCACAAAGAACTTGTTTTATTTACATTTCAAAACTAAGCGTCCTTATAAAAAGACCCTTTATATAAGTATTTAAAAAAATTACTACTCGATACTCAAGTAGTTGAGATGTCGAGTAATTGGAGTCTCTACTCTATACCTTCTCACAAAATTGAGTATATATACTTGCAGATATTCATTTCAATACGGCAGTTCGTCAGTTCAGAATCAAGGACAAAAAACTTTTGGCTCCAAATCATGTTTCAAGTCGTACACGATCTTAACTTGATATTTTAAGCAGTAACTTTTTGTCTGCTTCAAATTCCTTGTATTATAAGTTCTAATAAAGCTAATTTCGTAAAAGTAGTGACGCGTGTTTCGTCTCTTCAAAAAGCACCATCAGTTCAACGACCGCATAGTTGCTTTTTCAATAAGGTCATAACTAACATTCTTAAATTATAAATCATAAACAAGAGAATTTTTTTATTTTTAAATGAAATCTGGAAATGGGGGGGATACATTGATTAAGAACTAAATCAAATTAATGCAACTCATTTTTTAAAGAATTTGTCATGATAGCGTATCTGTTTCTATCCTCCCCTCCTCGCTTTCAGTAAAAAGGAAAAATCATTTTGCTAATTTATCATATAGTAATATTAGATATTGGTCCCTGTGGTCTAGTGGCAAGAGCTTTGTCCTAGCAATCGGGGGGCCCGGGTTCAATACCCGGCAAGGTCAGATTTTTTCAATTGAAAAAAAGAGATCTTGCGCTGGGTGTATGTTATTTATCGTTGATTTTGTGCATAACTGATACATTATTTACCATCGAGTTAATCTCGTATGACTTTCGCAACTAAGAATATTTGGCGCATTGGGGTAAGCTGTGAGACGACCAGGGTTTCTTCCCAATCTGACTGCGTCAGACAGCGTCATTCTAAGACGTACGTCGACGGAACTTAGGGACAGGATGGGGAGAAAGGTGTGTCTCACAAAGATTTCAATCGGTTTCTCTTGGCCAAACTCTATCCCAGAGTTGGCGAGTTTATTTTCGGAATATTGATTGTCGGTTACAAAAAAAACACAGATATACAATTGCAAGTACAATTAAAAAGGACCAACAGGCCTAAACGATTAAATTAGTCTCCTGCCTGCCGAGGCAGGAGCGGAGACGACCGTAGAGTTTGAAAGAAGGATAACGACTGGGGCAAAATGGCTTAAGACACGCATATTTATGCCCTATGATTTTAGTGTGAAAAAGCGCTTGACCAATCGACGCAAAGCGTTCGGGCCTAAACTGAATTCGACCAATCGACGCAAAGTGGTCGCGGATGACTTGGACGAGAGACGTCGTTTCTAGAAGTCGGTTATATGATTTTATAACATTTTACTGAATTTATTCGCGTTATATTAATCGTTTAGGTCCTATTATCATTGATTGAGGTGATAATAAGATGGTTCGAGAGAGTCCTGATGACCTACAATATCAGGCGGTATCAGCTGTAATGCCATTTTTTTTTTTAATTTTCAAATTAAAAAAAAAAAAAAACGAATCACGCTTGAATTATTCAGCGTCCAAGGATGCTTCTGAAAGAGGTGAAAAACGTGTCACAATTAGTAACACAATACGTGGAATAATCAAAGTTGTTTTAAATTTTATATAAGTGAATTGCATTCCAATATTTAATACAGAGCGAAATCGATTCAAAAAAAGTATTAGTTTTATCAACTCGAAGAATAGTTCCACGTTAAAAGTGTGTGTCTATATTCTGTTGGTAAGTAGAAAGGTGATGATTCAATAGCTTTTTAACCAACATTGAAAAATCCATGTTTCCTTGAAACAAAAATTTCGCTGTTCACCTGTAAAGCTGTCAAAAGTGAGTTACTGCCTTTTCCGCAACGGGTGTCAACATCCGTATGTAAAATTTGCTTATTTTGTGCGAATAAGGAAGGGCCTGGCAACACTTGAGCTTCCTTGTAATAAGCACTCTTGCAACACTGGAATGTATTTCATTTTTACGATACGCAGGCGAGCTATACGCAAATCTTTTTTAATTGAATGGATGATTTATTTCGAAGCTTCCGTTCCCTTTTCCGTTAATAGAATAAGATTTTTTTGCACAAATTAAATTTGGGAATTTAATGTTTTAAAGAATTACGCAATTTCGAAAAAAATGCATTTTCAGTTGGGAAAGAATCGGTACACAATGTATTGTATAAAACTTGTTGAAGTAGTACCTACTAAAAATTGTGTTGTATTTAAGGATTTCAACTGAAGGTGCTTGATGGAATTTCAATATCAAATTTGAATTTTTTTAATTTTGTAATTTTCCATGAGTTTGGTCGCTAACGAATCGGATTTCGCCTTTCGGCTTCTTCAGGCATTTCAAGGGCACGGATGTACCTGAACTGACTTGAATTGTGTTATATTTGTTGAAATATAATCCCTTTCCACCAATAGTTCCTGAATAGTAAGCATCGAATTAAGAATCATTACTTTTTTGTTTTCATTGATTTTTGACTTTTCTTAGGACGTAAATTTTTTATACACTTTTTTTTAACAGTAGATTAATTTTGTGTGAAAAACGCTATAGAAACATGAAAAAATTCATGGGAAAGACTGAAATTTTACGACGGCGATTCAAAATTATTTAAAGCTCTGCTCTGTACTTACTTTCATTTTTTATACCTAATAACAGAACCTTAAAATACTTAATGGTAATTTATAAAAAAATATTATCGTTCCAAAAAGAGTTTACTTCTGCAAATATATTTAAATTTTACAAAGCACCCTGCGGATAAAAAAAATGTGCGCTAATTTTTAGTTTATTTTCTAAAACGCAAGAAAAACTTAATCTTCACCAAAGCCTTATGGTAAATTTGATGCAAAGTAGCTGTATATAACATTCAATAGTTTTTGTAATGTGGATTACTGGAAACCGTTTCGCTATTAAAAAATACATATTTGCCGAAAATTTTCCGAAACCAAAATAAGTAGCAAACAAATTATTCAGTAAATAAAAGTATATAATGGCTTTTACAGGGCAATAAGTGTTTTTCCATTTTATTAGTAATGTTTTTGTTTTGATTCGCTGCCATTGCCTCATCGGATTTATATTTTAAAGCTCAACAAAAGCAGCGCGTAATGATTCTCTTATAAAATGGCGGACGTGTACATCAGCTGTTGTTTCAACGACTTCCGGTAGCCATTTTGGATTGTTTGCTTTTACGCCAACCTCTGCCCGACCAATGAGTTTTTTTTTTTTATGTTTTCGATTTAAACTGAAATTTTAATATATGGAACTTAGATGAGGGGCAGAACAACAATTAAAATTCTCATGGAATTACATGGCATTGAAAAGTGTTTTATGGGTGTGAAATAGGTACTAACTCATGAATGACTATACTAATATCCATTTTGTCAGGTCTGTGGTATTGATAGTTTCCGTGACGGACCTCTCGGGGTTGAGTCCCAGGGCGTGCAGCATTATTTTCAGTCGATTTAGCGATTCTGTTTGAAGGTATGGCGATTGAGTCTTAAAATTGTTTCCCACAAATTATTTAACAGAACATAAATTATTTAACGTTTAAAGCATAAAAGTGGGTATTTAGCCGAGTGGTCAGAGTGATATTCTTCCGTTAGAGTGTCCATGTGCCCAGATCCTTATATTAACATTTTCATAATTTCATTTTATAATATATATGAATTTGTTTACAAAGACACACCCATGTACCCACGTACGCCACCCACATATATCCGATGCTGAAGAAGAGGGACGTAGCGAGTTTTATATTGAGAGATCGAACCAGTGTATAATAACGAATAATTTGCACTTAGTAACATATCTGTTATTCATATGGTCGTCATTTTGAGCTTGTATATATCACAGCTAATATTTACATTTAATAAATAAATAAATGTTTCATTTTCAGTATACAAGAGAGAAAAAACGAACACTTGAACTAGTCAGTGTGTATAATAACTATACAGACGTCGTTAAATTTAAATAATAGCTACATGTGGACTTAATCTAGCCTTAAACGTAATGTGATTATTTTTACTTTGACTAGTGTTCGTCTGCTAATTTATTTATACACTTGATAATTTTATTTATTGACTAGGCAAAGTGAATTGTAAAAATGAAAGCATAAATTAAAACTGCTAGCTAATTTTTGAATTCACATGTAAGTGTATGTAACCTTTGATGAGAATTCACACTTTGGCTATAAAATATAGGGTATTTCAATAGGCACGCTCAAAATATGTTACTTTGTCCTGCTGAGTAGATTATTCATTGTTTAGTGGCCAAATTTGAGTCAACCAGTTTGGTAAATAATCGGCCAACACCTACCTGTACGTCATCAAAATACAATATCTGGTGAAAAAATTGCTGCTGTGTGTGAAAGTGTACAGGAAAACCCAAGGCAGCTTATTTCTCGTTGTTCACAAGAACTTGGCTTTTCTGCGACTTCAACTTGGCGAATTTTGAATCGGGCCTTATGTCTGCACCCGTATAAAATCCAACTAACCGAAGAACTTCAGGTAAACGACCGCAGACAACGCCTGATTGGGTTCTGGAGCAGTTGGAAGTTTACCCAAATTTGTCAAAAAAGTCAACTTTAGCGACATGGCCCATTTTATAATGAATGGATATTGGCAGACATTTGATGCTATATTCCATATTTAATGCCGTAAAATATACTTACAAATGAAATTAAAATTTAGTCGAAATCTCACAAACAACTTGTTTTATTTACATTTCAAAACTAAGCGTCCTTATAAAAAGATCCTTAATGTGTCGAATTTTCTTTATACCTATGGAGAGATATGACTGTTTTTTTTTTTTTTTAAATATTATGAGCTTTAAAATTAGCTTTACAAAACGGCATTGTTTTATGTTTCATAAATTTATTTAAAAGTATTCAATGATAATTTAAAATTTCGTAATGGTGTGAGAATAGTTACAAAAAACAGTCCAGTCTACGAAGGGTTTTAACAACCATATAAAAACGGTAAACTCCCGCTATCGTTTTCAAACACCGATTCTTCATTGTTTACCATTTTGCCAGAACTAAATAAATCAAACCGTTTGGAAATCTTTTACGATCCCTAGCGCGTCTTTATACGTATTATATTTATAAAGTTTATTCACAAAAAAAGCCAAAGTCAATAATAATTTTTATTGCAGTAAACTACTCGATTCCAAATCCCAAGAAAGATTATTTCAAAGGCCGATTTTACATCACGGAAAATGGAGCGAAGAATTTATTTCATAAGCAACATAAATTTAACTGTTATTCAAATAAATAGAACATTTTTTTGAACGATTTAATGTACCCATGAAAGAATCTGGTACTGATATTTATTATATTATATGTGTGTTAAGATCAGGGCCGGTTTCTCTCAGTCATAAAAAAGTCATAAAAAATCAATTATGATACGGTGAATAAATAGATATGTTTTTAGTTCTACAAAAGTTATGTAATCTATGTAGTTCATAGCTATTTCGGATTGGAAAAATTCCAAATTCCATTTTGTAATTTACCATTTAAATATATTAGAATCAATCTTGCTTCATTACTTAAGGGGGTCAAACCCATGTGATATTTTGAAACAATCTTTTTTTTTTGCATAGAATGATTCTTAAACACGTGTAGAGTATGCTGTTAAAGTGATTTTACAATATTTGAAGTCGATGGAAAGTTATTGCAGTTAGACTACACTTGTTTCGAGGCGGAAAATCGGCCACATTTTGATGCTTCGGCTTGTTACATGAGAACTTTTAATACACATGTAATTACAATTCATGAAACAAACCAACATTTAAGCAAGAGCAAAGCAAGCAGCTTCAAAAGTCTTAAAACAGGAAGAAGAAAATTACCAGCCGTTTTGATTTTACGTAACCAAATAGATTTTTTCATTTCCGATAAGCCAATCAGCCGGTCGGATGGAGACCGTTTACCACCTTTTTTTCGATATAGGTGCGTTTGGAGTGGTGCATCACACATTGTGATAAAGATTTTAGTCTGAAAATATTTTAACCTACTGTTAAAATTTCAATAAACATATGGTAAAATTTTCAAACTTTTACGTTATAAGGTTCG
Organism: Himalopsyche kuldschensis; assembly: GCA_028554975.1. Classification (NCBI taxonomy): domain Eukaryota; kingdom Metazoa; phylum Arthropoda; class Insecta; order Trichoptera; family Rhyacophilidae; genus Himalopsyche; species Himalopsyche kuldschensis. The sequence continues at coordinate 2,257,327 of JAHFWI010000028.1, forward strand.
TCAAAAAAAAATCCCAAAAATAGCTAAAAAAAACGGCCGTCACATGGGGGGACCCCCTTAAGAAAACTTTGCGATAGTAAGTACAAAGATGCATCTGAAAAATGCGAATTACGTGTACAATAATCGAAACTATTTTTAGATTTATATTAAAACTAGTATTGCTACCCGGCGTCGCTCGGACTAAGCGACTAATAATTATTTAATGTTATATCATTCGACATAATTATATCACAAAATCTAACATCCAAAATAGAGTTGAAATAAAATCACAAACTTTATTTAATTTGATGACAGCCCCCATTCTCGCCCATTAAAATGTCAAAATTCAAGGAAAAAATCTAATTTGCTGTCAAAGAAATGCCAAATAATACCTTCACGTAAATAAGAAACATTATTATTAATAATAAAAGCCGGGAAAAGTTCTGTAGAAGACTAATTTATTACATTTTGACTAAATGTCTTCGCCGATAAAAATTCAAACATATTTTCTTTCATATTCGTTTTTATGGCAACTTGCAACAACAATGCAAAAGGGAATTACAGACATACAAACATACGCCGTTTCGGTTTTATATATAAGATGTACCCCACACCGCCGAATCCATCGAAAGTATTAGGAACAACTTTTTTGGTTATCGAATATAATGGAAAATTTGTTACTAGTTAAAATAGGCAATAGTCAAAAAAATATTTATTGCTTGCCATAACACTTTGGCAATAAGATAACAATTTAACGAAGCAATCCAAAAGCTATTGGGGATTATCTATCCGTAGAAAAAGTTTAAAATAAAATATCCCGAGCCCACAGATAATAATTCGAAAAGTATGAATACTTCGTTAATGGTGTCTATAAATCAAAAACTTAGTTTGGTTTTACAATGAGAATTTACTGGCCGGAATTACTGCCGCAAGTGTTATATTATTAAGCCTGAATTGTTTTCCAAAAAGGCAATATTTTGAAATTTTCCGACTAGATTTATTTGTTTAAATTAAGCATACATTATTAAAGTTTATATATCCGGTTATCCAGTGTTTTCCAGTAAAGCTTTCAGTGTGCTTATTTCCGCCTCACGTAATTCAAAAACCATATCAATTTTTGCATATTTTAAACACGTGCAATTCTCAAAATAAGTTGTTTTTTAGATATCACAAAAATTTGTCTAGATAAGGACTAGTTGTGAGATATTCGCTCTCGTTTTCATTCGTACATTAGTGGCAGTTACTGAAAATAGCATGGGCACTTTTCTCTTTAAATACTTTTCCAAAAGTGTATGACAAAATTATTTGTACATGGGGCTTGAAAAAATGAACGCCGTAATCGAATATGACGGTATGGTCATCGACCACTCAAGTTCAAGATCACCAAAATAATGCAAGTACGCTATAGAAACTATGTTTGTTCATTAAGTCACTATTATTATCAAAGAAGCGCGTGAAGAAATATTTAATCATTTTTTTGGGAGAGTTAGAAAATCCTTTAGAAAAAGCATTAAATTTAAGTAAATAATACGATCATTTTTAAAAAAGTACATTAAATGAAAGATTATGAGTTTCAAGTTAGCAATTATGTGGATTTGATTTTTTTTTGTTTTTTAAATCAATATCTAATCTTAATGTAGAGTTTATGGCCTTCTAATAAAGGTATCACAAGACTTTTTTTTCTGCAAAAACTGCTTCATTCTCAGTCGTTCAACTTCTCTTAAGTTTGACGAGAGCTAACACAGTACTACTTATTAGATTGTAGCTATCCTTACGCCCCCTTATATGACTGGAAAGAGTTTTTAGAGAACATATACAACCATGCCATCGAACGGAATAGATATATCGACTAAAAGAAAAGTGCCACTCGGCCTGGGACTCGAGCGCACGAGGTTCACCACGAATGCCAACGACGTTGACCACTGCACCACGGACACAGGACTTATTGGACATATTATTCCCCTCCTAATTTATGATTAGCGATAACTATCCATATGCTTACATAAGCAAACTTTTAAATTCTAGTGATGGACAATTTGATTCCTTATTTCAGGAGGTAATTTTCAAAAGTGGTCAGTTCCAAAATATTTTTTTTCGACTGCCAGTTTTAGATTAAACTTTTGAGACCCTTTTTAATGACATGGAAAAGTTTGAATTTTTACAAATTATCCGTAATTCTTTAATTTAAAACATATTTTAAAAATATTCACAGTAAACACAAATTTATGAAGAAAAAGTAATGAAAATATCTGAAATTCTCAGTTTTTCAACAAATGGATTTGACCACTTTTGAAAACTACCTCCTGATTTGTAAATTTATGTAAATTTTCTTATACCAATTGTTTGATATACATACATTATAATAAGTTTTACTCAATGATATATGGATCCATATAATTTTATAATACGCCCATTTATATTCATTTCTCATCAGCTCATAATCCCGGTAAAAAGCAAAACCCTCATCTTCCTGATCGATATTAAATAAACATGTGGAATGAGTAAACAAAAATGTGTTTTATTTATTTAAATTATTTGCTCAAAAAAGTGATTCGGTATTTTTCATAATCTAACGAATAAATCAAAGGTGCAAGTTTCAACCGATAAAAATAATAAATTTCCCTAGGAATACATTTGTTTGGAAAAGGGTTGACAGTGGCTGTATTAATGTGCCACCCACCGCAATACGTTATAATTATTGGGGTAAAAACGGTGATATATTGCTCCGACATATTAATTACTATTCTAGTGTACAATCCGTATCGCTATGGAATTAATAACGCAAATGATTTTGGATGCAAATGTAAACCATATTGCTACATAACGTGGTCATTAGTAATTACAGGTTATTAAAAAAAGAAATTAATAATCATCTGGATAAACTATTGATATATTTATGACTATTTTTCCATTCCACTTTTAAAGTGTTCACTGTGAATACTTGGTGGCATAGCATTACAATAAAAATAATAACACATTTTTAGTACTTATTCCACATTAGATTTATTAGGACTAGGATTGGTTTCATTCATCACGTGCATTATCAACTGATAATAAGAATAAAAAGTACAGATTATTTATACAAAAGCTAATCAAGACTAATGATAATAGTGTGACAAACAATTGGTTGTATAGATATTTAAATAATAAAACAAAATAAGCATAACTAATATCAAAATGTTGAAGACCTCTTAACAATACAAGCTACTACATTAAAAACCAATTAAGTAGGAATTATCATTTACAGTATAAAATCCAACAGGTATGTGAAATAACAAATGGGATGTTTTTCATAATGTTAATTCACGTACAAAGTGGGAAAAATACTCTTCCAGTTCAACGTTTATGAGGGTTCTGAATGGAATGAAAATTTAATTTAATGCTATATTAATAGGGGTTCTGAATCGAATGTAAATTTGATTATTGACGATGTCTATCAACTGCTGCGTAAACCTTTCGTGCTGTTATCCCATGTCCTAGTCCCGCGTTGATAGGCATATTTGTTGTTGTATCCGTGCATGTTTGTCATGTTATTATCTTTTAATATCGTGCCAACTTACTTCTTCCTCTATCATCTTTAAACATAATACGTAGCAACTAGTTTGCACTCGATCCTCGTTGATAAAGTAACTGTTGAAGCATTTATTAATAGCTCTTTTCTGCTTTAATTTAACAAAGTTGGACATTTAAAAAAAATTTAAATCGAGTGCATGCTTTTGAATAATGGGATTTTAAATCGACAACTAGAAACAATATAATTTTATTTGCGGGTCATGTTTTCATAATAATATGTACATAGCCCAATGCACCGCTGTACATAATAATTTAGAAAATCATAAAATATAAAAATACTAGTATTGCTACCCGGCGTCGCTCGGACTAAGCGACCAATAATTATGTAATGTTATATCATTCGACATAATTATATCACAAAATCTAACATCCAAAATAGAGTTAAAATAAAATCACAAACTTTATTTAATTTGATGACAGCCCCATTCTCGCCCATTAAAATGTCCAAATTCAAGGAAAAAATCTAATTTGCTGTCAAAGAAATGTCAAATAATACCTTCACGTAAATAATAAACATTATTATATTAATAAAAGCCGGGAAAAAGTTTGTAGAAGACTAATTTATTACATTTTGACTAAATGTCTTCGCCGAAAAAAATTCAAACATATTATCTTTCATATTCGTTTTTATGGCAACTTGCAACAACAATGCAAAAGGGAATTACAGACCCACATACATACATACGCCGTTTCGGTTTATATATAAGATGACAAAGCTCACAGCTAGATATAAACTAATAAATAATTATGATTAAGACAACTATTTGGTACTACTGCAAATGGCCAATGCGTATTTTTTTTTAAATATATAATCTTTTTTGACAAACTTGAAGGAAAATCAACGTCATCGATGAATAAATCTAAAAGAAAAAGCTTCACAGATAGCCATGCTCAAAGTCTGACATCAAAGTTGGAAGTTCAAGCCTGGACTCAAAACCGTGACATTTGGATCAGTCTGTCAAGCTGTTACGCCAATGTGTTTTTTTGTAATACAAAATTACACATAACTTTGTTTATTCTATGTATGTTTTTATGAAATGAACACGAAACAAATATTTAAATGATCTCTATCTCATGAATGTACCACCGTGAATTTTTAATAACTAAGTTTATTCCACGCATTTTGTGACGAACTGTGACCTGTCAAGAGGCGAAACACAAAACACTTATTAAAATAAACTTCCACAAAGTTACCGTTGAATCCATCGAAAGTATGAGTCTTTTGCTGTTGAATGAACTTATAGTTTAGATTTTTATAGATAAATCTAGAGTTTTCTCGAAACAAAGCTTGTTTTTTCAAAATTGGAAAACATTTTGTTGACAGAAGAGAAATATAAAAATTATATTTAAATTTTTTTGAAATAATGTAACTGGGATTTCAGTTCTTGATGAACTATGAACTACTCTCCACGAATTTCATGTACTAGTCCAACTGCCGAGGCTTCGATAATACCAAAACAATTCGGGCGTTGTACAGAGAAAATTTAATTTCAAATAAGTTTAAAATTGATTATCCATGCGGAGCCAGCTTTTAACTAATTCAAAATACCTACGCAAGGAGATGTAATATACTGTTACCAAAGTTGCCAACTTATCGAGTTGTCGGCATCGTTTTCGGTTGCTAAGTTTCGAATTTAACATTATTATGTTGGTAAGCCCGGAGGAGAATTGTTATAAAGCTTAAATCTGGCGTTATGGCGTGGAATTAGGGGCTTATGGTCGCACAATACGATTAAATTGAGGTCACTGTGCTATAAGGGCTCAACTGATATTGCGAAAGCCGAAAATGACGTTATATGAAACACGATTAAAACGATATTAAAGCCTCACATTGAAGCTATTTCGCTAGGCCTGCTTACGATTTTATCAATCATCAGCCTCGTGAAGTAACAAACTAAATTTAGTAAATAAACTATTTTGATCTATTGGATGAAGCGGTAAGATTATAGGATTAACAGATTCCTTTGGGATAATTGAACTATTACCTACGTGGTCGTAGCCAAGGCCATTCAATGTTCTTTGTCAGAACTTGTTTGTCACGTAGGTCATTTGAGTCGCCAGTCACAAGGGCTGTTCGGCTGTTGAATGCACTGCCTGTTGATGTGGACATCTTCGGCAGGGAACTTGGTTCTTTGTTTATATTTTTTTTCTTTTTATGTAATTAAAATGTTTCTTTTATGTTTCATACATTTGTGTATTCTATTTTTTTTTCTCTTCAATTTTGTGTAATATTTTTGTGTTTTATTAATTGTCAAATGCATGGCGCATTGGCGTCAGCTGTAATGCCATGTATTCTGTTTGATTTTTTACAATAAATTATGAACTGCTTCTGATTCGATATGGAAATGTGTTTAGAATATAATTAGTTAATAATTTTTAAGGTGCTTATTAGTTTGAAGGTATCATTTCAATAAATAATAAACATTATAAAGAACTATTTTCACATTATTAAGACTCTTTTTATGTAGGGTTAATTAATAATTTAAGATTCCCGTTTAGTGTCATTTCATTTAGAAGAAATTAATTTTACTATACTTATGTATATTATCTTTAAATTCTTGTACATTGCTTAAATCAATTGTCTTATGTTTCTCTTTTTGTTATGAATAACATTGTTTCATTGTATGTATATTAATTTCATCAGCTGACAGCGCTCGCGACGAAAAAAACCGGTTCTGGTCTTCATAAGAATATAATGTGTTTTATTTATTAATATGGGTTGTAAGTCCGATGGATTCGGATTTCGGTGGCAGCTCATATAAATATATAATTGTATTTTCAATGCTATAATATTTTGATAAGACATTTAATCTGGAATTTGAAATGCATCGCTTTGAAATTGAATTGATATATTCGCTGCAATTGTAATGTATTTAATTAAAACAAATTATGAATGTTTTAAAGGCTTTTTTTAAATTGAAATTTCTTCTTTTTCAGGTAAATTAAAAACATCAAACAAGCAGGTTTTTTGTCTCTGAGAATCGTGCAGTGCTGTTTAGGGACTTTACCAAGATAGTCATGTTGACTTTCACCAGGTAAGAAACCAATTTTACATAGATTCTATCTATTATAATATGGAGACCTCCAAAATTACCAGTTTTTTATATTGTCTATAACATAGACATGACTTTTAAATCATAATAGTAGTAAGCTAATCGTTTCTTGCGCTCTAATTTAAAAATCAGATATGGCTGGTTACAATGGATTAAGGCAGTATTCTGGTCTAGGATTTTGGAGAAATCATTTTTTTTTGCATATTATCAAAGTTCAAACCTTTAAAAATATGCCCTTTCAATGACTTTTCGTAATTCAGAGTATTTAAAGAGATACAGCTACTTTAGTGACGTAGTATCTAACGGGTCTAGGCGGAGCGAAGCTTCGCCCAAAACTCTAAACACGTTTATCTCGAAACTAATTTTTTCAAAATAGTTGCCATGATATCTCAAGTTTTACTGAACCGATTTACATGAAATTTGGTGTGAATCTTCTTAATACATCCAGTTATAGTGCATATTCAGATTAAATAAAAAAACTTTCAAAAGAACAGGAAAAAAACGTTTTTTTTTCAAACCTCTGCCATTTTGTGAAAAATTTATATTTTTACATTTCTCTGATATGCGCGAAAATTAAATCTTTACCAATTAAGGATATATTTTTTAATTATATTTTAGATGACTAGAAAAGTTGGAATCGTGGCAACTATGGAGCGTCATTTTTTTGAGATCCCCTACTTTACCAGCCTGTAACTTTTTAGGTTATTAGTTTTTTGGTTTGAATATTTTTTTGTATATTTATAAAATATTAATAAATATCTGGTAAAAAAATGGACGGTAAAATTGTTATTACTTTTTTTTCTATAGCACTTGCAAAAACACCTAAAATTTCAGCCTCTACACCAGAATACTGCCTTAAATAAATTATAAATTTATAACGCGCCTATTAAGTAATTCAAAATCCATATGACAGTTTTAGAATGAATGAATGGTTCTTTAAAAAAAAATTTGCCAATGCGTCAAAGTCATACGAGATTAACTCGATGATAAATAATGAATCAGTCGTGAACAACTCGACGATAATTTACATACACCCAGCCCAAGATCTGATATTCATATAAATTTTAAAGTAACTTTGATTATTCCCGTATTTGTAAAGGAAACAAGGAAGGTGATAGAATCAAAAATGCATTAACATAATGATACTAATAAGGTCCAATCACTCAATCAATTAGATTGGGATTTTTCCTTTTTAAGGGACGCAAGAGAGGGTTATAGAATCGAAACAAAGCAAACAAATATATTTCTAATGACGTTAAACATTACAAACTAATAAACTATAAACTAATGAGCTGCAATCAATCAGTTAGGTTGGGTGATCACTCTTTTGAATTGGGAATAATGTCAGCAGAGGTGAGCAACCTGTCCTGTTAAGAATATTATTTAGTCTGATTGAATCAGACTAGTAATGTAGAAATACTCCACCGAGTAAATAAAAAAGGTTTAAAGATGAATAGTCTAGAATTTTTAGAAATAAATAAAACTCTTAATAAAAAAAGATATATTATTAAATAATATTCTTAACAGGACAGGTTGCTCACCTCTGCTGACATTATTCCCAATTCAAAAGAGTGATCACCAACCTAACTGATTGATTGCAGCTCATTAGTTTATAGTTTATTAGTTTGTAATGTTTAACGTCATTAGAAATATATTTGTTTGCTTTGTTTCGATTCTATAACCCTCTCTTGCGTCCCTTAAAAGGAAAATCCCAATCTAATTGATTCTATCACCCTTCCTTGTTTCCTTTTAGAAGGAAAAAACCCGTAATCCATTTTGTAATTTCATAATTTAAAATGTTAAAATGTTAGAATTTATCTTGCTTCATTACTTAAGCAAACTTTGCGATAGTAAGTCTGAAGATGCCTCTGAAAGAGGCGAAACACGTGTCACAATTAGTTACACAATACGTGGAATAATCAAAGTTATTTTAAATTTTATATTAAAATGAACTTCCACAAAGTTACCGCCGAAACCATCGAAAATATCTGATATTCAATTGAAAAAATCTGACCTTGCCGGGAATTTAGCACGGGCCCACCTGGTCGCTAGGACAAAGCTCTTGCCACTAGACCACATAATGGCTTCAATAGATTAACAAAAACTACATTAATTGATGTCAAGTTGTTCAATACTCCAAAGTAACGTCGTTATATTTGATCAAAAAATAGATTATGACAATTGATTTTCTCATCAAAATGTCTAAAAAAAAATGAAACATAATTTTCTTTTAAAATGATAAATATAAAGAAGATATAATTATGAGTTTTTGCTGACAGAAAGCTGAACTCTAAATGCGTTACGATTTTTTCAAAATGAAACGTAAAGCTATTAAAATGTATTTTTCTTTCTTTATTTATATATAACAAGGTTGTATTGAGTAATGAAACTAATCATACATTTTTCCGCTTCTTACCTACGTTTCTCTCGAGCGAAAAAAGAATCATGTGTACTTCTTTAAAAATATCTTAAATAAGGTAAAAAACGGTTTTACGCTAAGAGCCTTCGTAACGTTAAAAAAATATCGGAAGGTAAATTGTATGAATGGGGAAAAAAACGAAACAAGAATTCCAATTTCCAAGTGCCTCTGTCAATAAAACTCGAGAAAGTCGTTTGATATCGGGAATTTTTCTTTTTTTTTTCGATTTGTACAAAATCAATTACACGACATCACGGTCTCTTTAACGCGACTATTAGGCATCATAGCGTATTAGTCAGCCAAAAACATTTCCATAACAGGCGTCTGCATATAGCATTCTTAAAAAGTTAAAATACGTTTAAAAATTGTTTCTCCCGCAGGTGTACGGGACAGTGGTTCTTAACAAATTTTTCGGATATTGTTTCCAGTATTTCAACGCGTAAAAAGTTTTAAAATAAAGCTCCAAAGCTAACTCTGTAATCAAGTGTCAACGTCGTTGGCTTTGGTTTAATTTAACAATCGATTAGAGGTCGTATAATTTCAGGTTGAAAACATGGATGTCTGTGTTGCTTAAGACTTCACTTCACACCCATCCAATCCTAAAATTGTAAACAATAACACCGACGGCGATTATCTAACCACTAATTCTGTTGTCTATCTTACTATCTCTTCTCTAATTGATAAATAAAGGTTAAGCTATATCAGGAGTCCATATTCTCTATAATGGAAGTAGATATGATTAATTTTTTTCTTACTAAAACTAAAAAACGTTTCTCCATCTCATAACATTCTACATCAGCGCATAACAGTTCGGTGATATTATACTTCTGGTTCAATTGCCAATCTCAAGAATATCAAAATCAGCATCTGTAAATACTTCAACACTGAACGGACCTCGGCTATACAGAAATTAAATGATACTAACCAGGTTACCCAGAAAATACAGATCCACTTTTAATGACCTCTCGGCTTCTTACAAGCACTAAAGAAACACATTTTAAGTTCATGGGACCAACTGTACATATTTGATGAAAATAAATAATTGTATTCGGATGAATAAAACACAGTTTTACTGTAATTATTCTATAAATTGACATAATTATAAAGATCGGTTTCGTCCATTGTGGACAACAAAAGATAATGCCATTATATTAACTTTTCATATATATATGGCCCGGTCCGTGATGCAGTTGTCAAAGGCGACGGCTAGTGTCAGACCACACTGGTTCAATTCCCGGTACGAGCAGATTTTTTCAGTCGATACCTCGATTCTACTCAGAGGCAATGGGTGTTTGTGTTGTTAAAAATCCCTTCCCACCTTTCCGATCCCAAAGTGCCACGCATAGTGACTGTGTGAGCGATTAGCTAACCACGTGTCCTGTCCTAGTCCTCGTATCCTTTCCATCCCTACTCTCTTCGAAAAAAGAGAGGTTGAGCAACTGTGTTGACTTTCAACAAGTGTTGAGATAAACTACGTGAAGAGTCCATGTCTCCAAGCTTGGAGCGGACATGGTAAAAAAAATATATATATGAAAAAGTTAAAAGATACGGAATATTATATTATTTATTCTACGACAAACATACATATACATCAGTGTTTCAGATGGTGGCATCTATAGTGAACGGTTTAATAATATATAAAGTATTGTGCATAAAACTATATCATTTGAAACCTTACCAAGCAAGCTGAATTCGAGAAAAGTCAACTGGTATTAATTTTCATCATCCAGTGTCACTATTATAGAATCCTAATTGTTTTAAAATACTGAAAGAGGAAGTTTGAGTTTCGTCTGTCGCTCAAATACTTCTATGGCTTTAAAAAGGTTGCCAACCACTCATACAAGGGGGGTAAAAGTAAAAATATAAAGCACACTTTTAAATCGCGGCGGCTTTTAAGAACGCAAAATTCGCTTTTCGAAGACCTTTTTGGCACATTTGCGAAATAAAGACGCAAAACGATTTTCACTGTGGAATATTTTCAAGGCAATACATTTTTTTTTCCGTTAATATTTATAATACACATATTACAGCATAACTAAGCGGAGGGGAAAAAAGATAAAATGAAACCTTCGCTCCAGATTGAGCCGTTTTATAAATTATTATTTTTTTCTTGACACGTATTTTTATTTCGGCGCGGTCTCAAAGTAAAGCCCCGCTAAATATTGAATAAAAATTCAATGCCCCCCTTACTAAATTATATATAAATAACTTGCGATAAAAATAAGCTTTTAGGCAAGCGTCAAAGTTCCGTGATATCGCTCGCGCATGTGTGTTAGTGAGGTATTGTATATTTTCTTCAAAGTTAATCTTTCATTTAATTTAATATATTAAATTCAAGGATAACTTCAAATTAATAATTTTCTGTACAAAATCCGATCATACGGATGTAAAATATCTTAAAATTTATTGATAATACTACATCGATTTTTGTTATATGTATACAGTAGTGAAGTGGGGCCAGGTCAGGCTAGGTCAGCTACTTGGCACGTAAAAATGAGCCAAGGCGCCGCCCTGCCACCTTTTTGACATGAAACATTGTCATAAGGTATCAAAGAAGACATTTTTTTAAACTCATGATAAGATAATCATAATTTTTTCCTTCAAAAATTCCCCGAACAAAATCTCGTTTATTTTTAAGGATTGCTAGACCAAATGAACCTTTAAGCGCCCCAGCATTTTTTTCGAAATATCCGTGCGACCCGCAGCTTTTATAAAAATAGGGGATAAAATAAAAAACATTAGCAAAAAAAAGCAAAAGATTGCTTATAATTTACGAATACCATCACCGCAACTTGAACGCTTTCTCATTCTCTAGGCAAACAAATAAACGAACACATTTTAGCAACAGCTATCTAGAAAAAAGAATCGGCCACCCCAAAGGACAAAATTTTAGGTATCGAAAAAAATGTATCCGCATTGTATTGTATGTTGTGAATAAAGCTGATTTATTACGGTCCACCAGATATAACACAACGCATATCCCAAGAAGCAACCTTGTAACGAATATTTTAATATTTCTCATTATTACAAAAATTTATAACGAAACCGAAAATAAAATTATGGATCGATATCTTAATTAAAGACATTATTTATGAAAGCTCATATTCATATCAACACCGTAGGGCTTTAAAAGGTTAAGGATATATTAAGAGAATTTTGGATGGTTAACTAAAAAATAAGCCATCGCCAGGTGGACGCAACTTAAATATAATTATTAAAAGATACACATTAATTTTTATCTCGGTATGTTTTTGAGAAAATTAAATGAAGAGGATATTGGAAAAGAAATAAGTATTCTGTGATATTTAACTTTAGAATTTTCACGGCCTCGCCCACCACAGTCTCAATGAGAGTACACGCCTTTTCAAAATTCAAAGCACGATGCAATGGGGTATCGAGCGGATTTGATTAATAGTCATTCCCTGAAAGCTCACTTTATTTTGGGACACTCTGTTATTGATGATAGGGTCAGTCACAATGGCGTACCTGCAAAAGTCATGTCTTGATTTTCATTTTTCCACGCATTCAAAAAAGCAAATGTGCAATAAGTTTTACTTATAGATATTGAATTAAAACGTCGTACTGTATTCTGGCTGATGCACATAGGATATTTTTTTAGCGACCACAGTTCACCGTATAATTCTTAGAGTCACATGGTAGTCTTTTTGTACAAAATTTGGTTAGTAAACTAGTCATACCAGTCAAAATGTCGAATTCTTCAAAAAGTACTCATATCAGATATTGGTTTGGAAAACGACGAAATGAAGTACAGGTGGATCTCTTCTTTCACACAATTCGATATTTCGCACATTAATAAAAATTCGCTCTCTTCAGATTATTTGGCGATACTGCAAAAATGTTTTGTTTCGATGCAGTTGTTCAACTCCTCACCACTCCCTGTCGCACTCTTGAATGCATATGAATTAATACTATTGAAGAATACGTTCAAAGTTTTGGAAATATAGCTTCAAAAATTGACTCTAAAAGACGCAACATAGTGATGGATGAAATGGAAATATATTTTTCATAATGGACTAGTGCCCAAATTCAAAAAGATATAAATATAAGTACTTCAATTATTTAAGCCAAGGCTCTTAGTTTACATAAAGATTGGAAGATTAGACTAAAAGAAGATTGTATTTCATGCAATTAACGGCTGGTTTGCCAAATTTAAAACGAGTAATTCTTTTCATAATATTCAATTCACTGGAGAATCAGCTGATGCAAATAGAGTTGCTGGAAAAGACTTTATTTTCAAATGAATAGTTAATCTACCAACAGGAGAACGAGAATGAAATACAAAATGAAAAAAATCTTCACAAATTTTAATGGTCAATTTTTGGTGTTTCTTTTTTACATCCTTCTTCTTTCAAACATTCAACTTTCGCACACATTTTCAGGAACCAATAATGTGTGAAAGTAGAAGTCAGCCTTTTTTGAATTAAATATATTTAAATAAATAATGTATTCATAGAGGAAAAATACACAAAATACATTAAGCACGAAACACAAAAATCATACAAAATAAAGGCACTTTAAGAGATAGCAACTACTGGTAATATACTGGAATGAATGAAATAAATGATTCCCCATATTTTCTGGCGCTTGAGTCAAGGTTGGACCTTAGCCGCCTCAATCAATCTCTTCCACTCGACTATGTTTCCTACTTTCTTATGCTAATCGCTGAACTCCACTCCAGGGAGGTTTATCGTAGGGTTTCGCTCATTCAAGCGTATTTTTACAAATCTGCCTCACGAAAACGGCAATTAACCTCGAAAGGGTTATACAACTGCATTTTCCTGACATAGTTATATGCAATACTTACAAACTTGTGACTTTTTTCTAGAGAGTTCTTAAATGCAGCCATTGACTTGCACACCGGAAATAGTGATCTTTAATGTTTCCTGTAATCTGAAAGTTTTTTTTTTTATATAGGGGTAGATAAGTATTTTATGGTGCTTAGAATAATTATTGCTCTTTTGATTTATTTACTTACACTACTAACTAAAATTATTTAAAAAAAAGTCCACTACAAATGGAGGAAGTTATTTTGTCGAATTACATCCCGATTATAAGGTCAGGCGAGTAGGAAGGAATTTTGAGACAACACAAATATCAATGCCTTCGAACAGGATCGATAAATCGACTGAAAAAAATGTTGCTTGAACCCATGAGTTCCATAAGGAAGCCAATGACGTTGATCATTTACTACACCGCTACACCACGGGCCTGATACTTCTTCTGACATTTGATTGCATCTCATAAGTGAATATTTTTGTAGTATCACCGTTATTAGTAGGATATTGTTGTTTGTTTTGTTTATATCCTCCTCTTTTTAAGGAAAAATCCCAAACTCATCTTTCTAAATTATTATTTTAGAATATCATAATCAATCTTGCTTTATTACTTAAGGAAACTTTGCAATAGTAAGCCCGAAGATGAAGATGCGAAAAACGTGTCACAAGCATACGTGGAATAAATAAAGTTTTTTTTTAAATTTTAAAATAAAATTACCCTCCAAAAAGTTTCCGCCGAATCCATCTAAAGCAGGCATACTCAACCTTTTTTTCGTCCGGGGCGCATTTCGATTTTTGCTTCGCTACTTTTTTTTTTTACTACCTTTACTTTCCTACTGAAACTATATGTGGAGTCCGCTAGGCGGGCACCTAGTTTCCTGGCTATTTTTGTTGCTAGGGTGGATACAGACTTAAGTCTTTGTTTCCTTTTCCCGCATGTAAGCTAGCTAAGTATTGACTTTCTAAAAGATTCTGTCAGCTGAGGGCTTTGTGTGGGAAAACACTTAAGAAAAACCCCTTACGAGAATGATTGTCTTGGAATCATTGAAAATTTTTCAATTCTTACCAGGAATTGCTCGTAATGTTTACGTAAACTTGAGGAGTTTACTTGTTGTTATAGTAGACATGCCCAGTCCCTAACTGTTACTGAATCGACGAGCCTAGTTCGTAACTTCAAATGTATCTCTTAGGGCGTTAGTTTAGAAGCTGGCAGGGCTACGTGGGCCGCAACATATTTATAGTAAACTGTAAATAGTAAATATACTTAGGCCTCGTATAACACGGTTTTATACAACAGGCTTTATATAACACGGTTTAAAGTGTTATACGAGGGCAAAGTGTATACATATGTGTATTCATGTATTTTTCAAAATAAAAAATAACAATGAACAACAAATAAAAAATTCATAAAAAGTACACAAAAATACTAATGTATCCAAAATCTTTAATCGTTTACTTAAAAATGAATTTTGATATTGAGTCAAACTTTTAACTATCTTCGTCAAATCAGGTTCCTGATTACTACAGGTTACTCTTAATTAATACATCATCAAGGGGAGAATCAGTAAGTCGATTTTTAATACGATCTTCGCATATTTAATTTTAGAATATGACAAGTCTCAGAGATACGTAGATGAGAATAATGTGAGCAGAAGCTGGGCACATTTTTGTACAGTTTTTTTTATCAACCGATTGCATCCCAATATTGAAAACAACACCAAAAAAGTATTCGGTGACTATAATTATTTTGGGCCGCACATAAGAGATGATTGGGCCGCAGGTTGAGTATGGCTGATCTAAAGTATGAAAAGATCTGTCAATTTTGTATAAATATTGACACCGCCTTATGTGGTAGGTCATCAGAACTCTCTCGAACGATCTATTTTTCACCTCAGTCAATGAGTTTAAGTCGATATCAGGAAATAAATTCATTCTTATAATAATCTATATTGAAATCTATAGCGATTCAATATAGAGTTATTTCAAATTCTCTTATCTCTTGACGTCCGACAGTGCATTTGCTTCATAAAAAGTTCGTTAGGCGATAAATAATCCTAAGCTATCTAAGCGAGCGCACGTGTTAACGATTTTTGAAACGGCCATTGTTTTTTCTTTCTAAAGTAACCGTTTGTTTTCATACAGCAGTGAGAGATTGGTCTGCATTGAGAATGCACGCGCCTAATCCTCTCCCTAAGAATTAAATCGAGTCAAATTCCTGATATCTTCTTCGCTATCGTAATATTTGTGTGTTGTATAACGTCTGTGTACATCCTAAACAATTAAATAATGGATGCTAACCGCACCCACATAACGCTTTGAGATCGTCTTTTCTTTATAAGAGTACCATGTTTCAACTACTCCGTCCCTCAAAATCCCTCTTCCTGAGTGTCGGATAGGAGGCTCCTTCTCGATTTACGAGGGAGCCGGAATTAAGGTAGTCTCAATATATACACACCACAGTGCATTTTAACAACAAAATCATCGCGTATTTCTGATAAAACACGTACAAAGATCCTTGTGTGATGATTGGAATACCGTTGCCCTGGGGAATGAAGTGAACGTTAAGAACGTCTAGCCACTTCTCTTCACCGTAAAAAAATACTAAGATTTTTTAGAAATATCTATTTATCTTCGGACGTCAATGTCGGATGGACTTGGGTCGAATAGTTAATCACATGGGCAGGCGCTAATGGCTTATGTCCGGACTTACGTCAATAGGCATCTTGCATGATAAGTAAAATGTTCTGGATTCTGTCCCGCCGAGGCCGGAAATTCCATCACTTATTTATTCCACCAGCACGACAAATTTGGAGGCATTTTAAATGAGGATACGGTCGTGATGCTGGAGCAGACGGTGTGGAATAATCAATGTGAAACTTTTGATATTAGACGGATTTAATTAAACCGCACTTAGACGGAGTTATGAATTATTAATATTTTTTCATGAAGTATTCCTTAATGAAATTCAAACTGATTCTAAATTAAAAAAATTGAATAATTTTCTCCACTGCTGCTATACTATAATTAATATGCGAAAATTTTTCTATGAGAATTTCTTAGAATTGAATTTCTCAGTTGATCAACCTCTTTTTTTCTTGAGAGGGTGTGGATAGAATAATAGGACTTGTGGCTGGCTAATCGCTCTTGCTACGCCCAGTTTTTAGGATCGGATTTAATTTAATTAGACAATACACGAATTATTAAATAAAACGTTGGACATGAAGTAGACTGGTACTTATGTTTTATAATAGTGTCTTTACGATTATTCATTTATTTATTTATATATTATACAAGGATGGGCATAAAAAAATAATAATTTATAAGTTTATTGCGTGAATGTGAGAAAAGATTATGTCAGCGAAAAATAAAAAAAGAAAGAGAAAAAAAATATATGTTTGAAATTGGCAAAAAAGTCAACCGAGTATGTTCTGAAAAAAATACTTTGCAATACATAAAAAATTTGTACTTGTCTGAACTCACTCACGTCCACGTGTAAATCGACATCGACATACACTTGCTATCTTTTATGACAATAGGACAAAATGTAGAATTTTTCAAATAGCTACCTTCGATTTAAATTTAATACGCGCGGTGGACTCTGAGGTTTGAGTGTTTGATATATTAAACAAAATTCAACTTTGGGAAAAGGTGATATAGTGTGTTTAATTTTTTCAGCGTGTGTCAGTAAAATTTTATCAATCTCGACATATCGTAGATGTTGATGAATAATTAAAATAAAAATATCATGCCGTCAACTGTAGTGTCATTCTGTTACATATATTTAAGCAGCGCGGAATATGTATTTATTCTATTTCTGTTTTAATTTTCCAGCCAACGCATACATGTGAACTAATTATACGGAAACAAGATACGTTATCAACACCATAAATAAAACGAAACATAAAAACGTTTTATGATATGTATAAATTTTACGTTTAAAACTCTTTCATTATTTCAAAATTACTTTACTCTGAAACAACACGCTAAAAACAGGACTGAATTCGAATTCACGAACAAAAATTTGAAATTGGAACATGTGTTGCCATAAAAAAATAGTTCAAAATCATAGAGAAACTTACTAAGGTACAAAGATCCAGTATACAGTAAGCCAGATCTGCAAAGTATGCAATTGAGAAACAGTCTCCGAACAAATTTTGAAAATGGAACGATTTCGATTAACGATAAAGTTGCATCTACATCATCTACACACAAACAAATTTATACTTACTTTTTTTGTGCAAGCTTTATTTGTTTTTATTAATTTCAAAAATGATATTGGAAGAACTTCTTTATTAATATGGAATTTCTTGAGAGTAGAAAGTGGTATAATTTTGAATTTTTTAAGAACAGAGGTGTACATTAAAAGAAGTAATATACATATTAATACACTGATACAAAATTACAGTTCTTTTTTTGAAAAAAATGGTGCCGGAACTAATTTTTTTCGAGCATTTTCTAAGAAGGTTTATTATTTATTATTTTATTTTGATATATATTCTAGAAAATAAAACAAAATGTACATATTTTTATATTTATTTTAGAAATTTCAAATAAAAATTAAAGAAACAAAGAACTAAAAAAAATTATGTAATTTATTAAAAAACGCTTTTTTTTTACAATGATTTACACAGTTTTCCCAATTTTCGTCAAGTAAATGGTCGCTATTTCTTTTTTTTGTGTTCGTGTCTGTGGCCGAATGTCTTCCGCTTAGTAACCATTGATAAACGTATTTTGAAGGATCAAAAAGTATCAAAGGTGGTCCGACGAGTTTAATAAACAAAAGTGACAAAACTGTTATGGTCATCAACGAAGCTCTCATTGCATTGCAAACATTTATTATAATTTCGAGAAAAAATTTGCGTGCCGGAACGCCGTTCCGCCGCGTTATAGGGTAAAAAATCCCTGCAAAAGCATATTTGAATCTTATTGATTTCATTAAATTTGGAGTTTTGGAACCATTATTATTTTAAGTGTCACAGGTAAAGGGTATTTCAATAGGGACGCTCAAAATATGTTACTTTATCCTGATGAGTAGATTATTAATTGTTTAGTGGCCAAATTTGAAACAACCAGTTTGGTAAATAATCGGCCAACACCTACCTGTACGTCATCAAAATACAATATCTGGTGAAAACATTGCTGCTGTGTGTGAAAGTGTACAGGAAAACCTAAGGCAGCTTATTTCTCGTTGTTCACAAGAACTTGGCTTTTCTGCGACTTCAACTTGGCCAATTTTGAATCGGGCCTTATATCTGCACCCGTATAAAATCCAACTTACCAAGGAACTTCAGGTAAACGACCACAGACAACGCCTGATTGGGTTCTGGAGCAGTTGGAAGTTTACCCAAATTTGTCAAAAAAGTCAACTTTAGCGACATGGCCCATTTTATAATGAATGGATATTGGCAGACATTTGATGCTATATTCCATATTTAATGCCGTAAAATATACTTACAAATGAAATTAAAATTTAGTCGAAATCTCACAAACAACTTGTTTTATTTACATTTCAAAACTAAGCATCCTTATAAAAAGACCCTTTATATCTAGGAAACTTTTTTATTATTTTTTTATCTAGATTTTATATGTAGACATTATTGAGTTACAATATATACAGAAGCTACACAGAGTCAGGTGCGGTGGGAACAGTCTCGAATTACGATTCAAATGCAGTGGTTGGGATTCAAAGGGATGAATGATTGTGCAATTTACGTTGACTCTCATCCATCCTACCCTGAAAACAAGGTGTAGCAAAAGCTTTGCGTTCACTACACGCTACTTCCGGAAGGAAATATATTTAAAAAAAAGTACGGCACATTTATTCTTTAATAAGTAACATTGAATAAAATAGCGAACCGTGGCATTTGCAAGTTTTCTCGTAAACGTATTTTCCACGAATAGCGACGGAAGCTTGCAATAAATACACTGCTTTATAATATGTAGCAGTAATGGACATCTGAAAAACGATATAATATATTATTATTTTCTTTGTCTGGTACGTATGATTCTTTTCCGTGAATTGTATTTGCATTTCCACTCTGTTATTGTGCTTTACGAAGAGAATTTGTTTCACAAAGAAATCACGTAGATTTCGATTCTCACATTTGTTCGAAATTTAAATATACATGTATTTTATGAAATATTACATTGGTTCTGAAGCAGATGAATTTTTTGCTGGATTGCCTATTGAGTAATTGGCAGATTGCACTCAAAGAAATATTGGCGAATATTTGCCATATTCCTTATCAAATAATGCTTTTTTTTGCAATTGAATCATTACCTACAATGTGTACAGTAAAAATGAGACTGTTATTTTTTAAACTAAGGCAAAAAATACCGATACGATAAATATTCGATCTGATAAAAAAGATATTGAAATTCCATATTACATTTTTTTGCTAAATTTCGTAAATATGTAATCGGTACCACGGTGAAAAAAATATAATGTATTTTAGTTCATTTATCATATAATTTTTGTAGAACTAAAATATATTGCTATTTTTTTCACTGTGTTATAATGGAGTTCTACCAAGTAAATGCCAATTCAATCAATGTAATAGGTATTGTATATAAATATCTGCATTGGATGAATATAAATCTGCAGATGTTGGTCCCTAACCTTTCTACTAAGTAAGTAACTTAAAAATGTATTTATGTATGAGTGTGCAAAATGTTTAAATGTAAATATATTGATTTTCTTAAATTATCAAACAAACATGACCTCAGACATATAAAGGGTCTTTTTATAAGGACGCTTAGTTTTGAAATGTAAATAAAACAAGTTGTTTGTGAGATTTCGACTAAATTTTAATTTCATTTGTAAGTATATTTTACGGCATTAAATATGGAATATAGCATCAAATGTCTGCCAATATCCATTCATTATAAAATGGGCCATGTCGCTAAAGTTGACTTTTTTGACAAATTTGGGTAAACTTCCAACTGCTCCAGAACCCAATCAGGCGTTGTCTGTGGTCGTTTACCTGAAGTTCCTTGGTTGGTTGGATTTTATACGGGTGCAGACATAAGGCCCGATTAAAAATTCGCCAAGTTGAAATCGCAGAAAAGCCAAGTTCTTGTGAACAACGAGTAATAAGCTGCCTTGGGTTTTCCTGTACACTTTCACAGACAGCAGCAATGTTTTCACCAGATATTGTATTTTGATGACGTACAGGTAGGTGTTGGCCGATTATTTACCAAACTGGTTGACTCAAATTTGGCCACTAAACAATGAATAATCTACTCAGCAGGACAAAGTAACATATTTTGAGCGTCCCTATTGAAATACCCTTTATAAGACGAGTTTCTATAGGGTGGTTTTTATATCAGCGCTTTAGGAGGTTTGACTTTACATTTATACAAAA
The DNA here is from genome assembly GCA_028554975.1 of Himalopsyche kuldschensis. NCBI lineage: Eukaryota > Metazoa > Arthropoda > Insecta > Trichoptera > Rhyacophilidae > Himalopsyche > Himalopsyche kuldschensis. The sequence continues at coordinate 2,278,511 of JAHFWI010000028.1, forward strand.
ACATTATTTTGGGTAAGTCCATATTATTGATTTAAGTGCGCGCAATCTAAACGTATTAAGTGCTTAATTTTCATATCGTATAATTGTTAAGCACTTATCTAGGCTTGAGTTTAAGTGTGCTATTAAAATAATTTAATTCTTAGAAGATGAATATTTATACTATTAACATACACAGATAGAAAGTTATTACGCCAACAATAATATCCTCTGTCTTTAATTTACATTGTTAAGACGGAGTAAGTGCCTCTTCAGCTCGAGTAGACCCACAACAATTATTCTTAAAGGCCCTGAGATGATGAGAGCCACAGGGCTTGTAAATAAAAATAACCTTGAACAGGGTTGGAATAGGGATTTAATAAATCACTGATTTAATTAATAAAAACAACTGTGTTTGGCTCATATTCCTTCATTGTTGTATTTTGCTACGAGTGTTTATTCAGGCAATCAGGTAAGTTTAAGTTGTTGATCTTGGTCCCAATTGCGGCTCCAAGCCTGAATCATATGTGATTTTATCATTGTTTTATGATCACTTTTAAAGTGTTCAGTGTCAATACTTGGTTGAATGGCATTATAATAAAAATAATAATACATTTTTAGTACTTTTTCCACATAAAATGTATCATATCAGGACCGGTTTCGCTCATGGCGAGCATTGTCAACTGATAAGGAATACAATGAAACAGTGATATTTATACCAAAGTTACGTAAGAAATACAAGGTATGACAAGCAATTGATATTACAACTAAGCAAATAAATTGAAGCAAAATACAAGAAAAATAGACTATAAATAAAATGTTGAAGTCCTCTTAGCAATGCAAACTCATACATCAAAAATCATTATAAAAGTAACAGCCAAAAATGAGTGCATTTAATAAATAAATAAATCTTCATGTCTGTTAACCATAATTAGATGTGGAAATACCGGTAATGAGTTCAAACCAACGAAATTGTTTCTTGCGAAAATAATAAAGGCCATATCAATTCTTACAATTAACAACAAACAAAAGAAAATAAAATTTTACAGAAATAAAAGTTTACAAGAAAGAAATATAATAAGCTAGAATTAGGTTAGTGAAACGGATATAACAAAAGTGAAGAAACGAAGATTTATTAAACGATCAATTCTGTAATAAAAAAATAAACTAAATTACAACTATTTCTAGGAAACATGTATAATACACCTAAACGTTTTTTGTGCCTTAGACCACGGAAAATCGCACAACATAGCTATGACTTAATTTGGAAACATAACATGTTCAAGGACGCACGTGTCAAGGTCACATTGTATTAAACAGGTCAAACACCGGATTTTTCACGTAAAGTATGTGAACTAATGTACGTTGAAATAGTCCCAAAAATATACTTGAAATATAAAAAAATGCATTAAAATAAACCGCATAACTTATAAATCGCACAAAAAGAGGTTTGGTTGTAGTGTGATTTATTTTAATCGAGAGTGAAAAACAAACTAAATTTTATAAAAACTTTATTCGCACCATTTAAAGGTGAATATATTTTGCTATAATCAGAATTTGTTTTTATAAATAAATGTGGTTTTGGTGTATGATAATTTAAAGCAAATGAATATTTCAATCAGTTAAAAATGCAGTAAAACATTCTGATAATTAATTTGCATCACTGCGTTTTTCCACTGGAGTGACTCGAATTGTATGAACAAGCATTTATTTTTGTCAAAAGCGGGAAAAAAAAAATATGAATTTTAATCGTGTTAGTTGTGTCACGTCATCGGCTTGATAGCATTTTTATTTCACCATTAATTAACAAAAAAAAAATAACGAAATGAAAAATGGATATTCGAATCTGCATTGTTGCAATAAAATGCTTGCTCGATTATCATTCATGGAATAAAGAGATGCAAAGCTCCCGGTTAGTATTTAAATTAATTGGAAAACAATTCATTCATTTGTCACAGTAAAACATTGATTTTCTGTCACATCTGCACATCTAAACACTGAACAAGCGCACAGTGCAATGTCTTATGCCTCATTTAGACCAAACTAGTACGCTATCGAGTATACTCGGCCGACTAGTCAACCATCCAGTAATATCGATCGAGTGAGTGATTATCCGGTCCATGGTGCAGTGATCATTGGCATACGCGACTGTCCTCACGGGTACGAGAAGCACTTTTTCCAGCCGGTTTATCAATTCTGCTCGAAGGTACAGGTGTCCTCCCCGTACATCCGATTATATATGCGAGGCATATCGAAAGCGACAGCTGACTAATAGTCATATCTTATTCGTTCTTTAACTACTCTCGTCGAATTAAAAAATGGTTAGGCAACTGAGTTAAAGCAGTTCTAGCTGAAAAAAATATTGAGAATTCTCCATTAGGAGCCCATATGCTCCACCTTGTAAGCAGACATGTTTTGCGAAAAGCATCTACACCAGTGTGTCAATATGTTAACAAAGACTCTGAAAATGAAATATCTCGAATGAATTGGATTGTGCATTAGGTTAAAAAAACGCTTGTTAGAAAACCTGTTAATGTTTAGGTATATTTGAAAAAGCTCAAACACTTCAAATAAAAGTTTTGTGTGGCCACGAAACATTTCCGTAGGACCACTGATATTTACTATGCAGTCACAGTAAAATTTTACGTGAAAATCACTTATCTGCAGTCAGTTGATTTATTTGCGTTTCGTTCAATTCTATATTGTTACAACATGAATAATATTCGTATATGTCAATCAAAGTATTCCTACTGTAAGATGAGTTGACTCGAAAGACTATATCTGCGAAATCAGTGCTGTCAAATTATTCTATACAGATTCTAGTTCAAGCATGCCGAGTACGTGTGCAAGTGCGTCTTACAGGTGGTGTGGTATCCCGTCGGCCAAATAAAAGAAGCGGTTTTTATTCAATCGCTCATTTAATTCTCCAGATCACTCGGCCGAGTACTGTACGTCATGTTCAGATTGTTTTGAATTCGGTCGAGTTCACTCTCTCAGCAGCGTACTAGGTAACAGTAAATAGGCTTAAGACTGAACCAGAAATATGTGAGCGAATGGTTGTATAGTATATATCTAAATATCATTAGTAACTAAATGTATAATACGTAATTGTATGTGCTGATTTAAAGTGAGTACAATTGTCTTAACGATAATTAACTTAGCATGATAAAAGAAAGAAATATCAGAGGTATTTGAAGTCGAGAGTAGTTGACCTGTATCGTGTTTTTTTCTCGATGCATATCACAATAAAAAACAATCAGAATGTTTATGTCAAAATATTACTCATTGGCGACATTGCTAACTTGTCGCAACACAAGCATCATGAGTATAACTTGAATCTGAATCGCCTTGAATGAAGAAAGTAAACGCACTAGCAAGAATAAAAAACACAATGCAAGTAGTTGAAAGACATCTTTAAGAAAAACAGCGAGACGTCTGGACCTAGACCATCAATTCTCAACTCAATTGTTGCCGAGAATAATGCAATCTGAGTTGATCTCGATAGTTGGGTTTTTCCGAACTAGAACAAATTATTCAATGATCCATTTTTCAAGTACTCGATAAAAAAAACTCTTTGAAGCAATTATTATTTTTAAAAATATCGTTTGAGTTTTTCATTAACTACCCGGGCTTAAATTTTCGCATCTTTTTAGATTTTAATAATCGTCTGACAGTTTTTTTTTACTGCGAGAATTAATGAAGAAAAACATCAAACCAATTTAAAATTTGGGTTGCTCTCAACTATTCTATATTGCATTTTTGAAAATAAAATAAATTGCTATTAAATGGAAATAAATGGAGTATCTGTAATATTCAATAAGTTTCTGTAATTATTTGTCATTTATAAATATACACAAATTCGAATTAAAAATATATATTTTCGTACATTTTGAAACTACTCGGGTGTATACTCAGCATTACTCACGGATGTATTTTAGTAAACAGTTTTACTACTCGATACTCGAGTAGTTGAAAAGTCGAGTAATTGGAGTCTCTAGTCTGGACCTAGACCATCAATTCTCAACTCAATTGTTGTCAAGAATAATGCAATATGCAAGTTGATCATTATAATAATACGATGGAAAAGTTTGGTTTTTCCATTTATTTAAAAGGGTTTCAATTTTAGGCAAATAAAATGCACGAATGAAACTGTTGGCTGACGGTGAAAAAGTTTGTTTATCATTTCTAAAGTAAAGATTAAACGTGCGGTTTTATTATAAACACGATGAAAAAATTTAAATGCATTTTTCTTCAACAAAAATATCAGGAAGCCAGAAAAGCTATCAACTATGTATATGTTGCATAATTTCTGTAGAACTAAAATAAATTGCTACTTATTCTCCGCGTATAATGAAGTGATGCCAAGTAAATCTCAATTGAATCAAAAATATTACAAAGAATAAAAGTTGTTGAATATAATCTAGATGAATTTACAGATAGTTTGATATTTTAATGACGTTTTTTTTTATCTTAACCAGGGTTGTTGTAAGAACACTCATGGAAATTTAACAAATTCAAATAGTGAAATAATTTGATGAAATCCTTATGAGGTACATTCAGTAGAAATCTTAATTAATTAACAGTAATTAACGATGATATATTGTCTTACATACATTTTAGGTAGGGCGAGTATTAAATATATTTTTTTAACTTTTCCTTCCCAGTGGGTGAGACAGTCGACCACCATTGCCACTTTATCTTAAATATCTATCTTAATACTATTGTTTCAATGCATGAACTTTTGGTATTCTTAAAACGTTGTTTTTACACCTATTGCAGTAAAAAATGATTTCAACGACCAGTTTCGTCGCAATTAAATAAAAACAGACTATTATTTTTGTCCGAAACCCCTTTATAACGTTGCTCAACATTTCCAGAATTCAAACTTCACTGCCCATACGTAATAAGATAACGTTATTTTATCTCAAACGCGCCTCGTTTAAATGTGCGTTTCAAATCAAATATATGCTTTCTATTTTACAGGGGCATTTGTTAACCCCTTCGGATCGGGCGTTATTTTTCAGGGACTTTCGAAGTTAAAGTAATATAAATATAAGACTTTGATGATTTCCCTTAATAACATTACATTGTGGTACTACTGCTTAAAAAACTAAAGATGAATTCATCATCGTAATTTAATATTTTACTCAGATGATCAAATCAATCTTACTTAAGTAAATCCTCAAAATATCTGTTCAGAATACAAACAACCTACCACAGTCCGTATCACCTCCGCCTAACGTACCTTGCTGGCTTAACGTTAAGAACACGCGTGTTTGAGCTGCTTTAAGTATAGTGCTCTCGTGGAGGCTTCGACGCGTAACCATGGCGACGCTTCCAAGAGACGCCGCCGTCGTTGTTAGGGGACGCCGGAAAAGGAAGAGGAACGAGGAGGCTACTGATATGAAAAGAGGCTCTGTTTCGTTTCCCCCCCTTGGCATGTTTAAGTATAGCTTTGTACCGTAGCTGGTGTATATTCGAGAGGATGATAAAACAAAGTGCAATTCATATAAAAGAAGTATTTCTTTACATAAAGCTCTTGCTTCTTGCAATAAATCCAGTTTTAATTCAGTTTTTTTTAATTCTGGAAGAAATGTGATGGCCAAAAATCCTTGTACCATAAAATAATTGTTTTATCGTCAAATTATAGCGAACAAGGCCGGCCAGTTTTGGACGATTTTAAGGATTGGAATCACTTTTATTTATTTAAAAAATAAAAATAATAAAACATTTTTAGTTATACAATTTATTGGATCAGGACCGGTTTCGCTCATGGCGAGCATTATCAACTGATATGAAATACAACGAAACAGCGATATTTATAAAAAAGTTAAGCAAGAATTACAAGGTATGACAAACAATTGGTATTATAACTTAGTAAATAAATTGAAGAAAAATACAAGCAAACTAGACTATAATAACTCTTAGCAATGCAAGCTATTACATCAAAAATCAATTAAGTATGAATTATCATTAACAAAGTAAAAACCATATTTGATTATGAACAGGCCGTATTGATTACTAGCTGAATTGAGTCTGAATATTGGAAAGGTCAAATCCATTAAAAAAACTGCTGACTTTTTTTAACAAGAATTATGAGGAGAGGATCGGTTTATCAAGAAACTTTATTAAAATTATAAAATTAACAATAAACTTCTACGCTAAATAGTTTTAAAAAAACTGTCTTGTGGTTAAGTAGAGAAGTGACAAAGTTTTGATAATTTCAATTGTTTGAACATTGCACTTATCTTTGAGCTTTGTCGCTGACGACCCGGTCAAATAATATGTAACTTTTACGTTATTTATACTATACATAAAAACTTGTAGAGAAAGGTTGAGTCGGCCAATCCAACAAATGCGCGGCGTAATTTCACTGAGCAACTACTGTAGAATTCCTACATTATAAGGTCATATGCTCCACATTATGAGCGGACATGGATTGAAAATAAACGTAATTAAAACAATGCTTACGTTAAACAAAAAAATTGTGCGTTCATTAATCAAATCAAATACGAACTAGCATGCTTAATACCAAAGTTATTTAATATGTTCTGTTAATTTCTCAATTTTGTAGATCTTTAAGATATTTCAGACAATATGATCACGTCATTGAATTCATCATGTACAGAGCGCGCCAACCTGGGATGAGTGCGCGGGGTCTGTAAACTGCTGTGCGGCCGCCTGTGTGCGTAGCGTAGATAGAACATTGATCATATATAGAATAACATTAATGAGCTTTATACATATACATCGACGACATGAAAGAAAAAGCAGTCTCAAATATTAGATGAGATTGAAAAAAATATATTTTACATATTGATTAAGGATTTGCGATTTTAATACATATTCAGTACCGTGTTGCATTTTTACTTCTCTCAATAATGATGTTCGAATCAATGGTAAATATCAGCCATCCACCATGCTCAACAGGATGTTGGTGGTCGGAAGCATACGTAACTTATCCTCTTTAGCCTCCGCCATATAATTCGTTAAAGTAAAGTAATTCGTTAGAATATTTTTTATTTCTAAAGACTACTAAACTCCATTATATAAAGTAAATGTCCCAGTCGTTGACCATGTTCCAGTAGTTGACCTATTGAGAATGAATGGCCCAAAATAAGAAATGCAGATGCGGGCTTGCTCTAAATTGTAGACAAGTTAAGGCATCTGTGGTCGGAATAAGCAACTAAAAAATCCCCATATAGCCAATAGAGTTCCAGGGTGGCCATTTGAAAACAACACCTAGTGAGGAAAGTGTATTATTTCAAATTTCTTAAGTAATCAATCTAGAAACGGTGTGTACCTTGATCCTGAACCACCCATTGCTACTTGATTCAACCAAGAGTGGTGTGACAGAAAGCCCTGAGCCAACTCTGACAGAAAGTTCACTATAAAGCCCCCTGAAGACATGGTTAACTATTAGATTTTTCAATTTGTGAAATGGTCAACCACTGAAACAAAAACATGACTTCAAATAATTTAGCACAACTTTTTTTCAACAGGCCTTTTCGTAATTTTTTTACATAATATTAATTAAGACATATGATCCAATATGAGTATACTTGCTTTGCCATCATTCGGTACAATGCTAAACCTTAATCGTTATTTTTGTTGAAATTTTCCCTTGAACGGTCAGCTACTGGTACATTTACCTTATATATTATTTTCCGCTGTTAGGTCATCCCCAAAGAGCTTTTACTTTATTCTTTGTCTAAATATTAATTAATATTGAGCATTTTCCGAAGTTGATTTATGGTTTGAACCAAAACGGTATTTAATTTGAGCAAAATTTATCCCGAAAATAAGTCATAAAAAGAACTTTGTATATAATTCAACCATTTACCTAAAAGCTATACAGACGTCGGATTATTAATTATGAATAACCCTCCATCGAGGTGGGGTGGTGCTACATAGGGCCCAGAATCATCCCTTGTCATATACATAAAAAAACATCTTAATTGCTCGGCGAAAGTGCTTTTATTTTCATGTCAAGTGACTTTGTGCCTAATTGGCTGTACCCTTGTTTTGTTTTTAACGACATCTGACGTCAGAAAGAGTTAGCTTTATCCTTGACTCGAACCAATTTAATTTATTATTATTTTAGAAATCGGATACTCCGGTGGGCATTAATTAGTAAAAAATAACCATCTTCACAAACGGGTGATTAAGAGCTATTAAAAATTGAGATCGAGTTAATTGCTTCTTATATTTATTCTTTTCCGTTCAAATTTAGCCTTCTTAATTAAAATTGTATTAATAGAGGAAAATCAAAAGCAGGCTTGAAATTAAAAAAAAATATTTTTATTAATTGCTGTGTTTATGAAAAAAATATATTTTGTTCTTGTTCTTGTTCAGTTTTAATGTGGAGAGCATTTTATAATAATGGAGCTTTTCAACAGTGTTTTTTTTATATGAGAACTGTCTTACAGTCATTCAATCACTCTTTTGTCGGGGAGGGTAAAGAAAATTCAACTATCGTATAAGTAGACCTCAGTTTAATGTTATGATGTAGGAAGAAATGAAAATATATTAGAAATACTGATATCTTTGAAAAATAACATTAAAAAAATCGACTGACGAAAGTCTATGTTCGGGGATTAAAACTTGTGGACCACAGGTTCCCAACCATTTTCGATTGGCGACCCCTTTTTTGAAAGCCATCTAACCCGCGACCCTCATACAATTCAAAAAGTCATTTTTAATAAAGTAATTAAAAATACAACGAAAATGCAATGTAGTGCATATTTTTTTTAATTGACTGTATAAGATAGTGACCCCTAGGTTGAGAACCCGTGTTGTAGAAAATGTAGTTGCATTGAATTAATAGGTTTAGATCGTCAACTATTACACATAAACACTTTCAAATTCGCATTCTAGATCCAGAAGATGGTGATTCTTGAGTTTATGACGGCTCTCTTTATGTACATATCTATATCTTAGTTGACGCGACGTTGTGTTGCTGAAAATCCCTTCCCACCTTTACGATCCTAAAAAGTGCGACGCATAGTGACAGCGAACAAGCAGTTCTCGTAGAAAAAAACAAAAATATTGAGATAAACTCCGTGAGGAGTCCATATGCTCCAAGTTGGGAGCGGACATGGTTAAAAAAAAAAAAAAAACGTTAAATTCGAAAATGTTATTATTTAGAATTTCGATTGAAGTTGCTTGATGGAATTTCAATATCAAATTCAGTTCAAGTACATTCGTGCACATGCCTGAAGATGCCGAAAGGCGCAACCCAGGCCGTTATCGACAAAACTCAAGGAAAAGTGCACAATTCAAACGATTCAAATTTGATATTGAAATTTTATCAAATTATTCTATCTAAATTCTAAAAAAATATATTGTATTTTTAGTTTGGATTCTGTGGCTGATGTCCATAGTAGAGACTCCAATTCGAGTATCGAGTACTCGATACTCGAGTATACTCGTCTATTATTATGGTACTCGATACTCGAGTAATTTGAAAAATACTCGAGTAATACTCGTTATTTATAAATAATGATTTTTCCAAGCAGATGACAACGCATCTTGTTAGAACTATTGAATCCATTGTTAACTTTCAAGTCGACGTCCACAGTATAGATAGAGTTTTTTCTACTGCACGAATAAAAAAACAAAGCTTCGAAACAAAATAAAATTTGAGACGTTTAATTCTCTACTATTTTCGAAATATGTATATGTCAAATAAATTGAAATAAATGTAATGATGCAATTAAATTATCTTATTTATTTATCATCTATTTATATGCACAAATTTGAATTAATAATGTATATTTTGGTACATCTGAAACTACTCGAGTATACTCGAGTACTCGAGTATTTTAGAATTTTACTACTCGTTACTCGAGTAGTTAAGATGTCAAGTAATTGGAGTCCCTAGTCCATAGGAACTAACAAGATTATACTTCTTACAAAGTTTTTTTACTATTTATTATATATAAATTGAAATAAATCTAGTGTCAAGCGCAAAATTGAAATGATTCAAATTAAAAAAAAAATTATAAATATTAGTTGTATTTGAAAATTTAAAAAATATTTTTTAGTTTTTATCCAAATACTTGAAATGAAGAAAAAATATTGTGCGACAATGTTTGACATTGACAATCTTGTATGGCAATTGTTTGATAAATATATTCCAGCCAAGAATTACATTTTCATATGCATCCGATCTTTTTGCCGCAAAAATTTTCGAGTTAAAAATAAAACGACGTGATTATTTTTTACAAATTCGCGAACTTTGAAACAAAAGAAAAATATCTACCGTTAATTGTTGTCGGGGGGTGCGAAAATGGCGCCAAGCGAACAAGTGAGATTCAAAAATTTCCCGCTCAATAAATTATACAGCTCATAGATATCTAGGGTTGCCCACATAAAACTTTTAAACTCAATTTTCTCCACCGCGAAAGTCCCTGCTTCTTTGAAAATAGCAGTTATTAATTTAACGGGCAACCATTCTTTTCGGATGTAAAATTTAAAGAGTATATTAAAATACACTTTCAAGAATATCTTTTGAGAATGAATAATTTATAAAAGTTGGCCGTCTTGGAGGTCTAGTGGTAAGAACGATTCAGATATTAGATGGGTCAGGTTTAAAGGCCCGCCAATATTGATAAAAAATTTTCAATTGAAATTTATTGTAACTCAGTGAAAAAATATCAATGAACTTTAGTTCGAAATATATTATATAATGTATATATAACTAAAATACATACATCTACCAAGTAAATGCCAATTAAATCATTCATTAATTTAATGGTCCTTGAGTTGAATTCGAATGATTTAAAAAATATGTTTTTAATATTTGTCGCATTTGCGTTAGATGTGATGCCAAATATTTTGTAGTTAAGTTTTTGAAATAGCAATACAGTTCAACTGTGCTTCATCGCTTGAGTTATTACAAAAATCAATAAGAGAAAAGACATCACATTAAGTCATGTGAGAAATATTAATTGAAAAACTTGTCTTTTGATATGGTCTTTGAATAGACTTGAGCAGTTGTGTTTCTTATCTTACTATTAAAGATTATAATCGAGACTATGGTCGCCAATAGTACCCGAAAGCTCAATTGTATATTGAAAATTTCTAAAACTCATTATTTATACAGGACTAGTCAAAAGTTGAAAAATTTTACTTCGTATCAAAAAAAAAAAGTCGTAATATATTTCAGGGTTTTTTTTTTATTTTCAAAATAAAATATCACATTCAAACCTTTTTGAATTTATTTCTTGTCTCTGCCAATATTTCTAGCCCATTTTTAATATTCTTTATGGTGTACAGATAATGTTAATGCTTGCCATTTTGCATTCGAACTTGATTTAGATTTTTAATCATAATAACTACATCTCCTCCCACTGTACGCACCCGATGGAGCCTTCCGGAGATCTAGATGACATTCCATCGTTCCACTTTACTTGTCAGATAGGATAAGATAAGAAAGATGTCAGATATTCGCTTCTTCCAAGCACTGTTTTCAATATTTTAGAAAGGATGTCGAAAAGGACTGAGGTCGGAAAACATCACGAATATTAAATATTTGGGGAATGATCCATTAACCGATGGCCAAAGCAATGTTTTAGAGCAGGGTATGCCCAAACCTTGGCCCGCGGGCGACATGTGGCCCAATTGAATGTGCTTTCAAATGTCAATACATTTTGTTATACGTAGAATACATATAAAAACTATTTCTAAATTTGTGTCGAATTATAATATTGATATAATACAAATTTTTTATCGAAAATACATAATGAGACTACCTTAATTCGGCTCTCTCGTAAATCGAGAAGGAGCCTCCTATCCGACACTCAGGAGAGGGATTTTGGGGACGGAGTAGGAGAAACATGGTACTCTTATAAAGAAAAGACGATCTCAAAGCGTTATGCGGGTGCGATAAACACCCATTCTTTAATCGTTAAGGATTTACACAGACGTTATACAACACAAAAATATTACGATAGCGAAGAAGATATCAGGAATTTGACTCGAATTTAATTCTTAGGGAGAGGATTAGGCGCGTGCATTCTCAATGCAGTCCAATCTCTCACTGGTCAAAAAAAGCGGTTCTTGTAGGTAGAAGACCGTTGGAACAAAAGATCGTTAAAAACGTCAAGCGAGATAAGCAATTTTATTTATGGGTTATTGCACTTAACATGAGATTAACCGTGCACTCGGAGTGACACAGCCAGAGACATTTGGGAGCGAGCCGCCCGTATTACAAGAATGAATTTATTCCCTGATATCGACTTAAACTCACTGACTGAGGTGAAAAATAGATCGTTCGAGAGAGTTCTGATGACCTACCACATAAGGCGGTGTCAATATATACTTCAATATATTTATTAAACATTAAGGCAATTAGCAATGTCCATGTGCTGCATTTGGCACCACATATCTATGCGAGTCATTTTATAAAAGTGTCGAAAAAGGTTGAATTATGTAAATTTGACTAATCTACTGCGATGCGCAACGCGAAAAGTACCAGTCAAAATTTAAATGTTCAAAGGATTTCAAAAATTATTAAAATAATTTAAACTGTGACCAGTTTGTTTATCATTTATATAAAAAATATTATTTTATAATGCAGTTTTAAAATATTAATGTGTTGCCCATCAGAGATTTAAATGATCTTATTAGGTCCACCAAGTAATTTCAGTTGGATATCCCTGCTTTAGAGCTTTCATTTCATGATTGATACCCGGAACACTAAAAGATAATACGATAAAAGAGTTGAAGACCCAGCTTCTGTATGCAAAAATGTTTATTTTTCAATTTGTACTTAAATAAAGAAACTAAACATACACACACTCGCAAATTTCAGGAGGAACTAGAATAGTGTCTATAGAGCATACACGATTTCTTATTTGTATCTATTCAAGTTAAGGAATCGGAAAAGCTTTCTAGACAAAATTATCGTAATCCGATGAAAAGAAGGCTTAACTTGGAGATAAAGGAAAGACAGTCTGAGATAGATTTGCCCACTGCTAGACCAGAGCTTTCACTGAATTATAATTATGTATTTCGTTGGCTTTTCCCATAAGCACAAATAGGTGAAATTAACTATTTTACACTGAAATGATGTACATTATTTTAATGTGAAAGGTAAGTAAATGAATTGAAAAACAACAGTAACTATTTTAACTTATAATGAACTTACTGCTGTCAATAAGTGATGGGAATGCATCTTATTTTAATAATAAAAAAATATACATGTTTTGTACTCGTTCCATATAAAATTTATTTGGATCAGGACCGGTTTCGCTCATCGCGAGCATTATCAACTGAAACCGGTCCTGATTCAAATAAGTGAAATATGAAATAAGTATGAAAAATGTCTTATCATTTTTTTTTATATAATTCCATTTCATCAATTTCCTAATGTATCTTTAAGATTCACGGAGAGTTTTAACACCCGCTTTAAAAAAACATATTCAATATCAATTAAGGATTTTGACTGAAGGTGGCTTGATGGAATTTCAATATAAAATTTGAATTGCTTGAATTTTGTACTTTTCCATGAGTTTTGTCACTAACGACTCGAGTTTCGCGCATCTTCAGGCATTTCAAGTGCACGGATGTACTTGAACTGACGCGCAGTAAAAAGTATGTATCGTTTATACACAAAAATATAAGTAGATCACTAGTGAAAGGCAAAACCCAGGTCGTTAGCAACAAAACTCATGGAAAACTACAAAATTCAAATAATTCAAATTTGATATTCAATATTATTAAGTTAAGGAAAAAATCCTTTGAAATATAAAAATCTGTTATTCTAATTTCTTTGTGAATGAACCTAATATGTAATAACTAAATTATCGCAATATTTTCCTTATAATATTTTATAATTAGTTTATTTATATAAGACACGTTTTTAAGGATCTAACAATAAATTTTGTTTTGCAACTAAATTTGTATTTCCGATGTGAAACTGGGACGTAATAATTCTGATTTATCTTGCGATTTTTTCGAGTCTGAATGATATATGGAACGACTGGTTGCTCCACTTTATCGTGGACGTAAATACTCAGCGTGTCAATCCAATTCATTTACGAACACACACTACGTTCCTAAACGCAGATAATCTAGTTTGTTCGAAAGCACTTTACACGCATTTTGACTGTGGGACGGGACAGGAGGTCAGAGATATCGGCCAAGGGCGTGCTAAGGGATTCAAACTTGATTCTTACTTCTCTCGGACGATAATTTTATCTGTGTATCCATATTAAGTAACAGAATGTCGTCCATCAACAATTTGCAACTTCGACACCTTACTTTGAAAAGGTTTTAACTGCTCTTGAGACTGTTTTGAGATATAAGCTTTAGAAGTTTGGATTTATATTTTGTTATTCAAAAGATAAAATTCACTTCAAACAATGAACAAGTTATTAATTATTTTTAGCATTGTTTTTCATAGCTCAAACCATGAACTTAATGATCAAACTGTGAGAGCATTACTAAATAAATTTGTGAAAAAGTGTGCAGATAAAACTTCATTATTCAATAACAGATGATTCTGAAGTTAACACACATGATAGAATGCAATAAATACAACCAACTTTTCGATCAAAAGGTAATTTCAGGCCAAAATGTCAGTTAAAAACCATTTCAAAGTAGTGTGACGACTAACCAAGCGATCGAAAACACGTAATTTATATAATAAAAGATTGTTTTACAGCGTTCGTATTTGAAAGCTTTAATAATTCAGTGTTTTTATAAAAAAAACTTATGAAAATAGCAAAGTTATTGTTTGTTTTACTCCTATCCTCCTCATCTAGCTTTCCGTAAAAAGGAAAAATTCCAACCTCAATTTTATTGATTTGTCATTTAAGAATATTAGAATCAATCTTGCTTTATTACTTGAGCTACCTTTGTAATAGTAAGTCCAAAGATGTCTGGCTTTTACATAATTTATTTAAACTTAGTCCAAAACACAACATGATTTATTCATTTGAATAAAATGTGTTTCTTCCAAGAATTAACACAGAATCATAAAAATTATAGTTTAAGTTCCTTAATAAATATTAAATAACGAATAGTTATGTTTTGGTAAATTTTATAAACTTTAAATACGTTGAATTTTGTTTTATATAAAACATTTGCGGTACAAAGTAAAAGCGATAAAACACAGCTGTTGTTATTCAGATAAAATGGACGACAATAAACAAAATGCCCAGTATGCAGATAAAAGCGGTCTGTTTTACGAGTTAAGTTGTACTTTTAGCGTCAACCATGAGAGGTATTATTGACAAGACAATTTTGTAAGCATTACATTAAAAGACTACCCTTCGTTTTATCTCGACACTTTACGACAAAATAAACGATACAGTTAAACATTTTACGCACCCCACTGTATCGGAGGATGTAAAAAGTTTCGACACACGGCGTCGTTTATAATTCAGACGCCTTTGTACTTGCGAACGCATGACGCCGACGCCACCCTCATCCCTCGACCACCCCACTTGACGCTCGCTAGCTACATAATCATTTTGTACACGACGAGAGCATGAACTTACTGTTTTTCATTATTAAGCGACGAAAACAAGCTCCGTGGACCAAAGCTTTATGAAAGTATTCAAAGCTCACACTACTTTTATGTATGTACATCCATATTTATCTAAGATTTGAGCCTATCTAAGAACAACCTTTTCGGCACTTTGCCGAATTCTGACGCAAATTCTTAAGTAGCCGGGACCCAGCAAGCGTTGCAATGCCACTCAAAAAAAGAAACTGTTTGTTGATTGAGTAGGCATTCACTTGGTAGAACTCCATTATAATATGGTAAGAAAAATAACAAAATATTTTAATTCTACATAAATTATTTTATATATTTGTTGATAGCTATTTCGGCTTACGCCCACGTCATAGTTCTAAAATACACTGTTATTTTTCTTACCGTATGAAACTGTTTGTGTTTATTGCACCTTTCGGGTGCACAATATTTGAAATAAATAATTTCGATTTAATTTCACTAAAATTGATCGGTATCGATGACATTTGCCGTTTGACGTTTGCTGTTTGTCTTTTGCCGATTTTCTATGGTACGACACACGTACCATCTACTGTAAGTTAAATGTCTATAACCTTTGCGAAAGTGCAACAATAAGTTGTCAATATGACGGTATGGCAGCGCATAAAATATGAACAAACATTTATTTTTATATATGTATAGGACCTATTGTAAGCTAATTTTATTAAATCTATAAACTATATATCATTTGCGGAAGTGCAAGCAATAAGTCGACAATGTTTTATCTCAATCAGATGAACGGTATGACAACGCATAAAATACGAACAAACATTGATTTTTATATAATAGATTTTTTATTCTATTCTTATCAATGCTCCCGATGAGCGAAACCGGTCCTGATAAATATAAATTTAATGTGGAATAAGCATTAAAAATATTTTATGTTTTTATTATCATGTCATTCCACCAAGTATTGACAGTGAACATCTTAAAAGTGATGCAGTAAGAGTAACAAGATAAAGCAAATTAACACTTTGGTACTATTACTTCACAGACGGATTCAAAACATAAATATATTATAACATTAAGCCGGCGGTCATCAAACTATGGCCTGCGAGCCGGGTCCAGCCCGCCGAGAATTTTCATCCGGCCCACCGAAAATTCTCGATTTTTCAAAATAAATTATTTTAAGTCTGGTGACCCCTGGCTTAACAACCTCAGCTGTATTAATATGAGCCAAATATTGTACTGATGAGCACTAAAATGTTTTATTTTAACAGCCTAATTCATAAAAAATATAATAAAATGTTAACGACAGTTGCTTAGCTTTTAAAAAGTTTTGTGCAACTTGGGGTTGGATATACGTGTCACCGATAAAAACTGTTGCGCACGTTTGCAGTACACAAATAAATATAATTCAGCATAGCCTCCATCTTGGCGTATTGTTTTCAACTTTAATTTGACAGTAATGGAGAATGAAAGCATTTAATTTAATCTGCAGACTCGCATCAGTTGGTATTTCTATCACTGGAAAGTATTATCGAGACGTTGGGGTGTTGAAAAGCTCTGCTCTATCTGATTTTTTAAATCCAGTAAAAAACAATTTAAGAGATTTAGTCTTTAAGGTATGTATGTACGAGAGAAAATTGTTTTTTAAGCTATTTCCGTTCGCACGTTCTCTACGAAAACTTTTTTTAGTGACTGTTCTACTACTATTTTCTTTTCGTGGAAAGTCAGGATAGAAATTTTGAACCATGCCAGGACATGTACATAGTAAGAAAATCGCTCTGACTATTCAGTTTTAGGATCGAATGGTTGGCAAAAAATTTCCTCACAAAAATGTCCACCAATTGTTTTTAAGACATCAATTTTCTAATATTCTGTCCTACATAAAATGCTTGGCAGTCTCCACAAGAGAGGCGATAGATAACACTCTGTAACAATGATTATAGGTACGCGATTTTTACTGCATAATAAATTGTACCTAAATTATTAACAGTATAAAACGTGGGTTCTATATTGTCTGGCTACAGTTTAGCAATCTTCGATAATTTTTTTTATTTAATAAATGATTTTACGCCAGTTTTTAATATTGTATTTGTTCGTTCTTCTCCCGAAAAAATGTGATACATATTTTTGATTTTATTTAACTAGCTTGCTTGTCCACCAACCAATTTGTGAATGTGTCCTCATATAGATTTGACCTGATGATATACAATTGAAGAAGACGATGCTGATGTCTAGGACTCTAGACTACAGGTCGATTAATAGTCAAACGGTTTACTATGCTTGCAAACGATGCACGTAATAAGTGTCATTTAATGGTAAGAATACTTCTAAAATATTTGCTAAAATTTGTGACGTGGAATTCGTGAAATAAATTTTGAATTAAATGTGTATTTCAAAGCATGTTGGTTGTGCTATACAACTCGTAAAAAATAAGCATGATTAGTTATACAGAACGTCCAATTGAAAAATATTACAAGAGTCTCTTTGAAAATTCGAGCTCTTGACCACGTAAAGAAGTAGGAGGAAACCCTACTAGACAAAAGCGCATTGTACAGATTTTAACAGAAAATCTATTATACGATTGCATACGTATACCTATTCGAAGAACTTTTACTTCAAATTCAAACAAAGCAATATTGTTTTATATTATCTTTCTCTTCAAATAAGTTTCAACGAAATATAATTTTCTGCCAAAATAAGTTCCCCAACTGCGCACGTCAATGGCACGAACATAGATTCTCAATTAGGAGAAAGGTTAAAAGAGAATAAATATATATATTATTGTCCTGGGGTAGAGACTCCAATTACTCGACATCTCAGCTACTCGAGTATCGAGTAGTACAATCTTAAAATACTCGAGTAGTTTCGGATGTACCAAAATATATATTATCAATTAAAATTTGAGTATTTAAATAGATGATAAATAAATAAATATTTTGTCTCTGGTCATCATACACTATCGACATCATAAACGTGTCATTGATAAGACAAGTCAACAGGACCCCACACAAAAGTAACAAAAAAACTCTCGCAAAGCATAGTCAACGGGAAAAACATTTAAAAAATACTTCCTGACCTGTAAAATCCACGCATAAGACGTAACAGGTAAGCATTCTTTATATATTTATTAAATATATTCATTTATAAAATACGAGTATTACTCGAGTATTTTTGAAAATACTCGAGTATCGTACTAGTACTTGAAAAATGGACGAGTATTCTCGAGTATCGAGTATTTGATACTCGAAATGGAGTCTCTATCCTGTAGTGAGAACGTAGGCGTGAGAATATTTCTTTTCAATTTGGGCCAATTAAAAAGTTGGTGATCTATTGTTTCTAAGTTTTTGTTGGCTGGAAAACTTAGATGGTCTTTGTTGACTGAGGGCAACAGACGTGTTCTTTGGTATTACTTGATCATTCGTTGCAGTCTAGGCTGATTTTTCGATATCTAATTAAGGAATTCAATCAGCGAAGGGCAGTGATCGACAACATTTAAACTATGACGGGCACCCTGAGAGATTTTTTATGACAAAGGAACAGCTTTATTAACTTTCCTTATAATCAATTAACTAAAGCACATTATACGTATTTTTTATGAGCAGAAAACTTACAAAAATAGTGGAACACTGGTAATTAAAGACCACAATTTTTAACACTTCATTACCGAGCAAAATGATCGCATCTACCGCCCGACTTCTCAAACTACCTTTTTTCAACAAGATTGACTGATGACAGAAGAACCATTTTTTTCTAGAGACAGTGTATATATGTAAATGTCACTAGCTACGAAAAGAAAGATATCATAATAATTCTCAAAGAATTTTTTTTTAAAATACATTTTGGAATATTTGCGACTTTATTCACGACGTCCGTACGCGACGGCCACCCGTGGCCTTACGTTACTGAAATGTTTAGTAAATAAACTTGTTTCGGACACAATATAATATTATGCGGAAGTAGTACATACAAAATCTGTCTATTTATTTGAATATAATACTTTTCCACCAAGAATTTCCATAAACACATTAAAACGATTTTTTTTTGTATTCTTTTTTTAATGTTTTATCTGTTTCATTAATTTGTCTGTGTTGCCAATAAATGGATATCTTAACGTTAATAGAATTCATCTCCAATTACATAACATATATATTTTTTTATATTAATGACCACGTCATGGTAAGAAACAATTGTATGTTTTACGGAAATATGGTAATTGTTTTTGTATCAATGATATTTAAAAAAAATGGTCTGAACGTTTAAGCATATGCAGTTTTATAATGTTTGAGATTTAGAGAGTTGAAATCAGATTTACACTTGCATTTTACATTTTGCTTGAACAATTAAGAACTTTTTAACCAGAAAGATTTTATTCTATTGTAATAAATTTGATAATTAATGATATCAATGGGTTTATTTAATGCAGTTGTTGTCTCTATTCATTAGTTATTGATAGTTTTGAATATTTAATAAACCGAAACAAATTTTCAGTGTTTTTTAATGTCCAATTACACAAGTCATCCTATGATGTTGTCATGCGTGGTGCTGTTTATGATTTCGATAGCAAACGAGCAATTTAAATATTCCATAATAGGTGCGGCTTACGAAATTGCTCGCAATTAATCTGTGAGTGGTTGATTAGCATATCAAGATTGGCCAATCAGAAACGGCGCTGACGTCACGGTGAGATAATCCCCGTCTCGCTCCGGCTCAAACTTTCTTCATTTACTCTCTCGCTTGCTCCCGTAACATTAAACTAATTTTTCATTCCACGAAGAAACGTTAAAATTATTTGAAATTGGATTTTATAGAGATGTAATTTAAAAATGAGATGTAATCATACGTACTTTATTTTGAACTAGTCTGTGACAATAGCTTTAATTCAATTTATATACATATTAAAAAAGCTTTGTATACAAGTATGAACTTGGTAGTTGCTATGGAACAGCGACTCCCAACCTTCAGCCACGGAATCGAAACTAAAAATACAATAATATCTTTTTTTTAAATTTCAATAGAAAAATTTGCTAGAATTGTAATATCAAATTTGAATCGTTTTTATTGTGTACTTTTTCACGAGTTCTCTCGCTAACGACCCGGGTTTCACCTTTCGGCATCTTCAGTCATTTTAAGTGCACCAATGTTTTTGAACTGGCGCGTAGTGAACTGTTTGTACCGTTTATATACAAAAATAAAAGTAGATCACTAAGTATAATTATTGTTTCTAACGTAATCTATATGAATTAGCGAAAATCCTGATTTTAATGAGTTTCTACGAATTATTTGTGTATATTATAATTATCGTGTGTTTTCAATGAAATATCGCAAATACTTATTACCAGAAAATAAAATTGAAATATAGATACATATATTTCGTGGGTTTTATCCTGTCTCTTATTTTTAAAGAATTGATTGATTTCATGTATTTGAGTTTATAATTAATAACATTTATTTAAACGTGTATAACAATGGTGAGTTTGGAAGAATGAGCTGTTCATTTAAAATTGTGAAAACAATTATCAACTAGCCGGTACTCGGAAAGCGTTGCAATGCCAATCAAAGAAAGAAAGTGTTTGTGTTTATTGAAGTGCTTTAAATATTTTAGATAAATAATTTCGATTTAATTTCACTAACATTGATCGGAACCGATGAAATTTCCATGTTTGATTGTTTGTCTTTTTTTGACAAGGATTAGGACTAGTGGTAGGGGATTAAGATTTTGGTTTATGAGTGATACTTTATGACTTTAACAAAATAGAAGGCAAAACGAAAGAATTTTTTTCAATATTTTATTTTGTGTCGTATCATAAATTTGTTATTCTTAATATTTTGGGTAAGGAAACAGGATTAATAAAAGAAATGCAACCATAGTCAACGGCAAAACCATTCAAAAATATATTGACAGTAAAATGAACGGTATGGCAAGGCATTTTTTTAAAATATGAACAAACAACAAGTTTTTTAGAAAAATATATTAGTTGATTTTAATCGGAACTGATGAAATTTGCCGTTTGATGTTTGTCTTTTGCCGATTGTCTATGGTACGCGCCACCTACTGAAAATTAATTGTACTATGCCTATAACCTTTGAACAAGTGCAACAATAAGTTGTCAAAATGAACGGTATGGCAGGGCATAAGATATGAACAAAAAACGATTTTTATATATTAGTTGATTTTAGTATGCCTATAAACTTCGCGCAAGTGCAAGCAGTCGCAATCGAATGAACGGTTTGGCAACGCATAAAATACAAACAAACAACCATTGCTTTTTATATATGTACTAGATTGACAAATTGTCTGAAATAACTGCGCTTAAAATCGTGCCGGAAAATGACCTAAAGTTATTAAAAGAAAAACTTTTGTCCCAAAAAAACCATGTATAAAGATTTTTTATTATTCTCATTCACAATCGAATATTGCCGTATAAAAAAACCAATGATATATTATTTGATACTGATTACTTTGTCCTTTATTGAGCTTTAAAGCTTTATTTTTGATTCATATGATTTTATTCGAAATAAAAAAATGAACTCACAGTCACTCAAAGAAGTGAATGAAGAGAGACGCAAAATAAAATAAAATAGAGACTCTCACAAAGTCAAACAACAGTCACTTTAATATTATTTGAAACAGTATTTTATATTATTGAAAATGCAATAGGGGAACACAAAAATACAATGCAGTACATTGATAAATTTCAAAACAAATATTTGCAAGAAAAAAACAACTGCAAAGAAAACCCGGCGTTTGAAGTTGTCTCAACTGACAAACATAGACAGTTCAATTTACGGTGAAATATCGCTTTCGAAACAGATTTATTCTAAGCCAGTGAAGCTCAACCTTTGTGCCCATGCGGAGCAATAAAAATAGAAAGTACAAAAACAGCCAATTTTTGGTACAGTATTAAATCACCTTAATTTGCATTAACTTGGTAGAACTCGGAATTATAAAACGGTGAATAGCTTCTAATCATCAATTTTATCATTGATCACTTTTAAGGTGTTCACTGTCAATACTTGGTGGAAAGGCATTATAATAAAAATAATAATACATTTTTAGTACTTTTTCCAGATAAAATTTATTAGATCAGGACCGGTTTCGCTCAGTCAGTTGACAATGCACGCCATGAGCGAAACCGGTCCTGATCTGATAAATTATATGTTGAAAAAGTACTAAAAATGTATTATTATTTTTATTAATTTAATCATTATTCAAAATCAATTTTGGTACTACTCAAATTATAATATATTATTTGAACTAATTTATATTGAATACCATTTTATATGCCGATGTTTGGTGTAATTCCAAGAAATACATAAAAACAATTTGTCTCATTAAATACTATATTTTTCAATATAAAATTAGGATAATAAAAATAATAACCCATGCTTAGTAATTATTCCACATAAACTTTAATGCATCAGGACCGGTTACGCTCATGGCGAGCATTATCAACTATCAATTGATAATGCTAACCATGAGCGAAACCGGTCCTGATCTAATAAATTTTATTTGGAATAAGTACTAAAAATGTTTTATTTTAATGCCATTCCACCAAGAATTGATAGTGAACACCCTAAAAGTGATAAAATTAGGATGTTAGAACAAATGAGAAGATGTCATGTGCACCTCTTCTAAGCCAGTATACACAGCAAAATTAATGTAAGATTGAACTATGTTCATATCAATTTTATCTACGTATATAAAAATGATTTGTTGCTAATTTGTCTGATATGCGTTCCATATAGATTATATCCGTATAGATTGTATATATATGTATATGTTGTGTATCCAAAAGAATTTTAATAAAAAAAATTAAAAAACATTATTTCCTAGAATGGCATTGCAACGCAACCATAATTAGAGGGAAAGTCAGTTCCTGTAACAGAATAAATGTTGAAGATTGTATATATGTATATGTTGTGTATCCAAAAGAATTTTAATAAAAAAAAATTTGGTCGAACTCAAACACATTGCTATTTTTCCACCTTGTGATAGTAGTTAATATTTTTAGTATGATGAAAAATATGATATTTTGCCCTGTAGTTCCATCATCTATACGCCAAATATTTTAAGGTGACAACTATTTGTTTGGACTAGTAAAAATTGTCAACTCAGGTAAACACTGTTCTGCGCAAAAGCTGAAATTTAGCGAAAACGAAAATGTTACCAGTAACCGAATTAATTAAGCATTAAAGCCTAGGATATCGACTAAAGTTGTCTCGACGTGCATTTCGATCTTCGCCATCTTCAGACTTTCACGTGCATGGATGAACTCAATCTGACGACAGTATGAGCTAAAATGTTTCCAAATTACAAAAAGAACAGTTAGTTCTGCTACCTATTTTTGTCCCGGATGTCTTGTAATTTATTTTTAGTAGAGTTACATAATTTAAATAGAAACCTTAAATTAAACATTCCATGGCAGAAAAACGAGACAGTTGCAATATGTCGCAAGATCTCGGAAACTGCAATTAAAAATGATCAAACACGAGCTTTTTCTCTACAGTTACAATTTTTCTTCAGTCAAGTTAGACACAATGGTAAAACAGAGGCTTTACTTTTAAAAGAGAACCAGACAATGAAACACAATTTAAAACAACCTAACACAGGTATAAATAACCTTTTCTTCTAATTTAAAATGTTATATCGTCAAGTAAACTTAAACTAACTTTTAAAAACACTAAAACTTAAAATTAAAACACGGTTTCTTTGAAATCAAATGACAGTGAAACTCATTCTGATTGATGAAGAGCAAGACCAGTTTAATAGATTATAATCTTGTCAGCTTTTAAATTCAATAATAAACTGATTTTTCACGATATTACTTCTAGTGTGGAAAAAACCTCCTTACGAGAATGATTGTCTTGGAATCATTAAAAAATAGTCCATTCTTATTAAGAATTACTCGTTATGTTGACGTTAACTCGAATAGTTTACTATTCTTATCATAAACATGCTCAGATCTCAACTGAATCGACGAGTCTGGCTCGTAGTTTAAGATTTATCTCTTAAAGCGTTTATTTGGAAGCTGGCAAAGCTTGTGGCTTCTTCTACGTTTGCCTCTACTATTGAAGAAATTGCTGGAAGAGGAAAGGGAGTGGATCATAAGGTCTAGGTCATTGTCATGACGAGGCGAGCTTTATTTTCAGCTGCTGGTTTTAAATACCAACAGTCAAGAAAGTCCTTGAGCTGTTTAACCAAACTAATGAGAATCTTAAATTCAAATAATATTATGTATGATTCACCGTAAGTGATTATGTTAAAACCAAATCTGAAACGTCGTTTTGCGGTGTCTACGTGGCGAAAACGCGTACCTTTTTGATATTGTTAATTAAAACTACATACGGTTAATTAGAATTTGATCCAGGCAGTTAATGACGCATGGACGTCTCGTAATAAACTTTGGTGGTAGTATTGAGTGTTGGAAACATTTATTTTCGATTAAGTTCTTTACCTTGTGGTCAATGTATTAATTGAGTAAAATTCTTAAAAGGTTACGTCTGGACGGTTTCCCTTCAATGTTTATGTTTGTTTGATAATTAACAAATCGTTCAGCAACATAACAAAAATAAGATTTGTTCTTGTATTTGTGTAAATAAATGTTGCTTTTTTACTATTTTTATAAAATGTTTAAAAGGGTTAAACTGTAACTGACAATATATCTTACATTTAAAGGACAATCCGAAAAAGGAATAATCATAATTAGATACATTTTCCATCATTCAAGTAACCGTACGATTATAAGTATGAAGATAATTCGCAAAGAGACGCAACACATTTTACTGTTTTTACACAATCTTATATATAAAACCGAAACGGGTGATGTATGTCTGTAATTCCCTTTTGCATTGTTGATGCAAGTTCAAACAAACGAATTGATTTCGCTCGCGAAAGTTTCGACGGTAAATTTGTTTCGTTATCAATGAGTGTGTAGAGACTCCAATTACTCGAGTATCGAGTAGTACATATATAAAACCGAAACGGCGTATGTATGTATGTCTATGGGTCTGTAATTCCCTTTTGCAATGTTGGTCATTAAGTTGCCATAAAAACGAATATGAAAGAAAATATGTTTGATTTTTGTTATCGGCGAAGACATTTAGTCAAAATGTAATAAATTAGTCTTCTACTGAACTTTTCCCGGCTTTTATTAATATAATAATATAAGTATTATTTGACATTTCTTTGACAGCAAATTAGATTTTTTCCTTGAATTTGGACATTTTAATGGGCGAGAATGGGGCTGTCAATATATGAAAGGGGCTGTGAAATGTCAATGCCAGTCTGAAATGTTCATTTTAATTCCATTTTAATTGACCTAGACTTTTGAATTTTTAAAAAAGTTGTTTCAACTTGGCCCGTCTGAATTTACGCGCCGAGGTGAACATAACCCCAAACTGGTCCGAGCGAAGCCGGGTTCCAATACTAGTTTCCTATAAAAATGAGCTTTCACAAAGTTACTGCCAAATCTATGGATGTATTTATACGAATAAACAGTTTGCTTTCGTACTAGTTCTACGTATATAATGTAAAAATCAGGATCTCACATTTACATTATATGTGTTTTTACTAATTTGCCTTTCACCAAGAGTGATATTGTAAATTGATTGACTGAAAAAAATATTTATTTAATTTGGATAATGGACAATTTTAATCTAGCTATACGTATTTAAGCAACTTGATTTTATCTAGTGAATTTTTCCGATGGATAAATATTTCAAATTAAATCATTTATTTACATAAAACGGTGAATATTAGTGACAAGCGATATAAAATAAAAATAATAGTCTAGATAGGCATCGTAAAGATTATGATTTTTGTTTACAAAGAATAAGTCAGTAAAATTTATGACAGATATTTTTTTAATTTAAAACTACTAGGACAAAATATTCTCATAATACAATAACAATAAAAAATAGTGCTTATGTTCTTTAGAATTATATTGTATCGATTAGGCTTTTATAAACAGCCAAATGAATGAATAATTTAGATAAAATCAAATAAAAGCGTTCAATAAACAGAAACTATAAAATTTATAACTAATATAAGTCGTGACGTCAAATTCTGAAGTTGATTATCTTTAGGGGAACAGTGCCAGACTTAAAAATAGAATTTGGTACATATTCAAAAAAGTCCATGGTCATGAAGCCTTTGAAATAGCGATTAGAAAAATTTTGATTGAAATTCGACAGAATTAAATTATTACCGGAAGCAATATTTTTTGATTTTTCAAAAAGATTTTTCAATTTTAAATTGGTTGAAAATGTAAAGAAATTGCGATAAATTTACAGATTTAGTTATAGCCTCAAGAAAATGTATTACTAAATATATATTCAATTTAATATTTTATAAAGACATCAATGTAAAATTGCTTACAAAATAATTAACTCCGTTCAAAAAATATATACACAAATGTAAATTTCAAAGAAATTTCAAAAAGTGGCCTTTATTCTACCGAAAAGGAAAAAAAATACTTAATATTTATCGCCACAAAGAAGCTTTTAGATGAAACGAAATTATGTTGAGCCAATTGCGTGTTTTTACTTAAAGTATTCATTTTGAATAGACATATTATGCTTTAACATAGTGCCAATTAGGCTAATCTTTTTAATGAGGAGAAGAGATTTGTATTGAAGCAGGCACAAAAACCCTCAGTTACGAATGAGATACAAGTGAATTGAAGTCTTTATGAGAAAGCTCCAATGAAATATTAAATGATCTAACTTTAATTTCACCTCTACGGATGGGTGTAGGATTGTACATCTGTTGTAGCTATATTTTGAAATCTCGTAGCATTTTATTTGAGCACTTAAGATTGGAAATATGTAACATCGTTCGTGTCAAATAAATTAATAAAATATTATTTGAAATACTATCTCCTCAAACGTTTACCGCACGCATTGCCACATAAAATTTGCTGTTTATTGATGTAAATACTGCCCTGACGATGGCGTGACATTTCTGGTGCCAAAATAGCTGTCATTAGTGCACTCACTTAAAAACGGACTGAGCTTAGCTTACAACCGTTTTCCTCAAATACAAGTATTTTAATTGTGATAATTAACTGTCATCATATTGTGATTCGCCTCGAAGCCTCCGCATAGTGCAGTTCTTCAAAGGTTATGAGATTTCAATAAAATTTTTTTAATATAGTCCATCGATAGTTTATGTTGAAAACTTTCAGCATTTAGAGGAAAATTTTAGCGTCATATTAAAAAAAATGAATACGAAAAGTACTCTTCTAAATATTTTTTTTAAGTAATTATTGAATAGAAGGAAAGGGTTTGTTTTGCGAAAATTATTTTTTTTTATAGTTTTTAATGGTTGGATTGAATAAAAATATTTTAAATTTTCGAGGGTTTTTTTTAAAATTTAAAAAATATTTTCT
This sequence comes from Himalopsyche kuldschensis, assembly GCA_028554975.1. Classification (NCBI taxonomy): domain Eukaryota; kingdom Metazoa; phylum Arthropoda; class Insecta; order Trichoptera; family Rhyacophilidae; genus Himalopsyche; species Himalopsyche kuldschensis. Next base: position 2,306,348 of record JAHFWI010000028.1, read on the forward strand.
ATTTAAAGCTATAGTTTTTAAAGGTGCTGGATTGATTAATAAAACAATATTTTAATATTACCACATTCATTTTTCCTACCAAATATTGCAATTATCAATAATATATGCATCGGTAAATCCATAATATCAAGATAAGTAAACATTTTTGAATTTCTTAATTAAAAGTGATCATTTAAATTCTCTCGACTCAATAAAAACAGTAAACTAAGTCGTACCTCTAAAGAAACCAAAGTCTCCAGTGAAGGAGTAATTATCTTTCCTTGTTCGCTCTAGGAGGAGTTCTTTCACGTTGCATTTTCTTAAGTGATCAATTATTTTCTTCCGTTTCAATTCAAAAAGGAAAAGATGATTTCTTTTCTTCTTTCCAATTTATTGAAGAAATCCTGTTTTTCAAATGAAGCATTTAAGAAACGTTAAATACTTTTTAACATTAATTGTTTAAGACAACAATGAAAGAATTTAGAAAACTGATTTTAAATAAATGTTTACGAGACGGATCTAAGTTCTTATCATCTTCTTCTTCCTTTCCGTAAAACGGAAAAATCCCAAACTCCATTGTGTAATTTATCATTTTAAAATATAAGAATCCATCTTGCTTTATTACTTAAGCAAATTTTGCGTTAAGAAGTACGAAGTTGCCTCTGAAAGTGGCAAAACATGTGTCACAGTTAGTTACATACAACTTGGAATAATCAAAGTTATTTTCGATTTTATATTGGTGATTTAGTGTGCTTGGAAAACAATGATACTGGATTCAAAGAAAGTTTAATTTCAAAGGTATAGATAGATATAAAGATATAACAATACTAACCATCAATTGTTGTGGCTATTACGCCTTTATTTTTTTAATAAAATATATCTGAAACTCACAAATGAGTTGTAAAGTGCCGAAAGTAGAACTATCCACTCTTCTACTTTTCGAGAAAAACCCGAAAAACGTTTTGTTGGCTTTTTGAGCAGCCCATTAAAAGCCTGAAACTTAAATTTGTATGAGCGGTCACATTACAACATTACTTCAGATAACTCTGTGATTTGGTCGTTATTGTTTAGTTTCCAAAGTCGTGAACCGTTCTGATCTTGACCCCAAACATCATTTTCTTTAACGTCTTTATACCACATGTACATCCATGATTCTTATACAAATATTTTATTGCTAACCATACTCTATGACCAGAAGAATAATGTGACAGCATTAGTTCAGTTACGAAAAATATGGAATAGTTCTATAAATATGAAAAGGTTCTAACTGCTCTTGACACTGCGTTTGAAGTTTTGATTGATAAAAATTCACTTGTATCAATGAGCAAATAAAAATGATTCAAATTACTTATTTTAAGCATAGTTTTTCCCAACTCTTGCTGTTAAATAATGAACTAAAAGATCTAATGATGGAAATAATAATGATACTCTTGAAACTTTGTCAAATAAATTTAGTAAAAAAGTGTGCAGATGCAGTGCAACTCTGGAATTCTGCAACCTCCGTTATTTAACCATATGTAGATACTTCTGAAATTCATATTGAGACTACCTTAATTCTGGCTCCCTAGTAAATCGAGAAGGAGCCTCCTATCCGACACCCAGGAAGAGGGATTTTGGGGACGGAGTAGGAGAAACATGGTACTCTTATAAAGAAAAGACGATCTCAAAGCGTTATGTAGGTGCGGTCAGCATTCATTATTTAATTGTTTAGGATTTACACAGACGTTATACAACACACAAATATTACGATAGCGAAGAAGATATCAGGAATTTGACTCGAATTTAATTCTTAGGGAGAGGATTAGGCGCGTGCATTCTCAATGCAGTACAATCTCTCACTGCTGTATGAAAACAAGCGGTTACTTTAGAAAGAAAAAACAGTGGCCGTTTCAAAAATCGTAAATACGTGCGCCCGCCGATAAGGGATTATTTATCGTCTAATGAACTTTTTATGAAGCACATGCATTGTCGGGCGTCAAGAGATAAGAGAAATTGAAATACTTCTGTATTGAATCGCTATAGATTTCAATACAGATTATTATAAGAATGAATTTATTTCCTGATATCGACTTAAACTCATAGACTGAGGTGAACAATATGTGTCAATATATTTGATATAATGCGGTAAATACAAGCTTTTCCGTCCAAAAGGTCATTTTAGGCAAAAATCTCAATTAGAACCATTTCAAAGTAAGGTAACAAATAATATAACTCTTTTTTGAAATACAAATCAGTTTTGACTCCGACGATTTTCATAAATATTCCTGACGAATTTGAAGTGTTCAGGTTATCAAGAGCTTTCAGTGTAAATCCATTTCGTCTCCTATCTTGTATGCACATTTATAAATAATATCCCAATTCTGTGAATTACTTTGGCAGCAATATGAGTTATGATTGATTAGACTAATTAGACTTTACGGTATCGCATTTTGAAGGGAACGCTAATGGATCGACATTATGAATACATCATCGTGTGATTCAATATTAATGCCCTTATAAATAATCATAGTTAGCTAGATTATGAGCTCCTCTGACTGAATCAATCATAATTGTGTAGAATAACTATGATGAATATAGGGTTTTTAATTCTCAGCTGTCAAAAAACTTCACTAAAATATAGTAAATGTTTTGAGTAGTGTTAAGTATGCGCAGTTTGTTTCTGATAAAATGGTAAAAACAAGTAGATTCTTCAGTTATTGTAAAGGAACTTTGAGTTTAGCATTTGAATTATTATTGATTGATGATTATGTAGACCTGACCTTTTTGCATATGGATAAAAGACTATCGTGTAAGAAAAGATAAGATGCTCATACAAAAATGGTAGATAGGTTTCATGGCTTAATATCAGCTCAAAATCGGATTTGTTTATTATTTAAACATATTTTTTAAAAGTTATACAATGCGGAAAGAAAAATAACAATGTATTTTAATTCTACATAAATTATTTTATATATTTGTTGATAGCTATTTCGGCTTACGCCTTCGTCAGAACTATGTTTAAAACGTGTATTAGAGATATCTTATATACCTTTGCTAGACAGGGTGCCCCTTACATAATCTCTTTCTGTTGAAACCATACCTACGTCACAAGAAAGAATTTAAATAAGTTTGATTTATTGGTCTAAAGTAATGGTGGGAAACAATGATTTGGGTATTTTTGGGTTATTGGATCGTGTGAAACCACTTAAAATCTGCAATGTCTAAGTGCATCTATTTTAAATTGTTTTAAGTTTATTGTTTGTTAAAGGTTTTAACAGAGGTGAACTATTAATTGTGATCTGATCGTTAAGAATTTCATTGGACTGATTATACCTATTAATTTCAAGCTGTTCCAATGCATTCAGTTTTAGGCCCTTATTGCAAAAATGTAAACGAATCGGGACCGAATTCGGATTATGTGCTAATTCTATAAGGTGATTTGCATATTGTGAATCAGTTTTTCCATTGTTAAAGGATCTAAAATGTTCGATTGCGCGCGTAGAAATCCGTCTCCGGAGACAATACCAATAAATCAAACTTATTTAAATTCTTTCTTGTGACGTAGGTATGGTTTCAACAGAAAGAGATTATGTAGGGGGTACCCTGTCTAGCAAAGGTATATAAGCTATCTCTAATACACGTTTTAAACATAGTTCTGACGAAGGCGTAAGCCGAAATAGCTATCAACAAATATATAAAATAATTTATGTAGAATTAAAATACATTGTTATTTTTCTTTCCGTATTATAATGGAGTTCTACCAAGTAAATGCCTACTCAATCAATAAAAGTTATACACGTAATAATTTTACATAGTTATCAATTAAAATATAATTTATTTTAGAAAAACCTTTTTAAGTTGTTTACCGTCAATACTTGGTGGAATGGCATTATAAAATAAATAATAAAACATTTATGTACGTATTCCACATAAAATGTATTAGATTAGGACTGGCTTCCCTCAAAGCGAGCATTATCCATCAGTTGATAACGCTCGCTATTAGCGGAACCGGTCCTGATCTAATAAACTTATGTGGAATAAGCTCAATTTCTTTTTATTATTTTTATTTTAGAGATATAGATAAATCTCTTCATGTCTCACCGTGCCTGTTTACTACTATTTTTCCGTATATAGTTTATTTACAAAGAAACATCGGTATAAAAGTCAGTCCTTTTTTAAAAACCGTGTTATTTTGAAACCGTGATCGTGTGTACTTTATAATAGAGAAATAATAAAAACTAGTTATTGAATAAATAGGTATATATTTGTATTGAGAAATTGCTAAATAATTTCACTAGAGATATAGACGTGTTAAATATGAATTGTTAGTCAAAGTATGGTCTTAAATAAAACGATTTAAATATTTTAAATTTAAGACCAAGATATTTTGACTTTTTGAAAAATTCAAAAATCAGGGAACGTGCCATGCACGCCAGGCTACGTTGGCGATTATGCAGGTATGTTGAAGCTAAGCTAGGATACCGTCTGAGGATGTATGGAAGCCTCAACCCTTCCAGACCCTTTGTAAGGCCGGTGGGATTTGAGCACCCTGTTAGGCCGTAAGGTACTATCTAATAATTCTAACAGATGTATTCGGTGGGAATAAGTGGTCCTGAAATCAAGTCGGGACTTTATCCCAGGCAGGGTCAGTGCAAAATTTTGTATAATAAAACCTTCGATTTTAACTTTGTGGAAGTTCATATCGATGTTAAATTAGAAATAACTTTAGTACGGCGTAATGAATAACAATGTATTTTAATTCTACAGAAATTATTTTATAAATTTGTTGACAGTTATTTCGGCTTACGCCATCGTCGGAACTAACAGTTAACAGTGGTTCTGTCGATGGCGCATGCCTAAACAGCTTTCAACAAATATATATGTAATAATTTATGTAGAATTAAAATACATACATTGTTATTTTTTAACCGTATTATAATGGAGTTCTATCAAGTAAATGCTAGTTCAATCAATCAAGAAATAATACTTTCGATGGTTACGGTGGTAACTTTGTGGAAGTTTATTTTAATATAAAATTTAAAAAAAACTTTGATTATTCCACGTATTTTGTGAAGCAGACGTATTGGCATCTGCGAAGGAGAAGCAGAAGAATCAGACGAAGATGCCTCTGAAAGGAGGCGAAACACGTGACATAGTTACAATTAATTTGCACAATACGTGAAATAATCAAAGATATTTTAAATCAAGAAATAACTTTCTATCTACAACGTATTGTGTAACAGATACTGACTCGTGTTTTGTCTTTTAAAAAGTGTCTTCAGATCCACTATTGTAAGGTCACTTAAGATATCATTAATAATGTAAGCTTGCGATACTTAGTCTGACGATGCTTCTTAATGAGGTGAACCTCGTGTCACTAAAATTTAAAACGACTTTGATAATTCCACGTATTGTGTTACTAGTTGTGACACGTGTTTCGCCTCTTCGAAAATGTGGCATAAGTAACGTGTTACTATACTGGGTAACAAATGGAATAAACAAAGTTATTTTAAATTTTATATTTATTATATATTACTTCGTTTTCTTTCAATACGTATAAATCTTTCGCATTTTACTTGAAATATCTGTCGTATCAACAATTATTTATAAAGGGTATTTCAATAGGGACGCTCAAAATATGTTACTTTGTCCTGCTGAGTAGATTATTCATTGTTTAGTGGCCAAATTTGAGTCAACCAGTTTGGTAAATAATCGGCCAACACCTACCTGTACGTCATCAAAATACAATATCTGGTGAAAACATTGCTGCTGTGTGTGAAAGTGTACAGGAAAACCCAAGGCAGCTTATTTCTCGTTGTTCACAAGAACTTGGCTTTTCTGCGACTTCAACTTGGCGAATTTTGAATCGGGCCTTATGTCTGCACCCGTATAAAATCCAACTAACCAAGGAACTTCAGGTAAACGACCACAGACAACGCCTGATTGGGCTCTGGAGCAGTTGGAAGTTTACCCAAATTTGTCAAAAAATCAACTTTAACGACATGGCTCATTTTATAATGAATGGATATTGGCAGACATTTGATGCTATATTCCATATTTAATGCCGTAAAATGTACTTACAAATGAAATTAAAATTTAGTCGAAATCTCACAAACAACTAGTTTTATTTACATTTCAAAACTAAGCGTCCTTATAAAAAGACCCTATACATTCAGCTCTCCTACAGCACCCTCTGCTAAAAAGCGGTTTTTCATAGCGTGTGCTGGAGTCCTCAGACAAATTAGATGTTTCGTAAATATGTAAAATTTTCAATTTGTCCGGTCCGTGGCGCAGTTGTCAACGTTGTTCGCTTGCGTGCCGGACCACCCGGATTCGGTTCCCGGTACGAGCGGATTTTTTCAGTCGATTAATCTGTTCAAAGGCATGGGTGTTTGTGTTGAATATCCCTTACCACCTTTCATATCCCAAAGAGCGAGCGCACAGCGACAGCGATTAGCTACCCACTAGTTCTGTCCGAGTCCTCGTATCCTTTCCATCCACCACTCTCTACGAAAAAGAGAGGTTGAGCAACTGAGTAACAAACAGTTCTTATAGGAAAATATATGTTGAGATAAACTTCGTGAGGATTCTTTATGCTCCAAGTTGGGAGCAGACTTGGTTAAAAAAATATATCTCATTATACATAGATATATGCATTCGAAAAATATTTATCAGTAGCTTTACTTTTATTGATTGAGTAGGCATTTACTTGGAAGAACTCCATTATTATACGGAAAGAAAAATAGCAATGTATTTTAATTTACATAAATTATTTTATATTTAACTATTTCGGCTTACGCCTTCGACAGAACTATGTTTAAAACGTGTATTAGAGATAATATACCCTTTGCTAGACAGGATGCCTCTAAATAATTTTTATGTTGAAACCATACCTACGTCACATGAAAGAATTTAAATAAGTTTGATTTATTGGTCTAAAGTAATAGTGGGAAACAATAATTTGGGTATTTTTGGGTTATTGATCGTGTGAAACCACTTAAAATCTGCAATTTCTAAGTGAATCTATTTTAAATTGTTTTAAGTTTATTGTTTGTTAATGGTTTTAACAGAGGTGAGCTATTAATTGTGATCTGATCGTTAAGAATTTCATTGGGCTGATTATATCTATTAATTTCAAGCTGTTCCAATGCATTCAGTTTTAGGCCCTTATTGCAGGAATGTAAACGAATCGGGACCGAATAATTCTATAAGGTGACGTATTGTGAATCAGTTTTTCCATTGTTAACATGTTCGTTTGCGCGAATGGATATCTTCCTACCAGTCTGTCCGACATATACTAAATCACATGTCCCGCAAGTCATCAAGTTTATTAATCCTGTCTTTGTACCTAAGTTATTATTGACTTTAAATGCTACATTTACTGAATTTTTAATCTCGTGGTGAATTTTTTCACTCCCTAAGTAGTTAATTGATTTAAAGAAGCGATTTTCTTGTATTAAGTTAGGGTAAATAAAGCTAATTTTAAACGTTTTTTATCCTTTTCTCATAGCCATTATTACGCGCAATTCGTTATAATAATCTATCTGATTCATCGGTACAGCCAGTAATCTGTGTATCATTGAATTGTATGCAGATAGTTTAATTTGCCAAGGATGAAGTGATTTGGAGTGAATAGTAGTATCACAGAAGGTTGGTTTTCTAAAGATTTTAAATTTATGTCCATTTTTATTCTAGTGATGGTTAAGAGTTAATGCAGTGGTCTACCTCTATCTCTAGTGTGAATTTTTTTTTTTTGTGTATCAAGTTAGCCTTGTTTAGAAATATATCTAACTGCCTATCCGTGCCTTGCCAACAAATTATAATATTTAAGTTATAAACTTTAGTTTTGATAAAGTATTTCATAAAAACATCCCTATCTCGCTGTACTTTTAGGAGGGTTGACTTAAATGACAGATCAGAATTATACATATTTTTTATTAAAATTTTATCTCGATTATATTGATCGTAAATAAATAAAATATGATGTTATAAGTCAATTTTTGCAAATTCAAATCATGAGTTTTACACTTTTAAGAGTATCTGTACAACGGAAGCCTATACCGTTACCACTCTGCCGCAGCGATTAGCAAAGCAGTTACAACTAGATTAAATTGATAAAAATGTGATCCTTATATGTACAAGGTGATAAGATTATTTGATATTGACGAAAATCAATAAAGGTCACAGCTAGATATTACGTTAGCCGTAGTGTTCGGTCGGACAAGTTGTGAGTATCTGGAAATTAATAGAAAACAGAAGCGAAGCCTTATTGTAATCAAGTTCGAAAATCAGAACGGAAATTGTGGAAACCCAAGAAACGTTTGGTTTCGATTATTTCACTTGATTGCTTCCTAATAGTGCCCGCCTGCTAGATGAATTAAGGAGTAAGACAATCTGTGAAAGCTTCAATATATAAAAGCCTAAATATCTAATAAGATATACCTAATCACAACCCTCGCTTAATTTAAGGTTCTAAGTTGGTTGACGAATTACCACATGTATAATTATATTACTTTCATGATTATTATAAAAGCTCGGAAAAGATCTTTGAGTAAATTTATTTATTCTTTAAAACTATATATGATTCCAATATTGACCAAGTGTTTCCTAGTGATGTATCGAACAAAATTATTTGAAAGAGAATACATAGGTTACTTATTCACTAAAACTCTCTTGCTTAGAATAACGAAAGAAGGTTAGGGCTAGCTAGAGACATGTTCAAATGACCAGTTTTAAGGATCAATTTAATTCATGAAATATATACTAATGTCGGTTCAAGTACATCCGTGCACTGGAAATGCCTGAAGACGCCAAAAAGCGTAACCCACATAAGAAAAATACAAAATCCAAGCAATTAAAATTGATATACTAAAGTATTTGTACACAAAAAAATAATTTGTGACTAAATAACAAAACTTCTTTTACAATCCTTTAATATCAGAACTGTGGAGTCGGAGTCCGAGTCTTTGAGTCGGGGCTTTTTGGCCGGAGTCGAAATCGTCGCGGCGTTTTGGCCGGAGCCGGATTTTGAAAAGTTCAAACTTTTTATTTTTGCATATAATATGTTAAATTTGGCTATTGGCCGGATTGGTATGGTTGATATTTAATTGAATACACATAAAAAGGACTATTTAGGAAAAAAAGTGACGATATTGAACCTTTTTTTAGTCGGAGTTGGAGTCGGAGTCGTGTTTTTGGTAAATGTTACAGTCGGAGTCAAACTTTTTTTTACCGACTCCACAGCCCTGCTTAATATACAAGACCAAACACTCCACATTGGAAACGGCCATGATGAAAAAATGTATAAATGAAACAATGAATGATCAATAAATTAACTAAACATCTTTTCCACTTTTTTGCAATATCAAATACAATAGTATTTATTTTCCTAAAAGAATTGTCGACCTTTGCTTGTAACGGTGGGGAGTCAATAATTTTCTTGTTTCTCGATTCCTTACATCCTTTTTTTTTTTTTGATCCTTTTCTCAAGGATTCCAAGCCAGTCAGCATTACTGACCACTTCCTTTGTCGAAATACAAGGGTAAATCGATCATAAATGTATCTATATCATAGGAATAGAGTGTTTATATTGCTCTGAAAATAAATTTCATGTAAGAATAAATATTTTTTCGACATAGACAATAATCACTTGTAATGGGTTCAATGTCAAAACTTGTTTGGAAATCTCTATATAAACATTTTCGCACATATTCCACCACTACTTTTTTATGGATAAGAACCGATTTCCCTCATCGTGAGAATATATGTACATTAATTAACACGAGAGCTATTTAGGCCCCTTAAGATAAAAGAAAGAAACTTATTTCTATCAGTTTTGAGTTATGAACTGTGGAGTCGGAGTCGTCTCGGCGATTTGGCCGGAGTCGGAATCTTTTTATTTTTGCATGTAATATGTCAAATTTGAACATTGGCCGTATTGGTAGGGTTGATATTTAATTGAGTACATAGAAGTAGATTAAACTCACGGATTCTCAGTATACAGATACATAAGATACTTAAAAATATAAAATCATCTAACAAACTCATTCGCAAGTCACATTTGCTTTTTATTTCTCTTCTCTTTTTCATACTAGAATTAGTGCATGGCTAAAAGATCAGTCCCGTGCAGCTCTGTCTCGGGCCAAGTAATCGTTCTGGTCTTACGCTTTGAAAATTCAACGTTTCTGTTTTTTGATCGTATAGCGTTATGGAAGGCGGCCGTGAAAAACGGCTGCACACACATAACGGATGGGTGGTGGGACAACCAACTTGTTCACCCAAATATATACATATTAATAGGAAAATTAGGCAAACAAAAAGTGACGATATAAAACTTTTTTAGTCGGAGTCGGAGTCGTGTTTTTGATCAATGTCGGAGTCGTGGTTTTGGTAAATTCTGGAGTCAGAGTCGAACTTTTTTTACCGACTCCACAGCCCTGGTTATTATGTCAATAGATGCAATAATGTGTTACGTTATGTGTCATAGAGACACATCGATAGTGGATACGAAGATATTTCAATATCCACTAAAAAACACATACTAATAAATTACTATTGTAAATTTAACAAATAAATCGGAATCGCCTATAATGATAAAGAAAAATATGTACAGAAACCTCCCGGTTAAGTACGCATGAAAAATGGCAAAAAACTTGGATCAATATTTATTATGCAAAAAATTAAGAAAACTGAACACAATTATTTTATAAAATGGAATTTTTGAAAGTTTTCAAAAGAGCATAGAAGATCGTTGTAATCAGCTCCTGCTGCATTTTTAACAACTGGGCATAAAAGCTGATTTTCTATATTTATTGCCATTTCACACAAGTTGTCAAAGCCTTCAAACTTGACTAGACATTCGTTGTTTTCCAGATCGGAATCGTCAGATAAGTGGCTTTCATCCGGTACTTCTTTCACATCTTCCAAAACATCGTCCACATCTTTGAGAATTTCCTGAACATATTCTTCAGTGTTTTCCTCGTCAATTCTTTCGAAGTTTATAGCATCGTTGACGTCAATTTCAATGCTTACTTTTGCAAACATTGTAATGATTTCATTGATCCATTCGTTCTCAGAATTCTCAACAGGAACGGGTGTAAGGGTCATTATCTCGGTTTTGGCAAAAGAGTTTGCGATTGTCTCTTCTGAGATGGCGTCCCATGCCTCCTTAACAAAATTGGCAGCATCTAATAAATGTGCTGCATTTCCATATGCAACACCAGCTGCACCCCTTGAAAGCTGTTTTCCTTGAATTGCTTTGATGCTTTTTAAACCATCATCCATTTCATAATAGTTAAGGACTTCTTTGAGATACAAATATTTATATCGCTTTTTCAGGGCTGCAATAATTCCCATATCACATGGCTGTTTCCAGCTTGTGCAATTAGGTGGGAAAAATGCAACCTCCACATTATCTCGTTTAAATGCCTCAAAATGTCCTGGTGCATTGTCCATAAGCACTTTCATAGAAACTTTCTGATAGCACTGACATTATTGCGCAATATTTATACCTTATTGCATCATATTTACCATATTGCACCATATTTTTTAATGTAAGTAGGAGAGGTGCAGAAAAGAAAGGGGGCGGGCCTTAAAATACGTAAGTACGCACCTCCCGGTTAAGTACGCACAATACCCTTTGATTCAATATGCGTACTTAACCGGGAGGTTATTGTACACACCTCCCGGTTAAGTACGCACATTACCCTTTGATTCAATATGCGTACTTAACCGGGAGGCTACTGTATCCTAAGCAACAATGATTACTTTTGTAACCTGTTTTGGAGTCACATGATAAGTTAGACTTCTATGTCTCTAAAAAACCGATTTAAAAAGCAATGCAAGACGGTATAACAAAAACTTATTACGCTTGCTTAGTTTTGTTAAAATGACTCTCTGATGATTTATATTCTTCCCAGTTGAAAATGCTCGTGACGAATGAAACTGGTCCTGATCTTAAGCGATTAATTATGGAATAAGTAGACAGAATGTTTTATTATTTACTAGTATTCGAATCCGGCTTCGCTCGGACCAGTTTGGGGTTATGTTCACCTCGGCGCGTAAATTCAGACGGGCCTAGTTGAAACAACTGGAAACTTAATGACCAACAATGCAAAAGAGGAATTACAGACCCACAGACATACATACGCCGTTTCGGTTTTATATATAAGATATTTTGGTTCATATGAAACTACTCGAGTATTTTGTAAAAAGTACTACTCGATACTCGAGTAATTGGAGTCTCTACACAGACATTGATAACGAAACAAATTTACCGTCGAAACTTTCACGAGCGAAATCAATTCGTTTGTTTGAACTTGCAACAACAATGCAAAAGGGAATTACAGACCCACATACATACATACGACGTTTCGGTTTTATATAAAGGGTATTTCAATAGGGACGCTCAAAATATGTTACTTTGTCCTGCTGAGTAGATTATTCATTGTTTAGTGGCCAAATTTGAGTCAACCAGTTTGGTAAAATAATCGGCCAACACCTACCTGTACGTCATCAAAATAGAATATCTGGTGAAAACATTGCTGCTGTGTGTGAAAGTGTACAGGAAAACCCAAGGCAGCTTATTTCTCGTTGTTCAAAAGAACTTGGCTTTTCTGCGACTTCAACTTGGCGAATTTTGAATCGGGCCTTATGTCTGCACCCGTATAAAATCCAACTAACCAAGGAACTTCAGGTAAACGACCACAGACAACGCCTGATTGGGTTCTGGAGCAGTTGGAAGTTTACCCAAATTTGTCAAAAAAAAGTCAACTTTAGCGACATGGCCCATTTTATAATGAATGGATATTGGCAGACATTTGATGCTATTTTCCATATTTAATACCGTAAAATATACTTACAAATGAAATTAAAATTTAGTCGAAATCTCACAAACAACTTGTTTTATTTACATTTCAAGACTAAGCGTCCTTATAAAAAGACCCTTTATAAGATTAGTTGACAAGCTTATATCGTTTTCACTGTTGGTAATACTTCCTTGTCGTATTTAAAAATCATTCTTTCGAATGAATAATACAACTCTATAAAAGCATTTCATTACCTTTACCATATGAGTTATTTTCATAACCGGAATGTTGATGAGTTGATTCGTGACTTGCATTCTGTCAAAACATGTGATGTTTGATAATTATTAATTAGCACATGCCACGCAGTAGAGATAGTCAAACGAGCCGTCGAAAAAATAATGTCAAGATTATTTGTGCTTCCGAGCATAACAACATTATCTACTTTCACATTTTAGCTTCTAAAGTAGGTTTGTCTAATGTTATTCTACGGTGCCATAAAGGACTTTTTAGGATGGTTTGGTATGAAAAATATTTCGTTACATTTTTTTTTTTAATATTGAAAAAAATATTTGGCATTACAGCTTACGCCAATGCGCCAAATATTCTTAATTGTGAAAGTCATACGAGATTAACTCGATGATAAATAATGAATCAGTTGTGCACAAAATCAACGATAAATAACATACACCCAGCACAAGATCTCTTTTTTTTCAATTGAAAAAATCTGACCTTGCCGGGAATTGAACCCGGGTCTCCAGATCGCTAGGACGAAAGAAAGCTCTGGCCACAAGACCACAGGGACCGACAATTCCTGATATTGCACGAAAAATTTCATCGATTCTGATTTAAAACCTGATTTGTGTGGTTTTATATCTGGAATATTTTATATTACATGATGAAAAATACCAATGAATTTTAGGCTTACTAAAATTGTATATAATAATATATAAGTGAGAGTGAAACTGTATTCTCAGTGAAAATATATCAAGTAATAGATTTGTATGACAGCATGATTTCACTGGTCACGATCATTGAAATTATTGGCCCAAGTCGATGATTTGCCGGCCTAAAATTTTGGTTTGCTTCAATGAAACAAAATCAGCAAGTATTCCCTTTCATAAAAAAAGAACCAGAGAAAAAAACAGACAAACATAGGGCTGAAGATAGGGTGGTCAAATTTAATTTAAATGACAGCTTGGAGAAGAATATATTTTCACTGTAACATATACATGGTTGATAGCTATTTCGGCTCATATATTTTTTTATTCATAACCCATATTTTGTACATCTTTGTGATAAAGGCCAAATTAATACAATGACATTATTAATGAGCAAACAAACACTAACTCATCACCGCTACTCAAGCCATTACAGAAGACTTATGCAATTTCACCTTAGTCAACTTAATGTAAAACAAATTTACATTCATTATAAATAAAACTGGATATTGATTGAGTAGGCATTTACTTGGAAGAACTCCATTATAATACGGTATGAAAAATAACAATGTATTTTAATTCTACATAAACTATTTTATATATTTGTTGATAGCTATTTCGGCTTACGCCCTCGTCAGAACTATGCCGAAATAGCTATCAACAAATATATAAAATAATTTATGTAGAATTAAAATACATTGTTATTTTTCTTACCGTATAATAAAACTGGACTTGCCATTTCAAGAAATTCATAAAATAAATATGGCACATTTTTGTGTATTTCTTCTACGCCAGTATATATTATATAGAAAGTTAATGTATGTTTAATCATTGTTTTGATGAAAGCGTAAACTGAAATAGTTTACAACAATATATCTTTTTATATAAACCGAAACGGCGTATGTATGTATGTATGTCTGTGGGTCTGTAATTCTTTGGGAATGATATAACATTAAATAATTATTGGTCGCTTAGTCCGAGCGAAGCCGGGTAGCAATACTAGTATTATATACTTTTTGTGAAACTAAAATTCAATTCTATTTTTCCACAATGTAAAATGGAGTTCTAGCAAGTAAATGCTAATTCAGTCAAACAAAGCATATTTATTATTTGAATTATACAATGCTTAGATAAAATGGCTACACAATATTGTGTTATGTGAAAAATAGCGTATCAAACAACTGTCTAGTTCCAACGATACTTTTTAAGCTCTTGCCACTGAGGTAAAAACACTTTTGCCTAGATATTGATATTATGTATATTATAATGAAAAAAGGCGAGAACGATAAGGTTTTTTCTCATTTTCCTCTAACTATGTTTGTTTGCTGCTAATATATAATACGACGGCGTGATAAAAAAATCCTTTTACCAAAGTAATCAGTAGTGCAAATTTTCCGGTCACCTATTTTCCACCCGTTAATCATACTAATTTCTTTTTATTTTGTAAGCGAAAATTGAAATAAATTAAAAATATTTTAAATATACAACATTGAGGTTCCTCATGCTTTTAAAAATAATAATTTCTAGGGCATTGAAGCGAATTATTGGTGGAATGTAAAAATGCATATTTTAACCAATTTTATGAATCGAGAGGATCGAATTAATGTGCACTGTATTTTAAAAATAGAATTTACAATTTAATAACTCTGTATTGAATATTAAAATGCGTATAAAATTATGATTTATTGAACGTTTTTATAGATTCAAGCGGAAGGTTGGTCATTAAAAAAAATTAAAGAGGAAGATACAATGAAGCGAAGAAAATTGAATTTTAGGAGGGAAAATAGAGATGTTCTCGATACTAATTATGGAAGTATAGGGTCTTTTTATAAGGACGCTTAGTTTTGAAATGTAAATAAAACAAGTTGTTTGTGAGATTTCGACTAAATTTTAATTTCATTTGTAAGTATATTTTACGGCATTAAATATGGAATATAGCATCAAATGTCTGCCAATATCCATTCATTATAAAATGGGCCATGTCGCTAAAGTTGACTTTTTTGACAAATTTGGGTAAACTTCCAACTGCTCCAGAACCCAATCAGCAATCATGTCTGTGGTCGTTTACCTGAAGTTCCTTGGTTAGTTGGATTTTATACGGGTGCAGACATAAGGCCCGATTAAAAATTCGCCAAGTTGAAGTCGCAGAAAAGCCAAGTTCTTGTGAACAACGAGAAATAAGCTGCCTTGAGTTTTCCTGTACACTTTCACACACAGCAGCAATGTTTTCACCAGCTATTGTATTTTGATGACGTACAGGTAGGTGTTGGCCGATTATTTACCAAACTGGTTGACTCAAATTTGGCCACTAAACAATGAATAATCTACTCAGCAGGACAAAGTAACATATTTTGAGCGTCCCTATTGAAATACCCTTTATTAATACAAAAAGAGAATAAATGAGTTTATGGCTAAAAAATGCAAAAAACACTACACTTAAATATGAAAGCAAACTTTTGAACAAAATTTAAATATTTTATATACCTGTAATCAATTTGTCTAATAAGATCACACTTAATTGAAACTGACGCGAAGTAAACAGTTAACTGTTTGTATCGTTAATATACAAAAATAGAAGTAGATCACTAAGTGTAATTGTAACTAACATAACCTAGTCTAGATGATTTAGCGAAAGTTTTTATAGTGAATTAAAATTTATTAGGTACCTATCATATAAGCGTTCAATAACCACTTTTAATGTTGTCAATACTCGTAATAATACAAATTAACAGGGATTTGTTCGAGATTAGCAAAACCGGTCCTGATATTATTATTAAATCTTATGTGGAATAAGTACTAAAAATGTGTTCATTTACAAATGAAAGTAAAATCTGGCCAGTGAATATGAACACATGAATATTACATCTCGAGATTCAAAAATGTAAAATTTCATAATGATATAAAGTTACTACTATAAATGTGCCATTATAACTTGACCGCCGTTCAAATTCGGAACTAAAAAAGTCCTCATATAGAAAATACATTTAAAAGACTTCGAAGTTATATTGTTTTAGTAAAAATATATTTACATGAAGATTTTGTTTGCATATAAAAATGTGTTAAATAAACAAATTTGATTTATTGCACATCAATCTTGCGATATCACAAAAAAAATTTGTTAGTAATTAAACAAATTTGATTGAGTATTGCACATCAATCACGCGATAGTGGCGCCCTCACAAACGGTCAAGTTGTAATGGTACATCTATAGTAGAGTAAAGTATCGATTCTTTTATTAAAACAGTATCGAATCAATATATAGTACATATTCGTTAACCCTATTAGTGCTTTGTACCGACTCTTCTTTCGGTAAGTAATCGTTGGACGCGGAACGCTCTAACCGCAGCATAATTTAGCTCACTTAGATAAGGGTAAAATTCTTTCCATAAAATTACGAGGGTTCAAGGTTTAATGCCCCGTGAATCTGCTAGCTACTTTTTGGAATTGAACCTACCACATAGGTCTTAAGTAGCCAATTTTAATCAAGGACGGACATAAGGCTGAATGTTATGACATGTGTATGTGTAAACGGTGTCTTTAATTCAATGAGGAATTAATGATGTCATTTTGTTTACAGCTCATAGTTAGTTGAACCATTGCAATTATTAATTAAATGAATGTCATACCATATGTATGTCTCCAGGTATAGTACAATTAATACGGTAAGAAAAATAACAATGTATTTTAGTTCTACATAAATTTTATATATTTGTTGATAGCTATTTCGGCTTACGCCTTCGTCAGAACTATCTGACGAAGGCGTTAGCCGAAATAGCTATCAAAAAATATATAAAATTTATGTAGAACTAAAATACATTGTTATTTTTCTTACCGTATTATAATGGAGTTCTACCAAGTAAATGCCTACTCAATAAATATAGTAAAATTATTAACTGCTATTCTGTTAATTTCTAAAATAGGTTTAAATAATGACGATTTAAAGTGGTTGACTAAATATTAGTCCACAGTTTGACATGATGTTTTTAAGGTATATTTCAACTTTCGCTAAATTTTATTTAATGTTATTTAAAATGAAAAATACAGTTTTTATCAGAAATGTTTGAGTTAGATATTTTACGCATTAAATAAATAGCTTCAAACAGTATAAAAAATAATTTAAAAAGAATCTTCAGACTAGAGTTTGCAATTTACCGTCAAATTCCAATAACCGATAAACGGTAAATAATTTCACCCATTACCGGTTATTTACCGGTAAATGAAACAAAATAGATAAAAATAAATAAAATAACTATATGTGGTTACTTTTACTAAAAACGTTATCATAAAACGTAAAGAATTTAAAATACGTTTCATGAAAATAACAATGTCATGAAATGCACTTATATGTCCCTTTCGTTTAACTGAGATATGGGAATGGGAGATTAGATAATCTTTTATTTGCCATATAAAGCTTGGTTAAGTTAAATTACGACTGTGTAATATTTGGTATACCTGTGTGTGAGAAGTTTATAAGCTTAACTATTAGTTTATCCACTAACTTATTGATATACGTATGTACATATGTAATTCATACATAAGATGTATGCATGCATATTTTGTATACAAACACCTACTAAAACAATTTATTGGTATATAGAGTTTACTAAAAAAATGTTTTTTTTTTGGTATAATGATTTTTCCGAATTAAAATATGCTTTCATGAAACAAATCATATCAATACTTTCGTCTTTTGGACTTCTTAGACTAGATGTCGGCTGTATATAGATTTATGTCTTCACGGCACAGAGCTTCTACAGCTATGTACTTTTACTGGCTGTAATGCCGATATTATGTCTGAGATCTTATCAAATTCGATTCCGCATGCATATCACAATAAACCTTCGTTATAATATGCCTGTATCTGTCCTTAATTCGCGATAAAATCATTTCCGGTAAAAACCGGTAAATTTTCCAATTTACCGGTAATTACCGATGGTGTATTTTGGCCTATTTACAAGGTAATGCAAGCCCTACTTCAGACCCACTATTGCAAGGTCACTTAAGTTATCGCTATTAATGTAACGTTGCGATACTACGTATGAAGATGCTTTTTAATGAAACAAAACACGTGTCACTGTAATATAAAAATAAAAATAACTTTGATTATTTCACGTGTGGTCCTACTTTCATCAGAAATTGTTGAGTTAGCTATTTTACGCGTTAAATAACTATACTAAAAATTCACCTTAGTCAGTATAAGAAAATGCTTTTTTCTTATACTGACTGAACATTTTACAATATTAAAATAACAGCTGATGTTTGTTTGATTGTTATTAGATAAGGTGATTTCTTTTCCAAGAAATCGCTCACCAAAAAATAAATGTTTAATAAACATTTTATATACCACAAACTGATGATAGCTGTTTTTTCTAAGCTTTCATCAACTCAGAAATTCATCAGTTAATGCAGAACAAGAATTGTAGCATTGAAAAAATTACTTTAAAATTACCGGACTCAAATGAATTCTATATTTCTTGACACATTTCATTTAATAGTATCATTAGTTTAGATTGCTCTACCCTAACCCCTAATTAGCTTATGATCTGCAATATGGACTAGCTTAGAAATATTTTTTTGAGAACTCACCCTTGTTTGAAAACGGACGTCAAATAATTTACATATAAAACTTGAATCGCTTGAATTTTGTACTTTTTCATGAGTTTTGTCACTAACGACCGCGGTTTCGTCTTCTGGCAAGTACACGAATGTACTTGAACTGACGCGTAGTAAAGCTTCAATGAATTATGTAGGTAAATTATAATAATTGAGGATTTTGAATGTAGTATCGCAAATACTTATTACCAGATAATAACATGGAAATGTTGATAAATATAATTCGTGGGTATTATCTGACCTATCAATAAAGAATTGATTGATTTCAAGTGCTTGAGTTCATATTTCCTTAAAGAAGTCTAGAATTGGTAAGTTTTGAAGATTGAGCTGTTCATTTAAAACTGTGCAAACTATTATAAATTGGCAAATTGTATGAAATAAATGCGATTAACAATGGAGTTATTTTGAAGATTATGTTGTTAATTGAAAATTG
This sequence comes from Himalopsyche kuldschensis, assembly GCA_028554975.1. NCBI lineage: Eukaryota > Metazoa > Arthropoda > Insecta > Trichoptera > Rhyacophilidae > Himalopsyche > Himalopsyche kuldschensis. Next base: position 2,326,096 of record JAHFWI010000028.1, read on the forward strand.
GAAAACTAGTAATGAAATCAAATTAATTAGATTCACTAGTTCAACAAAAACTGCTCTAATTCTAAAAATGTTTTTTTTGCACAATAAGCCATCGCAACAATGATATTTCAAGAGAACAAGGTTTTTTTTGACATGAATTAATTCTAGTTAGAAGACACTCACTCGGTCATAAAATATCGAATGAGATATTTACAAGTGTTTAATTATTAACTATCAAACATAAAGGTCACGCCATCAGATATGTACCCCTGTGCGATCGACCGATTGGCCTCGATTCACTTCGGACCTGAACATTAGAACCAGGAGGAAATTTGATTAAATAAATATATTTTGGGGTCAGAAATGATTTTCATAATATTATTTGGATACATTAATAATTCCTGTAACCTAATGCCACAATTTGGGGGAGATAAAACCCTAAATCGATTATCTGATTGCCCGTGCTTAAAAAAATATATTGGTGAGGTTTTATCGATAAGTCACATGTGATTTGTGAAAATGTGGTTATCTTATATATAAAACCGAAACGGGGGATGTATGTCTGTAATTACCTTTTGCATTGTTGTTGCAAGTTCAAACAAACGAATTGATTTCGCTCGAGAAAGTTTCGACGGTAAATTTGTTTCGTTATCAATGTGTGTGTAGAGACTCCAATTACTCGAGTATCGAGTAGTACATATATAAAACCGAAACGGCGTATGTATGTCTGTGGGTCTGTAATTCCCTTTTGCATTGTTGGTCATTAAGTTGCCATAAAAACGAATATGAAAGAAAATATGTTTGATTTTTTTATCGGCCAAGACATTTAGTCAAAATGTAATAAATTTGAACTGAAAACTGAACTTTTCCCGGCTTTTATTAATATAATAATGTTTTTATTTACGTGAAGGTATTATTTGACATTTCTTTGACAGCAAATTAGATTTTTTCCTTGAATTTGGACATTTTAATGGGCGAGAATGTGGCTGTCAATATATGAAAGGGGCTGTGAAATGTCAATGCCAGTCTGAAATGTTCATTTTAATTCCATTTTAATTGACCTAGACTTTTGAATTTTTAAAAAAGTTGTTTCAACTTGGCCCGTCTGAATTTACGCGCCGAGCTGAACATAACCCCAAACTGGTCCGAGCGAAGCCAGGTTCGAATACTAGTATTGAATAAAAATAAACGCTACTCCAAGTAACACGTGAACGCATTATTTGAACGATTCAATGACAGAATTTAGTTTAAAATGTCTGCTATTTGTAATACGATGAGAAAAACAATGTAATTTAATTCTACAGACATTATTTTATATATTTGTTTATAGCTATGTATTTCGACTTACGCCCTTGTCAGAATTATGTTTTAAACGTGCATTAGATCAATTATACATATAAACCGTTTAGACAGGGTACACAATACATATTATTCTCTGTTCCACCATCTTAATTTTATATGATAACAATAAGTTATTGAATGTGACAAATTGATTTGATATATTCTTCTATTTGTGTGTTTGAGGGGACATCCAAATGGGGAGTTTATTTATTAGTGACAAGCCTCCTGTCCTATTTGTAACATTGTTTATTAATAATTGATTACCGTTTTAGTTTTGACGTGACAACGTCTTATAAATCGATGAACGCCCGCTGCACGCACGAAAAAACATGACTCATTGTCCCGTTTGTCGCGTTACGCCGAAGGCAAGCGTGCGAGCGAGAGCGTGGATAAGCGATAGAGAGGCACGATCGGCCTACCGTTCGGATTGTGCCGCATCTATCTCTCTTCCACTCGATTGGTCGATGCGTCTGAGTAGAAAAGAGACAGCGGCAGCACACAACTTATACACCTACAGTACCTACACGTGATCTGTTTACAACTGTTTATAAAGTGAAGTGAAATGTTAATGAAGTGAAATGTTCAAAGTAATAAACATATTTGAATTAATGAGTGCGAATAAAATATATCAATAAAAAATTGTAGATTTCATTTCACTCCTTCTTCGTATCCATACAAAATAATGATAATTCAATAAAAATGATTCCATTTTATTCATAAAAGTATGCAATCATTTCATCAATGTTTTCTTATGACGTTGTCACGTTAAACTATCGTCCGTAAACCGACTTTACAGACAACCAATTTTTTTTATGAAATTAAAAACTTTGTAAACTGTTTATTTTTAATAATTTGATTGATCGGAAAAATTCTTCGTCTATATAATAAAATTACAAAGCTTAAATTGGAAACAGCTCAAGACACAATAAACGTCGTGAAAACGCGTGCCAAAACAAATCAATCAAAATTCTTGAAAATAAGATTTGCTGAAATTTATCGCTGCTCAAAAAACATAGTTATTAAGATTTACATATTTCGATGTAAACAATAAATAAAGAACGTTCACAAAGCGATCAATCATACTTTTGACAGAAATATTATTATCTAATAATAAATATAGCAATGTCCCCGGGGCAGAGGAATTTGTATCGCGTAAAAAAGGATACATTTTCTTGTTTTCTTAATATTTGCCCGGTAAAATATTCAGGTTGTTTATCTATGTAGAATTTTGTTTTATGCGAACCAATATTTGAATTAAAATAACTTTTGTTATAGTTTTAAAGAAACATTTATTTTGAATATTTAAATTTCACTATTGTTTTTCGTCGTATTGTAATAAGGTTTTCCACCGCCCAGGAAAAATAGCCTAGAGCTCAAATTCTTAGTTTTAAAAACAATTTAATGAAGTGAAAGAGTATCCCGAATAGGTAAGTAGCTTTTTATAATTGGGATTTTTTTTTTTAAATTAATTTATGGCAACACAGAAAAAAAATGTAACGCATAGCATTGCAGATCATGAGCTTATTAATTTAATCACTTTAAAGATGTATACATATTTAGGTAAAGTTCGAGAGCGATTAGCTAACCACTAGTCCTAGTTCTCTGTCTGTTCTAGTCCCCTTTCCTTTCAATTTCTACCCACTCTCTTGGAAAAAGAGAGGTCGAGCAACTGATTAACAAATAGTTCTCGCAAATATACATGTTGAGATAAACCCCGTGAATAGTCCATATGCTCCCAGTTGGGAGCGGACATGAAAAAAAAAACGTATAATTTTTTATTATAAGTTTGGATTTCGACTGAAGAAGCTTGGTATCATTTGAATATTATACTTTCCCATGAGTTTTTTCCATTGAAAGGAAAAGCACTCATGGAAAAGTGCGGAATTCAAACTTGATATTGAAATTCCATTAAGACCTTCAGTCGAATACTGACGTATATATTATAAATACTAGCACCAGTTTCGCTCATCGCTAACATTATCAACTGATACTGTCATAATAATAAAACCGTGCTATGTATTTCAAATTTAGAAAGACAAGACATGGAATAATAGACAATTGGTGTAAGAAAATGATTAGGATTTAAAATTTATCAATTGGCAAAAGTGAAATTTTTTATGCTCAAAAAATACACAAACTTTTCTTGAAAATATGTGATAATCTTATATATAAAACCGAAACGGCGTATGTATGTCTGTGGGTCTGTAATTCCCTTTTCCATTTTTGGTCATTAAGTTGCCATAAAAACGAATATGAAAGAAAATATGTTTGAATTTTTATCGGCGAAGACATTTAGTCAAATTATTTACGTGAAGGTATTTATTTGACATTTCTTTGACAGCAAATTAGATTTTTTCCTTGAATTTGGACATTTAAATGGGCGAGAATGGGGCGGCTGTCATCAAACTAAATAAAGTTTGTGATTTTATTTTAACTCTATTTTGGATGTTAGATTTTGTGATATAATTATGTCGAATGATATAACATTAAATAATTATTGGTCGCTTAGTTCGAGCGACGCCGGGTAGCAATACTAGTATAATATAAAATATCAAATCTAATCGATTGTACCGTTGAAATATGATAACCTTTTTAATATATTATAAAATATTGTTTTATTTTTGTATATTCATTTGCTTATTTTATCTGATTTTGAATACCCTTATGTTATTCAAAGTAAAGCTTTACTGCCCTCAAAAAATACTCAAATTTATTATTTTAGGACTGTTTCGTTTAGAGAATATGTTGGGTTGTAAAAAAAGAAGGTTAAGGATAAAATTTATGTTTATTATGACTGTTACACAAGGAAAAATAAAAATTACTCCTGATGAATAGATGTTACAGTTTTCATGACTCGATTCCGCAAATTTATTTATTATTATTTGATGAAAATTCATTTCCCTGCAAAGCCCAGAGTAGGAGCAAGAGAAGTAATAATTGGACTTATTGTTTCATGGGATATTGCAAATTTCATTTATCATCATGCCCTCAGGTTTATTTCCTTAAGAATGTCCCCGCTTTGAGGCAAAACATGTTTACTTAAAAGGGAACTTTGAAATTAAATATTTATTGGGTTGCTGCGAACGTAATTGCGTTCTTTTTGTAATGTGTACAGAAGAAAAGTATTTCTGTGAATAAATTTGTTTTATATAAAATTTCAACTGTGTTTAAATCAATAACTAACGTTTGTTCTTTGATTAATGAAAACTGATTTTCACAAAAATTTTCTTATCAAAAACTACCCAATTTGATAGTTTTCTAAAGATTTTTATAAGTAACTTGCCCATAATGAATGAAGATCATTAAATGAATAGAGAGGTATTTATTTCTTGTACTTCCTCTATTTATATTTTAATGATATCGCGACCGGTTTCGCTCATCGTGATCATTGCCGAATGATAGCTCAAAGTATTTGCAATTGAAAACTCAGCTGACAATGCTATGAAGGTATGAAATTTTTTGCCAAATATATTGAAACTTTTAGTCAATAAATCAGTTCGAAAGCAATGGGTGTCTGTGCTGTTTAAAATCCTTTCCCACCTTTTCGATCCCACCAAGCGGTGCGTAGCGAAAGCAATTAGCTAATCTCTAGTCCTGTCCTAGTGATCACGGTGTCCCTTTTTGTTAATCATTGGACCAGCCAGTTCATATCTGGCCATGGTGGTTTCGCTGCCAAGCTCTTCCAGCTTGGCCGGAGGGTAGATGGGCCGACATGCAAATGCGGCGAAATACAGGATGTTGACCACATACTGTGGGATTGTCCATTAATGTCGGGAGAAATAGAAGAGTTGCTCAAGGTGGTAAGACCTTCTGTCAGACCCACGGGACATGCGGACTTGTGGCTAGTAAATTGAATTACGCGGCCTTCAGCAAATTTGCGGCGTCGTACGGCAACAGAGCGGACCTATTCGTATAGTCCCCCCGCTTCGCGATCGGAAACTAGAGTCAATTTACTGTTTTGAATTTTTAATATTTTAGACTTAAATGATAGAGACAGTCAGCACACTTAAGTGCAAGCCTCCAAGTACTTGAGCATCTGCTCTCGGACAATTCCTGCGATCAAAACTGAACAGATACGCTTCATGTTGTTACGCCACGGGACACGTCTGCTGAAACCAGAACGTACGGCCGTGGCGGGTAGTGGTTGGGAACAGTGACGGCTGGTGACGGGGTGTTGGGGGGTGCAAAAGGAAGATTCAACTATTTTTCCGTACTACGGAAGAGAAACAGTTGGTATTGCGAACATCTGAATTGAAAGTCCATGCTATAGAAGTGTTTTAAAATCCAATAAATAGGAAAGGACTCTTGCAAAAACTGTTGAATCTTCCTTTACACCCCCCAACACCCCGTCACCAGCCGTCACTGGTTGGGAACAACGCAGTCCTGTCCTAGTCCTCGTATTTTTTCAAAAAAAATAGAATTAGAGCAACTGTGTAACAAGCAGCTCTTGTAGAAAAAACATGTTGAGATAAAATCCGTGAGGAGTTCATATACTCTTAGCTTAAAGTGGACATGTTTAAAAAAATTGAAATAAATATATTGGTTACCTAATACATTTCTACTGAGAAATGACAGTTACCACCTTAAAAGTGAAGAATTAGAAATTTGTGAACTTGTTATTGCAATCATTGCTATTTCATAATAATAATTATTTATTTATTAAAATAAATACTTTGTGACTAGTTTTTGAAGTACTATCACTTCTCGTCATCATTAAAATATCTTCGTTCCTCTCGGGTATATTGAGTGCTCGACCGTAAACTTTCCTGACGCCCTATTTACCCGAAGATCCCACTTGGAGAAGTAAAAGTTTCGGCTTAATCCTTGACTAAGTTGTTGGTTCTTCAATGTCGTATTTTAGATCCAAAGTTCGTTTGCTTTATTAAGTTTTTCTCCTCCAATTGATCAAATTATCATATAGGTATACCGAACGTAATGTTTTCCATCTGGTTATATCAAAAATAGACTACTTATTATTTGGTCAGTTTCTAATTCGATAAATGGTCAGTTATAAATACTTAAAATATTTGATAAAATTCACAAGCTGTCAAACTCAAACTTATCATTTTTTAAAAATTGCTGACTATTGAAATTAAATACTAACCATTATTAATAAATAACTAATCACTTTTAAGGTGTTCACTGTCAATACTTGGTAGAAAGGCATTATAATAAAAATAATAACACATTTTTAGTACTTTTTCCATATGAGATTTATTTCATCAGGACCGGTTACGCTCATGGCGAGCGTTCGAATCAGTTGATAATGCTCGCCATGAGCGAAACCGGTCCTGATGAAATAAATCTCATGTGGAAAAAGTACTAAAAATGTTTAATTATTTTTAAAATAACTAATCATAAAAATAGTAATATAATACCGTTTTATTTAATAACTGACCACATTCACACTGATACAATGACAACTGACCGTTTATAATATTAACTGATCAATTATTTATTTAACTGACCAAAACTTGAATTAGTTACTGTCCCATTAAATACATGCCTATCAAATATCTGCTGTATTGGCAATCTTTGCCAAGCCAAATAGTTTCTATCATAAACGATATAACAGAAGACTGAAATTTTGAAAGGCGTTGAAAATTTATAATCTGAAGGAAGTGGATCAATAGATCAAAGATACAACCTAATAACCTTTAAACGCCCGTGCATTTCTTTGCGAAATATTCGCGCGGTCCGTAGCTCTTATAAAAATAATTATATCTCTAAAACATGTCAGCATATCTGGGTAAAATAAAAAATATTACCAAAATAAAAGATTGCTTATAATTTACGAAAAAAACCAGCAAAACAACTTTTTTCGCTTCCTTAATCTCGAGGAGAAAATAAACGAATGCATTTTAGCTACAGCTATTTTGAAAAACTAATCTGTCAGCCCAAAGGATAAATTTCTTGGTATTGAGAAAATCGGTATCCGTATGGTGTGAATAAAGCTGATTTAATACGGTCCGCCGAGTAATACACAACGCATATCCTAAGAGTCAACCTTGTAACACAGATGTTTATTTTTCTCATTATGACAAAAATATTTAACGAAACCGAAAATAAAATTATGTATCGGTATCTCTATTAAAATATTCGTATGTTGAAAACAATAATCATAAATCAGTGCAATCCGATAGCAAAGTGCAAAATAATCATTGGTCCCATACGGGACCGCAGGGCTTCAAAGGGTTAATAAACACAGTTGGTTTTCTGTATTGGAATATATGTCAATACGTAACATTACATAAGCTTATCCGATTATATAATTATTATTTGATCGTTTATATAATTACACGTTTTCAAATATAGTACATACATGTATCGGTTTATATATGACTACATCAATTAGGAAAATCGTCAAATTAACGTGTTTGAAGTTATGAATACAATTACAAAGGAAAATAGAATGATTAATCCAATTTAACAGTTACACTGTAACTTTGAAATATACTAATGTGGAAATAAATGACATGACAGCGTCAATCTGTAACATATTGATATACTATTAATGCAACAGTACAATGAAACTCTATGCTACTCAAATATTGTATTTTTACTGTCATTGTCGTAGCAGTAAATGTTTATGAGAATACCAGGAGTTAACCTTCGTAGGATTATCCTTGAAAAATTACTCTCAGGCCGAAGGGGGGTTAAAAAAGACCCCAGTGTTTTGGCCTTATTCATATTTAAGTCGCGCATGAAAACGACGACGTTTCTACTCCAACGGCTATGGCGGACTAATAAACCAATAACCGTGCACGAAGTAACAATATTTTATCTTATCGCTTATCGCCTTTTATTGTTGCCAGATATAAAACACCCCGTCCATGTTATCTATGATTCACTATGGTCACGTTCTCTTATCGCTTATGGGCATGAAATTTTATGTTAGCGCTTCCCAGCAATTGCGAACATTGACAATTAGACTGATATATTCCGACTTCTTCTCTTTTTTAATCGATTATAGCCAATAAATATCATATTTTTTTTCTGCAAAAAGTGTTTAAAACTATGATTTAAGAATACTAAAAGCTTAGACATCGTATCACTAGTATTAAGATAGATATTTAAGGTTAAGTAGCTGTTGGGACAAAATCAATATGGTTAGGGACGGCTAGGTTATTATCCTTCATAAACCTGTATTCAGTGGAACCCCGATCTAACGTTCTCGTTTAATCCGTTTTCCTGCGTGGTTCGTTCATTTTCTATAGTCCTGGCCAAACACCCATAAGAACAATGTTTATAAATCCCGCATTAATCGTTTCTTCATTTATCGTCTAAATATTACCGTCTCGTATATCCTCGTAAGTATTATCCTGACTGACCGTTTTTGTTGAATATTTATCATAAGCACATTCTACATCATCCAATGGGTTCATACAAAAAACAATAGAAGACGCAGTAATGAACTTATTGGCATCCGAGAAATTAAAAATATTTTTCTAATCCAAAGATATGCAGATGTCTCTGTTGTTAGCAAAATATGCGAGTTTTAAGGGTCTTTGAAGTGCTTGAATGCAAAGAAGCAACATAGTATTATAGACTTTTTTAAAGAATGAATGTTATAGGAAAAATAAAAAAGTTAAATAAATATTTTTTTAGGCGTTTTACTTTTTTTATTTCATATTTTATGCTTTCCCGTATGAAAGCCTTTGAAAAACGTCGAATCGGGGTTTCACTGCTTAGAAAAAAAGTGTACGTTAGATTATGTGATACAGTTTTTATCTCGACACTAAGAATTTTAGATTGCCTTACAGTTGCATTGATGTAATTTGAATTTTTTTGTTTTTCATTTGTAATTCATTGCTATGACGACGTTAAGACACTCCACCAGCTGTCATTATTAGTGTTTCGTATTTGTGAGATTATACGAGAATTAATTATTCTATACAGTGTATTTCTTCAGGGCTTCACTGTTACAATATTTTAAAAGTGACTAAAGTATTTTCTGTATCCATATATCCATATATATCAGTTAATCATAGTTGTCAAATTTTCGTTTTAAAATCGTGTATTAGAGTTCAATTGTTTTTCAAGTACCAAATTTCTCTTACATGTCAGACATGGAGAACTTGATTAAAATTATACTAGATCAGAATGATCTGATCAAAACATTGTTTAAAAAAATAGAAAATATCGAAAAATTGATCACTGATAAATACAAAATTAGTGAATTAAATGTTTGTGCGTCGACCGCTGAAGAAAATCCGTGCTCCATAATTTTACCACAAGAAAATTACGCCACAGTGACAGCAACGCCGCAAATAATTTCATTGCCGGAACCTTTAAGTCATTCTATTGAAACTCGAGCGCAGGCAAAGCGACGAAATACACTAGATGCAACCAAAACAACAAAACATTCTAAGAAGCAGCAGGATGTCACGCCGCCTATCTCTGCTAAATCTAATGTAGAAACAACTCCCAAGCTGGTGGAAAACTGGACTACAGTTGGAGGCATTCGTGGAAGTCTGGGTAGTCGAAAAGATGATACCGGTAGTGTCAATCACTACCACTTTCATCCCTTCCATCCAGAAACAACGAGCGAAGATTTTTAGTATATTTAAATAAACTTCAATCCGCCCCGTTCACAGTCGTTAAACTAAAATCGAAGGGAGACTACGCGTCATTTAAAGTTGGGATTCCTTCAAATATATCGGGACTTATTTTAAAGGCGGAAAATTGGCCACGTCACTCATATATCAAAAAATGGGTGACAAAATGGAAACACCACGTCTACCTTCAGTTTGACGCAAAACTTTAAAAGAACTATCATTTTACTACCAGAATGTTCGCGGCATGAAGACAAAGTGTGAGGAGTTTTTGGCGGTGTTTTTGGTTGACGGCTATGATGTCATAGCGTTAACGGAGACATGGCTAAATAGCAGTGTTTTCAGTCGTGAATATTTTGGTAGTGAGTACAATGTATTTAGAAGGGATCGAGACTCCGGTGCAGGCCACAGGCAGGGTGGAGGTTGTCTTTTGAGTGTCAGAAATATGGAAGAGTTGCAGGCTGAACGCTTTCATGCTTTAGAGACATCGAATGAGGACCTTTGGGTAAAAAACTAACGTGTGCCGGAGACACTATTTATATTTGTGTTTTATATTTTCCTCCAGCAAGTACCCTAGAGGTATATAAATTATATTTTGATACGGTTTTGTCAAATTTTAGTTTACTCAGTGAAAGAAGAGTCATCGTGATGGGTGATTTTAATCTAAGATCTGCGCGCAGTGGTAATAGTGTCAGAAGTGACTTAGAATTTCTGTGTGCAGCTTTTGGATTTTCTCAGTACAATGATATCTTCAACTGCAGTAATGAACTACTAGATATGATTTTTTGTAATAATTATTTGTCAATTTCACGGTGTGTGTCCCCGCTTGTGCGAGAGGATGTATATCACCCTTCTTTAGTTTTCCTGTTTGATGTTCATAAGACTCGAAAATCTCACACTAAATTACCGCCACACAATGCTTATTTGTGGAGGGGGGTGGAATTTTGAGAGTGGTAACTTCAGTAAATTATACTCTTTAATAAGTGAAATAGACTGGAGTGAGATCTATGAGCATCGCAATGTGAACGAGGCGGTTGATCATTTTTATACTTGTGTTTACAATGTATTTGATTTATGTTTCAAAAGGAAGCTGCCAGGTCGTGGTGGAAGACGATATCCGAAGTGGTTTTCTGGAGAAATTATCAGGGATATAAAAATGAAGCACACGTTTCATAAGACCTGGAAGACTAGTAATAGTCCTCGGGATTATGAAATATTTAGCTTGTGTCGATCTAAGCTCAAACAAAATGTTCAATTTGCCTACCGAGCATATTTGGCAACGATGGAAGATTGCATTCGCGGAAATCCTAATTTGTTTTGGAACTATATAAAGTCTATTAGAAACGATGGTGGATTTTCTGAATCAATGAATTGGAAGGGTCATGCGGTGATGGGTCTTGGAGTGGCAGAAGCGTTTGCTGGCCATTTCAGATCTGTGTACTCGAATGATATACCACACCTGAATGTTGAATCTGTTCTGAAAAATCGGACTGATGGTGCCCAATGCATTGATACAATGCAGATTGATGAAGCGGATGTTATATATTTTACTAAAAACTTAAAAACACTCGCTCACTTGGTCCCGACAAAGTACCAACGTGTTTTTAAAAGGATGTATTGACCTCATCAAGAGTCCATTGTGTTATATTTTTTAATCTTGTAATGAAATCAGGAATTTTCCCAGAAAAATGGAAAATATCTAAGATTACTCCAATTTTTAAAAATGGTGCAGAATCATCAGTTGAAAATTATAGACCAGTGGCTGTTCTCTCAACACCAGCAAAGGTTTTAGAGATGATCATGCATCACATGATAATGAAAAGAATTGATCCATTTATAATCGGTGAACAGCATGGATTTAGGGCAGGCAGATCAACCGATACTAACTTGATGGTGTTTACAGATTACGTGTCGACGGCATTAGATAAAGGCCTGCAAGTTGACTGTTCCTACAATGATTTCGCGAAGGCATTTGACAGGGTCGATCATGACATCCTTTTGGAAAAACTACAACTAATCGGTTTGTCTGACGGCTTCGTTAGGCTTTTTGCGAGCTATTTTCGGAACAGAAAACAATACGTAACGTATGGTCTTTTTGAATCGTTCTACACGTATTCTGGTGTACCACAGGGCTCGAACTTGGGGCCAATGCTGTTCACTATATTTATAAATGATATTGTAAAAGTCATTAAAAATTCTAAGTTCTTATTATTTGCTGATGATTTGAAACTGTTTTTGTACCTTGGATGATTGTCACCGTCTCCAGTCCGATATAGATAATATAATAGAGTGGGGAAGATGTAACAAACTTGAATTTAATATTGATAAATGCAATCTTTTATCGTTTACGAGGAGCTCACGAGTATTATTCTTTTCAATATTCAATGAATGGTCGAATTCTCTCACGAATTTCATCAGTAAAAGATCTTGGCGTACAATTTGAAAGCAAACTAACATTCAACAATCACATTAAGATTACTTGCAACAAAGCTTTGCAAATGTTGGGCTTTATCCTCCGCACTACCAGGGTCTTTCCAGGAGTAAAAATTTTGATACTAATGTATAATTCTTTGGTTCGAAGCCGACTTGAGAGTGGATCGATTGTTTGGGCACCGAGGAGTGCGAAATGTGTTCTTATGGTGGAGAGGGTTCAGAAGAAATTTTTGAGAATTCTCTATTTGAGGACATATGGGTACTACCCATGGCTTTATCCAACAGACTTTCTCTTAGGGATGCTCACTTTCAATAGTTTGAATGCTCGAAGAGAAATGTATTTGGCATTATATTTCTTTCGGCTTATCCGAGGCCAAAATGAGAATTCCACCATTCTTGAAAATGTTAAATTGAATGTTCCTGATAGTTTTTGAGGAATCGTGAGCATGAGTTGTTTGTTCTTCCAAGGGGTAGAACCAGTCTGCCAATGGGAATGCCTCTGGGAAGAGCTTTAACAATTTTAAACGGCATTGCTTCGGATGTCGACATATTTCATATTGACGTGAGTGAGTTCAGGCGAATACTATATTTTATGAATAAAAGTTGATTTTGTCAGAACTCACTCGGTTGACATCTTTGAAAATTTCTAATGTGATTTTATAAATTTTTTTCTCTCTGTTTTTATGATTACAATGTTTTCATCTTGTTTTTAATTAATTAATGATTAAAATTATGTATTTACATGTATGTATATATATAAATACATACACGTATTTATATTTGTCAAATACATGGCGCATTGGCATTAGCTGTAATGCCATGATTTGCTTTTTCTTAAATAAATAAATAAATAAATAAATAAATGTAGTATACAAGAATAGATAGAAAACATTAATAAATAACAAACTCTGTAGCGTGTGTTTTTACCACGGCTATGGAGTCGGTGAAAAAAAGTTCGACTCTGACTCCGACTCCGACTCCAGCATTCACCAAAACCACGACTCCGACTCCAATCCGACATTGACCAAAAACACGACTCCGACTCCGACTAAAAAGTGTTTAATATCGTCCCTTATTTTTACTAATTTTCCTAATTATGTGTTTTCAATTAAATATCAACCCTATCAATCCGGCCAATAGCCGAATTTGACTAATGATAATAAGCACAAATAAAAAGTTCAAACTTTTAAAAATTTCCGATTCCGAGTAGGACTCCGGCCAAAGCCCCGCGACGACTCCGACACCACAGCCCTGGTTTTTACGTAAAATTATTATCGTTCACACCAAAGAATTTTCCCTTGGGTACACGTGCATATTTAGCCTCAGATAAAACAACCTGACAAACTTTTACAACCCTTTTAACATGTACCTTTCTAAGATGCGTTATATCCGCCTTGCTTACACCCTCTTCCGGGAAATACCCGTAACTTCACAACAAATGAGAAAAAGCTTTTTTACAAAGAGAGAAATTTGTAGAAAAACTCGGTACCGGTCTTTTTCTTATTTCCTCTCTAGAATTCAAGCCTACTATTGTAGTATTTATAAGAAAATTCTTTTCAGAAAAAAGTGTATAGATTTTTAAGAGTGGCTTCTGCCTGAGATCTTTTAATCTTCAAAATAGTGAATAATAGATGCGCAACAGATTTGGGTAATATTTTTAAAATTAAATAAGTTATCTTTTTTAAGGTGTTGACTGTCCATTTTTGGTGGAAAGACGTTACATATGTATATATGTCTATATATGTGAATAGCACATAAAAATGTGTTTTATTTATTTAGAAACAAGTTTATGCTTAAATTGTATGCGGCATAAGAACTTTTTCAATCAAAAACATGACATCGCTTAAATTCAGAAAATGAAAAAAATACACCAAGTAAATTTTGTATTCAAAATTATGAAAGGTAGAGTTCTGTTTAAAATTACGCAACGGTAGATAGCAGGGCTGTAGAGTCGAGGCTTTTTGGCCGGAGTCGGAGGCGTCGCGGCGATTTGGCCGGAGTCGTACTCGGAGTCGGAAATTTTGTAAAGTTTTAACGTTTTATTTTAGCATGTAATATGTCAAATTTGGCTATTGGCCGGATTGGTAAGGTTTTAATTTAATTGAATACACTTCAATAGAAAAATTAGGCAAAAATAAGTGACGATATCAACTTTTTTAGTCGGAGTCGTGTTTTTGGTCAATGTCAGAGTCGGAGTCGAAGGCGAAACCCGGGTCGTTAACAACAAAGCTCATAGAAAAGTATAAAATTCAAATTATCATTTGATGGTTTCGTATCAAAATAGAAACAAGAATATCGCATTATTTTTCTCGTTGAATGTTTCATAATAATAATAATCATGTGTTGAAAAATAAAAATAAAAACATAAGTGGTATCATTTTCATACTAAAGAACGTGATAAGAATAAGAGAAAATGACATTACGTTTGAAAACAGTCGCGCAATGTGTTTGTTTTGCGTATAATATTATTATATATGATGTGTTAACGTTCTCATAACATCTAGGTACGTCTTTAGAAAGACTGAATATGGCTTATTACAATATGGCAAGAAGATCGTCATAGGGTATTTTTGTAAATTATGAATATATGGTCACTGGACAGAATTTTTGTAAAGATTTATGAAAAATAAGCACATTAAATGAAATGAATGTAAGGCTTACGATTTTTTTTGAAATGTTTCGTCTTCAACATTACAACATTAAAAATACTTCCACGAAGTACAAATCAGTAGTTAAAACGCTTTAAAATGAATCCAAGCAAGGGTAGTTTCAACAATCGAAGTAAATTAAATGTAATATTAAATCGCTATATTTTTTACCTTATTATATAAATATCATCAATCAAATACAAAATATATAATAATGACGACAAAGGTGTGTGTTAAAAGATTCTTAAATACGACATGTCACTTAATCTGAATTAATATCACCCAAAATATACCATATTTATTATCTCAGCATATTTTTAGCCTCAGCAATGTCTGGAAAAACAAAATTTTCGTTACTAACGATTTTATTTATAGCCAATGAGATTTTCCAACCAATAGTGGAAGTGTAATAATTTGGTCGACTTTTCTCGCTCGATGAATCATGTTCTATAAATGAAAAGTTTTTTTGTTTATCAGTCAAAGCTTAAAGCTAGTACTTATGGTAGATTTTTTAAAATGAACATTAAGTTTCATTTGAAAGTTGGGATGTCAATATATCTGTATCTAGAAATAAGCGACAGAAACAAAACAAAAACGAATAAGTTGAAATATGCTTTCTTTGTAAAGATTAAAGGGATAAATATTTATATGCACTCCCCAATTTTATAGTATTAAGGTAATATCGATAAATTTAAGGGCGAGATTTTGTTTTTAAATGGGCTTGAATTATGTATTCAGCAATCGATTACCACGCTTATTTTAAAATCGATCTTTTCCATTTTTTAACCATGTCCGCTCCTAACTTGGAGCATATGGACTCCTCGCGGAGTTTATCTCAACATATGTTTTTATACGAGAACCGCTTGTTACTCAGTTGCTCAACCTCTCTTTTTTGAAGAGAGTAGGGATAGAAAGGATACAAGGACTAGGGACAGGACTAGTGGTTAGCTAATCGCTGTCATGCGTCGCTGTTTTTGAGATTGGAAAGGTAGGAAAGGTATTTTTAAAAACACAAACACCCATTGCCTCTAAGCAGAATCGATTTATCGACTGAAAAAATCTACTCGTTCCGGGGATCGAGCCCGGGCGGTCCGTTTCACGGTAACCAACGACGTTAAACACTACATCACGGACCGGGCATTTTCCCTTTTCCATTTTACCTCAATGTTACTTTTAAATAACGATATGTGGCCATTGTCACTATAAAAACTGATTATTGCGTCAGCCATATGAAACGCCAGATGAAAAGACTATTCATTTGATAAATGCATTGCCTCGAGATGTGGACATATTTAAACAAATTTAATCTAGTTCACAGTTTCTTTGGAATCACGCCACAGTTCTATCAATTTTGGGTAAATTATGGATATATGGTTACGGGACAGAATGTTTGTAAAGATTTATGAAAAATAAACACATTAAATGAAATGAATTACCTTACTGTGAATTGGCTCACGATTTGTTTTGAAATGTTTCGTCCTTAATTTTAAAATTTATTATAATAGAAGATCCTCAAGAATACTTCGCAATAAGTATGAAATCGAGTTGTTTTAATTTTAATTTTAATTTTAAAATAATAATAATAATTTTATTATAGGCTAATATTAAAAAACAAATTCTTCTTTCAGAACTCATACACTAATCAGTAATATTCTTCAGATTTAATCATTTTCGTTCCACATTTTACAATAATCCACAAGAACTCAATGAGTAAACTCAAATCATAAATTTATTAGCCAGTATGTATAAATTTTGTGAGCTTAGCTGGAGAGGATTGGGATTCTGTCCCGTGACCATATATCCATAATTTACCGATATTTTTTCACTAGGGGCTTAAATACCGATATAAATAATATAAGATTTAAAATAAATTTTATTTTTCCACGTATTGTGTTACTAATTGTAACACGTGTTTCGCCACTTTCAGAGACATCTTCGCACTTACTATAGCAAGGTTTGATTAAGTCACAAGCATGTGTCACAATTAATAACACAGTTCATGGAATACAGTCAATTCGGGTAACTTTGGACACTTTTCAGGTGTTTTTGTTGTGATATTTTTATTTTCAGTTATAGTAAGTTGCATTTTTTTAGACTATTATGTGTTCTTACCACTTTTTTAAATATAATTTTGAATTCAAATATTATGAAAATACAAGGAAAAATAACTTAAAACTGCTTTTACGGGCGGTCCAATGCTAAATTTACAATTGAGTAACATTGGACACCACCACTGTCGATGAGAAAATTTTAGCTGAATCATCCAGCTTGGTGACATTGAATTGAACTTTTATAAGGATAGTCTGTCAATGGAAAATATTTAAAAAAAATACAACTTTTTGCCCATTACCTATCCATAACACCTGGCTTAAGCGACGCCGCCTGTTTCGAGAAAATAAAAAAGTCGTATATTTTCATAGTTTTTTTGGTTTATTTCACAAAATATCATAACAAGTTAAAAATAATTTGAGAGGTGAATGTGACTCTTTTTTGCTAACCATGTATAAAACAAAAGATGGATTTGTTATATTATCAATCATCAATCGCAAGAATCATCACAATTACTAATCAGCAGAAAATCAAAAAAAGGTTAAAATTGCTCGAAAATTTTTGTCCAATGTTATATTGAAGTCCAAATTCTAGCGAATTGACTGTCATCAAAGTTATTTGTAATTTTATGTTAAAATGATCCATCGGTACGAAATCGATAAACTGTTTAAAGGCATGGGTGTCTGTCTTGATGAAACACCTTAACGATCCCAAAAGCGACGCATAGTGACAACGATTACTTAGTCCTGTCCTAGGTATCCTTTCCATCCCTCTCTCTTCGAAAGTTGGGTTGAGCAACTGAGTAACAAGCAGTTCTTGTAGAAAATACATGTTGAAATAAACTCCGTGAGGAGTCCATATGCTCCAAGTTGGGGGCGGACATGGCTAAAATAAAATAAAATTGGAAGAATTTTACAATGACTGTTAAGTTATTTAATTTAATTTTTTAGTTTTTAGAACGAAGGCAACTTAAGTGCACGAATAAACTTGAATTGAAGATGCCAAAAGGCGAAATCTCGGTCGTAAGTGACAAAAGTCGTAGCAAAGTACACAATTTAAATGATTTAAATTATATATTTATAACGAGATCAAATCGATGAGAGAAGATGTTAAAATGATTTATTTGAATCATCAGGACCGGTTTCGCTCATGGCGAGCATTATCAATTGATATTAGATGATAATGCTCGCCATGAGCGAAACCGGTCCTGATGAAATAAATCTCATGTGGAAAAAGTACTAAAAATGTGTTATTATTTTTATTATAATGCCTTTCCACCAAGTATTGACAGTGAACACCTTAAAAGTGATTTATTTGAAGATAAAAATACTTAATATTGATCTTGTTTCCACTTGAACATGTACCCAGCCGGATTGCTAAGGTAAAGCTCCTACTACTTGACCACAGAGTAACTAACTATCAATTGTGCAGTATGGAAGAAAACCGACTATACTTAATATGCGTAACGGGAGTTGGTTGGTCGACCAGTTTGAAGGGATTTTCCGGTGTTATCTCCATGTCGCAGTGAGCCATAAACGATTTTGCTTATATGAATTCGAAAATTACACAATTTCAGTTGAATTAGCTTGTAATATGAATATGTATATGTATAAAGTTGGCTATGAAATTTGAATGACTCCTCTCGGCGCTTCACCCACCGCTTTGACTAATGCAAAACTTGGTAACTCGATCACAGACTATATATGCAAGTTCCGATGGAATATATTACATTGTTATTAAAAGATTCTTATAAACTTTCTGTTGTTGATATTGATACCGCATGATGTTGTAGGGTATCAGAACTCTCTCGGACGATCTTATTTATCACCTCAATCAATGATAATAAGACCAAACGAGTAATATAACGCGAATAAATTCAGTAAATTGTTATAAAATCATGGAACCGACTCATTGCGACGGCTTCGCAGTGATTGGTTGAATTCAGCTCCGGCCAGAATGCTTTGCGTTGATTGGTCGAGCTGTTTTTCATACTAGAATCACGGAGTATAAATGTGGCTGTCAAATAAAATAACCGCCAAGACAGTTGTAATTGAGTCGTAATGGAGTTTTGTTAGAATCGTTGGTCGTAACCGTTCAAGCCGATAGCTGTATCGCCCTCCTGTTCGGACAGGAGGAATTCACGTAATTCATTTGGTCTTACGCTTTGAAATGTAGTCGCAACTACAATTATATCTGTGTAACTGACAATCTAAATTGAGAACAATAAACTAGCCTACTCTGGGATAGAGTTACGGCAAAGAGAAACCGTTTGAAATCTTTGCGAGAGACACCTTTCTCCCCATCCTGTCCCTAAGTTCCCTCACCGAAAGCCTTGGAAGGATGCTGTCTGACGCAGTCAGATTGGGATGAAACCCTGGTCGTCTCAATATCTTATATATAAAACCGAAACAGCGTATGTATGTCTGTGGGTCTGTAATTCCCTTTTGCATTGTTGGTCATTAAGTTGCCATAAAAACGAATATGAAAGAAAATATGTTTGAATTTTTATCGGCGAAGACATTTAGTCAAAATGTAATAAATTAGTCTTCTACTGAAATTTTCCCGGCTTTTATTAATATAATAATGTTTATTATTTACGTGTAGGTATTTATTTGACATTTCTTTGACAGCAAATTAGATTTTTTCCTTGAATTTGGACATTTTAATGTGTGAGAATGGGGCTGTCATCAAATTAAATAAAGTTTGTGATTTTATTTTACCTCTATTTTGGATGTAAGATTTTGTGTTATATTATTTATGCGAATGATATAACATTAAATAATTATTGGTCGCTTAGTCTGAGCGACGCCGGGTAGCAATACTAGTATATATATATAAGTTTTAAACGTGTAAAGTTCGCTATCTCATAGGGGAATGAAGTTTCCGTGTCCATATGCCATACGATTCTCGTCTTGCTACTTGCTACTTATTCAATTCTAGATTCTGACGCTGCTGTTTTGAAACATGACAACTCACGACAACTCAAAGTATTCTTACGACAGTATACAAATCTAAGATAACAGATTATCTTAACGGTAAAATCCACTTCATTTTGACATGAATTAAGATAGATAACAGGTAAAAGTTGTTTTTTTTTTGGGCTGCGTTTATGTTGCTAAGGTTTTGGGAAAGCTTCAGTCTTTAGTCATAATATATTGTGAAAAAAAGGCTATGGTGGAATGCACAAAATCTTCAAATACCCGCGTACTGGTCACGTTATCGTTTTGTTAAATAACAATAATAAAAACACAGCTGAAACTTGTTATCAATCAAGCACTGTAATTTTGTTCGCTAGCTTTCCAAGTAATTTAAGTTATACGTAAAAACAGTGTTGCATTTAAAATCAAAAAAGGCAAACACTTGGTATTTTTATACAGTAGAACCTCGATAATCCGGACCTCGATTATCCGGATTTTCGAATATCCGGGTTAATCAAAATAAACAAAAATATTACAAATTTGCTGATACGCACGTGGCGAATTGCGTCCACTGTTTACGTACGTGATGGAATGCAGCCTTAATATTTTGATCGTTGCATTTGTTCTTACAATAAGTCCTGTGTAAAACTTTTAAAAGATCGTTTGAAAAACAGTTTATTCCAGAAGTGAAAAAATTTCATAAATAAAAGAGGAAAAACGTTATTATTACAAGACAAAGTTCTGTCCCACCCATCTATTGAATGTGCAAACCAGATTGATGAAATGTTTACGTTCAAATTTCTTCCACTTAATGTCACATCGATAATCCAACCTATGGATCAGGGTGTAATAGAAACATTCAAACGCGTATATAGAAAAGAGATGCTTCGACGATTATTGCTAGCAGATAAAAATAATGAAGAAACAGTTAACAGCTTTCACAAGAAAATAAATTTAAAAGATTGTTGCTACAAGTAAGTTCCAGTAACGAAGTTGAAAATGATATAAGAGACATTGCTTCCGCAATGTCACAACTTTCAATGTGTGCTGAATGAGACGAAGAAGATATAACCGAGTGGTTAAATTGCGATGCAAACGATCCTGGATTCCAAATATTGAATGATGACGAAATAATTAAAGAAATATCAACCTCAGAGGAACAAGATCAAGAAGATGTAGAAGAGATTTGTGAGGGGGGAGATATTAGTCCTACACATTCTGAAGCTTTTCAGTGTCTATATGTCGCCATGAAGTGGCTTGAGAGTCAAGAAAAGTGCTATTCAAGACAACTTATATGTCTTAAAAGTATTCAAAGTACTAAAATATCCTTGTCTTTTTCTATCAATTATGTTTTTTTAGATTATCCGGATTTGTCCTTATCCGGACTACCTTCATCCCCAATCAGTCCGGATAATGGAGGTTCTACTGTATATGAAATTTAAGTGGAATCTCGTCTACCAACTACCAACTGTTATGAGCATGCATGCAGCCTTTGTTCACGGTTGTAATCTATAAAAAACTATGAATTCACAACACACGAAGTTGATGAGTTGCATTTGGTTGATAGAGCAATAATGCACTATTGTGTCATAAATTAAAGTAGGGTTAACTTCTATCGGTTGATTGCAAGACTTAAAAATAAAATGGAATCATTTTTATTGAATTATGATTATGTTGTATGGATACGATATTTTGTATATTTGTAATACGTTAATCGATATGGTTAAATTGCCGCAATTGTTGTTGTAATATAAACAATGACTTCCTAAACAGTTTAAACAGATCATTGAATGATGACGTCTCTTTTCTACTCAAATAATTAAAGAAATATCAACCTCTATCGATCCGCGCTCTCGGCTCGCACCTTTAACGCGACAAACGGGACAATGATCATGTTTTTTCGTGCGTGCAGCGGGCGTTCATCGATTTAGAAGACGTTGTCACGTCAAAAATATGAATCCGACTACATATTTCGTGTCTTTCTAGAAAGCTCACGTACTGACCGAAACCGGTCCTGGTCAAGTAAGCTACAAATCCACTTCAATTCTAGTTTTATTCACTATTCATTGACTTGCCGGTTTTAAAACAAAAAATATTTGCTATAGTATGGACTTTCAATTCAGATGTCTTCATGGAGTTTATCTCAACATATATTTTTCTACGAAAACTGCCTTTCTCTCAATTGCTCAGCCTTTCTTTTTTTTTCGAAGAGAGTAAGGATGGAAAGAATAAGAGAACTAATCGTTCAAGCTATGCGTCGTTTTTTGGGATCGGAAAGGCGGAAGGGGATTTTTAAGACATTGCCTTCGAACAGAATCGATTTATCGACTGAAAAAATCTGCTCGTACCGGGAATCGAACCGGGAAGGTCCGTCACGGAAGCCATCGACGTTGACCACTTCACCATGGACCGAACTACACAAATATAATATTATATTTAAATACTCAGTTGTATTCAGTGACGGTGGTGACGGGGTGTTGGGAGGTGCAATGGAAGATTCAACCATTTTTGCAAGATTTCTTTCCTATTCATTGGATTTTAAAACACTTCTATAGCATGGACTAACGATGTTCGCAATACCAACAAGTTCGGAAAAATAGTTAAATCTTCCTTTTGCACCCCCACGTCGCCATTTGTATGCGACGAAAAATATCAATCATACTCCATTTTATGTTTTCCCATAGGGGTGCGGTGGAGATATAAGATATTCTGGTAACTCTTCTTGTTTTCATATTTGATGAATTGCAATTGAATTGCAAATTTATTGAATGGCAGAGAAAGTGACCACTGCACTAAACTACTCCCAACCACCACCCGCCACGGCCTTACATTCGGTATCAGCGATCGTGTCCCGTGGCGTAACAACGTTAAGCGTATCTGTTCTGTTTGCGAGTATGGAGTTGTCTCGGGAACAATGAACCGGGCAATTATCGATACCAATTTTACAAATGAAAAACAAAACATGAAAAAGATACATAATGTAAATGTACCAGTCGTTGACCATATACCAGTAGTTGACCTTTTGAGAATAAAATGGCCCAAAATAGGAAATGCAGATACGGGATTGCTCTAAATTGTAAAGTTAAGACAATTTAAGGCATCTGTGGTCGGAATGAGCCACTAACACATCACCATATAGCCAATGGAGTGCCAGGGTGTCCATTTGAAGACAAGGTGAGGAAAGTGAATTATTTCAAATATCTTAAGTGATCAATCTAGAAACGGTGTGTACCTTGTTCCTGAACCACCCATTGCTACTTGATTCAACCAAGAGTGGTGTGACAGAAAGCCCTGAGGCAACTCTGACAGAAAGTTCACTATATAGCCCCCTGTTAAGACTTGGTTATCTACTAGATTTTTCAATTTGTTAATGGTCAACTACTGAAACAAAAACATGACTTCAAATAATTTAACATAACTTTTTTTAAACAGGCCCTTTCGTATTTTTTGTTACATAATATTAATTAAGACATATGATCCAATATGAATATACTTGCTTTGCCTTCATTCGTTACAATGCTAAACCTTAATCGTTATTTTTGTATCTAGTTACGATAAAGGCTATAGTCTCGAAGGATGCTTGGATCCTTTGAGGGAAAATTGACGAAGGAAATCATTTATCTTTAAGTGACTGTATCGCTAAAAAAATAGAATTTTCGTTCATCTACGATAATTTATTTTCCGATATTTTTATGCGAACCCCCGAGAATATATTTATGCCCCTCCACATTATGATTGAATTATGTTTACTCCTATACCGACGGGTAAAGGATGTCCGGATAAAAGCATCTTTAATTTATTAAATATTGACGTGCACAACAAGATGGACATGCTCATACAAGTTTTATTACGATAAATATAAAATGAGTTGTATCGTATCAAAGGTATAACTTTCGACTTTACGAAAAAAATACCAAAAACGTTTTGTTGGCTTTTTGAGCTAAGTTTATATTCATAAAGATAATAATACATATTTAGTACTTTTTCCACATAAAACTTATTTGTCAACTTAAAATTTATTTGGCATTGTCAACTGCTCGCCATGAGCGAAACCGGTCCTGTACAAATAAATTTTATGTGGAAAAAGTACTAAAAATGTATCATTATTTTTATTATTTATTTATTTATTTATTGGCAAAAAACTATTTAAAATACATGGCATTACAGCAAGCGCCAATGCGCCATGCATTTGAGAAATTAATAAAGATTATATAAAATATTACACAAAAATAATAAACAGAACAGAAACATATTATTTACATAAGAAAACATAATTTTTAAACAAAGCATCAAGTTCACTGCCGAAGATGTCAACATCAACAGGCAGCGCATTTATCAGCCGAATAGCCCTTGCAACTGGAGATTCAAAAGACCTACGTGACAAACAAGTTTTCACAAAGAAAATTGATTTGTCTTTGTTACGACCACGTAGGTAAAAGCTGGGAGCATGCAAATTTAAATTTTCAAGGATGTCAGGGTTATCAACTTGGCCCCGAAGAAGAAGAGAAAAATGTTTTAATATTGCAATTAGTCTTCGAGCTTCAAGTGAGTGAAATGACAGCATTCCTAAAAGAAACTTGGTTGGATAATATTCCATTAATGAATTGTCATACGGAAAATAGTTGAATTTTTTGAAATAATAATAACGCAGAAATTTTTTATGAACTCGCTCCAGTTGCGACTTAAATTTATATTCATATGGACCCCAAATAATAGATCCATATTCTAGTTTGCTTAAAACTAAAGAAATATAAAGAGTACGAAACACAGTAGAGTTTTCAAATGGCTTACTTTGCCGAACTATGAATCCAAGAAGTTTACTAGCCTGCAGGGTTATTGAAGAAATGTGGGAATGAAACGTAATAATATAATGCCTTTCCACCAAGTATTGACAGTGAACACCCTAAAAGGTATTAGTTTATATTATTCGTCCGGCCCGTGTTGCAGTGGTCAACGTCGTCGGCTTCCGTGACGGACTGTCCGGGTTCGATTCCCGGTCCGAGCAGACTTTTTCAGTCAATCAATCGATTTTGTTCGAAGGCAATTTTCATTATCATTATTACGTTTATTCGGAATATATTCAACCAGAATTTTACTGAATTTTGATGATCTTGATGTTGAGTAAGCTACTAGCAAAACATTTCAATGTTTAGTTGAAAAGTGATGCAATGATAATTTCACATTTATTTCCGTGCATGTGCTCTTAATCATTTGACATAATATGTAATGATTTATTATTTAGATTGGCAAGCCTGTCAACAATATGTATATTTTTGTATGTACGTTCAAACAACGATAAATACAATGTAGACTAAATTTTTTACGGTAAGAAAAATAACAATATATTTTAGTTCTACATAAATTATTTTATACATATATTTGTTGATAGCTATTTCGGCTTACGCCTTCGTCAGAACTATGTTTTAAACGTGTATTAGAGATAGCTAATATACCTAGGCTAGACAGGGTACCTCATACATCTTCTCTGTTCGAACCATACCAACGTCACATGGAAGAATTTAAATAAGTTTAATTTATTGGTCTAAAGTAATGGTGGGAAACAATAATTTGGGTATTTATGGGTTATTTTATCGTATGAAACCACTTAAAATCTGCAATGTCTAAGTGCATCTATTTTAAATTGTTTTAAGTTTATTGTTTGTTAAAGGTTTTAAAAGCGGTGAACTGTTAATTGTAATCTGATCGTTAAGAATTTCATTGGACTAATTATACCTATTAATTTCCAGCTGTTCTAATGCATTCAGCTTTAGGCCCTTATTACAGGAATGTAAACGGTATTTTTGTGCCTAGGTACCCAGATACATTGTTATTTTTCTTACCGTATAACCATATTTTATTTCATTTGGTTTCACATTCAGTAAAACAAAAAAAACTGGCGATTCTCTTTGGTTTCCCAAAAATTGAAACAGGTATTTACCCATTCATTCGAGTAAAGCCACGGGTTATACATCTTTAAGCCCCTGAACACAAAAGTCTCGCAATTGTCTCTTAAATACATAATTTAAAATGACCACAAATAACTCGGAAAATCCGACAAAAAGAAATTTACAAAAGAGTTTCGGCTGTGTCTGGGTAAATATTACCGCTGGGATTTGCGAGATTTACAATTTTACACGATAACATGCTTTTAGGGCACCCGGTTTTATGTTGAACATTATTATATTTTCCTTTTTGAACAAGCGAATCATTTCAACTGACAGTAAGTCCAAGAAATTCTTTTGTTTTTTTTAGGATCAGCCTGTATGCTGGAGCCAATGAGAGAGATGAAGATACAAAAGAAGGTCATAGGTCGTAATCTATTTTATATTCCTTAGGGATTTGGGCCACCTTGTACCTCGCTCGGTCATGCGCTATATTTTTGTTTCTTCAGCCATAAAATTGTCAACATCAATCATTTATATATTTTTGTATAATGCTAGATGTATTGAAAGTGTCTTATAAGTGGGGCAGAATGTATTTTACTCTCAAAAGTATATCGATGTTTCATTTAATTTTGTATATTGCATTTTTACGTTATTACAAATTACTTATTTCTATGAGAAAGAAGTGGCTATTATTTTCGGTTGCTCTTACTGGAACGACGGATTAAAGTGTTATTAAACTATTTAGGTGTCAAATGACTATCAAAACTTTTCGACTTTACATATTCATAATAGAAAGATTGTGGCTTTGGAATGATTAAGTTCAATAAGTCGTTCTTGTTCCATATTTATCATACGACTAAAAGTGTTTGCCACAAGTTTGCACTAACAACCAAAAATATCCACTCGGTGAATGAGACAACTGACAACAGATAATGAAAGTAGCTTTTTAAATTAATATACATTATCTGTTTCATTCACTTATCGACTGTTTCTTTTTTTATTGTAAACTTCGAGCATTTTTTTTATCAAAATAATTCCGCTTAAATAATTTTCGCAGTCTAGTGGTTAGTTAAACTTTTTACAAATCGATTACGCATGTGTGCTTCACTATTGTCTCTTGGTTATCTGATTGTAAAAACGGGCCTAGTATGATCAATCAGGTCACTCAAAACCTTGCCTTATCCCCACCCTTCAATTCACCCGATGAAAAAAGAGTGATTGCTCTACTGGATTATTATAGATTATTGCAGTAAACTTATATTCAGATGCCCTATGTATACACAATAGTATAGATTAAAATTTAGTACTAATAAATGAAATCTTATTTATAATGCAAAAAAAAATCAAGTAACTGACATGCGCGATGCCAGATTACGCGTTGCGAACTAACAAACGTAAATTTCAGGTATTATAATGAAATGCGAGAAGCCTGCTATTGCTTCAAAAGAAATGCCTTTATTTCAGCTATATATTCGATAATTGAAGTGTTTCATTAATGAAACTTTTTTACAGAGATTGCTTAAAATGAAATAGAAAATATTTAATAATCGCTCCAAATAGCAGCGCGTATATTGTTCGTCGTGGGCATAGAAAGTGTTTATCAAATTCATATGACAGGCATAATATGTAAAATCATATTTTAAATGTTTGAAATATTTTAGTTTGAAAAGCATTCAAGCAATATTTACGACAATCAGTAAATTTTCCAAAGCTCAAGTGAAACCATAGACGAAATGAAATTCAGAAAATTATTAGCGTTCGAGTTTTCAGTGCAGCTTGCATTCGCCATGCACCAATACATTATATCAATAGTATAATAGACTGCACGTTGCACACTTAACGAACCGTATCGGAAGCATAATACCGAACAGTTAATGTAACAACCCCTGTCAAACATTTCCAACTATTCCGATATAAAATGTGTGTTTGCACAAAGAAAAACAAACGTCGGAATTACATTGCCGCTGCACCTCGGCGCTTTCTCAATGCAAAAGTTTTCCCATACATTTGTTTAATGTAAGTTTGCCCAGAAAGCGATTCTATAACTCACGAATATCTGACACTGCATGCAATTGCTACAGTGCGGGTGGAATCATTTTTCAGAAATAGAAAACTGTTCATTCAAAATATTGATTCCATATGGTTTATATATCTCTGCCACATTACCACTGGTAGCGCCTTATAGAATTTTTTTCTCTTATAATTATCTACAACCTTAATTTTCTAAATAAAAAATAAATATAATATAATCATGTTATATATACACTTCAAATCGAGTTTCCCTCAACAGAAGTTTACATTAACCGTTTCAGTACCGAGCAAAATGGTAACATCTACCGCCCCGCCCGACTTAAAAAAAATTGACTTAAAAACTTAAAAACAAGATTGGCTGATGACAGGAGAATCTTTTTTCTAGAGACAGTGTATAGATTTCACTAGCTATCAAAGGAAAATAAAATAAGAATTCTAACAGGAAGAATTTTTATATATTTTGAAATATTTGCGACTTTATTCGCGACGTCCGTACGCGGTGGCCACCAGTGGCCTTACAGTGCTGAAGTGGTTAAAGAGATGCTTGTTTACTCAGTAGCTCGGAATCCTTTTTCCGAAGAGAGTATGGGTAGAAGGTTGGTGAGAACCATGGTTGCCAAGCGTACCTATTTGCGCGGGACTGTCTCGAGTTCAACAGACAAATCCCGAGTCCCGCACTGCCTGTGAAAATCCCGATACGAAGCTAAAAACCAGAAAAAATATTCTTAGTATAACTGTTATGATTGTATAAATTTTTGCTCTTAAATCAAATTGTAATTCCTGTAATTTTACCATATCAATCAATCTATTATAATAACTGTGATTCTAGTGTATTATTAGGTGACTACATACATATATAGATTTAGTTATATGCTTGTTCTCTTTTGTATACGTATGTATATATTAACTTAAGGAAATTATAATTTAAATAAAATCCCGTTTTTTTTAAATTTCTTCCTTGTTTTTCGTTCGAAATAATAAATGTCCCGATCTGTGATTTTGGAAATCTGGCAACACTGGTTATGACAGCACTAGTGGTTAAGTAATTGTACTCGTCAACCCGATTGAAAAACGGATGTTTGAAATTATTTAAATCGAGATTCAAGCCCATGCAGCCAATGTCTTTGACCACGGAAACTGACCAAACTTTGATAATTCATTGAATGATTATATTTGTGGCTTTTATCCAAATCAAGAAGCTTATTTCAAGTGCGTGAATGTACTTGTAACGCACATAGATGCTGATAGGTGAAACTCGGGTCGCTAGCCACAAAACTCATGATAAAGTACACAATACGAACAATTAAAATTTGATATTGAAATTCCATCAAACAAACACCTAAAGTCGAAATTCTAAATAACAAGAAGATTATATTTATCATAAAATAAAAACGTTATTTTTTCAATATGCAAAGAGGTAATGTTTTTACGAACTTAAATAAGTCAATTATACGCTTGACGTAAAAGCTTTCTGGGACGATCTTATCATTAATACACTCTTAAAGACCAAATGGACAAATCGGAGTAAAGAACTAAAATTTTAGCACTGTGCTCATAAATGGAAAGTAAAACGGTATTATTTTAGGCAGCGCAAGTTTCTTGAAACAGATTGCACTTGCGGGCATGAGAATTAAGTCCCTTATCACATAAAATAGAACTGCCCCGAGATAAAACGAGCTTTAAATCGTTTTCAATGCTGTATTTCACGCGTTAGGTTTGCTGACAATAAAGTGTAATAAATTGTTCACTACTAGTTAATCATACGTAGGATTAAACAACAATGAAAACATTGCGAGTAAAATATGTTGTATGCTAATTTAGTAATAGTGGCGGTTGTGGATAAAATATCTGGGGGTGCTGTGATTGAATAAAAATAAAAAAAATGTTTATTTGGTTTATATTTTACTAGGTATAAACATCAAAAATATTAAAATTAAATATTTTATGTATTTAATAAATCATAAAAGTGTTCTACTACATGACCTCAAGTATGCCGACGACGCTGTCATCTTTGACAAATCAGTTGCGGGTATCCAGGAAACAATAGATAGACTGCAGAGCAACTCGTATCGCGTTGGCCTCAAAATCAACGCGAGTAAAACCAATGTGCTCTGCAACAGCGCCTGTCCAGATCCAGACTACTCTCTGATGAGTGCGGGGCAAGACATCGAGAGAGTCGATGGTTTTAGGTACTTGGGAGTACACATCACGGGAGATGGCAACCCGCGTAATGAGCTCGCGATCCGATTAGGGATAGCTGGAGCAACATTTAATTCAATGCGGAAAGTCTGGGATTCACGGCTGTACTCGGTCAGAACCAAGTGCCACTTATTCAACGCATGCATACTGACTGTGCTGCTTTACGGTTGCGAGTCATGGCACATCACAAAAAGCACAGGGTTACCGTATACTGCCGAGAAACAGATGCCTGCGGCGAATACTGGGAGTACAGTGGTTTGACTTTGTCAGGAATACGGAGGTAAGAGAGCGGACAAACCAGTCCCTTATTACGTCTAAAATTAAAAGGCGACAATGGACCTGGCTTGGACATGTGCTGCGGATTCCTCAGGGGAGCCTGAATCCTGCCTGCCTCTTCTATCAACCTGATGGATCCCGACGCCGCGGAAGCCCTCTGATGACCATCCATAGGATGTACTCAGGGGAGCTAAGGGACGCTGGAATGACCTGGGAAGATACGAGGAGGTTGGCGGGAGACAGAAAATCTTGGAGGCACCGTGTGGCGGCCATATGCTCCAAATAGGGAGCGGATATGGGAAAAAAAATATATTTCAGAAGACTAAGAAATTGAGTGATTGATTTCACAGTGTTTGCGTATTTATTAGCCAGGTTAAACGAAATACCGAAATATATGCTACATTACATGTTAGAAACTTCAACTAAGTGTTCTTTTTCCTTGATTAAAACACTTTCTAACGATAAAAAAATTAAAATAAATAAATCTGCTGTAGTGACAGTACCAAAGCAAGCTTTTATCTTCAAACTCCCTTTACCGCACCCCTCCTTCGCCGACTCGAGCATATTCCATCGAAAACGGGACTGCACAGAATGATTAAGATGCGTCATGCCATGACATTAGTGCCGCAGTTTATGATAATATTGCATTTATCAGTGCGAGGGCGAGCTCAATACAATCTTCAATAATATTGATATTTTTTTGTACACAGTTTAAAGATTTATTTTCATTTGTGTTGTATATAATTTTCGCAGTAGGTTAGAATATCGCACTCAAGAGTGTATATATGGTTAGCTTTAATCTAAAAAAAAATCTTCATATCATAAAATCAAATAATAGTGTAACAGAATAAGTACACAATTCATTAATTTGATGAAAGGGTGGGTAAAAGAATTATCTGTTCTTATTTATTTTAATGGAAACAGTTGAAACGTGTTCACGTTTTTCCAAAAATGCACGCCCTACAGTTTTATTTGATAAGGGTGGGATATGCACATTAAAAAAAAACAAGACATAACCACTTCACTGTCAATACTTTGTGGAATAGAATTATACTAAAAAAAATAATTTACTAATTTTTTGTACTTATTCCAATACATACATTAGATTTATAAAGATAAGGGCCGGTTTCGCTCATCACGAGTATTATCAACTTATAATAAATACACAAATTCAGTATTATTTATATTGAAGCTAAGCAAGACTAATGAAATTTTTACAAATATTAAAATAGTTCAAAGTAAAATAAAACAAAATAAACATAGTGTATATCAAATAGTTACCCAAAAACTACTTGAAAACTTCTCCCGTTGAATCGATAGTTAAACGTTTGAAATATGTAGCGGTAAAAGCTAAAAATGAAAATATATATATCAACTTTCTAAGCTGGTCTTAAACGTAAAGAAAATAAATTAAATTTCACAAAATGCTTTTCAACGTAAGCAGATTCGTTATTCAATATCACAATATTATCGCTTTCAGGTATAAGTGTCTTCCCATAGGAAATCACTTTGAAAACCTCGTGAGTGGAAAACAATGTCAGAGCCCCGTAAGAGAAGGGTATCTATCCCTTGGCGTCGACTTGGCCTGCCACCTTTAAGGTGTTAAAAGCACTTGGCTGAGCTAATGTAGCTTTAATATTATACAGCCAGCCCTGTTATTCTAGAAGGTTTTTTTTGTGCCAACGAAGAGCTTTTACATTTATTTTCAATTAAGTTACTTGAGAATATACAATATTAGTTGACAGGACTTTTTGCAATTTTATATTTCATTTTTAAGGTGTTGACTGTCACTAATTGGTACAAAGGCATTTTTTAAATAATCAAATCACATTTTACGGTTTCACCAGGTTGACAGTTCTCGCGATGAGCGCAACTGGCCCTGATCTTAATCAAAATGAATTTAGATATAGTACTTTAAAATTGATTTATTTATTAAAATTTTATATTTGCAAAAGTTCATTAAAATAAATAACAAAAACACAAAACTACTTTGTCATGGTAGTGATCACCCAATGTTTCATATTTTTTTAAGAAGCTGACATATTATAATATTTGTAATGTGATAGAGTTAAAGATTTTGACTGGAAATGCTTGAAAGAATTTCAATTTGAAATTTGAATCGTAAGAATTTTGTACTTTTCCATGAGTTTTCGTGGAAAGGCGACAACCTTTGGGCATCTTCATGCATTTCAAATGCCCGAATAAACTTGAACTTATATGGATACTCATCTAAAAGTAAAGAATTCAAACGGTTCAGATTTGATATTGAAATTATACAAAGACCTTTAGTGGAAAACTGACGTACACTTAAAGCTCATTCTTGCACTTCAAATGTCTGAAGATAACGAAAGGCGAAACCCGGGTCGTTAGCGACAAAATTCAAACGATTTTAATTTGATAGAATAAGAGCAGCTTAGTGATGCTGAGATGACTTATGATCAAACGAATTGGGTTCGCAGCATCATGTGATTACCAACAACTAAAACTATCAACCACTTAAGTACCGTACGCCCACTGGTGGCCACCGGGTACTGACGTCATAAATGTTGCAAAATATATAAAAAATCTTCCTGTAAGAATTCTTATGATAATTTTCTTTTAAAAGCTAGTAAAAACTATGCACTGTCTCTGGAAATAAAATGGTTCTTCTGTCATCAGTTAATCTTGTTGAAAAAAAGGATTTTTTAGAAGTCATGTGGTAAATTTGATCAATGCAACCATTTTGCTTCGTACTGAAGCGGTTAATACACACGATTATGTAATAAAAAGCTTTAATAAGCTAATTGGAATGTTTTTAAGCAATACTCAAAAGTTATGACCGCAAATAAGTGGCACAGCGGTGGCACAAAATTATTATACGATCATAAAATTGTGTTTTAATCAAAATTGACGCCACAGCGCGCCACAGTCGTAGAAGCGCTGCATCGTAAAGCTCCAAATATATACATAGTTGAAACACCAGACATTTCCAAATTGACTCCTTAGCGAATAAAAGGTAGACATAAAAATTAGACCCACGTGGGTTTTAAAAAGACTTTTGCCACTTTTGGGGCGTCAACTATATTATCATGAAAGTTATTTATAAAGATTATTTATCTGCGCTGGTAAAATGTATTTTTAAAAATAATTGAGCCCAAAAATATCGGATTTCTCGTTACTTAAATGAAGCATAACGTCATGGCTCAGTGGTTACGCTGGGATTCACTTCAATACAGTTTTCAGATTAGTTTTACACATATTTATTCAATGAATGGATACATAATATAATTTTTTCAATATCTTTGATTAATCCACTCATTGTGTTACTAATTGTTACACGTGTTTCGCCTCTTTCAGGTACACCTTTGGACTTATATTTATTACTATCGCAAGGTTTGTTTAATAAAAACATTCATTACGTAAGCAAACTTTGCGACAGTAATATAAATCCGAAGATGCAACTGAAAGGGGCGAAACCCGTGTCACAATTAGTAACACAATACGTAGAATAATCAAATTTATTTTTTGACGTGACAACGTCTTATAAATCGATGAACGCCCGCTGCACGCACGAAAAAACATGACTCATTGTCCCGTTTGTCGCGTTACACCGAAGGCAAGCGTGCGAGCGAGAGCACGGATGAGCGATAGAGAGGCACGATCGGCCTACCGCTCGGATTGTGCCGCATCTATCTCTCTTCCACTCGATTGGTCGATGCGTCTGAGTAGAAAAGAGACAGCGGCAGCACACAACTTATACACCTACAGTACCTACACGTGATCTGTTGTAAATGAACTGTTCATCAAAGTAATAAACATATTTGAATTAATGAGTGCGAATAAAATATATCAATAAAAAATTGTAGATTTCATTTCACTCCTTCTTCGTATCCATACAAAATAATGATAATTCAATAAAAATAATTCCATTTTATTCATAAAAGTATGCAATCATTTCATCAATGTTTTCTTATGACGTTGTCACGTTAAACTATCGTCCGTAAACCGACTTTACAGACAACCATTTTTATTTTATAATTAAATCAACATTCACAAAGTACCACCAAATCCATCGAAAGTGTTAGATATATAATGATTGAATTTGCATTTACTTGGTAGAACTCCATTATAACCCGGTGGAAAAAAATAACGATGTATTCAGTTCTACAAAAATTCTGTCTACAGAAAAAAAGTTTCTGTAAAAATAATGTTTAATAATATAAATGTTTGATGATGTTTTTTTTTCTTTTTTCAGATTTGACTCCGATGAAGTGATAGAAGTTTTTAATGATTTTGCAGTTGTTTGGTTGTGAATTCATACTCAATATGATTTTGATCAATAATTATAAAATATAAACAGTGTTTTTAAATGAGAGTTTAACTAAAAGACAAAAAAAAACAGTTAAATGGATGTTTATTAATTTATTTTCTTCTGATAAAAGACAAGAAGTAATATAAAAAAAAATGTGTTTTGTTTAAGTGCAAAAAAATGACTAATGAAAGTGCTGTCTAATTTATCATACTGAAATAATCAATCATCGGAAAATGACTGGTTTGTTTAATAAGCAGTGTATCTGTTCATTATAATATTATCAATTTTGAGATAAATTAATTGGTACGCTATTATGTTTTTGAATAAATGAAAACGGAATCGTTTTTTTTATAATTTCAATTGAACAAACTTTTTTTTTATTTCGCGACGAAGAGTACAAACCAAAAATGACGTGACTAAGAGAAAAGACGAAATTGTAAAATGCTACCTAGTGCCGATTCATCCGACTCCCAGAGCACATCAATAATGAAGACCTCCGAGTACGCATACCAGATGAACCAGACGCCAAGTCTGATACGTCACCGAAACCACTACAATCGACCAGATGAGCCCAACCACCACCTTCAATATGAAACACTACAATCGCTGTTCGATAACAAAGTTGAAGAAGATTTTCAATCAATGCTTTACCCTACAAACAGCAGCTTATTCACAACGGAGACAAGTTATACCAACGCCACACTAGACTACAACAATGATACTTTTTTAAATCTTTCGAATAGATCATGCGAAAATGACTTCTTGAACGTTACATGTGAGCTTCCTATCAAATATGCCCAGCCCATGTACGGATACATCGCTCCATTTTTGCTCGCTACGACGACCGTAGCCAACACCCTGATCGTAGTGGTTTTGAGCCGTAGACACATGCGGACGCCGACAAATGCAGTTCTCATGGCCATGGCCCTGTGCGATATGTTTACTCTGCTTTTCCCTGCGCCATGGTTATTCTACATGTACACGTTTGGGAACCATTACAAGCCTCTGTCGCCCGTAGAGGCTTGCTACGCCTGGAATATTATGAATGAGGTAAGTGATTATATTTTATTATGATTTTCGTTTACTATTCAAACAATAATATCTTTTTTCATGTATCCAGCATATAAAACAGCGCCGACGTAAATAAAACGTTTTGTTGTTTTTCACTTATTGAATAAATAATATATTACAGTGTTCGTGAAGAGCGAAACGGTTTTTCGATCTTTATCAGTATAAATGTGGAATAAGTACCATGTAATGTGTTTTATTTATTTACGTAATGCTTTTCCACAAAAAAGTAACAGTAAACACTATAAAAAAACATTCCATGGAAGTTAATCGGTAAAAAAAAATATTTTACTACTTACGTATATTTTAAAAGGCTCAGGAGTCAAGACTCATCTCTTCATTATAAACTAATGTAATAAGAAATTTATTCATGGATTTTGTATTAACAAACATTTTTTAAAACACCCTGGAAGTTTTTAAAAATCTGTTGTATTTAATTTCAACGAATAATATGTCTACTAGGCCTGTAGCTGACTGTTCATCGCAGTCTCACTTGTAGAGTTGACTGTGGGCTTAATTCTTAAAACAAAACATTTATTTTTTCAATGCACCTTTACATAATCTACATCAGTCATTCTCACGTAAAATTGTCATGTGGCCGCATCGTACATTTAAGTGGTCCTACGGAAATGTCTCGTGGCCGCACCAAATTTTTGTTTTGAATCTGTTGTGTTTGATCTTAGTCAAATGGAACTAAACATGTTTGACACGAAATATCTAATTTTCAGAGTATTTGTAGTCAAATTAACTTGCAAAACCACATTTTTTTAACTATCAATATTTGCTATGAAGTTGTTGGTGGCCGCTTCCAAATCCTCTGGTGGCCGCACATGAGAACCACTGGTCTACTTCCTGAAATATGCATTGAAAAATTTTCTGTCGATTTGGCACCAAATGCAAAGTAATTCGTTATGTGTACATTACCTCTCATAATTTTAAAAGCAGGCTATAGCGAGAGTGATTATGTAACTTCTAGTTATGTTATGACACAATCCTTTTATCCGGGCTCTTTTCGAATAAAGAGCTTTTGAAAAGCTTTCAGTGTGATGCCAAATCCAACCAATATTTCACATTAACCTATTGGCTGCTAGTGTCTCATATATTGAAACGTCTGATTGCGATGTTTAGAAAATTGATATTCAATAAAAAGTAGAGGTTACACTATTAAAACTATCACGGACAAGATTTTTGTATTCAAATATGCATAATGCATTATTTGGTATGATAATCTTTATATTTTTTTTTATACATTTGGCATTACAGCTTACGCCAATGCGCCGAATATTCTTAATTGTGAAAGTCATACGAGATTAACTCGATGATAAGTAATGAATCAGTTGTGCACAAAATTAACGATAAATAACATACACCCAAGATATCTTTTTTTTCCAATTGAATCTGACTTTGCCGGGAATTGAACCCGGGCCACCTGATCGCTAGTACAACGCTCTTCCCACTAGACCACAGGGACCGACAATGAGTTTATGAGTGTACTTAACACAAAAACCGATAAACTAATTTTTTTAAATATTTGTAAATCTGCTCAGTAGCGAAAATATTAAAAGTGAAAATATTAATTAATAAGTAAGCCTTTATAAAAAATCCCAAAAATGATGTAAAAGTCAAGCTGTGTTTTATTTTCATAAACAGTGTGCTTATAATTAATTCAACAGACGGTAAACACCATTCAAGTAATAAAAAAAAAGCTGTTAAAATCTTGTAAATAAATTAAATTTGGCTAGGTGAGAATTATAAATGCTTCATTCAAACGCATGATGGCGGTATTATTACATTACTGCAATAGCTCGCAAAAGAAACATTAATTGTGATCTTGTGCCACATTTATCGCTGGGCGTGTGTGGCATGTGGCGTCTGCAAATAAGTTTATAGGGTACTAAAACTCTATTTATCCCGAGAGACTTGTAAACATAATATATGTAAATATAAAATGATAAAAGCATTTCTTCCGTTGCTTCAACACTAGGAACTATATGCAAATACATTCCAGGAGTTCGTTCCTAGGACTTCATGATTGTCGTCATGATTGTTGCAGTCTATGGTATGGGCATTTAATCAATCAAGACTAAATGCATCATCATTCCCATACAATACGTTAAATTTATATTATCACTAGTGTTCGAACCCGGCTTCGCTCGGACCAGTTTGGGGTTATGTTCACCTCGGCGCGTAAATTCAGACGGGCCAAGTTGAAACAACTGGCAACTTAATGACCAACAATGCAAAGGGAATTACAGACCCACAGTCATACATACGCCGTTTCGGTTTTATATATAAGATATTTTGGTTCATATGAAACTACTCGAGTACTCGAGTATTTTGTAAAATGTACTACTCGATACTCGAGTAATTGGAGTCTCTACACACACATTGATAACGAAACAAATTTACCGTCGAAACTTTCGCGAGCGAAATCAATTCGTTTGTTTGAACTTGCAACAACAATGCAAAAGGGAATTACAGACCCACATACATCCCCCGTTTCGGTTTTATATATAAGATTTATTTAGTATTTTTAAAGCCATTTCCAATAGTAGATGTACGACGATAAATTTTATTTAACCTGTCTTTTAAGGAGAGAGTAGAGATAGAATTTTAAGGCTAGAATATGACTATTGATTAACTTATCGTACATCCATACTAATAACTTTTCCCGGCCCGAGGGTGAAACAGTCGACCACCACTCCTCCTTATCTTTAAATACCTATCTCAATATTAGTGATACAATGTTTTTAACACCTTTTGCAGAACAAAAAATACTGTTTGCTATCAACTTGTTTCGTCGCAATTAAATAAAAAAGAAATAAGTCGGATTATTATTTAACCAAAATCAAAGTGGCTACAAATCGCCAGGATTGAAACTTCACTGCCCATACGTGATAATTTTCTTCCTGCCGGGTGAGATAGAGAACCGCTACTGCCATTTTATCTTAAATATCTATCTTAATATCAATGACACACTGTGCTAACTTTTAGTATTCTCAAATCATTGTTTTGACAATTCTTTTGCTTACCTTATCTCGAACACGCCTCAGTAAAACGTGCGTCTCAAATCAAATGAATGCGATTGAGTCAGTCTGGCATGAATATCAAAGCAGACATGTCGTCTTTTTCGTGCGCAACTTAAAATATAAATAATTATAGGAAAACTATCAATATAAATATGTTTTTGTTTAGAAAGATGCGTACATATACATACGTTTGAGCATAATATAACATTTTTTTAATGCAATCTATGCCAATAAAACCAAACCACTAGGGTATTTTTTAGACCCCATTCGGCAGACCCGTTCTTTTTAGGGACCGTATTTCAAAGTTAGGCCAACACTGACCCAACGATTCATCATGAACTGTTAAAGCTCTTTATATGCTTTGATTTAGGTAGCGAAAATGCTTACAAAATATATGAGCGTGCAAAAAGTTAAGTGACCCCCCTGGCATTCGAAGCTAAATATTTAATTTATCTTGATTGAGAAGACTGGTAATAAATTAACATGTTGGTTAATGTGAAAATGGAGTTTTTCAAACATTTCACTCAAACACTTAAGCATATGCACGAGTTATTTCAATTAAAGGTAACTGACTGATATCAAATTTTGTTTAAAGTTAAAATAATTGAAATAATATCGTGCAGCAGTAGTACTTATTTTTGCCGTATATTTATTGCCGCGGTTTTGATCTTACATTCAAATCTTTTTTGTAGAAGCTTATTAGAAATAAGTTAGTGCAATATTACATATTAGACGTTGGGAAAAATAAAGCTTACGATTTAAAATACATTATCCGGTTTAAATACAAGACACAAACCGAGCATCAATTCAACAGCAGGGCAATATGAAAATCTTTGTTTCGAAATAATGACTCTCTTATTCCCTTTTTTACATACATTTTGAGAAGACTTCTTTTGATTTCTGACTGGTAAGTATTATGTTTTTTTTTGAAGGAAAGAAAGACAATATTGTTAAAAATAAAACAGTTGAGTAAAAGGATGTTGTATTATTGCATTAATGGTATTTAAATATTTTTCAGAATGATACTGTCAATTAATTTTCAACTATTTCGTATTTTAAATTTCGATTTATCGTACAGTATAACTAACCGTTACATTGTATTTTTTTTGTTCCCTTAAAACACGTGTTTCTTACAAAAATTTTCTAGGTTAGAAAAACAAACTTAAAACTACATTAATTATTGGAGTTGTATTTAATGGGTCAGTATCTTGTTCAAGTTGTGGTCAGATAATTAAATTTATGGTCAGTAAATATTGTAGACGGTCAGAATCAACTGTACCAGTATAAATGTGGTCAGTGATTAAATGAAACTGTCAGTGATTTATGTCAAATGGTTAGTTATTTATGTGAAACGGTTGGTATGTAAATTAAATGGTCAATCATTTTAACCTTTAGCTTACGAAGTTAACAAATTTCTGCGTAATAAGCATAGTTATTAAATATGGCTGTAAGCAAATCATTACATAAACAAATATTTGTCGTTTTACAGCTTTTGAATTTGATCAAATATCGTCATTAACAGGCAAATTTATGACAAGGTATATGAAAAATATTTTTTTTTTCACCGTGCTATAATGGAGTTATACCAAGTAAATTCCAATTCAATCAATGATTTCTTAAGATAAGGTTTTTGAAAGCAGATAATTTTATTTTAATTAGTCAAATTTACGATTTTTTTGAATGTTATGTGAATGTAACCTCACCAAATTGACTTATAACGAAATGTTGACAGATATCTACTGACTTTTGAAAAACAATTACGGCTTACTTATCCTTTTTTTACTGACCTTGTTTTATGTATTTATTACTGACCATTTCTTTCATACTTTTACTAAACGTTAATCGAATTACATGCTTACCAAATATTTAGCTACACGAATGCATCAACGAAAACATTTTCTTTTTTATAACTCATTAAATAATGTATAAAGAATGATAACACGAGATGAAAGAAGGTGGCCATTTTTCATTGGGTTCCTTTATCCTGAATCTACCTGACAGGAAAAATAATTATTAGAGTTTCGGTACTTATGAGGTATACAATATCATTATTTATTTTTGTTTACCTGTCAGAATCACGGCGCAAGAAATCTTATATAACGTTGTCAGAGATATTAATATAAAAAATGAGCATCATGATTTTTCCGCGATCTATCTTTCCTTGTTTTCTTGGCATAGCGGCTACTTTAACATTTATTATTCTTTTTAAGCTAGATTAATCTAAGATCATTTGAGGAGGTTAAAAAAATATTTAGTTTCTATATTGTATTAAAGTTTCTCGTGTATACAATATTTATAGTGTATTTTAAATGAAGTTTTACAAAGACTTTTTTAAGACGTCTTTAGAAAGGGTATTTCAATAGGGACGCTCAAAATATGTTACTTTGTCCTGCTGAGTAGATTATTCATTGTTTAGTGGCCACATTTGAGTCAACCAGTTTGGTAAATAATCGGCCAACACCTACCTGTACGTCATCAAAATACAATATCTGGTGAAAACATTGCTGCTGTGTGTGAAAGTGTACAGGAAAACCCAAGGCAGCTTATTTCTCGTTGTTCACAAGAACTTGGCTTTTCTGCGACTTCAACTTGGCGAATTTTGAATCGGGCCTTATGTCTGCACCCGTATAAAATCCAACTAACCAAGGAACTTCAGGTAAACGACCACAGACAACGCCTGATTGGGAGCAGTTGGAAGTTTACCCAAATTTGTCAAAAAAGTCAACTTTAGCGACATGGCCCATTTTATAATGAATGGATATTGGCAGACATTTGATGCTATATTCCATATTTAATGCCGTAAAATATACTTACAAATGAAATTAAAATTTAGTCGAAATCTCACAAACAACTTGTTTTATTTACATTTCAAAACTAAGCGTCCTTATAAAAAGACCCTTTATATAGTCTCTTCCAAGCCCAAAGGGCGTTAGCTAAATTTTGGTTATTCTAAGTTAACCCATTCACTGCCCACTATTTTTCATTAACATAGCCACAGTGTCCATCGATAAATTAATTCGGAACTGTTAAAATAAATCACGTTGCAAGCTTACCTATCATAGTGACACATTCGTCAACAGGCGTTCATTGTTTTGTTCTAAAAATATGTTGCTGACTGATAAAATAACGTTTATTGGTAGGGTCTTGGCTAAAAACACAACGATCACAAACAATTTATATCGATTACGAAAATTCATAAATATGGACATAATTTATACCGATGTCAGTGATAAATAAAGAACAATATTTCGTTAAAATATATTATTTTTGAAATAATATCAAAAATCATGTATGTATGTAAAATTATTGTACAAGGAATAATCTGAAACATGGTGACAAAGACATACATACGTGAACAACCAACACATTGTGGACAGTAATAAATACTCAACTTTCTAATATTTTTAGTCATGCTCGCGGGGGGGCACTGGATGATTTGAATATGAGGTTAGGTTCACAAAAAATGCACAGACTGACAACAGGATGGAAGCTTCAATACATGCAAAAAAGTGGTAAAGAAACGAAGTTGTTCTGATTGACACAATATTTGTTCACTCTTTTTGCTCACCTGAAAAGTAGTGATTTGTTACTAACGCCCATTTGGATTGAAAGGGTCGATATAACTCGTGACTTTATTTATGAGTACTAGTTTGTTTTGTCCGTTGGATAGTGTCAAAGTTGTTGGATTGCGTGCCGGATTGCCCGGGTTCGATTCCCGGTACGAGCGGATTTTTTCAGTCGATAAATCTGTTCGAAGGCATGGGTGTTTGTGTTGTTTAAAATCCCTTTCCACCTTTCCGATCCCAAAGAGCGACGCATAGTGATAGCCATGAACTTATCACTAGTCCTGTCCTAGTCCTCGAATCCTTTCCATCCTTACTCTCTTCCAAAAAAGAAAGGTTGAGCAACTGAATAACAAACAGTTCTCGTAGAAAAAACTAATGTTGAGATAAACTCCGTGAGGAGTTCCTATGCTCCAAGTTAGAAAAAAAAAATGATTGAAATCTCTCGAAAAATAAGACACTAAATCCTCTTCGAATAAATTGTTTTGCTTATGATTTTCATTGAAGCTAGGAAATTAAATCGTCAACTCGTGTCCCATTCTTCTATTTCATGGAACAAAAACAATGACTTCATTTAAAAACTGTTAGCATACAAAAATACACAACAAAATAAAACATTGAAACAATTTAAATTTTAGAAAATAATTCTCAAATAACTTAAATATTCAATGGATCAGGAAATTTTTGGAAGTCAATATTTATCGGTAACTTGAGAGAATAAGAAAACAACTCATTTCTCACAAAGAAATTCGTTATTTGAATGAAAATTTTAAACTTCTTTCAAGCAAATAATAGTTTTTTGAAATTAGAAATGTTTTAAGATTATTTTTCAATCAATTTTAACTCACAGATGTAGCTTTATGGGAAAGAAAATTCCGCAATTAAATTGTATAAAACAGCATAAATATATAAATAGAGATTGGTAACTGTCACGTCTTAATTGGCGAAAAGGCATTTTTTTAAAATAAATAAACTATTATTATTAGTTCTGGTTACTCCCAAATATAATGTGATAAAGATCAAAACCGATTTCTCTCATCACATACATTATTAACTGAAGCATTGTCGAATTTAGTAGATAATCCGTGCGATGAGTGAAACCGTTCCTGATCTTTATTAACCTAGCCGTCCCTAACCGTATAGATTTTGTCCCAACAGCTACTTTACCTTACGTATCTATCTTAATACTAGTGATACGATGTCTAAACTTTTGGTATTCTTAAATCATAGTTTTTAAAAATATGATATTTATTTGCCACTTCCACCGTAAACGAATAAAAAAAGAGAAGAAGTCGGAATTTTTCAGTCTAATTGTCAACATTAGCAATTGCTGGGAAGCGCTAACATAAAATTTCACGCCCATAAGCGATAAGAGAACGTGACCATAGTGAGTCATAGATAACATGGACGGAGTGTTTCATATCTGGCAACAATAAAAGGCGATAAGCGATAAGATAAGAGATAAAATATTGTAACTTCGTGCACAGTTATTGACTTGTTAGTCCGCCATAGCCGTTGGAGTGGAAACGTCGTCGTTTTCATGCACGACTTAAATATGAATAATTATAAGAAAAATAGGGATTTTCATATGATTTTTCAGAAAGATGTATAAATATACGTCAAAGCATAATCAATCATTTTTTATTGCAGTCTATGCCAATAAGGCTTAAACACTGGGGACTTTTTTTACCCCCCTTCGGCCTGATAGTCATTTTTCAAGGATAGTCCTACGAAGGTTAATACGCATAAATAGGAATGGTAAAAAATATCGTAAATATTTAAAAAACAGTATAGTATCCATAACTATTAAAAATAATTTGCGTTTGTTTATCTAAAACAAGACATATTTTGTATGACCTTAAATATAAATTTTAAGAACCATGTTACTGGTTTTTTTATTTTATTATTTTAGATATAAACATAAGATTTTTTACCCCCTGATATATTTTTTCAAGGATAGTCCTACGAAGGTGAAATAATATTTTTTAATTTTATGAATTAATCTAAAACAAGGACCTTTAAGATGTAACTATTGTATATATTTTAGATATAAAAATAAGATGCCTGATATATTTATTTGTTTCTTTATTTTATGAATACTCAGCTCGTTTGATTTGTATCTTGATGCTTTCTTTGTAAAAAAGTTTATCATTAAAATTAATAATACGCATTGAAACATTATTCTTATGGAAACATTGAGATTTTTCCATTATAAAAAACAATAGAAAACATAAGCGATATATTCCATTAAATTTATTTGGGATTAAATTACTCTGAATGATTATATTTTGTCATGCCATCTTTCCTTTCGATAACGGTTTATAGAATGCGAAAGAAATTTGATCAATATTATCAGACTTTACTATTGTAAACATTATATGAAAGGAAGGTTTGTGCGTGTGTATTTGAAATGAATAGGGAGTCGTGTAAAAATCACTGCTCTTTGGAAATAATACGAGAAAGTAAAAACAAAATATACATTTTTCTTACTAAAAAGAAAACTGTTTCTATTCATTATAAAATAAGAAATATTTTTTTCTATTTTAAAGGGCAGATGCAATGATATTGACTCCACAATTTCAATTATTCTTA
The DNA here is from genome assembly GCA_028554975.1 of Himalopsyche kuldschensis. NCBI lineage: Eukaryota > Metazoa > Arthropoda > Insecta > Trichoptera > Rhyacophilidae > Himalopsyche > Himalopsyche kuldschensis. The sequence goes on from JAHFWI010000028.1 coordinate 2,370,953, forward strand.
ACATGTTGACAAACTAATGAGCGTGAATTTGAAAGGTATATGAATATTTAAAATTATTTTTATGATACGTTTTTCTCCTTCTTTTAACCCTTTCCATTCCAAGCTTTTTTTTGTTTGTTTCCACCAGCTCCACGACGAAATTGGAAATTTATTAGGTAAATATGATTATTTTTTTAATCTTTTTTCTAATATAGTGTACAACATAATAATCCTTGGACATCAATTTTTAAAATTTATTTCCGTATGAAATTGGAAATTAAGAAACACAGAAAAAAATTATAATAAAATTACAATTTATCATAAAATAAAAATAATAATCCGTCAAGTAATTGACAAGTACGTGTTATAGTAATACATGAAATAAAAACCTATTAACAAATCTATGCCAGGTCTATTGTACAGTGGTTAACGTCGCTGACTTCCGTGACATACCTCAAGGGGTCCCAGTACAAGCAGATTTGGCCAGTCGATTTATCGATCCTGTTCGAAAGCATGGGTGAAACGGTATAAAAATGATGCTTTAGTTGAGCCATTGAGAGGTGAATTGAGCCAAGTCTAAAAATAGGGAAAATTTTCTTTTGTACGTTCAACTACGTTTTGACTCTTTCTTTTTGCGGAACTATCTGAAATATTTCACATTGCATGGACGTACAGTATACGCCTACTCTTTGTTTTTGTAATCTGCCATGGCTCGCAACCGGAAAGCAGCAAAGTCCCAGACTTTCCCCATCGAATTGAAGGTTGCTACAGCTATCTCTCCACCATTCTTGAGAATGTTAAATTGAATGTCCCTGATAATTTTTTGAGAAATCGTGAACATGAGTTGTTTGTTCTTCCAAGGGGTAGAACCAGTCTGCCAATGGGAATGTCACTGGGAAGAGCTTTAACAATTTTAAACGGCATTGCTTCGGATGTCGACATATTTCATATTGACGTGAGTGAGTTCAGACGAATACTATATTTTATGAATATACTCGGTTGACTGCTTTGAAAATTTCTAATGTGATAATAATAATTTTTACTCTGTGTTTTTTTTATGACTATTGTAATTTTCATCTTATTTTTAATTTTTAATTAATTTGTGATTTTTATTATATATTTACATGTATGTATGTATATATATATATATATATATATATAAATGCATGTATTTATATTTGTCAAATGCATGGCGCATTGGCGTCAGCTGTAATGCCATGATTTGCTTTTTCTCAAATAAATAAATCTCTAATCGGATCGCGAGCTCTTATAGGCTTAGAAAAGTATATGCAATAATATGTATCGAATGCAATAAAAAATAGTTACTGATAAAAAAAAAATTGTACGCACAAATATCAAAAAATGTTAAATTCCTCGATACAGTACCATTTTAGCTGTAAATACAACATAAATAATCCTGCTTACTTCTGCTAAATTTGAGCTTTAGAATAAACAAGCTTTACAACTTTATATAGTAGTAAGCAAACTGCCGGACACCCTTGTTGATGGAAAATCTGTAAGACGATTTGAAAGGGTTCATGTACGCTGTCAGACGATTTTGAACCTTACTGATCATTTATATAATTTATTTATATATTCAATTAAATTTCTCGTAAAGCGATTCACGAAATCACAAATTTCTTCTAATGGGAAACATAAAAAAATCATTATTCAAATATATTAAATACAAATACGTGTAAAAATCATAATACATTTTATGTGGAAAAAGTACTAAAAATGTATTATTATTTTTATTATAATGTCTTTCCACCTAGTATTGACAACAATACCTTGAGAGTGACAAATACGTGTTCAATATGTTTTATTTTATTAAAAAATAATATTTATTTCCGGTCCGTGGCGCAGTGGCAACGGCTTTGACTTGCGTGCCGGACTGCCCGTGTTCGATTCCCGGTACGAGCGGATTTTTTCAGTCGATAAATCTGTTCGAAGGCATGGGTGTTTGTGTTGTTGAAAATCCCTTCCCACCTTTCCGATCCCAAAGAGCGACGCATAGTAACAGCGATTAGATAATCACTAGTCCTGTCCTATTCCTCGTATCCTTCCATCCCTAAACTCCGCGAGGAGTACATATGCTCCAAGTTGGGAGCGGACATGGTTAAAAAAAAATAAAAACTTTTCGTATTTTACATTTTTTTTTGTTGATCAGGACCAGTTTCGTTCTTCGCGTGCATTTCCAGCTGATACAAAATACAACAATACAGAGCTATTTATACAAAAGATAAGCAAGACTAATAAAATTGTATACTGAATGTAGAATTAGAACAAAAAAAATCTTATTATATGTTTAATATAATTCTATTTCAGTATTGAAAGTGAGCACTTAAAAAAAAATTGTTCAATTTATAATAGCCTCTTTGACTTATAACAGCCTCTGTTCTGGTGGGATCGAATCCTAGAACACTTAAACGAATCGATTTGTTTTCAATGGCACATTCGTGTCTTTTACAAATAAAACAAAAACATGGTTCTTCAAACCAAAACTAGAAAAATAAGACAAGCATTATTCAAAATAACAATTGGAATAAAAAAAGATAAGAATTTACAGAGCATTAGTTGAAAATTCTCGCGATGAGCGAAACCGTCCCTGATCTTAGCATAAAATAATAAAAAATAGGTGGGAGTAGTTTGATTGAGCTTGAAGTACAGAAGCGTGTTAGTGTCAATGTTCTTCCAATCTGATTCGTTTCTGAGTTTAGTTTTTATATTTATTTAGCAATCCTTTCCCATTACTAACATCCTGTTGCTGACAAAGAAGCCGTGATCGATGTAGAGGTGAGCAATCCACAGTGAAGCCAGTTCAAGAGCCAGCTTGTGCATCCATATGTACTGTATCACTTTTCCGTATACCACATCCATACATACACATGTATGTGAAAACATGCACACACATGCATGCGTCTATACAGCACACTATGAAGTTAATTTAATGTGAGAGTTTAAAAATGAAAAGATTAGAATTTTTAGAAATAAATGAAAGTATTAACAGTTAATAAGTATTAATCATAATATTCTAAATATGACAGGTTGCTCGCCACTACTTAAATTATTTCCAATCACTTGTTTAACCCTTTCCTAATTGATATCATCTTTTAAGTTAATATTTTGTAATTGCTAACTTCATTAGTAGTATAATTATTTGTTTGCTTTGCTTTGATCTTATAACCTTTACTTGCTTCCCGTAAAAAATAAAAATTCCCAAACTCCATTTTATAATTTTATCATTTAAAAAAATTATAATCAACTTGCTTTATTACTTAGACAAACTTTGCGATAGTAAGTCTGAAGATGGCTCTGAATGAGGCATAACACGTGTTACAATTAGTTATATTATATTTAATGTGAGAGTTTTTAAAAACATTTAATTTATTTACTAGAACATAATGATTTTACACCAAGAATTGAAATTAAAATCTTTAAGTGATTTCAAATCTAATTACTAAATTATTATTACATTGTAAGCGATCGTTGAAAATATTGTGACTGTTAAAGTTTTCTGTTATATTTAGTAAGAATATAATTGATTTTTTGAATGTTCTTTATAAGACGAAAAATGTTAAGAATTCCAAAATGATCGTTCTCAAAATAAAAGCCGCGGTACTAAATTACTTTTATATGATAACGTTTTCATTCACTATGTAGCCTACTGTAGAAATTTTCAAGGATGAACCATTATCAAAAAGCTTCTTTTGACGTTTGATGAAAATAACAAAATACTAAATACAATTACTTGAGATATAAATTTATCAATCTTTATTCCATCCGCCTCGCAGTTATCCAATAAATAGCTTACTTTCAACGGATGAAATATTTCCATCTTAAAATGGAAATAAAATACAATTACATTTGAGATATTAAAATTTATAGCTTACTTTCAACGGATGAAATATTGTAAGCTATAAATCGAGGCTCATTTTACATTGTTACATCATATCGTTTATAAATATAATAAACACACTGCTTCATCGATTTTTCTGAAGCCTTTCCACATACATAATTGAAAAAAACTGTTTTCAGTTGATACTTGTAGCAATTAGCGAAACCGGTCCTGATCTAAATAAATTCAATGCCGACAAAGTACTGAAAGTTTTCTTATTAAAATACTACTTTGTTTTGAAAAAATCGACTGAAGTAAGAAAACAAATGTTTTGCATAAAAATATTATGATACTTTTTTAGGAAATGTATGTATTTTTATTTTAGTGAAATAAAATTAAGCCTTTTGAAATAAACAAGTTTATTAGAAGAACAAAAATAAATGATGTTCACCTTAAGTTTCGTGAATTAAGACAAAATTGTGTTTTTATTTCAAGCAATGTTTTATTGAGTACAATTTTATTCGTGCAATATTTCATTCGTTTCGTCTGTCATTATGATCTGTCAAAATTTGACCCATGCGACTTTGATGGAATCTCTCATTAATTACAATAAATAAATTAATATAACAAAATTACAAACGAGCAAAAAGAAAAAGGATAATAATTAATAATCCAAAACTCAAATTTTAAAACATTCTTTGCAAATACGTCTTTAATAACTCTAAAGAAAATAAGAAAAATATAAAATCTTTCACAATTATCTTATTCAAAATGATTCCGAGCGTATTAAAAAATTCAAATTGAAGTCCAACTGTTTGAGCTCGAGTTCATGGTTGCACTTGAATTCCGAAAGCTCGTTAGTTGCGAAACTTGTGGAAACACCAAGTTTAAATCGTTTAAATATTGTACTTTTCCGTAAGTTTTGTCATTAATGATCTGGATTTTGGCTTTGAGAATCTTCCTGCATTTAAATTGCACGAATGAACATGAGCTGACATGGAAAAGTACGAGGCTTAAGCTGTTCAAATTTGATATTAAGTTCAATTAAGAAATTCGAAATCTTCAATTATGGATGTGCACAAAGGCTGAAATTTTAGGTGTTTTTGCAAGTGCAATAAATAATATGGAATAACAATTTACCAGATAATTATTAATAAATTTGGAAATAAAAAAATAAATATTCAAGCCAAAAAACTAAAAAACCGTAAAAAAGTTACAGGGCTGCTAAAGTGGGGGGTCTCAAAAAAATGACCCGCCCTGGTTGCCATGATCCCAACTCCTCTTATCACATCAAATAAAAAATAAATATATATTCTTAATCAGTAAAGACGTCATTTTGTTTCAGTATTTTAAAAAAATAGTAAAAATTGTTTTTTTTTATAATCCTTATATATTCCATAAGGCAGGGGGTTACCAACCTTTTTTTTTACCTTAGAGCACATTTTAAAATATCGGTCGGGCGGCGGGCACCATATTTTTTCAAATCAAAATTTGCTTTGAAAAAATATGTGAAAAATTGATAATAAATAATTCACAAAAAAATATTTTTAAATTATTGTTTATATTCTATTATATAAAATAAATATAAGTCAGTGTTATCTTATATGCCGCTTTTTTTAAAAATGGAAACTTTTTTCCGTCCACTGTATTTCAAAAGTCCTCATCTGATGGTAAGGATTTTAACATAATATCACTCCGAAGGTCCAAAATCTCTAACTCCAGTTCTTCTGCCTTTACTTGAACAAGCTCTTGCAATTTATGCAGCTATTTCCATTATATTCATTTGGCAAGTAAAAGGATTCTAGAGCTCTTCTACTGGGTTACTCTAGCAGTGATCTATATCGATTTATGCAGACAAATGAGTTGGAATTACGTAATTATTTAACTATTTTTGACAATATTTTATTAAATTATTTTAGAAACTTATTCAAATATAATAAAAAAATAAAATGAAAAATTATTGTCGCGGTCGAATGGGAGTGAGCGCACACAAATCGGCCCGCGGGCACGGGGTTGGTAATCCCCGCCATAAGGGAATGTATAAATAAGGTTCGTATATTGCAGTGTCATAAATCTTATTCATATTTAATCATCTGTCAAAGAGTGAATAATTTTATAAAAAAGTGGCAAACTAACTATTTCCGATTATGGTTGCAAATATTTAAATTTCCGGCTAACTTTGTTAAAATGCCTGCTCTCGTTGCGGAGTATATGAACTCCTAATGAAGCTTATCTCAACGGAAGTCGTTCTGCAAGAACTGCTGGTAACTTTCGGGGAGGCTAAAACAATAAGGATACAGCTAGAAGCCAGAGCATGCGGTTTACTGAAAGTCCGAACTGCATGACTCCAACTATTCCTAAATGATAATCGAAATCTGTTTTGTATTTTTTTTTTAATTTATGTCCACCGATATTACGAACTTGTCTATTAGAGCGACATTGTGAGTTATAAGTCAAGGTTTTGGATATGTGTTCAGTAAAACAAGTTTTATTGGAGTCTTTAAAATATTCTTTCTTGTAATTTTAATACAGCGTGGCAAGAAAACTAAAGAAATTATTATTTTTCCAATTGATTGCGCATATATTATACATACGGATTCAAAATCATGGCATAAAACGCATTTTGAAAAATAAACTGATTTTTTTATGAATTTACTTTCTTAAATGAATTGATTTAGTAGGTTTACTTACGACTAATAAACAGAAGCTATTCACCCGGTCCGTGATGCAGTGATCAACGTCGTTGGCTGCCGAGATGGACCGCCCGTGTTCGATTCCCAGAACGAACCGATTTTTTCAATCAAAAGTCGATATTCGAAGGCAATGGATGTTTGTGTTGGTTAAAAATCCCTTCCCACCTTTTCGATTCCAAAAAGTGACGAATAGCTAGAGCGATTAGCTAACCACTAGTCTTGTCCTAGTCGTCGTATCCTTTCAATCCCTACTCACTTTGAAAAGAGAGGGTGAGCAACTGAGCAACAAGCAGTTCTCGTAGAGAAATATATATTGAGATTAACTCCGTGAGGAGTTATGGTTACATGGTTAAAAAAAAGTGAATAATTTTGTCAAATATTATTATGTCATATTCGTCATTTAATAAAGCTTTCCAAGTACAACATTATTTCTTTTCAACAAGCTCACTTTTGTACATAAGTAGCTTAGTTTTGGTACTCTGCTCGAAAAAATGTTCTCACAACCATTTGAAAGAGTTTATCACTATTGTATTGGGATATGTCTTGAAAAGGTTTGGATCCTTAGCGGGAGTAACTCTACTTTCAGTAGAAGTATTGAGATCAGTTCGTGGATTTATCTCCAATGGCTATAAATTGAATTGTTTCAATAATAGATAACACGTTTTGCATTAATCTATTTTGAGTGATAACTTTCAATTATTGTAGAAATTGTATTGAATTGAATAAATAAAACACAATTGCTGGTCATTCTTCCACATTAATACTATATTATAGGACTAAGTTGATAGTTGACTTCGTCTGATCGTGCTGGCTAAATTTCTCCATTGAAGCGTCGCTTCCCTCCTCTGCTTTGTTACGGTTAGCAACCGTATCTGCATACGCAACGAAGTATAAATGCACAGATGAAAGGTTTAACCTCCCCCCTCCTCTATTCTATTTAATAAATATCTGAACTTTTTATAGAAGATGCAGGTAACTTATTCTGGAATATCCAACATAATTTTTAGCAGTACTTTTGTGAGATTTAAATAAGGAACTATGACATCTATGTTATTTTCCATTTGTTTGATATTCAATTATAAAATCATATATCGTGAAAAATAAGGTTTTAATTATCTAAGTATACATAGCTACAACTCGTAACTTTACTTTGAAAAGGTTAAAACTGATGATAAAAATGATCTTTTGGTCGGAAAAGTTCGTATTAACCGTATTCTAGCTTATATGATAAATTCAGAATCATTTATTATTTTATGACAGAGCTAGCAACATTCCAAAATTCATCTGCACACTTTTTTTTACTAAATTTATTTGATAAAGTCTTTCAGATAAAGATTGTCATCATTATTTCCACCGTTAGATCGTTAAGATCATTGTTTCTTAATAGAATGGTCGAAAAATATGCGTAAAATAATTAATTAGAAACATTTTTACAAGTCAGATTTAGCTTTTGAATTAAATAGAATGATCAATCTAAACTTCAAACGTTCATATCTCAAAATAAGGTCTAGAGCAGTTTTGGACCTTTTCAAAGTAAGTTGTCAAACTCAGGTGCTTTAAAATGATCAACAGTTCAGCGCAATACAAAAGGTAATCGTATTGGAAGTAATACATATCCACAAACAAATGCAAAGGCAGACATCGTCAACTGGATTCACCATGGACTACTCACCTCTACAAAGTGTTGCCGTTTTGCAAAAAACAATGGAAACGGAATTTCAATCACTTTTAAGGTGTTCACTGTCAAAACTTGGTGGAATGGCACTATAATAAAAATAATAGTTTTTAGTACTTTTTCCACATCAAATTTGTTGGATCAGGACCGGTTTCATCAGTTGACAATGCTCGCCATGAGGTTAGTTACTACGCCCTCTAAGACGAGGTAGACGTGAAAAACCCTCTCCATTAAAATGCTATTTTCAGCAGTAAAGTGTGTTGCTATATATCTGACGCTAAACATTTTTCAAAGCTGCCCCAAAAAATATTTTCGGTGTCCTTTGTTTCAGAAAATAATTTCAGAGTTATGTCTACATTGCAGAAAAACCGTTCACTTATTCTCGTGGCTTTAAGGGTCACCGCATAGTTTCTGGGGCATGGTGTACATAGTGACATACTATACGTTATGCGCGCTCTCTCCGGGGTTCCCTGTAACCGAATTCCCTTTGATATTGTGCCACCAGCGAAGATTGGAGATACCTTTTCACATTACTATCGCGAAAGCACTAAACCGACAGTAATTAGCATTAAAATCATATTCGCTTTGAATGTATTTATAAATACACATATAATGAGGAGCTAATTTTCAAAAGTAGACAAATCCATTTGTTAAAAAGCTGAAAATGTGAAATATTGTCATTAATTTTTCCTCATAAATTTGTGTTTACTATCAATATTTTTTAACATATGTTTTAAATTAAGGAATTACGGATAATGTGTAACAATTCAAACTTTTCCATGTGAACAAAAAAGGTCTCAAAAGTTTAAGCAACCTTGCAAGCAAACAATAAGCTGTTTTTTGTCATACCTTGTAATTCTAACTTAACCTTTGTATAAATATCACTGTTTCGTTGTATTTCTTATCAGCTGACAATGATCGCCATGAGCGAAACCGGTCCTGATCCAATAAAAATTATGTGAAATAAGTACTAAAAATGTTTTATTATTTTTATTATAATGCCATTCCACCAAGTATTGACAGTGAACACCTTAAAAGTGAAACAACAAGCTAATGAAATATTTTTTTTCTCGTCAAAAGTTTAAATATCGTCATCTCCGAGCAGCTGCTTAAAAGTTTCCTGGCTCCTGGAGTAATTTGCAAAATAACTGTCACAAACTTTTTAATTCTTCTAGGTAGATGTTCTATTCTGTTTCTCACCAGCCAAACCGTATCGCTGCCGTGCTCGATTAAAGGATCAATAAACAAAATGGTCACTCATGACTCAAAGTCCTTTATTAGCAGACTCCTACTTATAGTAATTTTATTTATAAGTACTTATAGCCCTCAAGAAATTCATCCAGCAAAATGTTTATTTCGTTCGAAATCTGCAATTTATTTCGGGAATCCGAACACTGTCTTACAGTATTATTAAGAAAACTTTGTTAAAATTTGGTAAATCAATAAATAAAAAAAACTTTATCATGCCGTTGTGGATCCACGCATTTCAAAGTCAAAGTTTATGAATCATCTTTCAGAATATACTTTATCTGGATTTAGAATGAGCAATGCAGTACACTAGCTTTGTTCTGGTCCTATCTTTCTATTCCTAGTCTCTCGGATATATGATAGGTGAAAAACCGAGTAACATGCAGTTATCTTAGAAAAATCTGTCGAGATAAGTTCCATTCAGTGTCCATTTGTTCTACATCATAGTAATCGTTAAGACAAAAAGATTTTAACGATGTTATTGACAACAGGATTTTTTTAGAATGGCGTTGTTTGAGTAATTCAAATGAAGATCTTTTCTCCGCTATGAAACCACAATAATAATACACAGAGATTTTCAATATAATGTGTAAGCGACAGCTTTTCTCTGGGTTATTTATTTCACCCATTTTTAAGAAGAAAGTATGTAAAGTTTTCCATTGAAGAATTCAATTTTATTTTGGTAAAACCAAAGAGACACATATCTAGTCGACATATGTTTTTCTATCCGAAACATCGCGAAGGCATATTCAAAAAGATTATTCTTGTAATAACATCTCTCTATTTTCCGAGTAACTTTATGACTCTAGTAAATATATGTTATAATATATTTCATATTTTCATTACGACGCAATAAACTTCTCTTTGAGTAAGCATTATACGTCTAAGCTTACCAGACAGTTCAAGCTGTGAGTTGGTTTTATAACATCACCAAAGGAGATTCACACAAAATTACTAAGCACCTATGTGTTGGTTGCGTGCAGCTTAGAAGCTACAGGTTTGAGCTTTTAATCCCCTTTGACTTTTAATTAAATCAGCTTTATTTGGAAATGTATTTCTGTTTTCAAAAACTCTTATTTGAGAATACTTATGCTTTAGCATTACAAGCAAAAAGCTCGGCGACATATTATAAATATTTCTCTTTATCGGTAAATTATGGTTATATGGTCACGGGACAGAATCCCAATCCTCTCGAGCTAAGTTCAAAAAAATTATACATACTGGCTTATAATTTCATGTTTTGAATTCACTCTTTGAGTTCTTGTGGATTATTATAAAATGTGGAATCAAAATGATTAAACCTGAAGAATATTACTGATTATTGTATGTGTTCTGAAAGAAGAATTGTTTGTGTGAAATGTTTTTTAATATTATCCTATAATACAATTATTCTTTTATTTTCAAACAAATAATAAACTTATGTGACTGTCTCTATCTGTATAATATTATTATTTGTGTAGTTTGTGGTTGCATTTTTGCTCCTGTAAATTAAAACAACTCGATTTCATACTTATTGCAAAGTATTCTTTAGGATCTTCTATGATAATAAATTTAAAAATTAAAGACGATACATATGAAAAAAAATCGTAAGCCTTACATTCATTTATTTATTTCATTTAATGTGCTTATTTTTCATAAATCTTTAGAAAAATTCTGCCCCGTGACCATATATCCATAATTTACAAAATAATCTTTTGAAACGTTTATTATTTTTACTTTTCTATACACTTTTTTATTTTGTAATTTTCCATTAAAATGCCCGGTCCGTGATTAGCATTGTTGGCCTCCGTGACGGACCTGCTGGTTTCATGTCCCGGTTCTGTTCGAAAACAATGGATGTTAGTGTTGTCAAAAAGTCCCTTTCACTTTTCCGATCCTACAAAATCGCTAGTCCTCGTATCCTTTGAATCCCTCTACTCTCTTAGAATAATGAAGGCTGAGCAACTGAGTAATAAGCAACTCCCGTAGAAAAATCATGTTGAGATAAACTCCATATGCTCCAAGTTGGGGGCGGACACGACTTAAAAAAATATTGCTAACGATGATGGGTTTGCCTTTCCGCATCTTAACGTATTTCAAGAGCACGAATGAATCTTGAATTGACTTTTAATAAAAAGTTTGTACCACTGCTTTATCCACTATCCGCCTTTTTTGTGAGGTTAAGTAAAATATCCCGAATTCGTTATTTTAAATACAAAGAAAATAGCTTTAATTTGAACTTATATTATAGCAGGGCGCGGTAAAATGGTTATAAACAGTGGTGGAATTCCCCGTTTCGTAATAAACATTGCTTAAAATTTATTGAGTTCCCCAAGTCTTTTATCCTTTTCAAATGTTGTATGGTTTTTCAATGAACTGAAAATTTATAAGTCGTTGAGAAATTTCGGAGAAATATATTTAACTTTTTCTTTTTAAAAATTTATTCCTCGGTGAGATATCAATGGTTAGTTATTCTCAGCAATCATTTTGTAGCGGCAGACAAAAGATATTCCATATTAAGTATTTAATTTTATTTAACAATACTGTCAAGTTTTTGTATAATTTTATATTCTTCTGTACCTACTTTTCACAAGAAATTTCAAAGAAGTTTTCACAAGAAATTTCAAAAAACTTCGAAGAAATTGACCAAAATAATTAAAAAGTTTAATATCATTGGGTCGGTAAAAAATTCGACTCCGACTCCAGCATTTGCACGGACTTGAACTGAAAACCACGACTTTCGACTCCAGACATTGAAGGCGAAACCTGGTCGTTACGTCTCCGACTAAAAAAAGTTTAATATCATCACGTTTTTTTTCCTAATTTTCCTATTTCTGTGTTTTCAATTAAATATCAACCCTACTAATCCGGCCAATAGCCAAATTAGACATATGATATTAACTTTAGTGATTTTGAACGAAATTGCTTAGGATGACGACATATTTCACATGGACGTGAGTGAGTTCAGACGAGTACTGTTTTTTATGTTCATACGTTGAGTTGATTTTGTCCTAACTCACTCGGTTGAGTGCTTTGTAAAATTACTAATGTGATTTTATTAATTTTTCCTCTCTGCTTTTGACTACAATGTTAACATCTTGTTTTTAATTAATTTTGATTTTTATTATGTATTTAGGTATGTATGCAGTGGCGGCTGGTGACAGAGTATTAGGGAGTACAAAAAAAGATTCAACTATTTTTGCAAGAGTTCTTTCCAATTAATTGGATTTTAAAACACTTCTATAACATGAGAACCAACGGAGTGCCAGTCTTATGAATTTTTGGCTGTCCGTAGTACGGAAAAATAGTTGAATCTTGTTTTGTACTCCCTAATACTCCGGTTTGTGAACGTGGAAATGTATCGACCATTCCTCCCGATGCCTCCGTTTCTAATTCTCATCGTTCAATTGTTGATCTGTTAATCTTTTTTAATTTTCCGCCACTGTATGTATGTATATATATATAAATAAATGTATTTAATTTTTTAATATGCATAGTGCATTGGCGTCAGCTGTAATGCCATGATTCGTATTTTCTTAAATAAATAAGAATTATATGCAAAAATAAAAAGTTCATACTTTTAAAAATTTCCGACTCCGAGTATGACTTTGGCCAAAACGCTGCGACGACTCCGACTCCACAGCTCGGATAAATATTGTACTGTATTGAAAAACAGTAAATGAAAACAAAATAAAGTTTTGAAAAATAAAAACAAACGCAGACGAGTACGATTTGGTTGTTCTAAATTTGAAATCTCGTTATTAGCTATGAGTCAACGATTAGAATGACGTCAGGCGTAGTTGAACTTTTTGAAAATTTGGTTTATGATTTTCATTATTATTTCTCTGTACTATATAATAAACCAATGAATGAATTATTACATATGTCTTGCTTTTATTTAACATCCTTACAATTTTCAAACGGAAAGCTTACGTCTAGACTTGGTATTCAATAGTGGTTTAACAATAGTATTTTCAATATCTGATGTTATGAAGTATTTTATCAAAGCCTCCCAGCTAAACGGATTGTTTTTCTAATAATAATACAGATCATGACTTCATATCACAAATATTTTGAAGCAATTAAATTAAGTCAAATATTATTATAAGCCCTGTCATATATATACATATATACAAATGTAAAATAACAATTTCTTTGATAGAATAACATAAGTTGAGACTAAAAAATATTAATAATATAAAATTTTAAATAAATTTGATTATTCAACGTTTTGTAATACTAACTGTGACACGTGTTTCGTCTCTTTCAGAGGCATCTTTGGATTTATTATTGCAACGTTTGCTTAAGTAATGAAGCAAGATTGATTCTTACATTTTAAAATTACAAAATAGAGATTGGGATGTTTCCTTTTTACGGGAAGCAAGGAGGGAGGTTATATAATCGAAACAAAGCAAACAAACAATTATGACTTATGACGTTAACATTACAAACTATTAAACTAATGAGGTGTAATCAATCAGATAGGTTTGTGTTTGACCTAATTAATTTTAAATATTATTTTAAAAAGCATGTTTTGTTTCATTCTGTTACTTTTAAATTTATTCAATATTTTATTTGCCATAAATATTACAATAGAAATCAAGGGCTAAAATAATCCTTAGAAATTTTATTTTAAATTTACTCTTTTTTTCGATTAAACGAAAAGTGAGTTACCGTTTAAATTATTATTACTACTGATATGGATAATATTCCGAAGACTCCTTCCTTTGAACCTTCTCACTAGCTATCGCAAAGTGACTTTCTGAAGAGGCTTTTTAAGGAGGCGAAACACGTGCCATTAATTGTTGCCTTTTCATAGTTCGATACACAGCGTTCAATGCTGAAAATTTCCACTTTTCTGGGTATCTTATCATTGATCAACCGAATAGCCCTTGAAGCTGTTATTTATAACTAATGCTAGTATTGTCTTGAGAATGTCAGGGTTATTAACTCGGCGACGCTGAAGAGGTTCCAATTCATCTTTTCATGATAAAATCATGCAAAACAAATATAAATTATAATTGCTTACTCCAAACATGTAAGAAGCGTTACATTTGACAAAAACATTAGATTGGATTCATTTTCGGAGTCGGAGTCGTGAAAAACTGTTGAAAAGTTTGAACCTTTTATTTATTCATATAACATGTAAGATTTAGCTGTTGAAGGAATTGGTTGGTTGATATTTAATTTAATACGCATAAATAGGAATGGTAAAAAAAGTCGTAAATATTTAAAAAACAGTATAGTAACCGTAATCTGTTTAATGTCCTTAATAATAATTTGCGTTCAGTTGTTGCACTTTCAATAGGTGGCGCGTGTGCCGTACCATAGACAATCGGAAAAAGACAAACACCAAACGTCAAACGGTAAATGTCATCGATACCGATCGATGTTAGTGAAATTAAATCGAAATTATTTATCTAAAATACTGTGCATCCGAAAGGACTTCTATATACACAAACAGTTTCATACGGTAAGAAAAACTTTCTTTCTTTGCATCGTTTTTCGGGTACCGGCTAGTTTACTTATAAAAAGTTTATTGTACCTACATATATGTTGATAGAATTATGTTTTTGTATGTATGTATTTTATCGGGCAAACAATTTCATTTTTGCCTTCCTTTGCTAAACGTATGTAAGTCAAAACAAACATTGGAAATAATAATAGTTTGAAAAGTAAACCTGTTTTTGAATGTAAATCAGTAAATAGTTTATGTATAGTCTACCCAGAAATATATGAACGAAAAATAAACTAAAACTCATACAATATCTGTTCCTTATGTTTATTCAGTCAATAATAAAGAGCGGTAAGTTGATTTATTATCGAAATTATGAATAATTTATGACATTTTCATGACACCAATTTATTTTGTGAAATATTGTTATTAACTGGTACATAATATCTCTTGGTATAATAACATCGTCCTTTTAATAATATTTATTCCTTATTATAATTAACAAGCCAAAAAGTAATATTCCTCGAAAAATATTTAACAGTGGTTCATAAAACTGTGGCCACATATGTGCATATTATAATAATTAAACATTTTTTAAATTCATGTCTGTCGAATGTGGAGAATAGGGCCTGATAATGGATTGTTACTGTTTGTTACTCAGTTGCTCAATTTTGAGCGAAGGGACAGAATAGATGAGGCTAGGACAGGACTAGTAGTTAGGTAGTCGCTTTCAGTATGACCTGCTTATGAGATTAGATGGATGAGAAGACATTTTAAGCAACAAAAAAAAAATATTTACGGTTTATTTCGATATTTAAATGTTATATATATTGATTTTACTTTTAAGTAGAAATGACACTGTACGCTGTATTTTTTGCATCTTTGGACTTTGTTTATTTTGTTTGATTTGCGTTGATTCTATAACCCCTCCTTGTTTCCACTCCATTTTGTAATTTTATTCATTATGTTAGTCCGAACATGACTCTGAAAGAGGCAGAACACGTGTCATTATTTTATTTTTGATTCGTTGAACGCCTTGGCCAAGCAACAGAGCTTTAAGCTACTGTTCTGCGATCCGAAGATCCGATCTATGAATCTCTAATTTTAATTGATGGAATTGATTCGTGAGCTAATCCTATTCTTCTTATTGGCAAACATGTATTATGGGAAATTACAAATCTTGCTTTATAACTTAAGCAATCTTTGCGATAGTAAGTCTGAAGATGCCTCTGAAAGAGGCGAAACACGTGTCACAGCTAGTAGCACAATAAGTGGAACAATCAAGGTTGTTTTAAATTTCATATTAAAATGAACTTCCACAAAATAACCGCCGAAACCATCGAAAGTATCATGTTAACTGCTTAAAAAGTTCACCTCAATAGGCAGTGCATTGATAAGCCGAACATCTCCTGTGACCGGTTACTCAAATGACCTACGCGACAAATAAATGTTTGGCTTTGGTAACGACCACGTAGCTAAAAACTAGGAAAAGGTTATATCCTATTCAGGGGTCCAATATTTTATGAGGGCGTACGGTCCGTAAATAACATAGCACGTCATTCTTGTAGTTTGAGAAGCTCCGATTTCCGTATTGTGTACAGCCATAATATATTGCTCGGTCACGCGTCATAAGGACGGCGCGTTGCCACGGCTACGGCAGTCGACGCCAGCGCAAGAAACGACGCCCAGCGAAAAATGTATCATGTAACTCTCGCCCTTAAAAGGGTTGCCACAAATCACTTTGCGATATTTTGACATGCGCGCGCGATTTCTTGTATCAGGAAATTTTACATATTCTATTTTCAAATAAATATCGAATACACAATAAAATATTATTTTGACGGAGGAATAGCTTTTTGCGTTCATATATCGTGGGTGTAGGGCCATACGGGTGAAACAACAAAAATGGCTATTTTGAGTTAAATATGACATTTTCATGCTCGAATTCAGCTCTATAAGATATAAAAATATGAAACTTGTGTGAAGAGCGGTTTACCAGATATTGCTCGGCTTTCCTGCAAATCCGTAAGAGGAAAGTATAACATTGAAAAACTGTTTTCCCATTTATCTCAGTTCGTTGTTTTTGTAGTTTCGCCCGTATGTCCCTACACCCACGATATAACATCATTTTCAGTAAGGTAAATGTACCAATAGCTGACCGTTTAAGAGAAAATTTCAACAAAAATAACGATTAAGGATTAGCATTGTACCGAATGATGGCAAAGCAAGTATACTCAAATTGGATCATATGTCTTAATTAATATTATGTAACACAAATTATGGAAGGGCCTGTTTAAAAACCTGCTTCCGTAGTTGACCATGTCTAATCTGGGGGCTATATAGAAAACTTCCTGTCAGAGTTGCCTCAGGGCTTTTTGTCACACCACTCTTGGTTGAATCAAGTAGCAATGGGTGGTTCAGGAATAAGGTACACACTGTTTCTAGAGTGAGAACAAAATAAATTTGAAATAATACACTTTCCTCACTAGGTGTTGTTTTCAAATGGCCACCCTCGCACTCCATTGGCTATATGGTGATGTGCTAGTGGCTCATTCCGACCATAGATGCCTTAATTTGTCTGGATTTTACAATTTAGAGCAATCCCGCATCTGCATTTATTATTTTTGGCCATTTTATTCTCAAAAGGTCAACTACTGGTAATTTTTTTTTTAACCATTTCCGCTCCCAACTTGGAGCATATGGACTCCTCACTTAGTTTACCTCAACTTTTTTGTTTTTTTCTACGAGAACTGCCTGTTACTCAGTTGCTCAACCTCTCTTTTTTTCGAAGAGAGTAGGGATGGAAAGGATACGAGGACTAGGACAGGACCAGTGATTAGTTAATCGCTGTCACTATGCGTCGCTCTTTTTGGGATCGTAAAGGTGGGAAGGGATTTTCAACAACACAAACACCCATGCCTTTGAACAGATTTATCGACTAAAAAAATCCACTCGTACCGGGAATCGAACCCGGGCGATCCGGCACGCAAGCCAACGCCGTTGACACTGCGCCACGGACCGGACAAAACAGTGCATTTACCTTACTATTACTCTTTTCAATTGGTAGTACACGACCTTTAACCGAGTGGTCAACGTCGTTGGTTTCAGATTCAGTGCTTTGATTCCTGGTCTGGAGAGTTAAATGAATTAATTTTCAATCTACTCCATTCAGTCATCTGATCCTAATAACCTCGTATCAAAAGCGATTACCCAAACACCAGTTTTTCCTCAGCTCTATCGCTTTATTCTGACTCTCTAAATATTAAGATTCTTCATATAACTTTCATTGTATAAATACCTATTCATTTTACCGTAAAAAATGTGGACACAAATAGGGTCTATCTCAATAGAATTTTTCTGCAAGAGCTACTTAAGCGTCACTTAATCTCGCTATTTTGAACAGAGTATAGATAGAAATGACTTATGGTTTGTAAATCGCTAGTGGTTAAATAATGACTAATAGTTAGTTAATCGCTCTCGCTTCGTTCCGATATACGTTGGAGGGGATTTTCGACAGCATATAGATGCCCGGTCCGTCGTGCAATAGTGAACGTTGTCGGCTTCCGTGACGGACCGCACAGGTTCGAGAAGATTTTTTGTGATGCTTAAAATCCATACACACCTTTCGATGATTAGCGAGAGTGATACCACTTGTCCTGTTCTCGTCCTCGTATCTTTGTAATCCTTAATCTCTTCGACAAAAACAGGTCAGACCAACTAAGTAACAAGCAGTTCTCAGTTCGCAGTTCTTTTTAAAATTAACTCCGTGAGGAGTCCATACGCTCCAAGTTAGGAGTGGAAATTCGAACCCAAATCCAATGACATTGACACCCGAATACGGACATCACATTTTTAATTAAAGCAAATTATCATTTTTTTTCTAGATATTTTATGTAAAAGAGGATAAAAACCGATAAAACAAAAATATCGTATGAAATGACTAATTGAAAATAGCAAAACTTAATTAACCGATTCTATGCCGGTAAAAATCAATATGGCCGTACACAGGAGGCCGCGATTTTCTTTCAAAAAATAAATCCTAATATAATTATCGATGTATTACACATTAAAATTAAATATTCTTTGAGTTCAAGTAGTACAACACGCTCTCAAAAGATGTCACTATATGCAAGTTAAATTCAATTTTTTTAAATAGGAACTGGTGACTTGTAAATTAAGTACAAAGGAGAGCGTAAATTAACGCGCATTTTGTATGGACGTCGCCTTGAACACGGGCTTGTAGCGCGTAAATATACGCTTTAGGCAGAGATCAGGTTAATAAGCAACCCTCTAGGATTTGACGTGTGAATGAAAATGCTTAAAGCTTTTTATAACGAGCATTCTCCTGTGGATTATGATGATAGGGGCGGTTAATCATCGCGTTACCCATATTGGTTGAAAATGTAATCCATATCGATATCAAATACGAAATAAAATATCTTCGCGGAATGTAATCTAATAAAAATGTATTTACCGAAGCATTAAGGGATCGGGATTCCTGAAATTAATATTCGACATTGTGGAATTCGTTCAATATGTTGCGCGAAAAAAGAAGAAAAGGGGAAATCATGCCTAAACGGCTTTTTCCCTATACAAAATTTAATCACGAATTTTCTACTTCTCAAAGTATCAAGACGTAAATCGAAATGGAATATATCGGCGGTGGTGAACTTTTTTACATGCATGTGCCAAAAATAGGAGAATTTTTTTTAAGCATTTATTAAAATACCTTTGAAAATCAATTATGATGTATGTAGTTTGTTTTCTAATTAGAAACTCGAACTTATTTAACAGCAAAATGGGTCCATTCATAATTTTTAACAGTTTTTAAAAGGTGAACATGATAATGTCTAAGATAGGATACTTGGACGTCACCTGAGCTTGATAGCAAAAAGCAAACATAGCCACAAATTACTAAAAATTTTAATAAAACATTGTTACCAATAATATAAAAGATGCGATTAAGAATAAAGTGAAGTCTGCATATTTTGTCCACGAGTTATCTATTTTTTTAGAGACTCCAATTCGAGTATCGACTACTCGATACTTGAAAATACTAGTCCATTTTTAAAATACTCGATACTCAAGTTATACTCGTGATTTATTAATGGAGACTTATATCCAAATTTTATTTACTTAATAAAAATAATAATACATTTTTAGTACTTTTTCTACATAAAATTTATTTGATCAGGACCGGTTTCGCTCATGGCGAGCATTGTCAACTGATAAGAAATACAATACAACAGTGATATATATACAAAAGTTAAGTAAGGTATGACAAACAATTGGTAGAACAACTAAGCGAATAAATGAAGCAAATAACAAGAAAAATAAACTATAAATAATAGGTTGAACACCTCTTAGCAATGTAAACTAATACATCATAAAAAAATTATTTACTTATTTAAAAAAAAATAATGTATTATGTTGAACCATTGCGTTTAATTGAATGTTACGCGTGGATTGAACTGTCAGGTAATATATTTTTTAAATGGTTGACTGCGAGTGATATGCGAGAATTTATTTAGTTGCTTGTGCTTTGGGTCCTACTGACTTAACTTATCAATGACAAGAGACAAAAAAATCTTTTAAATTTCCGACAAATGTATTCAGCTGTGGCATAATCAATTAAATAATCTTATTTATTATCAATTTTATATGCACAAATTTGAATTGATAATATATATCTTTGCACAGCTGAAACTACTCGAGTACTCGAGTATTTTTAAATTATACTACTCGAGCAGTTGAGATGTCGAGTAATTGGAGTCTTTTTTTTTTAATCTGTTTATTGTTTCGTGCCAAATCTTGCACGCGTACCCTGTGTTCAACACCCCTGGTACGAGTGAGATCAATTTATTTTGATTTAGAGCAGTATTTGAAACGATTGTACTATTTTATGAGAGAAGTTGTCTACTTTTTTTTATTATGCGCGACGGATCTATTACTGTGTGGCCAACTCTCTTATGTACTATCGATTTTTTTTATATAGACAATCTTTGATTTGTACATTCTTTTTCACCCTTGCGGCTTTTTTCAATCCCATGGTTCTATTTTTAAATTTTAAGTGGCACTTACTGAACATGCATAAACTTCTTATATAAAAGCATAATGTGAACCAAAACAAACTAAGCTTACCAGCGTTACCAACTCAATTGAAAATACGACACATTACTTTGAAAAGGTTCTAACTGCTCTTGACACTGTTTTGAGATATGTGAGTTTGAAGATTCGATTGATTACAATTCATTTTTAACAATGAGCAACAAGTAAAAATGTTTCGAATTACTTATTTGAAGCATATTTTTTCTTAACTCTTGCTGAAAAATAATGATCTTAAAGATCTAATGATGGAAATAATGATGACAATCTTAGAACTTTGTCAAATAAATTTAGTAAAAAAAGTATGCAGGTGTAGTGCAACTCTGGAATTTTGCTTATTCCGTTATTCAACCAGAGATATTTCTGAAATTCATATGTATGATAGAATGGGGTAAATACAAGTTTTGCCGACCGAAAGGTTATTTTAGGCAAAAATGTTAATAAGAACCTTTTCAAAGTAAGGAAACGAATAATAATATTTGCGATTAGTGAAACTGGCCCTGATTTTTATATGGCTATAAATATGTGGAAATAGTGCCATATAATGTTTTCTATTCATTTAAATAATGACTCTCCATCTAGAAGTGACATTTAACAAATGAAAAGTGAAACGATATGATTACTTTTTATGTTGATTTATTGCATATGTATGTATATCTTATATGTAAATATATAAAAATCAATATTTGTTTGTTCGTACTCTATTCGCTGCCATACCGTTCATCCGATTGCAATGAAACTTTGGTGATGTGTTGTGTAGACGCCCGTGAAGGTTCTTGCGTTTTTCCCAAATCATTCATGATTACGATAAAGCTTTGATGATTTGTTGTGTGTACGCACACAAAATTTTTGTAAATAACTATATATATATATAAATGAATGCTTTTTTTCTCCCGTATGCGATTCTATACTGTTCATCCGATTGCGATAAAAATTTGCTGGATTGTTTTGTGGACGCCTACAAAGGTTTATAATTATCTATGATTGTCGTTTCTTTGAGTGATATTGCTACGCTTTTCGAGTAGGTACTGGCTTGTCATAAATAACATAAATCATAATAAAAACACCATCTTTGCATGAAGTGTAGTCACTACTCATCATCGCATCGGATGTGTTTTTTTGGAACCGTAAAGAAAAGGTTAAACAGCCGTGTCTTCAAACTAAGATTTTTTCTACTGTTACATCGTAATAGAATGTATATGAAACTATCAAATCTATTAACTATAGTTCACTATTTTGATTCAAGCGCAAACAAAAAATAATTCTCTCTAAAATCTTTCCTTTTTAATGTTTTACTGGGAAATTATAACCTCTGCAATGAAAAAAACGTCTTACGTGTTTTTATGTTAATAAAAATTTTATGTTTTCATAAATATCGATTTTGCTATCGGCATATTTTTTTGCAATGTAACATTTCTTGTAAACTCATGAATATAATATGAAAAAACACGTTCGTAGGTATTGTATTTTGTACCATAAAAGTTCTTTTAGTTCGTTTTTTATATATGTATATAAATACTAAGGCATGAAACTTTTAATAGTATTGTATCGAGAAAAAATGTACGTGGGAAATTGTTTTGAAGGCTTTATGCTTTAACATTTGTCGCTTGTTACAAAATCAAAGGTTGAATAAATATTATCAAATAAAATATACATATTTATCTCAAATTTGTCAAAGAGTCGTGTATTGAATAAACTACAGTTTAATAGCCAAAAAACATTCAATAAACAATAATATCATTGGTTCATTTTTTCGATCAATTACTACCATCTATAATCTAACTATCTTCTTTCTCATGTTAAATAAAGATTCAACCAAAGCTCAGTTGTATAACTCAATAGAGTAGGATGAAAATATACACAAGATGAAGGACAAACAAAAACAGAAATATAATTTTCTAATTTCGTAGTTAGTTATCATTAAAAAATGCGAACATATTTTGACAAAACACACTTTATTTAATCCTCCTTGTCCGGTCCGTGGTGCAGTGGGCAACGTCGTTGGTTCCCGTGACGGACCGCCCGGTACGAACACAATTTGAAAAACAAGGAGCGGACAAAGGTATTGACTACTAATTTTTTGGTTTGTTTTAATTCGATAAACGGTCAGTTAAAAATAATAAATGGTCAGTTAAAATAAAAAGAACATGTCATAAATTTGCCTATTACGACCACAGTTGATAAAATTCACAAGCTGTCAAACTAAAACTTATGATTTTTTTGAAATAACTGACCATTTAAATTAAATACTAACCGTTTTTAATAAATAACTAACCACTCAAATATATTACTGACACTGATACAATGACAACTGACCGTTTATAATATTAACTGACCATTTTGATTTATAACTGACCATTTATTTATTTAACTGACCGAAACTTAAATTAGTTACTGACCCATTAAATACATTGAAATACACCACAAAGTATTTTTTATCATTTCGTATCAAACGCACTTGCAGTGGAAATATATTATTTACAAAGAAAACTACATTTAGAAAGTCAAATGAAAGAAAGTTATCTGCAGGTTCTATCATATTAATTTGTGTTCCCATAAATATTGGAACGAACATTCGCAAATAAGCAAATCTTTTTAAAAAATACATCTAAAAAATATTTACTCATATTATTTTCCCTCTTAAATGTGCAGATATTTTTATAATTATTTGAGGGACTTTTACTGTTACCGAGCGGAACTTAATTTGACAAGCGCTGGTGTGGAGAATAATACTATACAATGTAGCGGGAACAATCTTTTCAATTTCGTTTTGAAATTGTAATGGAACAATTGGAATATCAAGATGGTGATATTGGAATAACAGATATTACTTTTTTCATTTAGTTTACATCGGTTCGAAATTAAATGAAACTCCTTTACTCCCAGGGCTACTATGTCGAGTCTAGCTCGACTTCGTATAGGTAACACGTAAATCTAATGTCTCTTATCTTGCTTGACACTGTAAAATTTGGTTGGAAAATTATTTATTAACTACCCTTATTTCAAAACCCGTATTTAGTGGATTGTGTGCTTAAGCTAATGTTTGTTACATGTCATAATGTGGTATATTTTTCGGTATCTCCGTTTACCATGCTAATAAATACTCAAACCCTGTGATATTTATCAATTTATCAAATTTATTGATGAGTTGCTGGAAGGAAAAAAGTATATATTGAGAGGCGTGAATGGTTAGTCCTAATTTTTAGTCCTACTTGTACAAATATTGGTTAATGAGAAGGGTAGGTCGCTAGTAACGATCATCTGTTCTCAACGTCCGCGGTAAGCGAAACCGTACCTGATCACTTTAAAATAAATTAAGTAGTACGGTATATGGTAGCGCCTGAAATATGAAACAAACATTGATGTTTATATAAAAGACCAACTGTAAGTTGATTTTACTATGCCAATAACCTTTGCGCAATTGCAAGCAGTAAAATTGACAAAGTTATATCGCAATCGGATGAACGGTATGGCAACGCATAAAATACCAACAAACTAAACATTGATTTTTGTATATTAGATATTTTTTTTGACAAAAATAGCACGCTCTCGTAGTTAACGCCAGTAAGATACTTTAATCTCGCGTCATTAAAAATTTTAATCAAAATAAATAAGTTTTGTCAATTGTCACCAAATGCGGGCTTGGAAAACAGGGACGGATCTTTCCTTTCCGAAAATTTGTCCCACCACATTGGTTATAGCCGGTCGCCTAAGCAAGTTTTGGCCGACCAATTAATTGACCTTTTGCTTTCAGATACATTATCTGGAGTGCTGCCAAACTTTGACATAGTTAAATTTAGATTACGATTGTAAATATAATAAGTGCTCGCTTGGAATACTTGAGTTCTGATTGCCTTGGCATTAAATTTGAACCATCAGAGACATAGTGCAGTACAAAATAACTGAAACAGAATTCTATGTCTAAGATTACACATTGAAGATGCATATTTTTAATCATGTTTGTTTCCAATCTGGGATATATGGAGTTCTAAAAGAGTTTTACCGACTTATGGACGAGTGGTCGACGTCGTTGGCATCCGTGATGGACTGGTTGGATTCGAGCAGATTTTTCAAGTCGATAACTCGATTTTCTTCGAAGACAATGGGTGTTTGCGCTGCTTAAAATCCCTTCCCACCCTTCCGATCCCAAAAGCTAGTCATAGTATCTTTTAAATCCCTACTCTCTTCGAAAACGAGAGGTTGAACAACTGAGTAGCAAGCAATTCTCGTGAAACAAAATATATGGTTATAAACTCCGTGACGAGTCCATATGCTCCAAGTTGGGAGCGGACATGTAATAAAATGATGTTTATCTCAACAGATTTTTATACATGAAGTAATTGTTAGTCAGTTGCACAACCTCGCTTTTTATTTGAGAGTGTGCGTTTCTGATCAGAAATCATTCATACGGTTTAAATATGAAGTTGCCCGGAATGGGACTCGAGCCAACACTCTAATTGAAGACAGCGACATTAATACTCGACCGCGGACCCTAATTTATTATTGTGTGTAAAATAAAGTTATTATAATTCCATTCATCTTCAAATTACGCGATGACACGTGAAATAAAAAAGTATAAATTAATTCCGCGTAAAAAATATATGAAGCTCATATAAAATACAGTGATATTTTATTTCTTTATATGCCTAGACATTTTATAATAACATAAATGGTATTGGAAAAAGTCCATGTGTACATTAAATATTATGTTCATAGAAATACATAATAATTAATTAATTTATTTGAAATTTTCGTTACTGTTTCACAAAGCATCTTTTTTCACTTATTCCCAAATGATGGGTAGCAATTTAATTTAAATGATTATGAGCACATGTTCAGGCAAAAAAAATGTTTGATTATTATTTAAATATTGATCTCTAATTCGATTTATTTTGATACGACTATTTTAGTAAAATTTAATTTACAACCATAATAAGAGGTATTTTTTCTCATAAGTACTAAACTTAGTGATAATTAGTATTGTATGTTAGACATCAATAAATTTGGCCTTAAACAAGTGGACAATCCAAAAAAATATTGTATTTATCAAATTAATAGTGATCATAGAAAAATATTCGCCTTTAGTCCATTTTTTGAATAATCACACATTTGGTTAGCCATGAATTACTGCTATGATAGTCACTTAGGTAAATTATGTATATATGGTCACGGGACAGAATTTTTGTCAAGATTTATGAAAAATAAGCACATTAAATGAAATGAATTTTTATTGAATTTTTAAATTTATTATAATAGAAGATCCTAAAGAATACTTCGCAATAAGTATGAAATCGAGTTGTTTTAATTTACAGGTGTAAAAATGCAACCACAAACTACACAAATAATAATATTATACAGATAGAGACAGTCACATAAGTTTATTATTTGTTTAAAATAAAAAGAATAATTTTATTATAGGCTAATATTAAAAAACAAATTCTTCTTTCAGAACTCATACAATAATCAGTAATATTCTTCAGATTTAATCATTTTGGTTCCATATTTTACAATAATCCACAAGAACACAATGAGTAAAGTCAAATCATAAAATTATAAGCCAGTATGTATAAATTTTGTGAGCTTAGCTCGAGAGTATTGGGATTTTGTCCCGTGACCATATATCCATAATTTACCGTCAATTCTGCCACCATTGGAATGAATGTTAAAAATGATAAAATGTTTATTTTTCAAAAAATATTGATATTGTTTGTCTTTAAAACTCGATTTAATAGCAATTCACAACTGCAAATAAATGTTAATCCGCGGCGACAAAAGATTTTCATGGTGGCTTTGTAAGGGTTAAAATCGTGTTAGTCAAAAGATGAGTGTATCTTATAAATATATAAAACCGAAACGGCGTATGTATGTATGTCTGTGGGTCTGTAATTCCCTTTTGCATTGTTGGTCATTAAGTTGCCATAAAAACGAATATGAAAGAAAATATGATTGAATTTTTATCGGCGAAGACATTTAGTCAAAATGTAATAAATTAGTCTTCTACTGAACTATTCCCGGCTTTTATTATTAAAAATAATGTTTATTATTTACGTGAAGGTATTATTTGACATTTCTTTGACAGCAAATTAGATTTTTTCCTTGAATTTGGACATGAATGGGGGCTGTCGTCAAATTAAATAAAGTTTGTGATTTTATTTGAACTCTATTTTGGATGTTAGATTTTGTGATATAATTATGTCGAATGATATAACATTAAATAATTATTGGTCGCTTAGTCCGAGCGACGCCGGGTAGCAATACTAGTTAAATTTAAAATAGCAAATAATATGTGCCATGTTTTTTAAAGCACTCTATACGCAGTTTCATGATTTGTTAACGCTGTCAACTCGACTGGATTAGTAACAAAAATAGTACTAATTTCTTGAATAGCTGCATACAAATTTTGTTTTGACATAGTCATCTTTGACATTTTAAAATAATTTCAATTCTAAAAATTTATTTTTGCCATATATATTCGTAATATGGCTACATAGTGAAAATTGTTGCTGTAATTTGAAATATTACTTTAATTACATTTTCATAGCTTTGTTAATAATTGTTCTGTGAAATACTGAAATTAAAGATCAAGAAAAAATATAAAAGAACTCCGTAGAAAGTATTATATTGTATATGAACTATGTTACTATACTTCTTACGTCTATTGTTGGATATCAATGGTAATCGTATTAATTAGGCATAACTCAATTAGCTTTTATTAAATATACAATTTCATGCATCGTCATGGCGACACACCCTTTGGGAACCGCCGGTCCAAAAGCAATTACTCAGACGCTCCCTAGTGTGTCGCCGGTTTAATCAATGTCTTTCCACAAAATGAGTGGTCAACCTTTGGCGGACGTAACAGATTGAAACAATCATATTTATGTAGGTCATATATGGTTTAGTAGTAATAAATATGTAACGACTGCTTCCTATAACATGTTTCAAAGGAGGGATATGAAATTTTATACATTAGTATCATAAAGATATCTGCGATAAAAAATCACTTTTACATAGGGTCTAACTGTGTCGTATTACGCCCTCGGTCATATTGCTGTTTCGTGATTGAACTTAACAATCACACTGATTAATTTTGAATTATTAAGTCTTCTATCAAAATAATTGAATACGTGTGATTCTTTTATCTCTAACAACAGAGAGTCATTGGTCACATAAAGAGCAAAATGTGTCCTTCCTTAACCGGTTGTATACCAGAAACGTGTATAATATATACGGTCTACAATTCCGTGAGCGCGGTGTCGGCCGTAGAAAATGTGTGTAAATATATGTATAAGGTCCACTTTACATCCACTATACTGGACAACATTGTATACACATAGCAACAACTTCGTTTGGTCCGTGGCGCGGTGTCAACGTTGTTGGCTTGTATGCCGGACCACCCGTGTTCGATTCACGGTACGAGCAAATTTTTTCAGTCGATAAATCTGTTCGAGTTTGTGTTGTTGAAAATTCCTTCCCACCTTTTCGATACCAAAGAGCTTATCACTAGTCTTCGTATCCTTTCCATCCCTACTCTCTTTGAAAAAGAGAGGTTGAGCAACTGAATAACAAGCTGTTCTCGTAGAAACAAACATATGTTGAGATAAACTCTGTGAGGAGTCCATATGCTTCAAGTTGGGAGCGGATATGGTTAAATCAACTCGTACAGTTCTATACTTTAAACTGACATATTTTGTATTATAATCAATGTTATATCGATTTTAAAAAGAGCTTCATTATATTACCAAAATCCGTCGCTAAATTTTCAAAGAAAATCGCGGTCCTAAGTGTAGGACCGTTCCTCATACCTACAGGCATTTAATGAGTTAAGAGACTGACTGCCTGCGAGAAAGATTACTTTTAAAACACTTAGAAGAAATTTAAACACACAGAAAGTGCTTAAATTAGGGTCCGTTTTCTGGCGATAAGAGCTTTACTCTAAATGATCTTATGGTTCCGTGATTTTAGGCATGAGTGCTTGTGATATTATTATATTTCATCTCAAGATCACTTCTTGTGACTTATAAGATTCTCATTGAGATTATTTCATCTGATTTAATATGTGTACGTTCAATGCAT